>OX421411.1:18133654-19536824 GCA_949126875.1 Lochmaea capreae
CATCGGAGATAGATGTGCAAGAAATACTTGCCCACAAAGTAGGTGATAAAAGAAGAAAATACCTTTTCAATAAATTAAGGAATGAAGGCAATTTCATAAAAAGTTCCGTAGAAGAACTCGTTGTACCAATAAGAAAACCTCTGTTGGGAAGTTTAGATCCGCCAACGAAATTAACCTATCTCCCGTGTAAACACTGTAAAGGATTTTACAAGAAAACAGCTCTTTATAGACATGTAAAGAAATGTATCCATAATAAGGAAACAAATGCTTGTAGAACTCTTGCACAAGCTGAAGGACAATCGTTACTTTCATCTTATAAAGAAAATGATGTCTTGAGAAAAGAAATATTCCCTAAAATGAGAGGTGATAACGTTTCATTTGTTGCAAAAACTGATAAACTTATATGTGCTGTTGCAGCTAGATATTTAAAAAGTCATGGAAATAAACAATACCATCTGGTTGCCTCTCGCAAAATGAGACAATTAGCTTCGTTACTAATTGAAACAAGAAAAAATATTAAAGCTAAATCTCTAATGGAGGTTTTGGATCCAGTTAACTTTGATATCATTGTGAAGTGTACAAAGACAATATCTAGATTTGATCCAAAAACGGAAACATATGGTGCGCCATCTTTAGCATCCAACATGGGAACACAACTTAAAGAATGTATTGATGTAGCTTATAACATATCCATTAAAAAAAATTCAATGGAAACAGATTATACTAAAAAACTCAAATCTTTGAAAGATTTGGTTTCTACCGAGTGGCAGTACGAAGTATCGACGCTAGCAAACCAGGACTTGAGTCAGAAAAAATGGAATAAACCGTCGCTGATACCCCTAGCAGAAGATTTAACTTTGCTTAGGTCTTATTTACTTTCTGAAGGTGAAAAATGTCGAAATGCATTAGAGTTGAATCCAAGGGACGAAAAATCATTTAAGTCATTACAAGAAATATGCTTTGTTCAACTACTTCTTTTGAGCAGAAGGAGGCCCGGTGAATTGCAAAGAATTACCGTTCATACTTATACAACAAATATAAACAATAATAAATCGAGTGAATTTGATAATTGTATAAGCGAAAGTGAAAAAGCTTTAATAAAATCTTTTAAAAGGATTGTTATTAAAGGAAAAAGAGGTGGTGGCGTCCCTGACCTATTCACCGAAGAAATGATCAAAAATACTGAAATGTTACTTAAAAATAGGATTCATTTTATAACGGAAGATAATGTTTATAAATTTGCTAATACCAAATCATCATCCAGTATCAGTGGAACCAAATCTATTTATAAACATGTGAGACTTGCGGGGGTTAAAAACCCTGCTGCTCTTACATCAATAAGACTGAGAAAGCATCTAGCTACCATGTCACAAGTTCTAAATTTGTCTGAGCAGGATTTGGAACAACTAGCTATATTTATGGGACATACCTCTGATATTCACAAAACTTATTATAGGCTACCAAATGGCTAAGGTATCTAAATTGCTTCTGCTAAATGAAAAAGGAGAAGCTTCAAAATATAAAGGGGAGCTTTTGGACGAAATTGACATAAACTTAGATGCTATCGATGATAACCTATCGGAGGACGATAACGATGAGACAGAAGGCATACCAACAGACGTACTATCAGATAATGGACAAGTGATGGTGAGTTACGGTATACTTTATTAGATTATAAGGTATCAATTTAACTTCAACTTTAGTCAAACAAATCAATTTAAGTAAAGTAAAATTAATTAAGAATAAACGATGGGGATATTCTCGGAGGACTCTGCTAAAATTGGTCCAAAAACTGTAAAAAAATGTTTTAAATAATTGTGTGTTTCGTTATTACACCTATAAAGATATCCTTCATATCATTTTATTTGTTTCATGGTGCCCATTAAATACTTTCATATGGTATATTATTCTTCTGTCCTGTTTACATGGTGATCTATCATAGGGTATTTTTATTGATGTTTCCTTAGTATTTGTCTTTCATTTCCGTCGCAGAAATAGAGCGATTTAATGATAAAAAGTTAGTAACATATTTTTTGTTTTGTTTTTGATTTAAGGTAAAAAATACCCCTTTGATGACAGAAGTAAAGAAGAAAAAACGTATATTGGAGCCATGGACCGATGTTCAGAAGAATATAGCGCTGACATATTTCGAAGGAAACTTGAAGAAAAAAATACCCCCAAAGAAAAATGAATGTGCAATGTTGATAGACCAGCATCCTAATATTTTTTCTAACAAAAGTTGGGAGAAAGTGAAAATTTTTATTGTAAACAACTACAATAAAAAATAAAATTAATAAATACAGTTCTTATTGAAATAGCATTGTATTATTATTCAATTTTTCCCTATCATTTATATTTTTATTGGAATATTTGTCCCTTATTTTGATTATAAAATAACTTTTAACAATTTTCAATGGACTCACGTACTTCTATAATTTTATCCCTCCGTATTTTTTGGTTCCGATAGTTCCGGTAGATGTTACAATGCAAGTCACTGGAATAAAATTTTGTTGGCTCCATTCTTATTTCAGCATATCGGTTAAAGTTAAAAATTGAGCATGATATTCCATCATCAGAGCATCGAAAAAACAGTAAATTAACATAGAAAGTCATAAAGGTCTTTCATCTCAGTACATATCACTCTAAACATTTTCGTTTGAGTTTAATTTCAAAGTAAATTCCAAAATTTTCAAGTGTTATATACTGAAGCCTTTGAAGGATTTATTTTCCTGGGGTTTATCATACTGGACCTTTTAATAAGTAAAAAAAAATAAAGATAAGTAGGAAAATATAAAGAGGAATTTAAAAATATAGAGATAAATGATAAAAATAACATTATTTGATGTTTTCAAAATTAATCATTTTTAGTTTTAAACAATTTATGAATGAGAGTAGGTATTCATTGGTTGGTGATATCAAGTCCAATAAATTTTGAAAAGTGGCGGACCAGCAGATGAAGGAGGGAATCTATCTCAAGATTTTAATAAATCATTGTTATCCAGTACATCTGTAGATTTTCATCCAACAAGCAGTGTCATGCAAAACATTTGTGGATAGGTCCGTCCCTGTAACCATTTCAGTAAGACGTGTTTTATTTCGATGCTCCGAAAAAGTGGAATTTCTAAGTTAAACAACTAAGTGAATATTGTGATTTTAAGGAAAATTACTATATTTATATGGTGAGTGCATTTGTGCAAACTACTATCTTACATACCTTAGCAGTAAACTGTATACTTTATAATCCGTGTATTTTTGGAGGTAAAGCATTGTTAATTTGTAGTTTTTTAGCTTCAATTTTATCAATAGAGTTTTTATTGAGTAATTTTTTAATGGATTTATTGTTTTTTTTTCTTGAAATGACTTTGTTTGGTCAGATCTTATTGGTTTGTAAACTTTTTTGTCATTTACCATGTCACTGGAGCAAGAACTTCTGGAAGAAGGATCCATTGAGAGAATTCCCACCGTCATCTTCAGGAAGGACCGCCATCTTTCGTCAGCATTGGTTATCAGCGAGATCCAATATCTAATAACCTACAAGGACAACCCCAGAGCATTAAAGAGAGAGCATCGGCAGCTTCTGGACGATATAGCCGGATTCACCATTGTACATCCACAGCATGCTTACTCCTGGTTTATGAACAGTTATAGGAGCATGCAAGGTCTCGATAAAGGACAAGAGCTGAACACCCTGATCCGTATCGCGAGTCGCGTAACTTGTGTATCCGCGGAGAACTATACCGGCGTCGTTTACCAGTGCAACATTAAGGCTCGTCCCTTGTTACGGGTTATTTACAACGTGAAATCGGAGTTTGATCGGGCGTTCGACACGTTAATCTTTAGCACAGAATTTAAAAAACAATGGCGGGTCGGAAGTGTGACCGGGTGCGCTTACGGAAATCTTCAGGTCGTGCACATAAGTGAGACAGAGGTTATCATCATCACTCATGCTCATCTGGCCGGGATCAGCGACATGTTCAACTCATGGTTTGATGTGTTGATGTACGGAATCGCACACCAAAACAAGTATGATGGTCACAATCTTTACGACCACTATAGTTACATAATACAGCTAATGACTGATGTCTCCCGCACTCATCTCGAATACAAGTCTTCCATATTAAAGTCTTGGCCTTCGCTAGCTATAGCCTCTGTGCTGAGAGACACAGAGGGAAGAACTGCGATTATAAATAGTCTGAACGAGAGCGCCCGCCCTTACATTAACACCCCACTGTATCAACACCTGACCAGGCGAGTGCACACTGACTCTGACGTCCATCTGCTTCTCGAAACTAGTGGGATGTGGAAGTGCTTTGGGCATCCTGTGGTCGACATGGATGGAGGGGTGAGGGCCTGGGCAGGAAAATGCATGAGCCTAAAAGAGAACTTGGACGACATAGGTGAGAAACTGGCAACCGTTTTCACACACGTTTTCTGTAGGAATTATTACAAAGAGAAATTATGTTGGCCCCCTGTGACATACAACAAGAAAACTTCCTCTCGTGTAGCACAGAGCATAGAGAGAGGAAAATGGGAGGAAGATGAAAGATTTCCATGGAACTCCTCCGAGTTTGAAGGTATAGACTTCAGTTAGTGCTTAAACTTCAACATGCACGTTGACATTACGGACCTGCTACAAGACAAGTCCATTATACCGTGTAGATCGCAGTGGATTCACGAATATGATTCTCAGGTACATAGAATCCTTTACCAGTACTTTCCATAAGGGCCCAAAGCCACCAGCAAGAGTGCTATTATAGCATTCCTGTTGACCAAACAAAAACCGACCAATAATCTGAGAGTGGGTGATGTCGTACTAGTAGGCAATGACAATACAAAACGCATAGACTGGCCTATTGGTCATATATCCGAACTTATACCTGGGAAAGACGGTCTGGTTAGGCTTGTACGTATTAAAATTGCACGAGGCGAACTATTACGTCCTGTTCAGCGGTTATTTCCACTGGAATGTGTATCCGAAGAAGCTAGAGTAAACCAAGACCAGCGAGCCGAGCAGCCTGATGAGCATCGAGAAAAACTTCGAATCGATCATCTAACAGAGTGTGCGAAAATAAGTGCGGGAGTGTCTAATAGCAGAGTACCCGACATAGTGAAGCTCACAAAAAGTGCGGGAGTGCCTAAAAGCAGAGTAACGGATACAGTGAAACTCACACGTAGGGGTCACTTGAGTAAAATTCCTAAAATATATCTGTGATATCGATTATAGTTTAGTATTTCCTTTGTTTTGAGAAAAATAGTTTATCTTGCCAAATAATTTCTCAGGTGGGAGAATGTTGGAAATACCACCTTTTCTTTATATCCTTATCTTGAGATAATTTTATTTTTAATTTTTAGATACTTTTTGTATTAGAAATTTTAGACTATTCCACATTTCTTACATTAATTGATTTTAATATATAGGTATAACCAAAAATGATTGATAGTAGTCTGTAGTAAAAATTGGAAAAAATAATGACAGTAGTTGTCAGATTAATTAATTGTAAAAATTTATTTTAATAGTTTCTCGACATTGTCTTTTGATTAAAAGGTCACAAAGGTGCCGTAGGTGTATTATTTGAACCGTCTAGGCCGGGATACTGATGATTATGACAAAAAAATTAACATAATGGTAAATGACAAAAAAGTTTACAAACCAATAAGATCTGACCAAACAAAGTCATTTCAAGAAAAAAACAATAAATTCATTAAAAAATTACTCAATAACAACTCTATTAATAAAATTGAAGCTAAAAAACTACAAATTAACAATGCTTTACCTCCAAAAATATACGGATTACCAAAGCTTCACAAACCAAATATACCATTACGACCAATAGTATCATATATACAATCTCCCTTCTATAATTTATCAAAATACCTCTCCAATTGTCTATCAAATATAACTGGAAATAATAATTATTATTTATATAAAAGATTCTTTCTCCTTCAAACAATTTATAGATAAAACAAACATACCCAATGATTATAAAATTATATCACTAGATGTTATTTCAATGTACACTAATATACCAAATGATTTGATAACAGATATTATAAAATTAAAATGGGACTCACTAAAAGAATACACCACTCTATCATACAATGAATTCAACGAAGCAATTTTATTAATTCAAAAAAATAATTATTTTCAATACCAAAATAAATTTTTCCAACAATTGGACGGTTGCACAATGGGCTCTCCTATATCCTCAACTTTAGCACAATTAATAATGGAACATCTTGAAGAAAACGTACTGAAAAGTTTAAATTTTGATGTATTATTTTATAAACGATATGTTGACGATTGTATAACTGCAATTCCATCAAACAAAATCAATGATATATTGAATGCATTTAATAATTTCCATCCAAAACTTCAGTTTACCGTTGAAATTGAAGAAAATAATACAATAAATTTTTTAGACTTGACATTAATTAGAACTAATAACAACAAAATAAAGACTAAACTATATAAAAAAGAAACATAGTCCGGCCGATTCCTAAATTACAATTCTAATCATCCCGATGCCTAAAAAAACAGTGTAATTATTGGATTAACCGATAGAGCTATTAAACTTACTTCTCCAGAATACCGTCCTGAAATATTTAAACATGTAAAAGACACCTTGAAAAATAACAACTATCCAATAAACAATATAGAACGAATTTTCAAACAACGCACCTACAAATTCTACAATAACACTCAAAATAACCACACACAAACTAATTTAGATCAAAACAGATACATAGCAATGCCATATACAAACGGACTCTCAGAAAAACTAAAATATATATTGTCTAAACATAACATTAACGTGTGTCATAAAGCTCAAAATACTTTATTACCATTATTTACCAAACTTAAAAGTCCAACTAAAACCAATAAAAAATCTAATGTTATATATTCTATACCATGTTTAAACTGTCCAAAAAAATATATAGGTCTGACAACTCAACATCTAGAAAATCGTCTCAACGGTCACAAATATACAAAGAATGCTTCTACAGCCCTACATAAACACGAAACGACTGAAAAACATGAATTTTATTTCAAAAACACGAAAATACTAACACAAGACTCTAATTATCAGAAACTAACAATTTAATAGATGATACATATTAAAAAAGAAAAAAATACAGTGAACGATAAACAAGATATCAAAAACTTGAGTCAAATTTATCATAATTTGATAAAATAGCCAATTGCAATCAATAACTACACATTTTTAATCTATTATTCAAATATCGTAAATTTAATTCTAAGGTAATTATCTACTTATATCATTTTAATTCAACTTCTCAACTTCCAAATGTTCAAACTAAATCACCAAATTCTATAGTAACAATTGTAAATCATACTTCATAATGACATTTTTCAATTAAATATTTTGAAAAAGCTCTCAACCCAGAGCGAAACGTCAAAAAGTTTTTACCCAAGAAAAAAAAAATCAAATAAGAATTATATATATATGTATATATATATATATATATATTATAGTGTATTTAAGTAACATAGAAACTATTTATTTGGAAAATATGTTTTAAAGAGTTAAATAGTTGAAATGGGAATAATATTGGCATACCGGTAGAGTCGAAAATAATGAAAAGAAATATGGCTTAAGTTTTATCAAGGAAATGATATAGAGAGAGCTATTCATAATTAATTATTGTGAAAATTATTTTAAAAAGACAATAAAAGTGTACTTTGAATAGATATATCTTAGATGGGATTATTTTATTGATTAATGTACATATAAATTTATTGAAAATTGTTAAATACTACATATATTTGTACAAAATTGTATCTGTATTTTTAAATAGTGTAAAGCATATCTGAAAGTTCATGAGAAATTTGGGATCTAATTCAAAAAAGGGAAAAACGTCAAATTTGACTACCGTGGAAACGGATTTTTTTGAAGGAGGTTTTGTTTTATTTTTGAAAGAAGGAAATTAATCAAATTTTGGGAAGAAGATATATGATAAGATAAATTGGAAGGAGATATTTAAGGCGAGGATAGTTGTTTGGTGAGAGTTCTACTCTACAACTGTATGGAATTTGAAAAATAAAGTAATTGATTTAAACTTGCACATATGGAAAAATAAAGTGACGTTTAACGGAGGTAACATCCATATAAATATTAATATTTGAATAAAAACGAATATAGTTTGATAGCTGATCTACCGTAATAACGTTGAATTGATCCAGAGGCATTGTTGCATACAATACGTTTGATATACGCATTACGCAGTAGATTTTGAAATAAAATTTTTGAAGAACGGACATAAGTGGGTTATTGATTGTTTTTCGGGTTATAAATTTAAATTGAAAAAGTATTTGAAATTTTCCCATCATCCCTAATAAAATTTAAGCTAGACATGAATATTGAAAGATATGCCATACAAAAATATTAATTTCAGAGTTAGTTAGATAATTTTGTAGATAATAAAAACTCTGACAGACTGAAATAGTAACAATCAGTGTTGATTTTTTTATTTATTCTTTCTCTATAGTTTGATCCACAAATCGTCCGACCCACGTATTACATTCCTGAGAGCTGAGGTATATTATAATATTTAATTGGTATATTCTAAAAATCAAAATAAATATTTGTATCTATTGATGGTACTGGCGCCCTTGAAAATAAAATAATAATCAATAAATTAATTTGTAATGTAAGTATAAAATATAAACAATAAAATAAAAATAGAAATAAAAAACATCACAATATATTATATATATATATATATATAAAAAATCAAAAATGGAGTCGAATTAATTTTTATTCAATCGGTTCGCATCCTGGGACAGCTGTTTCGGCCTTTAGGCCTCATCAGCCAGGCTATCGAACCGATTGAACTAAAAATCAACTCGACTATAATTTCCCTGATCTCACCTACTGTTCTATAATGGAGAAGAAACGTTATGGAGACCCGTCTTGGGTCAATTACCGAGCCAATATTTCAGGAACTCGTGTTGACACAACCACCCTCGACCAGGCATTGGCTACTTTAATAACAAAAGACACCACAGCCAGCAACGCAACTCTTTCTCAAGCCTCGAAAGATTTCCTAAAAGATATGGGAATAGATCTAGAATCAGTACAGACCACAACAAGAGTGGCAAAGAACCCCATCTGTCCTCCGTCCCAGCTTCAGACAAGTGGTCAAGCTGCTTACGGACAATATGGTCAGCCTTCTACAGGAGGAAGGATAGTATTGTAAACACAACCATCCACATTGACAATTTGACTGTCTTAGTTTATTAGCATTGTACATTATAATCTTAATATTTAGAAAAAATCGATAGACAATATAAAATTATCTATAACGATCTCTTTAACATACATTACATTGATTTGATTTATCATTATGGAAGTTGACCCACTACTCATAAGAATTGCCAGTCAGCATGAGTTTGACAACCTGGCTATTCAGGCCGAGAAAATAAGAACTAGCGCCACCTGGACAATCACAAAGTCTGATGGGCCTCCACATAGTGACAAACTAGAGTTTCCTTTAAAAGCTAAGAAACAGGGCTCAGATTATGTGGTGTCTTCTAGCCAGACAAGGGAAACCTTGAGGCATCTCATTGGCAAAACCATTTGGGGCGATCTCTCCATAACCTCTCCATGGGGGTCCTTCATGGAAACATGCTTTGGTGGTTTGTCCAAGGGTACTGCAGGGCATCGAGAGGTGGCTAAGCAGCACCGGCTTACACTCACTGTGCAAACCAAAAAGACGATCCTCATTGGTTCTAACAGACAGGCCAATGACTACTTGTGCTATCACAAATTACATGTTCAAAAATTCTCCCATTCCCTTATGGCACCTTCATACTTTAATGAAATGATTAAAATAGTTGGTGTATACATCCGTGCATCCCTTCTTCTTCTGTGCACAGATGAGTATACTGAATTTATTTATGGATTAGAAGAGCTTGTAGATAGGCGTGAGGTAGAGTTGTATACATTAGCTGTGGACGACCGAACAGCGTATCTTGATGGAGCCATTGTACATTATGACAGGGTGCTTGTTATGTCTTTTATAGCACTTAGCAGCATCACAAAAAAGGGTGCAAGCGAAGCACATATCCGGGAATGGCTCCCGAAGCGGTTGAGTCCTCTACTAGTTGGTGTCGATATTATGGACCCCACACTTCTAACTACTAGTTTCTACCATGACATAAAGGTGCTGGGAGATTTCTTGGAGTCTCGACATGATCTAAGGAATCGTCTATACTATCCATTTTTGACCTCAGACCCTTCTCCAAATTCAAGCCTAGGCATGAGTATCCTCCGTGAACAACTTAAACTAGTGCTAATGGACTATAACATGAGTACCTTTATGTTGTGTCTGGGTTTTGCCCGTCGCTGCAATACTGCTGCTCATCTGATTGAAGAGGTGTGCAGGCAGTCTAGAGAAATTATTGCTGTTGAGAACGATCTGCGTAGGGATCATCTATTGAGACCTTAAACTATGCAGCAACATTCTATATATGTCTTGCCTTCCTTATATCTTTGGTACCAACAATCATCTACATTTTAGAACCTTTCTTTGTGGAAGAGAAGAGAAAAAACAGACCAACATTGAGGATAGACGGGCATTTGACAGGTCCCATAACACCTGATGATGTGAACTTTCTCCTGAAGCATAATAAGTTCTTCTGTACAAGACATCGAAAACTCAAACAGCGTATGGTCAATGTCAACATAACAGATAGTATATACAAAAAATGCAATTCTCCATGGAAATGTCTAATCAATCACATAAGAATCCAATCTGCCAGCCTCGATTCTGATCTCCTTATATCTAATCTTGGACATGCTGTCAAGACTGCTCTGCATGGTGCCAATCTCCAAAGATCTGTAATATTTTCAGATGACACATACCTATCACCTTTATCTTTGACTGAACTCTCTAAAACTGCTGGTATAATGTCTTCAGACAAATTACTCCAGTCCAAATACATAGAGAAGACCATGGCTGAGATTTATAAAGACAAAATAGTCAAGTCTTCCTTACATCCTGGAAACATGTTGGGATTAGATCAAAGGATTAGTTTAGAGAAAGAGGTGTTCTTCTTCAATTGCCCCCACTACGGTATATCCGTAGGTCCTACCAATTTGCTCTTAGGTTCTCTGGATATCGTACAAACAAGATTTCCCATTATTTTTTCATGGTATCTCCATGATTACTTTTTGCCTGGAAAATATATGGTAAAGAGAGGTATTGAGGTACTATACAAAACTGAAAGTCTATGGGAGCACCTAAGAGAAAGGCTCTTTGCTGTCATGAAATTATGGGATAGCTATTTCATCGGCAAGATTTGCTCAGATCCTATAAACGATTCAGGATACACCAAATTATACAAGTATACAAAGTCTGAGCTAAAGAAGTCTTTTATCCTGTCCCATCTGTGGGTGAGGTCTGACTCGAGAGAGGATCTTGAAATAGCATTAGAATTAAGCACACTTGCTAAAAGTTTTGGCCACCCTTGCCTTGGTGAGCTCTCAAGTATAACAAAGCTTAGAGATAAAGCACTACATTACAAACATATTGATGCTAAGATAGTGAAAGAAGTTAGATGTACTTTTGTTAAGACATTTGTTAAAGGCTACATTCAGAAACATAAGAAATGGCCCCCTATTCTTTGGAGGCAAATCTCTTGAAACTGCTTGGAAAGAAAATAGATATCCTACAGAGAGCGAAGATGCAGGAATCCCGTTAGATGACTGGGACTCCGTAGATTTCTGTAAGACTTTTGAATTTGACTACTCTTTAGGTACTTCTGAGTTGCTCTCTGGCAAGAGCTGCTCTCCTCCTTTATCAAACTGGACACAAAAATATGATCCGTGCGGATTCAAAATCTTTCATAACCAAAATAAACCTTTCTTGCCTGTTCAAGAGACGAGGGTCATGTTTCGAAATCTGAGTGGACATCCCGGGGAGGTAGAGGAAGTAATAACAGAAATAGACGAAGGGAATTATGACAGAGAAAATGACATAGTGTTTCTTACACGTAAAGAGAGGGAACTCTCTGACAGTGGGAGAAGCTTCTGCTCGCAGACATATAGACAGAGATTGGCACAGACCGCTTGCGAATGTAACATCAAGAAACATATTTTCAATTACTTCCCTCAACAGACCATGTCCGACTCTGAGCTAACATTGAATAAGAAGATAGCTTCTATGATTCGGATCCAAAAGACCGGGGGTGAAATTTTTAATTTTGATCTAGAGAAGTAGAAATTTAATTCAATTCACGCATTGTCAAGATAAAAAACTTTTTACCTTTCTCGAACTATTACTTAATTCAAGAGAGAAGAAACTCTCACTATTTTTCAATGTACCGAGATTTTGTGGTGTTTATACAATAAAGAATGTTGAGTTGTCCATAATCGCTTCATTCAAGAAGACCTCCTAATTTTTAATCAATCAAACAAACCAGCACCTTAAGCAGTGACACTTTGTATCAAACGATTTTACAACAAATATATAATATATATATATATATATGGCTGTCTATCGAAATGAGGACCGCATTCATTCCATACCAAGAGAGGACATGGTGAAGGAAGGGGCTTATCGGTATGAGTCTATGAATGAAGCTTCATTGAATTATTGTGAAAGCGATATGCAAAAGTATACTCGAAAAAAAAAATGACCAGAAAAAAAGTTTTTTGTTTTGTGTATATAGCAACAAAGTAAGGACCAACTATATAGCTATCAAATGTAGACCGTTATGTATACTGTGTCTGAAGAGCCAAGTGAGGACTTATTAAGTAACTATCAAACCTAGACTCATATATTTATGAATATTATCCAAACCATGTTGTGACCGCCCCGTTTATGCTAAAAGTATATACCGCGCGCAAAGTGAGGATTAAAAGGGAGTAATTTCTTCTCCCTCTGAGTTTTTTTCGTATTTTGGCTATAAGGAATTTGTCGGTTCATTTATTTATCAACTTTTGAAATATTAGGTAGTTTGTTATTGTGCACGTGTTACAAGTGGATATTCGGTAACTGCAATAAAGTCACGTAAGTATAAATTTATTTTGTTTTATCGTAAATCAAACAAACTTGAACAAGAGTTAGATTTTCCATATTCAGGAAACAGTAACAGTCGGTAATAAAAATTATAGAAGTAAAAGTAACAATATTTAGTAACATTTCCGCGTCTGTAGCATTTATATATGTACACGTGTACAGTAAAAATAGCAGCTGTTGTGTTGTTAATTTATCTACAGAGTGGCCCCTAAGTAATTGTACAAAGAAGAACAATAGATTGATACTGCACTTTAAAATATTATGATATGAACCAACTTGCTTCAATAAAATGTTGATATAATAATATAATATAGTAGTTTTATTAGTTAAGAATATAGAAACAAGTAAAACTTTTCATTTTCATTAGATTATGTGTCTTCACCAAGTATCTTAATAAAAATCTATTTAATTTATTGAAAATTTGTTACGTAGGAAAATTAGACTTGCAAGGATACATAATACAAAAAAATAAAGGTCTTCATTTAAATTTTTTGATCGACTGTCTAAAAAACTCTAATATTCCAATTCTGTGGTTATTATAAGACAACCCCTAAATGAATAAAATAAAATGTATCTGTTATACGAATTCAATTAATAATAATAATACATTAGGTGCTTAAAATATGAACATCAAGTGACACTTCGTTTTAAATTTATACTAAATCAAAATTTAATGTATTTTTCTTTGCGACAATGTGAAATTTGTTATTTTTCCAATTTAGTTAGGCTTAAGTGTTAAAATGGACAGAAAAGGAAAGATGTTATTGGCAGCTCTCAATCAACAAGATCGAAATACAAAACAATGTTTGCAAATTCCAAAATATTAAAGTACGAAAGGATTGCCGTCCTGGCATAAAGATAATTAATTGGCTAGAAAATCTGTTTTATTAACTGGTAAGTATTCAATTTAAGTGATTTACAAAAGTATTTACTGCTCTACTTCAACTGCAAAGTAGCACAACATACCTAAGCCTCACAGAGGCTAAAACGTAAGTGAACTGATCGAGGCCCGGTATTCAAAATAGCTAAATTATTTGTTCTTGTTAGTCATAACTCACAAACACTGCTGTTGTTCTAATTTTGGAATATAATACAGAGCCCATTATACCTATTTCCATAGTTGAAAATGTTCAAGTATCCTCAACCGAAAAAGTGCATTTTACTAGGCTTCAGAAAAATAACGCAAGCAGACAACTTTTTATGACTACAAGTGAATGCTGTTCTGGAGATAGTGACAAAGAAGAAAATCAAATTACGTCGACTGTCCATGATGTCCATTCGACTGAGGATAGTGATAGTAATGAGGAGTATATTCCAAACACTGAGGATGAGTGTGAATTAGAATCTGATGATTCAAATTACGAGACATTTAAATGCCCCAAAAATAAACAGATACCGATGCAAGTAAGCCCACAACAAACGACAGATAATAATTATAATTCCTCACAATATGGAAATAATCTACAAGAACTCAACAATGGATTAGCACCAACTCTGATCAAACAGATGGTAATACTCATATTATTATTATTATGAATCAAACGAGACCCAATTTTCATTATTTTTAACGTTTAATCCAACATTGTTTTTTGTGTTCATGTCTTCCTGATTGACAAGAAATAAATAATACTAGATGTCAGACCACCCATATCCAATTTAGCTTAAATCTTTATCAGATATAATATTATCATTCATTTTTTGTCACTCCTCACTACATGAAACAATAAATAGAATCTACAATTAATATAGGTAGTTGAATTTTAAGTTTGTCTTAGCATGGAGATATTCTACAGAATAAAAAGTTAAACAATCACTGATATTATCAGTTTAAATGTGACCTTATAGTAAAATTTTTTTCAGGCTACAACATCCGGGAAAAAAAGATTTTGGAACAAAAGAGATCACTGCTTCTTTTGCTACAATAAAGTAACAAACATTTCTAGACATCTTGTAAGACATCATGCATCGGAGATAGATGTGCAAGAAATACTTGCCCACAAAGTAGGTGATAAAAGAAGAAAATACCTTTTCAATAAATTAAGGAATGAAGGCAATTTCATAAAAAGTTCCGTAGAAGAACTCGTTGTACCAATAAGAAAACCTCTGTTGGGAAGTTTAGATCCGCCAACGAAATTAACCTATCTCCCGTGTAAACACTGTAAAGGATTTTACAAGAAAACAGCTCTTTATAGACATGTAAAGAAATGTATCCATAATAAGGAAACAAATGCTTGTAGAACTCTTGCACAAGCTGAAGGACAATCGTTACTTTCATCTTATAAAGAAAATGATGTCTTGAGAAAAGAAATATTCCCTAAAATGAGAGGTGATAACGTTTCATTTGTTGCAAAAACTGATAAACTTATATGTGCTGTTGCAGCTAGATATTTAAAAAGTCATGGAAATAAACAATACCATCTGGTTGCCTCTCGCAAAATGAGACAATTAGCTTCGTTACTAATTGAAACAAGAAAAAATATTAAAGCTAAATCTCTAATGGAGGTTTTGGATCCAGTTAACTTTGATATCATTGTGAAGTGTACAAAGACAATATCTAGATTTGATCCAAAAACGGAAACATATGGTGCGCCATCTTTAGCATCCAACATGGGAACACAACTTAAAGAATGTATTGATGTAGCTTATAACATATCCATTAAAAAAAATTCAATGGAAACAGATTATACTAAAAAACTCAAATCTTTGAAAGATTTGGTTTCTACCGAGTGGCAGTACGAAGTATCGACGCTAGCAAACCAGGACTTGAGTCAGAAAAAATGGAATAAACCGTCGCTGATACCCCTAGCAGAAGATTTAACTTTGCTTAGGTCTTATTTACTTTCTGAAGGTGAAAAATGTCGAAATGCATTAGAGTTGAATCCAAGGGACGAAAAATCATTTAAGTCATTACAAGAAATATGCTTTGTTCAACTACTTCTTTTGAGCAGAAGGAGGCCCGGTGAATTGCAAAGAATTACCGTTCATACTTATACAACAAATATAAACAATAATAAATCGAGTGAATTTGATAATTGTATAAGCGAAAGTGAAAAAGCTTTAATAAAATCTTTTAAAAGGATTGTTATTAAAGGAAAAAGAGGTGGTGGCGTCCCTGACCTATTCACCGAAGAAATGATCAAAAATACTGAAATGTTACTTAAAAATAGGATTCATTTTATAACGGAAGATAATGTTTATAAATTTGCTAATACCAAATCATCATCCAGTATCAGTGGAACCAAATCTATTTATAAACATGTGAGACTTGCGGGGGTTAAAAACCCTGCTGCTCTTACATCAATAAGACTGAGAAAGCATCTAGCTACCATGTCACAAGTTCTAAATTTGTCTGAGCAGGATTTGGAACAACTAGCTATATTTATGGGACATACCTCTGATATTCACAAAACTTATTATAGGCTACCAAATGGCTAAGGTATCTAAATTGCTTCTGCTAAATGAAAAAGGAGAAGCTTCAAAATATAAAGGGGAGCTTTTGGACGAAATTGACATAAACTTAGATGCTATCGATGATAACCTATCGGAGGACGATAACGATGAGACAGAAGGCATACCAACAGACGTACTATCAGATAATGGACAAGTGATGGTGAGTTACGGTATACTTTATTAGATTATAAGGTATCAATTTAACTTCAACTTTAGTCAAACAAATCAATTTAAGTAAAGTAAAATTAATTAAGAATAAACGATGGGGATATTCTCGGAGGACTCTGCTAAAATTGGTCCAAAAACTGTAAAAAAATGTTTTAAATAATTGTGTGTTTCGTTATTACACCTATAAAGATATCCTTCATATCATTTTATTTGTTTCATGGTGCCCATTAAATACTTTCATATGGTATATTATTCTTCTGTCCTGTTTACATGGTGATCTATCATAGGGTATTTTTATTGATGTTTCCTTAGTATTTGTCTTTCATTTCCGTCGCAGAAATAGAGCGATTTAATGATAAAAAGTTAGTAACATATTTTTTGTTTTGTTTTTGATTTAAGGTAAAAAATACCCCTTTGATGACAGAAGTAAAGAAGAAAAAACGTATATTGGAGCCATGGACCGATGTTCAGAAGAATATAGCGCTGACATATTTCGAAGGAAACTTGAAGAAAAAAATACCCCCAAAGAAAAATGAATGTGCAATGTTGATAGACCAGCATCCTAATATTTTTTCTAACAAAAGTTGGGAGAAAGTGAAAATTTTTATTGTAAACAACTACAATAAAAAATAAAATTAATAAATACAGTTCTTATTGAAATAGCATTGTATTATTATTCAATTTTTCCCTATCATTTATATTTTTATTGGAATATTTGTCCCTTATTTTGATTATAAAATAACTTTTAACAATTTTCAATGGACTCACGTACTTCTATAATTTTATCCCTCCGTATTTTTTGGTTCCGATAGTTCCGGTAGATGTTACAATGCAAGTCACTGGAATAAAATTTTGTTGGCTCCATTCTTATTTCAGCATATCGGTTAAAGTTAAAAATTGAGCATGATATTCCATCATCAGAGCATCGAAAAAACAGTAAATTAACATAGAAAGTCATAAAGGTCTTTCATCTCAGTACATATCACTCTAAACATTTTCGTTTGAGTTTAATTTCAAAGTAAATTCCAAAATTTTCAAGTGTTATATACTGAAGCCTTTGAAGGATTTATTTTCCTGGGGTTTATCATACTGGACCTTTTAATAAGTAAAAAAAAATAAAGATAAGTAGGAAAATATAAAGAGGAATTTAAAAATATAGAGATAAATGATAAAAATAACATTATTTGATGTTTTCAAAATTAATCATTTTTAGTTTTAAACAATTTATGAATGAGAGTAGGTATTCATTGGTTGGTGATATCAAGTCCAATAAATTTTGAAAAGTGGCGGACCAGCAGATGAAGGAGGGAATCTATCTCAAGATTTTAATAAATCATTGTTATCCAGTACATCTGTAGATTTTCATCCAACAAGCAGTGTCATGCAAAACATTTGTGGATAGGTCCGTCCCTGTAACCATTTCAGTAAGACGTGTTTTATTTCGATGCTCCGAAAAAGTGGAATTTCTAAGTTAAACAACTAAGTGAATATTGTGATTTTAAGGAAAATTACTATATTTATATGGTGAGTGCATTTGTGCAAACTACTATCTTACATACCTTAGCAGTAAACTGTATACTTTATAATCCGTGTATTTTTGGAGGTAAAGCATTGTTAATTTGTAGTTTTTTAGCTTCAATTTTATCAATAGAGTTTTTATTGAGTAATTTTTTAATGGATTTATTGTTTTTTTTTCTTGAAATGACTTTGTTTGGTCAGATCTTATTGGTTTGTAAACTTTTTTGTCATTTACCATGTCACTGGAGCAAGAACTTCTGGAAGAAGGATCCATTGAGAGAATTCCCACCGTCATCTTCAGGAAGGACCGCCATCTTTCGTCAGCATTGGTTATCAGCGAGATCCAATATCTAATAACCTACAAGGACAACCCCAGAGCATTAAAGAGAGAGCATCGGCAGCTTCTGGACGATATAGCCGGATTCACCATTGTACATCCACAGCATGCTTACTCCTGGTTTATGAACAGTTATAGGAGCATGCAAGGTCTCGATAAAGGACAAGAGCTGAACACCCTGATCCGTATCGCGAGTCGCGTAACTTGTGTATCCGCGGAGAACTATACCGGCGTCGTTTACCAGTGCAACATTAAGGCTCGTCCCTTGTTACGGGTTATTTACAACGTGAAATCGGAGTTTGATCGGGCGTTCGACACGTTAATCTTTAGCACAGAATTTAAAAAACAATGGCGGGTCGGAAGTGTGACCGGGTGCGCTTACGGAAATCTTCAGGTCGTGCACATAAGTGAGACAGAGGTTATCATCATCACTCATGCTCATCTGGCCGGGATCAGCGACATGTTCAACTCATGGTTTGATGTGTTGATGTACGGAATCGCACACCAAAACAAGTATGATGGTCACAATCTTTACGACCACTATAGTTACATAATACAGCTAATGACTGATGTCTCCCGCACTCATCTCGAATACAAGTCTTCCATATTAAAGTCTTGGCCTTCGCTAGCTATAGCCTCTGTGCTGAGAGACACAGAGGGAAGAACTGCGATTATAAATAGTCTGAACGAGAGCGCCCGCCCTTACATTAACACCCCACTGTATCAACACCTGACCAGGCGAGTGCACACTGACTCTGACGTCCATCTGCTTCTCGAAACTAGTGGGATGTGGAAGTGCTTTGGGCATCCTGTGGTCGACATGGATGGAGGGGTGAGGGCCTGGGCAGGAAAATGCATGAGCCTAAAAGAGAACTTGGACGACATAGGTGAGAAACTGGCAACCGTTTTCACACACGTTTTCTGTAGGAATTATTACAAAGAGAAATTATGTTGGCCCCCTGTGACATACAACAAGAAAACTTCCTCTCGTGTAGCACAGAGCATAGAGAGAGGAAAATGGGAGGAAGATGAAAGATTTCCATGGAACTCCTCCGAGTTTGAAGGTATAGACTTCAGTTAGTGCTTAAACTTCAACATGCACGTTGACATTACGGACCTGCTACAAGACAAGTCCATTATACCGTGTAGATCGCAGTGGATTCACGAATATGATTCTCAGGTACATAGAATCCTTTACCAGTACTTTCCATAAGGGCCCAAAGCCACCAGCAAGAGTGCTATTATAGCATTCCTGTTGACCAAACAAAAACCGACCAATAATCTGAGAGTGGGTGATGTCGTACTAGTAGGCAATGACAATACAAAACGCATAGACTGGCCTATTGGTCATATATCCGAACTTATACCTGGGAAAGACGGTCTGGTTAGGCTTGTACGTATTAAAATTGCACGAGGCGAACTATTACGTCCTGTTCAGCGGTTATTTCCACTGGAATGTGTATCCGAAGAAGCTAGAGTAAACCAAGACCAGCGAGCCGAGCAGCCTGATGAGCATCGAGAAAAACTTCGAATCGATCATCTAACAGAGTGTGCGAAAATAAGTGCGGGAGTGTCTAATAGCAGAGTACCCGACATAGTGAAGCTCACAAAAAGTGCGGGAGTGCCTAAAAGCAGAGTAACGGATACAGTGAAACTCACACGTAGGGGTCACTTGAGTAAAATTCCTAAAATATATCTGTGATATCGATTATAGTTTAGTATTTCCTTTGTTTTGAGAAAAATAGTTTATCTTGCCAAATAATTTCTCAGGTGGGAGAATGTTGGAAATACCACCTTTTCTTTATATCCTTATCTTGAGATAATTTTATTTTTAATTTTTAGATACTTTTTGTATTAGAAATTTTAGACTATTCCACATTTCTTACATTAATTGATTTTAATATATAGGTATAACCAAAAATGATTGATAGTAGTCTGTAGTAAAAATTGGAAAAAATAATGACAGTAGTTGTCAGATTAATTAATTGTAAAAATTTATTTTAATAGTTTCTCGACATTGTCTTTTGATTAAAAGGTCACAAAGGTGCCGTAGGTGTATTATTTGAACCGTCTAGGCCGGGATACTGATGATTATGACAAAAAAATTAACATAATGGTAAATGACAAAAAAGTTTACAAACCAATAAGATCTGACCAAACAAAGTCATTTCAAGAAAAAAACAATAAATTCATTAAAAAATTACTCAATAACAACTCTATTAATAAAATTGAAGCTAAAAAACTACAAATTAACAATGCTTTACCTCCAAAAATATACGGATTACCAAAGCTTCACAAACCAAATATACCATTACGACCAATAGTATCATATATACAATCTCCCTTCTATAATTTATCAAAATACCTCTCCAATTGTCTATCAAATATAACTGGAAATAATAATTATTATTTATATAAAAGATTCTTTCTCCTTCAAACAATTTATAGATAAAACAAACATACCCAATGATTATAAAATTATATCACTAGATGTTATTTCAATGTACACTAATATACCAAATGATTTGATAACAGATATTATAAAATTAAAATGGGACTCACTAAAAGAATACACCACTCTATCATACAATGAATTCAACGAAGCAATTTTATTAATTCAAAAAAATAATTATTTTCAATACCAAAATAAATTTTTCCAACAATTGGACGGTTGCACAATGGGCTCTCCTATATCCTCAACTTTAGCACAATTAATAATGGAACATCTTGAAGAAAACGTACTGAAAAGTTTAAATTTTGATGTATTATTTTATAAACGATATGTTGACGATTGTATAACTGCAATTCCATCAAACAAAATCAATGATATATTGAATGCATTTAATAATTTCCATCCAAAACTTCAGTTTACCGTTGAAATTGAAGAAAATAATACAATAAATTTTTTAGACTTGACATTAATTAGAACTAATAACAACAAAATAAAGACTAAACTATATAAAAAAGAAACATAGTCCGGCCGATTCCTAAATTACAATTCTAATCATCCCGATGCCTAAAAAAACAGTGTAATTATTGGATTAACCGATAGAGCTATTAAACTTACTTCTCCAGAATACCGTCCTGAAATATTTAAACATGTAAAAGACACCTTGAAAAATAACAACTATCCAATAAACAATATAGAACGAATTTTCAAACAACGCACCTACAAATTCTACAATAACACTCAAAATAACCACACACAAACTAATTTAGATCAAAACAGATACATAGCAATGCCATATACAAACGGACTCTCAGAAAAACTAAAATATATATTGTCTAAACATAACATTAACGTGTGTCATAAAGCTCAAAATACTTTATTACCATTATTTACCAAACTTAAAAGTCCAACTAAAACCAATAAAAAATCTAATGTTATATATTCTATACCATGTTTAAACTGTCCAAAAAAATATATAGGTCTGACAACTCAACATCTAGAAAATCGTCTCAACGGTCACAAATATACAAAGAATGCTTCTACAGCCCTACATAAACACGAAACGACTGAAAAACATGAATTTTATTTCAAAAACACGAAAATACTAACACAAGACTCTAATTATCAGAAACTAACAATTTAATAGATGATACATATTAAAAAAGAAAAAAATACAGTGAACGATAAACAAGATATCAAAAACTTGAGTCAAATTTATCATAATTTGATAAAATAGCCAATTGCAATCAATAACTACACATTTTTAATCTATTATTCAAATATCGTAAATTTAATTCTAAGGTAATTATCTACTTATATCATTTTAATTCAACTTCTCAACTTCCAAATGTTCAAACTAAATCACCAAATTCTATAGTAACAATTGTAAATCATACTTCATAATGACATTTTTCAATTAAATATTTTGAAAAAGCTCTCAACCCAGAGCGAAACGTCAAAAAGTTTTTACCCAAGAAAAAAAAAATCAAATAAGAATTATATATATATGTATATATATATATATATATATTATAGTGTATTTAAGTAACATAGAAACTATTTATTTGGAAAATATGTTTTAAAGAGTTAAATAGTTGAAATGGGAATAATATTGGCATACCGGTAGAGTCGAAAATAATGAAAAGAAATATGGCTTAAGTTTTATCAAGGAAATGATATAGAGAGAGCTATTCATAATTAATTATTGTGAAAATTATTTTAAAAAGACAATAAAAGTGTACTTTGAATAGATATATCTTAGATGGGATTATTTTATTGATTAATGTACATATAAATTTATTGAAAATTGTTAAATACTACATATATTTGTACAAAATTGTATCTGTATTTTTAAATAGTGTAAAGCATATCTGAAAGTTCATGAGAAATTTGGGATCTAATTCAAAAAAGGGAAAAACGTCAAATTTGACTACCGTGGAAACGGATTTTTTTGAAGGAGGTTTTGTTTTATTTTTGAAAGAAGGAAATTAATCAAATTTTGGGAAGAAGATATATGATAAGATAAATTGGAAGGAGATATTTAAGGCGAGGATAGTTGTTTGGTGAGAGTTCTACTCTACAACTGTATGGAATTTGAAAAATAAAGTAATTGATTTAAACTTGCACATATGGAAAAATAAAGTGACGTTTAACGGAGGTAACATCCATATAAATATTAATATTTGAATAAAAACGAATATAGTTTGATAGCTGATCTACCGTAATAACGTTGAATTGATCCAGAGGCATTGTTGCATACAATACGTTTGATATACGCATTACGCAGTAGATTTTGAAATAAAATTTTTGAAGAACGGACATAAGTGGGTTATTGATTGTTTTTCGGGTTATAAATTTAAATTGAAAAAGTATTTGAAATTTTCCCATCATCCCTAATAAAATTTAAGCTAGACATGAATATTGAAAGATATGCCATACAAAAATATTAATTTCAGAGTTAGTTAGATAATTTTGTAGATAATAAAAACTCTGACAGACTGAAATAGTAACAATCAGTGTTGATTTTTTTATTTATTCTTTCTCTATAGTTTGATCCACAAATCGTCCGACCCACGTATTACATTCCTGAGAGCTGAGGTATATTATAATATTTAATTGGTATATTCTAAAAATCAAAATAAATATTTGTATCTATTGATGGTACTGGCGCCCTTGAAAATAAAATAATAATCAATAAATTAATTTGTAATGTAAGTATAAAATATAAACAATAAAATAAAAATAGAAATAAAAAACATCACAATATATTATATATATATATATATAAAAAAATCAAAAATGGAGTCGAATTAATTTTTATTCAATCGGTTCGCATCCTGGGACAGCTGTTTCGGCCTTTAGGCCTCATCAGCCAGGCTATCGAACCGATTGAACTAAAAATCAACTCGACTATAATTTCCCTGATCTCACCTACTGTTCTATAATGGAGAAGAAACGTTATGGAGACCCGTCTTGGGTCAATTACCGAGCCAATATTTCAGGAACTCGTGTTGACACAACCACCCTCGACCAGGCATTGGCTACTTTAATAACAAAAGACACCACAGCCAGCAACGCAACTCTTTCTCAAGCCTCGAAAGATTTCCTAAAAGATATGGGAATAGATCTAGAATCAGTACAGACCACAACAAGAGTGGCAAAGAACCCCATCTGTCCTCCGTCCCAGCTTCAGACAAGTGGTCAAGCTGCTTACGGACAATATGGTCAGCCTTCTACAGGAGGAAGGATAGTATTGTAAACACAACCATCCACATTGACAATTTGACTGTCTTAGTTTATTAGCATTGTACATTATAATCTTAATATTTAGAAAAAATCGATAGACAATATAAAATTATCTATAACGATCTCTTTAACATACATTACATTGATTTGATTTATCATTATGGAAGTTGACCCACTACTCATAAGAATTGCCAGTCAGCATGAGTTTGACAACCTGGCTATTCAGGCCGAGAAAATAAGAACTAGCGCCACCTGGACAATCACAAAGTCTGATGGGCCTCCACATAGTGACAAACTAGAGTTTCCTTTAAAAGCTAAGAAACAGGGCTCAGATTATGTGGTGTCTTCTAGCCAGACAAGGGAAACCTTGAGGCATCTCATTGGCAAAACCATTTGGGGCGATCTCTCCATAACCTCTCCATGGGGGTCCTTCATGGAAACATGCTTTGGTGGTTTGTCCAAGGGTACTGCAGGGCATCGAGAGGTGGCTAAGCAGCACCGGCTTACACTCACTGTGCAAACCAAAAAGACGATCCTCATTGGTTCTAACAGACAGGCCAATGACTACTTGTGCTATCACAAATTACATGTTCAAAAATTCTCCCATTCCCTTATGGCACCTTCATACTTTAATGAAATGATTAAAATAGTTGGTGTATACATCCGTGCATCCCTTCTTCTTCTGTGCACAGATGAGTATACTGAATTTATTTATGGATTAGAAGAGCTTGTAGATAGGCGTGAGGTAGAGTTGTATACATTAGCTGTGGACGACCGAACAGCGTATCTTGATGGAGCCATTGTACATTATGACAGGGTGCTTGTTATGTCTTTTATAGCACTTAGCAGCATCACAAAAAAGGGTGCAAGCGAAGCACATATCCGGGAATGGCTCCCGAAGCGGTTGAGTCCTCTACTAGTTGGTGTCGATATTATGGACCCCACACTTCTAACTACTAGTTTCTACCATGACATAAAGGTGCTGGGAGATTTCTTGGAGTCTCGACATGATCTAAGGAATCGTCTATACTATCCATTTTTGACCTCAGACCCTTCTCCAAATTCAAGCCTAGGCATGAGTATCCTCCGTGAACAACTTAAACTAGTGCTAATGGGACTATAACATGAGTACCTTTATGTTGTGTCTGGGTTTTGCCCGTCGCTGCAATACTGCTGCTCATCTGATTGAAGAGGTGTGCAGGCAGTCTAGAGAAATTATTGCTGTTGAGAACGATCTGCGTAGGGATCATCTATTGAGACCTTAAACTATGCAGAACATTCTATATATGTCTTGCCTTCCTTATATCTTTGGTACCAACAATCATCTACATTTTAGAACCTTTCTTTGTGGAAGAGAAGAGAAAAAACAGACCAACATTGAGGATAGACGGGCATTTGACAGGTCCCATAACACCTGATGATGTGAACTTTCTCCTGAAGCATAATAAGTTCTTCTGTACAAGACATCGAAAACTCAAACAGCGTATGGTCAATGTCAACATAACAGATAGTATATACAAAAAATGCAATTCTCCATGGAAATGTCTAATCAATCACATAAGAATCCAATCTGCCAGCCTCGATTCTGATCTCCTTATATCTAATCTTGGACATGCTGTCAAGACTGCTCTGCATGGTGCCAATCTCCAAAGATCTGTAATATTTTCAGATGACACATACCTATCACCTTTATCTTTGACTGAACTCTCTAAAACTGCTGGTATAATGTCTTCAGACAAATTACTCCAGTCCAAATACATAGAGAAGACCATGGCTGAGATTTATAAAGACAAAATAGTCAAGTCTTCCTTACATCCTGGAAACATGTTGGGATTAGATCAAAGGATTAGTTTAGAGAAAGAGGTGTTCTTCTTCAATTGCCCCCACTACGGTATATCCGTAGGTCCTACCAATTTGCTCTTAGGTTCTCTGGATATCGTACAAACAAGATTTCCCATTATTTTTTCATGGTATCTCCATGATTACTTTTTGCCTGGAAAATATATGGTAAAGAGAGGTATTGAGGTACTATACAAAACTGAAAGTCTATGGGAGCACCTAAGAGAAAGGCTCTTTGCTGTCATGAAATTATGGGATAGCTATTTCATCGGCAAGATTTGCTCAGATCCTATAAACGATTCAGGATACACCAAATTATACAAGTATACAAAGTCTGAGCTAAAGAAGTCTTTTATCCTGTCCCATCTGTGGGTGAGGTCTGACTCGAGAGAGGATCTTGAAATAGCATTAGAATTAAGCACACTTGCTAAAAGTTTTGGCCACCCTTGCCTTGGTGAGCTCTCAAGTATAACAAAGCTTAGAGATAAAGCACTACATTACAAACATATTGATGCTAAGATAGTGAAAGAAGTTAGATGTACTTTTGTTAAGACATTTGTTAAAGGCTACATTCAGAAACATAAGAAATGGCCCCCTATTCTTTGGAGGCAAATCTCTTGAAACTGCTTGGAAAGAAAATAGATATCCTACAGAGAGCGAAGATGCAGGAATCCCGTTAGATGACTGGGACTCCGTAGATTACTGTAAGACTTTTGAATTTGACTACTCTTTAGGTACTTCTGAGTTGCTCTCTGGCAAGAGCTGCTCTCCTCCTTTATCAAACTGGACACAAAAATATGATCCGTGCGGATTCAAAATCTTTCATAACCAAAATAAACCTTTCTTGCCTGTTCAAGAGACGAGGGTCATGTTTCGAAATCTGAGTGGACATCCCGGGGAGGTAGAGGAAGTAATAACAGAAATAGACGAAGGGAATTATGACAGAGAAAATGACATAGTGTTTCTTACACGTAAAGAGAGGGAACTCTCTGACAGTGGGAGAAGCTTCTGCTCGCAGACATATAGACAGAGATTGGCACAGACCGCTTGCGAATGTAACATCAAGAAACATATTTTCAATTACTTCCCTCAACAGACCATGTCCGACTCTGAGCTAACATTGAATAAGAAGATAGCTTCTATGATTCGGATCCAAAAGACCGGGGGTGAAATTTTTAATTTTGATCTAGAGAAGTAGAAATTTAATTCAATTCACGCATTGTCAAGATAAAAAACTTTTTACCTTTCTCGAACTATTACTTAATTCAAGAGAGAAGAAACTCTCACTATTTTTCAATGTACCGAGATTTTGTGGTGTTTATACAATAAAGAATGTTGAGTTGTCCATAATCGCTTCATTCAAGAAGACCTCCTAATTTTTAATCAATCAAACAAACCAGCACCTTAAGCAGTGACACTTTGTATCAAACGATTTTACAACAAATATATAATATATATATATACATGGCTGTCTATCGAAATGAGGACCGCATTCATTCCATACCAAGAGAGGACATGGTGAAGGAAGGGGCTTATCGGTATGAGTCTATGAATGAAGCTTCATTGAATTATTGTGAAAGCGATATGCAAAAGTATACTCGAAAAAAAAAATGACCAGAAAAAAAGTTTTTTGTTTTGTGTATATAGCAACAAAGTAAGGACCAACTATATAGCTATCAAATGTAGACCGTTATGTATACTGTGTCTGAAGAGCCAAGTGAGGACTTATTAAGTAACTATCAAACCTAGACTCATATATTTATGAATATTATCCAAACCATGTTGTGACCGCCCCGTTTATGCTAAAAGTATATACCGCGCGCAAAGTGAGGATTAAAAGGGAGTAATTTCTTCTCCCTCTGAGTTTTTTTCGTATTTTGGCTATAAGGAATTTGTCGGTTCATTTATTTATCAACTTTTGAAATATTAGGTAGTTTGTTATTGTGCACGTGTTACAAGTGGATATTCGGTAACTGCAATAAAGTCACGTAAGTATAAATTTATTTTGTTTTATCGTAAATCAAACAAACTTGAACAAGAGTTAGATTTTCCATATTCAGGAAACAGTAACAGTCGGTAATAAAAATTATAGAAGTAAAAGTAACAATATTTAGTAACATTTCCGCGTCTGTAGCATTTATATATGTACACGTGTACAGTAAAAATAGCAGCTGTTGTGTTGTTAATTTATCTACAGAGTGGCCCCTAAGTAATTGTACAAAGAAGAACAATAGATTGATACTGCACTTTAAAATATTATGATATGAACCAACTTGCTTCAATAAAATGTTGATATAATAATATAATATAGTAGTTTTATTAGTTAAGAATATAGAAACAAGTAAAACTTTTCATTTTCATTAGATTATGTGTCTTCACCAAGTATCTTAATAAAAATCTATTTAATTTATTGAAAATTTGTTACGTAGGAAAATTAGACTTGCAAGGATACATAATACAAAAAAATAAAGGTCTTCATTTAAATTTTTTGATCGACTGTCTAAAAAACTCTAATATTCCAATTCTGTGGTTATTATAAGACAACCCCTAAATGAATAAAATAAAATGTATCTGTTATACGAATTCAATTAATAATAATAATACATTAGGTGCTTAAAATATGAACATCAAGTGACACTTCGTTTTAAATTTATACTAAATCAAAATTTAATGTATTTTTCTTTGCGACAATGTGAAATTTGTTATTTTTCCAATTTAGTTAGGCTTAAGTGTTAAAATGGACAGAAAAGGAAAGATGTTATTGGCAGCTCTCAATCAACAAGATCGAAATACAAAACAATGTTTGCAAATTCCAAAATATTAAAGTACGAAAGGATTGCCGTCCTGGCATAAAGATAATTAATTGGCTAGAAAATCTGTTTTATTAACTGGTAAGTATTCAATTTAAGTGATTTACAAAAGTATTTACTGCTCTACTTCAACTGCAAAGTAGCACAACATACCTAAGCCTCACAGAGGCTAAAACGTAAGTGAACTGATCGAGGCCCGGTATTCAAAATAGCTAAATTATTTGTTCTTGTTAGTCATAACTCACAAACACTGCTGTTGTTCTAATTTTGGAATATAATACAGAGCCCATTATACCTATTTCCATAGTTGAAAATGTTCAAGTATCCTCAACCGAAAAAGTGCATTTTACTAGGCTTCAGAAAAATAACGCAAGCAGACAACTTTTTATGACTACAAGTGAATGCTGTTCTGGAGATAGTGACAAAGAAGAAAATCAAATTACGTCGACTGTCCATGATGTCCATTCGACTGAGGATAGTGATAGTAATGAGGAGTATATTCCAAACACTGAGGATGAGTGTGAATTAGAATCTGATGATTCAAATTACGAGACATTTAAATGCCCCAAAAATAAACAGATACCGATGCAAGTAAGCCCACAACAAACGACAGATAATAATTATAATTCCTCACAATATGGAAATAATCTACAAGAACTCAACAATGGATTAGCACCAACTCTGATCAAACAGATGGTAATACTCATATTATTATTATTATGAATGAAACGAGACCCAATTTTCATTATTTTTAACGTTTAATCCAACATTGTTTTTTGTGTTCATGTCTTCCTGATTGACAAGAAATAAATAATACTAGATGTCAGACCACCCATATCCAATTTAGCTTAAATCTTTATCAGATATAATATTATCATTCATTTTTTGTCACTCCTCACTACATGAAACAATAAATAGAATCTACAATTAATATAGGTAGTTGAATTTTAAGTTTGTCTTAGCATGGAGATATTCTACAGAATAAAAAGTTAAACAATCACTGATATTATCAGTTTAAATGTGACCTTATAGTAAAATTTTTTTCAGGCTACAACATCCGGGAAAAAAAGATTTTGGAACAAAAGAGATCACTGCTTCTTTTGCTACAATAAAGTAACAAACATTTCTAGACATCTTGTAAGACATCATGCATCGGAGATAGATGTGCAAGAAATACTTGCCCACAAAGTAGGTGATAAAAGAAGAAAATACCTTTTCAATAAATTAAGGAATGAAGGCAATTTCATAAAAAGTTCCGTAGAAGAACTCGTTGTACCAATAAGAAAACCTCTGTTGGGAAGTTTAGATCCGCCAACGAAATTAACCTATCTCCCGTGTAAACACTGTAAAGGATTTTACAAGAAAACAGCTCTTTATAGACATGTAAAGAAATGTATCCATAATAAGGAAACAAATGCTTGTAGAACTCTTGCACAAGCTGAAGGACAATCGTTACTTTCATCTTATAAAGAAAATGATGTCTTGAGAAAAGAAATATTCCCTAAAATGAGAGGTGATAACGTTTCATTTGTTGCAAAAACTGATAAACTTATATGTGCTGTTGCAGCTAGATATTTAAAAAGTCATGGAAATAAACAATACCATCTGGTTGCCTCTCGCAAAATGAGACAATTAGCTTCGTTACTAATTGAAACAAGAAAAAATATTAAAGCTAAATCTCTAATGGAGGTTTTGGATCCAGTTAACTTTGATATCATTGTGAAGTGTACAAAGACAATATCTAGATTTGATCCAAAAACGGAAACATATGGTGCGCCATCTTTAGCATCCAACATGGGAACACAACTTAAAGAATGTATTGATGTAGCTTATAACATATCCATTAAAAAAAATTCAATGGAAACAGATTATACTAAAAAACTCAAATCTTTGAAAGATTTGGTTTCTACCGAGTGGCAGTACGAAGTATCGACGCTAGCAAACCAGGACTTGAGTCAGAAAAAATGGAATAAACCGTCGCTGATACCCCTAGCAGAAGATTTAACTTTGCTTAGGTCTTATTTACTTTCTGAAGGTGAAAAATGTCGAAATGCATTAGAGTTGAATCCAAGGGACGAAAAATCATTTAAGTCATTACAAGAAATATGCTTTGTTCAACTACTTCTTTTGAGCAGAAGGAGGCCCGGTGAATTGCAAAGAATTACCGTTCATACTTATACAACAAATATAAACAATAATAAATCGAGTGAATTTGATAATTGTATAAGCGAAAGTGAAAAAGCTTTAATAAAATCTTTTAAAAGGATTGTTATTAAAGGAAAAAGAGGTGGTGGCGTCCCTGACCTATTCACCGAAGAAATGATCAAAAATACTGAAATGTTACTTAAAAATAGGATTCATTTTATAACGGAAGATAATGTTTATAAATTTGCTAATACCAAATCATCATCCAGTATCAGTGGAACCAAATCTATTTATAAACATGTGAGACTTGCGGGGGTTAAAAACCCTGCTGCTCTTACATCAATAAGACTGAGAAAGCATCTAGCTACCATGTCACAAGTTCTAAATTTGTCTGAGCAGGATTTGGAACAACTAGCTATATTTATGGGACATACCTCTGATATTCACAAAACTTATTATAGGCTACCAAATGGCTAAGGTATCTAAATTGCTTCTGCTAAATGAAAAAGGAGAAGCTTCAAAATATAAAGGGGAGCTTTTGGACGAAATTGACATAAACTTAGATGCTATCGATGATAACCTATCGGAGGACGATAACGATGAGACAGAAGGCATACCAACAGACGTACTATCAGATAATGGACAAGTGATGGTGAGTTACGGTATACTTTATTAGATTATAAGGTATCAATTTAACTTCAACTTTAGTCAAACAAATCAATTTAAGTAAAGTAAAATTAATTAAGAATAAACGATGGGGATATTCTCGGAGGACTCTGCTAAAATTGGTCCAAAAACTGTAAAAAAATGTTTTAAATAATTGTGTGTTTCGTTATTACACCTATAAAGATATCCTTCATATCATTTTATTTGTTTCATGGTGCCCATTAAATACTTTCATATGGTATATTATTCTTCTGTCCTGTTTACATGGTGATCTATCATAGGGTATTTTTATTGATGTTTCCTTAGTATTTGTCTTTCATTTCCGTCGCAGAAATAGAGCGATTTAATGATAAAAAGTTAGTAACATATTTTTTGTTTTGTTTTTGATTTAAGGTAAAAAATACCCCTTTGATGACAGAAGTAAAGAAGAAAAAACGTATATTGGAGCCATGGACCGATGTTCAGAAGAATATAACGCTGACATATTTCGAAGGAAACTTGAAGAAAAAAATACCCCCAAAGAAAAATGAATGTGCAATGTTGATAGACCAGCATCCTAATATTTTTTCTAACAAAAGTTGGGAGAAAGTGAAAATTTTTATTGTAAACAACTACAATAAAAAATAAAATTAATAAATACAGTTCTTATTGAAATAGCATTGTATTATTATTCAATTTTTCCCTATCATTTATATTTTTATTGGAATATTTGTCCCTTATTTTGATTATAAAATAACTTTTAACAATTTTCAATGGACTCACGTACTTCTATAATTTTATCCCTCCGTATTTTTTGGTTCCGATAGTTCCGGTAGATGTTACAATGCAAGTCACTGGAATAAAATTTTGTTGGCTCCATTCTTATTTCAGCATATCGGTTAAAGTTAAAAATTGAGCATGATATTCCATCATCAGAGCATCGAAAAAACAGTAAATTAACATAGAAAGTCATAAAGGTCTTTCATCTCAGTACATATCACTCTAAACATTTTCGTTTGAGTTTAATTTCAAAGTAAATTCCAAAATTTTCAAGTGTTATATACTGAAGCCTTTGAAGGATTTATTTTCCTGGGGTTTATCATACTGGACCTTTTAATAAGTAAAAAAAAATAAAGATAAGTAGGAAAATATAAAGAGGAATTTAAAAATATAGAGATAAATGATAAAAATAACATTATTTGATGTTTTCAAAATTAATCATTTTTAGTTTTAAACAATTTATGAATGAGAGTAGGTATTCATTGGTTGGTGATATCAAGTCCAATAAATTTTGAAAAGTGGCGGACCAGCAGATGAAGGAGGGAATCTATCTCAAGATTTTAATAAATCATTGTTATCCAGTACATCTGTAGATTTTCATCCAACAAGCAGTGTCATGCAAAACATTTGTGGATAGGTCCGTCCCTGTAACCATTTCAGTAAGACGTGTTTTATTTCGATGCTCCGAAAAAGTGGAATTTCTAAGTTAAACAACTAAGTGAATATTGTGATTTTAAGGAAAATTACTATATTTATATGGTGAGTGCATTTGTGCAAACTACTATCTTACATACCTTAGCAGTAAACTGTATACTTTATAATCCGTGTATTTTTGGAGGTAAAGCATTGTTAATTTGTAGTTTTTTAGCTTCAATTTTATCAATAGAGTTTTTATTGAGTAATTTTTTAATGGATTTATTGTTTTTTTTTCTTGAAATGACTTTGTTTGGTCAGATCTTATTGGTTTGTAAACTTTTTTGTCATTTACCATGTCACTGGAGCAAGAACTTCTGGAAGAAGGATCCATTGAGAGAATTCCCACCGTCATCTTCAGGAAGGACCGCCATCTTTCGTCAGCATTGGTTATCAGCGAGATCCAATATCTAATAACCTACAAGGACAACCCCAGAGCATTAAAGAGAGAGCATCGGCAGCTTCTGGACGATATAGCCGGATTCATCATTGTACATCCACAGCATGCTTACTCCTGGTTTATGAACAGTTATAGGAGCATGCAAGGTCTCGATAAAGGACAAGAGCTGAACACCCTGATCCGTATCGCGAATCGCGTAACTTGTGTATCCGCGGAGAACTATACCGGCGTCGTTTACCAGTGCAACATTAAGGCTCGTCCCTTGTTACGGGTTATTTACAACGTGAAATCGGAGTTTGATCGGGCGTTCGACACGTTAATCTTTAGCACAGAATTTAAAAAACAATGGCGGGTCGGAAGTGTGACCGGGTGCGCTTACGGAAATCTTCAGGTCGTGCACATAAGTGAGACAGAGGTTATCATCATCACTCATGCTCATCTGGCCGGGATCAGCGACATGTTCAACTCATGGTTTGATGTGTTGATGTACGGAATCGCACACCAAAACAAGTATGATGGTCACAATCTTTACGACCACTATAGTTACATAATACAGCTAATGACTGATGTCTCCCGCACTCATCTCGAATACAAGTCTTCCATATTAAAGTCTTGGCCTTCGCTAGCTATAGCCTCTGTGCTGAGAGACACAGAGGGAAGAACTGCGATTATAAATAGTCTGAACGAGAGCGCCCGCCCTTACATTAACACCCCACTGTATCAACACCTGACCAGGCGAGTGCACACTGACTCTGACGTCCATCTGCTTCTCGAAACTAGTGGCATGTGGAAGTGCTTTGGGCATCCTGTGGTCGACATGGATGGAGGGGTGAGGGCCTGGGCAGGAAAATGCATGAGCCTAAAAGAGAACTTGGACGACATAGGTGAGAAACTGGCAACCGTTTTCACACACGTTTTCTGTAGGAATTATTACAAAGAGAAATTATGTTGGCCCCCTGTGACATACAACAAGAAAACTTCCTCTCGTGTAGCACAGAGCATAGAGAGAGGAAAATGGGAGGAAGATGAAAGATTTCCATGGAACTCCTCCGAGTTTGAAGATATAGACTTCAGTTAGTGCTTAAACTTCAACATGCACGTTGACATTACGGACCTGCTACAAGACAAGTCCATTATACCGTGTAGATCGCAGTGGATTCACGAATATGATTCTCAGGTACATAGAATCCTTTACCAGTACTTTCCATAAGGGCCCAAAGCCACCATCAAGAGTGCTATTATAGCATTCCTGTTGACCAAACAAAAACCGACCAATAATCTGAGAGTGGGTGATGTCGTACTAGTAGGCAATGACAATACAAAACGCATAGACTGGCCTATTGGTCATATATCCGAACTTATACCTGGGAAAGACGGTCTGGTTAGGCTTGTACGTATTAAAATTGCACGAGGCGAACTATTACGTCCTGTTCAGCGGTTATTTCCACTGGAATGTGTATCCGAAGAAGCTAGAGTAAACCAAGACCAGCGAGCCGAGCAGCCTGATGAGCATCGAGAAAAACTTCGAATCGATCATCTAACAGAGTGTGCGAAAATAAGTGCGGGAGTGTCTAATAGCAGAGTACCCGACATAGTGAAGCTCACAAAAAGTGCGGGAGTGCCTAAAAGCAGAGTAACGGATACAGTGAAACTCACACGTAGGGGTCACTTGAGTAAAATTCCTAAAATATATCTGTGATATCGATTATAGTTTAGTATTTCCTTTGTTTTGAGAAAAATAGTTTATCTTGCCAAATAATTTCTCAGGTGGGAGAATGTTGGAAATACCACCTTTTCTTTATATCCTTATCTTGAGATAATTTTATTTTTAATTTTTAGATACTTTTTGTATTAGAAATTTTAGACTATTCCACATTTCTTACATTAATTGATTTTAATATATAGGTATAACCAAAAATGATTGATAGTAGTCTGTAGTAAAAATTGGAAAAAATAATGACAGTAGTTGTCAGATTAATTAATTGTAAAAATTTATTTTAATAGTTTCTCGACATTGTCTTTTGATTAAAAGGTCACAAAGGTGCCGTAGGTGTATTATTTGAACCGTCTAGGCCGGGATACTGATGATTATGACAAAAAAATTAACATAATGGTAAATGACAAAAAAGTTTACAAACCAATAAGATCTGACCAAACAAAGTCATTTCAAGAAAAAAACAATAAATTCATTAAAAAATTACTCAATAACAACTCTATTAATAAAATTGAAGCTAAAAAACTACAAATTAACAATGCTTTACCTCCAAAAATATACGGATTACCAAAGCTTCACAAACCAAATATACCATTACGACCAATAGTATCATATATACAATCTCCCTTCTATAATTTATCAAAATACCTCTCCAATTGTCTATCAAATATAACTGGAAATAATAATTATTATTTATATAAAAGATTCTTTCTCCTTCAAACAATTTATAGATAAAACAAACATACCCAATGATTATAAAATTATATCACTAGATGTTATTTCAATGTACACTAATATACCAAATGATTTGATAACAGATATTATAAAATTAAAATGGGACTCACTAAAAGAATACACCACTCTATCATACAATGAATTCAACGAAGCAATTTTATTAATTCAAAAAAATAATTATTTTCAATACCAAAATAAATTTTTCCAACAATTGGACGGTTGCACAATGGGCTCTCCTATATCCTCAACTTTAGCACAATTAATAATGGAACATCTTGAAGAAAACGTACTGAAAAGTTTAAATTTTGATGTATTATTTTATAAACGATATGTTGACGATTGTATAACTGCAATTCCATCAAACAAAATCAATGATATATTGAATGCATTTAATAATTTCCATCCAAAACTTCAGTTTACCGTTGAAATTGAAGAAAATAATACAATAAATTTTTTAGACTTGACATTAATTAGAACTAATAACAACAAAATAAAGACTAAACTATATAAAAAAGAAACATAGTCCGGCCGATTCCTAAATTACAATTCTAATCATCCCGATGCCTAAAAAAACAGTGTAATTATTGGATTAACCGATAGAGCTATTAAACTTACTTCTCCAGAATACCGTCCTGAAATATTTAAACATGTAAAAGACACCTTGAAAAATAACAACTATCCAATAAACAATATAGAACGAATTTTCAAACAACGCACCTACAAATTCTACAATAACACTCAAAATAACCACACACAAACTAATTTAGATCAAAACAGATACATAGCAATGCCATATACAAACGGACTCTCAGAAAAACTAAAATATATATTGTCTAAACATAACATTAACGTGTGTCATAAAGCTCAAAATACTTTATTACCATTATTTACCAAACTTAAAAGTCCAACTAAAACCAATAAAAAATCTAATGTTATATATTCTATACCATGTTTAAACTGTCCAAAAAAATATATAGGTCTGACAACTCAACATCTAGAAAATCGTCTCAACGGTCACAAATATACAAAGAATGCTTCTACAGCCCTACATAAACACGAAACGACTGAAAAACATGAATTTTATTTCAAAAACACGAAAATACTAACACAAGACTCTAATTATCAGAAACTAACAATTTAATAGATGATACATATTAAAAAAGAAAAAAATACAGTGAACGATAAACAAGATATCAAAAACTTGAGTCAAATTTATCATAATTTGATAAAATAGCCAATTGCAATCAATAACTACACATTTTTAATCTATTATTCAAATATCGTAAATTTAATTCTAAGGTAATTATCTACTTATATCATTTTAATTCAACTTCTCAACTTCCAAATGTTCAAACTAAATCACCAAATTCTATAGTAACAATTGTAAATCATACTTCATAATGACATTTTTCAATTAAATATTTTGAAAAAGCTCTCAACCCAGAGCGAAACGTCAAAAAGTTTTTACCCAAGAAAAAAAAAATCAAATAAGAATTATATATATATGTATATATATATATATATATATTATAGTGTATTTAAGTAACATAGAAACTATTTATTTGGAAAATATGTTTTAAAGAGTTAAATAGTTGAAATGGGAATAATATTGGCATACCGGTAGAGTCGAAAATAATGAAAAGAAATATGGCTTAAGTTTTATCAAGGAAATGATATAGAGAGAGCTATTCATAATTAATTATTGTGAAAATTATTTTAAAAAGACAATAAAAGTGTACTTTGAATAGATATATCTTAGATGGGATTATTTTATTGATTAATGTACATATAAATTTATTGAAAATTGTTAAATACTACATATATTTGTACAAAATTGTATCTGTATTTTTAAATAGTGTAAAGCATATCTGAAAGTTCATGAGAAATTTGGGATCTAATTCAAAAAAGGGAAAAACGTCAAATTTGACTACCGTGGAAACGGATTTTTTTGAAGGAGGTTTTGTTTTATTTTTGAAAGAAGGAAATTAATCAAATTTTGGGAAGAAGATATATGATAAGATAAATTGGAAGGAGATATTTAAGGCGAGGATAGTTGTTTGGTGAGAGTTCTACTCTACAACTGTATGGAATTTGAAAAATAAAGTAATTGATTTAAACTTGCACATATGGAAAAATAAAGTGACGTTTAACGGAGGTAACATCCATATAAATATTAATATTTGAATAAAAACGAATATAGTTTGATAGCTGATCTACCGTAATAACGTTGAATTGATCCAGAGGCATTGTTGCATACAATACGTTTGATATACGCATTACGCAGTAGATTTTGAAATAAAATTTTTGAAGAACGGACATAAGTGGGTTATTGATTGTTTTTCGGGTTATAAATTTAAATTGAAAAAGTATTTGAAATTTTCCCATCATCCCTAATAAAATTTAAGCTAGACATGAATATTGAAAGATATGCCATACAAAAATATTAATTTCAGAGTTAGTTAGATAATTTTGTAGATAATAAAAACTCTGACAGACTGAAATAGTAACAATCAGTGTTGATTTTTTTATTTATTCTTTCTCTATAGTTTGATCCACAAATCGTCCGACCCACGTATTACATTCCTGAGAGCTGAGGTATATTATAATATTTAATTGGTATATTCTAAAAATCAAAATAAATATTTGTATCTATTGATGGTACTGGCGCCCTTGAAAATAAAATAATAATCAATAAATTAATTTGTAATGTAAGTATAAAATATAAACAATAAAATAAAAATAGAAATAAAAAACATCACAATATATTATATATATATATATATATAAAAAATCAAAAATGGAGTCGAATTAATTTTTATTCAATCGGTTCGCATCCTGGGACAGCTGTTTCGGCCTTTAGGCCTCATCAGCCAGGCTATCGAACCGATTGAACTAAAAATCAACTCGACTATAATTTCCCTGATCTCACCTACTGTTCTATAATGGAGAAGAAACGTTATGGAGACCCGTCTTGGGTCAATTACCGAGCCAATATTTCAGGAACTCGTGTTGACACAACCACCCTCGACCAGGCATTGGCTACTTTAATAACAAAAGACACCACAGCCAGCAACGCAACTCTTTCTCAAGCCTCGAAAGATTTCCTAAAAGATATGGGAATAGATCTAGAATCAGTACAGACCACAACAAGAGTGGCAAAGAACCCCATCTGTCCTCCGTCCCAGCTTCAGACAAGTGGTCAAGCTGCTTACGGACAATATGGTCAGCCTTCTACAGGAGGAAGGATAGTATTGTAAACACAACCATCCACATTGACAATTTGACTGTCTTAGTTTATTAGCATTGTACATTATAATCTTAATATTTAGAAAAAATCGATAGACAATATAAAATTATCTATAACGATCTCTTTAACATACATTACATTGATTTGATTTATCATTATGGAAGTTGACCCACTACTCATAAGAATTGCCAGTCAGCATGAGTTTGACAACCTGGCTATTCAGGCCGAGAAAATAAGAACTAGCGCCACCTGGACAATCACAAAGTCTGATGGGCCTCCACATAGTGACAAACTAGAGTTTCCTTTAAAAGCTAAGAAACAGGGCTCAGATTATGTGGTGTCTTCTAGCCAGACAAGGGAAACCTTGAGGCATCTCATTGGCAAAACCATTTGGGGCGATCTCTCCATAACCTCTCCATGGGGGTCCTTCATGGAAACATGCTTTGGTGGTTTGTCCAAGGGTACTGCAGGGCATCGAGAGGTGGCTAAGCAGCACCGGCTTACACTCACTGTGCAAACCAAAAAGACGATCCTCATTGGTTCTAACAGACAGGCCAATGACTACTTGTGCTATCACAAATTACATGTTCAAAAATTCTCCCATTCCCTTATGGCACCTTCATACTTTAATGAAATGATTAAAATAGTTGGTGTATACATCCGTGCATCCCTTCTTCTTCTGTGCACAGATGAGTATACTGAATTTATTTATGGATTAGAAGAGCTTGTAGATAGGCGTGAGGTAGAGTTGTATACATTAGCTGTGGACGACCGAACAGCGTATCTTGATGGAGCCATTGTACATTATGACAGGGTGCTTGTTATGTCTTTTATAGCACTTAGCAGCATCACAAAAAAGGGTGCAAGCGAAGCACATATCCGGGAATGGCTCCCGAAGCGGTTGAGTCCTCTACTAGTTGGTGTCGATATTATGGACCCCACACTTCTAACTACTAGTTTCTACCATGACATAAAGGTGCTGGGAGATTTCTTGGAGTCTCGACATGATCTAAGGAATCGTCTATACTATCCATTTTTGACCTCAGACCCTTCTCCAAATTCAAGCCTAGGCATGAGTATCCTCCGTGAACAACTTAAACTAGTGCTAATGGACTATAACATGAGTACCTTTATGTTGTGTCTGGGTTTTGCCCGTCGCTGCAATACTGCTGCTCATCTGATTGAAGAGGTGTGCAGGCAGTCTAGAGAAATTATTGCTGTTGAGAACGATCTGCGTAGGGATCATCTATTGAGACCTTAAACTATGCAGCAACATTCTATATATGTCTTGCCTTCCTTATATCTTTGGTACCAACAATCATCTACATTTTAGAACCTTTCTTTGTGGAAGAGAAGAGAAAAAACAGACCAACATTGAGGATAGACGGGCATTTGACAGGTCCCATAACACCTGATGATGTGAACTTTCTCCTGAAGCATAATAAGTTCTTCTGTACAAGACATCGAAAACTCAAACAGCGTATGGTCAATGTCAACATAACAGATAGTATATACAAAAAATGCAATTCTCCATGGAAATGTCTAATCAATCACATAAGAATCCAATCTGCCAGCCTCGATTCTGATCTCCTTATATCTAATCTTGGACATGCTGTCAAGACTGCTCTGCATGGTGCCAATCTCCAAAGATCTGTAATATTTTCAGATGACACATACCTATCACCTTTATCTTTGACTGAACTCTCTAAAACTGCTGGTATAATGTCTTCAGACAAATTACTCCAGTCCAAATACATAGAGAAGACCATGGCTGAGATTTATAAAGACAAAATAGTCAAGTCTTCCTTACATCCTGGAAACATGTTGGGATTAGATCAAAGGATTAGTTTAGAGAAAGAGGTGTTCTTCTTCAATTGCCCCCACTACGGTATATCCGTAGGTCCTACCAATTTGCTCTTAGGTTCTCTGGATATCGTACAAACAAGATTTCCCATTATTTTTTCATGGTATCTCCATGATTACTTTTTGCCTGGAAAATATATGGTAAAGAGAGGTATTGAGGTACTATACAAAACTGAAAGTCTATGGGAGCACCTAAGAGAAAGGCTCTTTGCTGTCATGAAATTATGGGATAGCTATTTCATCGGCAAGATTTGCTCAGATCCTATAAACGATTCAGGATACACCAAATTATACAAGTATACAAAGTCTGAGCTAAAGAAGTCTTTTATCCTGTCCCATCTGTGGGTGAGGTCTGACTCGAGAGAGGATCTTGAAATAGCATTAGAATTAAGCACACTTGCTAAAAGTTTTGGCCACCCTTGCCTTGGTGAGCTCTCAAGTATAACAAAGCTTAGAGATAAAGCACTACATTACAAACATATTGATGCTAAGATAGTGAAAGAAGTTAGATGTACTTTTGTTAAGACATTTGTTAAAGGCTACATTCAGAAACATAAGAAATGGCCCCCTATTCTTTGGAGGCAAATCTCTTGAAACTGCTTGGAAAGAAAATAGATATCCTACAGAGAGCGAAGATGCAGGAATCCCGTTAGATGACTGGGACTCCGTAGATTTCTGTAAGACTTTTGAATTTGACTACTCTTTAGGTACTTCTGAGTTGCTCTCTGGCAAGAGCTGCTCTCCTCCTTTATCAAACTGGACACAAAAATATGATCCGTGCGGATTCAAAATCTTTCATAACCAAAATAAACCTTTCTTGCCTGTTCAAGAGACGAGGGTCATGTTTCGAAATCTGAGTGGACATCCCGGGGAGGTAGAGGAAGTAATAACAGAAATAGACGAAGGGAATTATGACAGAGAAAATGACATAGTGTTTCTTACACGTAAAGAGAGGGAACTCTCTGACAGTGGGAGAAGCTTCTGCTCGCAGACATATAGACAGAGATTGGCACAGACCGCTTGCGAATGTAACATCAAGAAACATATTTTCAATTACTTCCCTCAACAGACCATGTCCGACTCTGAGCTAACATTGAATAAGAAGATAGCTTCTATGATTCGGATCCAAAAGACCGGGGGTGAAATTTTTAATTTTGATCTAGAGAAGTAGAAATTTAATTCAATTCACGCATTGTCAAGATAAAAAACTTTTTACCTTTCTCGAACTATTACTTAATTCAAGAGAGAAGAAACTCTCACTATTTTTCAATGTACCGAGATTTTGTGGTGTTTATACAATAAAGAATGTTGAGTTGTCCATAATCGCTTCATTCAAGAAGACCTCCTAATTTTTAATCAATCAAACAAACCAGCACCTTAAGCAGTGACACTTTGTATCAAACGATTTTACAACAAATATATAATATATATATATATATGGCTGTCTATCGAAATGAGGACCGCATTCATTCCATACCAAGAGAGGACATGGTGAAGGAAGGGGCTTATCGGTATGAGTCTATGAATGAAGCTTCATTGAATTATTGTGAAAGCGATATGCAAAAGTATACTCGAAAAAAAAAATGACCAGAAAAAAAGTTTTTTGTTTTGTGTATATAGCAACAAAGTAAGGACCAACTATATAGCTATCAAATGTAGACCGTTATGTATACTGTGTCTGAAGAGCCAAGTGAGGACTTATTAAGTAACTATCAAACCTAGACTCATATATTTATGAATATTATCCAAACCATGTTGTGACCGCCCCGTTTATGCTAAAAGTATATACCGCGCGCAAAGTGAGGATTAAAAGGGAGTAATTTCTTCTCCCTCTGAGTTTTTTTCGTATTTTGGCTATAAGGAATTTGTCGGTTCATTTATTTATCAACTTTTGAAATATTAGGTAGTTTGTTATTGTGCACGTGTTACAAGTGGATATTCGGTAACTGCAATAAAGTCACGTAAGTATAAATTTATTTTGTTTTATCGTAAATCAAACAAACTTGAACAAGAGTTAGATTTTCCATATTCAGGAAACAGTAACAGTCGGTAATAAAAATTATAGAAGTAAAAGTAACAATATTTAGTAACATTTCCGCGTCTGTAGCATTTATATATGTACACGTGTACAGTAAAAATAGCAGCTGTTGTGTTGTTAATTTATCTACAGAGTGGCCCCTAAGTAATTGTACAAAGAAGAACAATAGATTGATACTGCACTTTAAAATATTATGATATGAACCAACTTGCTTCAATAAAATGTTGATATAATAATATAATATAGTAGTTTTATTAGTTAAGAATATAGAAACAAGTAAAACTTTTCATTTTCATTAGATTATGTGTCTTCACCAAGTATCTTAATAAAAATCTATTTAATTTATTGAAAATTTGTTACGTAGGAAAATTAGACTTGCAAGGATACATAATACAAAAAAATAAAGGTCTTCATTTAAATTTTTTGATCGACTGTCTAAAAAACTCTAATATTCCAATTCTGTGGTTATTATAAGACAACCCCTAAATGAATAAAATAAAATGTATCTGTTATACGAATTCAATTAATAATAATAATACATTAGGTGCTTAAAATATGAACATCAAGTGACACTTCGTTTTAAATTTATACTAAATCAAAATTTAATGTATTTTTCTTTGCGACAATGTGAAATTTGTTATTTTTCCAATTTAGTTAGGCTTAAGTGTTAAAATGGACAGAAAAGGAAAGATGTTATTGGCAGCTCTCAATCAACAAGATCGAAATACAAAACAATGTTTGCAAATTCCAAAATATTAAAGTACGAAAGGATTGCCGTCCTGGCATAAAGATAATTAATTGGCTAGAAAATCTGTTTTATTAACTGGTAAGTATTCAATTTAAGTGATTTACAAAAGTATTTACTGCTCTACTTCAACTGCAAAGTAGCACAACATACCTAAGCCTCACAGAGGCTAAAACGTAAGTGAACTGATCGAGGCCCGGTATTCAAAATAGCTAAATTATTTGTTCTTGTTAGTCATAACTCACAAACACTGCTGTTGTTCTAATTTTGGAATATAATACAGAGCCCATTATACCTATTTCCATAGTTGAAAATGTTCAAGTATCCTCAACCGAAAAAGTGCATTTTACTAGGCTTCAGAAAAATAACGCAAGCAGACAACTTTTTATGACTACAAGTGAATGCTGTTCTGGAGATAGTAACAAAGAAGAAAATCAAATTACGTCGACTGTCCATGATGTCCATTCGACTGAGGATAGTGATAGTAATGAGGAGTATATTCCAAACACTGAGGATGAGTGTGAATTAGAATCTGATGATTCAAATTACGAGACATTTAAATGCCCCAAAAATAAACAGATACCGATGCAAGTAAGCCCACAACAAACGACAGATAATAATTATAATTCCTCACAATATGGAAATAATCTACAAGAACTCAACAATGGATTAGCACCAACTCTGATCAAACAGATGGTAATACTCATATTATTATTATTATGAATGAAACGAGACCCAATTTTCATTATTTTTAACGTTTAATCCAACATTGTTTTTTGTGTTCATGTCTTCCTGATTGACAAGAAATAAATAATACTAGATGTCAGACCACCCATATCCAATTTAGCTTAAATCTTTATCAGATATAATATTATCATTCATTTTTTGTCACTCCTCACTACATGAAACAATAAATAGAATCTACAATTAATATAGGTAGTTGAATTTTAAGTTTGTCTTAGCATGGAGATATTCTACAGAATAAAAAGTTAAACAATCACTGATATTATCAGTTTAAATGTGACCTTATAGTAAAATTTTTTTCAGGCTACAACATCCGGGAAAAAAAGATTTTGGAACAAAAGAGATCACTGCTTCTTTTGCTACAATAAAGTAACAAACATTTCTAGACATCTTGTAAGACATCATGCATCGGAGATAGATGTGCAAGAAATACTTGCCCACAAAGTAGGTGATAAAAGAAGAAAATACCTTTTCAATAAATTAAGGAATGAAGGCAATTTCATAAAAAGTTCCGTAGAAGAACTCGTTGTACCAATAAGAAAACCTCTGTTGGGAAGTTTAGATCCGCCAACGAAATTAACCTATCTCCCGTGTAAACACTGTAAAGGATTTTACAAGAAAACAGCTCTTTATAGACATGTAAAGAAATGTATCCATAATAAGGAAACAAATGCTTGTAGAACTCTTGCACAAGCTGAAGGACAATCGTTACTTTCATCTTATAAAGAAAATGATGTCTTGAGAAAAGAAATATTCCCTAAAATGAGAGGTGATAACGTTTCATTTGTTGCAAAAACTGATAAACTTATATGTGCTGTTGCAGCTAGATATTTAAAAAGTCATGGAAATAAACAATACCATCTGGTTGCCTCTCGCAAAATGAGACAATTAGCTTCGTTACTAATTGAAACAAGAAAAAATATTAAAGCTAAATCTCTAATGGAGGTTTTGGATCCAGTTAACTTTGATATCATTGTGAAGTGTACAAAGACAATATCTAGATTTGATCCAAAAACGGAAACATATGGTGCGCCATCTTTAGCATCCAACATGGGAACACAACTTAAAGAATGTATTGATGTAGCTTATAACATATCCATTAAAAAAAATTCAATGGAAACAGATTATACTAAAAAACTCAAATCTTTGAAAGATTTGGTTTCTACCGAGTGGCAGTACGAAGTATCGACGCTAGCAAACCAGGACTTGAGTCAGAAAAAATGGAATAAACCGTCGCTGATACCCCTAGCAGAAGATTTAACTTTGCTTAGGTCTTATTTACTTTCTGAAGGTGAAAAATGTCGAAATGCATTAGAGTTGAATCCAAGGGACGAAAAATCATTTAAGTCATTACAAGAAATATGCTTTGTTCAACTACTTCTTTTGAGCAGAAGGAGGCCCGGTGAATTGCAAAGAATTACCGTTCATACTTATACAACAAATATAAACAATAATAAATCGAGTGAATTTGATAATTGTATAAGCGAAAGTGAAAAAGCTTTAATAAAATCTTTTAAAAGGATTGTTATTAAAGGAAAAAGAGGTGGTGGCGTCCCTGACCTATTCACCGAAGAAATGATCAAAAATACTGAAATGTTACTTAAAAATAGGATTCATTTTATAACGGAAGATAATGTTTATAAATTTGCTAATACCAAATCATCATCCAGTATCAGTGGAACCAAATCTATTTATAAACATGTGAGACTTGCGGGGGTTAAAAACCCTGCTGCTCTTACATCAATAAGACTGAGAAAGCATCTAGCTACCATGTCACAAGTTCTAAATTTGTCTGAGCAGGATTTGGAACAACTAGCTATATTTATGGGACATACCTCTGATATTCACAAAACTTATTATAGGCTACCAAATGGCTAAGGTATCTAAATTGCTTCTGCTAAATGAAAAAGGAGAAGCTTCAAAATATAAAGGGGAGCTTTTGGACGAAATTGACATAAACTTAGATGCTATCGATGATAACCTATCGGAGGACGATAACGATGAGACAGAAGGCATACCAACAGACGTACTATCAGATAATGGACAAGTGATGGTGAGTTACGGTATACTTTATTAGATTATAAGGTATCAATTTAACTTCAACTTTAGTCAAACAAATCAATTTAAGTAAAGTAAAATTAATTAAGAATAAACGATGGGGATATTCTCGGAGGACTCTGCTAAAATTGGTCCAAAAACTGTAAAAAAATGTTTTAAATAATTGTGTGTTTCGTTATTACACCTATAAAGATATCCTTCATATCATTTTATTTGTTTCATGGTGCCCATTAAATACTTTCATATGGTATATTATTCTTCTGTCCTGTTTACATGGTGATCTATCATAGGGTATTTTTATTGATGTTTCCTTAGTATTTGTCTTTCATTTCCGTCGCAGAAATAGAGCGATTTAATGATAAAAAGTTAGTAACATATTTTTTGTTTTGTTTTTGATTTAAGGTAAAAAATACCCCTTTGATGACAGAAGTAAAGAAGAAAAAACGTATATTGGAGCCATGGACCGATGTTCAGAAGAATATAGCGCTGACATATTTCGAAGGAAACTTGAAGAAAAAAATACCCCCAAAGAAAAATGAATGTGCAATGTTGATAGACCAGCATCCTAATATTTTTTCTAACAAAAGTTGGGAGAAAGTGAAAATTTTTATTGTAAACAACTACAATAAAAAATAAAATTAATAAATACAGTTCTTATTGAAATAGCATTGTATTATTATTCAATTTTTCCCTATCATTTATATTTTTATTGGAATATTTGTCCCTTATTTTGATTATAAAATAACTTTTAACAATTTTCAATGGACTCACGTACTTCTATAATTTTATCCCTCCGTATTTTTTGGTTCCGATAGTTCCGGTAGATGTTACAATGCAAGTCACTGGAATAAAATTTTGTTGGCTCCATTCTTATTTCAGCATATCGGTTAAAGTTAAAAATTGAGCATGATATTCCATCATCAGAGCATCGAAAAAACAGTAAATTAACATAGAAAGTCATAAAGGTCTTTCATCTCAGTACATATCACTCTAAACATTTTCGTTTGAGTTCAATTTCAAAGTAAATTCCAAAATTTTCAAGTGTTATATACTGAAGCCTTTGAAGGATTTATTTTCCTGGGGTTTATCATACTGGACCTTTTAATAAGTAAAAAAAAATAAAGATAAGTAGGAAAATATAAAGAGGAATTTAAAAATATAGAGATAAATGATAAAAATAACATTATTTGATGTTTTCAAAATTAATCATTTTTAGTTTTAAACAATTTATGAATGAGAGTAGGTATTCATTGGTTGGTGATATCAAGTCCAATAAATTTTGAAAAGTGGCGGACCAGCAGATGAAGGAGGGAATCTATCTCAAGATTTTAATAAATCATTGTTATCCAGTACATCTGTAGATTTTCATCCAACAAGCAGTGTCATGCAAAACATTTGTGGATAGGTCCGTCCCTGTAACCATTTCAGTAAGACGTGTTTTATTTCGATGCTCCGAAAAAGTGGAATTTCTAAGTTAAACAACTAAGTGAATATTGTGATTTTAAGGAAAATTACTATATTTATATGGTGAGTGCATTTGTGCAAACTACTATCTTACATACCTTAGCAGTAAACTGTATACTTTATAATCCGTGTATTTTTGGAGGTAAAGCATTGTTAATTTGTAGTTTTTTAGCTTCAATTTTATCAATAGAGTTTTTATTGAGTAATTTTTTAATGGATTTATTGTTTTTTTTTCTTGAAATGACTTTGTTTGGTCAGATCTTATTGGTTTGTAAACTTTTTTGTCATTTACCATGTCACTGGAGCAAGAACTTCTGGAAGAAGGATCCATTGAGAGAATTCCCACCGTCATCTTCAGGAAGGACCGCCATCTTTCGTCAGCATTGGTTATCAGCGAGATCCAATATCTAATAACCTACAAGGACAACCCCAGAGCATTAAAGAGAGAGCATCGGCAGCTTCTGGACGATATAGCCGGATTCATCATTGTACATCCACAGCATGCTTACTCCTGGTTTATGAACAGTTATAGGAGCATGCAAGGTCTCGATAAAGGACAAGAGCTGAACACCCTGATCCGTATCGCGAATCGCGTAACTTGTGTATCCGCGGAGAACTATACCGGCGTCGTTTACCAGTGCAACATTAAGGCTCGTCCCTTGTTACGGGTTATTTACAACGTGAAATCGGAGTTTGATCGGGCGTTCGACACGTTAATCTTTAGCACAGAATTTAAAAAACAATGGCGGGTCGGAAGTGTGACCGGGTGCGCTTACGGAAATCTTCAGGTCGTGCACATAAGTGAGACAGAGGTTATCATCATCACTCATGCTCATCTGGCCGGGATCAGCGACATGTTCAACTCATGGTTTGATGTGTTGATGTACGGAATCGCACACCAAAACAAGTATGATGGTCACAATCTTTACGACCACTATAGTTACATAATACAGCTAATGACTGATGTCTCCCGCACTCATCTCGAATACAAGTCTTCCATATTAAAGTCTTGGCCTTCGCTAGCTATAGCCTCTGTGCTGAGAGACACAGAGGGAAGAACTGCGATTATAAATAGTCTGAACGAGAGCGCCCGCCCTTACATTAACACCCCACTGTATCAACACCTGACCAGGCGAGTGCACACTGACTCTGACGTCCATCTGCTTCTCGAAACTAGTGGCATGTGGAAGTGCTTTGGGCATCCTGTGGTCGACATGGATGGAGGGGTGAGGGCCTGGGCAGGAAAATGCATGAGCCTAAAAGAGAACTTGGACGACATAGGTGAGAAACTGGCAACCGTTTTCACACACGTTTTCTGTAGGAATTATTACAAAGAGAAATTATGTTGGCCCCCTGTGACATACAACAAGAAAACTTCCTCTCGTGTAGCACAGAGCATAGAGAGAGGAAAATGGGAGGAAGATGAAAGATTTCCATGGAACTCCTCCGAGTTTGAAGGTATAGACTTCAGTTAGTGCTTAAACTTCAACATGCACGTTGACATTACGGACCTGCTACAAGACAAGTCCATTATACCGTGTAGATCGCAGTGGATTCACGAATATGATTCTCAGGTACATAGAATCCTTTACCAGTACTTTCCATAAGGGCCCAAAGCCACCATCAAGAGTGCTATTATAGCATTCCTGTTGACCAAACAAAAACCGACCAATAATCTGAGAGTGGGTGATGTCGTACTAGTAGGCAATGACAATACAAAACGCATAGACTGGCCTATTGGTCATATATCCGAACTTATACCTGGGAAAGACGGTCTGGTTAGGCTTGTACGTATTAAAATTGCACGAGGCGAACTATTACGTCCTGTTCAGCGGTTATTTCCACTGGAATGTGTATCCGAAGAAGCTAGAGTAAACCAAGACCAGCGAGCCGAGCAGCCTGATGAGCATCGAGAAAAACTTCGAATCGATCATCTAACAGAGTGTGCGAAAATAAGTGCGGGAGTGTCTAATAGCAGAGTACCCGACATAGTGAAGCTCACAAAAAGTGCGGGAGTGCCTAAAAGCAGAGTAACGGATACAGTGAAACTCACACGTAGGGGTCACTTGAGTAAAATTCCTAAAAGATATCTGTGATATCGATTATAGTTTAGTATTTCCTTTGTTTTGAGAAAAATAGTTTATCTTGCCAAATAATTTCTCAGGTGGGAGAATGTTGGAAATACCACCTTTTCTTTATATCCTTATCTTGAGATAATTTTATTTTTAATTTTTAGATACTTTTTGTATTAGAAATTTTAGACTAAGGGGTTGGTTATTCCACATTTCTTACATTAATTGATTTTAATATATAGGTATAACCAAAAATGATTGATAGTAGTCTGTAGTAAAAATTGGTAAAAATAATGACAGTAGTTGTCAGATTAATTAATTGTAAAAATTTATTTTAATAGTTTCTCGACATTGTCTTTTGATTAAAAGGTCACAAAGGTGCCGTAGGTGTATTATTTGAACCGTCTAGGCCGGGATACTGATGATTATGACAAAAAAATTAACATAATGGTAAATGACAAAAAAGTTTACAAACCAATAAGATCTGACCAAACAAAGTCATTTCAAGAAAAAAACAATAAATTCATTAAAAAATTACTCAATAACAACTCTATTAATAAAATTGAAGCTAAAAAACTACAAATTAACAATGCTTTACCTCCAAAAATATACGGATTACCAAAGCTTCACAAACCAAATATACCATTACGACCAATAGTATCATATATACAATCTCCCTTCCATAATTTATCAAAATACCTCTCCAATTGTCTATCAAATATAACTGGAAATAATAATTATTATTTATATAAAAGATTCTTTCTCCTTCAAACAATTTATAGATAAAACAAACATACCCAATGATTATAAAATTATATCACTAGATGTTATTTCAATGTACACTAATATACCAAATGATTTGATAACAGATATTATAAAATTAAAATGGGACTCACTAAAAGAATACACCACTCTATCATACAATGAATTCAACGAAGCAATTTTATTAATTCAAAAAAATAATTATTTTCAATACCAAAATAAATTTTTCCAACAATTGGACGGTTGCACAATGGGCTCTCCTATATCCTCAACTTTAGCACAATTAATAATGGAACATCTTGAAGAAAACGTACTGAAAAGTTTAAATTTTGATGTATTATTTTATAAACGATATGTTGACGATTGTATAACTGCAATTCCATCAAACAAAATCAATGATATATTGAATGCATTTAATAATTTCCATCCAAAACTTCAGTTTACCGTTGAAATTGAAGAAAATAATACAATAAATTTTTTAGACTTGACATTAATTAGAACTAATAACAACAAAATAAAGACTAAACTATATAAAAAAGAAACATAGTCCGGCCGATTCCTAAATTACAATTCTAATCATCCCGATGCCTAAAAAAACAGTGTAATTATTGGATTAACCGATAGAGCTATTAAACTTACTTCTCCAGAATACCGTCCTGAAATATTTAAACATGTAAAAGACACCTTGAAAAATAACAACTATCCAATAAACAATATAGAACGAATTTTCAAACAACGCACCTACAAATTCTACAATAACACTCAAAATAACCACACACAAACTAATTTAGATCAAAACAGATACATAGCAATGCCATATACAAACGGACTCTCAGAAAAACTAAAATATATATTGTCTAAACATAACATTAACGTGTGTCATAAAGCTCAAAATACTTTATTACCATTATTTACCAAACTTAAAAGTCCAACTAAAACCAATAAAAAATCTAATGTTATATATTCTATACCATGTTTAAACTGTCCAAAAAAATATATAGGTCTGACAACTCAACATCTAGAAAATCGTCTCAACGGTCACAAATATACAAAGAATGCTTCTACAGCCCTACATAAACACGAAACGACTGAAAAACATGAATTTTATTTCAAAAACACGAAAATACTAACACAAGACTCTAATTATCAGAAACTAACAATTTAATAGATGATACATATTAAAAAAGAAAAAAATACAGTGAACGATAAACAAGATATCAAAAACTTGAGTCAAATTTATCATAATTTGATAAAATAGCCAATTGCAATCAATAACTACACATTTTTAATCTATTATTCAAATATCGTAAATTTAATTCTAAGGTAATTATCTACTTATATCATTTTAATTCAACTTCTCAACTTCCAAATGTTCAAACTAAATCACCAAATTCTATAGTAACAATTGTAAATCATACTTCATAATGACATTTTTCAATTAAATATTTTGAAAAAGCTCTCAACCCAGAGCGAAACGTCAAAAAGTTTTTACCCAAGAAAAAAAAAATCAAATAAGAATTATATATATATGTATATATATATATATATATATTATAGTGTATTTAAGTAACATAGAAACTATTTATTTGGAAAATATGTTTTAAAGAGTTAAATAGTTGAAATGGGAATAATATTGGCATACCGGTAGAGTCGAAAATAATGAAAAGAAATATGGCTTAAGTTTTATCAAGGAAATGATATAGAGAGAGCTATTCATAATTAATTATTGTGAAAATTATTTTAAAAAGACAATAAAAGTGTACTTTGAATAGATATATCTTAGATGGGATTATTTTATTGATTAATGTACATATAAATTTATTGAAAATTGTTAAATACTACATATATTTGTACAAAATTGTATCTGTATTTTTAAATAGTGTAAAGCATATCTGAAAGTTCATGAGAAATTTGGGATCTAATTCAAAAAAGGGAAAAACGTCAAATTTGACTACCGTGGAAACGGATTTTTTTGAAGGAGGTTTTGTTTTATTTTTGAAAGAAGGAAATTAATCAAATTTTGGGAAGAAGATATATGATAAGATAAATTGGAAGGAGATATTTAAGGCGAGGATAGTTGTTTGGTGAGAGTTCTACTCTACAACTGTATGGAATTTGAAAAATAAAGTAATTGATTTAAACTTGCACATATGGAAAAATAAAGTGACGTTTAACGGAGGTAACATCCATATAAATATTAATATTTGAATAAAAACGAATATAGTTTGATAGCTGATCTACCGTAATAACGTTGAATTGATCCAGAGGCATTGTTGCATACAATACGTTTGATATACGCATTACGCAGTAGATTTTGAAATAAAATTTTTGAAGAACGGACATAAGTGGGTTATTGATTGTTTTTCGGGTTATAAATTTAAATTGAAAAAGTATTTGAAATTTTCCCATCATCCCTAATAAAATTTAAGCTAGACATGAATATTGAAAGATATGCCATACAAAAATATTAATTTCAGAGTTAGTTAGATAATTTTGTAGATAATAAAAACTCTGACAGACTGAAATAGTAACAATCAGTGTTGATTTTTTTATTTATTCTTTCTCTATAGTTTGATCCACAAATCGTCCGACCCACGTATTACATTCCTGAGAGCTGAGGTATATTATAATATTTAATTGGTATATTCTAAAAATCAAAATAAATATTTGTATCTATTGATGGTACTGGCGCCCTTGAAAATAAAATAATAATCAATAAATTAATTTGTAATGTAAGTATAAAATATAAACAATAAAATAAAAATAGAAATAAAAAACATCACAATATATTATATATATATATATATATAAAAAAATCAAAAATGGAGTCGAATTAATTTTTATTCAATCGGTTCGCATCCTGGGACAGCTGTTTCGGCCTTTAGGCCTCATCAGCCAGGCTATCGAACCGATTGAACTAAAAATCAACTCGACTATAATTTCCCTGATCTCACCTACTGTTCTATAATGGAGAAGAAACGTTATGGAGACCCGTCTTGGGTCAATTACCGAGCCAATATTTCAGGAACTCGTGTTGACACAACCACCCTCGACCAGGCATTGGCTACTTTAATAACAAAAGACACCACAGCCAGCAACGCAACTCTTTCTCAAGCCTCGAAAGATTTCCTAAAAGATATGGGAATAGATCTAGAATCAGTACAGACCACAACAAGAGTGGCAAAGAACCCCATCTGTCCTCCGTCCCAGCTTCAGACAAGTGGTCAAGCTGCTTACGGACAATATGGTCAGCCTTCTACAGGAGGAAGGATAGTATTGTAAACACAACCATCCACATTGACAATTTGACTGTCTTAGTTTATTAGCATTGTACATTATAATCTTAATATTTAGAAAAAATCGATAGACAATATAAAATTATCTATAACGATCTCTTTAACATACATTACATTGATTTGATTTATCATTATGGAAGTTGACCCACTACTCATAAGAATTGCCAGTCAGCATGAGTTTGACAACCTGGCTATTCAGGCCGAGAAAATAAGAACTAGCGCCACCTGGACAATCACAAAGTCTGATGGGCCTCCACATAGTGACAAACTAGAGTTTCCTTTAAAAGCTAAGAAACAGGGCTCAGATTATGTGGTGTCTTCTAGCCAGACAAGGGAAACCTTGAGGCATCTCATTGGCAAAACCATTTGGGGCGATCTCTCCATAACCTCTCCATGGGGGTCCTTCATGGAAACATGCTTTGGTGGTTTGTCCAAGGGTACTGCAGGGCATCGAGAGGTGGCTAAGCAGCACCGGCTTACACTCACTGTGCAAACCAAAAAGACGATCCTCATTGGTTCTAACAGACAGGCCAATGACTACTTGTGCTATCACAAATTACATGTTCAAAAATTCTCCCATTCCCTTATGGCACCTTCATACTTTAATGAAATGATTAAAATAGTTGGTGTATACATCCGTGCATCCCTTCTTCTTCTGTGCACAGATGAGTATACTGAATTTATTTATGGATTAGAAGAGCTTGTAGATAGGCGTGAGGTAGAGTTGTATACATTAGCTGTGGACGACCGAACAGCGTATCTTGATGGAGCCATTGTACATTATGACAGGGTGCTTGTTATGTCTTTTATAGCACTTAGCAGCATCACAAAAAAGGGTGCAAGCGAAGCACATATCCGGGAATGGCTCCCGAAGCGGTTGAGTCCTCTACTAGTTGGTGTCGATATTATGGACCCCACACTTCTAACTACTAGTTTCTACCATGACATAAAGGTGCTGGGAGATTTCTTGGAGTCTCGACATGATCTAAGGAATCGTCTATACTATCCATTTTTGACCTCAGACCCTTCTCCAAATTCAAGCCTAGGCATGAGTATCCTCCGTGAACAACTTAAACTAGTGCTAATGGACTATAACATGAGTACCTTTATGTTGTGTCTGGGTTTTGCCCGTCGCTGCAATACTGCTGCTCATCTGATTGAAGAGGTGTGCAGGCAGTCTAGAGAAATTATTGCTGTTGAGAACGATCTGCGTAGGGATCATCTATTGAGACCTTAAACTATGCAGCAACATTCTATATATGTCTTGCCTTCCTTATATCTTTGGTACCAACAATCATCTACATTTTAGAACCTTTCTTTGTGGAAGAGAAGAGAAAAAACAGACCAACATTGAGGATAGACGGGCATTTGACAGGTCCCATAACACCTGATGATGTGAACTTTCTCCTGAAGCATAATAAGTTCTTCTGTACAAGACATCGAAAACTCAAACAGCGTATGGTCAATGTCAACATAACAGATAGTATATACAAAAAATGCAATTCTCCATGGAAATGTCTAATCAATCACATAAGAATCCAATCTGCCAGCCTCGATTCTGATCTCCTTATATCTAATCTTGGACATGCTGTCAAGACTGCTCTGCATGGTGCCAATCTCCAAAGATCTGTAATATTTTCAGATGACACATACCTATCACCTTTATCTTTGACTGAACTCTCTAAAACTGCTGGTATAATGTCTTCAGACAAATTACTCCAGTCCAAATACATAGAGAAGACCATGGCTGAGATTTATAAAGACAAAATAGTCAAGTCTTCCTTACATCCTGGAAACATGTTGGGATTAGATCAAAGGATTAGTTTAGAGAAAGAGGTGTTCTTCTTCAATTGCCCCCACTACGGTATATCCGTAGGTCCTACCAATTTGCTCTTAGGTTCTCTGGATATCGTACAAACAAGATTTCCCATTATTTTTTCATGGTATCTCCATGATTACTTTTTGCCTGGAAAATATATGGTAAAGAGAGGTATTGAGGTACTATACAAAACTGAAAGTCTATGGGAGCACCTAAGAGAAAGGCTCTTTGCTGTCATGAAATTATGGGATAGCTATTTCATCGGCAAGATTTGCTCAGATCCTATAAACGATTCAGGATACACCAAATTATACAAGTATACAAAGTCTGAGCTAAAGAAGTCTTTTATCCTGTCCCATCTGTGGGTGAGGTCTGACTCGAGAGAGGATCTTGAAATAGCATTAGAATTAAGCACACTTGCTAAAAGTTTTGGCCACCCTTGCCTTGGTGAGCTCTCAAGTATAACAAAGCTTAGAGATAAAGCACTACATTACAAACATATTGATGCTAAGATAGTGAAAGAAGTTAGATGTACTTTTGTTAAGACATTTGTTAAAGGCTACATTCAGAAACATAAGAAATGGCCCCCTATTCTTTGGAGGCAAATCTCTTGAAACTGCTTGGAAAGAAAATAGATATCCTACAGAGAGCGAAGATGCAGGAATCCCGTTAGATGACTGGGACTCCGTAGATTTCTGTAAGACTTTTGAATTTGACTACTCTTTAGGTACTTCTGAGTTGCTCTCTGGCAAGAGCTGCTCTCCTCCTTTATCAAACTGGACACAAAAATATGATCCGTGCGGATTCAAAATCTTTCATAACCAAAATAAACCTTTCTTGCCTGTTCAAGAGACGAGGGTCATGTTTCGAAATCTGAGTGGACATCCCGGGGAGGTAGAGGAAGTAATAACAGAAATAGACGAAGGGAATTATGACAGAGAAAATGACATAGTGTTTCTTACACGTAAAGAGAGGGAACTCTCTGACAGTGGGAGAAGCTTCTGCTCGCAGACATATAGACAGAGATTGGCACAGACCGCTTGCGAATGTAACATCAAGAAACATATTTTCAATTACTTCCCTCAACAGACCATGTCCGACTCTGAGCTAACATTGAATAAGAAGATAGCTTCTATGATTCGGATCCAAAAGACCGGGGGTGAAATTTTTAATTTTGATCTAGAGAAGTAGAAATTTAATTCAATTCACGCATTGTCAAGATAAAAAACTTTTTACCTTTCTCGAACTATTACTTAATTCAAGAGAGAAGAAACTCTCACTATTTTTCAATGTACCGAGATTTTGTGGTGTTTATACAATAAAGAATGTTGAGTTGTCCATAATCGCTTCATTCAAGAAGACCTCCTAATTTTTAATCAATCAAACAAACCAGCACCTTAAGCAGTGACACTTTGTATCAAACGATTTTACAACAAATATATAATATATATATATATATATATGGCTGTCTATCGAAATGAGGACCGCATTCATTCCATACCAAGAGAGGACATGGTGAAGGAAGGGGCTTATCGGTATGAGTCTATGAATGAAGCTTCATTGAATTATTGTGAAAGCGATATGCAAAAGTATACTCGAAAAAAAAAATGACCAGAAAAAAAGTTTTTTGTTTTGTGTATATAGCAACAAAGTAAGGACCAACTATATAGCTATCAAATGTAGACCGTTATGTATACTGTGTCTGAAGAGCCAAGTGAGGACTTATTAAGTAACTATCAAACCTAGACTCATATATTTATGAATATTATCCAAACCATGTTGTGACCGCCCCGTTTATGCTAAAAGTATATACCGCGCGCAAAGTGAGGATTAAAAGGGAGTAATTTCTTCTCCCTCTGAGTTTTTTTCGTATTTTGGCTATAAGGAATTTGTCGGTTCATTTATTTATCAACTTTTGAAATATTAGGTAGTTTGTTATTGTGCACGTGTTACAAGTGGATATTCGGTAACTGCAATAAAGTCACGTAAGTATAAATTTATTTTGTTTTATCGTAAATCAAACAAACTTGAACAAGAGTTAGATTTTCCATATTCAGGAAACAGTAACAGTCGGTAATAAAAATTATAGAAGTAAAAGTAACAATATTTAGTAACATTTCCGCGTCTGTAGCATTTATATATGTACACGTGTACAGTAAAAATAGCAGCTGTTGTGTTGTTAATTTATCTACAGAGTGGCCCCTAAGTAATTGTACAAAGAAGAACAATAGATTGATACTGCACTTTAAAATATTATGATATGAACCAACTTGCTTCAATAAAATGTTGATATAATAATATAATATAGTAGTTTTATTAGTTAAGAATATAGAAACAAGTAAAACTTTTCATTTTCATTAGATTATGTGTCTTCACCAAGTATCTTAATAAAAATCTATTTAATTTATTGAAAATTTGTTACGTAGGAAAATTAGACTTGCAAGGATACATAATACAAAAAAATAAAGGTCTTCATTTAAATTTTTTGATCGACTGTCTAAAAAACTCTAATATTCCAATTCTGTGGTTATTATAAGACAACCCCTAAATGAATAAAATAAAATGTATCTGTTATACGAATTCAATTAATAATAATAATACATTAGGTGCTTAAAATATGAACATCAAGTGACACTTCGTTTTAAATTTATACTAAATCAAAATTTAATGTATTTTTCTTTGCGACAATGTGAAATTTGTTATTTTTCCAATTTAGTTAGGCTTAAGTGTTAAAATGGACAGAAAAGGAAAGATGTTATTGGCAGCTCTCAATCAACAAGATCGAAATACAAAACAATGTTTGCAAATTCCAAAATATTAAAGTACGAAAGGATTGCCGTCCTGGCATAAAGATAATTAATTGGCTAGAAAATCTGTTTTATTAACTGGTAAGTATTCAATTTAAGTGATTTACAAAAGTATTTACTGCTCTACTTCAACTGCAAAGTAGCACAACATACCTAAGCCTCACAGAGGCTAAAACGTAAGTGAACTGATCGAGGCCCGGTATTCAAAATAGCTAAATTATTTGTTCTTGTTAGTCATAACTCACAAACACTGCTGTTGTTCTAATTTTGGAATATAATACAGAGCCCATTATACCTATTTCCATAGTTGAAAATGTTCAAGTATCCTCAACCGAAAAAGTGCATTTTACTAGGCTTCAGAAAAATAACGCAAGCAGACAACTTTTTATGACTACAAGTGAATGCTGTTCTGGAGATAGTGACAAAGAAGAAAATCAAATTACGTCGACTGTCCATGATGTCCATTCGACTGAGGATAGTGATAGTAATGAGGAGTATATTCCAAACACTGAGGATGAGTGTGAATTAGAATCTGATGATTCAAATTACGAGACATTTAAATGCCCCAAAAATAAACAGATACCGATGCAAGTAAGCCCACAACAAACGACAGATAATAATTATAATTCCTCACAATATGGAAATAATCTACAAGAACTCAACAATGGATTAGCACCAACTCTGATCAAACAGATGGTAATACTCATATTATTATTATTATGAATCAAACGAGACCCAATTTTCATTATTTTTAACGTTCAATCCAACATTGTTTTTTGTGTTCATGTCTTCCTGATTGACAAGAAATAAATAATACTAGATGTCAGACCACCCATATCCAATTTAGCTTAAATCTTTATCAGATATAATATTATCATTCATTTTTTGTCACTCCTCACTACATGAAACAATAAATAGAATCTACAATTAATATAGGTAGTTGAATTTTAAGTTTGTCTTAGCATGGAGATATTCTACAGAATAAAAAGTTAAACAATCACTGATATTATCAGTTTAAATGTGACCTTATAGTAAAATTTTTTTCAGGCTACAACATCCGGGAAAAAAAGATTTTGGAACAAAAGAGATCACTGCTTCTTTTGCTACAATAAAGTAACAAACATTTCTAGACATCTTGTAAGACATCATGCATCGGAGATAGATGTGCAAGAAATACTTGCCCACAAAGTAGGTGATAAAAGAAGAAAATACCTTTTCAATAAATTAAGGAATGAAGGCAATTTCATAAAAAGTTCCGTAGAAGAACTCGTTGTACCAATAAGAAAACCTCTGTTGGGAAGTTTAGATCCGCCAACGAAATTAACCTATCTCCCGTGTAAACACTGTAAAGGATTTTACAAGAAAACAGCTCTTTATAGACATGTAAAGAAATGTATCCATAATAAGGAAACAAATGCTTGTAGAACTCTTGCACAAGCTGAAGGACAATCGTTACTTTCATCTTATAAAGAAAATGATGTCTTGAGAAAAGAAATATTCCCTAAAATGAGAGGTGATAACGTTTCATTTGTTGCAAAAACTGATAAACTTATATGTGCTGTTGCAGCTAGATATTTAAAAAGTCATGGAAATAAACAATACCATCTGGTTGCCTCTCGCAAAATGAGACAATTAGCTTCGTTACTAATTGAAACAAGAAAAAATATTAAAGCTAAATCTCTAATGGAGGTTTTGGATCCAGTTAACTTTGATATCATTGTGAAGTGTACAAAGACAATATCTAGATTTGATCCAAAAACGGAAACATATGGTGCGCCATCTTTAGCATCCAACATGGGAACACAACTTAAAGAATGTATTGATGTAGCTTATAACATATCCATTAAAAAAAATTCAATGGAAACAGATTATACTAAAAAACTCAAATCTTTGAAAGATTTGGTTTCTACCGAGTGGCAGTACGAAGTATCGACGCTAGCAAACCAGGACTTGAGTCAGAAAAAATGGAATAAACCGTCGCTGATACCCCTAGCAGAAGATTTAACTTTGCTTAGGTCTTATTTACTTTCTGAAGGTGAAAAATGTCGAAATGCATTAGAGTTGAATCCAAGGGACGAAAAATCATTTAAGTCATTACAAGAAATATGCTTTGTTCAACTACTTCTTTTGAGCAGAAGGAGGCCCGGTGAATTGCAAAGAATTACCGTTCATACTTATACAACAAATATAAACAATAATAAATCGAGTGAATTTGATAATTGTATAAGCGAAAGTGAAAAAGCTTTAATAAAATCTTTTAAAAGGATTGTTATTAAAGGAAAAAGAGGTGGTGGCGTCCCTGACCTATTCACCGAAGAAATGATCAAAAATACTGAAATGTTACTTAAAAATAGGATTCATTTTATAACGGAAGATAATGTTTATAAATTTGCTAATACCAAATCATCATCCAGTATCAGTGGAACCAAATCTATTTATAAACATGTGAGACTTGCGGGGGTTAAAAACCCTGCTGCTCTTACATCAATAAGACTGAGAAAGCATCTAGCTACCATGTCACAAGTTCTAAATTTGTCTGAGCAGGATTTGGAACAACTAGCTATATTTATGGGACATACCTCTGATATTCACAAAACTTATTATAGGCTACCAAATGGCTAAGGTATCTAAATTGCTTCTGCTAAATGAAAAAGGAGAAGCTTCAAAATATAAAGGGGAGCTTTTGGACGAAATTGACATAAACTTAGATGCTATCGATGATAACCTATCGGAGGACGATAACGATGAGACAGAAGGCATACCAACAGACGTACTATCAGATAATGGACAAGTGATGGTGAGTTACGGTATACTTTATTAGATTATAAGGTATCAATTTAACTTCAACTTTAGTCAAACAAATCAATTTAAGTAAAGTAAAATTAATTAAGAATAAACGATGGGGATATTCTCGGAGGACTCTGCTAAAATTGGTCCAAAAACTGTAAAAAAATGTTTTAAATAATTGTGTGTTTCGTTATTACACCTATAAAGATATCCTTCATATCATTTTATTTGTTTCATGGTGCCCATTAAATACTTTCATATGGTATATTATTCTTCTGTCCTGTTTACATGGTGATCTATCATAGGGTATTTTTATTGATGTTTCCTTAGTATTTGTCTTTCATTTCCGTCGCAGAAATAGAGCGATTTAATGATAAAAAGTTAGTAACATTGTAACGGTTTCAATTCAACATTTATTATTGGAGACAGTTTTTAACGTTAACCATTTAATTTTATCAAGATAAATAGTTTTTAAGAATGTGAAAGAGATCCACCACTCACCTTGTTTATATTGCTCTGATACCATCCACTACTTCGGAAAAATTTAAGAATAATTCATTATTACCATACTTTATTTGATTGTGTTTACATTTTCTGACAAGTAACAAATTTCTTATGAATCTTCAAGAGGCCTCTGACCTATTAAGTTAAGTTCAATGAACTGTCCAGCTACCTATTAATTTAACCTTTGACCTCTCACCTGATGCTAAGGGGCATGAGGTAGAAGAAGACTGACCTTGACCTTGTGAGGTTTGGACTGGTCCATAATCCTTTTTTTTGTGTTCTGGTGCTTTAAAGTGGTCACTCTCTTTGTGCTCTTTCGAAATAAATTCGGATCTAGCCCAGCTACAAATAAAACCTGTTAGATAGATTAAGTAATACCTTAAGTGGCTATTCAATCGCAGCTAGCGGATTTCCTTCTAACAGAAAAAGGAATAAAACATTGAGGTCACACTCCATCCCTGGTAAGTACCCGCTCTTCTATCTTACTGACCTAGTCATCATGGGAGTCTCGTATTTCAGATCTCTTATTCCGGGTCTTATTCCTGGTCCTATTCATGGTCTTATTCACGGTCTTCTTCATAGACCTATTCATAGTCTGAATCACAGTTGTCCTCATCATCACCATTCATCATCTTCACAGACATCTTATTAACGCAATAGGAATAATTAGCAGACAAAACTACGAGTAGCAGAGAACTTACCATTAGAGGGTCAGCCCCTTCGTCTAGTTCCTTCTACCCATCGACTACACATCATCTGGAGCCTTGCAAGTAAGATTATTCCTGTTTTCCACTCACTGTCCTGTGCTTGCTGTTCATTGGTACAGCGTAGGTGTCTCAGATAGATTGAAAACAACATTTGCAGAGATTATTGGTTATATCGCCCAATTCGGTAGGGAGTTGAATACTTCCCATACACCACTAAAATTAATGTAACCTTTTGTGACTACAGCGTTTGTAAACTTTTTTAGAAAATACCTCTTAATACTAATCTCTCAGTGTAATCCAAAAGTATACTCTTGGAATCGATTCTATAAATTAGTCTAGTTACCTTTTTAGTATTGTAGAGAATCTTAAACCATAGCTGAGTCCATTTGGGCTTTTTAGTCTCACCCATTTTATTTAGTTGATATTTTACTAGGTTAGTCTTAAGTTTAACAACGTGCTCTCGATTGTCATTTGACATCGACAGCTAGCAGTAGACCTACTGTGCGAACCACCTACCATCAGGCCCACTCTACACCCAAACTGGTGTAAGTCGTTAAAACTGTGTGACTATCCTTTAAGTTAATATTAAAGATTAATTGAAACCGGAAATAATTGCTCATTTAATTTACCTCGACCCCTCTCCGTTGAGGAATCGGGCACGTACAACTTTAAAAAGCTCTCTGATTCAGGAAACCCCCTTTGTCACCACAATTCCTGTAAAGGGGAAAAACGGGGGTGGCAAATTTGGCGCCCAACGTGGGGCCCGATGGTAGGTGGTTCGCACAGTAGGTCTACTGCTAGCTGTAGAGTTAAACTCAATTTAGCGTACGAAGCAGCTAGGTCATCGCGAGGCTATCGACCGACTCGAGAGAACGTAGCCATCTCATTTGATCACCAGGCGGACGTAGTCCCCCTGGCTAGGGCAGGCGTAGCCTCCCCCTTAACATCAGTAGCCATACACAGTCAAGAGAGAGCTGATAGGATTTTTGAAACAAGAGCGTATCCAAACAAATCCTGCCCTCGGAGTGTAGATGAACCGCTTATCTCCTTACTTGACGAACCAAATCCTCCAATGCAAAGGGTTTCTAAAAGTTTGCCTTTATTAGGAGATTTCATAGGTGTTCCAGATGAACTTCCAGTAACACATGCATCAGAGCCATTACCCACCTCAGCACCAATCCGTGAATATCAGAATAGCTATATACACTATGATATGGTGAGACAGCCCAGTAGAAACGATTCCCAGGTACGGTTTCTGCCCAATGACTCACGTCTAGCAACTTATGGAGAATCCAGTAGGCTGACGTATCAGAATTTACCAGCGTCGGACCGACTTCCTGATCAAATTGATGACCTTCACATCTCTCCGATTTCGACTCACAGACCTCAGGAAACCAGAGATCACTTCTACCCTGATATTCACAGGTGGAACATAAAATTTAATGGACGTACTAGCGTGAACGATTTCTTGGAACGGATTGAAGAGTTACGGATGTCCCGGGGGATTAGTACACAACAACTTCTTCGATCGGCTCCAGAGCTGTTTATCCAGGATGCTCTCTTCTGGTACAGAACGTGTACATTTACATCGTGGGAGGACTTGGTTTCCAAATTAAGGGAAGCATTTCGACCGTACGATTACGAGTACAGCCTCTGGGATGAGATACGTCGACGGACCCAAGGTTCTCAAGAAAGAGTTCTCATTTTTATCACTGCTCTGGAGAATTTATTCAGAAGATTGGATCAGCCTCCGTCAGAAGAGGATAGGGTGAATATTATCCGCAGAAACCTACTTCCGTACATACAAACCCAATTGTCTCTCCATCGGGTGAATACAGTACAAGAACTGTTGCGTTTGTGCCGAGCCATTGAGGAGACCGAAGAGAGGGTGAAGAAATTTGTCCCCCCTCCAACTTCTTACCGGACTCTATTGGAACCAGAGCTGGCATATCGTAGAGCCGCTCAATCCCCAAATATTTCATCTATAAGGCCAATACCAAAAGAGACAAGTAGAACAGAAGTAAGCTCGACCCCTCTGGCTGCAACACAATTATCTGTGACCCAACCGAAATGCTGGAATTGTGGGAAGGAAACACACAAGTTCCGTGATTGCCCTGATCCTAAAGCAAAATTTTGTTTTAAGTGTGGTTATCGAGGAGTAATGGTTCGAAACTGTCCCACCTGTTCAAAAAACAGGAAGACGGGTCCTCAATAGGTCGGTGGGGACTCATTGTCGAACGTCCGACCCAATCAAGGATTTCATCTTCATTGTCACTATCAGTTTTGTTAGATTTCGTAATTTCCCATTCAAAAGAAGACAATCGTCCCTATCTTACGATTAACATATTAGGAAAGCAATTCTTAGCTCTTTTGGATAGCGGCTGTTCTAAGACAGTTGTTGGTGGGTCTGGCTGGAACCAACTGAAGTCAGTTTGTTCTCTCAATACGTCTCCATCGTCAAGAGAATGTGTTGTTGCAAATGGTGGTACGTGTGAAATCCTGGGATCCATTATGGTCCCTGTACAGCTTCAAGACAGAGTGAGGGTGCTAGAGTTGATGGTAGTGCCTAGTCTTCCGCATTCCATTATATTAGGAATAGACTTTTGGATCTCTATGGGAATTGTACCTGATTTGTATTCGGGACAATGGTCCTTTAGGACTAAGAGTGAGCTACCTTGTACCCATATTTCGGCTATACAGTCCTTAGAGCACCTGTCGGTGGCCCAAAAGGCAAAATTGGAAGAACTGATAGAGTCTACTTTCAAGGCCATGGGAAACAAGTTAGGCTGCACTCATCTCGTTGAACACGAGATTCGTACCACTGCGGAGCCCATAAAACAAAGACACTATCCCCTTTCCCCTGCCCTGCAACGTCAAGTGAATGCGGAATTGGACAAAATGCTGGCCGAGGATATAGTGGAACCCTCAACTTCTCCATGGGCATCCCCTTTAGTTTTAGTTAGGAAGACTGACGGTACCTACCGCTTCTGCGTGAACTATAAGAAGCTCAATCAGGTCAGCGAAAAAGACGCTTACCCAATCCCGTTCGTGGCAACGACACTAGATAAGCTCAGGGATGCAAGATATCTGACTACGTTAGATATTAAATCTGCGTATTGGCAGATTCCGGTTGCTGAGAAGTCCAGACCACTCACTGCGTTTGTTGTTCCCACAAGAGGGTTGTTTCAGTTCAAAAGAATGCCCTTTGGTTTACATACAGCCCCTAGCACCTGGCAAAGGTTTATCGATCGTGTCGTTGGATACGAATTAGAACAATTCGTCTTTGTGTACCTGGACGACATAATTATCTGTACTCCAACATTTGAAAAACACCTAGAGGTGTTGGCGACTGTGCTAGGCAAATTAAAAGAAGCTGGGTTAACCCTAAATCGTGACAAGTGTCACTTCTGCAAACCGGAACTCAAATATCTCGGTTACCTTGTGAATTCTTCTGGTTTACTCATGGACCCTGGTAAGGTGGAAGCTATACTTAACATTCCCGATCCCAAATCGGTATCTGAGGTTCGGCGACTAATAGGTCTAGCTTCGTGGTATCGGCGATTTGTCCCAAATTTTTCTACTTTAACAGCCCCGTTAACGGCCTTGTTGCGCAAAAACGCTAAGTTTGTGTGGGATGAATCTTGCGCAGCCGCGTTGAGAAAGATCAAGGAAAACCTTATAACTGCTCCAATCCTTACTTGCCCAAATTTTGATCTGCCATTCACTATCCAGGCTGATGCTAGTGATTACGGCATTGGTGCCACCCTGTCTCAAATGCATGATGACGGTGAGCGAGTTGTTGCTTACTTGAGTCGGTCACTAACCAGGGCTGAGCGCAAATTTAGCACGACCGAAAAAGAATGCTTGGCGGTTCTACATGCGGTGGAAAAATTCAGGCCCTATATAGAAGGTACCCACTTCCAAGTGATAACGGATCACTACAGCCTCAAGTGGCTATATAACTTCAAGGATCAGGCCGGTCGCGTGGCTAGATGGGCAGTACGACTGCAACAGTACGACTTTGATATTGTGCACCGTAAGGGTGTTGAACATGTCGTACCCGACGCATTGTCGCGGTTTGTTACCAGCGTGGATGCAGTACAGACTACTCCAGTAGCTACGCCAATTAAAGATCCTTGGTATAAGCGCCAATTGCAGAAAGTCACCAAAGATCCAGACAAATATCCAGATTGGAGAGTAGAAAACCACAAACTCTACAAACTAGCGAGACCAAATTATCCTGATCTCTCTCTAGCCGACGCACACTGGTTGAAAGTCGTTCCCAAGGAAGACAGAAGTATTCTAATTAGAGCACATCATGAACCTCCAACCTGCGGCCATTTAGGTGTTTTTAAGACATTAGGGCGACTCAATCTTCACTATTACTGGCCGAAGATGAGATCTGATGTAGCTCGTTGTATCAGACGATGCACTACCTGTCTACAAACGAAGCCAGAACAACAAGCTCCTCGAGGTCAGATGCTTAGCATCGCCCCAACTACCACCCGACCGTTTCAAGTACTATGTACAGACTTGGTAGGTCCCCTTCCTAGGTCTTCCTCGGGATACTCGTATATACTGTCGGTGAGTGACTTATTTAGTAAATTCGTTCTATTCTTTCCCCTTCGGACCGCTACGGGCCCCAAGATCGCGGAAATTTTGGAGGATCACGTCCTTCTCATGTTTGGTATACCTGATAAAATCATCATGGATAACGGAAAACAATTTAAGAGCACTCACGTAACGTCTCTACTAGACAAATACGGAGTTGAGGTAACTTACTTGTCAAATTTTCATCCGCAAGCCAATGCTGTCGAGAGGTATCATCGAGTCCTGAAGACTACTCTAAGCTCTTATGTTGCGGATAACCATCGTCTGTGGGACAGTTATCTTCAAAAAGTAGCTTGCGCTATGAGATCTGGTCGGCACGAAGTTACTAAACTATCTCCAAACTTTATTGTTTTCTCCCGAGAATTAGATTTTCGAGGTCGTGAAAGAGACCTACCCGAAACCTTCGACGAAGTGTATGATCCCTTGACGCGTAACCAGGCCCTGCACGAGGTATTCAAAGATGTAGCAGCTAGAATTAAGAAAGCTTTTAACACAAATCGTAACCGCTACAACCTGAGAAGGCGAGATGAGAAATTCTCCCTCAATCAGCGAGTCTGGAAACGTGCGTACATTCTGTCCGACAAGGCAAAAGGTGTTACAGCTAAATTAGCCCACAAGTTTGACGGGCCACTTATTATTAATAGAGTTCTCTCTCCATGGTCATATGAGCTAATAGACCTGAATGGTCGTATTAGAGGAGTGTGGCACGCCAAGGACCTGAAAAGTCATCCACCAGACAAAGATGATTCTGATTCAGAGGTGGAAAATTAAGGAAGACTATCCCTTGACTATTATTGTTGGTTGTATATACTTATGTTCATGTTGTTGTTAAGTTAAGCTAGTTAGTTAGTTAGTTTTGGAAGTAGATAACGGTTTTTTTTTTTGAAAAAAAAAAACCTTTTTCTGGTAAGGGGAGAGTTGTAACGGTTTCAATTCAACATTTATTATTGGAGACAGTTTTTAACGTTAACCATTTAATTTTATCAAGATAAATAGTTTTTAAGAATGTGAAAGAGATCCACCACTCACCTTGTTTATATTGCTCTGATACCATCCACTACTTCGGAAAAATTTAAGAATAATTCATTATTACCATACTTTATTTGATTGTGTTTACATTTTCTGACAAGTAACAAATTTCTTATGAATCTTCAAGAGGCCTCTGACCTATTAAGTTAAGTTCAATGAACTGTCCAGCTACCTATTAATTTAACCTTTGACCTCTCACCTGATGCTAAGGGGCATGAGGTAGAAGAAGACTGACCTTGACCTTGTGAGGTTTGGACTGGTCCATAATCCTTTTTTTTGTGTTCTGGTGCTTTAAAGTGGTCACTCTCTTTGTGCTCTTTCGAAATAAATTCGGATCTAGCCCAGCTACAAATAAAACCTGTTAGATAGATTAAGTAATACCTTAAGTGGCTATTCAATCGCAGCTAGCGGATTTCCTTCTAACAGAAAAAGGAATAAAACATTGAGGTCACACTCCATCCCTGGTAAGTACCCGCTCTTCTATCTTACTGACCTAGTCATCATGGGAGTCTCGTATTTCAGATCTCTTATTCCGGGTCTTATTCCTGGTCCTATTCATGGTCTTATTCACGGTCTTCTTCATAGACCTATTCATAGTCTGAATCACAGTTGTCCTCATCATCACCATTCATCATCTTCACAGACATCTTATTAACGCAATAGGAATAATTAGCAGACAAAACTACGAGTAGCAGAGAACTTACCATTAGAGGGTCAGCCCCTTCGTCTAGTTCCTTCTACCCATCGACTACACATCATCTGGAGCCTTGCAAGTAAGATTATTCCTGTTTTCCACTCACTGTCCTGTGCTTGCTGTTCATTGGTACAGCGTAGGTGTCTCAGATAGATTGAAAACAACATTTGCAGAGATTATTGGTTATATCGCCCAATTCGGTAGGGAGTTGAATACTTCCCATACACCACTAAAATTAATGTAACCTTTTGTGACTACAGCGTTTGTAAACTTTTTTAGAAAATACCTCTTAATACTAATCTCTCAGTGTAATCCAAAAGTATACTCTTGGAATCGATTCTATAAATTAGTCTAGTTACCTTTTTAGTATTGTAGAGAATCTTAAACCATAGCTGAGTCCATTTGGGCTTTTTAGTCTCACCCATTTTATTTAGTTGATATTTTACTAGGTTAGTCTTAAGTTTAACAACGTGCTCTCGATTGTCATTTGACATCGACAGCTAGCAGTAGACCTACTGTGCGAACCACCTACCATCAGGCCCACTCTACACCCAAACTGGTGTAAGTCGTTAAAACTGTGTGACTATCCTTTAAGTTAATATTAAAGATTAATTGAAACCGGAAATAATTGCTCATTTAATTTACCTCGACCCCTCTCCGTTGAGGAATCGGGCACGTACAACTTTAAAAAGCTCTCTGATTCAGGAAACCCCCTTTGTCACCACAATTCCTGTAAAGGGGAAAAACGGGGGTGGCAACATATTTTTTGTTTTGTTTTTGATTTAAGGTAAAAAATACCCCTTTGATGACAGAAGTAAAGAAGAAAAAACGTATATTGGAGCCATGGACCGATGTTCAGAAGAATATAGCGCTGACATATTTCGAAGGAAACTTGAAGAAAAAAATACCCCCAAAGAAAAATGAATGTGCAATGTTGATAGACCAGCATCCTAATATTTTTTCTAACAAAAGTTGGGAGAAAGTGAAAATTTTTATTGTAAACAACTACAATAAAAAATAAAATTAATAAATACAGTTCTTATTGAAATAGCATTGTATTATTATTCAATTTTTCCCTATCATTTATATTTTTATTGGAATATTTGTCCCTTATTTTGATTATAAAATAACTTTTAACAATTTTCAATGGACTCACGTACTTCTATAATTTTATCCCTCCGTATTTTTTGGTTCCGATAGTTCCGGTAGATGTTACAATGCAAGTCACTGGAATAAAATTTTGTTGGCTCCATTCTTATTTCAGCATATCGGTTAAAGTTAAAAATTGAGCATGATATTCCATCATCAGAGCATCGAAAAAACAGTAAATTAACATAGAAAGTCATAAAGGTCTTTCATCTCAGTACATATCACTCTAAACATTTTCGTTTGAGTTTAATTTCAAAGTAAATTCCAAAATTTTCAAGTGTTATATACTGAAGCCTTTGAAGGATTTATTTTCCTGGGGTTTATCATACTGGACCTTTTAATAAGTAAAAAAAAATAAAGATAAGTAGGAAAATATAAAGAGGAATTTAAAAATATAGAGATAAATGATAAAAATAACATTATTTGATGTTTTCAAAATTAATCATTTTTAGTTTTAAACAATTTATGAATGAGAGTAGGTATTCATTGGTTGGTGATATCAAGTCCAATAAATTTTGAAAAGTGGCGGACCAGCAGATGAAGGAGGGAATCTATCTCAAGATTTTAATAAATCATTGTTATCCAGTACATCTGTAGATTTTCATCCAACAAGCAGTGTCATGCAAAACATTTGTGGATAGGTCCGTCCCTGTAACCATTTCAGTAAGACGTGTTTTATTTCGATGCTCCGAAAAAGTGGAATTTCTAAGTTAAACAACTAAGTGAATATTGTGATTTTAAGGAAAATTACTATATTTATATGGTGAGTGCATTTGTGCAAACTACTATCTTACATACCTTAGCAGTAAACTGTATACTTTATAATCCGTGTATTTTTGGAGGTAAAGCATTGTTAATTTGTAGTTTTTTAGCTTCAATTTTATCAATAGAGTTTTTATTGAGTAATTTTTTAATGGATTTATTGTTTTTTTTTCTTGAAATGACTTTGTTTGGTCAGATCTTATTGGTTTGTAAACTTTTTTGTCATTTACCATGTCACTGGAGCAAGAACTTCTGGAAGAAGGATCCATTGAGAGAATTCCCACCGTCATCTTCAGGAAGGACCGCCATCTTTCGTCAGCATTGGTTATCAGCGAGATCCAATATCTAATAACCTACAAGGACAACCCCAGAGCATTAAAGAGAGAGCATCGGCAGCTTCTGGACGATATAGCCGGATTCATCATTGTACATCCACAGCATGCTTACTCCTGGTTTATGAACAGTTATAGGAGCATGCAAGGTCTCGATAAAGGACAAGAGCTGAACACCCTGATCCGTATCGCGAATCGCGTAACTTGTGTATCCGCGGAGAACTATACCGGCGTCGTTTACCAGTGCAACATTAAGGCTCGTCCCTTGTTACGGGTTATTTACAACGTGAAATCGGAGTTTGATCGGGCGTTCGACACGTTAATCTTTAGCACAGAATTTAAAAAACAATGGCGGGTCGGAAGTGTGACCGGGTGCGCTTACGGAAATCTTCAGGTCGTGCACATAAGTGAGACAGAGGTTATCATCATCACTCATGCTCATCTGGCCGGGATCAGCGACATGTTCAACTCATGGTTTGATGTGTTGATGTACGGAATCGCACACCAAAACAAGTATGATGGTCACAATCTTTACGACCACTATAGTTACATAATACAGCTAATGACTGATGTCTCCCGCACTCATCTCGAATACAAGTCTTCCATATTAAAGTCTTGGCCTTCGCTAGCTATAGCCTCTGTGCTGAGAGACACAGAGGGAAGAACTGCGATTATAAATAGTCTGAACGAGAGCGCCCGCCCTTACATTAACACCCCACTGTATCAACACCTGACCAGGCGAGTGCACACTGACTCTGACGTCCATCTGCTTCTCGAAACTAGTGGCATGTGGAAGTGCTTTGGGCATCCTGTGGTCGACATGGATGGAGGGGTGAGGGCCTGGGCAGGAAAATGCATGAGCCTAAAAGAGAACTTGGACGACATAGGTGAGAAACTGGCAACCGTTTTCACACACGTTTTCTGTAGGAATTATTACAAAGAGAAATTATGTTGGCCCCCTGTGACATACAACAAGAAAACTTCCTCTCGTGTAGCACAGAGCATAGAGAGAGGAAAATGGGAGGAAGATGAAAGATTTCCATGGAACTCCTCCGAGTTTGAAGGTATAGACTTCAGTTAGTGCTTAAACTTCAACATGCACGTTGACATTACGGACCTGCTACAAGACAAGTCCATTATACCGTGTAGATCGCAGTGGATTCACGAATATGATTCTCAGGTACATAGAATCCTTTACCAGTACTTTCCATAAGGGCCCAAAGCCACCAGCAAGAGTGCTATTATAGCATTCCTGTTGACCAAACAAAAACCGACCAATAATCTGAGAGTGGGTGATGTCGTACTAGTAGGCAATGACAATACAAAACGCATAGACTGGCCTATTGGTCATATATCCGAACTTATACCTGGGAAAGACGGTCTGGTTAGGCTTGTACGTATTAAAATTGCACGAGGCGAACTATTACGTCCTGTTCAGCGGTTATTTCCACTGGAATGTGTATCCGAGGAAGCTAGAGTAAACCAAGACCAGCGAGCCGAGCAGCCTGATGAGCATCGAGAAAAACTTCGAATCGATCATCTAACAGAGTGTGCGAAAATAAGTGCGGGAGTGTCTAATAGCAGAGTACCCGACATAGTGAAGCTCACAAAAAGTGCGGGAGTGCCTAAAAGCAGAGTAACGGATACAGTGAAACTCACACGTAGGGGTCACTTGAGTAAAATTCCTAAAAGATATCTGTGATATCGATTATAGTTTAGTATTTCCTTTGTTTTGAGAAAAATAGTTTATCTTGCCAAATAATTTCTCAGGTGGGAGAATGTTGGAAATACCACCTTTTCTTTATATCCTTATCTTGAGATAATTTTATTTTTAATTTTTAGATACTTTTTGTATTAGAAATTTTAGACTAAGGGGTTGGTCATTCCACATTTCTTACATTAATTGATTTTAATATATAGGTATAACCAAAAATGATTGATAGTAGTCTGTAGTAAAAATTGGAAAAAATAATGACAGTAGTTGTCAGATTAATTAATTGTAAAAATTTATTTTAATAGTTTCTCGACATTGTCTTTTGATTAAAAGGTCACAAAGGTGCCGTAGGTGTATTATTTGAACCGTCTAGGCCGGGATACTGATGATTATGACAAAAAAATTAACATAATGGTAAATGACAAAAAAGTTTACAAACCAATAAGATCTGACCAAACAAAGTCATTTCAAGAAAAAAACAATAAATTCATTAAAAAATTACTCAATAACAACTCTATTAATAAAATTGAAGCTAAAAAACTACAAATTAACAATGCTTTACCTCCAAAAATATACGGATTACCAAAGCTTCACAAACCAAATATACCATTACGACCAATAGTATCATATATACAATCTCCCTTCTATAATTTATCAAAATACCTCTCCAATTGTCTATCAAATATAACTGGAAATAATAATTATTATTTATATAAAAGATTCTTTCTCCTTCAAACAATTTATAGATAAAACAAACATACCCAATGATTATAAAATTATATCACTAGATGTTATTTCAATGTACACTAATATACCAAATGATTTGATAACAGATATTATAAAATTAAAATGGGACTCACTAAAAGAATACACCACTCTATCATACAATGAATTCAACGAAGCAATTTTATTAATTCAAAAAAATAATTATTTTCAATACCAAAATAAATTTTTCCAACAATTGGACGGTTGCACAATGGGCTCTCCTATATCCTCAACTTTAGCACAATTAATAATGGAACATCTTGAAGAAAACGTACTGAAAAGTTTAAATTTTGATGTATTATTTTATAAACGATATGTTGACGATTGTATAACTGCAATTCCATCAAACAAAATCAATGATATATTGAATGCATTTAATAATTTCCATCCAAAACTTCAGTTTACCGTTGAAATTGAAGAAAATAATACAATAAATTTTTTAGACTTGACATTAATTAGAACTAATAACAACAAAATAAAGACTAAACTATATAAAAAAGAAACATAGTCCGGCCGATTCCTAAATTACAATTCTAATCATCCCGATGCCTAAAAAAACAGTGTAATTATTGGATTAACCGATAGAGCTATTAAACTTACTTCTCCAGAATACCGTCCTGAAATATTTAAACATGTAAAAGACACCTTGAAAAATAACAACTATCCAATAAACAATATAGAACGAATTTTCAAACAACGCACCTACAAATTCTACAATAACACTCAAAATAACCACACACAAACTAATTTAGATCAAAACAGATACATAGCAATGCCATATACAAACGGACTCTCAGAAAAACTAAAATATATATTGTCTAAACATAACATTAACGTGTGTCATAAAGCTCAAAATACTTTATTACCATTATTTACCAAACTTAAAAGTCCAACTAAAACCAATAAAAAATCTAATGTTATATATTCTATACCATGTTTAAACTGTCCAAAAAAATATATAGGTCTGACAACTCAACATCTAGAAAATCGTCTCAACGGTCACAAATATACAAAGAATGCTTCTACAGCCATACATAAACACGAAACGACTGAAAAACATGAATTTTATTTCAAAAACACGAAAATACTAACACAAGACTCTAATTATCAGAAACTAACAATTTAATAGATGATACATATTAAAAAAGAAAAAAATACAGTGAACGATAAACAAGATATCAAAAACTTGAGTCAAATTTATCATAATTTGATAAAATAGCCAATTGCAATCAATAACTACAACATCGGGTGATTAAAACTCTTCTTCAATTGCCCCCACTACGGTATATCCGTAGGTCCTACCAATTTGCTCTTAGGTTCTCTGGATATCGTACAAACAAGATTTCCCATTATTTTTTCATGGTATCTCCATGATTACTTTTTGCCTGGAAAATATATGGTAAAGAGAGGTATTGAGGTACTATACAAAACTGAAAGTCTATGGGAGCACCTAAGAGAAAGGCTCTTTGCTGTCATGAAATTATGGGATAGCTATTTCATCGGCAAGATTTGCTCAGATCCTATAAACGATTCAGGATACACCAAATTATACAAGTATACAAAGTCTGAGCTAAAGAAGTCTTTTATCCTGTCCCATCTGTGGGTGAGGTCTGACTCGAGAGAGGATCTTGAAATAGCATTAGAATTAAGCACACTTGCTAAAAGTTTTGGCCACCCTTGCCTTGGTGAGCTCTCAAGTATAACAAAGCTTAGAGATAAAGCACTACATTACAAACATATTGATGCTAAGATAGTGAAAGAAGTTAGATGTACTTTTGTTAAGACATTTGTTAAAGGCTACATTCAGAAACATAAGAAATGGCCCCCTATTCTTTGGAGGCAAATCTCTTGAAACTGCTTGGAAAGAAAATAGATATCCTACAGAGAGCGAAGATGCAGGAATCCCATTAGATGACTGGGACTCCGTAGATTTCTGTAAGACTTTTGAATTTGACTACTCTTTAGGTACTTCTGAGTTGCTCTCTGGCAAGAGCTGCTCTCCTCCTTTATCAAACTGGACACAAAAATATGATCCGTGCGGATTCAAAATCTTTCATAACCAAAATAAACCTTTATTGCCTGTTCAAGAGACGAGGGTCATGTTTCGAAATCTGAGTGGACATCCCGGGGAGGTAGAGGAAGTAATAACAGAAATAGACGAAGGGAATTATGACAGAGAAAATGACATAGTGTTTCTTACACGTAAAGAGAGGGAACTCTCTGACAGTGGGAGAAGCTTCTGCTCGCAGACATATAGACAGAGATTGGCACAGACCGCTTGCGAATGTAACATCAAGAAACATATTTTCAATTACTTCCCTCAACAGACCATGTCCGACTCTGAGCTAACATTGAATAAGAAGATAGCTTCTATGATTCGGATCCAAAAGACCGGGGGTGAAATTTTTAATTTTGATCTAGAGAAGTAGAAATTTAATTCAATTCACGCATTGTCAAGATAAAAAACTTTTTACCTTTCTCGAACTATTACTTAATTCAAGAGAGAAGAAACTCTCACTATTTTTCAATGTACCGAGATTTTGTGGTGTTTATACAATAAAGAATGTTGAGTTGTCCATAATCGCTTCATTCAAGAAGACCTCCTAATTTTTAATCAATCAAACAAACCAGCACCTTAAGCAGTGACACTTTGTATCAAACGATTTTACAACAAATATATAATATATATATATATATGGCTGTCTATCGAAATGAGGACCGCATTCATTCCATACCAAGAGAGGACATGGTGAAGGAAGGGGCTTATCGGTATGAGTCTATGAATGAAGCTTCATTGAATTATTGTGAAAGCGATATGCAAAAGTATACTCGAAAAAAAAAATGACCAGAAAAAAAGTTTTTTGTTTTGTGTATATAGCAACAAAGTAAGGACCAACTATATAGCTATCAAATGTAGACCGTTATGTATACTGTGTCTGAAGAGCCAAGTGAGGACTTATTAAGTAACTATCAAACCTAGACTCATATATTTATGAATATTATCCAAACCATGTTGTGACCGCCCCGTTTATGCTAAAAGTATATACCGCGCGCAAAGTGAGGATTAAAAGGGAGTAATTTCTTCTCCCTCTGAGTTTTTTTCGTATTTTGGCTATAAGGAATTTGTCGGTTCATTTATTTATCAACTTTTGAAATATTAGGTAGTTTGTTATTGTGCACGTGTTACAAGTGGATATTCGGTAACTGCAATAAAGTCACGTAAGTATAAATTTATTTTGTTTTATCGTAAATCAAACAAACTTGAACAAGAGTTAGATTTTCCATATTCAGGAAACAGTAACAGTCGGTAATAAAAATTATAGAAGTAAAAGTAACAATATTTAGTAACATTTCCGCGTCTGTAGCATTTATATATGTACACGTGTACAGTAAAAATAGCAGCTGTTGTGTTGTTAATTTATCTACAGAGTGGCCCCTAAGTAATTGTACAAAGAAGAACAATAGATTGATACTGCACTTTAAAATATTATGATATGAACCAACTTGCTTCAATAAAATGTTGATATAATAATATAATATAGTAGTTTTATTAGTTAAGAATATAGAAACAAGTAAAACTTTTCATTTTCATTAGATTATGTGTCTTCACCAAGTATCTTAATAAAAATCTATTTAATTTATTGAAAATTTGTTACGTAGGAAAATTAGACTTGCAAGGATACATAATACAAAAAAATAAAGGTCTTCATTTAAATTTTTTGATCGACTGTCTAAAAAACTCTAATATTCCAATTCTGTGGTTATTATAAGACAACCCCTAAATGAATAAAATAAAATGTATCTGTTATACGAATTCAATTAATAATAATAATACATTAGGTGCTTAAAATATGAACATCAAGTGACACTTCGTTTTAAATTTATACTAAATCAAAATTTAATGTATTTTTCTTTGCGACAATGTGAAATTTGTTATTTTTCCAATTTAGTTAGGCTTAAGTGTTAAAATGGACAGAAAAGGAAAGATGTTATTGGCAGCTCTCAATCAACAAGATCGAAATACAAAACAATGTTTGCAAATTCCAAAATATTAAAGTACGAAAGGATTGCCGTCCTGGCATAAAGATAATTAATTGGCTAGAAAATCTGTTTTATTAACTGGTAAGTATTCAATTTAAGTGATTTACAAAAGTATTTACTGCTCTACTTCAACTGCAAAGTAGCACAACATACCTAAGCCTCACAGAGGCTAAAACGTAAGTGAACTGATCGAGGCCCGGTATTCAAAATAGCTAAATTATTTGTTCTTGTTAGTCATAACTCACAAACACTGCTGTTGTTCTAATTTTGGAATATAATACAGAGCCCATTATACCTATTTCCATAGTTGAAAATGTTCAAGTATCCTCAACCGAAAAAGTGCATTTTACTAGGCTTCAGAAAAATAACGCAAGCAGACAACTTTTTATGACTACAAGTGAATGCTGTTCTGGAGATAGTGACAAAGAAGAAAATCAAATTACGTCGACTGTCCATGATGTCCATTCGACTGAGGATAGTGATAGTAATGAGGAGTATATTCCAAACACTGAGGATGAGTGTGAATTAGAATCTGATGATTCAAATTACGAGACATTTAAATGCCCCAAAAATAAACAGATACCGATGCAAGTAAGCCCACAACAAACGACAGATAATAATTATAATTCCTCACAATATGGAAATAATCTACAAGAACTCAACAATGGATTAGCACCAACTCTGATCAAACAGATGGTAATACTCATATTATTATTATTATGAATCAAACGAGACCCAATTTTCATTATTTTTAACGTTTAATCCAACATTGTTTTTTGTGTTCATGTCTTCCTGATTGACAAGAAATAAATAATACTAGATGTCAGACCACCCATATCCAATTTAGCTTAAATCTTTATCAGATATAATATTATCATTCATTTTTTGTCACTCCTCACTACATGAAACAATAAATAGAATCTACAATTAATATAGGTAGTTGAATTTCAAGTTTGTCTTAGCATGGAGATATTCTACAGAATAAAAAGTTAAACAATCACTGATATTATCAGTTTAAATGTGACCTTATAGTAAAATTTTTTTCAGGCTACAACATCCGGGAAAAAAAGATTTTGGAACAAAAGAGATCACTGCTTCTTTTGCTACAATAAAGTAACAAACATTTCTAGACATCTTGTAAGACATCATGCATCGGAGATAGATGTGCAAGAAATACTTGCCCACAAAGTAGGTGATAAAAGAAGAAAATACCTTTTCAATAAATTAAGGAATGAAGGCAATTTCATAAAAAGTTCCGTAGAAGAACTCGTTGTACCAATAAGAAAACCTCTGTTGGGAAGTTTAGATCCGCCAACGAAATTAACCTATCTCCCGTGTAAACACTGTAAAGGATTTTACAAGAAAACAGCTCTTTATAGACATGTAAAGAAATGTATCCATAATAAGGAAACAAATGCTTGTAGAACTCTTGCACAAGCTGAAGGACAATCGTTACTTTCATCTTATAAAGAAAATGATGTCTTGAGAAAAGAAATATTCCCTAAAATGAGAGGTGATAACGTTTCATTTGTTGCAAAAACTGATAAACTTATATGTGCTGTTGCAGCTAGATATTTAAAAAGTCATGGAAATAAACAATACCATCTGGTTGCCTCTCGCAAAATGAGACAATTAGCTTCGTTACTAATTGAAACAAGAAAAAATATTAAAGCTAAATCTCTAATGGAGGTTTTGGATCCAGTTAACTTTGATATCATTGTGAAGTGTACAAAGACAATATCTAGATTTGATCCAAAAACGGAAACATATGGTGCGCCATCTTTAGCATCCAACATGGGAACACAACTTAAAGAATGTATTGATGTAGCTTATAACATATCCATTAAAAAAAATTCAATGGAAACAGATTATACTAAAAAACTCAAATCTTTGAAAGATTTGGTTTCTACCGAGTGGCAGTACGAAGTATCGACGCTAGCAAACCAGGACTTGAGTCAGAAAAAATGGAATAAACCGTCGCTGATACCCCTAGCAGAAGATTTAACTTTGCTTAGGTCTTATTTACTTTCTGAAGGTGAAAAATGTCGAAATGCATTAGAGTTGAATCCAAGGGACGAAAAATCATTTAAGTCATTACAAGAAATATGCTTTGTTCAACTACTTCTTTTGAGCAGAAGGAGGCCCGGTGAATTGCAAAGAATTACCGTTCATACTTATACAACAAATATAAACAATAATAAATCGAGTGAATTTGATAATTGTATAAGCGAAAGTGAAAAAGCTTTAATAAAATCTTTTAAAAGGATTGTTATTAAAGGAAAAAGAGGTGGTGGCGTCCCTGACCTATTCACCGAAGAAATGATCAAAAATACTGAAATGTTACTTAAAAATAGGATTCATTTTATAACGGAAGATAATGTTTATAAATTTGCTAATACCAAATCATCATCCAGTATCAGTGGAACCAAATCTATTTATAAACATGTGAGACTTGCGGGGGTTAAAAACCCTGCTGCTCTTACATCAATAAGACTGAGAAAGCATCTAGCTACCATGTCACAAGTTCTAAATTTGTCTGAGCAGGATTTGGAACAACTAGCTATATTTATGGGACATACCTCTGATATTCACAAAACTTATTATAGGCTACCAAATGGCTAAGGTATCTAAATTGCTTCTGCTAAATGAAAAAGGAGAAGCTTCAAAATATAAAGGGGAGCTTTTGGACGAAATTGACATAAACTTAGATGCTATCGATGATAACCTATCGGAGGACGATAACGATGAGACAGAAGGCATACCAACAGACGTACTATCAGATAATGGACAAGTGATGGTGAGTTACGGTATACTTTATTAGATTATAAGGTATCAATTTAACTTCAACTTTAGTCAAACAAATCAATTTAAGTAAAGTAAAATTAATTAAGAATAAACGATGGGGATATTCTCGGAGGACTCTGCTAAAATTGGTCCAAAAACTGTAAAAAAATGTTTTAAATAATTGTGTGTTTCGTTATTACACCTATAAAGATATCCTTCATATCATTTTATTTGTTTCATGGTGCCCATTAAATACTTTCATATGGTATATTATTCTTCTGTCCTGTTTACATGGTGATCTATCATAGGGTATTTTTATTGATGTTTCCTTAGTATTTGTCTTTCATTTCCGTCGCAGAAATAGAGCGATTTAATGATAAAAAGTTAGTAACATATTAGTAGTATGGAGGGTCCTGGTTTCGAAGCAGATTTTGAAATGCAAGTTTTTGCATTTGTTTTTGCGTTTGAAATTTTTTCCGGCCAAAATTAAAAAATGTGAGAGAGAGGTGATTTTGAGGGAAAGGAATAAAATGAAAGATGTTTAAGGTGAAACAGCCCTTGAAATTTTCTACAAAAAAACTCGACCGTCTAACCCCCGATGAAAATTTTCCAGAAAAAAATCCACGTATTGTTAAAGGGGTCACGTGATTTCCAAGAATTTTGGTCACGTGATTTTGAAAACTCCCGTACAGCGTAAGGAGGAGAGATTTTTAACAAATTTTGACATTTTGCTTCAAGGGTGCTTCATCAGGTCCTTGAAAAATTCCAAGAATTGTGTCACGTGATTTACAAAATTTATTTCGAAGCAGATTTTTTTATCGCAAATTTAAGTGAGTTTTGTTTTCCTGATGTTTTTCTGATATAAGTTAAAGTCATTGATTTTTTTTTAAAATATATGTGGTATAATAAATAAGATATGATGAATTTTAAAAATATTACTGATTTCGATTCTGAAATAGTGTCATACAGAACACCATCTGCAAAATCCATAAATAAAAATTTTTGTGGTGTTTTTGATCAAGCAGGAATATGGATATCTGATGAAAGTATGAGATCATCTGGATGGAAAAAATCATGTACTGATTCTTGCGAAGAAAATTGTAATCTTCATTATTTAAATACCAAACAACATAATGTAGAAACTCTAACAACAATAATAACTGGAAGAGGTATAATTAATCCCAGAATATGTGTTCTTAAATTTACAGAGTTGTTAAAATTAAATTCTAATGGTATGGTTGAAGGATTATGGACAAAAGGAGATAGAACAGTTGAAAACGGACAAAAGAAATACACATGTGCTAGAAGATATTCACTTGTATTTTTAGATGAAAATAACATTCCTTTACACGAAAGGCCAATTCAGCTAACCGCCAAAGGAACTTTTCAAGTTCATTTTCATAATAAATTAAGGAGATTTAGATCCGAGTTTCAAAAGGTGTTTGAAGAAATTCCAAGAGCTCATGATTTGGCGGATACAATTTGTGTATTTACCCCGGTATTTAAATCAGAATTAGTTGGTAAACCTCCTTACCAAAGTCATGCTTGCCTTACAGATTTTACAGCAACTATGACAAAACAAAATTGGCACCAATATTGTGTAGATCGTAGAAAATTTAATTTTTGATCTGTTTGAATGATTTTTTTAGTGATATTATCATTAAAAAATATACGTGTGAAAAAATGCAAAACATTCCCTTTTTCTGTCACTAAATCTCTCTCGCATACTAGAGTCCGCTTATGATAATTGCTACCGTTTATAGATAGATATCTTTGCGGTCCATGTGTTGTTTCACTAGTATTTTGTGTGAGATAGAATAGTTGAAAACAAGGAATGGGCTTTGTGCACATTACTTCTCAATCAGTTTTCTCGTTATATATTTGCCTATGGCCAATCAACAAATATAAATTTACGAGGTCCACTTTTTAAGAAGAAAGCCGACTGTCGCCGCCGGGATTCGAACCCAGAAAATTCTCACCGAAGGCAAGAACACTAACCACTAAGATACGACGACAGTCTGATTAAATATAAAATTACTTCAATATATAATCATTGTTTATAAATGAATGAATATTTAGAAAAACAGTTATACGTTTATCGTAGAAGTTGTCATTATTATATAAAAATTAGTACGTCATTACTGATAATGAAATTAATCTTTAGCGCATCCGGAATTGGTGGTTATTTTTATCTACCAGTATGTTTTATATCGTTGTTTTCTGGTATAGTAGAAATATTTGAAAAATCAATCAAACAAAACGAACGATTAGCTGAATACAAGGTGTGTTATAAATTTTATAAACAAATGTTAAGCTTGCATAAAGCCGAAAAATTAAATGATCAGGAAATAAATTTGAGGGAAGAGGAGTTTATTAAAAATATTCAATTCTTTCCCAAAGAGAAATATATAAAACAGGCGGAACTTAATGGATACTGTTTCCTTTAGTGCGACCTCAACTTCTCAAAATATTCTGTTTTCTCCCCAATTCGTCTAGTTGCTTTTTTGTTACTAAATCATAATCGTCAATTCCATCTTTTGCTTTAACGACTCTTCCATCTACAGAAACATATGTAGGTGTTATATTAAACGAATTTAATTTAGTTTCCACTTTAGTTACTCGTTCATCAATATCCGGAATGTCATTATCTGTTATATCAACCATTAGATTTTTCAAATCTGTATTTAACAGTTCCAATTCTTTAATTTTTTTATCGATTAGGTTAGAAGGTGCTCCACGTTGTTTTAATTGTTCAATTTCCTTATTAATTTTATCAATATCTAATTGTCTTAATTTTTGAAGATTATTTTTATTAATTCTTTCAAGGTTTCTAATTTTATTAATGAAGGTTTTTTCATTATTCTCTAGATTTATTATTTTATGGTCTAGTTCCTTTATTTCAATTAAATTCTTTTCCAGTGTCTTTTCCACTGTATTTTCGAGTTCTTGCTTCATTTTATTGATGTCAGAAGCACCACTCAGTTTCACAATCTCTTTTTTAAGGTCCTCGATTTCGTTATTAGTAGACTTAACATTTTTGTGGTGTTTTTGAATCTCAGTTTTTAATTTATTCAATTCAATTAAGGGTAACCCATTCTTTTTTAGTTGGTCTATTTCTATTTTTATATTTGCGAGATCTATATTAGAACCCATTGCAAATCCGTAAACATCCATTTATTATAAAAAAAATAATAAATATTTTAATAAAATGATAATAAAATTAAAAGACAATAAAGCTGTATTAAGTTACCATTTTGAGTCACACTTTCCTAGAAACGAATTAAAAGTTGGGTTATTGGGTTTTTATTCAACAAATTTAATCAATAACGTCACGGATAAAAATAATAAAATTTATTATAATGGAAAATATTTATCTATTCCCGAAGGACAATATAATTATGCAACTCTTAGAGAATATTTAAATATTCATGGATTTGACTTGATTAGAAGTGGAAATAAAATCGAGATTAATTCTCCGTATAAAATAACTGAGCACGTTGATAGTTTGTCACATTTTTTAAACACTTCAAGAAAATTTATACCAGTCGAAACAATCAACGTTCACTGCAATTTAGCTCAAGGAATGCTAGTGCAAGGAGAAAAGTTTGTACACAGAGAGACTGACATTATCTCTTGTTTTAAAATGAATTCCTATTTTAACAATGCTATAATATATGAACCTACCCCAGTATATTATCCAGTTCAATATAACAATATTTACAAGGTTGAACTCAGAATTTGTGACGAAAACGAACAACTAATCAATTTCAATGGAGCCGATATTACAATAATCTTAGAATTAAAATAATTTTTTTTATAATAAAATGGTATGCAAAGAAGTTAAAGAAGTTTGGGATGACATTTCTAGTTGTCGATGTTTAACTGAAGAATTTATGATTTATTATCAACATGAGATCAATTGGGAATTAATTTGTAAATATCAGAAACTCACAGAAGATTTTATGAGAACCTTTTTAACTAGGGTTAATTGGTTTGTTGTCTCTAAATATCAATATTTGAGTGAATACTTTGTTAATGAATTTAGAGATAAATTGGACTGGGAGTACATAGTAAAATATCAACCTCATCTATCTCATGATTTTCTGAAAAAACATAAAAGATATTTAAATGAAGTTGATGATGAAGAAATTGTAAAACGTTTTTTATCTAAGTAGGTTTTTTAAAGTTTATCAAACTTTAAAACGTCGTTATTTATAAATGAGTAAAAAATATAAGATTACCCCTTTTAAGGAAAATGTACTAGAAGAAACAAATTTATTTCCAATGCCTTTGCGATGTCTGATCATTGGTAAATCGGGATCAGGAAAAACAACGGTGTTATGGAATATTATCACAAAATATTGGATTCCTTTCGAAGCATTAGTAGTTTTTACTAAATCACCTGATCAACCGATATATCAAAAATTACAAGAAATATTTAACGGTATACCAGTCGAAACAAATTTCTTTGAGAATTGCGATGATTTAATTCCGATAGATGAATGTCCACCAAACAGTTTAGTTATTTTTGATGATTGTATATTGGAAAAACAACAAACAATTAAGGATTATTTCGTTAGATCTAGACCAAAGAATATTTCTTGTATTTATTTAGCTCAGTGCTACAGTTTAGTCAATTTACAAGTAATTAGAACAAATTCCAATTTTCTTATTATATTTAAACAATCAAGTTATTATATTAAAAAGATTTGGGAAGATTTTATAACAGAAATGTCATTCCCGGATTTTTATGACTTTTGTAAACAAGGATGGGATGATAGTCACGGTTTTGTTTGTATTGATTTAAAAAAAAATAAATTCTACAACAAGTTTGAGGAAATAGACATCTAATTGTTACGTTCACGTTACGTTCTTGTTTACGATCACGTTACGTTCTTGTTAAGTTCACGTTACGTTCAACTAATCATAGAGCCCTTGAAATTATATAGAAAATATTTTTTATATAATAAATGGAAACAGAAAAGATTCAAAAGCAATTATTGCAGAAGGTTGAGAAAGTCAAAAAGCTTAGAGAAAAATTTCAAAGAGAATTAAAACACCACGAGATTAAGAAACCCAATAATTTTCAAAAATTTCGAATCAAGGAAGATGATTCAATTAAAATTTCTACTCCAAAGATTATTACAGTTGATGATGCTAAACGTGCACAGGAACAACAGAAACAATTGAAACAAGCATTTAAGAAAGGAATTCAAGAAGAACGGAGCGGATTAGAAGAAAACAAAAAACATTTTCTACCGATTACTTCCGCTCTTGAAAGAGTTGAAAAAGCTGTCAAAGATACAGATGTTGACATTAAGAAAATAATTCTTCCAGCTTTACCACCAGCAATGGAAACAGTTCTTCCAGCCTTACCACCTCCACCAGAAATCAAAGGATCAAACGACAAGGAAACTCAAACAAACACTATGATAAGTTTAGGTCCAATTGCTTCACATTATTTGAAAAGAGTACCTACAAAAGGAAAAGCTATTTCTGATCGGTATGGGATTTATAATGATACAACTAAAAATTCATATATGATAGGGAATAAAGAAGTGTTTTTTGATGATAATAACATAATTTTAGGTGAAAAAAAATATATCGGCACGACCGGTTTGTGGGAGTTACTAACATCAGTCGATGCTCCAGATCAAAAATTATATACTAGAAATGACTACAATAACTATAAAAGAATTTTATTTGAAACTGATTGCTTATATCAAAATTATGACCGGTCAACTGGAAAGGTTCGTTCAAATCAAGGAAATAAATATCAAAAATTAATCAAATTTTTATGGGCTGAATTAAAAGCTAATTTACCGATAACACCATATAGAGATAGATCTTTATCATGGGATTATACAGAAGATTTAGGTGAAACACCTAAGAGAGGTCACGGTCTAAAGAAATATACAGAAAACCAAATCGAATATAAATATATAGACAATTTAAGTGAATTATTGGAAAGATTATATTTTATCGCAAGTGAAGAAAAGGCAGGCAATAATAATTTTCATAACGAAAAATTAGGAGTGGCTCATTTAATTACTAAAGAACTGGAAAAAATTATTGATACTCCTAAAGGGATTGAATATTTGATTTCTTATGTATCTAGTTTACCGAAAAAGGGTTCTGGATTATTAAATGACTTTATAAACAATTTAGATGTTGAGCTCCACTGGCCAGGTAAAAATTTCCTAGGTCCTGGTACTAAATTAAATGAAAGATTAGCTAGAGGTGACAAACCAGTTGATAAATTAGATGAAAGTGCTATGAGGCATGACATATCTTACAGAGATCATAAAAGTTTGGAGGAAAGACATAAGGCTGATAAAATCCTAGAAAATAAAGCTTGGGAAAGAGTTTTAGATCCCAATGCTAAATTAAATGAAAAAATACCTGCTTATGTTACTACAAATGCAATGAAACTTAAAAGATATTTTGGGATGGGATTAAAATAATTTTTTGTATAATAAATGAACATAAATCTATCTGAAAACCAGTTGAAGAAAATCTCTTCTGCTAATAAAAAGAAAGTTGGGGTTACTATTCAATTAAAAAACGAACAAATTGGAGTAGGAAAAAAATTTCGACTAAGTGAAAGTCAAATCAGTACATTAAAAGAAGCCAAGACTAAAGGCACTGGAGTTAGGTTACAACTTAGTCACAATGAAATCAAATCTGGAGGATTTTTACCTTTAATTTTAGCAGGAATTGGTGCTTTAGGATCTTTAATTGGAGCAGGAAGTGCAATAGCTAACTCAGTTATTAATAAAAAAGCAAAAGATAAGGAATTGGAAGAACAACAAAGACATAATAAAGCTGTCGAAGGTAAAGGTTTTAAAAAAAAGACAAAAAAATCCAACCACTAACTAATTATGATATCTTAGCATATTCAAAACACATTAAACATTTTAGAGGTTGTTTTATGGAAGATGAATTACCATTAAAGCCGTGGAATGTGGAATGTGGAATATTAAACTTGAACAATCATACTCAAAATGGTTCTCATTGGGTCGCTTGGATAAAACATAATGATTTTAAATATTATTTTGATTCTTACGGAGATGCTAATCCACCAATTGAATTAGTAAATTATTTGGGAAAAGATAATCTGTATTACGATGAGGAAAGATACCAAAATTATGATGATCCCCCTATTTGCGGACACTTATGTTTAATTTTTTAAAAAAAATATATGTTGTATAATAAATAATGGATCAAATTTTTGAAAAGTATACAGATAGTATTATAAGAAATGAATATCAAAACTTTCAACCGGAATCAACTCTCAACTTGAATTCTGTTAATAAGAAAACAGTTTTTAAAATTGATACCGGGGATAACTTTATAAGTCCTCGATTTCAATATTACATATCCGGTAAGGTTGTTAGAGAAGATAATGGAGCCGATTTACCACTACATAACACAGTGCATCTTGTTGACAATTTCCCTGCTTTTCTATTTTCAGAAGTAGATGTGAAGAAGCATAATAGATTAATAGATCAAATGGAATTTGTAGGAGTTGCTAGTACAATTAAAGGAGTTGTATCTTTTTCAGTAAATGGTAATGGACCAACAAAAAGTTCTGGTTTCGAATCAAACTATAAAGCAGATGTTCATTCTTTTTCAGTTGTTGGTAACTTGAGTAATTTTGGGTTGGGATTCTTCAAAGATGTTAAAAATCCAATATACAAAGGAGGTTTTGAAATAAGTTTTACGAGAAATGATGATCACTTGGCTATTCACAAAGAAGTAAACGATCCAAGAGCTAAAATAATTATAGAGGAATTTATTATTCGAGTACCAACAGTAACATATGATGATTTATCAAAAATTGAGTTAATCAATGAATTGAAAGAATTATCACAAAAAAATCAATATTTATTCAACTTTAGATCTTGGCAGTGCATTCAGACTAAAAATGTTACAGGAAAAACACTCAAATTAGACATTACTAATACTTATAGAAATGTACGCAATCCGATATTCGGTATCGTTGCTTTTCAATCGGATAAAGATTCAAACTACAATCAAGATAAAAATTGTAGCGTATTTGACAATTGCAAAATAAAAAATATCTGGTTTGAAGTTAACGGTACAAGATATCCTGAGGAGTTGTTGGATTTAGATTGGAATCATGAAAAATATACCATTGCATATGATATGTTGACTGACTACAAGAAAATTTTCACAATAACTCATAATGAATTACCACTAATATATGTTAATCCTGATCAATTCAAAAACGCAAAGCCCTTTTTTGTCATTGATTTAACTAGACAACCTTTAAATATGAGTAAATCTAGAAACAATATTATTTTACATGTTGATTTTGATGTAGTTCCTCCACCTAATACCGTTTGTTATGTTTGTATGGTTTCGTATTCTGAATTTGTATACGATATTGTTAATAACACTATTAGAGAGAATATCTAGAGCTCTTTTTCCCCTGTAAATTAATTTATCTTGTTTTAAAAGTCAATTGATTTTTAAAATTCACTTAAAAATAAATGGATTACTGTAAAAAATGTAAAACCCAAACCAAAAGTAATGGTGTTCCAAAATTTATTAAAAAGGAACGTTGGAGAAGATTATCAGTATGTAGAATTTGTAGTTCTAATAAAAATAATATTTCCAAGTCACCAGAGAATATTGAGGTTGAAGAAATGTTTAAACCTGCTAGAAAAAATTTCGTTACTAGAAAATATATTCAAAAAGGGATTGATGATACTTGGCAAGCTGATTTATACTCTTTTTATAGACCTAAGGGAACTTCTGAAGATCATGCATATAATTTGAGAACAAAACACGAACCAGTGGATAATCTTTATAAAAAATTAACAAGAGCAAATGAAGGATATAAATATATTTTAAATGTTATTGATGTGTTTTCAAAATATGCTTGGTGTATTCCTCTAAAAACAAAATCTGGAGTGGAAGTTGCTAACGCCTTTGAGAAAATATTTACATTCAGAAAACCTAAATTGTTGCACGTCGACGAAGGTAAAGAATTTTATAATAAGAATCTTAAAGGTGTTTTGGATAAATATAATATTAAAATCTATAGTACTGGTACTACTAATAAAGCCTCTATTGTTGAAAGATTTAACAGAACCTTAGGAGATAAATTAAAACCAATTTTATATAAAAATATTAGTTGGGTTAGTGCGCTACCAAATATTGTTAAGACTTATAATAACACAAAACATAGAACAATTAAAATGAAGCCTAGTGAGGTTAGTAAGCAAAATCAAACTCAACTTTTAACAACTGTTTACAAGTATAAACTATCTAATTTACAACCCAAATTTGAAATAGGTGATCGAGTCAGATTGTCTTCTTATGTTGATCAATTTAAAAATAAACTGAAAACTAATTGGACTAAAGAAATATTTACAATTGTTAAAGTGTTCAAAGCAAACGTCAATTATTATAAAGTCGATGATGTTGACGAAGGTATTTATGAAGAAGAACTACAATTAACTAAATTATGATATCCATATGGTAATGTATTGATATTGTCAACTAAGTATCTTTTATCATCATAAGGTGACAATGCTGTTTTTTGTTGTTCAATTGTATATAATTGTAAATTTTTAGAAACAATTCCATGGATAGTTTCTTTCGTTGTTATTGTGTTTAACAAACAGTCTTTATACATTTCGAATTTTATTTTCTCGACGTTACATTTCTTTATACCTTTACATACTTTCGTTTCTTTTATGTCATTCTTGAAGGCATACATTTTTGATCTGAGACCAACAAATTCACGTATAGGAATTCCTAAATATTCGTCTTTAAACAAACCCGGGATTTTCTTGTTTTCTTGTGGCATCCAATCTATTAAATAATCTGACGTATCAAAGTAGTTTATATTTTCTTTTAGGTCATTATATATATCATCTGTTTGTACATAAATAATCAGAGAATCAGTATCAGTTCCCAATAGCCTAACTTTATCACCATATTTTGTTTTCAGATAGTTGTAGTAAAATCTATACATTAGTAGTTTGGATAACTCCAATACAGCAAACCCCCCATAAATTGGTTTATCGAGTTTAATTTCGGGTTTTTTCCTGTACAAAAGAGCGGTGTTTTCGTCGAGAATTGTTCGTGTTTCATATTCTGTATATTCGTTAAATTTCTCTAAGGTTCCTACTAATTTTACATTACAACGTGATCGTACGTTTTCCAGTTGTTTACCATATACGGCATTGTTCATTAACTTGTAAAAATCTTTTTCGAAATCATTTGTGGCCTGTTGTCTTAGTTTTGTATTTAGCTCTATGTACGGTTTTAACCAAGCTTTCTGTTCAAATCTAATGTAATTCTTAACCTGTTTCAAAATTATACCCTGTTTTAGGCATTCCTGTAACATTCTGTAATCTATAACGTAATCTTCTTTTAATTTTAGTGTATTAATTAACTTTGAATCTTTTGGTTTCGTTCCTATTTCTTTTTCAATCATATATTTTTGATATGCTGATAATTCGTCATAATCGGGTGTGTAATGTTCCGGTAGTAATGGGTAATCTTTAAATTTATCATGTAGTTCTTTAGGAACCTCTAAATCAACAATAAATGTGTATCCATATGTGTCGTCATCTTTCAACTTTAGAATTTGTTCTGGAGTAAAATCTCCTGGTTTAATGTCCAATTTTTCTAATTTTGGAGATTTTTTCAATTCTTCGAGTCTTTCGTTATATCCAATAAACTTTCCAATTGGTAGGGGTTGTGATAATGCATGACCATATAAATTGTTGGCATCTAAATATAATATGTAACTAATATGCTTTTTGCTGTTAAATACGCCTTTTTCCTCGGCTTTTTCTTTAGACAATTTTACTGTCTTTCCTCGTTTTTCATCATAAAAATAGCAATTATTTGCTAGGGCGTGTCTGTGAGGGATCATTGAAATCCCACCTCTAATCCCACGTTCGTATGTTTCGTATAATTCTTTGGTTTTTAATAATTCCAATTTTTGATCTGTTACCTTTAAAGATGCAGAATCTGCTAAATTTGGAGCAGATATATAGTACACAGGGTCCAATTTGTAATTTTTATAACAAGTCTCTCTAAAATTGTCAAATACGTCTTTCAGTAGAATGGTGTCCAACTTCAAATAAAGATCATGATAATCTCCGAAATTTTTACATTCAAAATGTTCATAAACTTTTTTCGCAAATTTTAAATCAGCATCGTTTATATGTTTATCAGTCAATGTAGAGTACCAATCACTTTTATTCATTGGAAGTTTTTCACTGAATTTTGTATAATCATCAACCCATTCGTATGGATAAACACCTTTTCTAAGGACCAAGTGTAAATCTTTTGTACTAAATTCCTTCTGTATATTTTTGAATTTAGTGTAGTCTATTGGTTTACTTACCTTATTGTCACAATTTTTACAGTGTGCTGCTAATTTTAATATATTATTTTCCATCGGTAGAAATTCAACATTTATAATTTCTTGTTTTGATTTACATTTAGCACAATAACAGCTATTAATTTCTGCAAGATTATTAACAGCTTTTTCAAGACTTGTACTTATAAATCTGTATGTGTCAATGAATCTGAATTCCATCACAACATTTTGTAATGAACCTTTTCGTTTAATTATCGTTTTATTTCCACATGGGCATTTTTCGATAATTTTATAACATTTCCGACCACATTGTTTTGAAGAACACCGAGAGAAGTCATAACGTTGTTCATATTGATCAATTATAACCTTCTTGGAAAACGTAATGTAGTTTTCTTTGGAATTGGGGATGATATTTATATCTGAATAATTTTCACTCAGTTTTAGGATCCATCTCAAAAATATCATCGAATCGTATCTAAGGTTGTGAATTTCTACAGGAATGAAATTTGGTAGTTGTAAATTTAAATTACAGCCATTACAAGCCATTCCTCTAATCTTCCCAGTGGCATGATCATGGTCGACTACTTTCTTAACTGTTTCATCAAATTCCTTATTACAAATGTGACAATTTTTTGCGTTTTTATATTCCGCCACTGAATCATCATCCAAAATCATTTTCTTGTTTTGTCTTCTAATTTCTGCATATCTTTTTCCATAATCCACAAGTGTTTCATTGAATTCTTTCATAAGTGTTTCCGGATTACTATTTCTGATTAATTTTGGTCCATCATTTGTCTGGAAACAGAAACTATTCGGAATATGTTCCTGAATATATTTTGATGAATCTGTTATTTTATTATTAATTTTTTTCAGTGAACATTCGAAGTCAAGTGCTATTGTGTAAGGATGATACTGTTCTGCACCGTTCGATTTATATTCTCGAATAAGATTTTGGGGCATTGTAATGTTTTCTTTTTCATTAATACAAGTTTGAATATGTTTATCACAATTTTGTTTATTTTTAAAATTTTTATGACATTTCTGACAGAAATAATTTTTATTTGTTCCTTTGTTAATTTGCCCACTTAATAGTGCACTTCGATTACTCACTCCAACTACGTGTTCTTTGTATACTAGTAAATCTACATGCTTTTCCTTTTTTAGATCGTCGCTCTGATATATCAATTCAATATTAACATCATTGAAACGATAAATATTTATCGATATGTTAAGAAAGACTTCGTATTTTTTTATGTTATTGGGGGTTAGCTCAACAGGATAATTCATATTCAAGCATTCGTATTTTTCAATGTTATAAAGATATGGGCGGTTAGAATCTTTAACGGGATTTAATAAACTTTCAAGTGCATATTCAAAGCATCTTAAGTTTTCCTGCTTTTGACATTTAAATTTATTTGTTCTTACATTTTTAACGTTGATACAACAGCGTTTACTAATAATGAATCCGGGCATCGGAACGTAAGTTCCACCTCTTAAGGGGGTGTATTTATCAGATTGAATATCTAACCGAATAACTTTTTCAAATCTCTGTTTTGTATTTTTTGCTGTATAAGCATCAAATTTAGAGATGATGACATCCTTAGCCATTACTAAGTGATCATTTATAGTCTCGGAATTAATGATGGTATGCAGGTTGGAATGAAAATGTCTTTTATGAAGAGCTACTACATTACCTGTTATATCAATTTCATGATATTGTACTACTGCAACTAAACTGAATTTAATGGATTTTTTTCGACTAATTTCTTTTATAATGGTTTGACCTACTTTATCGTGAATTTTATCTAAAAACTTTATTAAATCATGTTCACCGGATTTACAGTAAACATTGTAATCAACAACCATATTGTTCCAAGTGCCCTTTGATCTTATTATTTGGATGTCCTCAGGTTCCGAAAAATCATAACTTCTAGTAGAATATAACAAGTTCCTCGGAATAATTATTTCACATAGTACCTTGTATAATTCTCGTTTTTTGAATTTATAATATTTTGGCGGTAATCTAATGTAATGGTTATTCTTTAAATTTTTAGCTTCTTCCCTCAATTGCTTCAGAGTGATTTTATTGTCTGGTAATTCCAGTTCTCCGCTTTTTTCTTGTTTGTCATTATACAAATTTACTTCATCTTTCAATAAACTGTATAACTTTTCTTTTCTCAACTTATAATACTTGGGTAACTTTAAGTTATACTCTTTTTTATACTCTTTAGCAGTATCTTTCAACTGCTTCAAAGTAATATCTTCATTTGGTAATTCAATAATATGTATCATATCTTATTTAATATAGAATATTTATTTCTTTAACTTAACCACCAGTTTTTAAAAAAATCATAAGATCAGAAAAACTCACTTAAATTTGCGATGAAAAAATCTGCTTCGAAATAAATTTTGTAAATCACGTGACACAATTCTTGGAATTTTTCAAGGACCTGATGAAGCACCCTTGAAGCAAAATGTCAAAATTTGTTAAAAATCTCTCCTCCTTACGCTGTACGGGAGTTTTCAAAATCACGTGACCAAAATTCTTGGAAATCACGTGACCCCTTTAACAATACGTGGATTTTTTTCTGGAAAATTTTCATCGGGGGTTAGACGGTCGAGTTTTTTTGTAGAAAATTTCAAGGGCTGTTTCACCTTAAACATCTTTCATTTTATTCCTTTCCCTCAAAATCACCTCTCTCTCACATTTTTTAATTTTGGCCGGAAAAAATTTCAAACGCAAAAACAAATGCAAAAACTTGCATTTCAAAATCTGCTTCGAAACCAGGACCCTCCATACTACTCATATTTTTTGTTTTGTTTTTGATTTAAGGTAAAAAATACCCCTTTGATGACAGAAGTAAAGAAGAAAAAACGTATATTGGAGCCATGGACCGATGTTCAGAAGAATATAGCGCTGACATATTTCGAAGGAAACTTGAAGAAAAAAATACCCCCAAAGAAAAATGAATGTGCAATGTTGATAGACCAGCATCCTAATATTTTTTCTAACAAAAGTTGGGAGAAAGTGAAAATTTTTATTGTAAACAACTACAATAAAAAATAAAATTAATAAATACAGTTCTTATTGAAATAGCATTGTATTATTATTCAATTTTTCCCTATCATTTATATTTTTATTGGAATATTTGTCCCTTATTTTGATTATAAAATAACTTTTAACAATTTTCAATGGACTCACGTACTTCTATAATTTTATCCCTCCGTATTTTTTGGTTCCGATAGTTCCGGTAGATGTTACAATGCAAGTCACTGGAATAAAATTTTGTTGGCTCCATTCTTATTTCAGCATATCGGTTAAAGTTAAAAATTGAGCATGATATTCCATCATCAGAGCATCGAAAAAACAGTAAATTAACATAGAAAGTCATAAAGGTCTTTCATCTCAGTACATATCACTCTAAACATTTTCGTTTGAGTTTAATTTCAAAGTAAATTCCAAAATTTTCAAGTGTTATATACTGAAGCCTTTGAAGGATTTATTTTCCTGGGGTTTATCATACTGGACCTTTTAATAAGTAAAAAAAAATAAAGATAAGTAGGAAAATATAAAGAGGAATTTAAAAATATAGAGATAAATGATAAAAATAACATTATTTGATGTTTTCAAAATTAATCATTTTTAGTTTTAAACAATTTATGAATGAGAGTAGGTATTCATTGGTTGGTGATATCAAGTCCAATAAATTTTGAAAAGTGGCGGACCAGCAGATGAAGGAGGGAATCTATCTCAAGATTTTAATAAATCATTGTTATCCAGTACATCTGTAGATTTTCATCCAACAAGCAGTGTCATGCAAAACATTTGTGGATAGGTCCGTCCCTGTAACCATTTCAGTAAGACGTGTTTTATTTCGATGCTCCGAAAAAGTGGAATTTCTAAGTTAAACAACTAAGTGAATATTGTGATTTTAAGGAAAATTACTATATTTATATGGTGAGTGCATTTGTGCAAACTACTATCTTACATACCTTAGCAGTAAACTGTATACTTTATAATCCGTGTATTTTTGGAGGTAAAGCATTGTTAATTTGTAGTTTTTTAGCTTCAATTTTATCAATAGAGTTTTTATTGAGTAATTTTTTAATGGATTTATTGTTTTTTTTTCTTGAAATGACTTTGTTTGGTCAGATCTTATTGGTTTGTAAACTTTTTTGTCATTTACCATGTCACTGGAGCAAGAACTTCTGGAAGAAGGATCCATTGAGAGAATTCCCACCGTCATCTTCAGGAAGGACCGCCATCTTTCGTCAGCATTGGTTATCAGCGAGATCCAATATCTAATAACCTACAAGGACAACCCCAGAGCATTAAAGAGAGAGCATCGGCAGCTTCTGGACGATATAGCCGGATTCATCATTGTACATCCACAGCATGCTTACTCCTGGTTTATGAACAGTTATAGGAGCATGCAAGGTCTCGATAAAGGACAAGAGCTGAACACCCTGATCCGTATCGCGAATCGCGTAACTTGTGTATCCGCGGAGAACTATACCGGCGTCGTTTACCAGTGCAACATTAAGGCTCGTCCCTTGTTACGGGTTATTTACAACGTGAAATCGGAGTTTGATCGGGCGTTCGACACGTTAATCTTTAGCACAGAATTTAAAAAACAATGGCGGGTCGGAAGTGTGACCGGGTGCGCTTACGGAAATCTTCAGGTCGTGCACATAAGTGAGACAGAGGTTATCATCATCACTCATGCTCATCTGGCCGGGATCAGCGACATGTTCAACTCATGGTTTGATGTGTTGATGTACGGAATCGCACACCAAAACAAGTATGATGGTCACAATCTTTACGACCACTATAGTTACATAATACAGCTAATGACTGATGTCTCCCGCACTCATCTCGAATACAAGTCTTCCATATTAAAGTCTTGGCCTTCGCTAGCTATAGCCTCTGTGCTGAGAGACACAGAGGGAAGAACTGCGATTATAAATAGTCTGAACGAGAGCGCCCGCCCTTACATTAACACCCCACTGTATCAACACCTGACCAGGCGAGTGCACACTGACTCTGACGTCCATCTGCTTCTCGAAACTAGTGGCATGTGGAAGTGCTTTGGGCATCCTGTGGTCGATATGGATGGAGGGGTGAGGGCCTGGGCAGGAAAATGCATGAGCCTAAAAGAGAACTTGGACGACATAGGTGAGAAACTGGCAACCGTTTTCACACACGTTTTCTGTAGGAATTATTACAAAGAGAAATTATGTTGGCCCCCTGTGACATACAACAAGAAAACTTCCTCTCGTGTAGCACAGAGCATAGAGAGAGGAAAATGGGAGGAAGATGAAAGATTTCCATGGAACTCCTCCGAGTTTGAAGGTATAGACTTCAGTTAGTGCTTAAACTTCAACATGCACGTTGACATTACGGACCTGCTACAAGACAAGTCCATTATACCGTGTAGATCGCAGTGGATTCACGAATATGATTCTCAGGTACATAGAATCCTTTACCAGTACTTTCCATAAGGGCTCAAAGCCACCAGCAAGAGTGCTATTATAGCATTCCTGTTGACCAAACAAAAACCGACCAATAATCTGAGAGTGGGTGATGTCGTACTAGTAGGCAATGACAATACAAAACGCATAGACTGGCCTATTGGTCATATATCCGAACTTATACCTGGGAAAGACGGTCTGGTTAGGCTTGTACGTATTAAAATTGCACGAGGCGAACTATTACGTCCTGTTCAGCGGTTATTTCCACTGGAATGTGTATCCGAAGAAGCTAGAGTAAACCAAGACCAGCGAGCCGAGCAGCCTGATGAGCATCGAGAAAAACTTCGAATCGATCATCTAACAGAGTGTGCGAAAATAAGTGCGGGAGTGTCTAATAGCAGAGTACCCGACATAGTGAAGCTCACAAAAAGTGCGGGAGTGCCTAAAAGCAGAGTAACGGATACAGTGAAACTCACACGTAGGGGTCACTTGAGTAAAATTCCTAAAAGATATCTGTGATATCGATTATAGTTTAGTATTTCCTTTGTTTTGAGAAAAATAGTTTATCTTGCCAAATAATTTCTCAGGTGGGAGAATGTTGGAAATACCACCTTTTCTTTATATCCTTATCTTGAGATAATTTTATTTTTAATTTTTAGATACTTTTTGTATTAGAAATTTTAGACTATTCCACATTTCTTACATTAATTGATTTTAATATATAGGTATAACCAAAAATGATTGATAGTAGTCTGTAGTAAAAATTGGAAAAAATAATGACAGTAGTTGTCAGATTAATTAATTGTAAAAATTTATTTTAATAGTTTCTCGACATTGTCTTTTGATTAAAAGGTCACAAAGGTGCCGTAGGTGTATTATTTGAACCGTCTAGGCCGGGATACTGATGATTATGACAAAAAAATTAACATAATGGTAAATGACAAAAAAGTTTACAAACCAATAAGATCTGACCAAACAAAGTCATTTCAAGAAAAAAACAATAAATTCATTAAAAAATTACTCAATAACAACTCTATTAATAAAATTGAAGCTAAAAAACTACAAATTAACAATGCTTTACCTCCAAAAATATACGGATTACCAAAGCTTCACAAACCAAATATACCATTACGACCAATAGTATCATATATACAATCTCCCTTCTATAATTTATCAAAATACCTCTCCAATTGTCTATCAAATATAACTGGAAATAATAATTATTATTTATATAAAAGATTCTTTCTCCTTCAAACAATTTATAGATAAAACAAACATACCCAATGATTATAAAATTATATCACTAGATGTTATTTCAATGTACACTAATATACCAAATGATTTGATAACAGATATTATAAAATTAAAATGGGACTCACTAAAAGAATACACCACTCTATCATACAATGAATTCAACGAAGCAATTTTATTAATTCAAAAAAATAATTATTTTCAATACCAAAATAAATTTTTCCAACAATTGGACGGTTGCACAATGGGCTCTCCTATATCCTCAACTTTAGCACAATTAATAATGGAACATCTTGAAGAAAACGTACTGAAAAGTTTAAATTTTGATGTATTATTTTATAAACGATATGTTGACGATTGTATAACTGCAATTCCATCAAACAAAATCAATGATATATTGAATGCATTTAATAATTTCCATCCAAAACTTCAGTTTACCGTTGAAATTGAAGAAAATAATACAATAAATTTTTTAGACTTGACATTAATTAGAACTAATAACAACAAAATAAAGACTAAACTATATAAAAAAGAAACATAGTCCGGCCGATTCCTAAATTACAATTCTAATCATCCCGATGCCTAAAAAAACAGTGTAATTATTGGATTAACCGATAGAGCTATTAAACTTACTTCTCCAGAATACCGTCCTGAAATATTTAAACATGTAAAAGACACCTTGAAAAATAACAACTATCCAATAAACAATATAGAACGAATTTTCAAACAACGCACCTACAAATTCTACAATAACACTCAAAATAACCACACACAAACTAATTTAGATCAAAACAGATACATAGCAATGCCATATACAAACGGACTCTCAGAAAAACTAAAATATATATTGTCTAAACATAACATTAACGTGTGTCATAAAGCTCAAAATACTTTATTACCATTATTTACCAAACTTAAAAGTCCAACTAAAACCAATAAAAAATCTAATGTTATATATTCTATACCATGTTTAAACTGTCCAAAAAAATATATAGGTCTGACAACTCAACATCTAGAAAATCGTCTCAACGGTCACAAATATACAAAGAATGCTTCTACAGCCCTACATAAACACGAAACGACTGAAAAACATGAATTTTATTTCAAAAACACGAAAATACTAACACAAGACTCTAATTATCAGAAACTAACAATTTAATAGATGATACATATTAAAAAAGAAAAAAATACAGTGAACGATAAACAAGATATCAAAAACTTGAGTCAAATTTATCATAATTTGATAAAATAGCCAATTGCAATCAATAACTACACATTTTTAATCTATTATTCAAATATCGTAAATTTAATTCTAAGGTAATTATCTACTTATATCATTTTAATTCAACTTCTCAACTTCCAAATGTTCAAACTAAATCACCAAATTCTATAGTAACAATTGTAAATCATACTTCATAATGACATTTTTCAATTAAATATTTTGAAAAAGCTCTCAACCCAGAGCGAAACGTCAAAAAGTTTTTACCCAAGAAAAAAAAAATCAAATAAGAATTATATATATATGTATATATATATATATATACATATTAACCCCCAATTAGAAGCCCAATCTACTATACCACTAGTGTTATACGAAGCCCACCACCGACATAGGAAGCCCGGTTTTGGGCTTCCTAAAGACAAGCGTGTATAAATTTGTTCAGCGTTTCCCCTACCCACATATTGTCTGTTGTCGAATTTCCGTATGGGACTCCTAAGCCCGACTTTCTTGATCAGATATACTCGTATTAGTTCGCCAAAATTCCGCCACGCGTCTCAATGGAATGTTCTGTATATATCTTGTATATATTATATACAAATGGTATATGTTTGTCCGATTTTTCCCGCCCGGCAAAGAAATAATATGATTCGAAGCCCTGAAATCTGGCAACTGTTTAACGGATAATAAATACTGTATTTTCTACGATAGTTTTATATTATGTTTAATAGGTCAAACAAGTGCAAGTGCATTAGTGAATAATGAACAGAAGTAGACGTTTAGTGGCAATGGCTTTAAATACCCTGGGTAAGTTATTCATTTTATCAACAGTAAAAACACAATATTATCAGATAAATTTCTCTTTGCAACGAAACAGTTTTGCCCATCACTAATGTTACGAGAAAAACTGACATGATAAAATCGCGACACCGATTTTATCTAATGTCAGTTTTTCGAGCAAATTTAGTGATTGGCAAAACTTTGAGTTAAAGAGAAATTTATCTGATAAAAGAAAAGCTCGAGTGTTTTTTGGCAAGATAAATTAACGACAGAATATATGGATGAACAACAACAATAATTATCTTTATTAACCAAACTTGCGACTCATTGTCATTGTGTAAAAGTGACGTCCGCTTACTAGATATTGAGGAAGAGAAGTTCTTATCCGATTAAAAAGGATGCACCTTTTTTATCGATGTCAAAGTGACAATAACATTTCCAGGTATATGAAATTTTAACATTGGAGTTAATCCATCGGTGCACAAATTAACAAAAAATTTATTCATAGCATGCTTGAGAGGCAATATACAGGGTGGGGAGGAAAAACCATCAGTTAAACAAATCTCATCTCGATGACTCCAGATAAATGAAAACTGAAAATTTGCGTGTAGAGATTTTGAAAGGAGAACTATTCGTTAAAACTATTGGTATCTTCTTATCGCTTCCAGTTATACCGGAAGTTAATCGTGAATAGGTTATTTTAAATTTTTGATCTTCTAACTCTCCTGGAAGAACTGATTTCAAAGATACCAAAATACATGGGCTTTTTAGTAAAGTTACAAGATGATGAAAATCACCTTATTCAACTTAATAATTTTCTTGTCAGTCACATGGATATTGGCAAAAAGGCTCACTTACATCTTCCAATCTTAATTTTTCAAGAACTAGTAAGTGATATTATTGTAAAATGGATACAAGATGGTCAAAAACTCAAAAAGCTCCAAATTCATGATAATTCATAATTTGATGGGAATATGGAAAAAAGGCGATTTTTAACACCCTGTAATATCGTCAATATTTACTGTAAACCCCATAAATTTGGTACCTTTGAAATCAGCTTTTCAAGGAAAATTGGAAAAATAAGAAATACGTTGAAAAGAACGAATTTCTAATTACTCTTCAAATGTTTTCGATGCAAATTCCATTTTCATTCATTTGTAGTTCTCGGATTCCGGCTAACCGACTCCGAAGGACTATCTGCTACACCCTTTATTGCTAGAGATAATACTACGCCCGAAAATAATGATACCTCATTTGTCGATTTGTTGAAAAATGATGTCTACTTTGAAAACAATTAAAACGACGTCGTGAAAATGGTATATTTTTCTGTTTAAGGTGATAATCCTAGTTCAATGCTGGAAACAGAAAGCGATGACTTTGATGAGTCAAGTTCAGAATTTGAGGTAACAATACCAATTCTGGAGAATGATGTTCCTGAATCAGAGAATATAAGCGAAAGAGTGTTCATGGCTAGCAATGATACAAGTAACAGCTTTAACTGGGAAAGTACCCAACACTTTACACATGAAAGCACTTTAATAATAGATCCCAATCTAGCTAATTATACTAACCAAATTTCTAGTAATGTAAACATCTCTCCAAAGACCTTAAGTACATCGGAAGAACAAAATTTTGTCTTACAAAATTTAGATTTAAATGACAATTTGCCAGTAATTGATGATAGTAGCGATGTCACTGCAGATGTGAAAAATAGAGGATTGGAAAATATCAATGTATCTACTGATATTAACCAAATTATTAATAGCGATTACGACTCTCTAAAGGTTTCAAGTACACTGGAAGAACATAATTATATTTTACTTAATTTGAATTCTAATTACAATATACCAGTAGCTAATGATTGTGACCATGTAACTGCAGGCGTCGAAAATATAAGATTGGAAGAGGCTGAAAATTCTTCTAATGATTGTGACCATGTAACTGCAGGCGTCGAAAATATAAGATTGGAAGAGGCTGAAAATTATTCTGTAAATGATGAAAGCGTAAGTATATTTTTATCGGACCAAGACCTTGAATTTGCTAACTCCAAATCGACAAAGCTTGAATCGTTTATTTTTTTCATTCTTCACTTGTTTTTATAAAAATTTCCGTTCCGCCCTCTAATATTTTCATAAAACATTGATATTGTTCCATTTATAATCTTTATTTTAAGTATACTGAAAGTTCTATGTCCGAAGATCAATATTCAGGTACCGAATATGAACCATCTACTTGTGAATCTGATACAGAGTCTGATGATGCACTATCTATCCATGGAGATTCTGACACAATTGCTGCAAATCCCTCATCACTCGTTCGTGAATATCCAAGAAATAAAGTAGGTTTTTCAATGCTTTTGCAATGCTCAAACAACCCAATTCAGATATTAAGTGGAGTGGTTATAAAAGAATCAGTAAATATGCAGAAAGGGCTCTATTACTGTTTCCCGAGATTAATTTTAACAGATATTTGTTTCACTCCGATATTTCAAACAAGATGTAGGACCTATTCGTCTTATCTATAATATGTTAGTTGATTCCAAGTACCTATTTTAGTATACAGTTTGCATATCAATCAATGACTTGTACACAGTAGCATAATGCTTGTAAAATGAAGATGTCCAGTTAAGGTCACAGTGACCAATATAATGTGATATTTATGAATTTCATACTTCATATAAAGCGTATGTCAATTTTTCAAAAACGTTCACCTACCTAAACTTGATTTTATTTACCAGATATGACTGTACTCCAAATACACACAAAATTAATTTATCATTGCTGCAATTACGAATAAAAGTTAAAACGAAAAAATATGACTTTTTCTCCGATTTTCCAAAAATGCTCCTTTTCTGCATATACTGACTGAATTTTATATACATAGTTTTTATATTTAATTGAACATTCTTTTTCCAAAGCTTGACGATAAACCATCTACTACCAAGGCAAATGATTATCTGAAAAAAATAGAGAATAGCGCTCAAAATAAACTAGAAACAGCAACCAAAATCAATAGTCTACAAGTTGACTCTGCTCCTGTACTTTCTTTAGTGGTAAATACGTTTTGTTACCTTCAATTTTTGCTTGCAACCCCCACTAGCTTCGCGCCGACTAGTAATGTTTATAAAAATTATTAGTTATGTTAACTATTCAAAATAATTTATTTTCTTAGATCATTCCAAACTAGAGTAATGTTGCATGGAGAGATATTTTTTATTTTATTATTTATATTATAAATTTTATTTCAACTTTTTCATTAAAAGAATGTTGCGATCTAAAAAATGTAGTTAATTTACTGTAATTTGAAATGAAAAAAATTGTAGCACTGAAAAAGACATGAATAACGTCGAAAAGTAGACATGTGATAAATAAACAATCCTATCCTATTTGCTTATAATAAGAATTTATATTTATTCTAGAATTTTAGGCAACCGTTCCAAAAATCAGCATCTGCAAGAGAAAGGCCAGTACTTTGCCCTTTATGTTACTTAGAAGTGCCTACACATTTCACTAGACATCTTTTTAGACATCATAAGGAAAATAAAGATATTCGGCACTTGCAGAGTCTGAAACCTAAAAGCAAAGAACGTCTAGCTTTAGTTGCAGCTCTTAGGAAACAAGGCTATTTTCATCTTAAAACTGAAAAGAATATTGAAAACCCTGTAAAGTCTTCCAAAAAGTCTAATCCTGAATATTTTGTGTGTACGCACTGTCTAGGACAGTATACAAAATCTTTGTTGTATAAGCACGTAAAGACCTGTAGGAGTAAGCCAGAAAATATTCATAGACCTGGGAGGAAATGTTTAACAGAGTCTCAGACACTAATGGCACTAATAAACGTAAAAAATCACAGTTTTTTGAAATCATCCAGGGTAAAAAGCGAGGTATTTTCTATTATGCGCCCTGATGAAATAAGCGCTGTAGCCAAAAACGACCCACTGATATGTATCTATGGGGAATCGCTTTTATCAAGGCATAAAAGAAAACAGATGGCCACAGTGGTGTCCAACAAGTTAAGAGAGCTTGCGCGCTTGTTAATAGCTTTAAGAGAAATATGTACCGTACCAGGATTGTTTGATGCATTGAAACCAGAAATGTTTCAGTATCTTGTTTTTGCTACAAAACGAATCAGTGGATATAACACAGAAACGAAAACCTTCAATTCACCGTCACTAGCTTTGCATATGGGAACTACATTAAAAGTTGTGTGCGATGTAGCATATAAACTTATTTTAGAGAAGAAAAATATTCCGAATATTAATTGGAGTGACCAAGATTTAAAAAAAAATGAAGTGAAGGATCTTAAAAAATTGATCCTAGGGCATTGGTGCAACGAAATGTCTAGCTTAGCACTCAAAAATCTAAAGGAAAATACTTGGCAAAAACCAACCAAACTACCCTTAACCAGTGATATTCAACTATTTCACAAATTCCTTGAACAGCTCGCAACAGATGCTTACGACAAGCTGAATTTAAATATTGATGTGATACTAAATTACAAAACATTAGCAGAATGTGTATTAACTTTAACAGTAATGTTCAACCGAAAAAGAATAGGCGACGTGCAATATTTGAAAATTGTTGATTACGTAAGAGAAGTTGACATAGTACATCAAGAAAGTTTTGTAAATTTATTGAGCCCATTAGAGAAAATTATTTGTAAAAAGTTCAAAAGGGTTGTCAGTGGCGGCAAAGGTTCAAAGCCAGTTCCTATATTATTTCCAAAACGGTTACAGCAATATGTAGATTGTCTATTAAGAACAAGAAAAAATACAGACATCGTACCGAAATCAAATGAATATCTTTTTGCCTCTTTCGGTTCGGAAAATCGATGGATGTCAGGTAACAACGTTATAAGAAAATTAGCTCACAAGTGTGGTGCCACACACCCAGATCTTCTAACTTCAACCAAATTTCGGAAGCATATAGCCACAACATTACAATTGATGAGCATGGAAGATGATGAGATAGAACAAGTAGCCACTTTCATGGGACACACAAAGAAGACCCATGAAGAATTTTATAGGTATTTTTACATTCATTATTTGTATTACATATATAGGGTCCGCTACCTGTAATGCATCGCTTAGTATTGGCCAAACTATTGAATTTATAAATGATTTCGTTCTGTGGGACCATGTATGTTCACTAGAGTTCAAATAAAAAGTAATTTAGAATGTCCCAAAAGGTTCATTTTTTTTTGTTTACATTTCCAAAATCAAAATGTGATGGATTCAATAGTGAAACACCTATTACGAGCATTAAAGGTTCTAAAGCCAATCTGTACCAGATTAGGCTGTACAAGACAAATATGTACCTATCTGATCTCTCCAAGACCTATCTATGCAAAGATACAATTTTTTTTTGTACGCAAATTATTTGGCTTCTGCTTAAATCGAAAAAAATAGTGTGGCTGTAGATCATTTAATGGTCGTAATAAATGTTAAGTAATTGATTGGATCTGCTCATTAAGAGAAGCGTTAGAGGTAGAATATGTACCACATACTTATTACTATTTTGTTGCACTAAATTTGACAATTTCTTTTTTAAGATTGCCACAAGATATCTATCAAACGGCAAAAGTGGCTAAAGTTTTAATTTTACTAGAAAAAGGAAAGGGAGCAGAGTTTAAAGGAAAAACTTTAAATGATATTGACCTCAAAACGGATATTTTCTATAGCTCTGAGTCGGAGAATGATGATGACGAAAGGCCTCTAACTGAACGATTTTTAGATAATGTTCAAAGGCCTCTAACTGAACGATTTTTAGGTAATGTTCAAATAGAAGGAAATTCAGATACACTTGTTGATGTATTGGAAAATACTAATATACCAAGCAGTAATAATGACACCAGAAAAAGACCATCCTCCGAAATATGTGAAGACGTACCAGTCAAAAAAGTACTAAGAGGTAACAAGCTATTTAAATTTTTTCAAATAGACTATGAATTAGATAGACATCATCACTAGCCTTTTCTGGTTAGGTCCAAATAAGAAATTATGTTGCTCTTTTTGATGGTTTATTGTAATGTATTCCATCGGACGCGAATATAATAAAGCATGATTTGGTGAACTCACTTATTTTTTATAAAATGTATGTGTTACTATTTTAGAAAACAAGACAGGCAATCGGAAACGCTGGAACAAGCAAGAAAAAGAAATTGTCTTGAAACATTTTAGTAGTCACATCAATAAAAAAACTGCTCCTCGCAAATATGAAGTAGACGAATTTCTGAAAAAATATGAATCAACTTTTGGTAGTACTAATTGGGTAAAAGTTAAAACTATGGTTTACAATGAGTTTCGGCAAAAATAATTTCATCAGTTTTATTATATATTATAAGTTATTGTAGTATAATGATAAAAACTTTTTTAAATATTATTGTTCCTTTCATTTGTTCCATTTTTCATTTTATCCACATTTTATATTAAAAATCGGGTTTTGGGAGCCTTTTAACAAGACCCGGATCTTACATAAAGGTGACAGAAAATTTGGCAACATTGGCGGGCATCTTAATATGCACAAACTACATACTTTTTATACACATGGGCTCGGTAACATATGTGATACTTCCCCGGGGCTCGTAAATTCTACGAAATATATAGGCGTAAAAACCCTTCCCCTCTATAGGGCTTTGCTTTGCCTTCAGAACGTAGTGGGCTTCGATTAGGTAGTTAGGTACGTATATATATATATATTATAGTGTATTTAAGTAACATAGAAACTATTTATTTGGAAAATATGTTTTAAAGAGTTAAATAGTTGAAATGGGAATAATATTGGCATACCGGTAGAGTCGAAAATAATGAAAAGAAATATGGCTTAAGTTTTATCAAGGAAATGATATAGAGAGAGCTATTCATAATTAATTATTGTGAAAATTATTTTAAAAAGACAATAAAAGTGTACTTTGAATAGATATATCTTAGATGGGATTATTTTATTGATTAATGTACATATAAATTTATTGAAAATTGTTAAATACTACATATATTTGTACAAAATTGTATCTGTATTTTTAAATAGTGTAAAGCATATCTGAAAGTTCATGAGAAATTTGGGATCTAATTCAAAAAAGGGAAAAACGTCAAATTTGACTACCGTGGAAACGGATTTTTTTGAAGGAGGTTTTGTTTTATTTTTGAAAGAAGGAAATTAATCAAATTTTGGGAAGAAGATATATGATAAGATAAATTGGAAGGAGATATTTAAGGCGAGGATAGTTGTTTGGTGAGAGTTCTACTCTACAACTGTATGGAATTTGAAAAATAAAGTAATTGATTTAAACTTGCACATATGGAAAAATAAAGTGACGTTTAACGGAGGTAACATCCATATAAATATTAATATTTGAATAAAAACGAATATAGTTTGATAGCTGATCTACCGTAATAACGTTGAATTGATCCAGAGGCATTGTTGCATACAATACGTTTGATATACGCATTACGCAGTAGATTTTGAAATAAAATTTTTGAAGAACGGACATAAGTGGGTTATTGATTGTTTTTCGGGTTATAAATTTAAATTGAAAAAGTATTTGAAATTTTCCCATCATCCCTAATAAAATTTAAGCTAGACATGAATATTGAAAGATATGCCATACAAAAATATTAATTTCAGAGTTAGTTAGATAATTTTGTAGATAATAAAAACTCTGACAGACTGAAATAGTAACAATCAGTGTTGATTTTTTTATTTATTCTTTCTCTATAGTTTGATCCACAAATCGTCCGACCCACGTATTACATTCCTGAGAGCTGAGGTATATTATAATATTTAATTGGTATATTCTAAAAATCAAAATAAATATTTGTATCTATTGATGGTACTGGCGCCCTTGAAAATAAAATAATAATCAATAAATTAATTTGTAATGTAAGTATAAAATATAAACAATAAAATAAAAATAGAAATAAAAAACATCACAATATATTATATATATATATATATATATAAAAAAATCAAAAATGGAGTCGAATTAATTTTTATTCAATCGGTTCGCATCCTGGGACAGCTGTTTCGGCCTTTAGGCCTCATCAGCCAGGCTATCGAACCGATTGAACTAAAAATCAACTCGACTATAATTTCCCTGATCTCACCTACTGTTCTATAATGGAGAAGAGACGTTATGGAGACCCGTCTTGGGTCAATTACCGAGCCAATATTTCAGGAACTCGTGTTGACACAACCACCCTCGACCAGGCATTGGCTACTTTAATAACAAAAGACACCACAGCCAGCAACGCAACTCTTTCTCAAGCCTCGAAAGATTTCCTAAAAGATATGGGAATAGATCTAGAATCAGTACAGACCACAACAAGAGTGGCAAAGAACCCCATCTGTCCTCCGTCCCAGCTTCAGACAAGTGGTCAAGCTGCTTACGGACAATATGGTCAGCCTTCTACAGGAGGAAGGATAGTATTGTAAACACAACCATCCACATTGACAATTTGACTGTCTTAGTTTATTAGCATTGTACATTATAATCTTAATATTTAGAAAAAATCGATAGACAATATAAAATTATCTATAACGATCTCTTTAACATACATTACATTGATTTGATTTATCATTATGGAAGTTGACCCACTACTCATAAGAATTGCCAGTCAGCATGAGTTTGACAACCTGGCTATTCAGGCCGAGAAAATAAGAACTAGCGCCACCTGGACAATCACAAAGTCTGATGGGCCTCCACATAGTGACAAACTAGAGTTTCCTTTAAAAGCTAAGAAACAGGGCTCAGATTATGTGGTGTCTTCTAGCCAGACAAGGGAAACCTTGAGGCATCTCATTGGCAAAACCATTTGGGGCGATCTCTCCATAACCTCTCCATGGGGGTCCTTCATGGAAACATGCTTTGGTGGTTTGTCCAAGGGTACTGCAGGGCATCGAGAGGTGGCTAAGCAGCACCGGCTTACACTCACTGTGCAAACCAAAAAGACGATCCTCATTGGTTCTAACAGACAGGCCAATGACTACTTGTGCTATCACAAATTACATGTTCAAAAATTCTCCCATTCCCTTATGGCACCTTCATACTTTAATGAAATGATTAAAATAGTTGGTGTATACATCCGTGCATCCCTTCTTCTTCTGTGCACAGATGAGTATACTGAATTTATTTATGGATTAGAAGAGCTTGTAGATAGGCGTGAGGTAGAGTTGTATACATTAGCTGTGGACGACCGAACAGCCTATCTTGATGGAGCCATTGTACATTATGACAGGGTGCTTGTTATGTCTTTTATAGCACTTAGCAGCATCACAAAAAAGGGTGCAAGCGAAGCACATATCCGGGAATGGCTCCCGAAGCGGTTGAGTCCTCTACTAGTTGGTGTCGATATTATGGACCCCACACTTCTAACTACTAGTTTCTACCATGACATAAAGGTGCTGGGAGATTTCTTGGAGTCTCGACATGATCTAAGGAATCGTCTATACTATCCATTTTTGACCTCAGACCCTTCTCCAAATTCAAGCCTAGGCATGAGTATCCTCCGTGAACAACTTAAACTAGTGCTAATGGACTATAACATGAGTACCTTTATGTTGTGTCTGGGTTTTGCCCGTCGCTGCAATACTGCTGCTCATCTGATTGAAGAGGTGTGCAGGCAGTCTAGAGAAATTATTGCTGTTGAGAACGATCTGCGTAGGGATCATCTATTGAGACCTTAAACTATGCAGCAACATTCTATATATGTCTTGCCTTCCTTATATCTTTGGTACCAACAATCATCTACATTTTAGAACCTTTCTTTGTGGAAGAGAAGAGAAAAAACAGACCAACATTGAGGATAGACGGGCATTTGACAGGTCCCATAACACCTGATGATGTGAACTTTCTCCTGAAGCATAATAAGTTCTTCTGTACAAGACATCGAAAACTCAAACAGCGTATGGTCAATGTCAACATAACAGATAGTATATACAAAAAATGCAATTCTCCATGGAAATGTCTAATCAATCACATAAGAATCCAATCTGCCAGCCTCGATTCTGATCTCCTTATATCTAATCTTGGACATGCTGTCAAGACTGCTCTGCATGGTGCCAATCTCCAAAGATCTGTAATATTTTCAGATGACACATACCTATCACCTTTATCTTTGACTGAACTCTCTAAAACTGCTGGTATAATGTCTTCAGACAAATTACTCCAGTCCAAATACATAGAGAAGACCATGGCTGAGATTTATAAAGACAAAATAGTCAAGTCTTCCTTACATCCTGGAAACATGTTGGGATTAGATCAAAGGATTAGTTTAGAGAAAGAGGTGTTCTTCTTCAATTGCCCCCACTACGGTATATCCGTAGGTCCTACCAATTTGCTCTTAGGTTCTCTGGATATCGTACAAACAAGATTTCCCATTATTTTTTCATGGTATCTCCATGATTACTTTTTGCCTGGAAAATATATGGTAAAGAGAGGTATTGAGGTACTATACAAAACTGAAAGTCTATGGGAGCACCTAAGAGAAAGGCTCTTTGCTGTCATGAAATTATGGGATAGCTATTTCATCGGCAAGATTTGCTCAGATCCTATAAACGATTCAGGATACACCAAATTATACAAGTATACAAAGTCTGAGCTAAAGAAGTCTTTTATCCTGTCCCATCTGTGGGTGAGGTCTGACTCGAGAGAGGATCTTGAAATAGCATTAGAATTAAGCACACTTGCTAAAAGTTTTGGCCACCCTTGCCTTGGTGAGCTCTCAAGTATAACAAAGCTTAGAGATAAAGCACTACATTACAAACATATTGATGCTAAGATAGTGAAAGAAGTTAGATGTACTTTTGTTAAGACATTTGTTAAAGGCTACATTCAGAAACATAAGAAATGGCCCCCTATTCTTTGGAGGCAAATCTCTTGAAACTGCTTGGAAAGAAAATAGATATCCTACAGAGAGCGAAGATGCAGGAATCCCGTTAGATGACTGGGACTCCGTAGATTTCTGTAAGACTTTTGAATTTGACTACTCTTTAGGTACTTCTGAGTTGCTCTCTGGCAAGAGCTGCTCTCCTCCTTTATCAAACTGGACACAAAAATATGATCCGTGCGGATTCAAAATCTTTCATAACCAAAATAAACCTTTCTTGCCTGTTCAAGAGACGAGGGTCATGTTTCGAAATCTGAGTGGACATCCCGGGGAGGTAGAGGAAGTAATAACAGAAATAGACGAAGGGAATTATGACAGAGAAAATGACATAGTGTTTCTTACACGTAAAGAGAGGGAACTCTCTGACAGTGGGAGAAGCTTCTGCTCGCAGACATATAGACAGAGATTGGCACAGACCGCTTGCGAATGTAACATCAAGAAACATATTTTCAATTACTTCCCTCAACAGACCATGTCCGACTCTGAGCTAACATTGAATAAGAAGATAGCTTCTATGATTCGGATCCAAAAGACCGGGGGTGAAATTTTTAATTTTGATCTAGAGAAGTAGAAATTTAATTCAATTCACGCATTGTCAAGATAAAAAACTTTTTACCTTTCTCGAACTATTACTTAATTCAAGAGAGAAGAAACTCTCACTATTTTTCAATGTACCGAGATTTTGTGGTGTTTATACAATAAAGAATGTTGAGTTGTCCATAATCGCTTCATTCAAGAAGACCTCCTAATTTTTAATCAATCAAACAAACCAGCACCTTAAGCAGTGACACTTTGTATCAAACGATTTTACAACAAATATACAGGGTGGTCCGTAAGTAATGGGCCAAACTGAAATGGAAGATTGTCGGCCTCAAAATATTACGATCTGACGCAACTTGCTTTAATAAAATATTGATAATAAAAAAGATACAGGGTGGTAAAGTTGAAATGTAAAAAATAAGTTTTCGCAATAATTTGAAAGATATTCAATGTATAAACTTAAAAATTTAGTATAGAGTGTTTTATTGTATGAAAAATCATAAAATGATATCCGTTTTAATGTCATTACTAGAGGGCGCCACATGAGCCATCTAACTGGTGCAAAAACTTCCTTAACTTTTTTACCCTTAACGTCAGCGTCTTTTTGATCAAAAAATATTAAAACTACATCATTTTTATGAAAATAGTGTATACCTATCATTAGTCTCAAAAGTTACTAGTTTTTGAGATAATCGCAGTTTAAAAAACCATTACATAATTTTCATTTTCTTTATTTTATCACTTTAAAGTCTTATTAACGTAGTAGGCGCTGATGCGATGTCGTTGAAATTATGACAAACATTGATCTAGTGGGTGCCGATGTCATAATTTCTACTGTCAGTTAATCACTTGTGAGCTGACAGCTAAGTAGTCTAATTTTCACCGTGCAAATTTTAATTAGTATCAGTTAGTTAAAGAAAATTAAGAAATGCCGAGGCATAATAATTTTACAAATCAAGAAAAGAGAGATATGATAACTATTTATTGTCAACAAAATTTAAATGGGAGAGCTGCGCAAAGAGAATATCTACGAAGGTTTCCCAACAGATTACAACCTAGTAAATGCCTATATCAAAATTTGTATAGGAACTTAGGGGAAAGTGGATCTTTCCATCCGAAACGGGACATTATTGGTCGTCCGAAAATTATTACGCCTGATGTTGAAGATGAAATATTAGTTCGTGTTGTAAATGATCCACAAACAAGTTCAAGGCGACTATCTGCAGCAACAGGAATAAGTAAAACGTCCGTTCTGAAAATATTACACCAAGACAATTACCATCCATTTCATTTCACACCTGTTCAAAATTTGTTACCGAGAGATCTTCCTTTAAGATATCAATTTGCACGTGATGTTCGTAATAAACAAAATATTGACCACACATTCGTCAATAGGATATTATTTACCGATGAAGCGACATTTACTCGCCGAGGAATTTTCAATTTAAGGAATAACCACTTTTGGGACGTTGAAAATCCTCATGTAACTAGAGAACGGCATTTTCAGCATGAATTCAAAATAAATGTTTGGTGTGGGATCATTGGTGAACATTTTCTGGGACCATATGAGTTACCCCAACGATTAAATGGTAACAATTATTTACATTTCTTGCAAAACGAATTTATCGATATGCTGGATGATTTACCCCTAAATTTGAGACATAATATGTTTTTTATGCAGGACGGAGCTCCTGCACATTACACCCGTGCAGTACGGAACTACTTGAACACCCTTTTCCCTGAACGCTGGATTGGTCGTGGTGTTCCGTTTCCTTGGCCACCACGTAGTCCAGAATTTAATCCTTTGGATTTCGGTATATGGGGCACTATGAAGGAAATAGTATACAAAAATACTATAAATAGCTTCTATGATTCGGATCCAAAAGACCGGGGGTGAAATTTTTAATTTTGATCTAGAGAAGTAGAAATTTAATTCAATTCACGCATTGTCAAGATAAAAAACTTTTTACCTTTCTCGAACTATTACTTAATTCAAGAGAGAAGAAACTCTCACTATTTTTCAATGTACCGAGATTTTGTGGTGTTTATACAATAAAGAATGTTGAGTTGTCCATAATCGCTTCATTCAAGAAGACCTCCTAATTTTTAATCAATCAAACAAACCAGCACCTTAAGCAGTGACACTTTGTATCAAACGATTTTACAACAAATATATAATATATATATATATATATATGGCTGTCTATCGAAATGAGGACCGCATTCATTCCATACCAAGAGAGGACATGGTGAAGGAAGGGGCTTATCGGTATGAGTCTATGAATGAAGCTTCATTGAATTATTGTGAAAGCGATATGCAAAAGTATACTCGAAAAAAAAAATGACCAGAAAAAAAGTTTTTTGTTTTGTGTATATAGCAACAAAGTAAGGACCAACTATATAGCTATCAAATGTAGACCGTTATGTATACTGTGTCTGAAGAGCCAAGTGAGGACTTATTAAGTAACTATCAAACCTAGACTCATATATTTATGAATATTATCCAAACCATGTTGTGACCGCCCCGTTTATGCTAAAAGTATATACCGCGCGCAAAGTGAGGATTAAAAGGGAGTAATTTCTTCTCCCTCTGAGTTTTTTTCGTATTTTGGCTATAAGGAATTTGTCGGTTCATTTATTTATCAACTTTTGAAATATTAGGTAGTTTGTTATTGTGCACGTGTTACAAGTGGATATTCGGTAACTGCAATAAAGTCACGTAAGTATAAATTTATTTTGTTTTATCGTAAATCAAACAAACTTGAACAAGAGTTAGATTTTCCATATTCAGGAAACAGTAACAGTCGGTAATAAAAATTATAGAAGTAAAAGTAACAATATTTAGTAACATTTCCGCGTCTGTAGCATTTATATATGTACACGTGTACAGTAAAAATAGCAGCTGTTGTGTTGTTAATTTATCTACAGAGTGGCCCCTAAGTAATTGTACAAAGAAGAACAATAGATTGATACTGCACTTTAAAATATTATGATATGAACCAACTTGCTTCAATAAAATGTTGATATAATAATATAATATAGTAGTTTTATTAGTTAAGAATATAGAAACAAGTAAAACTTTTCATTTTCATTAGATTATGTGTCTTCACCAAGTATCTTAATAAAAATCTATTTAATTTATTGAAAATTTGTTACGTAGGAAAATTAGACTTGCAAGGATACATAATACAAAAAAATAAAGGTCTTCATTTAAATTTTTTGATCGACTGTCTAAAAAACTCTAATATTCCAATTCTGTGGTTATTATAAGACAACCCCTAAATGAATAAAATAAAATGTATCTGTTATACGAATTCAATTAATAATAATAATACATTAGGTGCTTAAAATATGAACATCAAGTGACACTTCGTTTTAAATTTATACTAAATCAAAATTTAATGTATTTTTCTTTGCGACAATGTGAAATTTGTTATTTTTCCAATTTAGTTAGGCTTAAGTGTTAAAATGGACAGAAAAGGAAAGATGTTATTGGCAGCTCTCAATCAACAAGATCGAAATACAAAACAATGTTTGCAAATTCCAAAATATTAAAGTACGAAAGGATTGCCGTCCTGGCATAAAGATAATTAATTGGCTAGAAAATCTGTTTTATTAACTGGTAAGTATTCAATTTAAGTGATTTACAAAAGTATTTACTGCTCTACTTCAACTGCAAAGTAGCACAACATACCTAAGCCTCACAGAGGCTAAAACGTAAGTGAACTGATCGAGGCCCGGTATTCAAAATAGCTAAATTATTTGTTCTTGTTAGTCATAACTCACAAACACTGCTGTTGTTCTAATTTTGGAATATAATACAGAGCCCATTATACCTATTTCCATAGTTGAAAATGTTCAAGTATCCTCAACCGAAAAAGTGCATTTTACTAGGCTTCAGAAAAATAACGCAAGCAGACAACTTTTTATGACTACAAGTGAATGCTGTTCTGGAGATAGTGACAAAGAAGAAAATCAAATTACGTCGACTGTCCATGATGTCCATTCGACTGAGGATAGTGATAGTAATGAGGAGTATATTCCAAACACTGAGGATGAGTGTGAATTAGAATCTGATGATTCAAATTACGAGACATTTAAATGCCCCAAAAATAAACAGATACCGATGCAAGTAAGCCCACAACAAACGACAGATAATAATTATAATTCCTCACAATATGGAAATAATCTACAAGAACTCAACAATGGATTAGCACCAACTCTGATCAAACAGATGGTAATACTAATATTATTATTATTATGAATCAAACGAGACCCAATTTTCATTATTTTTAACGTTTAATCCAACATTGTTTTTTGTGTTCATGTCTTCCTGATTGACAAGAAATAAATAATACTAGATGTCAGACCACCCATATCCAATTTAGCTTAAATCTTTATCAGATATAATATTATCATTCATTTTTTGTCACTCCTCACTACATGAAACAATAAATAGAATCTACAATTAATATAGGTAGTTGAATTTTAAGTTTGTCTTAGCATGGAGATATTCTACAGAATAAAAAGTTAAACAATCACTGATATTATCAGTTTAAATGTGACCTTATAGTAAAATTTTTTTCAGGCTACAACATCCGGGAAAAAAAGATTTTGGAACAAAAGAGATCACTGCTTCTTTTGCTACAATAAAGTAACAAACATTTCTAGACATCTTGTAAGACATCATGCATCGGAGATAGATGTGCAAGAAATACTTGCCCACAAAGTAGGTGATAAAAGAAGAAAATACCTTTTCAATAAATTAAGGAATGAAGGCAATTTCATAAAAAGTTCCGTAGAAGAACTCGTTGTACCAATAAGAAAACCTCTGTTGGGAAGTTTAGATCCGCCAACGAAATTAACCTATCTCCCGTGTAAACACTGTAAAGGATTTTACAAGAAAACAGCTCTTTATAGACATGTAAAGAAATGTATCCATAATAAGGAAACAAATGCTTGTAGAACTCTTGCACAAGCTGAAGGACAATCGTTACTTTCATCTTATAAAGAAAATGATGTCTTGAGAAAAGAAATATTCCCTAAAATGAGAGGTGATAACGTTTCATTTGTTGCAAAAACTGATAAACTTATATGTGCTGTTGCAGCTAGATATTTAAAAAGTCATGGAAATAAACAATACCATCTGGTTGCCTCTCGCAAAATGAGACAATTAGCTTCGTTACTAATTGAAACAAGAAAAAATATTAAAGCTAAATCTCTAATGGAGGTTTTGGATCCAGTTAACTTTGATATCATTGTGAAGTGTACAAAGACAATATCGATGGTCTAGTACACAAATGTTGTAAGTACATTTCTAAACAAAAGTGAGCTTATTACACTAACATATAATTTAGACAGGAATTTTCTCATGGACAGAAGTGCTAAGTGAAATATTGAAATTTGTGTATGCCAGCGACATCTTCCAATCGTGTTAAGTACTTGTAGCCGACAGATTTCTACTCCACACGTTGTATGTATACTTAACACAAGTGTGCGCTAAATTAAATAATGTTGACTGTACTTACCACATTTGTGTTCAGTAAAAAGTGAGGTTAAATCACGATTATTGCTATATTGTTGTATTTCGTTTTTAATTCCGGTGCAATTATGTCGTCATATAGGGGCAAACAATTGGTGAATTTAGTATTATCAAGGAATATGAGTGGTAATGATGCTGGTAAGTTTATTTTCAAATATTAATTTGCGGGTTTTTCATACATACTTTGTCAGTCAAGTGTGAAAGGGTTATAACTATTTCTGACCCAACACAATTGTTTTATCTAGCGGAAGTAATACCTCTGAACCAAAAATCCAGCCCTGCTAGTGTTTCTACACAATGTAATAATTTGCAAATTGATCATCCAGCAAAGGTATGCATTTTATCGGATCAAAAAATCATTGTACCAATGCCTTTAGATGCTATTATTCCAAGTCAGAAACATGGGGAACTATCCGAAGAAAGTAGACAACCACTCTTGTTTTCCGTTAAAGGTAACACTAAGCAGTTAATTTGATCTAAATCCTGTTTTACAATAATTTCCTTTTTCAGCAACAACTGAACAAATGAATAGTGAAATTGCAATGCCAGAACTGCCTGTTTTTGAGGAGCCCGCAGAACCTGAAGAATTGAGTGAACCTTTTCAACATTCATCAAGTTCTTATGAGCCTTCTTCAGAGGATTCCTTCGATGATTCTGACAACGAGACACTTGCGAATGTCGCTATGCGTATAGAAGCTCAAACGTCTAGTGGTGAGCAAAAGAAGAAAAAAAAAAGGAAGCGGAAAGCGGATAGAATGAATTGGCATCGATCCGTTGTTAAGAAATTGAGATTAAGTGGGAAAAACTATGTTAATCGAAGTGGGAAAACAGTACCGGATAAAAAACCAAAGAATGTCGATTGCAGCAAATGCAGATATAAATGTGGTGAACATTTTTCAGAAGCTGATAGAGAGGTGCTATGTCAAGAGTATTATAATCTGGCTGATGATGTTCAACAGAAAATCCATTTGACATCGTTAATGCGGAAGGTGCCAGTTGCTAGAAAATTAAATAATCCGAAATCAAAAAATCGACAAACATCCAGAGTTTATTACTTGAAAAAATCCACCGCCGAGACCCACAGAGTATGCTTGAAATTTTTTTGTGGAACATTTTCAATATCTCATAGGGTAGTTGAAAACTGTGCAAATAACATGACTGAAACTGGCCTCTATACGGGACGTGATAAGAGAATTGGTGTTCAACCAGCAAATGTCACTCCTTTGGAATCGATACAGTTAGTGAAAAAGCACATCGACTCATTCCCCAGAATCGAATCACATTACTGTAGGCGTGATTCACAAAAGCAGTACCTATCACCTGATCTAAATATTTCTATAATGTATCGATTCTATAAGGATTATTGTGTGCAAAAGAATGTTCTAGCTGTATCGCTGTTTGTTTACCAAAAAATATTCCATGAATGTGAACCTCGGTTGGATTTCTACAAACCCAAGAAAGATCAATGTTCTTTATGCAACTCATACAACACCGCTAAAGAAAAAGGACCTCTACAAGAAGAATACAACAGTCACAAGCAACGCGAAAAAGAATCTATGCAAATGAAAGCAGATGATAAAAAACGATCACAAGCAGAGAAAGGCAAAACTTTTAGGTCGATTTCTTTCGATCTGCAAGCAATTTTATCCATTCCTCACGCAGGTGATAACCAAATTTATTATAAACACAAATTAAATGTCTACAATTTCACCATTTACGATGCATCCAATGCTGATGGGCACTGTTTTGTGTGGGACGAGACACACGGCAACAAAGGCAGCGTTGAAATTGGCAGTTGCTTATTAAAATACCTGCTAAACTTGCCAGAAACGGTGACACACGTGGCCTCATTCTCCGACACATGCGGTGGACAAAATCGCAATAAATTTGTTGCCGCAGCTATGTTATACGCTATTAATAATATCGATCATTTGGAAATTATAGACCTAAAATTTATGGAGACAGGACACTCATACCTAGAGGCAGACTCTATGCACTCAACGATAGAGAGGGCCAAACGCCATAAGAAAATTTACTCAACACGCGAATGGTGTTTATTAATCGCAAGGGCCAGGCTTAAACCTAGGGAATATTACGTCACAAATATGAAATTTGATGATTTTTTTGATTTACAAAAACTCGTATCAGATGCAGTATTTAACACAACAGTAAATACAAATAAAGAAAAAGTCAACTGGCTTCGAATCAAGTGGCTTCGTTTTCAGAAGGGAAATGACCCTTACATTATACAATACAAGTATAACCTCTCAGAAGAAAGCTTTCTTGAAATTGATGTTAGAGACAAACGCAAACTGGGAAGAAGAAAGAAATGGGAATCAATCACCTTACATAAAAAATACACATCGCGTCTACCAGTTACCCAAAAAAAGAAAAAGGACCTGGTGTATCTTTTAGAAAAGAAGATTATCCCAGATGATTATGAAAACTTCATTAAAGGAATTCCAGAAACAATAAAACCACTCGTTCAAAATGAATCTGATATTGAACTTGGTGATTAAGGAACCATATTGGGTACTTTTCAAAATTGTTTTCATTAAAATTTCGTTTATTGCAATAAAATTTCAAAATAAAAATTATTCATGCTGAAATTTTTTTTTTACAAAAAATTGTCCGAACGTGACAAGTTTAGGTATTTTTTCCAAAAAAAGAATTGTATTGCGCCAAATGTGGTAAGTACAGGCGTTTCGGATTATTTTTCAAGTTTTCAATACTGCATTATCAAATATCAAAAATGAGCATTTTTACTCTTAAAGGCAATACTACAGCCTATATGAATAAAGCATATTCGATGTCCAATAACAAGTATGTGAATTATGGTGAAGTTAAAAAGTTTAAATTTCATATAACTCAAAACATACATTTTCACACTAACAACATTTGTGTACTAGACCATCGATATCTAGATTTGATCCAAAAACGGAAACATATGGTGCGCCATCTTTAGCATCCAACATGGGAACACAACTTAAAGAATGTATTGATGTAGCTTATAACATATCCATTAAAAAAAATTCAATGGAAACAGATTATACTAAAAAACTCAAATCTTTGAAAGATTTGGTTTCTACCGAGTGGCAGTACGAAGTATCGACGCTAGCAAACCAGGACTTGAGTCAGAAAAAATGGAATAAACCGTCGCTGATACCCCTAGCAGAAGATTTAACTTTGCTTAGGTCTTATTTACTTTCTGAAGGTGAAAAATGTCGAAATGCATTAGAGTTGAATCCAAGGGACGAAAAATCATTTAAGTCATTACAAGAAATATGCTTTGTTCAACTACTTCTTTTGAGCAGAAGGAGGCCCGGTGAATTGCAAAGAATTACCGTTCATACTTATACAACAAATATAAACAATAATAAATCGAGTGAATTTGATAATTGTATAAGCGAAAGTGAAAAAGCTTTAATAAAATCTTTTAAAAGGATTGTTATTAAAGGAAAAAGAGGTGGTGGCGTCCCTGACCTATTCACCGAAGAAATGATCAAAAATACTGAAATGTTACTTAAAAATAGGATTCATTTTATAACGGAAGATAATGTTTATAAATTTGCTAATACCAAATCATCATCCAGTATCAGTGGAACCAAATCTATTTATAAACATGTGAGACTTGCGGGGGTTAAAAACCCTGCTGCTCTTACATCAATAAGACTGAGAAAGCATCTAGCTACCATGTCACAAGTTATTAATTTGTCTGAGCAGGATTTGGAACAACTAGCTATATTTATGGGACATACCTCTGATATTCACAAAACTTATTATAGGCTACCAAATGGCTAAGGTATCTAAATTGCTTCTGCTAAATGAAAAAGGAGAAGCTTCAAAATATAAAGGGGAGCTTTTGGACGAAATTGACATAAACTTAGATGCTATCGATGATAACCTATCGGAGGACGATAACGATGAGACAGAAGGCATACCAACAGACGTACTATCAGATAATGGACAAGTGATGGTGAGTTACGGTATACTTTATTAGATTATAAGGTATCAATTTAACTTCAACTTTAGTCAAACAAATCAATTTAAGTAAAGTAAAATTAATTAAGAATAAACGATGGGGATATTCTCGGAGGACTCTGCTAAAATTGGTCCAAAAACTGTAAAAAAATGTTTTAAATAATTGTGTGTTTCGTTATTACACCTATAAAGATATCCTTCATATCATTTTATTTGTTTCATGGTGCCCATTAAATACTTTCATATGGTATATTATTCTTCTGTCCTGTTTACATGGTGATCTATCATAGGGTATTTTTATTGATGTTTCCTTAGTATTTGTCTTTCATTTCCGTCGCAGAAATAGAGCGATTTAATGATAAAAAGTTAGTAACATATTTTTTGTTTTGTTTTTGATTTAAGGTAAAAAATACCCCTTTGATGACAGAAGTAAAGAAGAAAAAACGTATATTGGAGCCATGGACCGATGTTCAGAAGAATATAGCGCTGACATATTTCGAAGGAAACTTGAAGAAAAAAATACCCCCAAAGAAAAATGAATGTGCAATGTTGATAGACCAGCATCCTAATATTTTTTCTAACAAAAGTTGGGAGAAAGTGAAAATTTTTATTGTAAACAACTACAATAAAAAATAAAATTAATAAATACAGTTCTTATTGAAATAGCATTGTATTATTATTCAATTTTTCCCTATCATTTATATTTTTATTGGAATATTTGTCCCTTATTTTGATTATAAAATAACTTTTAACAATTTTCAATGGACTCACGTACTTCTATAATTTTATCCCTCCGTATTTTTTGGTTCCGATAGTTCCGGTAGATGTTACAATGCAAGTCACTGGAATAAAATTTTGTTGGCTCCATTCTTATTTCAGCATATCGGTTAAAGTTAAAAATTGAGCATGATATTCCATCATCAGAGCATCGAAAAAACAGTAAATTAACATAGAAAGTCATAAAGGTCTTTCATCTCAGTACATATCACTCTAAACATTTTCGTTTGAGTTTAATTTCAAAGTAAATTCCAAAATTTTCAAGTGTTATATACTGAAGCCTTTGAAGGATTTATTTTCCTGGGGTTTATCATACTGGACCTTTTAATAAGTAAAAAAAAATAAAGATAAGTAGGAAAATATAAAGAGGAATTTAAAAATATAGAGATAAATGATAAAAATAACATTATTTGATGTTTTCAAAATTAATCATTTTTAGTTTTAAACAATTTATGAATGAGAGTAGGTATTCATTGGTTGGTGATATCAAGTCCAATAAATTTTGAAAAGTGGCGGACCAGCAGATGAAGGAGGGAATCTATCTCAAGATTTTAATAAATCATTGTTATCCAGTACATCTGTAGATTTTCATCCAACAAGCAGTGTCATGCAAAACATTTGTGGATAGGTCCGTCCCTGTAACCATTTCAGTAAGACGTGTTTTATTTCGATGCTCCGAAAAAGTGGAATTTCTAAGTTAAACAACTAAGTGAATATTGTGATTTTAAGGAAAATTACTATATTTATATGGTGAGTGCATTTGTGCAAACTACTATCTTACATACCTTAGCAGTAAACTGTATACTTTATAATCCGTGTATTTTTGGAGGTAAAGCATTGTTAATTTGTAGTTTTTTAGCTTCAATTTTATCAATAGAGTTTTTATTGAGTAATTTTTTAATGGATTTATTGTTTTTTTTTCTTGAAATGACTTTGTTTGGTCAGATCTTATTGGTTTGTAAACTTTTTTGTCATTTACCATGTCACTGGAGCAAGAACTTCTGGAAGAAGGATCCATTGAGAGAATTCCCACCGTCATCTTCAGGAAGGACCGCCATCTTTCGTCAGCATTGGTTATCAGCGAGATCCAATATCTAATAACCTACAAGGACAACCCCAGAGCATTAAAGAGAGAGCATCGGCAGCTTCTGGACGATATAGCCGGATTCACCATTGTACATCCACAGCATGCTTACTCCTGGTTTATGAACAGTTATAGGAGCATGCAAGGTCTCGATAAAGGACAAGAGCTGAACACCCTGATCCGTATCGCGAGTCGCGTAACTTGTGTATCCGCGGAGAACTATACCGGCGTCGTTTACCAGTGCAACATTAAGGCTCGTCCCTTGTTACGGGTTATTTACAACGTGAAATCGGAGTTTGATCGGGCGTTCGACACGTTAATCTTTAGCACAGAATTTAAAAAACAATGGCGGGTCGGAAGTGTGACCGGGTGCGCTTACGGAAATCTTCAGGTCGTGCACATAAGTGAGACAGAGGTTATCATCATCACTCATGCTCATCTGGCCGGGATCAGCGACATGTTCAACTCATGGTTTGATGTGTTGATGTACGGAATCGCACACCAAAACAAGTATGATGGTCACAATCTTTACGACCACTATAGTTACATAATACAGCTAATGACTGATGTCTCCCGCACTCATCTCGAATACAAGTCTTCCATATTAAAGTCTTGGCCTTCGCTAGCTATAGCCTCTGTGCTGAGAGACACAGAGGGAAGAACTGCGATTATAAATAGTCTGAACGAGAGCGCCCGCCCTTACATTAACACCCCACTGTATCAACACCTGACCAGGCGAGTGCACACTGACTCTGACGTCCATCTGCTTCTCGAAACTAGTGGCATGTGGAAGTGCTTTGGGCATCCTGTGGTCGACATGGATGGAGGGGTGAGGGCCTGGGCAGGAAAATGCATGAGCCTAAAAGAGAACTTGGACGACATAGGTGAGAAACTGGCAACCGTTTTCACACACGTTTTCTGTAGGAATTATTACAAAGAGAAATTATGTTGGCCCCCTGTGACATACAACAAGAAAACTTCCTCTCGTGTAGCACAGAGCATAGAGAGAGGAAAATGGGAGGAAGATGAAAGATTTCCATGGAACTCCTCCGAGTTTGAAGGTATAGACTTCAGTTAGTGCTTAAACTTCAACATGCACGTTGACATTACGGACCTGCTACAAGACAAGTCCATTATACCGTGTAGATCGCAGTGGATTCACGAATATGATTCTCAGGTACATAGAATCCTTTACCAGTACTTTCCATAAGGGCCCAAAGCCACCAGCAAGAGTGCTATTATAGCATTCCTGTTGACCAAACAAAAACCGACCAATAATCTGAGAGTGGGTGATGTCGTACTAGTAGGCAATGACAATACAAAACGCATAGACTGGCCTATTGGTCATATATCCGAACTTATACCTGGGAAAGACGGTCTGGTTAGGCTTGTACGTATTAAAATTGCACGAGGCGAACTATTACGTCCTGTTCAGCGGTTATTTCCACTGGAATGTGTATCCGAAGAAGCTAGAGTAAACCAAGACCAGCGAGCCGAGCAGCCTGATGAGCATCGAGAAAAACTTCGAATCGATCATCTAACAGAGTGTGCGAAAATAAGTGCGGGAGTGTCTAATAGCAGAGTACCCGACATAGTGAAGCTCACAAAAAGTGCGGGAGTGCCTAAAAGCAGAGTAACGGATACAGTGAAACTCACACGTAGGGGTCACTTGAGTAAAATTCCTAAAAGATATCTGTGATATCGATTATAGTTTAGTATTTCCTTTGTTTTGAGAAAAATAGTTTATCTTGCCAAATAATTTCTCAGGTGGGAGAATGTTGGAAATACCACCTTTTCTTTATATCCTTATCTTGAGATAATTTTATTTTTAATTTTTAGATACTTTTTGTATTAGAAATTTTAGACTATTCCACATTTCTTACATTAATTGATTTTAATATATAGGTATAACCAAAAATGATTGATAGTAGTCTGTAGTAAAAATTGGAAAAAATAATGACAGTAGTTGTCAGATTAATTAATTGTAAAAATTTATTTTAATAGTTTCTCGACATTGTCTTTTGATTAAAAGGTCACAAAGGTGCCGTAGGTGTATTATTTGAACCGTCTAGGCCGGGATACTGATGATTATGACAAAAAAATTAACATAATGGTAAATGACAAAAAAGTTTACAAACCAATAAGATCTGACCAAACAAAGTCATTTCAAGAAAAAAACAATAAATTCATTAAAAAATTACTCAATAACAACTCTATTAATAAAATTGAAGCTAAAAAACTACAAATTAACAATGCTTTACCTCCAAAAATATACGGATTACCAAAGCTTCACAAACCAAATATACCATTACGACCAATAGTATCATATATACAATCTCCCTTCTATAATTTATCAAAATACCTCTCCAATTGTCTATCAAATATAACTGGAAATAATAATTATTATTTATATAAAAGATTCTTTCTCCTTCAAACAATTTATAGATAAAACAAACATACCCAATGATTATAAAATTATATCACTAGATGTTATTTCAATGTACACTAATATACCAAATGATTTGATAACAGATATTATAAAATTAAAATGGGACTCACTAAAAGAATACACCACTCTATCATACAATGAATTCAACGAAGCAATTTTATTAATTCAAAAAAATAATTATTTTCAATACCAAAATAAATTTTTCCAACAATTGGACGGTTGCACAATGGGCTCTCCTATATCCTCAACTTTAGCACAATTAATAATGGAACATCTTGAAGAAAACGTACTGAAAAGTTTAAATTTTGATGTATTATTTTATAAACGATATGTTGACGATTGTATAACTGCAATTCCATCAAACAAAATCAATGATATATTGAATGCATTTAATATTTTCCATCCAAAACTTCAGTTTACCGTTGAAATTGAAGAAAATAATACAATAAATTTTTTAGACTTGACATTAATTAGAACTAATAACAACAAAATAAAGACTAAACTATATAAAAAAGAAACATAGTCCGGCCGATTCCTAAATTACAATTCTAATCATCCCGATGCCTAAAAAAACAGTGTAATTATTGGATTAACCGATAGAGCTATTAAACTTACTTCTCCAGAATACCGTCCTGAAATATTTAAACATGTGAAAGACACCTTGAAAAATAACAACTATCCAATAAACAATATAGAACGAATTTTCAAACAACGCACCTACAAATTCTACAATAACACTCAAAATAACCACACACAAACTAATTTAGATCAAAACAGATACATAGCAATGCCATATACAAACGGACTCTCAGAAAAACTAAAATATATATTGTCTAAACATAACATTAACGTGTGTCATAAAGCTCAAAATACTTTATTACCATTATTTACCAAACTTAAAAGTCCAACTAAAACCAATAAAAAATCTAATGTTATATATTCTATACCATGTTTAAACTGTCCAAAAAAATATATAGGTCTGACAACTCAACATCTAGAAAATCGTCTCAACGGTCACAAATATACAAAGAATGCTTCTACAGCCCTACATAAACACGAAACGACTGAAAAACATGAATTTTATTTCAAAAACACGAAAATACTAACACAAGACTCTAATTATCAGAAACTAACAATTTAATAGATGATACATATTAAAAAAGAAAAAAATACAGTGAACGATAAACAAGATATCAAAAACTTGAGTCAAATTTATCATAATTTGATAAAATAGCCAATTGCAATCAATAACTACACATTTTTAATCTATTATTCAAATATCGTAAATTTAATTCTAAGGTAATTATCTACTTATATCATTTTAATTCAACTTCTCAACTTCCAAATGTTCAAACTAAATCACCAAATTCTATAGTAACAATTGTAAATCATACTTCATAATGACATTTTTCAATTAAATATTTTGAAAAAGCTCTCAACCCAGAGCGAAACGTCAAAAAGTTTTTACCCAAGAAAAAAAAAATCAAATAAGAATTATATATATATGTATATATATATATATATATATATTATAGTGTATTTAAGTAACATAGAAACTATTTATTTGGAAAATATGTTTTAAAGAGTTAAATAGTTGAAATGGGAATAATATTGGCATACCGGTAGAGTCGAAAATAATGAAAAGAAATATGGCTTAAGTTTTATCAAGGAAATGATATAGAGAGAGCTATTCATAATTAATTATTGTGAAAATTATTTTAAAAAGACAATAAAAGTGTACTTTGAATAGATATATCTTAGATGGGATTATTTTATTGATTAATGTACATATAAATTTATTGAAAATTGTTAAATACTACATATATTTGTACAAAATTGTATCTGTATTTTTAAATAGTGTAAAGCATATCTGAAAGTTCATGAGAAATTTGGGATCTAATTCAAAAAAGGGAAAAACGTCAAATTTGACTACCGTGGAAACGGATTTTTTTGAAGGAGGTTTTGTTTTATTTTTGAAAGAAGGAAATTAATCAAATTTTGGGAAGAAGATATATGATAAGATAAATTGGAAGGAGATATTTAAGGCGAGGATAGTTGTTTGGTGAGAGTTCTACTCTACAACTGTATGGAATTTGAAAAATAAAGTAATTGATTTAAACTTGCACATATGGAAAAATAAAGTGACGTTTAACGGAGGTAACATCCATATAAATATTAATATTTGAATAAAAACGAATATAGTTTGATAGCTGATCTACCGTAATAACGTTGAATTGATCCAGAGGCATTGTTGCATACAATACGTTTGATATACGCATTACGCAGTAGATTTTGAAATAAAATTTTTGAAGAACGGACATAAGTGGGTTATTGATTGTTTTTCGGGTTATAAATTTAAATTGAAAAAGTATTTGAAATTTTCCCATCATCCCTAATAAAATTTAAGCTAGACATGAATATTGAAAGATATGCCATACAAAAATATTAATTTCAGAGTTAGTTAGATAATTTTGTAGATAATAAAAACTCTGACAGACTGAAATAGTAACAATCAGTGTTGATTTTTTTATTTATTCTTTCTCTATAGTTTGATCCACAAATCGTCCGACCCACGTATTACATTCCTGAGAGCTGAGGTATATTATAATATTTAATTGGTATATTCTAAAAATCAAAATAAATATTTGTATCTATTGATGGTACTGGCGCCCTTGAAAATAAAATAATAATCAATAAATTAATTTGTAATGTAAGTATAAAATATAAACAATAAAATAAAAATAGAAATAAAAAACATCACAATATATTATATATATATATATATATATAAAAAAATCAAAAATGGAGTCGAATTAATTTTTATTCAATCGGTTCGCATCCTGGGACAGCTGTTTCGGCCTTTAGGCCTCATCAGCCAGGCTATCGAACCGATTGAACTAAAAATCAACTCGACTATAATTTCCCTGATCTCACCTACTGTTCTATAATGGAGAAGAAACGTTATGGAGACCCGTCTTGGGTCAATTACCGAGCCAATATTTCAGGAACTCGTGTTGACACAACCACCCTCGACCAGGCATTGGCTACTTTAATAACAAAAGACACCACAGCCAGCAACGCAACTCTTTCTCAAGCCTCGAAAGATTTCCTAAAAGATATGGGAATAGATCTAGAATCAGTACAGACCACAACAAGAGTGGCAAAGAACCCCATCTGTCCTCCGTCCCAGCTTCAGACAAGTGGTCAAGCTGCTTACGGACAATATGGTCAGCCTTCTACAGGAGGAAGGATAGTATTGTAAACACAACCATCCACATTGACAATTTGACTGTCTTAGTTTATTAGCATTGTACATTATAATCTTAATATTTAGAAAAAATCGATAGACAATATAAAATTATCTATAACGATCTCTTTAACATACATTACATTGATTTGATTTATCATTATGGAAGTTGACCCACTACTCATAAGAATTGCCAGTCAGCATGAGTTTGACAACCTGGCTATTCAGGCCGAGAAAATAAGAACTAGCGCCACCTGGACAATCACAAAGTCTGATGGGCCTCCACATAGTGACAAACTAGAGTTTCCTTTAAAAGCTAAGAAACAGGGCTCAGATTATGTGGTGTCTTCTAGCCAGACAAGGGAAACCTTGAGGCATCTCATTGGCAAAACCATTTGGGGCGATCTCTCCATAACCTCTCCATGGGGGTCCTTCATGGAAACATGCTTTGGTGGTTTGTCCAAGGGTACTGCAGGGCATCGAGAGGTGGCTAAGCAGCACCGGCTTACACTCACTGTGCAAACCAAAAAGACGATCCTCATTGGTTCTAACAGACAGGCCAATGACTACTTGTGCTATCACAAATTACATGTTCAAAAATTCTCCCATTCCCTTATGGCACCTTCATACTTTAATGAAATGATTAAAATAGTTGGTGTATACATCCGTGCATCCCTTCTTCTTCTGTGCACAGATGAGTATACTGAATTTATTTATGGATTAGAAGAGCTTGTAGATAGGCGTGAGGTAGAGTTGTATACATTAGCTGTGGACGACCGAACAGCGTATCTTGATGGAGCCATTGTACATTATGACAGGGTGCTTGTTATGTCTTTTATAGCACTTAGCAGCATCACAAAAAAGGGTGCAAGCGAAGCACATATCCGGGAATGGCTCCCGAAGCGGTTGAGTCCTCTACTAGTTGGTGTCGATATTATGGACCCCACACTTCTAACTACTAGTTTCTACCATGACATAAAGGTGCTGGGAGATTTCTTGGAGTCTCGACATGATCTAAGGAATCGTCTATACTATCCATTTTTGACCTCAGACCCTTCTCCAAATTCAAGCCTAGGCATGAGTATCCTCCGTGAACAACTTAAACTAGTGCTAATGGACTATAACATGAGTACCTTTATGTTGTGTCTGGGTTTTGCCCGTCGCTGCAATACTGCTGCTCATCTGATTGAAGAGGTGTGCAGGCAGTCTAGAGAAATTATTGCTGTTGAGAACGATCTGCGTAGGGATCATCTATTGAGACCTTAAACTATGCAGCAACATTCTATATATGTCTTGCCTTCCTTATATCTTTGGTACCAACAATCATCTACATTTTAGAACCTTTCTTTGTGGAAGAGAAGAGAAAAAACAGACCAACATTGAGGATAGACGGGCATTTGACAGGTCCCATAACACCTGATGATGTGAACTTTCTCCTGAAGCATAATAAGTTCTTCTGTACAAGACATCGAAAACTCAAACAGCGTATGGTCAATGTCAACATAACAGATAGTATATACAAAAAATGCAATTCTCCATGGAAATGTCTAATCAATCACATAAGAATCCAATCTGCCAGCCTCGATTCTGATCTCCTTATATCTAATCTTGGACATGCTGTCAAGACTGCTCTGCATGGTGCCAATCTCCAAAGATCTGTAATATTTTCAGATGACACATACCTATCACCTTTATCTTTGACTGAACTCTCTAAAACTGCTGGTATAATGTCTTCAGACAAATTACTCCAGTCCAAATACATAGAGAAGACCATGGCTGAGATTTATAAAGACAAAATAGTCAAGTCTTCCTTACATCCTGGAAACATGTTGGGATTAGATCAAAGGATTAGTTTAGAGAAAGAGGTGTTCTTCTTCAATTGCCCCCACTACGGTATATCCGTAGGTCCTACCAATTTGCTCTTAGGTTCTCTGGATATCGTACAAACAAGATTTCCCATTATTTTTTCATGGTATCTCCATGATTACTTTTTGCCTGGAAAATATATGGTAAAGAGAGGTATTGAGGTACTATACAAAACTGAAAGTCTATGGGAGCACCTAAGAGAAAGGCTCTTTGCTGTCATGAAATTATGGGATAGCTATTTCATCGGCAAGATTTGCTCAGATCCTATAAACGATTCAGGATACACCAAATTATACAAGTATACAAAGTCTGAGCTAAAGAAGTCTTTTATCCTGTCCCATCTGTGGGTGAGGTCTGACTCGAGAGAGGATCTTGAAATAGCATTAGAATTAAGCACACTTGCTAAAAGTTTTGGCCACCCTTGCCTTGGTGAGCTCTCAAGTATAACAAAGCTTAGAGATAAAGCACTACATTACAAACATATTGATGCTAAGATAGTGAAAGAAGTTAGATGTACTTTTGTTAAGACATTTGTTAAAGGCTACATTCAGAAACATAAGAAATGGCCCCCTATTCTTTGGAGGCAAATCTCTTGAAACTGCTTGGAAAGAAAATAGATATCCTACAGAGAGCGAAGATGCAGGAATCCCGTTAGATGACTGGGACTCCGTAGATTTCTGTAAGACTTTTGAATTTGACTACTCTTTAGGTACTTCTGAGTTGCTCTCTGGCAAGAGCTGCTCTCCTCCTTTATCAAACTGGACACAAAAATATGATCCGTGCGGATTCAAAATCTTTCATAACCAAAATAAACCTTTCTTGCCTGTTCAAGAGACGAGGGTCATGTTTCGAAATCTGAGTGGACATCCCGGGGAGGTAGAGGAAGTAATAACAGAAATAGACGAAGGGAATTATGACAGAGAAAATGACATAGTGTTTCTTACACGTAAAGAGAGGGAACTCTCTGACAGTGGGAGAAGCTTCTGCTCGCAGACATATAGACAGAGATTGGCACAGACCGCTTGCGAATGTAACATCAAGAAACATATTTTCAATTACTTCCCTCAACAGACCATGTCCGACTCTGAGCTAACATTGAATAAGAAGATAGCTTCTATGATTCGGATCCAAAAGACCGGGGGTGAAATTTTTAATTTTGATCTAGAGAAGTAGAAATTTAATTCAATTCACGCATTGTCAAGATAAAAAACTTTTTACCTTTCTCGAACTATTACTTAATTCAAGAGAGAAGAAACTCTCACTATTTTTCAATGTACCGAGATTTTGTGGTGTTTATACAATAAAGAATGTTGAGTTGTCCATAATCGCTTCATTCAAGAAGACCTCCTAATTTTTAATCAATCAAACAAACCAGCACCTTAAGCAGTGACACTTTGTATCAAACGATTTTACAACAAATATATAATATATATATATATATATATGGCTGTCTATCGAAATGAGGACCGCATTCATTCCATACCAAGAGAGGACATGGTGAAGGAAGGGGCTTATCGGTATGAGTCTATGAATGAAGCTTCATTGAATTATTGTGAAAGCGATATGCAAAAGTATACTCGAAAAAAAAAATGACCAGAAAAAAAGTTTTTTGTTTTGTGTATATAGCAACAAAGTAAGGACCAACTATATAGCTATCAAATGTAGACCGTTATGTATACTGTGTCTGAAGAGCCAAGTGAGGACTTATTAAGTAACTATCAAACCTAGACTCATATATTTATGAATATTATCCAAACCATGTTGTGACCGCCCCGTTTATGCTAAAAGTATATACCGCGCGCAAAGTGAGGATTAAAAGGGAGTAATTTCTTCTCCCTCTGAGTTTTTTTCGTATTTTGGCTATAAGGAATTTGTCGGTTCATTTATTTATCAACTTTTGAAATATTAGGTAGTTTGTTATTGTGCACGTGTTACAAGTGGATATTCGGTAACTGCAATAAAGTCACGTAAGTATAAATTTATTTTGTTTTATCGTAAATCAAACAAACTTGAACAAGAGTTAGATTTTCCATATTCAGGAAACAGTAACAGTCGGTAATAAAAATTATAGAAGTAAAAGTAACAATATTTAGTAACATTTCCGCGTCTGTAGCATTTATATATGTACACGTGTACAGTAAAAATAGCAGCTGTTGTGTTGTTAATTTATCTACAGAGTGGCCCCTAAGTAATTGTACAAAGAAGAACAATAGATTGATACTGCACTTTAAAATATTATGATATGAACCAACTTGCTTCAATAAAATGTTGATATAATAATATAATATAGTAGTTTTATTAGTTAAGAATATAGAAACAAGTAAAACTTTTCATTTTCATTAGATTATGTGTCTTCACCAAGTATCTTAATAAAAATCTATTTAATTTATTGAAAATTTGTTACGTAGGAAAATTAGACTTGCAAGGATACATAATACAAAAAAATAAAGGTCTTCATTTAAATTTTTTGATCGACTGTCTAAAAAACTCTAATATTCCAATTCTGTGGTTATTATAAGACAACCCCTAAATGAATAAAATAAAATGTATCTGTTATACGAATTCAATTAATAATAATAATACATTAGGTGCTTAAAATATGAACATCAAGTGACACTTCGTTTTAAATTTATACTAAATCAAAATTTAATGTATTTTTCTTTGCGACAATGTGAAATTTGTTATTTTTCCAATTTAGTTAGGCTTAAGTGTTAAAATGGACAGAAAAGGAAAGATGTTATTGGCAGCTCTCAATCAACAAGATCGAAATACAAAACAATGTTTGCAAATTCCAAAATATTAAAGTACGAAAGGATTGCCGTCCTGGCATAAAGATAATTAATTGGCTAGAAAATCTGTTTTATTAACTGGTAAGTATTCAATTTAAGTGATTTACAAAAGTATTTACTGCTCTACTTCAACTGCAAAGTAGCACAACATACCTAAGCCTCACAGAGGCTAAAACGTAAGTGAACTGATCGAGGCCCGGTATTCAAAATAGCTAAATTATTTGTTCTTGTTAGTCATAACTCACAAACACTGCTGTTGTTCTAATTTTGGAATATAATACAGAGCCCATTATACCTATTTCCATAGTTGAAAATGTTCAAGTATCCTCAACCGAAAAAGTGCATTTTACTAGGCTTCAGAAAAATAACGCAAGCAGACAACTTTTTATGACTACAAGTGAATGCTGTTCTGGAGATAGTGACAAAGAAGAAAATCAAATTACGTCGACTGTCCATGATGTCCATTCGACTGAGGATAGTGATAGTAATGAGGAGTATATTCCAAACACTGAGGATGAGTGTGAATTAGAATCTGATGATTCAAATTACGAGACATTTAAATGCCCCAAAAATAAACAGATACCGATGCAAGTAAGCCCACAACAAACGACAGATAATAATTATAATTCCTCACAATATGGAAATAATCTACAAGAACTCAACAATGGATTAGCACCAACTCTGATCAAACAGATGGTAATACTAATATTATTATTATTATGAATCAAACGAGACCCAATTTTCATTATTTTTAACGTTTAATCCAACATTGTTTTTTGTGTTCATGTCTTCCTGATTGACAAGAAATAAATAATACTAGATGTCAGACCACCCATATCCAATTTAGCTTAAATCTTTATCAGATATAATATTATCATTCATTTTTTGTCACTCCTCACTACATGAAACAATAAATAGAATCTACAATTAATATAGGTAGTTGAATTTTAAGTTTGTCTTAGCATGGAGATATTCTACAGAATAAAAAGTTAAACAATCACTGATATTATCAGTTTAAATGTGACCTTATAGTAAAATTTTTTTCAGGCTACAACATCCGGGAAAAAAAGATTTTGGAACAAAAGAGATCACTGCTTCTTTTGCTACAATAAAGTAACAAACATTTCTAGACATCTTGTAAGACATCATGCATCGGAGATAGATGTGCAAGAAATACTTGCCCACAAAGTAGGTGATAAAAGAAGAAAATACCTTTTCAATAAATTAAGGAATGAAGGCAATTTCATAAAAAGTTCCGTAGAAGAACTCGTTGTACCAATAAGAAAACCTCTGTTGGGAAGTTTAGATCCGCCAACGAAATTAACCTATCTCCCGTGTAAACACTGTAAAGGATTTTACAAGAAAACAGCTCTTTATAGACATGTAAAGAAATGTATCCATAATAAGGAAACAAATGCTTGTAGAACTCTTGCACAAGCTGAAGGACAATCGTTACTTTCATCTTATAAAGAAAATGATGTCTTGAGAAAAGAAATATTCCCTAAAATGAGAGGTGATAACGTTTCATTTGTTGCAAAAACTGATAAACTTATATGTGCTGTTGCAGCTAGATATTTAAAAAGTCATGGAAATAAACAATACCATCTGGTTGCCTCTCGCAAAATGAGACAATTAGCTTCGTTACTAATTGAAACAAGAAAAAATATTAAAGCTAAATCTCTAATGGAGGTTTTGGATCCAGTTAACTTTGATATCATTGTGAAGTGTACAAAGACAATATCGATGGTCTAGTACACAAATGTTGTAAGTACATTTCTAAACAAAAGTGAGCTTATTACACTAACATATAATTTAGACAGGAATTTTCTCATGGACAGAAGTGCTAAGTGAAATATTGAAATTTGTGTATGCCAGCGACATCTTCCAATCGTGTTAAGTACTTGTAGCCGACAGATTTCTACTCCACACGTTGTATGTATACTTAACACAAGTGTGCGCTAAATTAAATAATGTTGACTGTACTTACCACATTTGTGTTCAGTAAAAAGTGAGGTTAAATCACGATTATTGCTATATTGTTGTATTTCGTTTTTAATTCCGGTGCAATTATGTCGTCATATAGGGGCAAACAATTGGTGAATTTAGTATTATCAAGGAATATGAGTGGTAATGATGCTGGTAAGTTTATTTTCAAATATTAATTTGCGGGTTTTTCATACATACTTTGTCAGTCAAGTGTGAAAGGGTTATAACTATTTCTGACCCAACACAATTGTTTTATCTAGCGGAAGTAATACCTCTGAACCAAAAATCCAGCCCTGCTAGTGTTTCTACACAATGTAATAATTTGCAAATTGATCATCCAGCAAAGGTATGCATTTTATCGGATCAAAAAATCATTGTACCAATGCCTTTAGATGCTATTATTCCAAGTCAGAAACATGGGGAACTATCCGAAGAAAGTAGACAACCACTCTTGTTTTCCGTTAAAGGTAACACTAAGCAGTTAATTTGATCTAAATCCTGTTTTACAATAATTTCCTTTTTCAGCAACAACTGAACAAATGAATAGTGAAATTGCAATGCCAGAACTGCCTGTTTTTGAGGAGCCCGCAGAACCTGAAGAATTGAGTGAACCTTTTCAACATTCATCAAGTTCTTATGAGCCTTCTTCAGAGGATTCCTTCGATGATTCTGACAACGAGACACTTGCGAATGTCGCTATGCGTATAGAAGCTCAAACGTCTAGTGGTGAGCAAAAGAAGAAAAAAAAAAGGAAGCGGAAAGCGGATAGAATGAATTGGCATCGATCCGTTGTTAAGAAATTGAGATTAAGTGGGAAAAACTATGTTAATCGAAGTGGGAAAACAGTACCGGATAAAAAACCAAAGAATGTCGATTGCAGCAAATGCAGATATAAATGTGGTGAACATTTTTCAGAAGCTGATAGAGAGGTGCTATGTCAAGAGTATTATAATCTGGCTGATGATGTTCAACAGAAAATCCATTTGACATCGTTAATGCGGAAGGTGCCAGTTGCTAGAAAATTAAATAATCCGAAATCAAAAAATCGACAAACATCCAGAGTTTATTACTTGAAAAAATCCACCGCCGAGACCCACAGAGTATGCTTGAAATTTTTTTGTGGAACATTTTCAATATCTCATAGGGTAGTTGAAAACTGTGCAAATAACATGACTGAAACTGGCCTCTATACGGGACGTGATAAGAGAATTGGTGTTCAACCAGCAAATGTCACTCCTTTGGAATCGATACAGTTAGTGAAAAAGCACATCGACTCATTCCCCAGAATCGAATCACATTACTGTAGGCGTGATTCACAAAAGCAGTACCTATCACCTGATCTAAATATTTCTATAATGTATCGATTCTATAAGGATTATTGTGTGCAAAAGAATGTTCTAGCTGTATCGCTGTTTGTTTACCAAAAAATATTCCATGAATGTGAACCTCGGTTGGATTTCTACAAACCCAAGAAAGATCAATGTTCTTTATGCAACTCATACAACACCGCTAAAGAAAAAGGACCTCTACAAGAAGAATACAACAGTCACAAGCAACGCGAAAAAGAATCTATGCAAATGAAAGCAGATGATAAAAAACGATCACAAGCAGAGAAAGGCAAAACTTTTAGGTCGATTTCTTTCGATCTGCAAGCAATTTTATCCATTCCTCACGCAGGTGATAACCAAATTTATTATAAACACAAATTAAATGTCTACAATTTCACCATTTACGATGCATCCAATGCTGATGGGCACTGTTTTGTGTGGGACGAGACACACGGCAACAAAGGCAGCGTTGAAATTGGCAGTTGCTTATTAAAATACCTGCTAAACTTGCCAGAAACGGTGACACACGTGGCCTCATTCTCCGACACATGCGGTGGACAAAATCGCAATAAATTTGTTGCCGCAGCTATGTTATACGCTATTAATAATATCGATCATTTGGAAATTATAGACCTAAAATTTATGGAGACAGGACACTCATACCTAGAGGCAGACTCTATGCACTCAACGATAGAGAGGGCCAAACGCCATAAGAAAATTTACTCAACACGCGAATGGTGTTTATTAATCGCAAGGGCCAGGCTTAAACCTAGGGAATATTACGTCACAAATATGAAATTTGATGATTTTTTTGATTTACAAAAACTCGTATCAGATGCAGTATTTAACACAACAGTAAATACAAATAAAGAAAAAGTCAACTGGCTTCGAATCAAGTGGCTTCGTTTTCAGAAGGGAAATGACCCTTACATTATACAATACAAGTATAACCTCTCAGAAGAAAGCTTTCTTGAAATTGATGTTAGAGACAAACGCAAACTGGGAAGAAGAAAGAAATGGGAATCAATCACCTTACATAAAAAATACACATCGCGTCTACCAGTTACCCAAAAAAAGAAAAAGGACCTGGTGTATCTTTTAGAAAAGAAGATTATCCCAGATGATTATGAAAACTTCATTAAAGGAATTCCAGAAACAATAAAACCACTCGTTCAAAATGAATCTGATATTGAACTTGGTGATTAAGGAACCATATTGGGTACTTTTCAAAATTGTTTTCATTAAAATTTCGTTTATTGCAATAAAATTTCAAAATAAAAATTATTCATGCTGAAATTTTTTTTTTACAAAAAATTGTCCGAACGTGACAAGTTTAGGTATTTTTTCCAAAAAAAGAATTGTATTGCGCCAAATGTGGTAAGTACAGGCGTTTCGGATTATTTTTCAAGTTTTCAATACTGCATTATCAAATATCAAAAATGAGCATTTTTACTCTTAAAGGCAATACTACAGCCTATATGAATAAAGCATATTCGATGTCCAATAACAAGTATGTGAATTATGGTGAAGTTAAAAAGTTTAAATTTCATATAACTCAAAACATACATTTTCACACTAACAACATTTGTGTACTAGACCATCGATATCTAGATTTGATCCAAAAACGGAAACATATGGTGCGCCATCTTTAGCATCCAACATGGGAACACAACTTAAAGAATGTATTGATGTAGCTTATAACATATCCATTAAAAAAAATTCAATGGAAACAGATTATACTAAAAAACTCAAATCTTTGAAAGATTTGGTTTCTACCGAGTGGCAGTACGAAGTATCGACGCTAGCAAACCAGGACTTGAGTCAGAAAAAATGGAATAAACCGTCGCTGATACCCCTAGCAGAAGATTTAACTTTGCTTAGGTCTTATTTACTTTCTGAAGGTGAAAAATGTCGAAATGCATTAGAGTTGAATCCAAGGGACGAAAAATCATTTAAGTCATTACAAGAAATATGCTTTGTTCAACTACTTCTTTTGAGCAGAAGGAGGCCCGGTGAATTGCAAAGAATTACCGTTCATACTTATACAACAAATATAAACAATAATAAATCGAGTGAATTTGATAATTGTATAAGCGAAAGTGAAAAAGCTTTAATAAAATCTTTTAAAAGGATTGTTATTAAAGGAAAAAGAGGTGGTGGCGTCCCTGACCTATTCACCGAAGAAATGATCAAAAATACTGAAATGTTACTTAAAAATAGGATTCATTTTATAACGGAAGATAATGTTTATAAATTTGCTAATACCAAATCATCATCCAGTATCAGTGGAACCAAATCTATTTATAAACATGTGAGACTTGCGGGGGTTAAAAACCCTGCTGCTCTTACATCAATAAGACTGAGAAAGCATCTAGCTACCATGTCACAAGTTATTAATTTGTCTGAGCAGGATTTGGAACAACTAGCTATATTTATGGGACATACCTCTGATATTCACAAAACTTATTATAGGCTACCAAATGGCTAAGGTATCTAAATTGCTTCTGCTAAATGAAAAAGGAGAAGCTTCAAAATATAAAGGGGAGCTTTTGGACGAAATTGACATAAACTTAGATGCTATCGATGATAACCTATCGGAGGACGATAACGATGAGACAGAAGGCATACCAACAGACGTACTATCAGATAATGGACAAGTGATGGTGAGTTACGGTATACTTTATTAGATTATAAGGTATCAATTTAACTTCAACTTTAGTCAAACAAATCAATTTAAGTAAAGTAAAATTAATTAAGAATAAACGATGGGGATATTCTCGGAGGACTCTGCTAAAATTGGTCCAAAAACTGTAAAAAAATGTTTTAAATAATTGTGTGTTTCGTTATTACACCTATAAAGATATCCTTCATATCATTTTATTTGTTTCATGGTGCCCATTAAATACTTTCATATGGTATATTATTCTTCTGTCCTGTTTACATGGTGATCTATCATAGGGTATTTTTATTGATGTTTCCTTAGTATTTGTCTTTCATTTCCGTCGCAGAAATAGAGCGATTTAATGATAAAAAGTTAGTAACATATTTTTTGTTTTGTTTTTGATTTAAGGTAAAAAATACCCCTTTGATGACAGAAGTAAAGAAGAAAAAACGTATATTGGAGCCATGGACCGATGTTCAGAAGAATATAGCGCTGACATATTTCGAAGGAAACTTGAAGAAAAAAATACCCCCAAAGAAAAATGAATGTGCAATGTTGATAGACCAGCATCCTAATATTTTTTCTAACAAAAGTTGGGAGAAAGTGAAAATTTTTATTGTAAACAACTACAATAAAAAATAAAATTAATAAATACAGTTCTTATTGAAATAGCATTGTATTATTATTCAATTTTTCCCTATCATTTATATTTTTATTGGAATATTTGTCCCTTATTTTGATTATAAAATAACTTTTAACAATTTTCAATGGACTCACGTACTTCTATAATTTTATCCCTCCGTATTTTTTGGTTCCGATAGTTCCGGTAGATGTTACAATGCAAGTCACTGGAATAAAATTTTGTTGGCTCCATTCTTATTTCAGCATATCGGTTAAAGTTAAAAATTGAGCATGATATTCCATCATCAGAGCATCGAAAAAACAGTAAATTAACATAGAAAGTCATAAAGGTCTTTCATCTCAGTACATATCACTCTAAACATTTTCGTTTGAGTTTAATTTCAAAGTAAATTCCAAAATTTTCAAGTGTTATATACTGAAGCCTTTGAAGGATTTATTTTCCTGGGGTTTATCATACTGGACCTTTTAATAAGTAAAAAAAAATAAAGATAAGTAGGAAAATATAAAGAGGAATTTAAAAATATAGAGATAAATGATAAAAATAACATTATTTGATGTTTTCAAAATTAATCATTTTTAGTTTTAAACAATTTATGAATGAGAGTAGGTATTCATTGGTTGGTGATATCAAGTCCAATAAATTTTGAAAAGTGGCGGACCAGCAGATGAAGGAGGGAATCTATCTCAAGATTTTAATAAATCATTGTTATCCAGTACATCTGTAGATTTTCATCCAACAAGCAGTGTCATGCAAAACATTTGTGGATAGGTCCGTCCCTGTAACCATTTCAGTAAGACGTGTTTTATTTCGATGCTCCGAAAAAGTGGAATTTCTAAGTTAAACAACTAAGTGAATATTGTGATTTTAAGGAAAATTACTATATTTATATGGTGAGTGCATTTGTGCAAACTACTATCTTACATACCTTAGCAGTAAACTGTATACTTTATAATCCGTGTATTTTTGGAGGTAAAGCATTGTTAATTTGTAGTTTTTTAGCTTCAATTTTATCAATAGAGTTTTTATTGAGTAATTTTTTAATGGATTTATTGTTTTTTTTTCTTGAAATGACTTTGTTTGGTCAGATCTTATTGGTTTGTAAACTTTTTTGTCATTTACCATGTCACTGGAGCAAGAACTTCTGGAAGAAGGATCCATTGAGAGAATTCCCACCGTCATCTTCAGGAAGGACCGCCATCTTTCGTCAGCATTGGTTATCAGCGAGATCCAATATCTAATAACCTACAAGGACAACCCCAGAGCATTAAAGAGAGAGCATCGGCAGCTTCTGGACGATATAGCCGGATTCACCATTGTACATCCACAGCATGCTTACTCCTGGTTTATGAACAGTTATAGGAGCATGCAAGGTCTCGATAAAGGACAAGAGCTGAACACCCTGATCCGTATCGCGAGTCGCGTAACTTGTGTATCCGCGGAGAACTATACCGGCGTCGTTTACCAGTGCAACATTAAGGCTCGTCCCTTGTTACGGGTTATTTACAACGTGAAATCGGAGTTTGATCGGGCGTTCGACACGTTAATCTTTAGCACAGAATTTAAAAAACAATGGCGGGTCGGAAGTGTGACCGGGTGCGCTTACGGAAATCTTCAGGTCGTGCACATAAGTGAGACAGAGGTTATCATCATCACTCATGCTCATCTGGCCGGGATCAGCGACATGTTCAACTCATGGTTTGATGTGTTGATGTACGGAATCGCACACCAAAACAAGTATGATGGTCACAATCTTTACGACCACTATAGTTACATAATACAGCTAATGACTGATGTCTCCCGCACTCATCTCGAATACAAGTCTTCCATATTAAAGTCTTGGCCTTCGCTAGCTATAGCCTCTGTGCTGAGAGACACAGAGGGAAGAACTGCGATTATAAATAGTCTGAACGAGAGCGCCCGCCCTTACATTAACACCCCACTGTATCAACACCTGACCAGGCGAGTGCACACTGACTCTGACGTCCATCTGCTTCTCGAAACTAGTGGCATGTGGAAGTGCTTTGGGCATCCTGTGGTCGACATGGATGGAGGGGTGAGGGCCTGGGCAGGAAAATGCATGAGCCTAAAAGAGAACTTGGACGACATAGGTGAGAAACTGGCAACCGTTTTCACACACGTTTTCTGTAGGAATTATTACAAAGAGAAATTATGTTGGCCCCCTGTGACATACAACAAGAAAACTTCCTCTCGTGTAGCACAGAGCATAGAGAGAGGAAAATGGGAGGAAGATGAAAGATTTCCATGGAACTCCTCCGAGTTTGAAGGTATAGACTTCAGTTAGTGCTTAAACTTCAACATGCACGTTGACATTACGGACCTGCTACAAGACAAGTCCATTATACCGTGTAGATCGCAGTGGATTCACGAATATGATTCTCAGGTACATAGAATCCTTTACCAGTACTTTCCATAAGGGCCCAAAGCCACCAGCAAGAGTGCTATTATAGCATTCCTGTTGACCAAACAAAAACCGACCAATAATCTGAGAGTGGGTGATGTCGTACTAGTAGGCAATGACAATACAAAACGCATAGACTGGCCTATTGGTCATATATCCGAACTTATACCTGGGAAAGACGGTCTGGTTAGGCTTGTACGTATTAAAATTGCACGAGGCGAACTATTACGTCCTGTTCAGCGGTTATTTCCACTGGAATGTGTATCCGAAGAAGCTAGAGTAAACCAAGACCAGCGAGCCGAGCAGCCTGATGAGCATCGAGAAAAACTTCGAATCGATCATCTAACAGAGTGTGCGAAAATAAGTGCGGGAGTGTCTAATAGCAGAGTACCCGACATAGTGAAGCTCACAAAAAGTGCGGGAGTGCCTAAAAGCAGAGTAACGGATACAGTGAAACTCACACGTAGGGGTCACTTGAGTAAAATTCCTAAAAGATATCTGTGATATCGATTATAGTTTAGTATTTCCTTTGTTTTGAGAAAAATAGTTTATCTTGCCAAATAATTTCTCAGGTGGGAGAATGTTGGAAATACCACCTTTTCTTTATATCCTTATCTTGAGATAATTTTATTTTTAATTTTTAGATACTTTTTGTATTAGAAATTTTAGACTATTCCACATTTCTTACATTAATTGATTTTAATATATAGGTATAACCAAAAATGATTGATAGTAGTCTGTAGTAAAAATTGGAAAAAATAATGACAGTAGTTGTCAGATTAATTAATTGTAAAAATTTATTTTAATAGTTTCTCGACATTGTCTTTTGATTAAAAGGTCACAAAGGTGCCGTAGGTGTATTATTTGAACCGTCTAGGCCGGGATACTGATGATTATGACAAAAAAATTAACATAATGGTAAATGACAAAAAAGTTTACAAACCAATAAGATCTGACCAAACAAAGTCATTTCAAGAAAAAAACAATAAATTCATTAAAAAATTACTCAATAACAACTCTATTAATAAAATTGAAGCTAAAAAACTACAAATTAACAATGCTTTACCTCCAAAAATATACGGATTACCAAAGCTTCACAAACCAAATATACCATTACGACCAATAGTATCATATATACAATCTCCCTTCTATAATTTATCAAAATACCTCTCCAATTGTCTATCAAATATAACTGGAAATAATAATTATTATTTATATAAAAGATTCTTTCTCCTTCAAACAATTTATAGATAAAACAAACATACCCAATGATTATAAAATTATATCACTAGATGTTATTTCAATGTACACTAATATACCAAATGATTTGATAACAGATATTATAAAATTAAAATGGGACTCACTAAAAGAATACACCACTCTATCATACAATGAATTCAACGAAGCAATTTTATTAATTCAAAAAAATAATTATTTTCAATACCAAAATAAATTTTTCCAACAATTGGACGGTTGCACAATGGGCTCTCCTATATCCTCAACTTTAGCACAATTAATAATGGAACATCTTGAAGAAAACGTACTGAAAAGTTTAAATTTTGATGTATTATTTTATAAACGATATGTTGACGATTGTATAACTGCAATTCCATCAAACAAAATCAATGATATATTGAATGCATTTAATATTTTCCATCCAAAACTTCAGTTTACCGTTGAAATTGAAGAAAATAATACAATAAATTTTTTAGACTTGACATTAATTAGAACTAATAACAACAAAATAAAGACTAAACTATATAAAAAAGAAACATAGTCCGGCCGATTCCTAAATTACAATTCTAATCATCCCGATGCCTAAAAAAACAGTGTAATTATTGGATTAACCGATAGAGCTATTAAACTTACTTCTCCAGAATACCGTCCTGAAATATTTAAACATGTGAAAGACACCTTGAAAAATAACAACTATCCAATAAACAATATAGAACGAATTTTCAAACAACGCACCTACAAATTCTACAATAACACTCAAAATAACCACACACAAACTAATTTAGATCAAAACAGATACATAGCAATGCCATATACAAACGGACTCTCAGAAAAACTAAAATATATATTGTCTAAACATAACATTAACGTGTGTCATAAAGCTCAAAATACTTTATTACCATTATTTACCAAACTTAAAAGTCCAACTAAAACCAATAAAAAATCTAATGTTATATATTCTATACCATGTTTAAACTGTCCAAAAAAATATATAGGTCTGACAACTCAACATCTAGAAAATCGTCTCAACGGTCACAAATATACAAAGAATGCTTCTACAGCCCTACATAAACACGAAACGACTGAAAAACATGAATTTTATTTCAAAAACACGAAAATACTAACACAAGACTCTAATTATCAGAAACTAACAATTTAATAGATGATACATATTAAAAAAGAAAAAAATACAGTGAACGATAAACAAGATATCAAAAACTTGAGTCAAATTTATCATAATTTGATAAAATAGCCAATTGCAATCAATAACTACACATTTTTAATCTATTATTCAAATATCGTAAATTTAATTCTAAGGTAATTATCTACTTATATCATTTTAATTCAACTTCTCAACTTCCAAATGTTCAAACTAAATCACCAAATTCTATAGTAACAATTGTAAATCATACTTCATAATGACATTTTTCAATTAAATATTTTGAAAAAGCTCTCAACCCAGAGCGAAACGTCAAAAAGTTTTTACCCAAGAAAAAAAAAATCAAATAAGAATTATATATATATGTATATATATATATATATATATATTATAGTGTATTTAAGTAACATAGAAACTATTTATTTGGAAAATATGTTTTAAAGAGTTAAATAGTTGAAATGGGAATAATATTGGCATACCGGTAGAGTCGAAAATAATGAAAAGAAATATGGCTTAAGTTTTATCAAGGAAATGATATAGAGAGAGCTATTCATAATTAATTATTGTGAAAATTATTTTAAAAAGACAATAAAAGTGTACTTTGAATAGATATATCTTAGATGGGATTATTTTATTGATTAATGTACATATAAATTTATTGAAAATTGTTAAATACTACATATATTTGTACAAAATTGTATCTGTATTTTTAAATAGTGTAAAGCATATCTGAAAGTTCATGAGAAATTTGGGATCTAATTCAAAAAAGGGAAAAACGTCAAATTTGACTACCGTGGAAACGGATTTTTTTGAAGGAGGTTTTGTTTTATTTTTGAAAGAAGGAAATTAATCAAATTTTGGGAAGAAGATATATGATAAGATAAATTGGAAGGAGATATTTAAGGCGAGGATAGTTGTTTGGTGAGAGTTCTACTCTACAACTGTATGGAATTTGAAAAATAAAGTAATTGATTTAAACTTGCACATATGGAAAAATAAAGTGACGTTTAACGGAGGTAACATCCATATAAATATTAATATTTGAATAAAAACGAATATAGTTTGATAGCTGATCTACCGTAATAACGTTGAATTGATCCAGAGGCATTGTTGCATACAATACGTTTGATATACGCATTACGCAGTAGATTTTGAAATAAAATTTTTGAAGAACGGACATAAGTGGGTTATTGATTGTTTTTCGGGTTATAAATTTAAATTGAAAAAGTATTTGAAATTTTCCCATCATCCCTAATAAAATTTAAGCTAGACATGAATATTGAAAGATATGCCATACAAAAATATTAATTTCAGAGTTAGTTAGATAATTTTGTAGATAATAAAAACTCTGACAGACTGAAATAGTAACAATCAGTGTTGATTTTTTTATTTATTCTTTCTCTATAGTTTGATCCACAAATCGTCCGACCCACGTATTACATTCCTGAGAGCTGAGGTATATTATAATATTTAATTGGTATATTCTAAAAATCAAAATAAATATTTGTATCTATTGATGGTACTGGCGCCCTTGAAAATAAAATAATAATCAATAAATTAATTTGTAATGTAAGTATAAAATATAAACAATAAAATAAAAATAGAAATAAAAAACATCACAATATATTATATATATATATATATATATAAAAAAATCAAAAATGGAGTCGAATTAATTTTTATTCAATCGGTTCGCATCCTGGGACAGCTGTTTCGGCCTTTAGGCCTCATCAGCCAGGCTATCGAACCGATTGAACTAAAAATCAACTCGACTATAATTTCCCTGATCTCACCTACTGTTCTATAATGGAGAAGAAACGTTATGGAGACCCGTCTTGGGTCAATTACCGAGCCAATATTTCAGGAACTCGTGTTGACACAACCACCCTCGACCAGGCATTGGCTACTTTAATAACAAAAGACACCACAGCCAGCAACGCAACTCTTTCTCAAGCCTCGAAAGATTTCCTAAAAGATATGGGAATAGATCTAGAATCAGTACAGACCACAACAAGAGTGGCAAAGAACCCCATCTGTCCTCCGTCCCAGCTTCAGACAAGTGGTCAAGCTGCTTACGGACAATATGGTCAGCCTTCTACAGGAGGAAGGATAGTATTGTAAACACAACCATCCACATTGACAATTTGACTGTCTTAGTTTATTAGCATTGTACATTATAATCTTAATATTTAGAAAAAATCGATAGACAATATAAAATTATCTATAACGATCTCTTTAACATACATTACATTGATTTGATTTATCATTATGGAAGTTGACCCACTACTCATAAGAATTGCCAGTCAGCATGAGTTTGACAACCTGGCTATTCAGGCCGAGAAAATAAGAACTAGCGCCACCTGGACAATCACAAAGTCTGATGGGCCTCCACATAGTGACAAACTAGAGTTTCCTTTAAAAGCTAAGAAACAGGGCTCAGATTATGTGGTGTCTTCTAGCCAGACAAGGGAAACCTTGAGGCATCTCATTGGCAAAACCATTTGGGGCGATCTCTCCATAACCTCTCCATGGGGGTCCTTCATGGAAACATGCTTTGGTGGTTTGTCCAAGGGTACTGCAGGGCATCGAGAGGTGGCTAAGCAGCACCGGCTTACACTCACTGTGCAAACCAAAAAGACGATCCTCATTGGTTCTAACAGACAGGCCAATGACTACTTGTGCTATCACAAATTACATGTTCAAAAATTCTCCCATTCCCTTATGGCACCTTCATACTTTAATGAAATGATTAAAATAGTTGGTGTATACATCCGTGCATCCCTTCTTCTTCTGTGCACAGATGAGTATACTGAATTTATTTATGGATTAGAAGAGCTTGTAGATAGGCGTGAGGTAGAGTTGTATACATTAGCTGTGGACGACCGAACAGCGTATCTTGATGGAGCCATTGTACATTATGACAGGGTGCTTGTTATGTCTTTTATAGCACTTAGCAGCATCACAAAAAAGGGTGCAAGCGAAGCACATATCCGGGAATGGCTCCCGAAGCGGTTGAGTCCTCTACTAGTTGGTGTCGATATTATGGACCCCACACTTCTAACTACTAGTTTCTACCATGACATAAAGGTGCTGGGAGATTTCTTGGAGTCTCGACATGATCTAAGGAATCGTCTATACTATCCATTTTTGACCTCAGACCCTTCTCCAAATTCAAGCCTAGGCATGAGTATCCTCCGTGAACAACTTAAACTAGTGCTAATGGACTATAACATGAGTACCTTTATGTTGTGTCTGGGTTTTGCCCGTCGCTGCAATACTGCTGCTCATCTGATTGAAGAGGTGTGCAGGCAGTCTAGAGAAATTATTGCTGTTGAGAACGATCTGCGTAGGGATCATCTATTGAGACCTTAAACTATGCAGCAACATTCTATATATGTCTTGCCTTCCTTATATCTTTGGTACCAACAATCATCTACATTTTAGAACCTTTCTTTGTGGAAGAGAAGAGAAAAAACAGACCAACATTGAGGATAGACGGGCATTTGACAGGTCCCATAACACCTGATGATGTGAACTTTCTCCTGAAGCATAATAAGTTCTTCTGTACAAGACATCGAAAACTCAAACAGCGTATGGTCAATGTCAACATAACAGATAGTATATACAAAAAATGCAATTCTCCATGGAAATGTCTAATCAATCACATAAGAATCCAATCTGCCAGCCTCGATTCTGATCTCCTTATATCTAATCTTGGACATGCTGTCAAGACTGCTCTGCATGGTGCCAATCTCCAAAGATCTGTAATATTTTCAGATGACACATACCTATCACCTTTATCTTTGACTGAACTCTCTAAAACTGCTGGTATAATGTCTTCAGACAAATTACTCCAGTCCAAATACATAGAGAAGACCATGGCTGAGATTTATAAAGACAAAATAGTCAAGTCTTCCTTACATCCTGGAAACATGTTGGGATTAGATCAAAGGATTAGTTTAGAGAAAGAGGTGTTCTTCTTCAATTGCCCCCACTACGGTATATCCGTAGGTCCTACCAATTTGCTCTTAGGTTCTCTGGATATCGTACAAACAAGATTTCCCATTATTTTTTCATGGTATCTCCATGATTACTTTTTGCCTGGAAAATATATGGTAAAGAGAGGTATTGAGGTACTATACAAAACTGAAAGTCTATGGGAGCACCTAAGAGAAAGGCTCTTTGCTGTCATGAAATTATGGGATAGCTATTTCATCGGCAAGATTTGCTCAGATCCTATAAACGATTCAGGATACACCAAATTATACAAGTATACAAAGTCTGAGCTAAAGAAGTCTTTTATCCTGTCCCATCTGTGGGTGAGGTCTGACTCGAGAGAGGATCTTGAAATAGCATTAGAATTAAGCACACTTGCTAAAAGTTTTGGCCACCCTTGCCTTGGTGAGCTCTCAAGTATAACAAAGCTTAGAGATAAAGCACTACATTACAAACATATTGATGCTAAGATAGTGAAAGAAGTTAGATGTACTTTTGTTAAGACATTTGTTAAAGGCTACATTCAGAAACATAAGAAATGGCCCCCTATTCTTTGGAGGCAAATCTCTTGAAACTGCTTGGAAAGAAAATAGATATCCTACAGAGAGCGAAGATGCAGGAATCCCGTTAGATGACTGGGACTCCGTAGATTTCTGTAAGACTTTTGAATTTGACTACTCTTTAGGTACTTCTGAGTTGCTCTCTGGCAAGAGCTGCTCTCCTCCTTTATCAAACTGGACACAAAAATATGATCCGTGCGGATTCAAAATCTTTCATAACCAAAATAAACCTTTCTTGCCTGTTCAAGAGACGAGGGTCATGTTTCGAAATCTGAGTGGACATCCCGGGGAGGTAGAGGAAGTAATAACAGAAATAGACGAAGGGAATTATGACAGAGAAAATGACATAGTGTTTCTTACACGTAAAGAGAGGGAACTCTCTGACAGTGGGAGAAGCTTCTGCTCGCAGACATATAGACAGAGATTGGCACAGACCGCTTGCGAATGTAACATCAAGAAACATATTTTCAATTACTTCCCTCAACAGACCATGTCCGACTCTGAGCTAACATTGAATAAGAAGATAGCTTCTATGATTCGGATCCAAAAGACCGGGGGTGAAATTTTTAATTTTGATCTAGAGAAGTAGAAATTTAATTCAATTCACGCATTGTCAAGATAAAAAACTTTTTACCTTTCTCGAACTATTACTTAATTCAAGAGAGAAGAAACTCTCACTATTTTTCAATGTACCGAGATTTTGTGGTGTTTATACAATAAAGAATGTTGAGTTGTCCATAATCGCTTCATTCAAGAAGACCTCCTAATTTTTAATCAATCAAACAAACCAGCACCTTAAGCAGTGACACTTTGTATCAAACGATTTTACAACAAATATATAATATATATATATATATATATATATATGGCTGTCTATCGAAATGAGGACCGCATTCATTCCATACCAAGAGAGGACATGGTGAAGGAAGGGGCTTATCGGTATGAGTCTATGAATGAAGCTTCATTGAATTATTGTGAAAGCGATATGCAAAAGTATACTCGAAAAAAAAAATGACCAGAAAAAAAGTTTTTTGTTTTGTGTATATAGCAACAAAGTAAGGACCAACTATATAGCTATCAAATGTAGACCGTTATGTATACTGTGTCTGAAGAGCCAAGTGAGGACTTATTAAGTAACTATCAAACCTAGACTCATATATTTATGAATATTATCCAAACCATGTTGTGACCGCCCCGTTTATGCTAAAAGTATATACCGCGCGCAAAGTGAGGATTAAAAGGGAGTAATTTCTTCTCCCTCTGAGTTTTTTTCGTATTTTGGCTATAAGGAATTTGTCGGTTCATTTATTTATCAACTTTTGAAATATTAGGTAGTTTGTTATTGTGCACGTGTTACAAGTGGATATTCGGTAACTGCAATAAAGTCACGTAAGTATAAATTTATTTTGTTTTATCGTAAATCAAACAAACTTGAACAAGAGTTAGATTTTCCATATTCAGGAAACAGTAACAGTCGGTAATAAAAATTATAGAAGTAAAAGTAACAATATTTAGTAACATTTCCGCGTCTGTAGCATTTATATATGTACACGTGTACAGTAAAAATAGCAGCTGTTGTGTTGTTAATTTATCTACAGAGTGGCCCCTAAGTAATTGTACAAAGAAGAACAATAGATTGATACTGCACTTTAAAATATTATGATATGAACCAACTTGCTTCAATAAAATGTTGATATAATAATATAATATAGTAGTTTTATTAGTTAAGAATATAGAAACAAGTAAAACTTTTCATTTTCATTAGATTATGTGTCTTCACCAAGTATCTTAATAAAAATCTATTTAATTTATTGAAAATTTGTTACGTAGGAAAATTAGACTTGCAAGGATACATAATACAAAAAAATAAAGGTCTTCATTTAAATTTTTTGATCGACTGTCTAAAAAACTCTAATATTCCAATTCTGTGGTTATTATAAGACAACCCCTAAATGAATAAAATAAAATGTATCTGTTATACGAATTCAATTAATAATAATAATACATTAGGTGCTTAAAATATGAACATCAAGTGACACTTCGTTTTAAATTTATACTAAATCAAAATTTAATGTATTTTTCTTTGCGACAATGTGAAATTTGTTATTTTTCCAATTTAGTTAGGCTTAAGTGTTAAAATGGACAGAAAAGGAAAGATGTTATTGGCAGCTCTCAATCAACAAGATCGAAATACAAAACAATGTTTGCAAATTCCAAAATATTAAAGTACGAAAGGATTGCCGTCCTGGCATAAAGATAATTAATTGGCTAGAAAATCTGTTTTATTAACTGGTAAGTATTCAATTTAAGTGATTTACAAAAGTATTTACTGCTCTACTTCAACTGCAAAGTAGCACAACATACCTAAGCCTCACAGAGGCTAAAACGTAAGTGAACTGATCGAGGCCCGGTATTCAAAATAGCTAAATTATTTGTTCTTGTTAGTCATAACTCACAAACACTGCTGTTGTTCTAATTTTGGAATATAATACAGAGCCCATTATACCTATTTCCATAGTTGAAAATGTTCAAGTATCCTCAACCGAAAAAGTGCATTTTACTAGGCTTCAGAAAAATAACGCAAGCAGACAACTTTTTATGACTACAAGTGAATGCTGTTCTGGAGATAGTGACAAAGAAGAAAATCAAATTACGTCGACTGTCCATGATGTCCATTCGACTGAGGATAGTGATAGTAATGAGGAGTATATTCCAAACACTGAGGATGAGTGTGAATTAGAATCTGATGATTCAAATTACGAGACATTTAAATGCCCCAAAAATAAACAGATACCGATGCAAGTAAGCCCACAACAAACGACAGATAATAATTATAATTCCTCACAATATGGAAATAATCTACAAGAACTCAACAATGGATTAGCACCAACTCTGATCAAACAGATGGTAATACTAATATTATTATTATTATGAATCAAACGAGACCCAATTTTCATTATTTTTAACGTTTAATCCAACATTGTTTTTTGTGTTCATGTCTTCCTGATTGACAAGAAATAAATAATACTAGATGTCAGACCACCCATATCCAATTTAGCTTAAATCTTTATCAGATATAATATTATCATTCATTTTTTGTCACTCCTCACTACATGAAACAATAAATAGAATCTACAATTAATATAGGTAGTTGAATTTTAAGTTTGTCTTAGCATGGAGATATTCTACAGAATAAAAAGTTAAACAATCACTGATATTATCAGTTTAAATGTGACCTTATAGTAAAATTTTTTTCAGGCTACAACATCCGGGAAAAAAAGATTTTGGAACAAAAGAGATCACTGCTTCTTTTGCTACAATAAAGTAACAAACATTTCTAGACATCTTGTAAGACATCATGCATCGGAGATAGATGTGCAAGAAATACTTGCCCACAAAGTAGGTGATAAAAGAAGAAAATACCTTTTCAATAAATTAAGGAATGAAGGCAATTTCATAAAAAGTTCCGTAGAAGAACTCGTTGTACCAATAAGAAAACCTCTGTTGGGAAGTTTAGATCCGCCAACGAAATTAACCTATCTCCCGTGTAAACACTGTAAAGGATTTTACAAGAAAACAGCTCTTTATAGACATGTAAAGAAATGTATCCATAATAAGGAAACAAATGCTTGTAGAACTCTTGCACAAGCTGAAGGACAATCGTTACTTTCATCTTATAAAGAAAATGATGTCTTGAGAAAAGAAATATTCCCTAAAATGAGAGGTGATAACGTTTCATTTGTTGCAAAAACTGATAAACTTATATGTGCTGTTGCAGCTAGATATTTAAAAAGTCATGGAAATAAACAATACCATCTGGTTGCCTCTCGCAAAATGAGACAATTAGCTTCGTTACTAATTGAAACAAGAAAAAATATTAAAGCTAAATCTCTAATGGAGGTTTTGGATCCAGTTAACTTTGATATCATTGTGAAGTGTACAAAGACAATATCTAGATTTGATCCAAAAACGGAAACATATGGTGCGCCATCTTTAGCATCCAACATGGGAACACAACTTAAAGAATGTATTGATGTAGCTTATAACATATCCATTAAAAAAAATTCAATGGAAACAGATTATACTAAAAAACTCAAATCTTTGAAAGATTTGGTTTCTACCGAGTGGCAGTACGAAGTATCGACGCTAGCAAACCAGGACTTGAGTCAGAAAAAATGGAATAAACCGTCGCTGATACCCCTAGCAGAAGATTTAACTTTGCTTAGGTCTTATTTACTTTCTGAAGGTGAAAAATGTCGAAATGCATTAGAGTTGAATCCAAGGGACGAAAAATCATTTAAGTCATTACAAGAAATATGCTTTGTTCAACTACTTCTTTTGAGCAGAAGGAGGCCCGGTGAATTGCAAAGAATTACCGTTCATACTTATACAACAAATATAAACAATAATAAATCGAGTGAATTTGATAATTGTATAAGCGAAAGTGAAAAAGCTTTAATAAAATCTTTTAAAAGGATTGTTATTAAAGGAAAAAGAGGTGGTGGCGTCCCTGACCTATTCACCGAAGAAATGATCAAAAATACTGAAATGTTACTTAAAAATAGGATTCATTTTATAACGGAAGATAATGTTTATAAATTTGCTAATACCAAATCATCATCCAGTATCAGTGGAACCAAATCTATTTATAAACATGTGAGACTTGCGGGGGTTAAAAACCCTGCTGCTCTTACATCAATAAGACTGAGAAAGCATCTAGCTACCATGTCACAAGTTATTAATTTGTCTGAGCAGGATTTGGAACAACTAGCTATATTTATGGGACATACCTCTGATATTCACAAAACTTATTATAGGCTACCAAATGGCTAAGGTATCTAAATTGCTTCTGCTAAATGAAAAAGGAGAAGCTTCAAAATATAAAGGGGAGCTTTTGGACGAAATTGACATAAACTTAGATGCTATCGATGATAACCTATCGGAGGACGATAACGATGAGACAGAAGGCATACCAACAGACGTACTATCAGATAATGGACAAGTGATGGTGAGTTACGGTATACTTTATTAGATTATAAGGTATCAATTTAACTTCAACTTTAGTCAAACAAATCAATTTAAGTAAAGTAAAATTAATTAAGAATAAACGATGGGGATATTCTCGGAGGACTCTGCTAAAATTGGTCCAAAAACTGTAAAAAAATGTTTTAAATAATTGTGTGTTTCGTTATTACACCTATAAAGATATCCTTCATATCATTTTATTTGTTTCATGGTGCCCATTAAATACTTTCATATGGTATATTATTCTTCTGTCCTGTTTACATGGTGATCTATCATAGGGTATTTTTATTGATGTTTCCTTAGTATTTGTCTTTCATTTCCGTCGCAGAAATAGAGCGATTTAATGATAAAAAGTTAGTAACATATTTTTTGTTTTGTTTTTGATTTAAGGTAAAAAATACCCCTTTGATGACAGAAGTAAAGAAGAAAAAACGTATATTGGAGCCATGGACCGATGTTCAGAAGAATATAGCGCTGACATATTTCGAAGGAAACTTGAAGAAAAAAATACCCCCAAAGAAAAATGAATGTGCAATGTTGATAGACCAGCATCCTAATATTTTTTCTAACAAAAGTTGGGAGAAAGTGAAAATTTTTATTGTAAACAACTACAATAAAAAATAAAATTAATAAATACAGTTCTTATTGAAATAGCATTGTATTATTATTCAATTTTTCCCTATCATTTATATTTTTATTGGAATATTTGTCCCTTATTTTGATTATAAAATAACTTTTAACAATTTTCAATGGACTCACGTACTTCTATAATTTTATCCCTCCGTATTTTTTGGTTCCGATAGTTCCGGTAGATGTTACAATGCAAGTCACTGGAATAAAATTTTGTTGGCTCCATTCTTATTTCAGCATATCGGTTAAAGTTAAAAATTGAGCATGATATTCCATCATCAGAGCATCGAAAAAACAGTAAATTAACATAGAAAGTCATAAAGGTCTTTCATCTCAGTACATATCACTCTAAACATTTTCGTTTGAGTTTAATTTCAAAGTAAATTCCAAAATTTTCAAGTGTTATATACTGAAGCCTTTGAAGGATTTATTTTCCTGGGGTTTATCATACTGGACCTTTTAATAAGTAAAAAAAAATAAAGATAAGTAGGAAAATATAAAGAGGAATTTAAAAATATAGAGATAAATGATAAAAATAACATTATTTGATGTTTTCAAAATTAATCATTTTTAGTTTTAAACAATTTATGAATGAGAGTAGGTATTCATTGGTTGGTGATATCAAGTCCAATAAATTTTGAAAAGTGGCGGACCAGCAGATGAAGGAGGGAATCTATCTCAAGATTTTAATAAATCATTGTTATCCAGTACATCTGTAGATTTTCATCCAACAAGCAGTGTCATGCAAAACATTTGTGGATAGGTCCGTCCCTGTAACCATTTCAGTAAGACGTGTTTTATTTCGATGCTCCGAAAAAGTGGAATTTCTAAGTTAAACAACTAAGTGAATATTGTGATTTTAAGGAAAATTACTATATTTATATGGTGAGTGCATTTGTGCAAACTACTATCTTACATACCTTAGCAGTAAACTGTATACTTTATAATCCGTGTATTTTTGGAGGTAAAGCATTGTTAATTTGTAGTTTTTTAGCTTCAATTTTATCAATAGAGTTTTTATTGAGTAATTTTTTAATGGATTTATTGTTTTTTTTTCTTGAAATGACTTTGTTTGGTCAGATCTTATTGGTTTGTAAACTTTTTTGTCATTTACCATGTCACTGGAGCAAGAACTTCTGGAAGAAGGATCCATTGAGAGAATTCCCACCGTCATCTTCAGGAAGGACCGCCATCTTTCGTCAGCATTGGTTATCAGCGAGATCCAATATCTAATAACCTACAAGGACAACCCCAGAGCATTAAAGAGAGAGCATCGGCAGCTTCTGGACGATATAGCCGGATTCACCATTGTACATCCACAGCATGCTTACTCCTGGTTTATGAACAGTTATAGGAGCATGCAAGGTCTCGATAAAGGACAAGAGCTGAACACCCTGATCCGTATCGCGAGTCGCGTAACTTGTGTATCCGCGGAGAACTATACCATGCTCATCTGGCCGGGATCAGCGACATGTTCAACTCATGGTTTGATGTGTTGATGTACGGAATCGCACACCAAAACAAGTATGATGGTCACAATCTTTACGACCACTATAGTTACATAATACAGCTAATGACTGATGTCTCCCGCACTCATCTCGAATACAAGTCTTCCATATTAAAGTCTTGGCCTTCGCTAGCTATAGCCTCTGTGCTGAGAGACACAGAGGGAAGAACTGCGATTATAAATAGTCTGAACGAGAGCGCCCGCCCTTACATTAACACCCCACTGTATCAACACCTGACCAGGCGAGTGCACACTGACTCTGACGTCCATCTGCTTCTCGAAACTAGTGGCATGTGGAAGTGCTTTGGGCATCCTGTGGTCGACATGGATGGAGGGGTGAGGGCCTGGGCAGGAAAATGCATGAGCCTAAAAGAGAACTTGGACGACATAGGTGAGAAACTGGCAACCGTTTTCACACACGTTTTCTGTAGGAATTATTACAAAGAGAAATTATGTTGGCCCCCTGTGACATACAACAAGAAAACTTCCTCTCGTGTAGCACAGAGCATAGAGAGAGGAAAATGGGAGGAAGATGAAAGATTTCCATGGAACTCCTCCGAGTTTGAAGGTATAGACTTCAGTTAGTGCTTAAACTTCAACATGCACGTTGACATTACGGACCTGCTACAAGACAAGTCCATTATACCGTGTAGATCGCAGTGGATTCACGAATATGATTCTCAGGTACATAGAATCCTTTACCAGTACTTTCCATAAGGGCCCAAAGCCACCATCAAGAGTGCTATTATAGCATTCCTGTTGACCAAACAAAAACCGACCAATAATCTGAGAGTGGGTGATGTCGTACTAGTAGGCAATGACAATACAAAACGCATAGACTGGCCTATTGGTCATATATCCGAACTTATACCTGGGAAAGACGGTCTGGTTAGGCTTGTACGTATTAAAATTGCACGAGGCGAACTATTACGTCCTGTTCAGCGGTTATTTCCACTGGAATGTGTATCCGAAGAAGCTAGAGTAAACCAAGACCAGCGAGCCGAGCAGCCTGATGAGCATCGAGAAAAACTTCGAATCGATCATCTAACAGAGTGTGCGAAAATAAGTGCGGGAGTGTCTAATAGCAGAGTACCCGACATAGTGAAGCTCACAAAAAGTGCGGGAGTGCCTAAAAGCAGAGTAACGGATACAGTGAAACTCACACGTAGGGGTCACTTGAGTAAAATTCCTAAAAGATATCTGTGATATCGATTATAGTTTAGTATTTCCTTTGTTTTGAGAAAAATAGTTTATCTTGCCAAATAATTTCTCAGGTGGGAGAATGTTGGAAATACCACCTTTTCTTTATATCCTTATCTTGAGATAATTTTATTTTTAATTTTTAGATACTTTTTGTATTAGAAATTTTAGACTATTCCACATTTCTTACATTAATTGATTTTAATATATAGGTATAACCAAAAATGATTGATAGTAGTCTGTAGTAAAAATTGGAAAAAATAATGACAGTAGTTGTCAGATTAATTAATTGTAAAAATTTATTTTAATAGTTTCTCGACATTGTCTTTTGATTAAAAGGTCACAAAGGTGCCGTAGGTGTATTATTTGAACCGTCTAGGCCGGGATACTGATGATTATGACAAAAAAATTAACATAATGGTAAATGACAAAAAAGTTTACAAACCAATAAGATCTGACCAAACAAAGTCATTTCAAGAAAAAAACAATAAATTCATTAAAAAATTACTCAATAACAACTCTATTAATAAAATTGAAGCTAAAAAACTACAAATTAACAATGCTTTACCTCCAAAAATATACGGATTACCAAAGCTTCACAAACCAAATATACCATTACGACCAATAGTATCATATATACAATCTCCCTTCTATAATTTATCAAAATACCTCTCCAATTGTCTATCAAATATAACTGGAAATAATAATTATTATTTATATAAAAGATTCTTTCTCCTTCAAACAATTTATAGATAAAACAAACATACCCAATGATTATAAAATTATATCACTAGATGTTATTTCAATGTACACTAATATACCAAATGATTTGATAACAGATATTATAAAATTAAAATGGGACTCACTAAAAGAATACACCACTCTATCATACAATGAATTCAACGAAGCAATTTTATTAATTCAAAAAAATAATTATTTTCAATACCAAAATAAATTTTTCCAACAATTGGACGGTTGCACAATGGGCTCTCCTATATCCTCAACTTTAGCACAATTAATAATGGAACATCTTGAAGAAAACGTACTGAAAAGTTTAAATTTTGATGTATTATTTTATAAACGATATGTTGACGATTGTATAACTGCAATTCCATCAAACAAAATCAATGATATATTGAATGCATTTAATAATTTCCATCCAAAACTTCAGTTTACCGTTGAAATTGAAGAAAATAATACAATAAATTTTTTAGACTTGACATTAATTAGAACTAATAACAACAAAATAAAGACTAAACTATATAAAAAAGAAACATAGTCCGGCCGATTCCTAAATTACAATTCTAATCATCCCGATGCCTAAAAAAACAGTGTAATTATTGGATTAACCGATAGAGCTATTAAACTTACTTCTCCAGAATACCGTCCTGAAATATTTAAACATGTAAAAGACACCTTGAAAAATAACAACTATCCAATAAACAATATAGAACGAATTTTCAAACAACGCACTTACAAATTCTACAATAACACTCAAAATAACCACACACAAACTAATTTAGATCAAAACAGATACATAGCAATGCCATATACAAACGGACTCTCAGAAAAACTAAAATATATATTGTCTAAACATAACATTAACGTGTGTCATAAAGCTCAAAATACTTTATTACCATTATTTACCAAACTTAAAAGTCCAACTAAAACCAATAAAAAATCTAATGTTATATATTCTATACCATGTTTAAACTGTCCAAAAAAATATATAGGTCTGACAACTCAACATCTAGAAAATCGTCTCAACGGTCACAAATATACAAAGAATGCTTCTACAGCCCTACATAAACACGAAACGACTGAAAAACATGAATTTTATTTCAAAAACACGAAAATACTAACACAAGACTCTAATTATCAGAAACTAACAATTTAATAGATGATACATATTAAAAAAGAAAAAAATACAGTGAACGATAAACAAGATATCAAAAACTTGAGTCAAATTTATCATAATTTGATAAAATAGCCAATTGCAAACAATAACTACACATTTTTAATCTATTATTCAAATATCGTAAATTTAATTCTAAGGTAATTATCTACTTATATCATTTTAATTCAACTTCTCAACTTCCAAATGTTCAAACTAAATCACCAAATTCTATAGTAACAATTGTAAATCATACTTCATAATGACATTTTTCAATTAAATATTTTGAAAAAGCTCTCAACCCAGAGCGAAACGTCAAAAAGTTTTTACCCAAGAAAAAAAAAATCAAATAAGAATTATATATATATGTATATATATATATATATATATATGTCAAAGGGTGGTTACGAGAACATTTATCACTTTTTGGTATTGTCTTTGGGGATGTTAATAGCATATACATATGTTATTTTATGGTATACATCGATCATTTGAATGGTCCTTGATTTATGTATACACATTTTTTTTTTTTTTAAACATGCATTGTAAACCTTGAAAAGTGTTTCCACGACACAGTCTTTTTTTTTTATTTCTTTCCTCTTTCGTGATGCTCATTGCACATACATATTTGATTTTAACCACTGGCACAAAAGAATACGAAAAGTGAACGAAAGCAAACAAAATGCATGGAAAATGATAAAAAGCCGAAAAAACAGATGAAATACCCCCATTAGTAATGGACGGGATATTAATACAGGACCCAAAAGACAAATTAAATGCAATAGCTGAACAACTAAACAGAAACCACTTATTAACAAGACATAAATCAGACGAAGAAACTAAAACAAGAGTTAGCAACGAATACGAGGAAATATTAAACGAAGAAGACACAGAAAATATACTTACAAACGAGGCCTGAGGAAATAAAAACAATAATTGAGAAAATGAAAAATAAAGCGCCAGGATAAGACGGAATACAGGAAGTGTTCTGAAAAACATACCAAGAAAAGCTCTGAACCAAATATATTCCATATTAAATGCCACACTTACAATGAATTATTTCCCCAAAGCCTGGAAAAATGCAATAATCACACCGGTAAGAAAACCGAACAAACCAGCAAAAAGGCCCAGCAGTTACAGACCAATCTCCATATAATGTACGATGAGGAAAATATGGGAGAGGATTGTAATAAAAAGAACAAACAAACACCTATACGACAATAACACCATAATAGAACAGTTCGGTTTTAAATAACACTATATAACAGAATTGCAATTAGCAAGAATAATAAACCATGAAAAAACAGAATTAAATAAAAAGAGGAAAACAGGAATGGCCACTCTGGACTTGGAGAAAGCACTGATGTATAAAATGAAACTGGCTAAAATCCCAAATAAATTAATCAAGTTAACAAACAACTACTTAACTGAAAGGACATATGAAGTAACAACCTCCCAAACGAAGTCGAATAGATATGAGATGCCAGAGGGACTATCGCAAGGAAGTGTACTATTTCTCACACTATTCAATATATTTATAAACGACATCCCAAAGCACGAAAAAACGCAATTAGCAAAATATGCAGACGACACGGCAATATATACTACTTCAAAACTTCGAGCAATAACAACAGGAAACTTGGAAAAACACATAAAAGAAATAAACACTTACTGCAACAAATGGAAGATACAAATAAACAACGAAAAAACCCTGCTGATAATATTTGCAAACGACTTCCCGAAAACCAAATCCAAAATAAACATAAACAACTCCGAAACAGTAGGAGAAAAATAACTGAAATACCTGGGAGTATACCTAGACAAAAGACTGAACATCTTCTGTAAGTTCCTTGTGGCAATGCTTATTCTTTTTTCTCTTATTTTTTTTGGGAATCAAACCACAATAACTAGTCTAGTTGTCAATTTTTTTTGTTGTGTCAGATAGGGACCAATTAGTATATTACACTCCAAGGGCCGAAAGTTGAATTTTCGGCCCTGCGCGTCATGATGCTCCGAAGCGAATTTCGGCCCTGCGCGTCATGATGCTCCGAGGCGAAGCCGAGGGCATCATGACGCGCAGGACCGAGATTTCAACTTTCGGCCCGTGGAGTGTATACTATTTTTCTTCATAGCCGGTCGGAAGCGAGTGCCGCTGGTCGTAGTTACGAGTATAAATACGCATGAGAAACTCTTTCCTCCCGCTGTTATAGAGGAAACGCGTGTACTTTTCACAGGGAGTAAATGTTGAACTTTGAAAAGTGCGTACTTTCGACCGAGGTATGAAGAAAAAATTATTTCTTTATTAGTTAATCTTGACAACGGTAGCTGGAACGCTACTGAAACGTCGAAATAAAAAATAAAAAAACATTATTGTGGTTTGATTCCCAAAAAAATAAGAGAAAAAAGAAAAAAAAAGACTGAACTTCAAAAAACACATAAAAGCAACAAGAAAAAAGGCGCTAGGAAGTAAAAGGATCATACAACCATATATTTATAAGGGGAAACTTACATACATCAGAACAATATTATTATATGGATGCGCAGTATGGTGCTCCACGAGCAAAACAAATATGGACAAATTACAAGCAACGGAAAATGCCTGCTACAGACTAATAGCAGGCAAAAAAATACTGGAGACAACAAACGCAGAGCTTCACAATAAATACAACATAACTAACATTAGAGAGACCGTAGAAATAAGGAGAAAACAATTTTACGAAGAAAAAGTGAAGAAAAACAAAATTACAGAGCGAATAGGAAAAAACCCCGTAAACAAAAATTACAGGTTTAGGGAGATATATCATCTTCCCGAATGAAAAGCAAGGATGGAACAATCCAAGAAAAGAAAAGAAAACTAAGTAAAATCAAACATATCCCTGCTGAAGCCGACAAAAAGGCGGGAGAAGAAAGGAAATAGCAAGAAAATCACAGCACAAAAGAAAGAAGATAATAACTCCGGTACGATACTAAATCCTACAAAGGAAAGAAAATCATGCTGAAAAGGCAACATCTAATAATAATAATTGTAATATCACTAGTAGCAAAGGTGATTAGTCCTATTTTGGACAATAAATTACATTGTGGTTTGACTTGTAGTTTTATTGAACCCTTTTAATTGGATTTTAACCACATTTGAGATATGAATGAGCTCTTGGAGTCAAAAGTGATCATTCTCACAACAAAGTAACAACTAACGCGTTTTATTGGCATTATTTCTTAAATAAGTAAAAAAGACAAATCATTAAAACCGTCCATGGAGCTTGCACTTCACTGAATCCCATTTCTAGTAGACAATATTTCTATCAGAATGTTAACATATAATAGTATATTGTTTTACCAGTGACGAAAGTAACATTTTTTGAAGCGAGTAGAACAGTTTACCTGCCGAGGCTGGTAATTTCACGAGCTTCAAAAAATGTTTTCGACGAGTGAAACACTATACTTTTTCTACAATCCTGTTTTTATCATAATAATATAATTAAAAGTTTCCGAAGATGAATTTACGTGATTGTCAACTCTTCAATACCCACATTTTCGATATATTTCTTCATATCGCATTTCAGATTTTACTTATAATAGATCCAAAGAGTTTTCCTTAGCTTGATTTGTCATTTCTGGTGGTGTATTTGGAAAAACTAAATCACTTTCTGATTCAGAAATCATGATAACTTACTCAAAAAACTAACAATGCTTTGAGTGTAAACAATTAAAGAGAAATGTCAAACCGAGTGTCAAACTAATAAAACCTGGCAACTATATTATAAAATGCATTCTTATTAAAGAAATGATTCCCATCTTTGTTTATTAATAAGCAAAAGTCGTCAAAACATTATATACGAGGGCGGCAAATAATTGAAAATATAAATTTAACTTTCATCACTAGAGACGTTAGTTAACGTTATGACAATTTCTCTCAGTGGTGACGGAAATCACGTTTTCGCTGAAAGTATCCATGTCATCATCTTCATTAAAAAAATAATCTAATGGACCTTAAAAATTTTACTACTATTTTTTGCAGCAGGTATTAAACTTCAAAGATTGATTGTCTACTTGCCGAATTTTTTTGTGTCATGTAGGGACAAACTTTTTTTTAAAACTCAATTTTTCTTGATAACGGTAGCTGGAACGCTACCAAATCGTTGAAAGTGAAAATATGAAAAAATTGTGGTTCTATTTCCCAAAGAAATAGCGACAAGAATAATGAATATACGACAAGGACCATACTACATTTGTATTTAAACCTGCCCCAAAACATAGGTAAAGTTATTGATAATATTTTTTTAGACAGTAATTTATTTTGTATTTAAAATTCAATAATTCCTAAAAATCTAATTAGCTTATTTTCTCCATCTGTCTATCATAAGCATTGATTTCATATTTTTAATTAACTTATTTCAAATTATCCATATGTCCTTGTAAAACACTTTACTTCTCCTGTTATGTATCCCTTATTTATTTTGTCCACTTTTTGTACACAAACGAAAATATTTCCAATTTTCGTTGAAACTGTGTTGAAAAAGCACCTAAAACCTTCCACAAAAAGCAGCAAAACGTTTTTTACATTTTTTTGTATTTACATAAAAATTAAGTATAAAGACTCGTAGGACAAAAATGTTGAATAAATACCTAAAGATATTTTTAATAGATAATTATCCTTTTGAAAGAATCGGATATTCCGGAAAAAATAGAATGAAAGAAACTTCGAAAAATTATAATCAGAAAAAATAGACCCGGAAAAAAGAATACCACGAAAAGTAAATCTAGAAAAAATATACCAAAGAAAAAATTACTTTATACGCGGAACAAAGCTAAAAAATTTGGCAATTTTTTTAATTTGTTCAATAAAACATCACGTCTTTAGTACCTTTAGCCACGTCCAATAATTGAAAATGTGTCTAAACGATTTGCGACGTCACTTGGACTTGCGCTATATAGGCTTAGTTTATTTCTGACATTTATGCTTTGCTATTTTATAATATCTGTAAATCTGTAAAATTGAGCAATTAATCAAATTTTTAAGTACTTTTTTTAAAACTAAGTTAGGCTTACATTTATCTTAAAAAATAGTTCCAATTTTCAAATTTTTCAATCCTTTTTATTTTTAATATTATTAGTTGACTTTTTTCTTTTCACAAAAAAACAAAAACAAATTGAAACATATAAATCAGCTACTTGTTTTAACTTATATAAAGCTGATTTCATCATCATTTATTGAAAATGGATAATAAATTTAATTTATTGTATTCAAGTTATTTCTATTTATCAATAGCTGTCCTCATAGAATCCTTTACACTTCCTCCTTTATACATATACTATAAATAACAATGTATATTTCTGCTACTTAATCCGATTTCAACCCAAACGTAATCAAAAATATAATGTCAATTGAATGTTCATTCCACATTCAAGTCAGATTGGGTTCTCCCGTTTATACAAGCGCATGTAGCCCAAGTATTTGAAAATTGTGCTGGTATATATGTTATGGACCGAGTAATAAATTGGGGCATTTTTCTTAATGCCCGGGCATTATGAATAATAGGGTGAGGTAATTAATTATAATTTGAAGTTCCTTATTTATCACTTTGCCTAGACATTGTGAATATTGTCATGTAGTTTTCGGGCAATATTATAATACTTTGTGTATTTAACAGGTTTTTTTTATGTTCTTATTGTTTTCTTGAAAAATTGACTAAAAATACGAAGAAGGTTTGGTAGGGGTAGGTTTGGTTATTATTGAAAATTATTATTCAATCATTCTCCTTCCCCTTCTCGAAAAAATATCAAATAATTTGTATTCCACGCGCCAATAATCATTTCAAATCACGTGACACAAACATAACGAATAAAAATTAACTTAATCAAGTTTTAATTACTCTGCCCCATAGGTGACACGCATTATACATAATGCCCGGACTATTTGATTATTTCAAAAATTATTATCACTCTGCCCTCTCATATTGGGCATTTTTCAAACTGCGCGGGCACTTTTTACAATGTCCTATTAATTACTTTTTACTTGGTCCATAATATATACACAATAATTATGCACAAAGCAGCAAATGTTATATTTCATCCACATTAATAGTTCAGATAAAATGAAAGCCACTATCTTTTAACATCAAAATTCAAGTCTACTAGGTATCAAGCATAATATAAACTGTTGTTAGGTATGAATAGAAAAGATTTGGAGATACCTAAAACAAAATAATGGGAAGAAATCAATTTTAAATTTTTAACTAGAGCATCCCATATCTCAGTGAGGAGAAATTTGCTATTTTTTAGTTTTAAGTTAAATCTTCAGAATATAAAAATACTGATCAGATTATTAAACGATTAGGTACCTACATCTAATTGTTGGTTATTAACCTAATATTTGATCATTAAAAACACAATATGAATAGCACACAGTACTGACAACACCCTTTGTTTGTAACCCACATCTCGGAGTTTAGAACTTATTTACCAGTGAAACAATGTTTTGTGTATTCACAATAGTTAAATAAAAGATCCATATCAGCATATCGCAGAATAACCAGAGTGGGTTATTCTGTGTCCATATATATTTGCACATTGAAAAACATCTGTCATCTGTTGATTGATGTAAGGAGTCGATATAAGCGGTGTTGGTACATTTAGTGAAAAATACCGAAACCTTCACAGGTTACTTGTTGTTTATAAACATTCGCATTCGCTCATTATGTATAAATATAGTTTTGTATACTTACTGACAAAGATTAAATTAATGGATTTTTTATACATTTATCTAAATCATTTAATAAGTATTGTAGGATATATTCGGGAGCCACAAAAAAATAGCACGAAGTCATAGGACGATTATTAGTTTCAATTAATAGGATATGACAACATCCAATGTTTTCGTTGATAACCACTCGTTTGCTTTGGTTTTATAACAAATATATTATTTGGGTCTCAGAATATATAATTTTCCTGAAACGATTAAATTAAGGATTCAGTTAAACTATGCTTAGAAAAAGGTGATTCGCTGTGAATTGCCGTAAAGACAAATTGGTATTTACAATCCATCGTTTCACAGGTAAACAAGCTCTGAATACCTAGTTCTAGACTCCGAGATGTTGACTTAAAAACGAAAGAGTTGTTATACCAGAGATAAAGTGTTGTTAGTCTGCTCACTGATCGAAGAGCAGAATCATTGCCTAAAAAAATAGTGTATCAACCATACGGACTAATTATTTAACCGTTTTTCGTAGTTCTAGACTAAACTCTAGATGGCATCAGGGTATATTCTATGCCGAATTTATAACTACCCAAATGAAAACTAAGAAAAAACAAAGGAAATCAATATCCTACATTTTTATATTTTTGGAGTCCTTATGTAATTTGTCAATTTTTTTTTGTAAAATGCGTATGCAAGTATACGAATGTTTGTTATTGATAATTTTATTATTGAAACTACCATTATTATAAACCAACTATTCACCTCATGAATTCTTCAACCTTGTCTATAAGCTCTTTAAAAAAGATTGTCTGGACATGTATCCAGCATTAACCCAGATCTCGTCGAGGTAATACATTTTTCGGTTTTCATTTCCAAAATTATTCACTATTTTCTTTAAATATTCCCTCCATATTACCAATTTATTCTTCCAGTAAGTGAACTAATTTTCAATTTTCATTAAATTTGCTTACTAAATCAATAACATTTTTACGATTTTGATTTGTGTTAGGTTTCACAAATTCATGTTTGTTCTTGATTATTCTGTAAATAGTGCGATAATGAAATTTGTATTCACTTTATACTTTTGAACGAACTTTATGGATTGGCGAAATCAGATCATTTTTAATTTAATATTTTATAAAATGCTGCAGAATATTGATACGGGACTATTTACCTGTCCTTGCAAGACCCTTTACTCTTACTCCTTTATAAATATTTTTATTAAAAATTAAAACAGGTACGCAAGTGCAACATTTTCTATTTGAAATTCACTGTTCGGTTGGTGGGTGGGTATTGAACCCAACCAATACCAACCCTTCTAGAAACAATTATTTTCTTATTTTTTTGCGGAAATGCATAACTTTCGTTTTTCCGACTTTAGAATAGCTGAAACCAGTTACAAGAAAATACGTTTCTGTTTCACATTTTAGACAATTTTCTAAACATAAACACGCAAAAAACTTCTGCGGTTGTTAATATGGGCGTAGTAAAACAGATAGTGGTTAAAGTATGTCTTAGTTTGTTATAACTGAGCAGTCTACCTAAAACTAGCAGGAAGCTTATGAATTTGCAAAAAATGAAGGTTTAATAATGCCTCGACCACTTTACTGTAGGACAAAATGTAAAGGACGTACAAGTAATTTGGATATATTTTCGCAATGTTATTTTTTTGAAATAAATTGGGGCTCGTATAGGTGTTCTGAACGACAACAATGCCGACTTCGTTTTTTGTTGCAAAGTAAACCTGGTTTGAAAATAGTCATATTTCACTAGAAAAAGAGTACCTATAGGAAGGTAAGACTTTGTTCTTAAATACCTATTTTATATGAAAACGTTGTCGTTTATTAGCGATCAAATGACTGGCAGTTATTACTTTTTACACAAGTAAGCAAGTCCATTAGTTAGTGTAGTGATATAGATATAAGGAGTGTCGTCGAAATTGTACATTTTATTAATTTAGTGCCTCAAAATATTCACTGAGTGAATGGAAGAGAATCAAGATAGATTTTACACTGCGGGTAGGCGTTTTAAATATTTGAAGGCCAATTAGCTGTTCTAGAATCTTATGCTGCAAACCCGTACAAACAAGGAAAAGCAAAGTGTTATATGGGGACTGGTGAATATTTTACTACCCTTCACCTCCAAAATCTCTCTTTGCAATGGTGCAACGTCACTAAGTGGCCAATAGTGTTCTTTAAATCTTACTGTGGGTATAACTTATGGCTTTTAATTGATATAGATAGGAAGATAGGCTTGACATGTATATTTTTCTGGTGAATGTTTTTTTTTTAAATTTTGCAAAAACATTGTAATGATAAACGTAACTGGTAGGATATCGAAGTGGTAGGAAGGGTGGGCATGAATATATTCATAGTAAGTTTTTTTTTAATTTTTCAATACATTCTTAGAACGGCAAAGGTTTTTGAAAGGATTGGGAGAAGTTAGGTTAGGTTTTGAAGACAAGTTTCGAGTTCAAAGTGGACAGAGGTTGATGTACTTCTGTCGATGCATATTTTATTTGTGAAACCGGTAGAGTGATATGTTATATTTTTGTTGTGGAATTTCTAATTTAATGGTTTTATTTGATTTTTATGAAAAGATTCCACATAGTAAGGGTTGGAACAATTTATTATTGTTTTGGACTCGGAGGAAGATAAAACTGGTTAAAAGTGTACCAGGCTCCTTATAACCTCTTGCTCTTCCTTGTTTATATATGGTTGCATTATTGGCACCCGGATCACTCAATTTCAACCCGATATTAAATTTTCATTCATTTATTTCGTTAATATTTATCTATTCAATTTCTTTCTTCAAATAAGGCCAATTATTGGGTATATCACATTTTTAAAAGATTAAAAATCTAAATACGACAACAGAATTTGGATACCTTTTATAGTTATTGGGTTATATTTTTTCAATGTTCAGTCGTTTTTAGTAAAAAGTCAATGACCCAACGACTTACAAAAAGTCATAATTTTTAGATCACTGCTTATGTTTCACTGCTCCCAAACTCTGAAGATTTTTTATTTTTACTCGTGTTTCTCACACCTAAATACCAATAAAAACCAAACTCTGTCCACTTTTAAATCGAAACTTGTCCTCAAAACCTAACCTAACTTTCCCCAATCCTATCAAAATCCTTTGCCGTCCTAAAAATGTATTAAAAAGTAAAAAATAAAAACTCACCAAAAATATATTCATATCAACCCTTCCTGTCCCTTCGTTATCCTACCATTTACGTTGGTCATTGCAATGTTTTTGCGAAATAAAATAAACACTCACTAGGAAAATATTGCCTAACTTCCCTATCTCAATACATTAAAAGCCGAAAGCTGTCGCTACAGAAGATTGAATGAACAGTATTGGCATTGTATAAAGCTTTATACAATGGTATTGGCCACTTGGTAACGTTTCACCATTGCAGCAAGTGAGATTTTGGAGGTCAAAGGTGGTAAAAAATTCACCAGTCCCCATATAACACTTTGATCTTCCTTGTTTGTATGGGTTTGCAGCGTAAGATTCTTGAACAGGTAATTGGCGTTCGAATATTTAAAACGCCTACCCTGCAGTGTAAAATGTGTCCTTAATATCTTCCATTCGCTAAGTGAATATTTTGAGGTACTAAGTGTAGCATGAAATTAGTAAAATGTTCAATTTCGATCGACTCTCAGATGTGTTTACATTAGTCGAGAGCTACTCTCTCAAAAACTATCGCAAGTTACTTGCTAGTGAACACCTACCTTTAGAGTGTGTATCACAGCCTTTTTAGTAACTTTTTTTAAACTAGATTCACTTTCACACAATGTATACAACCGTTGAGTGAATCTCACCGATACAGCTTTTTCTTATCGTTAGTTTTATTCCCAATAACTCGTTTTTGAGGGAGTTTGCAGAAGTTAATTTTCAAGTAAAACTAATAAATTTCCATATGCCAAATCGAAAGTCAAATATATGGAAAAATGTTGATTTTTTCATTTCAACCCTTATTAAAACATAACACACTTTTATGCTTTATGTTTTTATTGGGAAAAATTATTGCAAGAAACGGTACCCTTTCCTATTCTGGACTTTTAAAAAGATTTGGTAGTTTCAGTTAATATACTTATTGATTTTATTTGACAATTGAGCGGGACTAATGTATATCTTCAGCTAGGTATAGTCGACGTAAAACTTATAGTGCCAGCTATCTAATCGTATATCCCCTTTAAGTTATGTTGCGAAGCTAGACTCTGAAAGGTATTATTTTTATTTCTGCTTACTTACCAAACATAATTCTATATTGTATTTGACGTTACGTAATTGTTGAAAGGGCGTTAGGTTTAAACGGGATACCACACGTTAACTGAGCCCTTTTTGTAACGAAATTTCAAAGCCATAAACAAAACTAAATTCTATGAAAAAATAACAAACAAAAGAAATTTTATAACAATGAATAGAACAATTCTTTAAAAATAAATTCAATTTCTAACTCCAATTTGTCACTACTACATAAGTAACATAAAAAGTAACTTTCTTCTTCCAAAAATCCTATTAATCCTTCCATACCATCTGCTTCACTGTCACTATCGTCTTGTAAATCAATAATAAACTTATTTCCCCCATTAATATGGACTTGTCCAATGTTTTTATACTCATCTTCAATTTTGATTACTTTTTAAATCATTTTCTGCCAGTCGGCTTACACGATTTTGACCCATCAGTCAATCCTTTCTTAACCGTATCATGTGTATCATACCAAGTTTCGTCCAAATATACAATTGGCCGGTTTTCTTTTCTATACTTAGCTACTTGTTCCAAGTATTTATACCACATATCCACTATTCTTCTGCTTTCCATGACTGTTTGACGTTTATTAATCGTTTTGAATTTGAATCCCAATTTTTTAATCCAGTTTTCAATGGGTTTCTGACTGCAATTTACATTACGGCCGGCATTTGTTAATTTATTTCTTATTATTTCAATTGTAGGTAACTCATTTCTTCTGTAGCAGTCATAAATAGTGGTTTTTAATAATTTTATCAAAGACGCATCTAAAGGTTTGACTCACATCGCTTCTTGCCTATATAAGGCCCATTCTTGCCTATTTTACGTATAGGTGACAGGGGAACTTGTGTTAAATCAGATACTGCTTGCATTAATCCTGCTTTTTTCATGGAAACCAAACTTTTCCCGTAGATTCTTATACACATTGAAACATATTTTCTGTGCTTCCAAATTTAAATGTCGAATCCTGTTTTCATGACTTTCACTATAACTAACATCATCACTCTCATAACTATCATTTAAATTTTCGTCGTTGTTACAAACAATATTTTGGACCGAACTCGATATTTCCCAAGGACGCCACATGGTAAATATATAATGTTTAAATAAAAATATAATTTCTAATAAATATGAATATTTACCTACAATTTCCACACAAGAGACGACACTACACTTTCTTGATGTCAGACCACCGACTATAAATAAACCCTCTCTCAAAAATAGTTTAGAATAGTTTAAATTTTTTGAAATTTACTTCTTCGTAATAGAACGAGATATAAGGTAGTGTTAATTGTTAATTGTCTGGTATTGTGTTTAAGATGTTTTTAAATATAAATAGGTTAAAATTGTTTAAAGCAAAGTTTAATATTCGGGTTATAAATAGCAGAGGAAAGAACAAATAGATATTAGATTGAAAGAAAGCGTGAATACATGAAAAGAAAGTCGTCAATTAGGTAAAGATTCATTAAAAAATGTGTTTTGTTCTATACATTAACGTTAAGGCCAGTTTCAGATAGGACTGATGATTTGTACTGACGATCGGTCGTGATTCATTGTTTTACATTGCTTTACCGGTGATACGCGGACATGCGAGTGATAAATATAAAACAATGGATCACATTTTTTCCGTTTATTAATATCGATATTAATGAATTATTTTAATTAACGGACGTCATTAACGCACTTTGTTTGTGATTTTGACGTTTCGATGACATTTTGATATAGACAATATACCAAAGTTTGCAATCGCCAACACTGGAGCAGGTAATTGCGCAGTGTTTTCTAACTCCATAACTGCACAATTACAAATTTACAATAACTTTTCCACAATGACAACTTTTGTGACAATTCGCATTTTATTTTTCAATGATAACTGAGATTTTTAGCAAACATGGTTTTTACGTGAAATTGAAAATGTATGTCAATGACATTCTAGGTCATTGGTATGGAGTTGACATTATTGTCTCCTAATAGTCTTTGTGGAAAAGTGATTTTTGTCACAAAAAAAGAGTTTACAGTCAACGAAAAAATATTGCAATCAGCTCATTTGTTGATGGGCGATTAATAAACTCAACTATCGCTTGTTCGTGCTTTAACCAGTTTCGTTTATTAATCGCCTTCATTAACAAACTAGTTTATATATAACTATTAACGATTATTAGTTGAAATCATAACATTAAATTAATTTATCGTTAACTAAGTAAGCATTTTAAATAATTATAAAATTGACTGGGCTATGACGGTATACTCTTAGTCTTAGGATCAAACAAAAAGCAGGCAACTTTAAGATGGCACTATATCGTTTACGTCGACTATACCTATGGTTGGTGCTGAGAGTGGCGTGTCCAAGGTAGCCAAAATAACTTTCTGAAAAACAAATCTAACATAATAAACACACGAAACTGAATAAAAACGGTTGTACTCTAAATTAATTTCAAAAGCAAAATAGTTATTTATGCAACTTGTGTAAAGCCTTTTTTGACGAATGTGAATATTGTCGTACGAGCCGTTGGCGAATGCGACAATCACATGAGTAATTACTAATCAGGTAATCAGAAATTGTAGTTAGTGGGCAGCTATCTACGTTCCAATTATAAACTGGATATTTAATTGTTCCTGTGAAAAACCAAGACACACTTTGAATACACAAACTGTTTCAAGACGAGTTTACACTATCTATATATTGGAGACTACTTACACGATTTCTATAAAAAGTGGCATAGATGGAGAACAACATTTCGAAAATTCACTATTGTCCTTAAATATTCCCTCCTTATAACCATTTTATGCTTCCAGTATGTAAACTGCTCCTACCACGCTCAGGTACTCAAATCAAGAAGTATTTTTACGTTTATATTCCATTTTTTTTTATTTATATGCAAATTAAGTTCTTAAGACCTTTATTCCAGTTGGTCTAAAGCACCTATTAATTGCTCTCAAGAATTACTTTTTTTTGTCATCTGCTGCAGTGTGCTTCATTTTTTATGATTTTTAACTTCATGTAATTTGTTTACATGCTAGTAATATAAATTTTCTTTCAAATTTGAACTTGTTCTTAATTCCTCGATTTATAAATCCTTATACCCATTAAAAAATAGTAGTTTCAAATCTGCATTAGCTTTGCTTGTGTTGACTTTCAGGAAGACACAAGTTTTGAATTCTCCAAGCACTTAAATGGTCAATAAAAATGAAATATTTTAAGAGAACCTATTTCTAAAAAAGTACTTCTTAAACTAAGCAGTCGTAACCAACTAAGTTGACCTACTAAGCCCAAACTAATATTGAAAAAATCCTTCACCTCGACTGACATTTCTAAAATGCCCCCATAAATACCCTTCGACAAAAGTGTATAATATATTGAAATTTTACAGGTACAGTCCTCATATGACCCATTTGACAAATACATTTTATGAGACCAGTCCCCGTATGCCACATTTGTCCTCGTATCTACCCTTACGACTCAAAAAATGACCCCATAACTACCCTTTGACATATATATATATATATATATATATATATATATATATATATATATATATATATATATATATATATATATATATTATAGTGTATTTAAGTAACATAGAAACTATTTATTTGGAAAATATGTTTTAAAGAGTTAAATAGTTGAAATGGGAATAATATTGGCATACCGGTAGAGTCGAAAATAATGAAAAGAAATATGGCTTAAGTTTTATCAAGGAAATGATATAGAGAGAGCTATTCATAATTAATTATTGTGAAAATTATTTTAAAAAGACAATAAAAGTGTACTTTGAATAGATATATCTTAGATGGGATTATTTTATTGATTAATGTACATATAAATTTATTGAAAATTGTTAAATACTACATATATTTGTACAAAATTGTATCTGTATTTTTAAATAGTGTAAAGCATATCTGAAAGTTCATGAGAAATTTGGGATCTAATTCAAAAAAGGGAAAAACGTCAAATTTGACTACCGTGGAAACGGATTTTTTTGAAGGAGGTTTTGTTTTATTTTTGAAAGAAGGAAATTAATCAAATTTTGGGAAGAAGATATATGATAAGATAAATTGGAAGGAGATATTTAAGGCGAGGATAGTTGTTTGGTGAGAGTTCTACTCTACAACTGTATGGAATTTGAAAAATAAAGTAATTGATTTAAACTTGCACATATGGAAAAATAAAGTGACGTTTAACGGAGGTAACATCCATATAAATATTAATATTTGAATAAAAACGAATATAGTTTGATAGCTGATCTACCGTAATAACGTTGAATTGATCCAGAGGCATTGTTGCATACAATACGTTTGATATACGCATTACGCAGTAGATTTTGAAATAAAATTTTTGAAGAACGGACATAAGTGGGTTATTGATTGTTTTTCGGGTTATAAATTTAAATTGAAAAAGTATTTGAAATTTTCCCATCATCCCTAATAAAATTTAAGCTAGACATGAATATTGAAAGATATGCCATACAAAAATATTAATTTCAGAGTTAGTTAGATAATTTTGTAGATAATAAAAACTCTGACAGACTGAAATAGTAACAATCAGTGTTGATTTTTTTATTTATTCTTTCTCTATAGTTTGATCCACAAATCGTCCGACCCACGTATTACATTCCTGAGAGCTGAGGTATATTATAATATTTAATTGGTATATTCTAAAAATCAAAATAAATATTTGTATCTATTGATGGTACTGGCGCCCTTGAAAATAAAATAATAATCAATAAATTAATTTGTAATGTAAGTATAAAATATAAACAATAAAATAAAAATAGAAATAAAAAACATCACAATATATTATATATATATATATATATAAAAAAATCAAAAATGGAGTCGAATTAATTTTTATTCAATCGGTTCGCATCCTGGGACAGCTGTTTCGGCCTTTAGGCCTCATCAGCCAGGCTATCGAACCGATTGAACTAAAAATCAACTCGACTATAATTTCCCTGATCTCACCTACTGTTCTATAATGGAGAAGAAACGTTATGGAGACCCGTCTTGGGTCAATTACCGAGCCAATATTTCAGGAACTCGTGTTGACACAACCACCCTCGACCAGGCATTGGCTACTTTAATAACAAAAGACACCACAGCCAGCAACGCAACTCTTTCTCAAGCCTCGAAAGATTTCCTAAAAGATATGGGAATAGATCTAGAATCAGTACAGACCACAACAAGAGTGGCAAAGAACCCCATCTGTCCTCCGTCCCAGCTTCAGACAAGTGGTCAAGCTGCTTACGGACAATATGGTCAGCCTTCTACAGGAGGAAGGATAGTATTGTAAACACAACCATCCACATTGACAATTTGACTGTCTTAGTTTATTAGCATTGTACATTATAATCTTAATATTTAGAAAAAATCGATAGACAATATAAAATTATCTATAACGATCTCTTTAACATACATTACATTGATTTGATTTATCATTATGGAAGTTGACCCACTACTCATAAGAATTGCCAGTCAGCATGAGTTTGACAACCTGGCTATTCAGGCCGAGAAAATAAGAACTAGCGCCACCTGGACAATCACAAAGTCTGATGGGCCTCCACATAGTGACAAACTAGAGTTTCCTTTAAAAGCTAAGAAACAGGGCTCAGATTATGTGGTGTCTTCTAGCCAGACAAGGGAAACCTTGAGGCATCTCATTGGCAAAACCATTTGGGGCGATCTCTCCATAACCTCTCCATGGGGGTCCTTCATGGAAACATGCTTTGGTGGTTTGTCCAAGGGTACTGCAGGGCATCGAGAGGTGGCTAAGCAGCACCGGCTTACACTCACTGTGCAAACCAAAAAGACGATCCTCATTGGTTCTAACAGACAGGCCAATGACTACTTGTGCTATCACAAATTACATGTTCAAAAATTCTCCCATTCCCTTATGGCACCTTCATACTTTAATGAAATGATTAAAATAGTTGGTGTATACATCCGTGCATCCCTTCTTCTTCTGTGCACAGATGAGTATACTGAATTTATTTATGGATTAGAAGAGCTTGTAGATAGGCGTGAGGTAGAGTTGTATACATTAGCTGTGGACGACCGAACAGCGTATCTTGATGGAGCCATTGTACATTATGACAGGGTGCTTGTTATGTCTTTTATAGCACTTAGCAGCATCACAAAAAAGGGTGCAAGCGAAGCACATATCCGGGAATGGCTCCCGAAGCGGTTGAGTCCTCTACTAGTTGGTGTCGATATTATGGACCCCACACTTCTAACTACTAGTTTCTACCATGACATAAAGGTGCTGGGAGATTTCTTGGAGTCTCGACATGATCTAAGGAATCGTCTATACTATCCATTTTTGACCTCAGACCCTTCTCCAAATTCAAGCCTAGGCATGAGTATCCTCCGTGAACAACTTAAACTAGTGCTAATGGACTATAACATGAGTACCTTTATGTTGTGTCTGGGTTTTGCCCGTCGCTGCAATACTGCTGCTCATCTGATTGAAGAGGTGTGCAGGCAGTCTAGAGAAATTATTGCTGTTGAGAACGATCTGCGTAGGGATCATCTATTGAGACCTTAAACTATGCAGCAACATTCTATATATGTCTTGCCTTCCTTATATCTTTGGTACCAACAATCATCTACATTTTAGAACCTTTCTTTGTGGAAGAGAAGAGAAAAAACAGACCAACATTGAGGATAGACGGGCATTTGACAGGTCCCATAACACCTGATGATGTGAACTTTCTCCTGAAGCATAATAAGTTCTTCTGTACAAGACATCGAAAACTCAAACAGCGTATGGTCAATGTCAACATAATAGATAGTATATACAAAAAATGCAATTCTCCATGGAAATGTCTAATCAATCACATAAGAATCCAATCTGCCAGCCTCGATTCTGATCTCCTTATATCTAATCTTGGACATGCTGTCAAGACTGCTCTGCATGGTGCCAATCTCCAAAGATCTGTAATATTTTCAGATGACACATACCTATCACCTTTATCTTTGACTGAACTCTATAAAACTGCTGGTATAATGTCTTCAGACAAATTACTCCAGTCCAAATACATAGAGAAGACCATGGCTGAGATTTATAAAGACAAAATAGTCAAGTCTTCCTTACATCCTGGAAACATGTTGGGATTAGATCAAAGGATTAGTTTAGAGAAAGAGGTGTTCTTCTTCAATTGCCCCCACTACGGTATATCCGTAGGTCCTACCAATTTGCTCTTAGGTTCTCTGGATATCGTACAAACAAGATTTCCCATTATTTTTTCATGGTATCTCCATGATTACTTTTTGCCTGGAAAATATATGGTAAAGAGAGGTATTGAGGTACTATACAAAACTGAAAGTCTATGGGAGCACCTAAGAGAAAGGCTCTTTGCTGTCATGAAATTATGGGATAGCTATTTCATCGGCAAGATTTGCTCAGATCCTATAAACGATTCAGGATACACCAAATTATACAAGTATACAAAGTCTGAGCTAAAGAAGTCTTTTATCCTGTCCCATCTGTGGGTGAGGTCTGACTCGAGAGAGGATCTTGAAATAGCATTAGAATTAAGCACACTTGCTAAAAGTTTTGGCCACCCTTGCCTTGGTGAGCTCTCAAGTATAACAAAGCTTAGAGATAAAGCACTACATTACAAACATATTGATGCTAAGATAGTGAAAGAAGTTAGATGTACTTTTGTTAAGACATTTGTTAAAGGCTACATTCAGAAACATAAGAAATGGCCCCCTATTCTTTGGAGGCAAATCTCTTGAAACTGCTTGGAAAGAAAATAGATATCCTACAGAGAGCGAAGATGCAGGAATCCCGTTAGATGACTGGGACTCCGTAGATTTCTGTAAGACTTTTGAATTTGACTACTCTTTAGGTACTTCTGAGTTGCTCTCTGGCAAGAGCTGCTCTCCTCCTTTATCAAACTGGACACAAAAATATGATCCGTGCGGATTCAAAATCTTTCATAACCAAAATAAACCTTTCTTGCCTGTTCAAGAGACGAGGGTCATGTTTCGAAATCTGAGTGGACATCCCGGGGAGGTAGAGGAAGTAATAACAGAAATAGACGAAGGGAATTATGACAGAGAAAATGACATAGTGTTTCTTACACGTAAAGAGAGGGAACTCTCTGACAGTGGGAGAAGCTTCTGCTCGCAGACATATAGACAGAGATTGGCACAGACCGCTTGCGAATGTAACATCAAGAAACATATTTTCAATTACTTCCCTCAACAGACCATGTCCGACTCTGAGCTAACATTGAATAAGAAGATAGCTTCTATGATTCGGATCCAAAAGACCGGGGGTGAAATTTTTAATTTTGATCTAGAGAAGTAGAAATTTAATTCAATTCACGCATTGTCAAGATAAAAAACTTTTTACCTTTCTCGAACTATTACTTAATTCAAGAGAGAAGAAACTCTCACTATTTTTCAATGTACCGAGATTTTGTGGTGTTTATACAATAAAGAATGTTGAGTTGTCCATAATCGCTTCATTCAAGAAGACCTCCTAATTTTTAATCAATCAAACAAACCAGCACCTTAAGCAGTGACACTTTGTATCAAACGATTTTACAACAAATATACAGGGTGGTCCGTAAGTAATGGGCCAAACTGAAATGGAAGATTGTCGGCCTCAAAATATTACGATCTGACGCAACTTGCTTTAATAAAATATTGATAATAAAAAAGATACAGGGTGGTAAAGTTGAAATGTAAAAAATAAGTTTTCGCAATAATTTGAAAGATATTCAATGTATAAACTTAAAAATTTAGTATAGAGTGTTTTATTGTATGAAAAATCATAAAATGATATCCGTTTTAATGTCATTACTAGAGGGCGCCACATGAGCCATCTAACTGGTGCAAAAACTTCCTTAACTTTTTTACCCTTAACGTCAGCGTCTTTTTGATCAAAAAATATTAAAACTACATCATTTTTATGAAAATAGTGTATACCTATCATTAGTCTCAAAAGTTACTAGTTTTTGAGATAATCGCAGTTTAAAAAACCATTACATAATTTTCATTTTCTTTATTTTATCACTTTAAAGTCTTATTAACGTAGTAGGCGCTGATGCGATGTCGTTGAAATTATGACAAACATTGATCTAGTGGGTGCCGATGTCATAATTTCTACTGTCAGTTAATCACTTGTGAGCTGACAGCTAAGTAGTCTAATTTTCACCGTGCAAATTTTAATTAGTATCAGTTAGTTAAAGAAAATTAAGAAATGCCGAGGCATAATAATTTTACAAATCAAGAAAAGAGAGATATGATAACTATTTATTGTCAACAAAATTTAAATGGGAGAGCTGCGCAAAGAGAATATCTACGAAGGTTTCCCAACAGATTACAACCTAGTAAATGCCTATATCAAAATTTGTATAGGAACTTAGGGGAAAGTGGATCTTTCCATCCGAAACGGGACATTATTGGTCGTCCGAAAATTATTACGCCTGATGTTGAAGATGAAATATTAGTTCGTGTTGTAAATGATCCACAAACAAGTTCAAGGCGACTATCTGCAGCAACAGGAATAAGTAAAACGTCCGTTCTGAAAATATTACACCAAGACAATTACCATCCATTTCATTTCACACCTGTTCAAAATTTGTTACCGAGAGATCTTCCTTTAAGATATCAATTTGCACGTGATGTTCGTAATAAACAAAATATTGACCACACATTCGTCAATAGGATATTATTTACCGATGAAGCGACATTTACTCGCCGAGGAATTTTCAATTTAAGGAATAACCACTTTTGGGACGTTGAAAATCCTCATGTAACTAGAGAACGGCATTTTCAGCATGAATTCAAAATAAATGTTTGGTGTGGGATCATTGGTGAACATTTTCTGGGACCATATGAGTTACCCCAACGATTAAATGGTAACAATTATTTACATTTCTTGCAAAACGAATTTATCGATATGCTGGATGATTTACCCCTAAATTTGAGACATAATATGTTTTTTATGCAGGACGGAGCTCCTGCACATTACACCCGTGCAGTACGGAACTACTTGAACACCCTTTTCCCTGAACGCTGGATTGGTCGTGGTGTTCCGTTTCCTTGGCCACCACGTAGTCCAGAATTTAATCCTTTGGATTTCGGTATATGGGGCACTATGAAGGAAATAGTATACAAAAATACTATAAATAGTCGAGTCCAACTTTGGGAAGAAATCAGAGCAGCAAAAGATTTTTTTACGCCAATGGTTTTATTTAATAATAGGCGATCTGTCATGAAACGTGTCGACAAATGTATTGAAGTGAACGGTGAACATATCGAACAATTACTATAAATTAATATTTAAATTTTTGTAGTTGTATATTGGATGAATTTTTCTCCTGTTTTATTAAATAACAGTTATTTAGTTCATAATATTTCCTTGTTAACAACAAATATCTAATATTTTTAAATAATATGTTTGAAAAATTATTATGGCTTGGTATTTTTTAATTTGACTAACTTAACTAATAGCTCCTACTAGAAACGACATCGCATCAGCGCCTACTACGTTAATAAGACTTTAAAGTGATAAAATAAAGAAAATGAAAATTATGTAATGGTTTTTTAAACTGCGATTATCTCAAAAACTAGTAACTTTTGAGACTAATGATAGGTATACACTATTTTCATAAAAATGATGTAGTTTTAATATTTTTTGATCAAAAAGACGCTGACGTTAAGGGTAAAAAAGTTAAGGAAGTTTTTGCACCAGTTAGATGGCTCATGTGGCGCCCTCTAGTAATGACATTAAAACGGATATCATTTTATGATTTTTCATACAATAAAACACTCTATACTAAATTTTTAAGTTTATACATTGAATATCTTTCAAATTATTGCGAAAACTTATTTTTTACATTTCAACTTTACCACCCTGTATCTTTTTTATTATCAATATTTTATTAAAGCAAGTTGCGTCAGATCGTAATATTTTGAGGCCGACAATCTTCCATTTCAGTTTGGCCCATTACTTACGGACCACCCTGTATAATATATATATATATATGGCTGTCTATCGAAATGAGGACCGCATTCATTCTATACCAAGAGAGGACATGGTGAAGGAAGGGGCTTATCGGTATGAGTCTATGAATGAAGCTTCATTGAATTATTGTGAAAGCGATATGCAAAAGTATACTCGAAAAAAAAAATGACCAGAAAAAAAGTTTTTTGTTTTGTGTATATAGCAACAAAGTAAGGACCAACTATATAGCTATCAAATGTAGACCGTTATGTATACTGTGTCTGAAGAGCCAAGTGAGGACTTATTAAGTAACTATCAAACCTAGACTCATATATTTATGAATATTATCCAAACCATGTTGTGACCGCCCCGTTTATGCTAAAAGTATATACCGCGCGCAAAGTGAGGATTAAAAGGGAGTAATTTCTTCTCCCTCTGAGTTTTTTTCGTATTTTGGCTATAAGGAATTTGTCGGTTCATTTATTTATCAACTTTTGAAATATTAGGTAGTTTGTTATTGTGCACGTGTTACAAGTGGATATTCGGTAACTGCAATAAAGTCACGTAAGTATAAATTTATTTTGTTTTATCGTAAATCAAACAAACTTGAACAAGAGTTAGATTTTCCATATTCAGGAAACAGTAACAGTCGGTAATAAAAATTATAGAAGTAAAAGTAACAATATTTAGTAACATTTCCGCGTCTGTAGCATTTATATATGTACACGTGTACAGTAAAAATAGCAGCTGTTGTGTTGTTAATTTATCTACAGAGTGGCCCCTAAGTAATTGTACAAAGAAGAACAATAGATTGATACTGCACTTTAAAATATTATGATATGAACCAACTTGCTTCAATAAAATGTTGATATAATAATATAATATAGTAGTTTTATTAGTTAAGAATATAGAAACAAGTAAAACTTTTCATTTTCATTAGATTATGTGTCTTCACCAAGTATCTTAATAAAAATCTATTTAATTTATTGAAAATTTGTTACGTAGGAAAATTAGACTTGCAAGGATACATAATACAAAAAAATAAAGGTCTTCATTTAAATTTTTTGATCGACTGTCTAAAAAACTCTAATATTCCAATTCTGTGGTTATTATAAGACAACCCCTAAATGAATAAAATAAAATGTATCTGTTATACGAATTCAATTAATAATAATAATACATTAGGTGCTTAAAATATGAACATCAAGTGACACTTCGTTTTAAATTTATACTAAATCAAAATTTAATGTATTTTTCTTTGCGACAATGTGAAATTTGTTATTTTTCCAATTTAGTTAGGCTTAAGTGTTAAAATGGACAGAAAAGGAAAGATGTTATTGGCAGCTCTCAATCAACAAGATCGAAATACAAAACAATGTTTGCAAATTCCAAAATATTAAAGTACGAAAGGATTGCCGTCCTGGCATAAAGATAATTAATTGGCTAGAAAATCTGTTTTATTAACTGGTAAGTATTCAATTTAAGTGATTTACAAAAGTATTTACTGCTCTACTTCAACTGCAAAGTAGCACAACATACCTAAGCCTCACAGAGGCTAAAACGTAAGTGAACTGATCGAGGCCCGGTATTCAAAATAGCTAAATTATTTGTTCTTGTTAGTCATAACTCACAAACACTGCTGTTGTTCTAATTTTGGAATATAATACAGAGCCCATTATACCTATTTCCATAGTTGAAAATGTTCAAGTATCCTCAACCGAAAAAGTGCATTTTACTAGGCTTCAGAAAAATAACGCAAGCAGACAACTTTTTATGACTACAAGTGAATGCTGTTCTGGAGATAGTGACAAAGAAGAAAATCAAATTACGTCGACTGTCCATGATGTCCATTCGACTGAGGATAGTGATAGTAATGAGGAGTATATTCCAAACACTGAGGATGAGTGTGAATTAGAATCTGATGATTCAAATTACGAGACATTTAAATGCCCCAAAAATAAACAGATACCGATGCAAGTAAGCCCACAACAAACGACAGATAATAATTATAATTCCTCACAATATGGAAATAATCTACAAGAACTCAACAATGGATTAGCACCAACTCTGATCAAACAGATGGTAATACTCATATTATTATTATTATGAATCAAACGAGACCCAATTTTCATTATTTTTAACGTTTAATCCAACATTGTTTTTTGTGTTCATGTCTTCCTGATTGACAAGAAATAAATAATACTAGATGTCAGACCACCCATATCCAATTTAGCTTAAATCTTTATCAGATATAATATTATCATTCATTTTTTGTCACTCCTCACTACATGAAACAATAAATAGAATCTACAATTAATATAGGTAGTTGAATTTTAAGTTTGTCTTAGCATGGAGATATTCTACAGAATAAAAAGTTAAACAATCACTGATATTATCAGTTTAAATGTGACCTTATAGTAAAATTTTTTTCAGGCTACAACATCCGGGAAAAAAAGATTTTGGAACAAAAGAGATCACTGCTTCTTTTGCTACAATAAAGTAACAAACATTTCTAGACATCTTGTAAGACATCATGCATCGGAGATAGATGTGCAAGAAATACTTGCCCACAAAGTAGGTGATAAAAGAAGAAAATACCTTTTCAATAAATTAAGGAATGAAGGCAATTTCATAAAAAGTTCCGTAGAAGAACTCGTTGTACCAATAAGAAAACCTCTGTTGGGAAGTTTAGATCCGCCAACGAAATTAACCTATCTCCCGTGTAAACACTGTAAAGGATTTTACAAGAAAACAGCTCTTTATAGACATGTAAAGAAATGTATCCATAATAAGGAAACAAATGCTTGTAGAACTCTTGCACAAGCTGAAGGACAATCGTTACTTTCATCTTATAAAGAAAATGATGTCTTGAGAAAAGAAATATTCCCTAAAATGAGAGGTGATAACGTTTCATTTGTTGCAAAAACTGATAAACTTATATGTGCTGTTGCAGCTAGATATTTAAAAAGTCATGGAAATAAACAATACCATCTGGTTGCCTCTCGCAAAATGAGACAATTAGCTTCGTTACTAATTGAAACAAGAAAAAATATTAAAGCTAAATCTCTAATGGAGGTTTTGGATCCAGTTAACTTTGATATCATTGTGAAGTGTACAAAGACAATATCTAGATTTGATCCAAAAACGGAAACATATGGTGCGCCATCTTTAGCATCCAACATGGGAACACAACTTAAAGAATGTATTGATGTAGCTTATAACATATCCATTAAAAAAAATTCAATGGAAACAGATTATACTAAAAAACTCAAATCTTTGAAAGATTTGGTTTCTACCGAGTGGCAGTACGAAGTATCGACGCTAGCAAACCAGGACTTGAGTCAGAAAAAATGGAATAAACCGTCGCTGATACCCCTAGCAGAAGATTTAACTTTGCTTAGGTCTTATTTACTTTCTGAAGGTGAAAAATGTCGAAATGCATTAGAGTTGAATCCAAGGGACGAAAAATCATTTAAGTCATTACAAGAAATATGCTTTGTTCAACTACTTCTTTTGAGCAGAAGGAGGCCCGGTGAATTGCAAAGAATTACCGTTCATACTTATACAACAAATATAAACAATAATAAATCGAGTGAATTTGATAATTGTATAAGCGAAAGTGAAAAAGCTTTAATAAAATCTTTTAAAAGGATTGTTATTAAAGGAAAAAGAGGTGGTGGCGTCCCTGACCTATTCACCGAAGAAATGATCAAAAATACTGAAATGTTACTTAAAAATAGGATTCATTTTATAACGGAAGATAATGTTTATAAATTTGCTAATACCAAATCATCATCCAGTATCAGTGGAACCAAATCTATTTATAAACATGTGAGACTTGCGGGGGTTAAAAACCCTGCTGCTCTTACATCAATAAGACTGAGAAAGCATCTAGCTACCATGTCACAAGTTATTAATTTGTCTGAGCAGGATTTGGAACAACTAGCTATATTTATGGGACATACCTCTGATATTCACAAAACTTATTATAGGCTACCAAATGGCTAAGGTATCTAAATTGCTTCTGCTAAATGAAAAAGGAGAAGCTTCAAAATATAAAGGGGAGCTTTTGGACGAAATTGACATAAACTTAGATGCTATCGATGATAACCTATCGGAGGACGATAACGATGAGACAGAAGGCATACCAACAGACGTACTATCAGATAATGGACAAGTGATGGTGAGTTACGGTATACTTTATTAGATTATAAGGTATCAACTTAACTTCAACTTTAGTCAAACAAATCAATTTAAGTAAAGTAAAATTAATTAAGAATAAACGATGGGGATATTCTCGGAGGACTCTGCTAAAATTGGTCCAAAAACTGTAAAAAAATGTTTTAAATAATTGTGTGTTTCGTTATTACACCTATAAAGATATCCTTCATATCATTTTATTTGTTTCATGGTGCCCATTAAATACTTTCATATGGTATATTATTCTTCTGTCCTGTTTACATGGTGATCTATCATAGGGTATTTTTATTGATGTTTCCTTAGTATTTGTCTTTCATTTCCGTCGCAGAAATAGAGCGATTTAATGATAAAAAGTTAGTAACATATTTTTTGTTTTGTTTTTGATTTAAGGTAAAAAATACCCCTTTGATGACAGAAGTAAAGAAGAAAAAACGTATATTGGAGCCATGGACCGATGTTCAGAAGAATATAGCGCTGACATATTTCGAAGGAAACTTGAAGAAAAAAATACCCCCAAAGAAAAATGAATGTGCAATGTTGATAGACCAGCATCCTAATATTTTTTCTAACAAAAGTTGGGAGAAAGTGAAAATTTTTATTGTAAACAACTACAATAAAAAATAAAATTAATAAATACAGTTCTTATTGAAATAGCATTGTATTATTATTCAATTTTTCCCTATCATTTATATTTTTATTGGAATATTTGTCCCTTATTTTGATTATAAAATAACTTTTAACAATTTTCAATGGACTCACGTACTTCTATAATTTTATCCCTCCGTATTTTTTGGTTCCGATAGTTCCGGTAGATGTTACAATGCAAGTCACTGGAATAAAATTTTGTTGGCTCCATTCTTATTTCAGCATATCGGTTAAAGTTAAAAATTGAGCATGATATTCCATCATCAGAGCATCGAAAAAACAGTAAATTAACATAGAAAGTCATAAAGGTCTTTCATCTCAGTACATAGCACTCTAAACATTTTCGTTTGAGTTTAATTTCAAAGTAAATTCCAAAATTTTCAAGTGTTATATACTGAAGCCTTTGAAGGATTTATTTTCCTGGGGTTTATCATACTGGACCTTTTAATAAGTAAAAAAAAATAAAGATAAGTAGGAAAATATAAAGAGGAATTTAAAAATATAGAGATAAATGATAAAAATAACATTATTTGATGTTTTCAAAATTAATCATTTTTAGTTTTAAACAATTTATGAATGAGAGTAGGTATTCATTGGTTGGTGATATCAAGTCCAATAAATTTTGAAAAGTGGCGGACCAGCAGATGAAGGAGGGAATCTATCTCAAGATTTTAATAAATCATTGTTATCCAGTACATCTGTAGATTTTCATCCAACAAGCAGTGTCATGCAAAACATTTGTGGATAGGTCCGTCCCTGTAACCATTTCAGTAAGACGTGTTTTATTTCGATGCTCCGAAAAAGTGGAATTTCTAAGTTAAACAACTAAGTGAATATTGTGATTTTAAGGAAAATTACTATATTTATATGGTGAGTGCATTTGTGCAAACTACTATCTTACATACCTTAGCAGTAAACTGTATACTTTATAATCCGTGTATTTTTGGAGGTAAAGCATTGTTAATTTGTAGTTTTTTAGCTTCAATTTTATCAATAGAGTTTTTATTGAGTAATTTTTTAATGGATTTATTGTTTTTTTTTCTTGAAATGACTTTGTTTGGTCAGATCTTATTGGTTTGTAAACTTTTTTGTCATTTACCATGTCACTGGAGCAAGAACTTCTGGAAGAAGGATCCATTGAGAGAATTCCCACCGTCATCTTCAGGAAGGACCGCCATCTTTCGTCAGCATTGGTTATCAGCGAGATCCAATATCTAATAACCTACAAGGACAACCCCAGAGCATTAAAGAGAGAGCATCGGCAGCTTCTGGACGATATAGCCGGATTCACCATTGTACATCCACAGCATGCTTACTCCTGGTTTATGAACAGTTATAGGAGCATGCAAGGTCTCGATAAAGGACAAGAGCTGAACACCCTGATCCGTATCGCGAGTCGCGTAACTTGTGTATCCGCGGAGAACTATACCGGCGTCGTTTACCAGTGCAACATTAAGGCTCGTCCCTTGTTACGGGTTATTTACAACGTGAAATCGGAGTTTGATCGGGCGTTCGACACGTTAATCTTTAGCACAGAATTTAAAAAACAATGGCGGGTCGGAAGTGTGACCGGGTGCGCTTACGGAAATCTTCAGGTCGTGCACATAAGTGAGACAGAGGTTATCATCATCACTCATGCTCATCTGGCCGGGATCAGCGACATGTTCAACTCATGGTTTGATGTGTTGATGTACGGAATCGCACACCAAAACAAGTATGATGGTCACAATCTTTACGACCACTATAGTTACATAATACAGCTGATGTCTCCCGCACTCATCTCGAATACAAGTCTTCCATATTAAAGTCTTGGCCTTCGCTAGCTATAGCCTCTGTGCTGAGAGACACAGAGGGAAGAACTGCGATTATAAATAGTCTGAACGAGAGCGCCCGCCCTTACATTAACACCCCACTGTATCAACACCTGACCAGGCGAGTGCACACTGACTCTGACGTCCATCTGCTTCTCGAAACTAGTGGCATGTGGAAGTGCTTTGGGCATCCTGTGGTCGACATGGATGGAGGGGTGAGGGCCTGGGCAGGAAAATGCATGAGCCTAAAAGAGAACTTGGACGACATAGGTGAGAAACTGGCAACCGTTTTCACACACGTTTTCTGTAGGAATTATTACAAAGAGAAATTATGTTGGCCCCCTGTGACATACAACAAGAAAACTTCCTCTCGTGTAGCACAGAGCATAGAGAGAGGAAAATGGGAGGAAGATGAAAGATTTCCATGGAACTCCTCCGAGTTTGAAGGTATAGACTTCAGTTAGTGCTTAAACTTCAACATGCACGTTGACATTACGGACCTGCTACAAGACAAGTCCATTATACCGTGTAGATCGCAGTGGATTCACGAATATGATTCTCAGGTACATAGAATCCTTTACCAGTACTTTCCATAAGGGCCCAAAGCCACCAGCAAGAGTGCTATTATAGCATTCCTGTTGACCAAACAAAAACCGACCAATAATCTGAGAGTGGGTGATGTCGTACTAGTAGGCAATGACAATACAAAACGCATAGACTGGCCTATTGGTCGTATATCCGAACTTATACCTGGGAAAGACGGTCTGGTTAGGCTTGTACGTATTAAAATTGCACGAGGCGAACTATTACGTCCTGTTCAGCGGTTATTTCCACTGGAATGTGTATCCGAAGAAGCTAGAGTAAACCAAGACCAGCGAGCCGAGCAGCCTGATGAGCATCGAGAAAAACTTCGAATCGATCATCTAACAGAGTGTGCGAAAATAAGTGCGGGAGTGTCTAATAGCAGAGTACCCGACATAGTGAAGCTCACAAAAAGTGCGGGAGTGCCTAAAAGCAGAGTAACGGATACAGTGAAACTCACACGTAGGGGTCACTTGAGTAAAATTCCTAAAATATATCTGTGATATCGATTATAGTTTAGTATTTCCTTTGTTTTGAGAAAAATAGTTTATCTTGCCAAATAATTTCTCAGGTGGGAGAATGTTGGAAATACCACCTTTTCTTTATATCCTTATCTTGAGATAATTTTATTTTTAATTTTTAGATACTTTTTGTATTAGAAATTTTAGACTATTCCACATTTCTTACATTAATTGATTTTAATATATAGGTATAACCAAAAATGATTGATAGTAGTCTGTAGTAAAAATTGGAAAAAATAATGACAGTAGTTGTCAGATTAATTAATTGTAAAAATTTATTTTAATAGTTTCTCGACATTGTCTTTTGATTAAAAGGTCACAAAGGTGCCGTAGGTGTATTATTTGAACCGTCTAGGCCGGGATACTGATGATTATGACAAAAAAATTAACATAATGGTAAATGACAAAAAAGTTTACAAACCAATAAGATCTGACCAAACAAAGTCATTTCAAGAAAAAAACAATAAATTCATTAAAAAATTACTCAATAACAACTCTATTAATAAAATTGAAGCTAAAAAACTACAAATTAACAATGCTTTACCTCCAAAAATATACGGATTACCAAAGCTTCACAAACCAAATATACCATTACGACCAATAGTATCATATATACAATCTCCCTTCTATAATTTATCAAAATACCTCTCCAATTGTCTATCAAATATAACTGGAAATAATAATTATTATTTATATAAAAGATTCTTTCTCCTTCAAACAATTTATAGATAAAACAAACATACCCAATGATTATAAAATTATATCACTAGATGTTATTTCAATGTACACTAATATACCAAATGATTTGATAACAGATATTATAAAATTAAAATGGGACTCACTAAAAGAATACACCACTCTATCATACAATGAATTCAACGAAGCAATTTTATTAATTCAAAAAAATAATTATTTTCAATACCAAAATAAATTTTTCCAACAATTGGACGGTTGCACAATGGGCTCTCCTATATCCTCAACTTTAGCACAATTAATAATGGAACATCTTGAAGAAAACGTACTGAAAAGTTTAAATTTTGATGTATTATTTTATAAACGATATGTTGACGATTGTATAACTGCAATTCCATCAAACAAAATCAATGATATATTGAATGCATTTAATAATTTCCATCCAAAACTTCAGTTTACCGTTGAAATTGAAGAAAATAATACAATAAATTTTTTAGACTTGACATTAATTAGAACTAATAACAACAAAATAAAGACTAAACTATATAAAAAAGAAACATAGTCCGGCCGATTCCTAAATTACAATTCTAATCATCCCGATGCCTAAAAAAACAGTGTAATTATTGGATTAACCGATAGAGCTATTAAACTTACTTCTCCAGAATACCGTCCTGAAATATTTAAACATGTAAAAGACACCTTGAAAAATAACAACTATCCAATAAACAATATAGAACGAATTTTCAAACAACGCACCTACAAATTCTACAATAACACTCAAAATAACCACACACAAACTAATTTAGATCAAAACAGATACATAGCAATGCCATATACAAACGGACTCTCAGAAAAACTAAAATATATATTGTCTAAACATAACATTAACGTGTGTCATAAAGCTCAAAATACTTTATTACCATTATTTACCAAACTTAAAAGTCCAACTAAAACCAATAAAAAATCTAATGTTATATATTCTATACCATGTTTAAACTGTCCAAAAAAATATATAGGTCTGACAACTCAACATCTAGAAAATCGTCTCAACGGTCACAAATATACAAAGAATGCTTCTACAGCCCTACATAAACACGAAACGACTGAAAAACATGAATTTTATTTCAAAAACACGAAAATACTAACACAAGACTCTAATTATCAGAAACTAACAATTTAATAGATGATACATATTAAAAAAGAAAAAAATACAGTGAACGATAAACAAGATATCAAAAACTTGAGTCAAATTTATCATAATTTGATAAAATAGCCAATTGCAATCAATAACTACACATTTTTAATCTATTATTCAAATATCGTAAATTTAATTCTAAGGTAATTATCTACTTATATCATTTTAATTCAACTTCTCAACTTCCAAATGTTCAAACTAAATCACCAAATTCTATAGTAACAATTGTAAATCATACTTCATAATGACATTTTTCAATTAAATATTTTGAAAAAGCTCTCAACCCAGAGCGAAACGTCAAAAAGTTTTTACCCAAGAAAAAAAAAATCAAATAAGAATTATATATATATGTATATATATATATATATATTATAGTGTATTTAAGTAACATAGAAACTATTTATTTGGAAAATATGTTTTAACCCTTTCACTGCGGGAGCCGTCCAGAGACGCAGCAGAAAACGGTAACTGAAGTGCGGGAACCGTGTATAAACGCAGGGGCTTTTATTGGGTTTAACTGCGGGACTCGTACGCGTACGTTCGTCAGTACAGATATCTGTTATATGTTGTTGCCTCTCCGGCGCCTAGATGTCAGGAGGCATCATGTAATTTTTATGTGCCATAAATGCGGGAACCGTCCGGAGACGTTCAAGCCTGTAGAAACGTGTCAGTAGCGTCGTGGCGTGTATGTAATAATTTACTGGTGTAGATTGTATTTTGTTGTATTGTTGGATTATAGTTAGTGTGTTCTTAGCGTATTTAGTGCGTGTACGAAGATAATAAAAATTAAAGGTAATATTTGAATAATTACTATTTGCATTACATTGTAGATTTTGTTGTTTTTCTCCAAACAGATAAAAATCTAAATACTGATCTTGACCTTGAATTCGTAATAGCCTAAACAAAATGTAGTGTCTAGCAAAAAGTAAATAAATAACTGTTCAAATTATAGATAATGTCTAAAAGACGTAAGTTTTACACTGATGAAGAACTATTAGAAATATTGATGAATGCGATGATGAAATTTCCGACGACAATGAAAATGATGTGCTTATGAGTGATGGGGATGAAGCACCTGAAAGGGAGGCGGATTTAGAAGAACCTGAGTCGGATGCTGATGTAGAAATGATTGAGATGGATAATGATTCTGAGGGTAAGAAATTAAACTTTCATTTGTAAGTAAAATAAAATAAACATTCTTTTAGACGAGACGCCGCCAGATAAAATATCAAAACTTAATGAAGAATTTTCTTGGTCTAACCGAATATTTTTGCCCATTATTCATAACTACAATCCAGCTAATTCGGAACTCAAAAACACTCCCGACCCCAACGCGACTCCCGCGATGTGTTTCAAACAATTTTTTTCTGAAACTCTACTAGATCACATAGTAACCGAAACAAATCGTTACGCTGATTTGACATTCCAAACTTCAGCAAGTACTTCTCGTCAAAGTAAGTGGAAGCCCACTAACAGTGATGAAATATACGTTTTTCTGGCTATTACAATGTTGATGGCTCAGACAAAGAAACGAAAAATAAATGACTATTGGTCCACGGATCCCCTAATTTCTACACCAATGTTTAGTCAAATTATGCCCCGTGATAGATACATACTTCTTTTGAGAAATCTTCATTTTGCTGACAACAAAGAACAACCTAATTCTAATGATCGCCTCTTCAAAATAAGAACAGTTGTTGATCACCTCAAAGCTGCTTTTCAAAAAAGTCTTCATCCTGGTCAAAATCTTTGCATAGATGAAAGTTTAATGCTATTCAAAGGACGGATTGGTTATAAGCAATACATACCGTCGAAGCGTCACCGATTTGGTATTAAATTTTTCGTACTGTGTGACTGCAAAACTGGATATTCTTTAGATTTCATCATCTATACTGGATCTAGCACTAATATTCAGGAATTTGAGGGAAATCTCGGAATGGGAGCCAACATAGTTTTAACTCTTATAGAGCCGTACATGTATAATGGACACAATTTATTTCTCGACAATTGGTATTCAAGCCCAAAACTTTTCTATGTTCTTCATGAAAATGAAATAAATGCTTGTGGGACAGTTAGAGGAAATAGAGCTCACATGCCCCCGCTTAGAAAAAAATTAGAAGTAGGTGAAGTGCAACATGCATCGACAGCCAGTATGTTAGCATTAAAATGGAAGGATAAACGGGAAGTTACGATGCTGACGACATTCCATACGAAAGATCTTGTTGCTTACCAAAATAAACGTGGTATTGAAATTAAAAAACCCGCTTGTATTCTAGAATACAACAAGAATATGGGCGCAGTCGACCGATGCGATATGCTTTACAGTTCCACAGAAGCAGTCCGAAAATCCATCAAATGTTACAAGAAAATATTTTTTCATTTACTGGACATGTCAATGCAGGGAAACAACTTTCAGATGTCCAAAATGTGATGTCGCACTTTGTGTGGTGCCATGTTTTGAACGCTATCACACTGTAAAAAACTTTTAGTATCTACGTTAGTTGTGTTTGTTTAGTTTCTTTTCCATAAGTTTTTTTTTCTTTGACAAAAGTTTTTTATTATATTACTCTATAAATAAATAAAAACTGAATTATACAGTTAGGTTGTTTTTGATAATATATTTTGTTTATTTTTTACTTTCTCATGTTTATGTTTTCTGTACATTTGATTTAGAATTTATCATTTTAAATAAAAAAATAATAAACAATATTATTATAAAATATTTTTTTTGTTTATTAATACACATTAATTTAAATGATACGCTACTGTCTAAACGTAACATGCGAAACGTACTAGCTCAAGCTGCGGGAGACGTACGTAGGCGCCGAGCTCCGAGGCAGCCGCACACCGCAGTACACTGAAAAATACGCGCGCCGCAGTGAAAGGGTTAAAGAGTTAAATAGTTGAAATGGGAATAATATTGGCATACCGGTAGAGTCGAAAATAATGAAAAGAAATATGGCTTAAGTTTTATCAAGGAAATGATATAGAGAGAGCTATTCATAATTAATTATTGTGAAAATTATTTTAAAAAGACAATAAAAGTGTACTTTGAATAGATATATCTTAGATGGGATTATTTTATTGATTAATGTACATATAAATTTATTGAAAATTGTTAAATACTACATATATTTGTACAAAATTGTATCTGTATTTTTAAATAGTGTAAAGCATATCTGAAAGTTCATGAGAAATTTGGGATCTAATTCAAAAAAGGGAAAAACGTCAAATTTGACTACCGTGGAAACGGATTTTTTTGAAGGAGGTTTTGTTTTATTTTTGAAAGAAGGAAATTAATCAAATTTTGGGAAGAAGATATATGATAAGATAAATTGGAAGGAGATATTTAAGGCGAGGATAGTTGTTTGGTGAGAGTTCTACTCTACAACTGTATGGAATTTGAAAAATAAAGTAATTGATTTAAACTTGCACATATGGAAAAATAAAGTGACGTTTAACGGAGGTAACATCCATATAAATATTAATATTTGAATAAAAACGAATATAGTTTGATAGCTGATCTACCGTAATAACGTTGAATTGATCCAGAGGCATTGTTGCATACAATACGTTTGATATACGCATTACGCAGTAGATTTTGAAATAAAATTTTTGAAGAACGGACATAAGTGGGTTATTGATTGTTTTTCGGGTTATAAATTTAAATTGAAAAAGTATTTGAAATTTTCCCATCATCCCTAATAAAATTTAAGCTAGGCATGAATATTGAAAGATATGCCATACAAAAATATTAATTTCAGAGTTAGTTAGATAATTTTGTAGATAATAAAAACTCTGACAGACTGAAATAGTAACAATCAGTGTTGATTTTTTTATTTATTCTTTCTCTATAGTTTGATCCACAAATCGTCCGACCCACGTATTACATTCCTGAGAGCTGAGGTAGAGTTCTTACAATAGCCTTTTTGGTGTGCGTCATCGTTTGTGACGTATATCCGGGTTTTCGGCATGTCGTTTATTATATTTGCTATATTGACATTTAGCTAACCTTAAATTTGAAAAATGAAATGATCAGGATCGTATTCAGCCATATTCGAAAATGATATGAAATTAATAATACTTGGGATATGAAAACACTGCAAAACAAAACAAATTGTATATTCAATTTACATATTAAAATAACTTTACATTAGTAAATATAGTCCTGCAAAAGAATTATACAGCCTGTTCAATTAAGTCTGCACCATATGGAACCCTATTTTATTCTAAAGTTTTATGGAAAAAGGTATTCTTCACTTATAATTCTTATTGTTAGTGAATTTCATTGTTTTATTTGTTTAAATGTGGTCACTGTCTTATTGATGTCTTTACTGACCTCATGTACTTGATCTTCATTAAAATATGTACAGGTGGTGTATTGAAAATTTATGTATATATGTATTTTGACATTCACTGAGACCTAAAAGATCTATTGGGTCCCCTTACTTCTACATAGTTTCTGAGGAGAGTCTCAGGAGTGTTGTTAAAAGCTCCTTCTATGTCCAAAAATGCACATACTACAGTTTCTTGGTTGTCTAAGGCACCTCGGATATATTGAAAATTTAACAAAATAGATACTATTCTATAGCTTTTTGAAGCTACGACTTCTATCTTCAGTTACACGTTTAGTAGAAAACAAACATAAACATAGTAAATAGTCAAGAAACCAACCAACTAATAAAAAATTAAAAAAGAGGATTATGAAAGTTCAATTTTCGCAGTCATCTTCCCATAAGTCTCAATCTGATTCACATTCCGACTCATTCAAGTCAACAATTACAGGCGAAGTATCACTAGCGTCAATAATTTTTGCTGTTTCCCAATATTCCTCTATAATGTTTTGGGTATGCCTAACATATTTTTTCCATTTTTCTGGTGTAACCTACAATAATATAAATATAATTAAAATACAGTCTTCAGGACTCCCAAAAAAAAAATCAAAATACTGGCAGTACGGCAGAAACGTAAACTTATTTGTTCATACCTGCTCAATTGCCTCTTGCCAAACATTTATTATTGTTGCTGCAGTTACACGGTCAACAGAGGTTATCTTAGCATCGTAATACCGTTTGAGCTCGGACCAAACCATTTCTATTGGATTGAACTGGCAATGGTAGGGAGGTAGTCTTAAAATACGATGACCGTGCTGAAGAGCCAGTCTATCTAATCTATAAAACAGCATGCTTACATTAACACTGTTGAGCCTTACCTCCTACAATAAATTACATACTTGTATTCTTTATCCGGTATATGTTTCTTCACAATTTTCATAATTTCATCTTTCATGCTAGATGCTGGAAAAGGTATACACCTTTCTTGTAACCAACTAATTAAAGATTGCTTAGTCCAAGATGAATTGGGGATTTTTTCAACTAAACTTGAATGGTAAGATGCATTGTCCATTATTATTAAAGAAGGTTCTTCTAAATTCAGCAGGAGCTGTTGTTCAAACCATTTTTCGAAGTTATTCGAATTCATCGAATCATGATAGTCTCCAGATTTACTCCCACTTTTGAAAATCAAACTACAATTTTCGACAAAACCATTCTCAGAACCTGCATGTAAAATAATGTACCGTACACCTTCACCACTCGTCTTCCTTACTGCCTTAGTGCTACCATCTTGCCAACTCTTGCGAAAACTACCTTTACTAAAAATTCAGGTCTTGTCCAAAAAAACAGGCTGTAGAGGGTAAGGAGAACTCTCATTGTTCTTGAATTCCCTCAGAAAATGTAATCTTTTTTGAGCTACTTGTGGTTGTTCCATAAGATAGTTTCTATTGGAAATACTGCAATTTAGCCATCTGAATTTTAGTTCCCTTAAAACATTAGCCATTGAATTAACAGACATGTCGATTCCATCCAGATCAATGAGTTTTTTATTCAGTGAATGTAGAGTTACATGTTCACCTAAAATAAATAAGTAAACAAACAATATTAATGAATAAAAAATACAAAAACACTTTTTTAATTACACACTTTTATTAGGAAATGCACTAAAAAGTGAATAATAATTTTTTTTTAATTTCTCATTCACTCTTTCTCACTATGATTAAAGTAGGTGGCGCAATCTATAAAATGTGACTACTAGTTTTAAACAAACATTTAATATGAGCTCTCGAATATTTTACTTACATACCACTCATACTCACTCAAAAAGTGGATTGTAAGATTTGATGTAGACAAACAGAGAAGTGAAGTTAAATAAAAGTGTGTAAAAATGGTTCACTCATCGGACTAATTAAAAATGTCAGATGCATAGAAAACATTTTTCTACATACCTTCACTAAACATTCTGTATATACGCGTCCTAATGGCATGCTCGTGTTTCTCTCGGATTGTGGGACCCTTCGACATTTTGACAGACTTACTTATTTTAGTGGTATACTCTGAATCACTGTGAATGCCATTTTTTGCCAAATTTGCTACAGTCGGCAAGGATATTCCCAATGCATCTGAAACACAATAGATAAAAATAAAATATTTAAACAATCCTAATGAAATAGGATTAACTTGATTTATATTAATTTCACTTATTGTTATATAAAAAATACTTACTTGGTGCACTGAAGTTAAAGGTATCAATGGTTTACCAGCTTCTTTTTCTAATTGAAAATATTTAATAACTTTCAAAATTAGTTGCTGCTCTTTTTCCGTGTATCTAGGCATATTTTTGTATTATTTAAGAAATAAAATGCTAACAATAATATTAATATTCACTTTCCATAAATAATCATGAACAACAAAGTACAGACCTGACGAGAACTGTCAGTGGGACATTAGAAAAAGACGTAACCTACTAAGGGAACGTCTACATAGAATTTTTAACGATATAAATTCGCCCGATTGATAGGTCGCGCTTGCACGTAAACTAAACATCAACCAATCAAATTTTTCTGTCAAAGATTAGGGTTAACGTTTGTAATACGTTTAAACAGTTCATTATTGTGATATTTTGATTAGGATTAATCACAGACCTGCCTTTTTTTCCATTTCTTTCACCGTAATGTGTTAGAAGGGTATTAACAATCGATGACGCACACCAAAAAGGCTATTGTATGAACTCTATATTATAATATTTAATTGGTATATTCTAAAAATCAAAATAAATATTTGTATCTATTGATGGTACTGGCGCCCTTAAAAATAAAATAATAATCAATAAATTAATTTGTAATCTAAGTATAAAATATAAACAATAAAATAAAAATAGAAATAAAAAACATCACAATATATCATATATATATATATATATAAAAAAATCAAAAATGGAGTCGAATTAATTTTTATTCAATCGGTTCGCATCCTGGGACAGCTGTTTCGGCCTTTAGGCCTCATCAGCCAGGCTATCGAACCGATTGAACTAAAAATCAACTCGACTATAATTTCCCTGATCTCACCTACTGTTCTATAATGGAGAAGAAACGTTATGGAGACCCGTCTTGGGTCAATTACCGAGCCAATATTTCAGGAACTCGTGTTGACACAACCACCCTCGACCAGGCATTGGCTACTTTAATAACAAAAGACACCACAGCCAGCAACGCAACTCTTTCTCAAGCCTCGAAAGATTTCCTAAAAGATATGGGAATAGATCTAGAATCAGTACAGACCACAACAAGAGTGGCAAAGAACCCCATCTGTCCTCCGTCCCAGCTTCAGACAAGTGGTCAAGCTGCTTACGGACAATATGGTCAGCCTTCTACAGGAGGAAGGATAGTATTGTAAACACAACCATCCACATTGACAATTTGACTGTCTTAGTTTATTAGCATTGTACATTATAATCTTAATATTTAGAAAAAATCGATAGACAATATAAAATTATCTATAACGATCTCTTCAACATACATTACATTGATTTGATTTATCATTATGGAAGTTGACCCACTACTCATAAGAATTGCCAGTCAGCATGAGTTTGACAACCTGGCTATTCAGGCCGAGAAAATAAGAACTAGCGCCACCTGGACAATCACAAAGTCTGATGGGCCTCCACATAGTGACAAACTAGAGTTTCCTTTAAAAGCTAAGAAACAGGGCTCAGATTATGTGGTGTCTTCTAGCCAGACAAGGGAAACCTTGAGGCATCTCATTGGCAAAACCATTTGGGGCGATCTCTCCATAACCTCTCCATGGGGGTCCTTCATGGAAACATGCTTTGGTGGTTTGTCCAAGGGTACTGCAGGGCATCGAGAGGTGGCTAAGCAGCACCGGCTTACACTCACTGTGCAAACCAAAAAGACGATCCTCATTGGTTCTAACAGACAGGCCAATGACTACTTGTGCTATCACAAATTACATGTTCAAAAATTCTCCCATTCCCTTATGGCACCTTCATACTTTAATGAAATGATTAAAATAGTTGGTGTATACATCCGTGCATCCCTTCTTCTTCTGTGCACAGATGAGTATACTGAATTTATTTATGGATTAGAAGAGCTTGTAGATAGGCGTGAGGTAGAGTTGTATACATTAGCTGTGGACGACCGAACAGCGTATCTTGATGGAGCCATTGTACATTATGACAGGGTGCTTGTTATGTCTTTTATAGCACTTAGCAGCATCACAAAAAAGGGTGCAAGCGAAGCACATATCCGGGAATGGCTCCCGAAGCGGTTGAGTCCTCTACTAGTTGGTGTCGATATTATGGACCCCACACTTCTAACTACTAGTTTCTACCATGACATAAAGGTGCTGGGAGATTTCTTGGAGTCTCGACATGATCTAAGGAATCGTCTATACTATCCATTTTTGACCTCAGACCCTTCTCCAAATTCAAGCCTAGGCATGAGTATCCTCCGTGAACAACTTAAACTAGTGCTAATGGACTATAACATGAGTACCTTTATGTTGTGTCTGGGTTTTGCCCGTCGCTGCAATACTGCTGCTCATCTGATTGAAGAGGTGTGCAGGCAGTCTAGAGAAATTATTGCTGTTGAGAACGATCTGCGTAGGGATCATCTATTGAGACCTTAAACTATGCAGCAACATTCTATATATGTCTTGCCTTCCTTATATCTTTGGTACCAACAATCATCTACATTTTAGAACCTTTCTTTGTGGAAGAGAAGAGAAAAAACAGACCAACATTGAGGATAGACGGGCATTTGACAGGTCCCATAACACCTGATGATGTGAACTTTCTCCTGAAGCATAATAAGTTCTTCTGTACAAGACATCGAAAACTCAAACAGCGTATGGTCAATGTCAACATAACAGATAGTATATACAAAAAATGCAATTCTCCATGGAAATGTCTAATCAATCACATAAGAATCCAATCTGCCAGCCTCGATTCTGATCTCCTTATATCTAATCTTGGACATGCTGTCAAGACTGCTCTGCATGGTGCCAATCTCCAAAGATCTGTAATATTTTCAGATGACACATACCTATCACCTTTATCTTTGACTGAACTCTCTAAAACTGCTGGTATAATGTCTTCAGACAAATTACTCCAGTCCAAATACATAGAGAAGACCATGGCTGAGATTTATAAAGACAAAATAGTCAAGTCTTCCTTACATCCTGGAAACATGTTGGGATTAGATCAAAGGATTAGTTTAGAGAAAGAGGTGTTCTTCTTCAATTGCCCCCACTACGGTATATCCGTAGGTCCTACCAATTTGCTCTTAGGTTCTCTGGATATCGTACAAACAAGATTTCCCATTATTTTTTCATGGTATCTCCATGATTACTTTTTGCCTGGAAAATATATGGTAAAGAGAGGTATTGAGGTACTATACAAAACTGAAAGTCTATGGGAGCACCTAAGAGAAAGGCTCTTTGCTGTCATGAAATTATGGGATAGCTATTTCATCGGCAAGATTTGCTCAGATCCTATAAACGATTCAGGATACACCAAATTATACAAGTATACAAAGTCTGAGCTAAAGAAGTCTTTTATCCTGTCCCATCTGTGGGTGAGGTCTGACTCGAGAGAGGATCTTGAAATAGCATTAGAATTAAGCACACTTGCTAAAAGTTTTGGCCACCCTTGCCTTGGTGAGCTCTCAAGTATAACAAAGCTTAGAGATAAAGCACTACATTACAAACATATTGATGCTAAGATAGTGAAAGAAGTTAGATGTACTTTTGTTAAGACATTTGTTAAAGGCTACATTCAGAAACATAAGAAATGGCCCCCTATTCTTTGGAGGCAAATCTCTTGAAACTGCTTGGAAAGAAAATAGATATCCTACAGAGAGCGAAGATGCAGGAATCCCGTTAGATGACTGGGACTCCGTAGATTTCTGTAAGACTTTTGAATTTGACTACTCTTTAGGTACTTCTGAGTTGCTCTCTGGCAAGAGCTGCTCTCCTCCTTTATCAAACTGGACACAAAAATATGATCCGTGCGGATTCAAAATCTTTCATAACCAAAATAAACCTTTCTTGCCTGTTCAAGAGACGAGGGTCATGTTTCGAAATCTGAGTGGACATCCCGGGGAGGTAGAGGAAGTAATAACAGGAATAGACGAAGGGAATTATGACAGAGAAAATGACATAGTGTTTCTTACACGTAAAGAGAGGGAACTCTCTGACAGTGGGAGAAGCTTCTGCTCGCAGACATATAGACAGAGATTGGCACAGACCGCTTGCGAATGTAACATCAAGAAACATATTTTCAATTACTTCCCTCAACAGACCATGTCCGACTCTGAGCTAACATTGAATAAGAAGATAGCTTCTATGATTCGGATCCAAAAGACCGGGGGTGAAATTTTTAATTTTGATCTAGAGAAGTAGAAATTTAATTCAATTCACGCATTGTCAAGATAAAAAACTTTTTACCTTTCTCGAACTATTACTTAATTCAAGAGAGAAGAAACTCTCACTATTTTTCAATGTACCGAGATTTTGTGGTGTTTATACAATAAAGAATGTTGAGTTGTCCATAATCGCTTCATTCAAGAAGACCTCCTAATTTTTAATCAATCAAACAAACCAGCACCTTAAGCAGTGACACTTTGTATCAAACGATTTTACAACAAATATATAATATATATATATATATGGCTGTCTATCGAAATGAGGACCGCATTCATTCCATACCAAGAGAGGACATGGTGAAGGAAGGGGCTTATCGGTATGAGTCTATGAATGAAGCTTCATTGAATTATTGTGAAAGCGATATGCAAAAGTATACTCGAAAAAAAAAATGACCAGAAAAAAAGTTTTTTGTTTTGTGTATATAGCAACAAAGTAAGGACCAACTATATAGCTATCAAATGTAGACCGTTATGTATACTGTGTCTGAAGAGCCAAGTGAGGACTTATTAAGTAACTATCAAACCTAGACTCATATATTTATGAATATTATCCAAACCATGTTGTGACCGCCCCGTTTATGCTAAAAGTATATACCGCGCGCAAAGTGAGGATTAAAAGGGAGTAATTTCTTCTCCCTCTGAGTTTTTTCCGTATTTTGGCTATAAGGAATTTGTCGGTTCATTTATTTATCAACTTTTGAAATATTAGGTAGTTTGTTATTGTGCACGTGTTACAAGTGGATATTCGGTAACTGCAATAAAGTCACGTAAGTATAAATTTATTTTGTTTTATCGTAAATCAAACAAACTTGAACAAGAGTTAGATTTTCCATATTCAGGAAACAGTAACAGTCGGTAATAAAAATTATAGAAGTAAAAGTAACAATATTTAGTAACATTTCCGCGTCTGTAGCATTTATATATGTACACGTGTACAGTGAAAATAGCAGCTGTTGGCTGTTGTTGATTTATCGACAGAGTGGCCCCTAAGTAATTGTACAAAGAAGAACAATAGATTGATACTTCACTTTAAAATATTATGATATGAACCAACTTGCTGTAATAAAATGTTGATATAATAATATAATATAGTGATTTTATTAGTTAAGAATATAGAAACAAGTAAAACTTTTCATTTTCATTAGATTATGTGTCTTCACCAAGTATCTTAATAAAAATCTATTTAATTTATTGAAAATTTGTTACGTAGGAAAATTAGACTCGCAAGGATACATAATACAAAAAAATAAAGGTCTTCATTTAAATTTTTTGATCGACTGTCTAAAAAACTCTAATATTCCAATTCTGTGGTTATTATAACGATGGTCTAGTACACAAATGTTGTTAGTGTGAAAATGTATGTTTTGAGTTATATGAAATTTAAACTTTTTAACTTCACCATAATTCACATACTTGTTATTGGACATCGAATATGCTTTATTCATATAGGCTGTAGTATTGCCTTTAAGAGTAAAAATGCTCATTTTTGATATTTGATAATGCAGTATTGAAAACTTGAAAAATAATCCGAAACGCCTGTACTTACCACATTTGGCGCAATACAATTCTTTTTTTGGAAAAAATACCTAAACTTGTCACGTTCGGACAATTTTTTGTAAAAAAAAAATTTCAGCATGAATAATTTTTATTTTGAAATTTTATTGCAATAAACGAAATTTTAATGAAAACAATTTTGAAAAGTACCCAATATGGTTCCTTAATCACCAAGTTCAATATCAGATTCATTTTGAACGAGTGGTTTTATTGTTTCTGGAATTCCTTTAATGAAGTTTTCATAATCATCTGGGATAATCTTCTTTTCTAAAAGATACACCAGGTCCTTTTTCTTTTTTTGGGTAACTGGTAGACGCGATGTGTATTTTTTATGTAAGGTGATTGATTCCCATTTCTTTCTTCTTCCCAGTTTGCGTTTGTCTCTAACATCAATTTCAAGAAAGCTTTCTTCTGAGAGGTTATACTTGTATTGTATAATGTAAGGGTCATTTCCCTTCTGAAAACGAAGCCACTTGATTCGAAGCCAGTTGACTTTTTCTTTATTTGTATTTACTGTTGTGTTAAATACTGCATCTGATACGAGTTTTTGTAAATCAAAAAAATCATCAAATTTCATATTTGTGACGTAATATTCCCTAGGTTTAAGCCTGGCCCTTGCGATTAATAAACACCATTCGCGTGTTGAGTAAATTTTCTTATGGCGTTTGGCCCTCTCTATCGTTGAGTGCATAGAGTCTGCCTCTAGGTATGAGTGTCCTGTCTCCATAAATTTTAGGTCTATAATTTCCAAATGATCGATATTATTAATAGCGTATAACATAGCTGCGGCAACAAATTTATTGCGATTTTGTCCACCGCATGTGTCGGAGAATGAGGCCACGTGTGTCACCGTTTCTGGCAAGTTTAGCAGGTATTTTAATAAGCAACTGCCAATTTCAACGCTGCCTTTGTTGCCGTGTGTCTCGTCCCACACAAAACAGTGCCCATCAGCATTGGATGCATCGTAAATGGTGAAATTGTAGACATTTAATTTGTGTTTATAATAAATTTGGTTATCACCTGCGTGAGGAATGGATAAAATTGCTTGCAGATCGAAAGAAATCGACCTAAAAGTTTTGCCTTTCTCTGCTTGTGATCGTTTTTTATCATCTGCTTTCATTTGCATAGATTCTTTTTCGCGTTGCTTGTGACTGTTGTATTCTTCTTGTAGAGGTCCTTTTTCTTTAGCGGTGTTGTATGAGTTGCATAAAGAACATTGATCTTTCTTGGGTTTGTAGAAATCCAACCGAGGTTCACATTCATGGAATATTTTTTGGTAAACAAACAGCGATACAGCTAGAACATTCTTTTGCACACAATAATCCTTATAGAATCGATACATTATAGAAATATTTAGATCAGGTGATAGGTACTGCTTTTGTGAATCACGCCTACAGTAATGTGATTCGATTCTGGGGAATGAGTCGATGTGCTTTTTCACTAACTGTATCGATTCCAAAGGAGTGACATTTGCTGGTTGAACACCAATTCTCTTATCACGTCCCGTATAGAGGCCAGTTTCAGTCATGTTATTTGCACAGTTTTCAACTACCCTATGAGATATTGAAAATGTTCCACAAAAAAATTTCAAGCATACTCTGTGGGTCTCGGCGGTGGATTTTTTCAAGTAATAAACTCTGGATGTTTGTCGATTTTTTGATTTCGGATTATTTAATTTTCTAGCAACTGGCACCTTCCGCATTAACGATGTCAAATGGATTTTCTGTTGAACATCATCAGCCAGATTATAATACTCTTGACATAGCACCTCTCTATCAGCTTCTGAAAAATGTTCACCACATTTATATCTGCATTTGCTGCAATCGACATTCTTTGGTTTTTTATCCGGTACTGTTTTCCCACTTCGATTAACATAGTTTTTCCCACTTAATCTCAATTTCTTAACAACGGATCGATGCCAATTCATTCTATCCGCTTTCCGCTTCCTTTTTTTTTTCTTCTTTTGCTCACCACTAGACGTTTGAGCTTCTATACGCATAGCGACATTCGCAAGTGTCTCGTTGTCAGAATCATCGAAGGAATCCTCTGAAGAAGGCTCATAAGAACTTGATGAATGTTGAAAAGGTTCACTCAATTCTTCAGGTTCTGCGGGCTCCTCAAAAACAGGCAGTTCTGGCATTGCAATTTCACTATTCATTTGTTCAGTTGTTGCTGAAAAAGGAAATTATTGTAAAACAGGATTTAGATCAAATTAACTGCTTAGTGTTACCTTTAACGGAAAACAAGAGTGGTTGTCTACTTTCTTCGGATAGTTCCCCATGTTTCTGACTTGGAATAATAGCATCTAAAGGCATTGGTACAATGATTTTTTGATCCGATAAAATGCATACCTTTGCTGGATGATCAATTTGCAAATTATTACATTGTGTAGAAACACTAGCAGGGCTGGATTTTTGGTTCAGAGGTATTACTTCCGCTAGATAAAACAATTGTGTTGGGTCAGAAATAGTTATAACCCTTTCACACTTGACTGACAAAGTATGTATGAAAAACCCGCAAATTAATATTTGAAAATAAACTTACCAGCATCATTACCACTCATATTCCTTGATAATACTAAATTCACCAATTGTTTGCCCCTATATGACGACATAATTGCACCGGAATTAAAAACGAAATACAACAATATAGCAATAATCGTGATTTAACCTCACTTTTTACTGAACACAAATGTGGTAAGTACAGTCAACATTATTTAATTTAGCGCACACTTGTGTTAAGTATACATACAACGTGTGGAGTAGAAATCTGTCGGCTACAAGTACTTAACACGATTGGAAGATGTCGCTGGCATACACAAATTTCAATATTTCACTTAGCACTTCTGTCCATGAGAAAATTCCTGTCTAAATTATATGTTAGTGTAATAAGCTCACTTTTGTTTAGAAATGTACTTACAACATTTGTGTACTAGACCATCGATAAGACAACCCCTAAATGAATAAAATAAAATGTATCTGTTATACGAATTCAATTAATAATAATAATACATTAGGTGCTTAAAATATGAACATCAAGTGACACTTCGTTTTAAATTTATACTAAATCAAAATTAAATGTATTTTTCTTTGCCACAATGTAAAATTTGTTATTTTTCCAATTTAGTTAGGCTTAAGTGTTAAAATGGACAGAAAAGGAAAGATGTTATTGGCAGCTCTCAATCAACAAGATCGAAATACAAAACAACGTTTGCAAATTCCAAAATATGAGAGTACGAAAGGATTGCCGTCCTGGCATAAAGATGATTTATTGGCTAGAAAATCTGTTTTATTAACTGTGATTTAAGTGATTTACAAAAGTATTTACTGCTCTACTGCAACTGAAAAGTAGCACAACATACCTAAGCCTCACAGAGGCTAAAACGTAAGTAAACTGATCGAGGCCCGGTATTAGTAGTATTCAAAATAGCTAAATTATTTGTACTTGTTAGTCATAACTCACAAACACTGCTGTTGTTTTAATTTTAGAATATAATACAGAGGAAGTAGTCAGTCGCCAGCCCATTACACCTATTTCCATAGTTCAAAAAGTTCAAGTATCCTCAACTGAAAAAGTGCATTTTACTAGGCTTCAGAAAAATAACGCAAGCAGACAACTTTTTATGACTACAAGTGAATGCTGTTCTGGAGATAGTGACAAAGAAGAAAATCAAATTACGTCGACTGTCCATGATGTCCATTCGACTGAGGATAGTGATGATTCAAATTACGAGACATTTAAATGCCCCAAAAATAAATAGATACCGATGCACAGTTGTCGCAGACGAATGTTAATCGAGCTGATCCACTAACAGAAGTAGTAGCTAGTCCTACCACCTCAAAAAACAGAGAAGACTTCAGGAGAATTTTATTAGCCATGACATTATGTGGTCAGGTTATGGTTGACATAAATTTTAATCCAGATGATAACGCTATTTAGCAAGGATTTACTGCGTTGTGTGCTAAATTATTATTCTGTAATACGCCGGGAGCGAGAAATATTTCTTTCGACTCGGCACAGAGTGCGGATATTTATCTAGGGCAAATGTTACAGAGTTTGGGGTTGGGTAGGTCTCTGGGTGGAAAACCTTTGAGACTTGAATCACATACTTCAGATGGTGGTGCTGGATGGGCGGCGCTTGAGACGCAGGATGGTCATGGACGGGGTTGGATTAATGACGGAGTCAATAGACTGGAAAAGCGTGACGTTACTGTCAGATTGGTAACCCTGATATGTTTCCAAAAAATTTTGTTTACACGTAAATCCCCATAAGAACATTTTTAAACTCCAATATCTACAGTATTTTTGCAAATTAACGATTATCGATATCATATTTGTGAAGATCGAGATAAGTACTATTATATGAAAAATAGAAACAGGTGAGAATAGCTATAAAATTCAAATGAAATCTTGTAGAAAATAATTGAGGTTATGTGATTTCAGTGTTTACTTGTGGATTTGAGATTAGACTCTTCTTTTTGATAGAAGTTTATTCCAAAAAATGAGTGGAAACCACGTTATCAAGTTGTCTGCTATTGTACGTTATTTCAAGGATGAGGAAAAACTGATTTCAAGAGGAGAAAATGCAGTGGAATCCGGCCATGTTGAAAACATGATATTCGATTCCGAGATTAGGATTTTGAAGGGGTCTGTTCATGCTAGTATGCGTGATAAAACGTATAAAGTAGAGGTGAGATATAAGTTTTATTACCTAGAAACAATTGAAATATTGGAATCATTATTTTCAGATTAAATTTAATAGAGATTGGATTATTGAAAATAATGATTGTACCTGCCCAAGGGGACAGTTCATGTGCCATCACATGGCAGCTTTGGCTATATTTGGACACCATAATGTGTCTGTAACAGACAAAGCTTGCACTTGGAGCAGTAAAAAGGATCCACCTTCAACATGCGAAATGAAGGAAATGACCCAATTGTATCCCCCAAAGGCACATAGATCAACAGAGAGAGACTTGACTGCACAGGAAATTGAAGGATTCAAAGACAAACTGAAGATATTTGATGGTGCAGTTGGATTTACATGGCTCTTGTCAAACGAACCTGACGAAATTACTGAGGATCTTGTAGTTGGAATTGAGGATATTATATTTGATGCGACATACTTTGAAACTGTTGATAAAGTGAAGTATTTCTGTGATAAATTGCAGATATCTCATGAGACGATTACGAAGGTGTCAGAAGTAACAGTTGGTCAAGCCCAAAATGAAAAATGGCTTGTTTATAAAAAACATCGTCTCACAGCCAGCAACTTTGGAGTAGTTTTGGGTGCTTGCAAGAGGAACCGTTTTCCTAAATCTTTGTTCAAATGATTGGCTGGTAGGTTGTTGAAACAAATAGTTATTGAAAATATAAAAATTAAATCTCGTTTCAGGAGCATACAATTTGGACCACGTTAAATCTGTTCAATGGGGGCGAGAACATGAAGCCGAAGGTATAGCTGCTATAGAGCGGAGTTTAGGAGTGAAAGTCATTCGTACTGGGCTATGGTTGCATTCATGTGGATTTTTGGGGGCAAGCCCAGATGGATTAATTGGAGAGGATGCCATTGTTGAAGTGAAATGCCCCTTCAAGTATAGGGCTATGTCCATGATGGAAGATGTCAAATCTTCAACAGAATATATAATTTCTACTGATGTTGATGGGAATATAGTCCTGAATAGAAATCATGATTATTTCTTCCAAATACAAGGGCAGCTTGCTCTTACAAAGAGAAAAAATTGTCACTTGGTCATTTGGACCCCCCAAGAAGTTGTGATCCTTGATATAAAAGCAGAAGACTTCGAAAGTAATATTGATATATTGAAAAACTTTTACCTCACCCATTACGTCAAGTTTCTGCTTGGAGAAGAACATGCTGATTAAATATACATCTATCGGTTTTTCTTAATTTTTATTTAACACATAGCTTACTTAGTACATATAAATGAATGTAAAATATCTACTTAATTAATGTAAATGTAATTTTGATTATCACTGAATAAATATATAACTTGCAAACGAAAATTCATTGAAATATTCACTCATATAATTTTTCAACTTCTGTTATAAGAGGAAATTGCATATTTGTCAAAGCACCACAAATTCTTATTATCATAGAAGATTGAGCAAACAGTGAATATGGTATGGAATCTAATATTGAGAAACATTTTATTCGCCTGATTGCTCTCTCCACATGAATTCGAGCTCTAGCTATCGTTCTTGTTTGAATTGCTTGCTGGGGTGTAAATTGTGCAGTGGTTAAAAATGATGGGACATTCAAAGATACTCCCTGAGGTAACAGATCTTTTATAAGAAAACCTTTGTCAGCCAATATGAGATCCCCAGTTTCCATCTCTTTTAAAATACCAGAATCCTCCACTATTTTTTTGTCAGAAGAGGAGCCTGGGTACAAATCACTAACATAAGTGACAACTCCATTTGGAGCAACCCCTATCAGTGCTTTCAATGTATTCATATGCTTATAGGAACTGTATGTTAATCTTTGTTTGCCATGGAACTTGGTCTGACACATTTCACTTCAGTACAATCCAGTACTATGCGGCAGTTTGTAAAGGTACTAAAACATGATGGAAGGCAGGATTTATTTTTGTTCCTCGAGGGAACATTTGCCATTAGTTGACTTACCATAACTTCATGGAGAGCGTATATCCATGTATAGACAACATTTGATATTGTTGTGGGACTACAATTGAAACGACATGCTAAATCAGAATGAAGAAGATTCAATCTCAATTTCATTAGAGTTATCAAGAGCTGATCTTTCTTACTTATATTGCCCACATTCCATCCTAGATAATAGGATAGTTTAATGTTTTCGAATAGGCTGAATAATGTTTCGAAAAGATACCGATTGGGTATTCCAGTATACATATTTATAAGTTTATCATTATTTTTTATATGTTCAAATGAAAAAGTAACATGCAAGTGATCCAACTGTTTACGAAGTTCTTCATTTTCTTTTTGTAGAAAGTACATCTCAGCATTTTGTTGAGCACTGCTAGCCAATGACCATTTCTCAAGTTGAGTCTGAGACGTGCTGAGTGAACTTTCACTTCCTTCTGAAGTTCCAGGCACAGCAGTTTCTTGTAAAGAAACATTTTCCACGGCATTAACTCTAGTTTGTTTTTTCTCTGACCTACAACGAAAAATGGTTCATTATATGCCTCATCTTAAGTACATTTTGTTTCTTATACCTTTTTTTCTTCCTTTCTGGTGAAGTATATAAAAACCTACGATCCATGTTGTGTTCAAATATTGTTGGGAGATTATTTTTATCCCTGTTCACTAAATGGCAACTGCATACCAACGAATGAATTGTTGGCTCCCTGTCCTGACGTCTACAAAGTAAAATACTTTTAGAACTTTCAACATTTCTATAAAAAACTAATTTTTACCTGATGTTAGTGATCCACTTTCGTCTCAACAGTGGATCTTTGGGGAAGCGGAACCAGGAACAAATGTGTTTGTTACTATAATGATAACAATCAGGCACAAAGCACATTACCATGGTGAGACGTTCAATCAGTTCAGTCCACTTTATTGTGAGGTGAAAAGACCGGCCCTAAAAGTAAGAAATCCTGATAAATCGAATGACATAACCTCACTTCACTCTAATACGTATTCATTCAAATTATATAACTGGTATTACCTGTTTCTAATTTTTTTATGAATAACTGAGCTAGGCTTCACTACAGAATTATATCAGAATGGTTTTGTTTCTCACAGTATAAAAAATATACACATTCAAAAATTCACTTATGGAGATTTACATGGGAATCAAATTTTAATGGAAACATGTCAGGAGTACCAACCGGACAGTTGACGTCACGACTTTTCTGGTCTATTCATATTATAGAATACCAGAGCCACTTTATGAGGGCATAAATAATTTGATTATTTTCGGGGGGAAGACTGAGATGATCAACACGAACGAAATAGTGGAGGCACAACATGTACTTCCCACTCCAGTGTTCAATACTATTGTACATAATTTGGGAAAACTTAGAAGGAAAAGAGATGGCGTAAACATTGAATACTAAATTTTCTATCACCCCTTCTCAATTTAAATGTTAAAACAAAAGTAAACATTTGAGTTGTTAAATAACAAACATTCAGCATCCTAGGACATTTAACCTACACATCAAGAATTTTTCTTTATTCAACGGTTTTGTAAACATATCGGATACATTTTCACGTTATCCTATCTTTTGGTAGTAGAGACAACGGTGTTTGAACAAATTTCGCATTGTATCTTTTACATATATCACACATTTAGATACAATTCGTTTTATTGTTTGTCTACCTCTTAGTATCCAGAATTTATCTCGTAATATACATAAAAGTGCTTGTACACCAGCATGAAAATTCAATCTATGATTTTTCTCACAATCTCATGTTTGTTTGGTAGAACTATGGGGCACTTGAAATCTTCTGAAAGCTCTCCCAAAATCAGCTTTGTTTTGATTCTCCACAATCCATTCGCATCTCTGAATACATGTAAATTTTGAATAGACTTAGCTTCATCTCCAAAACTTTCCAATTGAACCAACTTCAAAATTTGTATTTCAGCTTCCATAATTTCATCGTAACCAAGTGTTCCGATTGTTCTAAGGGATATTTTTCTTGAATTATTCAAGAATCTCAATATCCAACCCATCATTCTCACAATTTTAGAATATTTTGAAAAATAGTTGAATACATCAGTTGAAATATTTACTTTCGATATAAGTGTTACAATAGTTTTCCGTTCTTCTTTATTTACTTCCTCCATTGAAAAAGTAGTTTCATGGGTTGGCCAATCTTTAGAATCATCTTTCAACCAACTGGGTCCGTTTATCCAACAATTTTCTAACAAATTTTTGATATTACATCCTCTTGATGGAATGTCTCCAGGATTCAATTTACCAGAAATGCCATTCTTGTATCTGAGAGAATGATCTGATTTCCTTGACTCTATTACCTACAAAAGTATTCCAGTTGCCTTTAGTTTTTATCCAGGTTAATGCAACCATTGAATCGCTCCAATAATAAGTTTTCATATTCCGAAATCCCTCTACCTCCTTCATAGAACGACATAAACGTACTCCTAATAAAGCTGCGATCAACTCGAGTCTAGGTATAGTACTATCTTTTGGAGCTAATCTAGACTTTGCCTGTAGTAATCTTACTGAAGTGAAATTTTCACAGGTAGTTCTCAAATATATACAAGTAGCAATAGCTAGCTTGCTAGCATCACAGAACACATGAATACTGGAATTTTCGGGAAATTCCAAATCAAAATTTTCGCCAAGTGTTCTGGGGACTCTACAAAGACTAATCATATGAATTTGTTTCAACCACGCCTCAAATGGTTTAATTATCTCTACCGGTAATTCCTGATCCCATCCTAACTTTAATTGCCATGTTTTTTGCAATAGTAATTTAGGTATTAATGTTACTGGGCATACAAATCCGATTGGATCGAAAATCTTTTGCGCTGTAGACAACAAACCTCGTTTTGTCCGTGGAATACTCTCGAGTTGAACTAGAGAATCAATGTCACAGTAGAGAGTATCTTCTTCAACATTCCAAAGTAGACCTAATACCCCAACAACATTTTCGTTACACGAAGTGTCGGTGGATAATTTATTAGGAGTCCATCCTCTGAGATTGAATTTAGCATTAGACATTAATTGTTTAGATTCCTCAATGAATGTTTTTAATTCTTCTTCAGTATTTACGCTGGTAACACAATTATCAACATAAAAAGAATTCTTTAGCTTTGTAGCTGTTTTCATAAACTGTTCTGGAACTTTATCTAAATGATGATTCATGGTAGCTGTTAAAAGAAACGGACTTGGTTCAACACCAAATACCACCCTTATCAAACCCCACCTGCATACTACAACCCCGGTCACAAACCGCATTGCAATGGGGAAATCTGATAAAAGGGATAACCACGTAGAAACTTCTTCTATTAGAGGCTTGACCATTGAAACGGCTATATCCTGGGCCACCAAGATAGGCGTGACTATATATAGGACAGAGGAAGTGTGGGGGGACACCAATAGGAGCTACATAGTGGTCAAACATCCTGATTATAAAGAAGGGAAATCTTTCATCTTTACCTTGCTTATGATCAATTGTGCAAAGATTACAGAACAGACACTTTTTGATCCTGTGGAAAATATTAACCGGGATTATCTGACAAGGGTGATCACATATTTCAGATGTTCTGGTAATTGCTCGAGCAAATGGTCTAAGTCGATATCTTATATATTTTCAATTAAAGAGAAAACGAGCGACTCCATATGGATACATTTCTATAAGGACCCTCCTGAGTAAGTTGTACCCATAGCAGGAGGGTCCTTATAGAAATGTATCCATATCGCTCGTTTTCTCTTTAATTGAAATTCTCACCATGATAGTTTGTAATAAAACAGTAGTTTTGGAGTTACTTGCTAAAACGTTTTCTACTGGCTGATCTTCCTTTTTATCAATTTTATCTAGTTTAGCAATTAAATCATGACACATTATGGGATAATGTTTTCTTGAACAAACTTCACATTTAACAAACGCCTTACAGTTTTTACTGGTATGATTTTGTTTTAAACAGGTAAAACATCCTTTTTTGTTCATTACCAAGGTTTTTCTCTCATCGAGACAATTTTTGTGTTTTCACACAGTCCTGACTTGTATGCATCTTTTCGCAAAATAAACAAAATGGAATTTTCTTACCATCGTTTGCTACTTCTTTCAAATTAGCCGAATATAAAGCTGCTGCGGTATATGGTCCATTTTCACCTGTGGGTTTTTTATGTTTAACAGCTGTAGACATGTATTTACACTTATGATCCGTATTGAAGCTTGATTGAGCTAAATTGATTCTTTCTTCGAATGCTGCATCATCTATTTCAGTAGAGAGAAAACATTCTCTGATATTTTCGTCTGCTCTTAACAATCTGTCGCCTTTGTCTTCTAATTGCCTGGAAATGGCCAACAGATCTTGTTTATTTGCTGCCTTATCTTGAAATATCATATCTAACTCTCTGCATATCTTCGAGAAGTGGTTTCTTATCAATTGCCTTTCCTTTTCGATATTTTCCATTTCTAGCTCAATTAGTCTTGTCACGGTCGCCAAAATGTTATAATTAAGCTTAGGAAATGGATAAATAACGTACAAAGTTTTATGGATCTTTCAATTATATTTTATATTAACATTCAAAATGACATTGACAATATTATCATCTCACTGTGGTCAATACAGATAAAAAATACATGAAATAAAATCCCTTGAATATTAATATTTCCAACATTAGTAGTAACGACCAAATAGATGTGTTTTCATATGAAGGATTCAACCCGAAGATAATAAGGAGAGAGTTGCCACATTGAAGACTGATCTTCCCTTACTTCTTAGCATATATATCAAACGAGGATAAACATCACCAAAATGATAGAGAAAATGTCAGAAGAGGGGAAGCAGGAAGTGATGGAACTTAGAGCAAAGTACAACATTCGTGATAAAGTGCCAGTTGGAGGTTCTCGATTAGCCATCACGTTATCAAGAGTTGCAGCTGCTTACCCTGATACCGTTGTTAGAATCCTCCATGCTAAGCCTTCATTATACGATGGACCGATAACAGCTCCTCAGTTTGACATAGTTCCAAGATTCTGCTGCATGCCATGCTTTGCATCCTGCATTCCAAGAACTTCAACCTTTACTGATGCATTCTTAAGGGTTCATTTCGAGGTTATGTTAAATCTAGACTCAGTAATTAACCCTAAGAAGTCAACTGATCCAAATAAAATAATGTTGTATCAGAAAGCTGGTTACGAATCAACCTTATTAACACCTTCGCTGCTCATGACTCATTAATAAGTCATGCGCTTTATTTGTCATGTGCGCGTGACTTATAAATAAGTCATCTGTCCTTCAAGTTTTCGAGCATTCAGTGGTAGGGTAGCACTGCAGCAATCAAGTGTATTTTACGTGAGCATAGTCGAAAGGGTTTAAAAAATGTAAAAACTCGTTCAGTTGAGTTTGTGATGTCGGAGTGAACAGGCAGAGCCAACTAACGCGAAAAGCGTGAATTATACAGAAATCCCCAAGGGCCTAAGGGTAAAGCTGCCATATCGAGAAGCTGCACGTGGTGTTGGAATCAAATAAAAAGAAGAAGGAACACGTCATACCATTGCCCGGCATGCGTGGGTACACCATACCTTTGTATTGGCGATTGTTTTAAAAATTTCCATAAAAACAAATGAAATGTCATTTTCACAAAAATTAATAAAATACCGCTAGATTTTCCTGTTTTCTTTTTTCCCAAATGTTTTTTTTAATGTATTATTTAGTTTATTGCTGTTTTACATACATGACGTCTAAATAAGTCATCAGCACTACGTTTCCATTATAGTGATCAGTGCGCGTGACTTATTTATACGTCATGGCCATTTTGGCACTGATTTTTGGAGACACTTATCTTAAACCAGTTATAAAAGCGTTTTTTGATAGAAATCTCTTAGATTTATGTGAAAAAGTTCGTTAGCACCAGGCGCCTACGCCCTAAATTCAAGTAGCAGCGAAGGTGTTAAATGAATTAGCTAGAAATGAACTCTTCATTTTATTGGGTATTCTAAGAAAAGTTGATGAAGCTTTGGAACCAACGGAAGAATGGAAAAATATTTTTGAAGCATTTGGACCTTTAGAAGATCAACCCACTGAAGTTGCTACTCAAACAGACATTAAATTGAAAAGAAAACCAGCAGACATTACTCCATCAACAAGTAAGAAAACTAAGAAGTGATGCAGGTTAATTTACTGATGACTTTTTAATTTCAGGTTCTTCAGAGACGATTTCCAGTGGATGAACGAGTGCAATACTTTATTTAGATTTAAGATTGTTTTACTTAGAATTAAGATTGGTATATTTAAGTTTTGTTATTGTTGTATTAATAATTGTGTGATTTATAGTTTTAAGATTTAAAATAGTCAAATTTTTTCGTTGTGTCAGATAGGGACCAAAAAATTATTTCTATATTAGTTCATCTTGACAACGGTAGCTGGAACGCTACCGAAACGTCGAAATAAAAAATAAAAAAACATTATTGTGGTTTGATTCCCAAAAAAATAAGAAAAAAAATAATATTTTGTTTGCCTCCCCATTGCACCCATTATCTTCAACCCCTAGATCGAGCATTCTTTAAGAGCCTCAAGGGATACTTTTATGAGGCCTGCCGGCGAATGGTGTTAGCCGATCCTAATAAAAAACTCAATAGGCTGCAATTTGGTAAACTCCTGGGGGATGCTTGGGGAAAATCCGCAACTGTGAACAATGCAGTATCGGCTTTTAAAGCAACAGGGATATCACCATTCAACCCAGATATCATACCGGACTATGCATTTTTACTTCAGCAAACAAGAGATCCCATTCATCAGACTGCTGATAACGAAATAGTGGAACAAAATATTCATGTCCCTGATCCTCAACCAGGATGTTCAGGAGTACAGCACTAGGAAAAAATCATCCAAAAACCAGACTCCCCTCAAACAAATAACCAAAAAAAACGCAAAAGGAACGAGCCGGATATTACACCGGGAAAAACCCTTGACCAGATTTCGCCTGTCCCTAATGTTACTCCAGGTATGAGAAAAGTTCGAGCCAATCTAGGAGGAGTTCTATCTTCGTCCACGTATATCCAAAAAAGAAAAGATATTGAAACGAAAAAGAAAAGAAGGGTTGAGTCAATTACAAATCCAAAGAAAAGGAAGAATGAAAAACCATTATACAGCGGAAATCAAGTAAAAAAAATCAAAAACGACTCTTCTTCTTCCGAGTCCCAAGACGTGATTTTGAATGATTCGTCGAGTGATGAGGAACATCTTAGCGATTTAGAAAATGAATGCGTTGGTGTAACGAAGATTACCGAAAAACGAAGAAAAAGGATGATTGGATTAATCGCATATTTTGTTCAAGATGGCACATCTTATAACAATATTTGTCAAACATGCGGAGTTTCCGCAACAAAAAAGAAACGTTAAAAGTTGAAGGTCCATCTATCCTACCCCTAATGAACCATCTCTCCTATCCTACGTAGGACAGTCGGACCAATTTAGCATTTCAGTTTTTTATTTTTTATGCCATTAGGATAAGTGGTTTGTTTTTTTTAATTCTACCAAGAAAATGCCAAAGTTGTTATTAGTTTACTGTTTTTTATTTTTTTAAATATAAAAAATATTAAATATTTTGTAAAACGTGTTCCATCTTTCCTCGCTTTACCCTACCGAAAAATTATTTTCGTCGTAATTTTTAAATGTAATAGTGATAAAAAGTTACATAATGCCTTTTAAGAGACCCAGTTAAAATGTGGTTGGATTAATAATATATTTTGAGGTGCCGCAAAGCTGTAGAAAATATGTATTTTTAGGCAAATTTAACCATATTTGAACATTTTTTTCTTATAGTTTAAAAAATATTTCAACTTTATAATTATGCATTGTCTTTTTATACTGTTTAATTTAAACAATTTATAAGTAAAAGAAACTGATATAGGTTAAATAACACTGCAAATAATATATATTTTTAGATATAATCCTCTTAATAATATGTTGGTGGAAAGTCCTTCAGCCCACATGTTATTTACCGCAAATAAATTTGTGTATCGTGTGGTTGTAAGTGATTTTAATTTATGCAAAATAGTGTAGTTAGTTATATACAGTAGGTAGGTATAAGTCTACCCTGTGAATGTTGGCAAGTACTAACTCCAAGTTTTAGATATCAAATCAATAATAATTCATGTACTAAATATTCCATATTCTCCATTGTTTTGTGTCTTTTTACGAAGAAGGTTAGTGACTTATTCCTCCAGTCGTATAAATATAATATATTTAGTTAGTTGTGAATAAGTATACCTGGTATTTAAATATTGAATCAAATTATGAATAATATATAAAACAAAGCACACACGTCAAAGTAAAAACAACCACAGCAAAAATGATAAACACTGGAGAATCCATTTCACTAAAGGAGATTTTAAAAGAAATTATCAAAAGTAAAAATGAACTAAAAAACTCAATAGAGGCATCTGAAGCTAGGCTTTTGTTAAAAATACAAACAGTACAAAGTGAAACTATTGAATTACAAAAAGAGAACCAAGAGCTTAAGCAAGAGGTTGAGAATTTAAAACGTGAAAACAAACAGAACAGTATTATTGAAAATATGGGTTCAGTTGATAAAAGTGACATGTTACTTAGTTCGGTAGAAAGTGTTCGCAAAACGGTCAAATGGTATAAAAAAACTTTTTTTTCATATGGTGGACTTATCTTTACTCAACTCTCACGTCATTTACAAAACTGCTACGGGTAAAAACATTTCCTCATTGGATTTTCAATTACAACTTGTAAAACAGCTTTTAGAAGCTTATCATGTTCTACAAAGCGAATCCAGAAACGGGAGAAGATCTGCGGATGGAGATAATCCACTACGTCTAACAGAGCGCCATTTTGTTTCCACGATTCCGGCTACTCAGAAAAAGAAATCTCCGCAGAGAAAATGTGTTGTATGTGCTAAGCATGACAAACGGAGTGACACTAGATACATGTGTAGATTATGCAATGTACCTCTTTGTATTCTTATTTGTTTTGAGAGATATCACTCTTGTAAAATTTATTAGAATGTTTCTTTTATTTTTTTATGCCTTTAACTGTTTTAAAAGTTTTATAATTCTATTTCATCTGTTTTCTAGAATGTTTCTTTTAACTTTTGTAACTTTACAATATTGCGTTTAAATTCATTGAAAATAATATGTTTGTTCAGACCGACCCTGTCCGTTAATTTCTCCCCCCGTCCGAGTTGGATCGAGGCGAGCGACGACAGCCAGCAACGAAACGACTCTACCTTCTGTTTCCAAGAAAGAAGGACGTACGAGTCAGGGTATGGTAACTCTGAACAAGCGATGGTACGGCCACGTACTGGATCGGAAAAGTTACTAAAATTGCTGATTTAACGAAAACTGTAACGCTGCTGGTAGTTATTCTCACGGCTACGGCTCACATTGTATTGTAGTCGCCATTTTACGGTTCATGTATGTCGTGCTTCAAGTTTGTTGTTGAAGTGTGAATTAGTTAAAATTATCTTTCAATAATCATTATCGAAAAAGACAATGTCCAAGTTTATTGTGAAGGAATGTAATGTATATAGTGAACTCGGTAAGTTTAATTTTAGTAAAATAAAACAAAACATCTTTCATAACATAAAAAGTGACAAATTACTAAAGTACTTTTTTGTTTATACAGCTTTATACTTCCAATCCAGGAAGAACAGCTTTTAATTTGATGGAACGAAGTGGGAACAAATGCTCGGATTTGAAGAGGTAATTTTTTACACATATATTTATTTAATGTTATTAAACATGATTATGTTCCAGATTATATAAACCAAAGAAGTTAATGGACATTTGTTTGTATCAATTGTATCCCACAAGAAACAATTCCATCTACAAGCAAATAGTGTGTCTAAGAAGTGTTGAAGAGCATTAAAGCCATTCTGAGTGGTTGATAATCATATGAAAAGTAATATAAATCTCATATAGTATAATTATATTTGCAAATAATAAAATTCTTTGCAGATACCAGGATCATTATGGAACTATCTATGGAGACTCCCTCCTTAAGAAGTGCCAATAAAAGTCTACTGGAAAAAGGTAGAACAATTTTCAAAGGTAAATAGTTTCGAGTAACAAAATAAATATTCAAACCTGCACAGTACTATGTGTTTGAGCTAATTAAAAATGTTTATAAATATATTGATGATAGTCATATTCTCTTCAAGATTGACTAGATTAAACGATGAAATAAAACAATTTAGTTTGTTTAATATCATCGTTTAGTATGGATCTTCATCAAGTAAAAGCCTCATCTATTCAATTTACTAGATTGGCATTGTAAACTACACTTTGCTAATAGTATGCAAGTTTTGGTTTTTAGTTAGTTTTATTTGTAGTAGGTTGATCGATTTGTTTGTTATTTAAAAAATCTCGATAACACTGTTTTCCTTGAAACTTAAAGGAAATTTTCACCTATTGTAGGCTCCTGTATATTTATATTAAATACATTTGTGTGCTTACTACTATCACTTTTCTTATTTGTAGAACTTTTATAAAACAGTTGACTGTAAAATAAAAAGTTGAGCCAAAAGATATAAAAATTTCAGTCTCATTCTATCATTTCTTTGATTTATTAAATCCTTTTGCTTTTTACATAATGTTATATTTAATTATTTCTGCAATCCATAGTGTGAGCTCACTATTTCTATATTTGTTTTTTAAACATGCATTTTTATTACTGTTGATGAAAACTATAATCATATATTATCTAATTAAAAAGTTTTCATCACCTTACAGGGCATGCTGATTCTTTTCAAAATTATTTACTCAAATTTTATTTATTAACTATTGTATTGTTAAGCTCTTATATTATGTCTTTCTGTTTGTCTTGAAATAAATGAGAAAAAAACGATCTGTTTATTATGTTATTTTTGGTAATGAATAAAAGTATATAAACTGGTTGATTATTGTTTAATTTTTCCCACTCCAGGCATTGTATGGTCCATATTTTGACATTTCATTTGATCTAACTTGTCTATTTGAATGTTATTAATATAATATCAATCAAATGTTCAGTTACTTTAAATGAAATATCAAAAAACGGACCATAAATGCCATATTTCAATAAAAGTAATATTACAGTAATTTTGAATATGCCGCCAAAAACTGTTAAATTACAGGAGTCTACTTTATCGGCAGTTAGCGAGGACCACAACCATGTAAAATGTGTTAGAGCTTACTTTTCCGACCTGTAAGATGGCGCCACCCGTCAAAATTAATTCGCCCTAGTTAGCGCCACGGTCAGATGCCTATCTATAAGTATGTTATCTGTGGTACGAGTGCGAAAGACTCAATTTTAACTTTAATTTTATTCATTTTGTTCATTTTGTTCACGTTGTAAAGTTTAAGCAATTCAATAAATATAAAATGTTTTAAATAAGTGCATTTACCAACCAGCCTATACAGTCCAACAATGTTTTTAACATAAACATATCTTATTTAATACATAAATGCCAAAAAACTATAAGAACTGTGCAGTTTTTGTTATATCAATATAACGAAGCACTGCTCCGGACGTATATGTACGAACTGGCCTAAAAACCCGCGCACAGCGGTCTCGACTTCGGGAGCTAGCGCCTCTGCGAAAAGGTTAAGAAGAGGAATATTTGGATCTTTCATTGTGAAACCCTTCCAGAATAATTACAAAGACTTTCATGAAAGTGCAAAAATATCACATGTCTTTTGAGTGGCATCGTTCATCGACAATAAAAGTTCTAAATTTCCGAAAAATTATGGAGGGTAAAAGTACCTGTGTTACTGAACAGCTTAGTAGTTATGAACGCGAGCTGGGGAAGTCGAATAGAGAAAAACTTGTGTCAATCCTTTCCACTATAATATTCTGTGGTACCCACGATTTATCTCTCCGTGGTAAAACCACTAAAAATTTTGAAGATCTAAACTTTAGTTTAATGCGGAGATTCAGTATTAAAATCTCATTTGGAAAGTTGTGCAAAAAATGCTGAATATACTCCTCCCCAGACTCAGAATGATTAAAGATTTGGGGTGATATTATTCGAGAAGAAATTATTGCAGAAGTAAACGCAAGTGACGGTTTCGCAATATTAGCCGATGAATCTTTTGATATTTCGGATGTTGAGCAGCTTTCAGTACGAGTCAGATTCGTAGATAAAAAGAATTCAGTTCGTGAGGAATACATAGGATTTACTGAACTCACTTCCATGACTGCTGTAGGCATATCATCAGCTATTTTGGAAGTATGCGATAATAATGGTTTGAACATGCAAAAGTTAATGGGATTAGGTGAGAAATATAATAAAGCTCTCTTTTTTCATTGTGCTTCGCATGTGCTCAACGACTTGAACAAAATTCAGGATGTGCAACATTCCGTAGATGTGATTTAAAAAATTATCAACTTTTTCCGTGAAAGTCCATATCGGAGAATAAAATTCCGCTATTTTGTGAAACTAGATGGTCTGCTAAGTACAAGTCTATTAGAATATTCTCGGAACATTTTGAGGAAATAAGAAACGCGCTTGACCATTTATCTAATACAATGGAAGTAAATGGAGATACACGATCTAAAGCCAACCAGTTACTATGCGCCATTTCTAATCCCAAATTTATTGTGTGTTTGCATATTATTTCACACTATAGTGCTAAACTGGAGCCTATATGTAACATTCTACAAGCAAAAGCAATAAACCTTTTGTCTACAAGAAAACATATTCAAATCCTCTTATCTATTCTGAAATATCACAGGGATAATGCGGTGACTTATTTCAGAAATGTTTATTGGACGGGGAGAAATTTGATGTTGATATCAAAGTACCTAGATTAGCTGCGAGGCAGACACAAAGTTTTTCTTTGTTCATTCCGTATCTGGATTCAGTTATTCAGTCGATTGAAATCCGATTTTCCCAAGAGACGGAAAACGCTTATGATCTGTGTATTTTTCACCCCTATTTAATTACGAACAATGAAACATTTAGTTTATTGAAAACAAAAATTCGTAGCATCTCAAAACTGTGTGAAATCGAAAATTTGGATGTTGAAGCCCAAACTTGGAAAGAAATGTGGGTGTCAAAACTCGACACTGACCTCGAGCAGCTTGAGGTGGTTGAATTAATAGATGAACATTGCCAGTTTTTCCCAAACATCAAGAAAGCTCTAAAAATGTTCGTAGCTCTACCTCCTACCACAACAATTGAAAGATCTTTTAGTAGCCTTCGTCGTGTAAAGATCAACAATGTGCGAAGAATTTGTGCGAGAATTTGTGAATAAAAATAACATAATTATTGAAAAAATAATATAGCGGTTTGCCAAAAAGAGGAGAAATATTCTATTACTTTTCTCCCAGTAGAAAGGTACATTTACATACAAATGTATTTTTTATAAAAGGACATATACATATTTTCAACATTAGAGTTAAGTTTTAGTTCAAGTCAACTATATACATACATGTATTTTTGAGAATAAAAATATAAAAGTTGTAATCTACCTTTACTTGCCCCCCCTATATTTGACCCTTCCGGCGCCCATGGTGAAGTATGTATTTGTGTTTGAGGATATTTACACCAGAATAGCATACACGAAATAACATGTCTTCCCAGTACAAGCTACGATAATCTAAATGACAACCAAGGTAGATAATTAGTCGTATGAAAAATATTGCAAAAATAATCGTATGTATTGTGTTTCTATTACATAAGTTACATCATCCAAAGTTCTGTTTGATAAAGGTTCTAATGAAAATGCTTGGACTCGGAGGGGGATGAAAGCTCGAATGAACTTTTTGGGTCCGATGCAGATTCTGATTATGTAGCAGACAAACCCTCGTCACCCTAAAAAACGAAGATGTTACAAAGAGGATTGCCAAAAAAATAAAGCGAAACGTCTTAAAAATAGACGACTTGCTTACGAAAATATTCAAATGATAATAAAATGTGATGGAACGGAGTAAAGTAATGCATGTTGAAAAAAATATGTTGCCACCATATGATAATAAATGCCGCTTGACCTGCTCTACAAAATCAGAGACAAAAAATGTTTGAAGAGCATTGGGAAAGCACGTTTACAAAGAAGATTCAAGAGGAAACTGAAAGTGCGGATAACCATAAATCAACTTTCAAATTTTAAGTTAATGCCAGAAGCAATGATTATACCGCACTTAATAATTAATTATAGAAAACGCTCAAAATTCTGCGTCGACAGTATTAAACTAAACACTTTCTACATAATATAGTTCCAAATAAGTGACTCCACATATTCCCAAAAGAAATATTTTTTTTGCTACCTACCAATGAGTTGAATTTGATTTCCGTCTCAACTAATAATTCATCATTAGGTATCAATGTTGTACTTCGCAATAGCTAGATAAACTTTCATAGCAGAGCACTCATTTGTTATTTCCCACACTGTGCTGATTCCGTGGTGCAGGGCAAAATGAGATTTGCCCATTTTTAATTAATGTTCAAATTTTGGAAGTAAATAATATCAAAACCTGGCGTATGGACCAAAAAGATAAGTCAGATCGAACAAAGACGCGTCAGTTACCGATGTTCATATGGAGGTATCTTCAAATATTTTCTAAGGATTGTTCCGTTAGAGATAAGTCAACTCATCTCATCTGTAACAAAATGAGGAATTGAATAATTTCTGTCGTAACGAGATAAGTCAACATAATTCGAAATTAATAAATTCGTTTGTTTATATTTTTACATCCATTCAGTGATTGAAGGATTACAAAATAAATATACGATATTTTACTTGAAGGCGGCCTGTGACAACTGCGAGGCAACATTGTCCGAACATTTCAAGAAATTACCCCGGAAATGTTACGCAACTCTTTAGATCACTTTTTGTTCAGGTTGCAAAAATGTATAGAACAAAATGGACAACACTTGGAACATCTTAAAGATTTTTATTAAATTAAAAAATTTATAATGTTCATTTTCATTAAAATTTGATTTTTATTTGATTTCTAATAAGTCGTGCTTCTTTCAAAAACATTCCGTATAATTTTTTTTTAAGCGTAGGTATTAGTTAGCATTGTTTTTTATTTAAAACGTATGAGCCAGACATATCTTTATCTAACAAACAATCATCATTAAAAACCAAATAACTTACCCATTTTTCATCTAAACTTCAACAAATTATACATTTTCAGAAAGGGGAGGAGTTCAGCTTTCAGATAGAATAAAAATATGTAGGGTGTGTCTTTAAAAAAATAGACGATATTTGCATTTAAAAATACCATTTTTTTAAAAACACCCTACATAAGATTTCACTAATTAAACATTTATACTGAAAAAACTTTATATAAAAAGAAATTGTTCCTCGAAAACCGCACCTCCCTATCGTTTCTGAGTTGCGAGACTTTTACAGTTAAAATGGGTCAGAAACTTCTGGGACACCCGGTATTTTAAGATGATTCAACATGCAAAAATGTTCTGCAACTGAGGCTCTCTACCCCTAACCGGAAATTGTGTTCCAACCAGTGATAGGGTTCTTTATCGAGCCCAACATCCATGGACTCGGGACCTCGGTTTTACGTCTCCTCCGAAAGACGGCATATCTACATTATACCTCGTGCTCATTGGTATAATGCCTGCGATCTGTGATATGCTACTCCGCTGCAGGCTGTATGGGCTATTTACACGACGGTCTTCCCTAGTATGGTCACCCATCCAAGTACTAACCGCACTCGACACTGCTTCACTGTAATTATCGCATCAGAGGCGTTCCACCACAGTGCTGGGCCGACGCCACCATCAAATCCACATATCGTTACCCTAATTCGCAAACCACGTTACTCCAGAATTTATCGAGATCCTGTTTTTTGCGCCATCTACCAGCATGGCACTGAGCGAACGCTACTCGAAAATCTCATAACTCCAATTCTATTTTTAAAGCATTAATTCCAGAAATAGAAAAGCTCCTAACTCCGACCATGGTAACATGGTACTTAGAAAATCTTGTAACTACGAAAATCTAAAGAAGGCACAAACATCGTTTCTCCAAAAAACATCAAAATATGAAAGCAAATCTCGTAACTCCGATGTATATTTATTGTCAAATAATCAGAATGTGTGTTTTCTGTTGTTAATAATTAGTGCCTGGTTATTGAAAAATATCAAAAGATAAGTATGAACAGTTACAGCAACTAAACAGTTGCTTGGAAAAAGACTGGCATTCCTTATATGATTCCCTACCGTATGAATAATAATGTAAAATAAAAGTTTTTATATTTATACAATAAAAATTTTTTAAGTTTTCTTTACTCTTCACTTTGCAGTTATTTTCATTAAATAACTTGTTATTTTATTACGAGCTCAGAACATTATTATTACAATATCAACATATCAATTGGGTAACGATATGGATATCAATTTCAGACATAAATAATTATGAAAAATTAGAAAACAAAGATATCGGTTGGTATACAGGGTAACGAAGAAATCGATATTTCAGCGCAAGGATCAGTCAGTAATAGTAATATTCCAAAATTAGAGCTAAAACTTCAACAAGGCCATATCTGCTATCTGTTAAGATTTTTGTTATGAAATTCATAACAAAATGCATGAAATAGTGACAAATTCTTAACTACCTACCTACAAGAGATGAACAAATAAGACCAACCTGATTGAGGATTGGACACACAGTTCCAACTGACCAATTCCAAATTAGCAAAAAAGACACACCTCAATGTAACAAAAATATGTCCGTCAAACACGTTATTATAACAAAGTCACTAGTGTGCAAACCAGCAAAGACGCCGTAGCATTCCCAACAGCCTACATTCAACTTTCAGAGACCAAATGAATGATTCCTTGAGTTTCTTAAACGACATAAACATGTACAAATTGTAATTTTACTGTTACGTTATATTGAGTAAATGTTTTTCTTCAACCAATACAAAAAATGATATTTCGAATGAAAATTCGATTATTTTTGAAAGCAAGTATTTTTCGTCCGTTATAACGTAGTAGATTTTCAATTCGAAAGTTTGCAATTTTTTATAAGTGTCGAAAAAAAAATGTTATACGAGGTATATCCACAAAATAAGTTCAGTTTCTATTTCTATCCGTGGGAGCGCTGTGATCACAGTTCCGAGCATGCGCGGCAGTTACTCTGACTCGAGGAGAAAAAATGTACGCCATTTTCAAATCGCTGCTGCCGACGTGTTCTTTGTATTGCTTCTTTATAATGGCAGCCTTAATTGAAAATGCCGCTGATTGTGGAATCAGATCTGTGATTCGTTTTCTAAATGCAAAGAAAGTTAAACCAAGTGAAATTTATCGGCAAATCATTATTCCAAATTGTTTCATTTTGTGAATATGACTGATATAGAGAATTGGATTCAAGAAATAATCTTCATAAATATAACACGTCACTGATAAATTGTCGACTATTTTTATTGCTGCTTAATTTCCCTTGAATTTATTAATTTGACTCGACATTATTTTGGCATCAATAATCAGATGATGGATGGCAAAATGTCTCGGTAAATTATTATAAAACACAGTTGAACATTCTTAATAATCGATTTTTAATCTAACTTTTCACCGACATCTTAAAATTGGAGGCTTAACGCAGTTAACATGATCATCCCATGGAACTATTTTTTTCAAAGAATTGGAAATAATATTGTTGGTTCTCTATCCTTGTCTTGACTGCTTGGTGCCTGGAACTAGCTTTTTTACTGGCACTCGAAATAGAAAATGTTTCTGTTGGACCACCTAAAGTAGACAAAACAAGAGGATTTGAATAAAAAAAAACACAAGATAAGTTTTTCTGTACATTGTTCCAATACAATTTAGAGCAAAGTCTTGAATTTTTAAACTATTTATAGGGGGCGTCCATAAATTACGTGAGGTGTTTTTTTGAATTACCTGTACCTCCCTCCCCCCTGGTGAGATGTCGTGAGATTTTTCAAAATGTGGGTTTCTTACGTAAACGCGTTGGATTGTTATTGTAAAAAGAAAAAAAAATGCTTCTTGCTTTTATTTACGACTAGTTAAGGACTAGTAATCAATATTGCTGAGAGTTATAAGCGTAAAAAGAATTTAACAATAGAATACTTAAATCGTAACTACTGTGATTAAAAAAAGAATATCGACTCTAATTCAGTCCATGGAGAATCATGCGCGGTCTCAAGAGAAACTATTGGAACCAACATGTCCATATGTTTCAGTAAAATCATCTGCTCCTTCAACATATAGTATAGTATAATTTTTTTTTGTTTCAATCAGACAAAAAATTGCGTGATATTTGCAGAGACCCCCCCCTTAAACATCTCACGTAATTTATGGGCGCCTCCATAGAAATACTGTAGTTTTTATTAAATATTCGATATAAAAAAAATCATGGGTCAAATTTGACACCATTATTCTTTGGTAAACTTACGGTTTATTTTCGAATTGTTGATATCCAAGTATGATTCAAAGTTGAAATGCTTCTATATCTATAAAATAAAATATATTAGATAAACACTTATTTAGATTATACAGAGTGAGTTTCAAGTATGGAACTCCTCAATTATCTCAGAAACAGATGATTTTTATAGATTTTGATGTCAGATATTTCCTTTTTTTTCGGAACAACATCTACTTTCAGTTAGTTAGTAAAAAAGTTGAACGAAACTGGCTCAGAAAAAGATTCGCCCAAATCAGGGCGCAGAAAAACTGCATCAATTGAAAACAAATCTTTAGATGTTTGTGTCTTGTTAGAAGACGATATACACTTGAGTACTGGACAAATATCCAAGGAACTTGATATTTCGCAAACATCCATAATGAAAATTTTTTGTGAAATATCATACATACTAAATAAGATTAGTTCAAGAGTTGTCAGATGATGATTTCGATAGACTTGAAGAGTTCGCAGACATAATAATGGAAAAATTGTGTATCAAAACGATCCAAATTTATTATTTGCGATAAAGCCACTTCTTTTATTAATGGAAATGTAAATCGGCATAATTGTAGATACTTGTCACGTAACAATCCTCGTTGGATGCGTGAATGTCACACACACTATCCACAAAAAATGAATGCATTTTACCTGAGTTGGCTCGGTTACTTTTAAATCCAAGTATTTTCAATTACATTTGAAAGTATAAATTTTATTATTCGTAACTTTCAGACAATAGCAATTTATCAAACGACAATATTTGGCTGCAACAAGATCTCCATCTCACTATGCGCGTGTGGCGAGGCTATGTCTAAATAAGGTGTTTCCCAAAAGATGGATTGGAAGGCGTTGTTTTATTGAGTGGCCCCCGCGATCACCCGACATTAATCCTTCAAACTATTTCCTGTGGTATCACTTAAAAAATTGAGCAGTCATTGATGTTGCAAAATGTATTGGGGTAAACTGTATGTTTTCTAAAATTTCTAATGTCTCTACTACCCAAATGTTGACAAACCCCTAGCATGAAACAAACATTTAAAGATTTGCCTTCAATTTTATTGCTGTGGGTTTTTAGCAATGTATTGACAGTAGACCTGGTTATGGTATTTCTATTAGGATATAAATTATTAAGAGAAACGAGTTTATTCAATCAGCCATCTAAACGTAATATTTTAAATTCGGCGAAGATAATGTAAATGTAACTATAAATCTGAATATATGGTGTTACGAAATAACATGTTTGATATTTGATAATAATTCCACAATTAGACTTGCCGTTAATTTGGAACGATTTCTTATAGAATTCACCCTAATTGGTGTCAAAAGCTCTAAACCGAAAACGCAAAAAATAGATACTGTATATAAAGTGGTAATGAATTCTGGATTTACTCTCATGAACCAAAAGATAAACGTCAGTCGCCTGTTTGGGTGATCTAGGATAAACCAAATCCAACAAAAATGATACGTTCCTGAAGTGTTTCAAAAGATAGTGGCAACATTTGTCACAAAAGTCAGGTAGCATCAATTCCTCTCCAAGATCAAAGATCAGTTACAGCTGATTGGTACATATCGATTTGTTTGCAGGAAGTAATAGCCGAGTTTCGAAAAACCAAACCCCAACGACAAACTATGCTCCTCTAAGACAATACAAGTTCCCACACCGCTTGAAAAACAATGGAGTTGTTAAAAGAAGAAAACACCATCCTCCATACATTCCCGACCTATCATTTACATGCGGTATAAACTTTTATATGCTGTAACCGTATAAAAAATAATTTTAAAATGTGAAAATTGCCTATGTCCATTCTATGAAACTTTTTTCATATTATCTCTCAAGACAAAGGAGGTCTCAAACTCCGGAGTATAAGTTGTATTATATTTTATGAGAATTTGTAAATTTATATGCTTTATGTCTATTAATTTACCTGCAAAATATGCTTCTCCTTCTGCTGGTTGTACTGGAATTTCTTCATTACATTCAATCAATTTCATGGCAATCTCTTTTATTTCCGTTCTTTATGCTTTCATTCGTCGCAGTCTGTTTTCCATTTCAATTACGACGTATTCCATTTTTTCAATTTTTGGTCGTTTTTCTTGAAGTTTCTAGTTAAAAAATTAATATCCACATATTAATTAAATACAATTTAAATCAATTCCAGAAGCAATCGTCGTCTTTGCCGACTTTTACCTTTGATCGGCATATGCTGGTAAAAGAAAAAAGATAATTTCAAAATTTCTGTTAAATTTTTCTTTTGGTAGAAAGAAACATTCTCTTGGCTGATGAAATATCAGATTTAACAATAATTGATAGTTTTATATACCTTCATACTGCGGTGAATCGATTGTGGTGCTATCTAGCTTCACGTGTCGAAAGTAGCTATGAGGCAGAAAAGTAGACAATCGGAAACTATATGTTACAACCGTTATTTTGGAATAGACTATAGTCCTATAGGTTCCATTCATTAGTTTTATTATAATATATTAATGTTGCGTTCAATCTTTTAGTAAAATGTTATTCTCTTAAAATTATAATATTAATTATTCTGTTTATTATTTCTAAGTCTGAAATGAATATAATTCATGGACACAGCCGGATGAGTGACGTAAGTCGTCTGGTTTTTATATATGCAGATGACACCTCAATTATAATTGCAGCCGATAGCTTAAAGGAGTTACTTTAAAAAAATTAGGAAAATCATGAAAGTGAACTCTTGGTGTCAAATAAATCACCTCATTATAAATGAGAGCAAAACCGTTTTTATTCCATTTACATCCCCACTCAAGGAAAGTAATGCCCTTGTTTTTGATTTTAATAATTGCACGTTTGACACTTCTGAACATACAACATTTCTAGGAATGGAATTAGATTACAAATTAAATTTTAAAAATCACATTGACTGTTTATGTGAAAAAATGAACAAATTATATTTTGCTTTTAATAGTTTAAAATCAAATTTATATCAAGATTATTATTTTACTGAATTTGTATTATGCACTCATATATTGGCTGCAATGTAATTGTGTGGGAGAGAGCAAGCGAAATTGGGCGAGTATTTATTCTCCAAAAGATATTTATTCGTTTGATCTTTGACTTAGACTACAAGGAGTCCTGTAGGAGCACCTTTAAAAGCAATAACATCCTGACATTCACAGGCATATATCTCTACAAACTACTAATTTATACCTTTATTAACAAAAACAACCTTCAGAAAAATAGTGACATATATAATCATGATACGAGATCTAAGAGTGATATTCACTTAAACAAATTTAATCGTTCCCAATTAAAAAAGTCGTCAACATATGCCGGTGGTGAATTTTTTAATCGGTTACCAGATGATATCAAACAAATAAACCATCCCAAAAAATTTAAAACTAAAAAATTTTTAATACAATATTATTTTTACTCGCTTGATGAATTTGTTAGGAGGCGCAACATTTCTTAATTCCTTACCTAATTTTATATCTTTTTGTATTTCAGACTTTAAAAATGTAACTTTTTTATTTTATTTTCTTATAATCTTATTTATACCAAAGGTTTGGTCTATGCTGTTGCCTGTATACATTTTAAATTCAAATATTAATTGTTTTAACTATAGTTTTATACTGTGTCTGACTTGTCTTATGTCATGTATATGATGGTAAAGACTAATAAATTATCTATCTATCTATGTATTTATTTAAGTAAATATAATAATGTAATTACTCCCACTCAAAAAGACAAAATTACTAGTAATGAAAAAAATTATTCTAAAAATACTTATATATGTTTATTATGCATATTACACTTTGGGGAGATGTTCTTCATGGTCCAATATTTGCCCTAAGGATTGGGAAAACCCCAGAAAAACCCAACCAGACCGAACAATTATTTAACCTTATTATTAGCCTTCATATCATTTGTCTCCTGTAATTCCACTAAGCCCATTTTGAGAAGTAGTTCCTTGAATGTAGGAAACAGGAGAGATTTCGCTAGAGCATCTGCCAATTGGTTAATTGTTGAAATATATTTCAAAATTATCACATTTTTATTGATTTGTTCTCTAGTAAAGTGATATTTATTATCAATGTGTTTGGACCGTTTATGAAAAACAGGATTATTAGCTATTGCTATGCAACCGTTATTATCTTCATATATAATTATAGGCTCTGTTAGTTAATGTCTATTAAATGAGATTTAAACCATAAGGATTCTCGTACGCATTCAAAAAGTGCCATATTTGTCTTCAAGTATTCCAACAAATTGTACAATTTTCAAATAACTTGAAAATAATATACTGTTGTACTTCTACGATCTGTTTCATTATTAGCCCAAAAAGAAGGAAGTTATACTAAACGAAGTGTACTCTACTCCGGCGCTGTGTATTCCTTGGTCCAATACTTCTGGTACGGTTTTGCAATTTGAAAACGACCAGTCCCACACTAGGTATACTGTAGTATATTATGTGGTGTTCAGAATTCATGAGAGTTCTTCACAGTTGACCGTTGTAATTCGGAGTTGTGGAGTTCATAGGTAAAAAATTAGGAACTCGGAATCATTCAGATAAATATGATTTTCAGTATAGATCTTAACAGTTCCAGAGTGTGAGTAATTCTGATTCAATTAGTTACAAAAAGCAATAATGTCTAAAACAGTATGTGACTAAAAAGAAAATATGAACAAATAGGTGCCAATATGTTCAGAGAATTACCGTATAAACCCGAAAATGAGATGACCCCGATTATACGACGACATGGAATTTCTCAAAAAAAAAAATCAATTTATTCAAGAATGCAAAGAAGAAGAAATATACAGAAGTATATTATGTCAAAATTCCCAATGGTAGTCCTTTATAATCACTAAATATTCCACCGGTAGCATCATCTTCATCAATACGTTCATCACTGATCACATCTTCTGGTTCACTTCCTTCACTTGAGTCAACATCACCAGTATTTTCATCCAGCCACAAAATATCATCCTCCGTGCCGTGACAAGTACGAAAATGCTCGACAATTGGAGGGTCCGAATATAAGACAACTCTTATTTTTTAATGATATTTCTGAGAAAAAAACCTTGTCGGGTTTATAATGGTATATAACAAATTTGAAAACTGCTGCCTTGAGATTTGTTGTAACATATATGTTTCAAAACCTTACTCAACCATGTTATATCAAAGGGCACTAGCTCCCTTATGAGGAACTTAGGTAGATTAGGATAGATGGACATATAAGGAGATCTAGTATCTGTAGTTTGCGTTTGGCAGGAGAATAAATGGTCACCCTGTAAAACTCCGTACCATCTTGCATACAAAAAAATTATTTCTTACATTAAATTTGTAAGTGAAGTTTAGAAGTTTCTTATTAATAGATGTTTTTATAATTCAAGTTCTGGTTAATTGTTATATTTCTTCAGTGTTAAAAAGTACCTAATGTACAAAATTTGTTGGACCTGCCATTGTTATGTACACATTTAAAATCCAATACAGTTTCTAGATCTACTTATCCAGCATACTTATACAACAGTTTTCAACACTAATAATAACTTACCTGAAGAATGATCTAAATCAATCCAATGACTTCAAAAAATTTGCCAACTTCTTAAAACTGCATTTCCTTATTATCATGTAATGTATAGTATGATGAATTTTCTTTGTTAGCTTCGCTGCAACTTTTTTTACCACTTCACTACCTGCCATAATCACCATCAGACTAAAAAATAGGTAAAATTAAAATTGCAATTTGTACTTAATGTTTAAAAGGGACTGAAAATAATGCAGTTCACCTTTTTTATATATTTTTTTCATGAAGTAAGAAATGTTGCAAAATGTTCCACATATTTTTCATACGTTGGCATATGTTTTCACCTTTCCTTCTCCAGCTGCTCTTTTAGAGTCTAAAGAGGTATTTAAAAATGAACAACTACCACATAACTTATTTATATAAAATCAAATTATTATTTTGTGTCAAAAGTTCTTGTACAATTACAAAAGAGATCTGTATTGACCACTTTTGACCCTAACCCTTTTTGATTTTGCTTAAAGTCTTCCATCTTTTTCTACCCTATGAAAAACAGAATTTGTTCAAAATTTTTAACCCAACCCAAAGAAAGTTATACAATTTTTAGTTTTTTTTATATTCTCTACCCATCCAAAATTTTGTTAGAAATTCCCTGAAAATTAGAGCTCTTACACCCATATTCAGAACATTTCATGGAAATAAATAATGGTTCTTTTATATTTTAACACAGGCATTATTTGTGACAGTTCTCTGTTAAATGCTTAAAAACCGGACCCATTTTTGTTCAACGGTTCCGTTATACTTGACATAATCAAGCTAAAATATAATCAGTGCTCTAAGACTGATTAAATTTTCATTATTGTCAAACTGTGAAGAGTTCTTGCTAATAAAAGCTTTATAATAATGTTTAAAATTACTGTTGAAAGTAATTAAAAGGAAAATAAAATTATTAATTACATTCTATTAAAATTAGACCTTCATTTTCAAAAAATATTTTTATTCAAATTTGTTATTTTATTTAAAAATTATCAATGTTTTCAATGAAGACTTTGAAATAAAATTACAATGGAAAAGTAAAACCAATATTATTTTAGCTTCACAAGAGTTATTCGATTCCTTGCTACCAGTCTTTCTTCATGAGCCTTTATCAATCATGGATACAGACCTATCTTCTTTATTGGAGGAAAGTGATAGATAGATTTATTTCATCACATTTAATACAAATGTACAATAGTGACAAGTCAAACTGAGGAAGTAAAAAAAGAAACAAACAATAGTTACAATTTATACAAAATATGTCTAAAATAGTTATTTCTAAAATTGAAACAAAAAAATACAAAAACTAACATGTTAAAAGATTATTGCCTTACAATTTAAATACTCTTCGATGGAATAGAAACTATCGAGTGCTTAACTCTAACCTTGAAATGGTTGTAACTCAAACCAGTAATGTCTTCTGGTATTTTATTGTATAAATGTATGTTGGGTGAATTTCGAGCTGATAGATCCAGTAGATAAAATTGAGTTGGGTAACTATGAAAGTCAGTGTTTGCAAGATACTTAGTATTATTTTTGTGTATTGCTAAAACATTGTTAAGTATGAAAATACATGGCAAGGGTAGGATTTTAAGTTTTTGAAATAAAGGACAACAGTGTTCTCTGCGAGAAACATTGGCTATGAACTTGATTGCTTTTTTTGCATATGAAAGGTTTTATTGCATGTGAAGACTGCCCCCATAAAAGTATGCCATCTGTTAGGTGGCTGTTGAAAAGAGAAAAGTATATCTGTAATACCATACTTTGACTAAGACGCATTTTCTGTTGTCGTAGTATGACAAGTTGTGTAGAAAGTTTTTTGCACAAACCAGCAATATGTGCTTCCCAATTTAACATGTCATCCATTTTAAAACCCAATAAATCTACATGATGCTTCGCTGTTACTTGTTGATTTGATATTATAATTTTCTGTGTTTTATCCCTGTTTAGTTTGAGTTAGTTTCAGCGTTATCATCTGCTCTAGAACATAGGTCCATTAAGTCATTAATATTTGAGTCTGCTTCTACTGTTGATACATCATCTGCATAGCAAAATGATAAGCTTGGAAGTAAGAAATTGAAAATGTCATTAATATGAGTATGAGTAATTTAAGGAAAAACCATTAGGTTAGGAAAAAAATGGGAGTGTCTTTGAAAAGACATTCATATATTTTGGTATATTTATCAACATTTGGCATGTTTGCATTAGCGTAGGTATATTATCATTATCATAGGTTGGTAATATTTACACTTGAAAATAATTTGACCGAGTACCACTTTAAAATTATTTGAATACTGAAAAATTTAGTAAATTGATGAAGTTCTCATATTCTTCAACTCTAATTAGTTACTTATAATAGGTTGTGTCGGCAATAGGACTCAAAACAAAAATTTTTAAATGATGTATGATTAACTAATGATTCTATATCTCAAAGTTACAAAGAATAAATACTTACAAGACCACGATTTTTAAAAACAATTGTTTTCCTTGTTCTGTCCAATTTTTGGTTTTATTTCGTTTAGTAGCCATAACCATACAATAATTTGATGAAGAACAACAACTTAAATATTTAATCTAACTTACTGTGAACACACGTATATAATATAATCTCCAGAATCTTTCAACAGGAGAGATAGAATCACAGTCACAGACCACTTACCCTATAGACACCCCACGCCCGTTATAGAACGTCGTACCCATTATATAGTTCTAATCCTGATCATCGGATGTCGCTAGTAGTTTCTGGCAGCTGCTTAGTAGGCAACTTACAATTTTAGGAGCGTCAAGATCCATCTGTTGTTCTGCGTCAAAAGTAACAAGAATGGCGCAAAATTCAAATCCAACGATGGCGCGAAATTCAAACCCAATAAGAATAACGTGAGAGTACGGAAAAAATAAAACAATTACAATTTTTTTTTTATTTATTCGTTGCAATAATACAAATCTAACAAAGTATCTTAACACTTAGAAGTACATAGAAATTTAAACTACAAACCACAATTAACTTATATACAAAAAAAATCTATAGCTATTTAACTTCCAAGGACCTGGCATCACTGAATAAACACCTCTACATTGTATATAAAAAGAAGAAGAAAAATAAAAATCTATTACCTTTTTTAGCATTCTATTACGTTTTTGCGTGGAATTTTGTTACCAAAAAATGTTTCCTATATAGGAACAACGCTGTATCCCACTAACGCAATGAGGAACGCAACACTTTTTGAATGAAGGCATTTTGTCTATTTTTATAATCACTATTACTTATAGTAGCTAGTAGCACACACAACTGGCAATAATAAAAAAAAGTAAATAGTTCAAACAACGGTAAGCAAAAACAAAAACAAGTCACAACTGACAATAACAACGATAAAATGGAACCACACCTTAACAGCGACATCACTTTAGACTCGTTTAACAAGAGAACTCCCGATTATGGCAACCAGCATTACAATCGTGAGCTATGATATTTGCCTACTCAGACTACTAGCGACATCCGATGATCAGGATTGTAACTATATTTTCGTTCAAGGTCTTGTAACCTGCGCGGGTTGTCTATAGGGTAAGTGGTCTGTGGATAGAATTAAATTGAAACTAATGAGAACAAACGTCGGTTATAGTTTAAGTTGAATGAGTTGAAGTATGATTGACACTTGACACTGTCACTGACGTTACAGATTTAGTTACCGACACAAGACACAACGTTGCCATAGAGGAGCGTCTAAATGTAGCTTTTTACCAACGTTGCCAAGTGTAGTCCTAAACTGAAAGGGCGCCATCGAGTATCTCCGGTGGCGCTCGGCTTTCATGCGACGGTTCTAAAGCTTTTAACCTTCTATACGATATCATTAATGTGTGCAGAGATTAGCCCAGCGTAAGTGTGCTGGGCTTCTAACACAGAGGTACCAGGTTCGAGTCGTGTCCGAGGCAAGATATTTTTATTTTATTTTCTTATTGTTTTTTTTCAAAAATTGACTAAAAATACGAAGAATTTTTCGATTCGGATTAGGGTAGGGGGTAAGGTAGGGTGGTTTTGGTTAGGTTATTATTGAAAATTATTATAATAATCTGTCAATTACACAATTCAATTTTTCGATTCGGATTAGGGTAGGGGGTAAGGTAGGGTGGTTTTGGTTAGGTTATTATTGAAAATTATTATAATAATCTGTCAATTACACAATTCAATTTTTCGATTAGGGAAAATGTATCTATGCATTCGTGAGTTTTCTTTTTTGTATGATAATTCTGTATTGTAAACTCGAACAATTTTCAGTACGTTTTGCTAAACATAATTTTAAAAATGACAAATATTGATTTCTTAACACATTGCTTTTTAATCAACTGTGATAAATATCATTATTAAAATATTTTTACTTTCCAAAACACAAACGTTTTAGTTTAGGACTACACTTGGCAACGTTGGTAAAGAGCTACATTTAGACGCTCCTTTGCCATAGTGTAGTGCGTTCTTTTTAGGGATGGGCGATACGATAGTCCAGTGTATCGATACTTTTACTTCCGATACGTTCCAAGTATCGATCCTTGAGATCCGGGATTTTTAGTGATAGCGGCGAAATATTGTTGTAAACTATAAAATATTTTCAAACATGTAAGGCTACATTCGTAATCAATTCGCTGGCCAAATGGCACTTTATAAAAAGTGCGTTATGTCGAATTCAAGAAAGAAATCTACATTGCATTACATGGGTTATGTTCTTGGTTTTAATTTTAAATTAATCTAAGTTTTCATTTTTGCTTGCACGAATCCACCATTATCTATAGGATTATGGAAAGAATAACTTCATTATCATCAGACGAATCTGTCTTATATGTTGAATATTTTTTTAAATTCAATTTGGATGCTTTGGCAAATCTCGCGTTTCAATTGAGGGGCGCTCTTTTTGGTGCTTACTTACATCATTTTATCTCAAATTACATTAATGGTGCGTTCCACTAAGCGCTTACAACGATCACGCTCACGACCTCGGATTTTCCTGTTCCACTTGTTTGCGAGCGTTACTATCATAAACTGAAGTGGAATGGATTTTGGAACGTTTTGAGCGTTCATGTAAACATTACAAATGGCCAGTTTCAAAAAATAAAGTAGACATTTAAAGAGGTTAGGTTATTCTAAGCACAAACGGTTATAATTGTCAGCCAACTTGATTTATATTTAAAAAATATACTATGTAATTGTTTCTATTTCATCTTAGCAGTTAGCAGAGTTTTTTAACAGTTCGAGATTCAACAAAATATACTCAAAATATCTTTCATAACAGTTGGATATTTGTTGATGCGTCGCAGTAATGCCCCAGAACTTCTGAGTTTTAAAAATTGCTCCGAAATGAGCTTGGTGTGGGCGAAAGACATGACTTCATGAATGACGTTTTCGCCCCGACCACGTCGTCATATTGAAAATTCTGTATAAACATCCCCAATACCAAATGAAAAACATCTTGACTGGGATGATCAAGGTAATAGTCTATTTTTCAACAAGCATATCTGTACCTGAGGGCCAATAAACTGTATCAACTTCATTTTTTTTTCAAATCAGTATTAAGTTTTCTTCCTACTAAACGACACTCGCTTTTCCGCATGGAATATAGTATTAAGTCCTATATAATATACTTTTTCTACACCCATGTCCGTAAACGTCAAAAATCACACTGTAGACGTTTAATTTTTTTAAATAGTTAGAGAGTTATTTAAACGTCTTCTGGGATTTCCTTTATTAAAAGATTCCTCTATTTTGACATATACGCATGCGCATTTCCTAAGTTTGTCTTAAATGTTTTTATGTAAATAAAGCATATCCTATTCTTAAATTAAATACAGGATAGGAAAATTTTGGTTAAAGCTTTTTAATTTTGACAAGTTTAACATACTTCTGTCAATATGTGTTTTATCGAGTAAAATATTTTAAATTGCACAATTTTTCGTTGGATATGCTATATTTTTATATAATTATGAAACTATCATCAAAACCGTTGAGAAAGCGTCTTCGCTTCACCTATGAGGACGATATTATTATGCTAAGAGAAGTGGTCTCCCAGAATTCATTTAAAAATGGCAAACATACATGGGATGATATCAAACATAGTACCCATGTTTCTGCTCACTAAAAAAGATTTTACAGTCAAAAGTATTTGCCAACACAAATTCAACATCTCTATCTCTTCATCATTCGCTCCCGCTAAAATTGCTATTTCTAATTGTTCTTCCATAATATAAATTAATATCACAATAGATAATAGATCCACATAAATAAGCAGCATAAAACATAAATGTCATAATATGTCATAATAAAATAAAGTTTTTTGTCTTGTATTTTTGTTACTTTCAATAACTCTATCAACAGTCACATTAAAGGATACTTTAATAAAGGAACTTTTAATAAAAGCAGCCTTTAGTACAGATCTTCAATAACTCTCTATTATACAGGGTGATTGATTAGTGTGATAAAGGTCTGTGCCTCCTTTGTCCTTCAAGATATCAATTTGAAAATTTGAGGGTTTATGGCCATCATCAGTCTTCACATTTTTAAATTATTTACAATCTTACAGAGTGTTCTAGAATGCTGCGCCATTTCAAAGTTACATTATTTTAAATGAAACACCCTATATTTTATCGCATATTTGGAATCAGCTTGACCTCCCCATTACAATAATATAGGGTTGTGATGTGTTCTACGGAGTATTTAAAAAGTTATAACCAATTTTCCATAAAAATCGTAACAAGTTCAATACCCTGTACAATGTAAGAGACATTCAATAATAAAAATCTGTTGCGGCCAAAGCATTTGAATAGTAGTAAAAATCCTGGAAAATTATTTATTTCGTTAATATTCATTGAATCTGATACAGGGTGAATCAAAATAAGAATACATTATTTTCACGGTTTTTTCAAATGGATCACCCTGTATTTTATGTGAGAATCGAAAGTACTACCAACATACATCTTTTTTTATATAGCATTCCCTAATTATTGGTTCTTGAGATATTTTGACTTTTCTATGCAAAACATTGATTATATCAAAAAAATATGGTCCTACTACATATTCACCAACAATACCTTCCCACACATTCAGCGACCATCTAGTTTGACTGTGTGTCACTATGTGATATGGATTAGTTTATGAATAATAGTGAAAGTTGTGCCATTTCAATGAAACGCGGCTTTTCAGTAACTGCCAGCAAAACATCAATTTCATTTTCTTCTGTCACAGAAGTTTTTGTTTTGTAGGTTGCCGCCTTTCAGGAAAACGTTCATGGTATTCTCTTGCTGATAGTTAGAGCGGCCGTACACGGACCACATTTTTGCAGTCGAGACAACCACAAAATTGTGGTCAGGTCAACTGCACCTTGCGGTCGAACCAGCGACATTTTTGTGGTCGACTTGCGGTCATATGAACCGCACGTGTGGTTGAAGCGACTGCAACACGACTGCAACCACATCACAGGGTGTTGATATATATCCTATATTTTGTGGTATCACCTGCCAGAGTCCATATGGATTTTGAAGAGGAAGCATTACTACTTCTTATGTTGAGAAGGAGAAGAAGACGTAGGAAAGCACGATCGCTTTGGATACATCCACTTTTGGTTGCGCGAAGACAGGAAGGAAACTTTTATAATTTATTTGGCAAACTCCGGCAGGATGACAAAAAGTTTTATAATTACTTCAGAATGTCAATCTATTCATTTGATGAATTACTCAGAATTTTAAAACCAAAAATTGAACGTTGTGATACCAATATGAGGAAAAGTATCCCAGCTGAAGAGAGACTTGCAATTACTTTAAGGTGAGTAATTTGATAAATTAAATTATGTAATCACTAGTTAGGTACGCTCAAAATTGTATATTTTACCGAAATTAATGAAATATTGTTGGTGGATTCAAATTTTATTCAGTTTTTGCTACCACAATGCTTATGTAAATACATCTTCATACGATGAATTTGTACGTGCAGAATCCATCGAATCCAAAGTTGAATCATGTGGAGACATCAGCGGAGTAGTAATGGTGGTAGGAGTAATTCATCAAGAAAATCGCAGTGGCGTATGGCAGTTAAAAGTAGATATAATGAGAACCCTGTACACAAAAATCTTTTGAAAATATAATAACTACAAAAAACTTACCAATATCGTTTTTATCCTTCATCGATTTCTCAGCAAAGTTTTCTGTAAACTTCTCGCATATGTCAGCCCATGCATTGTTTTTTTCAATTCTGTTGCTGTAGGATTCGCATTTGTAATCCCATATACATGGATAATTTTGGATTTCACCAATAAATGAATCCGTATCAAAAGTATTCTCCATTGCAAACAACTTTTCGATACACTCGTTTAGGTACAAATGACTTCCAACTTCCAATGCGGTTCATACGACCACAAAAATGTGGTTCGTGTACGGCGGAGTCAGCAGCGACCACTCGGCGGAGATCGACTGCAAGTCGACTGCAGACGCCCGTTTCGACTGCAGTGAACGCCCGTGTACGTATGGTACATTATTTCTTATGGGTAGCTTGAGTTCGCCGAAACGCGACTGCAATTTTGTGGTCGGGCCGACCGCAAAATGTGGTCCGTGTACGGAGTCTCTAAGGCGTTTTTATTGCATTCTCCCAATATCTAGATCATATCAATCATTTCATCACTAGTGAAATTCAATTTTGCCCTAGTTCAAATTCTTCAAAACACCAAAAAATGTACCAAACCGCTAAATAAAAAAACACTAATGTACCTACTGCCATGTCATGTTATTGTCAAATATCAGTTTTTGACAAATCAATCACACCCAACTCACAATTAATTATTAAATAATTAGATATAATCAATATTTTGCATAGAAAAATCAAAATTTCTCAAGAACTAACAATTTAAGGTTTAGGGAATGCTTTATAAAAAAAGAAGTCTTTGATAGTACTTTTCGATACTCTTATAAAATACAGGGTGATCCATTTGAAAAAACGGAGAAAATAATGTATTCGTATTTTGATTCACCCTGTATCAGATTCAATGAATATTAACGAAATAAATAATTTTCCAGAATTTTTACTACTATTCGAACACTTTGGCCGCAACAGATTTTCATTATTGAATTTCTCTTACAATGTACAGGGTATTGAACTTGTTACGATTTTTATGGAAAATTGGTTATAACTTTTTAAATACCCCGAAGAACACATCACAACCCTATATTATTGTGATGGGGAGGTCAAGCTGATTCCGAATAAACGATAAAATATAGGGTGTTTCATTTAAAAAAATGTAACTTTGATATGGCGCAGCATTCTAGAACACCCTGTAAGATTGTAAATAATTTAAAAATGTGAAGACTGATGATGGCCATAAACCCTCAAATTTTCAAATTGATATCTCAAAGGACAAAGGAGGCACTGAACTTCATCACACTAATTCATCACCCTGTATAAATATTTGGTATTAATTTTAATGTCTGTGAGTTAGTTAATACAGTTTGGCTCTCAGGTACAGATATAATGATGGCTATTATTCTCGAAGGCGTATATTAGCCATTATCTTCGAGTAGAATACTATATTTTGTCCACACTATTAATTTCCTGTTTATAAATGAATTTTTTTTTCTTTTCTCCCATTGAGGAAGGGATTATAGGCTTTCATATATTTTTTTTCTACTTTTCTGGCAATAAATTCAAGGATACTATTTATTATGCTTCTCTTATTTTTGGAAGGGTAACATTCATTTCATTATCTGATTTGTTTTCCACATTATAATAATTAAAATTCTTGCAATGTACTATAAATTATTTAGTGTCAGTTTTTTTTTCCAGATCCACTTCCATATGCAATTTCACCATCTTTATCAATTTATTATCCAAATGTCGGAGAATTGAGAACTAAATTAAATTCTTTAGAGAAGGCAATAGTTCAATGTGATTATCAGATAATTATTGTTGTGGAAACTTGCTTAACATGTATTATAGTGATGCAGAATTGGGACTTACTGAGTATGTTGTATTTAGAAGTGATCGCAAGTCTGCCTTTACTGGGAAAACTAGATGTGGGGGTGTTTCAATAGGCATGATGACAGTCACTAAGAATCACTAAAATATTGATTTGATATAATTATATATGACCTATTTTTATTTTACATGTGTGATGGTCAACATTTTAGGAAAAATATAGGCACAAAATTTAACAATCCGCCATCTTAGCTTAAACGCCAATCAGAAGAGAGTGACGTCACAGAGTACATAAAAGTCAGAGAATCGACTCGTTATGGAGGGGGTAAGTACGCGCATTCCGTTTCACGCATCTCAAGCATCCATGTTCTAAATCTAGTCAGTAGCGTTACTTGTGATTGAAACGTTTCGATATCTAATTAGTGTGTATTCTGGCAGTGGCGGCGTGTTATTTGTGAATTACGTTTATATATTTCGATCTTTATTATTTTTATACCTCCTTCGATTGCAATTCTTATTTTTTTAGTTGTTTTCTGTGTTCGTATGTATAATTAGTTTTCGACATCGCGATAAAAAATGAACCAATATAAAACTGGTATTGTTTGTGCGGCAAGAGACTGTCCAAATAAATCATATAACATTTTAAAGAATCTTTTACTCATGAGCGCACATATAACGCTACAACATCCTTGTGAAAATTTTCCGGTTTTATCCGTAAGCAAACTTTATTTTAGAATTAGAGTATATTTCACATTGAAAAACATTAATAGAAATTTTAAAGACACTTCTAATAAAAACAAATTATTGATTTGGAAAAATCAATAATAACATATACCTAGTGTAAAAAAAGGCTAATATCGTATTGGAATTTACTCCAACATATTATTTTGTTTGATATAATATTAATTCATTCTCATTTTAATTTTAATTGATTCCCCTTTTCTACGCATCTGACTTTATTAGCTTGATCAATTATTGTACTTTTGCTCTTCAGCCATCATCCCTTGTTGAACAATTGCTATATAAACAAGTCGCCATGGCAACCAAATATGCCACGGAAATATATTACGTTCCCCACTCGTAATGTAACTATTTCGACACTATCATGTTAGTTTTCGATATGTTTATTTTCAACTATTCCGAGAAATTATCAAATTTGCGAACTAAAAAATATGCAGAAAAACGATTTCTAAATAGTGGTTTTAAAAAAAGTATAATTTACATCAGTCATGTATTATAAATATGTCACATTATTATATAAACAATAAAATTTATTATATTCTTTATATTCCAATCTTTTTTTAACCCATACTAGGTACCTATACTTTTATCGGCATGAGCATGAATTATGTAATCTAAGTTTACCCCATATACGCACCTGATATTTTTAGATTCATATTTGACTTTTTCTAGTACCTTTCAAAACTGGATAGACAATTAAAAATTTGTGGAACTACTACATTAACGCTATTTCAATTTCTTAAGTACGGATCTTCCTCGCTCTAACTAAATTATCTAAATACTGTCCTGGTTTCTAGATTTTTAACATGGCTGCCGCTGTCTTACACGGATCCATTGCATTAGCGACGAGAAGATACTCTGTCTTTATATGTACTCTGTGGTGACGTCGTACTTTCGCAAATTTGACCTTGATATTTTGTCTTTCGTCCGAACCATAGATAAGTCCGAACTATCTATGGTCCGAACATCTGTTCTGTTTTGAATTTCCTTTGTGTGATTCAAATTATGTATCAAAATAAACTTCTAACTTGCAAGCTGTCAAGTATTTGAAGTTTGACGATTTTACCAATGACATAAAACAGTCTCTTTTATGTTCTAAGAATGACACAGATCACCTATAAATGGTATTTACGAATTGATGATGTCACAGACAGACGCCATTACTATTCTTGCGTTTTGGCGCAGAATTTAAAATGCATTTTTAAAAGGTAGATTTCTCCTTTAAAAGCTTACTTGGAAGTCATACTTGGAGTTGAATAAGAATATTTTAATTATTTCTGTATTGTTTGAAATGGCAGAATATACGTTCAATGAATTATGCAGATATGCATTTAATGTATGGAAAGGCATCTTGAAATTCTCGCGAAGCAAGGAGACTTTATTCTGAACATTTTCCTAATAGAATTTTACCAGACAAAAAATCTTTTGATCGTTGTTTTTCTAAAATTGACCTCAGTCAGGCTTATCTACAATTGAAGTTCAATTAGAAGCACGTCATTTATTTACTTTAAATACTCATAAGGGTTTATATCAATGTACGGAGTAGCATCTGCACCTGCCATTTGGCAGCGTGAGATGGAGAAACTTTTACAAGTGATACCAGGGGTTACTGTCTTTCTAGATGACATTAAAATTACAGGGGAAACAGACGAAATTCACATTACAAGATTAGAACAAGTGTTAGCACGGTTAGCTAAGCACAATATAAGAATAAATTTGGAAACATCCGAATTTCTAGTAGAGAAAATAGAATACTGTGGTTACATTATTGACAAATCAGGTATACATAAAATGAGGAATAAAGTGGATGCTATTCAAAATGCACCACAACCTAAAGACAAATCACAGTTACGTTCATTTATAGGACTAGTTATTTATTATGGTAGATTCTTTCCAAATTTAAGTACAGTTTTAAATCCATTAAATTTACTTTTACATAATGATTCAGAATTCTGTTGGAATATAGACTGTCAGAAATCTTTTGATACAGTTAAAATTAGATTAAACTCTTGCACACTTCGACCCGAAATTACCACTAATACTTGCTACTTACGCTTCGCCATATGGGGTCGGAGCGGTAATTTCACATTTACATCCAGGTGGTACGGAATGACCGATTCAGTTCGCATCTCAAACCTTATCAAGTACTCCACAAATTGATTAGGAGACATGCGGAGTTATATTTGGCATTCGAAAATTCTACCAGTGTCGACGTTTCGTGCTTTATGTAGATAATAAACCGCTTGTACAAATTTTTAGAGAGTTCATGTAGATTATGCAGGGCCGTTTTATGGATGTTGCTATTTTATTCTTGTAGACGCGTATTCACGTTGGCCGGAAATTCATATAACTAACGATATGACTACTAAAACGACAGTTAAGATTTGCCGTGAAGTATTTTCAAGATTCGGGAATCGGTCACACTTAGTTAGTGATAACGGACGTCAATAATTTGTTTCTGACGAACTTGAATTATTTTTAAAACAAAACGGTGTTAAACATATTTTAAGCGCACCTTACCACCCTGCTACGAATGGGCTAGACGAGCAGTATGTTCAAACTATAAAACAAGCAATTCGTGCTTTAGACCCCGATCCAAAAGATAGACAGAAAGATTTATGTAAGATACTTTTACAGTATCGAAAAATGCCACATAGCATTACTAAGACCTCTCCGTCATACTTAATGTTTGGTCGCGAAATTAAATCCAGAATTGATCTGATAAAACCGGTGATTAAGGATAGTCACAAACCGGAAAATATTGAATTGTATATGTCACAAGTTCCTTTACCAAATAATGTGAACATAAGATTACCTACAAATGTTAGTAATAATGAAAATCCAACAGTTGGATTAGGCAGGGATGTAGATGTAAGTTTAGATTTGTCAAATATCGCATTATGCATTTTAAAAGGTAATACATTTTATTGTTAGTTAGGTACATTTATACGGAAAGCGGGTGGTGTGGGTCCTGTAAGAAATATCCGGACTATTGTTTTAGAGCAGGATATCCTAGATGAAGTAGATAATAACCCTACATCAAGTGTTAGAAAACTTGGGATCCAACATAATGTTTCAAAAACTACCACGCATATAATACTTTCAAGAAAATCTTTTACGTCCGTACCATCTTTAAAAAGTACAGGGTTTGGATCTAGGATACTATCCAGCACGCCTTCAATATGCGCGCTGGTTTTTAGAAAAACAAAGACATAATCGAGATTTTATTAAATCCGTATTGATTACCGATGAAGCGGGATTTTCGAGACATGGCGTTGTCAATTCTCATAATTTACATTTGTGGGCCGATGAGAATCCACATGGCATCAACAAAGGTTTATGGAAAATGTTTGGGCTGGGATAATTGGAAACCACTTAGTTGGTCCATTTATAATTGATGGTCGTTTAGATGGACAGGTGTATTTAGACTTTTTCGAAATTCATTTAAATTACCTATTGGAAGATGTACCTATACAAACCAGAATTAATATGTGGAACATGCACAATGGTGCTCCACCTCTTTTTTGCATCATGGTACGTGATCACTTAAACGTTGCATACCACCAAAAATGGATTGGAAGGGGAGGTCCAATTTCATGGCCCTCGCGTAGCTCGGGTCTAAATCCAATGGATTAATTCCTTTGGGACTACCTGAAAAGTTTGGTTTATGCAACACCCATACAAACAAGGAATGAATTGTTGTATTGAATTCATTTCCATTGCGATGCTGTGAGGAACAATCCAGGAATGCTGTTCCAGGTACAACGAAACATTATTCGTAGATTCAATAAATGTGTAGAGGTAGGAGGTGCACATTTTGAACCATTTATTAGATTGAAATTCTTGTTTGTATTTTTTTATTATGTTACTCTGGATAATTCTTACTTTTAATATACGTTTTTATGAAAGTTGAGTTAATTTGTTCTGCTGAACATTACTTAAAGAATGGTTGAGGCATCTGATATCTACATTGACAGCTTCCTACTTGATCAAATAAGATTTTTTGAAGGATGGTTAATGCATATGACAAATAATTGACGGCAGCCTACTTGGTTTTAACCCATTTCCTAAATAATGATATCTGAATGTGCTCTGCGGTGTCTCACGAAATTCCATTTTTCTCGGAAACCACTGATGTTATCGATTTGGACAAAGGGTACCTTTTTTTTAGAAAAATAGTTGGAGGATGAACTGACAGTATTTTAAAGTTTGTTGCCTTGTCACTTTAAAAGTTCTGACCTTTTGTCCGGTGTTCCAAGTCCGATCCTAACTTTCTGCAACATTAGTATACTTACTGGTATGGACAAAATAAATAAATTGATGTACTTGACAATCCATCAAATTTTCATTTAGTTCGAAATTACGGTTTTGGAGTTATGAATAAAAATGTATTTTTAATTTCTAACTTTAAAGCCCTATAACTCAACAAAGGAGGTCCATAGAAAAAAAAGTTATATGAAGTACTGACATTATTTTAATACCACCTACTCATTCCCAAGTTTTGGACTCTTATTCCTGGGACACCTTGTATATGTTTGTATATGTTTTATTATGTTGACGTGTCTAAACAGGTTGTGTTTGTGAAGATTTTAGGAAATTTTTACTTTCATAAACTGTAATATTGTAAGACCAATAAAGCTATCTATCTATCTATCTATAGGGTTAAATGATTACTTTGCTAGTATTAACTGGGAGCTACTTTTATCTTATGAGCACGATGTCAATCACACTTTAGCATTAGAATCAGTTCATTTCCAGTTTGGTTCAATGGTAGATTGAAGCATTTAACTTATTTAAAGTAGAAAATTCATAAGCAGTATAAATTGTTTGGTAGTAGATTATTCAAGATTTTTTCATTTAAGAAATGGATGTAAACAACTGTCTTCTTAAAGTTATAAAAACTATTTATCTAATTTTGACATGTAAAGTGACATTTTTCAAAACTGACTTCCGTTAGCAAACGTCACATTTTTCGTAACCAGTTACATAATGAAAAATATTATGTAACTGGTGATGAAAAATTAATTTTATCACCAGTTAATAAAAACAGGAGAGAAAAAAAGAAAGTTTAATGTCATATTTCAGAGAAATAACAACAACTAGAACTGAAGAGAACTACTAACAATAAGAACAACTAGAACAATTTACTTTTTATTTTATGCATTATAAATATTTATGACACAATTCGAACAGTTTGTTAGGTTAACCACCGCAGAATTGTAAGTTGATGTAACTTCGTGATGCTAGGGTTGAGGGTTCGAGCCTAAACTAGTGAAGATTTTTTTTTTTTTTGTATTTAAAAATTAATTTAAAAAAAAATGTTAAATAGCTATTTTCGATTTCAATTTAATATTAATGGTAAAATAATAAAGAAAAGTCTGAAATTAATGTTTAAATAAAAGTATTATCTTGTGTAATATTGGTTGCATAACTTGTAGGAATCAAAAAGTGCTGTTTTCATATCAGAAAAATTGATAAAAAATTGTTAAAAAATTTTTCTTTTTGTCAAAAGGACTCGCATAAAATAAATTAAATTTTCTTTTTGTCAAAATTAGATAAAATCTTGTATGAGACACGTTATGAAATGCTTTTTTGTGTAACTCGTGTCAATTTCACTCGTTACACAAAATGATGCATTTCATAACTGGTTACATAAATAGATAGCTATTAAATGATATCGAAAACAGTATTATGTTAAATACTAATCATTTTTGGAAATTTATAAATAGCAAACGAAAATTTTACAGTCTCCCATCTAGTATGTTTTATAGTGATAGTACAAGTGAAAATAGTCAGGATATAGTTAATTTGTTTTCAAATTCTAAAATTAATCAGATCCCAATTTTGAGTTATCAACAGAATGTTGATGTGAATAGCTATAACAAGAAAGACATAATTGATAATTATTTACTTGATTACAGTTTCCTGTATCAATTTCCATATTATAAACCAGAATGGTTGGTTCTATATTATCATATATACCAACCCTGTTTAACTTGGAAGTGTAATTCATTGTCTGCGGGGCATATTGCCCGAGAAGTAGATGTTGCTTCCTAGTGAATGGTCTATCCTTTGGAAAATAATTTTCTAATTTGTAAAGCGTTTTAATAGTTTTACACTATTATTTTGACTTATATAATTGATAATGTTTTAAAAGTGCCTTGGAAATTATCTATTGGTCCAGATTGTTTGACCGAATATGTGGTTAAGCATTGTATTTTTACTCTTATATTAACCTATCCACTACTTATTCAAAATATCATTGTGTTCTGGTGTATTTCCCAAGTTTTGGAAAAGCAGTTATATAACACCAATATTCAAGTCAGGTGATAAGAATAATATTGAAAATTATCGAGCTGTCTGTAACCAATCAGTATTACCTAAATTATTCGATTGTCTTGTGAATAATTTATTAAAGTGGGATTGTAAGGATTTAGTTATTTCTCAACAGCATGGTTTTTCTAAAGGTAAATCTACAAGTACTAACTTGGTAATTTATAATTATTTTATTGCCAATTCAATGGAACATAAGGATCAAGTTGATTCTATCTACACAAATTTCTCTAAAGCCTTTGATAGAGTAAACCATGATTTGCTTATTGCTAAGTTACAAAGTTACGGATTTGGATGTAAAATTCTCGAATGGATAATAACTTTCAGGTAGGTGTCAGTATGTAAAATCTCAATGTGTATCAGTGACCACAGGGGTTCCACATCTGCATGTTTGCTGATGACTTTAAAATGTTTCGAGTAGTTAATAAACTTGCTGATGCATTTTTGTTGCATGATGACCTCAAATGCTTACCCAGTTTGTGTGAAGTAAATATGCTTTACTTAAATTTAAAAAAAATGTTTCAAGATTACTTTTAGTAGGTCACTTGATCTTATAAACTATTGTTACAACATAAACCATGTATCTTTACAGGAACCTAATAATATTCAAGATCTAGGGATAAATTTCAATTCTAAATTAACATTTGAATATCATATTAACAAAACTACTACTAAGGCATTAAAGACATTGGAAGTTTTTTTCAGTGCAAACGTTAAAGATGTTATATTTTAGTTTGTTGCGATCAGTTTTGGAATATGGTTCTCTTATTTGGTCTCCTTCATATAATACTGATATTGAATGCATCAAGAAAGTTTAAAAAAACATTTTTTAGAGTATGCGCATACAAAATGAGTTTTAATAGGCAACAATACACATATGATGACATACTTTCAATACTTAATATCTCGACTACACCATAGAAGGTTAGAAGCAGATCTATGTTTTCTCCATAAAATTTTAAATGGTAGTATCTATTCAAATTCTAGAGGTTTTACGTTTAATAGGTTTTAAACTAACACTAGAAGAACTCATAATACTGAGATATTTAATATTCCATTTCATATCAACAATGATGGTTCATGATAAGTGTGGATGTATTATTTGATGATTTTCCTAATAAACAAGCAGTACTGCTAACTACGGATTAAAGATATTATGTACGAAATACTGAATTGCAGGGCTAGTCTACCAGACATTTGCCTGAAAAAAGTGTGATTTTCAATGCTTTCAGCATTCGGTTCGTCCTATATGTGTGAGCAAATTTTTTCTCATATGAAAATCATTTTGAATCCATATCAAAGCCGGCTAACAACAGAAAATTCAGAGGTGTATGTAATATTGAAAGTAACTAGACATGAACCAGAAATAGAAAAGCTTTCTCGAGAAACACAAGGACTAGGATCGCATTGAAAACTTTACAAATTTTAAACAAAATGTTGCCTTATAAAAAAACATATATTTCATTTAACTATAAAGTCTGTGTTGTTTCCTTTTTGATTGAAGTTTTTAAAAATATTGTTAAACATTTTTTTATTTCATTAGTTAGGTACCTTCCTTATTACTTTTAACAATTTTACACGTTATTTAAGTTATTTACTCATATAAAAATTATACAGTTTATTATAGTGGCACTTTGGCTTTGTTCAAAATTGCACATGGTCAACTCTTTGTTAAAAGGTGGCATACGCATACCCTTGATTTAAATGATTTGTCATTTCAAATACACTTTTGAATTCCAATATTAATGCAATATGGCTCAATGTCAACAAGAAGTTTTTAAATTTATTTCTTAAATTTATTGCTGGATATTAAGGTTTTTATTGCTGGATATTAAGGTTTTTATTTGTAATGGTAATTTATTGTAAAATTTAATTGCCATATATATTGGAGATTTTTCAGTAATGGTTAATCGGTGATGTGGATAAATAAAATTATTTCTCCTGGGCTGAGATTCCTTGTATTATGGAATTCTACTTTTAAGCGAAATAATCGCGTTTTCGTATTATGTGTACTGAGTTTTCTACAGTAGCATCAGACAGCAGTCGCTTTGGTGGCGACACAGTGCATGGTCTTGAATAGAAAGAGAAACTGTCGATTAGACAATGACAGTGTGTTCCGTTGCTTTACGCGGCAATTTAAGTTTGTGAATTAGAGTGATTTGGAGGTTATAAATCTTATAAAATGTTTTTTCTTCATACCTCGGTCGAAAGTACGCACTTTCGTCCCTCATAGCAGGGACGAAAGTTCAACATTTACTCCCTGTGAAAAGTACTTTCGTCCCTGCTATGAGGGACGAAAGTGCGTACTTTCGACCGAGGTATGAAGAAAAATAGTATACATCCCAAGGGCCGAAAGTTGAAATCTCGGTCCTGCGCGTCATGATGCCCTCGGCTTCGCCTCGGCGCATCATGACGCGCAGGGCCGAAAATTCAACTTTCGGCCCTTGGAGTGTAATATACTATTAGTGCAGTTTCTGTGAGTACAAGTTGTACGTATTTGTTAATAGTAAAATTTTATATATTTCGAAGAAAAGAAACATGAGAGCAACAATTCAACATTGGGAAGCGTTTTTAAATATAGCGGAGTCTCATAAAGAGCTGATAACTAATAAATGTGAAGGGGCTCTAGGACGTCAAAATCTCAAACGAACGTGGGAGCTAGCTGCAGATACAATGAATGATCACAAACATATCGGACCATGTCTTTATTCAGGAGAAAAAAACCCACAAACTGTTCATCTCGTAAAGAAAATGGATCACTATTGTCCCTCATAATTCTCCGCTCAAAATTATGCTGACGAATATGTTCTCTCCTATTTAAATTGTATTCATATACTGCATGTAGTACTTTAATTGGTAAAATCTGAAATTGGAAGTTGAAGTATGAGTACCACAGAATTTCTGTGCGATTACAAAAAGATTTTTTCAACCAATAATAATCTATAAAATATGCACTTACATTGGCAAAGATGATGATGATGGTTTCAGTAAAATATAAACAATCCAAAATAATTAATGCTATATATTAGTAATACAGGTATTTCTTTTTGAACTTCCAATAAATATATTGGCGAAAAATTGTCACATTTAATGTCAATTCAACATAGATAACCTTTAAATACGGACAATTCAACGAAAATCTCGTAACCAACCGTTTATTCTACCAATAACCCTAGTTTCAAAGCGACATACTAAAGGTAGTGCACGTAATACCGAAAATTGCGATAGTCGCCTCACCATTGTAGAATACGACAGTCTCTAAAATTCTATAGTACACGGAATCTCAGCCCTGGTGTTATAGCTGTGTACATTATCAACAAACTGTTTATAGATAAAGTTATTACTTATCAGCATACATTTAATTTTATTTGTATTGATTTTTAATAAATTATTTCAACACCATTTGTAAATGTTTTGTAGTGTTTCATTAACAACTCTTACTAAATTATCTAAATCCTTGCAAGAAAAGTATATAAGGGCATCGTCAGCAAACAGATGAATGATACATTGGCCCTTGACATCAACAATATCATTAATGTAAACTGAGAATAACAGAGGACTTAATATGCTTTCCTGTGGAACACTTTTAGTATAGTTAATTTCCTCTGATAGGATGTTATTTTCTTTAAACTTTTGTCTTCTGTTTCTTAGATAATCACCTCACGACTCCAATGCTTGCCCTACTATCCCCATACTTTTTAATTTTTTTTATTAAGCAGTTTTGATCAACTGTCTCGAATGAATAGCTGATTGTGGAAACGAGCAAAATAGTTCTGGTGAAGATGAAAACTAGAACTCTTTGATGCTATGTTTATTTTTATTATTATCTTGTAATCTTTTTTGTATTATTTCGTGAACAGCAAGTTATTGTTTTTTTGAAATAAAGTTTTTCATAATATAGATAATTTAGAGTGGCCCAAAAAAACAAAATAATTTTTTTTTTCGAGTCTCGCGTGAAAATATGTTAGTTGACTATGTTTTAAGAGCCTCCACCAAAGGACAGGTCAAATAAAAATTTTTAAAAGGTCGCTCCGAATTTTTAAAAAATTCCAAAATCGCAAAAAATTGGATTTTTTTTGTTTTAATTTTTTTTTTCGTCATGTCATCTTTTTTAGTGTAAAATAATATAAGGATTCTGAAATTTTCAAGTAAAAATTTTATTATCTAAAGGTCGATAATATTCATGTTTAGAGGTAGCTCAAAAAGATATAAAGTATTTACCTTGAAAATTTATAAAAATTCGGAGCGACCTTTAGATATTAAAATTTTTACTTGAAAATTTCAGAATCCTTATATTATTTTACACTAAAAAAGATGACATGACGAAAAAAAAAATTAAAACAAAAAAATCCAATTTTCGGCGATTTTGGAATTTTTTAAAAATTCGGAGCGACCTTTTAAAAATTTTTATTTGACCTGTCCTTTGGTGGAGGCTCTTAAAACATAGTCAACTAACATATTTTCACGCGAGACTCGAAAAAAAAAATTATTTTGTTTTTTTGGGCCACCCTAATAGATATGATAAATATATTGTTGTTTTATTCCTTGAGAAAAACTGCCCAAGTCTTACTTTGACGTTGGGTCATTTTGCACAAGTCAATCTAACTATTTTGTTGTGGTGAATTATAGATCTATCTAAAAACTTATAAAGAAATCTATAGTGCCAGTAGTGGTACTGACAAGATAAAGACAAACATAATTATAGTTTAAACAATTTTTACATTCTCTTGAAATATGCGTAAAATTTAAATTCATTATCCTAAAACTGTGATTTTTGACTTGGATACTTTTACCCTGAAACCACAGATTCAGCTGCTTACATTTCACCTAATTATCATTCACATTTATCTGGTTTGGATCTCTCATTTCATCAACTAACAAAATACACAAGAACCAAATAAACATAACATTTGCTAGGTTGTGATAATAATAATAAAAATGAAATTAGTCACAACACTTCAAACTTAAAATTTGATCTGTTGCCATGCATATTTTTATTTAAAGGTAATATTAACAAGTAGCTACTAAAGTTTGTTCTATAGGGTGGGTCAAAAAAATCAACTATTTATTTTTTTACAACTAATACGGAAAAATGGGTTGCTAGGCACCTTAAAAAAATTCTCACCAAATATGAGCTCTTAATTTTAATAGGAAGATCCTCCGCATCGCAGTTTTTTTATTTTTTTCCCAGTCCAATAGAAAAAAATGTATACCTCATCATTAATTGATTATACAGAAAAAAATTTTTGAAAAATATGGGAAAAGTATCTTATATTTTTTCCGTAAACCTTACCATTTGAATGATATTGAAGATTTAAGTTTGATTATTTTAAATCAATTGTCATTTTTGTTTATGAATTTTATAACTCGACAAGAAATGGCTATTATAGAGTGCGCAATAGAAATTTTTGTAGGAAGGTAACTGCTCTATAAAAATGATTTCTTATGTTTTGGCGATTAAATTAAGCGTTCAAAAGATATTCATCATCAAACTTTCATGTATACCGATTTTAAGAGTTTTTAATTAAATAATCGAAAAATTTCAATTTAATTTTTGAATTTCATACAAATTCCATTTTTTGTCTTTAATATAAGTATTATTTGAGTTTTATTTTCAAAATTTTTGAAAAATTTTATTCAATAATTCTAAATATTTTATTTTCAATTTTTAGAAATCACGATCATGTTGTTTTTTTTATAACGTCTTTAATATTGTCGTTGGGAAAATTTCTCCTGTAGAGAATTTTTGTTTTGTATTTTATTTCTTCTGTTTCCCTTGTGAACTAGCGCCACCTATATTTTTCATCGAAATCATCGAAAAAACTTCCCAACTTGCAACAAAAAATTGTTTGAAAATTAATAACTCAGTTGAAAGTTGAGGAAAAAAACTTCTTTATAACAAATTGGACATTTTTTTTCTCAAACTGAAACAAATCATAATATATTTATAATGAAAACTTTGCTTTTTTATCAATAAATAATTAACTAACGGATTTATTTTTTTAAATGTAGATAAAGATACTTTCACATAAAAAAAACTTGAAAAACATTTTGAAGTTTCTCAGTTGATAAATTAACTCCAATGATAAAATGTCATATACCTGTAAATGTTATTGTCACTTTGACATCGATAAAAAAGGTGCATCCTTTTTTATCGGATAAAAACTTCTCTTCCTCAATATCTAGTAAGCGGACGTCACTTGTACACAATGACAATGAGTCGCAAGTTTGGTTACTTATAATTTCACAGCAATTAAGTGTTGGGAAAACTGCAAAAACTGTCAATTAGTCTGTCAGATTTTTGAATTTTATTGTATTAATAAAGATAATTATTGTTGTTGTTCATCCATATATTCTGTCGTTAATTTATCTTGCCAAAAAACACTCTCGACCTTTTCTTTTATCAGATAAATTTCTCTTCAACTCAAAGTTTTGCCAATCACTAATTTTACGAGAAAAACTGACATGATATAATCGCGACACCGAAGGTGAAGCGATTTTATCTAATTTATCTGATAAAAAAGAGCTTTTGTGTTTTTACTGTTGATAAAAAATAAAATTCGTGTAAATTTTCTCAAAACTTAAAATAAATTAGATTGAAATTGTTCGATTATTTAATCCAAAACTCACGGTAGTAGAAAAAAATATAAAATTGTGATAACAAATTTTCTTAAAATTAATGTTTTTAAAAGCTTGTAGCTAAGCAATTTAAAATCGGTATACATGAAAGTTTGATGATGAATATCTTTTGAATGCTTAATTTAATCGCCAAAACATAAGATACCATTTTTATAGAGCAGTTAATTTCCTACAAAAATTTCTATTGTGCACTTTATAATAGCCATTTCTTGTCGAGTTATAAAATTCATAAACAAAAATGGCAATTGATTTTACGGAAAAAATATAAGATACCTTTGTTATAGAGCATTAAATTTCGTACAAAATTTTTCAAAAATTTTTTTCTGTACAATCAATTAATGATGAAGTATGAATTTTTCTCTATTGAACTGAGAAAAAAATAAAAAACTGCGATGCGGAGGATCTTCCTATTAAAATTAAGAGCTCATATATCGTGAGAATTTTTTAATGTGTCCAGCGAACCCATTTTTCCATATTAGTTGTAAAAAAAATAGTTGATTTTTTTTTGACCCACTGTAATATGAATATGACACATTCAGTAACACATTAGTGGCTACTTGTTAGTAAAGTATTTAATAATAACTATTAACACTGTGTGTATGAATAAGGCTGTTTATAATTTTAGTTATGTATTCAAAAAAATAGTAGGTAAATAACGTATGTGCTTAAAGTAACTATTGTATGGTTAAATGTGATTGTATCTTGTATCCATCACACAAATATAAAGTGATGATTATCATAGTTAATGTTGCATTTTTCATAAATATTTTCACAAACTTTTTGCAAATGTATGCACAACATAGATACTAAACAAACAGGTACTTACTATCAGAATTCTGTCACAGTAGATGTAGTACAGACACTTTCTTGGATCTGTTTTTGGTAGCTCTATAACCAACCATAGCATGGTCCCAGCACCTCCTTCTTTGCACAGCTTTTGAAAAAACCTTTGTGATTTTGGTTACATTAGATGGGAACCAGTAGGATTGAAAGAACACATTGGCTTTGTTGCCAAGGGAATATGATTTCCACCTATGAGGTTAGCATCATCATTGTCTAAGAAATGTAATTGCTTCTTCCTCCACAAAGCAAATTAACTATCTATATTAAGAACCATATATGCAAAATCAAAGTTAATCACTATCGTTGATTGCTTCACATAGATCTTGCATAAAATTAGCTTTCAAAAGATTCCTTTTTTCTCCTTTATGGATGTCAAATGAACTGCAATCATTCTTCCAAAAGTATATTCTGCATCCATCATTTCCAAATTTTTATAGTATTTTGACACACCTGCTAGATCCACAAGTGCACTGGATATTGGGTTACTGTGCTATGCTCGATGGAATCATTACGTAGAATACAGGAAGAACTAGGGTCTGATTGTTCCAGATTGGCAGTTTCCATATTTTCTGAATAATAATGTCTCTCATTATCTTCCTGTATGTTGTCAACCAATACATTTACTTGTGCTCCCTATTTCTATTTTATATTTCCAAGGATTCTATGAAAAATATATATTTTGTATTAAATTAGTACTTACCATTGTTCATATACCTACTTACTTCCTAGCAATCATTCATTTAAGAAGTGGCAGGCCTTTTAATGGGACCAGGTGATTGTGTAACACCGTTTTTGGTTCAATTTTCTCTCTTTGGCAAAACGGTGCCTAGTAATATTCCACCTCTGCTCTCGAACATCAACTGAAATTTGAATACACAAATACAACAACAGTTACAAAATCATCGAAGCAAATACCTGTCGAATGCATAATTTCTGCTGCTGTTGTCCATGCATTTTTTTCATAAACTTATTCGGGTGGTTCGCATTTTTTACACCGGCTATTGCTGAACCAACTCAATTAGTTGCCCGTCGTTGAACTTATCGGCCATATCTACATTACAGTACACAAAATCTCATCAAATATGATATCATCTCATCAAATATAATAAATAAAAATAAATACATACAGCATATAAATAGCTAAGCAAACAAAATAGTATTTGAATGAAAATAGTAAAAATACATCTGACAACTGACAACAAAAGCGGTGTGAAATCAGCGCCAGACTTGGCTGCCTAAAGCTCCGACCGCAGGACCGCACCCGATCGTTCGGTGGCGTACGTAAAAAAATACATGAAAACTGAAGGAAATATTTAATATGACTCGAGACTCAACTAATAGTTGGAAATGTTGGAATAACTTATTTCAATTGTTCTTTCTCGAAATCTATCTAACAAATACTATTTTATTGATAAAGCCGTGACAATATGAAAATCAAAAATAAAAGATGATACAAATATACGATTGTTTTCGCAAACGACAATAAATCGTAAGTCGAAAGGATAACTTTTGATGTATACCTAAGAAGGTCACTTACGAAAATATTTTCAACTTCAAGGGAGAGCAGGGTCGCATTACGCAAAATAGGAAATTTAGAAATTATCATTTTTCATTATAAGAGGCAATGCGCTGTGTGCGCTCTCGCCAAAAAAGCTAAAATGTACTAAAGTAGAATGTGTATTTTTATTTTATTTTTTGAAATTTGATAGGTACTTACTCAATACATAAAATTATATAAACAGAAAAAGAAATTATTTTAAGATTTGCTATAAAAATTGAATAGATGAGGCTTTTACTTGATGAAGATTCATACTTAACTATGAAATAAAACAATAAAATTTTTTGTTTGTTTAAACCTTCATTACAATTGAACTATGTTCAAATACAACTTGTGACGCGTTTCGCTACACAGTAGCTTTCTCAAACGAATGGAGGTATCATGAAAAGTTTTTAATTTATATACAGTACATTGATAAGGAATTTTACGGATAAAAGTATTATAATCTATTTACTTGGAAATAAAAAGCAAAAAATATGGGATTAACTAAAGTATTAAACAAGTTTACCTAGAAATTCATTCACAACAATCGTACAGGAAGTTTCTAAGTAAAAAGGTTTAATAAGGGAGAATTGTTGATATCTATTTGGTCGTTAAGAAGGTTATCTGAATATTTGTTTTTATTTATCTCAAGAGCTTCTAAAAGATTTAATTTCAAGGATTTAGGTTCTACATGCAAAATTTCAAAATTTGAGTCGAAAGTGTGTTGGTTTGCTAATAAATGATTTGAGTAGTTGGAATCTAATTTTTGGTTATCATAGCTACGTTTCTGTTGTGAAATTCTAGTTTTAAAATACCTAAAAGTTCTACCTATATAAATTTTATCACAGTTGTCATTACCACATTTTAATTTATAAACTCCTGATTTGTTTAATTTTGAAGATTTAGATTTGTTGTTTTTAATGAATTTGGATAATTTGTTATCGGTTTTAAAGCAAATATTTAAGTCTAAAGTTTCTAAAAATGATTTGGTTTTTAAGGATGGTATTCCAAAATATGTTAAGCTTTTAAATTGGTTATTTTTGTTTTTATCAGAAGGAAATACTTGGTCTAGAGTATGTTTTCGTATCTTTTTATTTATGATATTGTCTATTAAATTTGGATCGTAATTATTATTAACTGCTATTTGTTTTATGATATTTAGTTCTTTGTTGTAATTGTCAATATTTAATGGAACTGTTAAAAGTCTATGTATCACACTATTAAAAGCTGCTAATTTATGACTGAATGGGTGGACCGAACTGTTATGAATTGTAATGTCTGTCTGTGATGGTTTGTGAAATATAGAAAAATCATGTGTATTATTTATATTTGTAATTGTAAGATCTAAAAAGTTTATAGACTTGTTCTGTTCAATTTCTACGGTAAACTTGATATTTTTATGAATTGAGTTGATGAAAGTAATAAAGTTATCTAATTGTCTAGTTGTGCCGGTGAAGCAAGCTAAAATGTCATCTACATATCGATGCCAGTACACGAATTTTTTACTAAGGGGGTGTTTATGAATTATTTTTTCTATATTATCCATGAAAATTTCTGCTAATAGGGGACTGAGAGGGTTGCCCATAATTAAACCGTCTTTACTGCTATAAATCTCTCCATTGAAATGAAAATAATTTTGATTTAAACAAACACTTAATAAATTTATGATATCAGAATGAATTATAGGATTAGCATTATTGTGTGTGAGCAAGTTATTGACCAGGGTTATAGTTTCATTAGGAGGTATACTAGGGAATAGATTTGTTACATCGAACGATCATATGAATTTAGAAGTATGAGTAAGTTTTATATCTTGAATATTATTAATTAATTCTATTGAGTTTTTAATTGAAAATTGAGGTTTAAATGAGGATCTTTGAAATTTTAAATGACGGTGCTGTGAAAAAAGATACAACCGGTCTTATTGGGGACCCTTCTTTATGGAGTTTAATTAATGAATACAGTTCAGGGTGTTGTGGATTGGGTAAAAATAATTTATATTTTTCTTTATCGTTAATTATTGATTTGGCGTTATTTACTGTTGATTTTATTTCCTTCTGAAATTTAATAGTTGGGTCTTTTTTAAGAATCTCAAAATTTCCTGCCTGTATAAAATTGTTGGTCTTTACTCTTTGATATATATAATCATCTTTGGGTAATACTATTACTGTATTTCCTTTATCTGCTTTTGTAAAAATAAGATTATTTGAATTTGATTTTTGTTGGATTGACTTGACGACTGATGATTCGAAATTGGGTTTGTTAAACTTGACAAATTATTTTTTAATAATATCGGAAGCTATTTATGTTTTAGATTAGAGTTGTTTGGAAAATTATACCTCCATTCGTTTGAGAAGGCTACTGTGTAGCGAAACGCGTCACAAGTTGTATTTGAACATAGGTAGTTCAATTGTAATGAAGGTTTAAACAAAAAATTTTATTGTTTTATTTCATAGTTAATTTGCTATAAATTTGAAAAATAAGTGATTTTTCCTTCAAACATATTTTTCTCCCTTATTAGTTGAGATAATACGTTCAAAATTTCAGGGTTTATATGAACCATTACAGTGAAGAGACGATGCATATTAGTTTTTGAAAAAAAAATTTCCATGCTGTGAAATTTGAAATAAATTTTGTTAATATTTTATCAGTGCATCGTCTCTGAAGAAGACTAGTAATATACTGTCAAAATTTGAAATCATTATGTAGATTAATTAATGAAAAAAATGTGTTTGAGTTTGCGTAAAAATTTGAATTTTAATGGTGTAACGTAGATTTTAAAAGAAAGGGGGGCAATTGATGAAATAAAGAAATAGATATAAGAAAAGAACCAAATGATATAATAATATTAATTAAAATAAAATACTTAATTAGAACAAAACCTCTACTTAATAGGAATGAGCAAAGTGGATTGGTCGAGGCTCTACCATGTGCGCATAGTCGGGCTTACCTATAACAAAGAAAATATGCGCGAGTGTCCGTCTTCATTAACTCTACTGATTACTTACATAATTATTCGATCAATCACCGAACACAAAGGGCTTTAACTCGCATTGTGTTCTATCACTAATTAATCTACCAACGAGGCCTAGTTCCTAGGAGTTTTACTTTATGGTAGGTACATGGGGGGATTCAACGCGCCACCAAGACCCCTCTTAGGACTACCCTCAAGCGTAAAGGGATTAAACTCGCATTACGCTTCACATCTACTAGTACTGACTACTGAGTTGTGCAATGAACATGAAGGGCTGACTAGCGATGTTCGCTCCAGCTATTAGAGCTTGACCAATGGTCGAATCTGAGTTGTGCAATGGACAAAAGGGATTAAACACGCATTTGCCCGCTCCAGATATATTTGTCAAGTGAGAGCGAATTATTATTCAATCATTATCAAAACACAGTGATATTTTATATTCAATAAATTCAACAGGTAAATAACACTCAATAATGACAGCATTAATATAGAGGAATAAAACAATAAAGAAAGAACACTCAGTGAAAAAGCTCACCTGAATATCTTGCAGTTTAATCACCCACCAATTCAAAATCTCTAACACTAAAAAAAATAATTTCTCGGAACACTAAATTGAACCACAATTTAGAAACACAGTCAATAACAGAATGTCTTGAATTAAACTCGAGACCTTTTAAAAGCCCAAAATTCATAAGTAGATAGTAATCGTAAATCAACGCTATTTCTTGGTGAGAAATATGAAATCATCTGGGGTACGTGACAATTAAGATAAACAGTCGAACACGTGTGCTTAAAAATTTCTTAGGTTGCCTTTCATAAGAGTAGCGATAAATATGTTTTAAAGGAAGAATTTTTGTCAATTACTTACAATGGTACGATCTGAAGCGACATCTCACGGAGTACAGTCTGTTGCAAATCACTGACCACTGACCGTTTGTACCGAGTAACTGATTACTTACGTTCTGAATCATTACTTTATTCCACGAAATAGTGGACCAGCTGTAAATCAACAAGCTTGTATAATACATGCCTTACAGTACGTAAGAGGAGAACTAGCTCGAGCGTCTTCTAGATACTAAATCGGTATTTCGTTAAAGGGAAACAATATCTACTGTTTTCATTTCGTTACTGCCTGTTTTCGAATAGTGTGTATTGGATACGTTTAGCAAAAAAAAGGAAGGATCGATTTTCATTCTCCCCCCTCGAGGGGAGCGGGCCGCTATAGGCTTTCCGGAGCCTCTTCAGCCAACATTGGAAGGAATAAGGATTGTTTTTGGTTCAGGGGATGGGAGTGGAAGGAACGGTGGTAGGTGCCTGAGAGGTGTGTACTGACCCAGCATTCGCCTATTGCTACGAGAAAACCTCTGAAAAAACTCATAGCAGGTCAGGCGGACCTGGGATTTGAACCCCGGTCCTTCCGAATGCCAAGTCGAGAGCGTAACCACTCCACCACTTACTCGGTCGTTTAGCAAACGACTGACAAGATGAAATATGCTCAGGCAGCTTACTTTTGATGTCTACTAACGTGTTTGAGTAAAATAATTCTGTGCTCAAGGGTATAGCAGGGTCGGAAATTTAAAAAACGTCATTTTTCAGTAATTTAGCAAACGACTGTCAAGATGAAATCCTATGTTCAGGCAGTTTACTTTCGATGTATAATAACGTGTTTTTGTATTACGCACAATAGGAAGATAATGCAAGTTTCCACACCGACCCAGGAGGTATTGCAGCTCAAGATCTGTCCACGCAGATCTGGTAGGGGCGCGTTACCTTTTTTTAAGTGGAAGGTTCGCCAGGATCCCTATTTATATACCACTTTTAACAATTATGAAAAATTCATTCATATACGTATGTATGTATATGGCACTTATTGTTTCGAAACAGAAAACTTATCATGAGTTTTATAAGCTTCCAATTTTTCTTATCTCTGCCGCGAGCTAATCTAGGTATAGCCAAGTCATGAAGACACGAAGACTCATGAAAATACTCCTGTATAGTTGGGCTTATCAAAATAATTATGCTTAACGACCAAATAAAAAATATACCGCCCTTGGGTATATTACCAAGCCATTCCTCCACTCCTTTGGTTTTGCCCAAGTAAATGGGGGACCCCGCCAAATTTTCGTCTAAAAGTTATAAGGGAATCAAATCATTAGGTGCATCGTTACTTTTGTTGATACAGTTTTATATGGATCTCTGGTAATAATATTTATGATCTGGTAATTCCTTAAAGGATATTTTTTAAATTTTTATAAAATATTAAATCTTGAAAAAAATTACCATACGAAAGAATTTGCTATCCGAAAATCTAGAAAAATTGATTTTAGCTTTTGAAAAATATGGTCAAACATTAGATAATACCTACCTATTTCAAGATGTGTATTATTATCATAAGTATGTATTCGGATATAGGTATAAGTACGTAATTTTTTATAATTTGTTTTTACATCTGGTACATAATATGTATATACATATGAGACTTACTTTTCATTTAATTAAATATATATCTGATGTTATTAAATTGTGATATAACTAAATAAATAAAATTGTTTGGTTTATTTTAAGAATAGTTCTCTACCTATCTATAGTATGTACAAAAAGTACGAGGAGTAATAAACCCTAATTAAGTATGCAAAACCTTTACAGGGAGCACCATGAAATTTTTGATAAATCTCTTACTTTAAATTACATTTCTTCCGTAAATCTAAAAACCAGGTAGATCGACCCCGTATTTGTTTCAGTTGTAGCAAAGTTTAGGGTTTCTTCATTGTTAAAGGATTAGCAGATAAGCAATAACGCAATGCAGTGGTGTGTATTTTGGGAAAAAAATACGTTTTAAATTATAATATAATAAAAAATGAAAAGAAATAATTATTGGAATACATTTATTACTTACATTTTATTCTATATCCGACTCGGAAGAGGAAGAATCGTTGTTGACATTAATAATAATAGGGTCGATTAAATCATCACAAATATTGTCAATTTTCCACATATTTGCCTCTACTTTGATAACATGCTCGATACAGTTTGTCCAATTTTCCTTACTAACATGACTTACAGCACTCTCAAACAATTTCACAACATCGTTTATTTTAAAAGTAGTCTTTTTTTTCCAACTTCCCCCTTTACCTGAGCCCATATTAAATGTATGGGATTAAGTTCACAATGATAAGGGGGAAGTCGAAGAACTGATATACCACGAGAAGAAGCCATTTCTTCTACAATGTAGGTTTTGTATTTATTCTTGTTCATTTTTGCAATTCTGTAAAGTTCTTTCCTTAGTGGATCTTTTGGAAACTTAATATTTTTCGAAATAAGCCACTCCAAAAGCTCTGCTTTACGCCAACGACTTGTGGGCAATGCTTCTCGTAACCGTGAATGGTAACTTGCGTTGTCCATAACAATAACAGCCCCTTTTGGAATCAGATCCAACATTTGAACAAACCATTCCTCGAAGACATCCCCATTCATATCTTCGTGATAGTCCCCCGTGCGTTTTGAAATAAAAGTTAATAATCCACCATCAACAAAACCTTCAGAACTTCCAACATGGACAATGATAAGTCTTTTTCCTTTTCCAGATGGTGGCTGCAAACCTAACGACAAACCTTCCACGAATGCCTGCCTTCCGCTTTTAATGTTTTCATCTTGCCAAGATTTGGAAACTGTATATCCAGCATTTATCCATGTTTCGTCTAAGTAGAAGATTTTCAAATTTTGTTCTCTGGCATGTCGAATGCTTCTTAAATAGTCTCTTCTCCAAAAAACTATTTCCGGTTTATCTATCAAGAGAGATTTTCTATTATGTTTTGTATATCTGAAACCCACATCTTTCAAAAGTTTGCATAATGTCATTCTGGAGAATTTTGGATAGTCCGTATCTTCTTGCACTGATGTCATAATTTTGTCAAGTGTTAGAATTTCCTTTCGTAAGTAAAATCCATGGACTTTACGCCTTAGTCTTTGTTTTAATGACTCATCGATCTCAATTGGTTTTCGGCCTGAAGGAGTTTTAGGGGGTTGAAGAGTTCCATTGTTGCTTTCTTTTAGTAATCTATAAATTGTTGATTTAGCAACACACAACATAGCAGCCGTTAATTCCACAATATCATCAACACTTGCACTTGGATCCTTGTTTTTCAATGATATATAACAATTCAATATCAGAGTTTTTTCATTTAAAGATAATGGACATGTTTTTGGTCGTTTAGATGGTCCTTGGCTTATCGACATTGTTTGGTACTTGCACAATTAACATTCAACAAATGTTTTAAATATATTCCAACTGTTTACAATATTATGAAAACCATACAACTTCATACAACTTTACTCAAAGAACTAATACTAAGTACTGATTTAATGTACCTACTTTCTTTTAAAATAATATTCCCGATAATGTTTCTAAGAAAACTGGGTTGTTCAATACAAAATGTACCTTACGGTATACCCTCTTAAAATATATTTTGGTACGTCTATGAAATCTACTTAAATGAATGATTTATTACTCCTTGAAGAAATAGTTGAAGAAAACTGCACTGGTTCTAAACCATAACCTTTTGTTTTATTAGAAAATATTAATATTTGAATACATATTATACAACAAACTGGTAATATGCAGACGTAACAGAGAAAACCACGTGTCGCTTCTACCCCTCTTGGTATATTGTCTCTCACTCGTGCCTATTCGCGCCGCTACCGGTGTAAAAACGAAACAAAGTCCCGACATAGGCGTAGCATGGAGGGTGAAACGCAACATGCCCCCCGCCTTGAAAGAGTGAGCTTTCAAACTTTAATAGTCTATTGTTCAGTATCACTGGTTAGGGGTAGTGGGCACAAATTTGTAATTGCCCTTTGCACTTCACCCTTGGCAGTTCTTAAGGTAGCAACCCTGGGAATTCCATCTTGACCTTCATGAAGTGTGAGGACTCTTCTGAGACGCCATTGTAGAGGGCTAAGATTTGGCTCCTTGATTAGGACCAAATGATCTACCTGCAAACTGGATGCATTCTGTTTCCACTTCTGACGACTTTGAAGTTCTGAAATGTACTCGACAGACCATCGTTTCCAGAGCTGCTGGCGTAATTGTTGAAGCCTTTCAAAATTATTGAGGCGGTTAATTTTCACTTCCAGTTGGTTCGGCTCAGGAACTGAAGAAAGTGTGCGACCAATGAGGAAGTGAGGGGGTGTGAGGGGACTAAGATCTGAAGGGTCAGGACTTAAAGGACTCAAAGGCCTAGAATTTAAAATTGCTTCCACCTGCACTAAAATTGTTTGGAAATCCTCATATGTAAGCAATGCCTCGGATGAAATGCGTTTTAAATGGCCTTTCATGGATTTGACTCCCGCCTCCCAAAGACCCCCAAAATGAGGCGAGTAAGCTGGTATAAAATGTCATTGAATCTCTTGAAAGGAACTAGAGGTAGATATTTCACTATTGTGATGTCTCAAAAAATTACCTAACTCTTTTAAATGGTTATTTGACCCAACAAAGTTTGTTCCATTGTCAGAATACAAGTGTTCTGGTTTGCCTCTTCTAGAAGCAAATCTCTTTAATGCCGAAAGAAAGGCGTCGCTCGTCAAATCGGTAACAAGTTCGAGGTGCACAGCCTTGGTACTGAGGCATATGAAAAGACTTACGTACGCCTTATATGTTTTAAAACCACGGCCTCGTCTGTCCTTTAACGTAAAAGGACCAGCGTAATCGACCCCGGTATTTATAAATGGAAAAGAAGGCGTGACTCGCGGCGCCGGAAGATTTCCCATAAGAAGGTGTTTGGATGTCGGTCGAACCTTAAAACATGATATACATTTGTGTACCGTCTTTCTCGCAAGGTTTTTCCCGAGGATAGGCCAATAGGACTCTCTTATAGAGTATAACAGCTGCTGAGGTCCAGCATGAAGAAGTCTTAGGTGTTCATGCTCAAATAATAACTTTGTTAAATGATGCTTTGACGAAAGGAGTATAGGGTGTTTTTTGGAGTAGTTATAGGAAGAGTTTTCAAGCCTGCCTCCCACCCTGAGGATGCCTACTTGATCAATAAATGGGTTGAGAGACAAAAGTTTGCTCTGAGTGCGAAGAGATTGGCCTTTGGACAAATTGTTCAGCTCCGCTGGGAAAGATTCGGCTTGAGCAAGCTTGACGAGGCAGAGGACGGAGCGTTCCAATTCAACTGCAGAAATTGGACCAACTATTGTCTCTGTATTTTTAATACGGGCTAGTGAATTATTAATGAAACGGAAACAAAACGCTACAGCGCGTTTCAAGCGAGAGAACTGCGAAAAATTTTCAAAATGAAATTTAAACCCGATGCTAGCCACGAGAGCTGTAGGTTTAGCTTGCTTAATGTCAGGAATATCATCATTATCAATGTTGGGAAGCTGAGAAGGCCAGGAATCGACCTTCTGTTCCAAAAACCTAGGACCATGCCACCAAAGGAAAGATGACTTCAATTTTGATGGATTAATTCCTCGGGATATAAGATCAGCTGGATTATCCGCCGATCTTACATGATTCCAGCAAGAAGTTTCCGTTGACTCCTGAATTTCCGATACTCTGTTTGCAACAAAGGTTTTTAATAAATGGGGAGAGAGCTTAAGCCAACTAAGGACTACCGTGGAGTCAGACCAGTAAAATTGTTTAGAGAACGTTAAAGAAGAAGATGCCAACACCTTGGTGACAAGTCTGCTGAGAATTAGAGCAGCACAAAGCTCAAGACGAGGAATTGTTATTTTCTTAAGTGGAGCGACCTTGGACTTGGCACACAATAAACTAATTTGTACTTTACCGGACTCATCAATACTACGCACATAAAGGCAAGCGCCGTAGGCTAGCTCAGAGGCATCGCAGAAACCATGTAGCTCTACACAGACGGAATTATACAGCTTTACCTTGCGACTGATTTGAAGATTATTTAGTTGACGTAGCTGTTGTCTAAAGTTTAACCATTCGGTATGAATAAGTAGTGGTACAGATTGATCCCATCCCAATTTTTCCAGCCAAAGCTGCTGCAGCATAATTTTAGCCTGTATTGTTGCAGGACTGAGAAGACCTAACGGGTCGAAAATTCTAGCTATTCCTGAAAGAATAGACCTTTTGGTTATAGTTTTTGGAAGTTGCTCAGAAGGAATAAAGTACGTAAGGCAATCGGATTGCGGATACCAATTGAGACCCAATGTTTTACTGTTCTCGTTTGGTCCAAAGGAATGAGCAGTATTTGAAGAACTAATGGATTCCTGAATGCCGTCCAGAACTAACGGCTCGTTGGATACCCACTTACGAAGAGGAAAACAACCCTTGGACAATATTTCAATGATTTGCTGACACAATAAAATAAGTTCGGGTATAGAGTCTGACCCAGTGATCAAATCATCAACATAAAAATCATTTGAAATGACCTTAGAAGCTTGTGGGTAGGCCGTAGCATTTTTATGAGACAGCTCGACCAAGCAGCGCGTAGCAAGAAAACTAGCCGCGGCTGTGCCATAAGTGACGGTGTTCAGAACGTAAGTTTGAAGGGGTTCCGAAGCATCATTTCTCCACAGGATTTGCTGCAGCATTCTTTGAGAAGGGGAAATTAAGACTTGGCGATACATCTTTTCGATGTCGGCAGAAACTACATAATGATGCTCTCTAAATCGCAGAAGAATTGACAAAAGATCGTTTTGAACGACTGGTCCAACCATTTGGATGTCGTTCAGAGAAATGCCAGAGGTGGTAGGGGAGGACCCGTCGAACACCACGCGAAGCTTCGTGGTAAGACTGCCCTCTTTTAACACTCCGTGATGAGGAAGATAGTAACTAACTGTGTCTTTAGGATCGTCGACCTTTGACATATGGTTCATTGAAACATACTCATTCAGAAATGAAGTATATCTCTCCTTCATTGTTGGATCTCGTTGCAGCTTGCGCTCAACGGAATAGAATCTTTTTTCGGCTATAGTCTTTGATTCACCCAATTTTTGAATAGAGTCCTTTAAGGGAATTGAAACTACAAATCGGCCATCTACATTTCTCGTACTTGTCCTTTTGAAATGGTTTTCACATTCTTCCTCCTCTTTGGATAAAATTCGAGAATTTGGCAGTTCCTCTATCTCCCAGAACCTTGAGAGCTCGTCACCTCGAGAGGACGTGGCAACATTGCAAGAAACCACGTGAGTGGACTTATTTGACAAAGGTCCTGAAATAACCCAACCAAATTTAGTTTTTTGGAGAATGGGCAGGCGTGGTCCCAACCTTATCTGACCCACGCAAAGAAGCTCATAGAAAAGACTTGCTCCAATAAGAAGATCGACTCTTGAGGGAACATTGAAGTTTTTATCTGACAACTGGATATTTGGAGGAATTGGTAAAGAGGATAAATCAATATGACAGCCTGGAAGTTTCCCGCAAATAACGTCTGCTACTAAACAGGTAAGTGATAAAGAAAATGAAGATTGAAGAGATTTAATTGATACATCACATTTGTGGCTTACATTTGAACTTGTTTGTGTGATTCCGATCACAGAAATATCGGTTCGCTCTTTTGAAAGACGCAATTTATCAACAAGATTGGTGGAGATAAAATTAGATTCTGATCCGCTGTCTAGAAGGGCTCTACATTCATGCTCAATTCCGTAGCGATCAAACACCTGAACTACCACGGTTGACAGAAGTACTACATTTTTATTGAATACACTACCAGACAGTGCCTGCGTGGACAAGGTGTTCGAGTTTAAAGGATTTGAATTAGTTGGTGTTTCCGACACCTCAGATCTCGGATTATCAATGTGGATGAGCGTGTGATGTTTTTTGCTGCACTTGGTGCATTTACCGTATTTACAAGTGCTACTATGATGACCTGGATGTAAACAATTATGACATACCCGTAATTTCTTTGTTTGCTCAATTCTATCCGAAATGCTTAGATTTAAAAATTCAGTACAATTATTGATTTTATGATCGGAAGATTTGCACAACAGACAGTGAAACCGAGTGCTTACCAAAGATTTTACTAGCGGATTTCTTTCATACCGATCGCGCTCCTTATTGGGAACAGGACACCTTTTGTTAGCTTCAATCTTTTCCAAAATATCAGCTTTATTTTTTAAAAAGGCTAATAGATTATTTAGGCTCGCTTCTGGAGGTTTTTTAGATTCCCACTCACTTGCGGTATCAGAATCAAGCCGCTCGAGTAGTAAAAATATCAATAATGTGTCCCACTTGTCAACGGGCTCATTCAATGATTGCAGAGATCGTAAATTACTTTGTAAGCCATCAGTTAATTTTCTGATACTGGACGACGACTGTTTTGTTATTTTTTGCAAATTGAAAATGCATTTAGTGTGGTTGTAAACTAATAACTCATTATTTGCAAAACGCTCACATAACATTTTCCACGCGACTAAAAAATTATCGGACGACACTGGTATGCTATTAATCACCCTCTCTGCTATGCCGCTAACGGAGGATTTCAAATAATAGAATTTCTGAATCATGTTTATGTTTGTATTTTGAATAATCATGGAATGAAAAGAATCATGAAACTCTAGCCAGTTTTCGTAATTGCCGGTAAATTTGGGCAATTGAATGGTTGGCAGTTTTATATTTGATGAAGTTTGATTATTTCGACTTTTTCGCCGCTAGAACTCGAATTGCTACGATGTCGCGAACCGTGTACACTATTTTCTCGGAACGACTCCCTTTCTTCGACATTAAATGCATGCATAATATTTTCTGCCTTAGAAATTACGCTGTAGAATTCATTTTCAAATTGTTCTCTTTGAATAATTTCACACTGTATATCACCTGTCTGGCACTCGATGTCGAGTTGAATTTCATCGAAATTGTCTAAAAGAAGTTTTGCTTTGGATAACCTTAACTTAAATTCAGACAAAGGAAAAACAAATTCTGGGCCACCGGAATTGATTTCAATGGTGTTTACATAGTTCTTAAAAATTGTTAACCTAGATTTTAAAGATGCTCTTTTCCTTTTGTTTTTTTCAAGAGAGGCATCTTGTATATCCTCGTTATCAGACATTTTAAAAACGAAATAATGGCCCAAATAGCTAATATGTATAAATGTATAAATTTATTAAGGTGTTTAAATAGGCACAGCAGCAATAATAAATTTACTGAGTGAGATTTATAATAAACGAAATAGGTAACTTTAATGCATGCAAATTCAAAAAAATACTATAAAAATTATTCACTCAAATCAGGAAATTGCAACAAAAGTGAAATACCTAAGAAAAGATGATGGAAAGTAGTATTAAGAGTAGTATACCTACGTATTAACCCTTCGGCGGGCGCGCTTAAGAATTTCACATGAGCAGGCGCGCGGCGGTACTCCGTACCGCCATTCATTTTTCATTTTAGACATGAAATAAAATACAAATGCCGTTCTAAACAAATATGTAATTAAACATATTTCAAACCTAAAACACAACAAGGAACTCTAAAAAATAAATAAAAATAAAAGATGCTATAAACATAAATTATGGCAAGGCAACGATATCATCTATTATTTCGGGAGATATAAATTTTAAAAATGCTTCTAATTCTTTTTCAGTATTTCTTGCTTCTCTGACAGGACCAGGTAATATTTTCACTAGGTTTTTCGACTTAGTTTTGCTTACAGTAGCCAAAGAATGGCTAATCCATAGCGTTTCACTGTCCTTCCCTATATAAAATTGATAATCAGATGCTTCTTCAGCAAATTTTTCATCACCACTCTCTTCGGATTGTTCTGAAGACGTTTCACTTATTTCTTCAGTTATTATAACTTCTTCCTCGCCTTCACTATCATCTATCAGGTCTGGTATGTCTTCCACATCTCTGCCGTGCAATTGAAAAACCTAGTAACTCGAAAAAGTTAATTTTTGGAAAAATAGAGTTAATTTTAATTTTTTTTATTTTTCCTGTAATTTTTTAAATGTAAGAGATAAACATATAAAACTTGGCATTCTTTAATAGAAACGTTGTTTCTATAAAACTATTATAATAGCTTTAAAATATTTTTAACAGAAATAAAGTTATGCAAGTTGTTGTAGTTACTGGTTTTATAAAATGTCAATACTTGGCAAAATAAAATCCTAGTAAGTGAAGTTACCAGAAAATCAGTGCTAAATATGTTGCTCAAAAACCTATTAAATCTAACTATGGTAAATGGTTTCTAACAAATACTAACCAAAAACCTAGTAAGTCTAGTTATAATAAAATATTTTAAATTTTTTTTTCCCAAAAACCTAGTAATCAAACAGAAACATTACCGTAAGTGCATAAAGATAGCGTTTTAAGTAAAAAAATCCACTATCTAGTAAATAAAAAAAAGCACCACCCGAATTTTTAAATGTTTATTAAGGATTTAAATAACTCTTAAACATTTTATATTGAAAAAAATAAATGAAAATGATTCTAAATATTGAATTTAACAAAACACAAAATACTAAAACAAACTTTAACAAAAACAAAGTTGAACTTCTTTGGTTTTTTGTACAGTCTCAAAAAAATATATTAAACCTAAAAATACCTAAAATAATAAAAAAAATATTTTGTTCTAAAACTGGACCGTTGTTTTTCCCAAATCCTCGAGATCGTTTGAACTTGATAAACTTTTCCAAAATAGTTGTTTTTTTAATTGAAAGTAGAGTTACTAGGTTTTTAAATTGTTTTCTATAGAATAACATGTTAGTAAAGCCACTTAAAAAATATTCTTTAAAAAAGAACAACAAATTAATTTATACAAGACAAGTTACTAGGTTTTTGTTTTGTTTGTTTTTTAATTTGGGAGATAGTAACTCCACTTATATTTTTTTTATTTGCATTAAGATTAATAGCGTATTATATAACTTTGTTTACTATATTTCTAAGTTGAAGAGTAAGAAACAATAATTAAAATTGATAACCATGTTAGTAACTCAACTTGTTCATTTATTTTAGCTTATGAAACTCTAGTTACTAAAAAACGCATTGCTTGTTTCTAGGTAATAGAAAGTCAAAATGTAATTTTAAAAATAGCTACCAGGTAGGTTTTTTTGCCCTAATTTCAAATATGCAAACAAAGCAAAAACCTAGTAACTCGACTTACTAGGCTTTTGGAATGCACGGCAGATCTGACAAATGATTTGCCAACTCCTCTAACTCATCTGGATTGAGGTATTTTCGACCCCACATTTGTTTCCTGAAATAACACCTGATGTAAATTAACAAGTAAGACCAATATAAAAATAAAATAATAACAGAAATGATAAATAGTTATACATATAATAAAAAAATCATCATCCAAAAATACTTACATTATAGGTCGCGCAACGGTACGCAGTGCCGAAAACTGAACTCCTCGTGTTTGACGTTGAACTGAGACTAAATGAGTGCATATAAAAGATTTCTGGCTTCAGCAGTCTCTAACGGATATAGTCAACATGGAATACTCAGAAGCATGAGGTGTTTCAGGTAACAGGAGACGCGTGACGTTCAAAACAGTAAAACTTCGGTACACAGTGCCATAGCGCGCCCGCCGAAGGGTTTTAAGCAAATGACTTCGATTATTTATGAACTTGTTATTTTTTTTTAAGCACTTAAATTACTAAACCGATAAACTGTTAAGAAATGTGCAAATGAAAGCAATTTATTTAAGGAAACGAATTAGAATAATTGTAGGAATTTTACAAGTACCTGGGAGGTCGCTGATGATCCAATATAGTGGTCCAACTGAATTGTGAACGCAGGTTTCAGGCATACACTCCGACTGACTAATAAATTATCCGACTTCGAAGGACCATGAAGAAATAGTTGAAGAAAACTGCACTGGTTCTAAACCATAACCTTTTGTTTTATTAGAAAATATTAATATTTGAATACATATTATACAACAAACTGGTAATATGCAGACGTAACAGAGAAAACCACGTGTCGCTTCTACCCCTCTTGGTATATTGTCTCTCACTCGTGCCTATTCGCGCCGCTACCGGTGTAAAAACGAAACAAAGTCCCGACATAGGCGTAGCATGGAGGGTGAAACGCAACACTCCTTGTCCTTTCTATATAGACTATAGCTTCCCTTATGTCGTTCACCTTCTTCACGGTATATAGGAAATAAGTCTTATTTTCTAGGCTGTAACCTCCTTCAACTTATCGCCCAGAAGGGGCGGCACACAAGAGTTTGCACCCCGGCGGCAGGTGAGCTAGAGCCGCCCCTGTCGACGAGAAGCTAAGCTCCCAGAATCAAAGGCAGATCTGCGACAACTGACTCAACCGGCAACAGCGCACGGATGTGCCGGTTTATAATAATCAACTGATAATTACCAGTGAATTATACGGGGGTAACCGAATTCTCACAATGAACAAAACCTATTTTCGAGCACTTATTTTAGTTAAGTATTAAATCAATATATAGTACACAAATTGTATTTTCACGTAAAAGACGTAATATTTTGTAAGATATATTTGGATCCACCCTATATGCAAGGTCCGTCAGAGGAATCTCAAACGAGCATTACGTGCGAAATAACAATAACAACATAGGAATGTTTAAATGTATAGAAACAAACACAATCTGAGTATCAAGAAAAGGGATGGACAACGAGGGTTGAAGGGGTCAGGTAGTTAGTTATCGACTAGACGGGAAATAGAAAGGATCTGAATAATATAATATAAATATACGAGATTGTTAGTTTTGGAGAGAGTGAATAAAATATAGTTTTCGAATATAAGAGATTATTATTTCTTACAACTTTAACAGCAAAAAAATGTTTCTCTCCTGTATCTACATAGGTATATTGATGTCAATTGAAAAAAAAATCAGAAATAGATCGAAAAATTGGTAGTCTTTAGCAGATTATATTAAAAAATTACTGACAAACGTTCCAAGGGTGAGAAAAAAAATAAATTTTATTATCGATATTATCCTCGTAATCCTCGTATCCATTTGAAATATCAAATGGCATTTTGTATTTTAAATAGATATTTCAAATGAATTCATTTGAAACGGATACCCAACAGGGTAATTCAACCCATCCGACTTTAGTGATCTACAGTATATCTATTGTTCTCACATGAATTTATATTTCCTTTTCCTCGAAAACTGCAAACACTGCACTATCAGATTCCTAATAAATAGATCCTTTGTACTATTGAAATGTAACTTATTGGTTCTTGAGAAAAAATTTTTGTTGGTTCAACTAAAATCCTATGTTGTGAAATAATTAATACGTAGGTATACTAGATTTCATATAATAGCCTTCTTGATGTGCGTCATCGTTTGTGACGTTTATCCGGGTTTTGGGCATGTCGTTTAATTTATTTGCTAATTTGACATAATAGCTAACCTTAAATTTGAAAAATAAAATGATCAGGATCGTATTCAGCCAAATTCGAAACAATTTTTTAATTACACACTTTTATTAGGAAATGCTCTAAAAAGTAAACAATAATTTTTTTTAATTTCTCATTCACTCTTTCTCACTTTGATTAAAGTAGGTGGCGCAATCTATAAAATGTGACTACTAGTTTTAAACAAACATTTAATATGAGCTCTCGAATATTTTACTTACACACCACTCACTTTTTATTTTTAGTGAGAAGTAATGAACGAAAAATTTCCTAAGTAATTAAAAAAAAATAATTTTTTACTTTTTAGTGCATTTCCTAATAAAAGTGTAATTTGAGAAGTTTTTTTTATATTCTCTGTGTTATACTGTTTAGTGTTACGCTCTTAATTCCATTAAATTTTTTGATCCAAAACTTTCAAAAACATGTATTGTCACCGAAAATGTGATCGTGTGCAAAATTTGAATGAAATCGGTTAGGTAAAGGAATGTAAAAAGTGGATTGCAAGATTTGATCTAGACAAACGGAGAAGTGAAGTTAAATAAAAGTGTGTAAAAATGGTTCACTCATCGGACTAATTAAAAATGTCCGATGCATAGAAAACATTTTTCTACATAGGTACCTTCACTAAACATTCTGTATATACGCGTCAACGCGTCCTAATGGCATGCTCGTGTTTCTCTAGGATTGTGGTGAGACCCTTCGACATTTTGACAGACTTACTCATTTTAGTGGTATATTCTGATTCACTGTGAATGCCATTTTTTGCCAAATTTGCTACAGTCGGCAAGGATATTCCCAATGCATCCGAAACGCGCTGAAACACCCAGTTTTTAAATGACTACAGTACCAATTATTGGAGTATACTAATCTATATCTGAATACACAAAGACAATAATACTTGTTTTGTCTATGATGATACATAAGAAATCTACCACTAAAGGTGCCGACCGGCGACGGAAATTTTCAGTAAATAGGAGCGACGAATTTCATTAAATATAACAGTTCTCCTCAACATAACACTAAATTCTTAACTGAAACTAATACAATTCCAATCCATTGCGTAGTTAATAAAATATTTGTTTATTAACTTTTATTCATACAAACCTAATGACGTATTAAATGTAGACAAGCCACAAGCCTTGTTTACATTTTGGTTGTCCCCAACATATTTAAGACGAGATTCTTCTTACATGATGCCAATGCCAAATCTCGTATAACAAAAATCGTAATTGTTGAATATATTTAAGATTTTAGCAGCATTTTCTGTTTAAAACGTAAGAAAAAAGTGGAAAGCATTTAAAATAGGTATGACCAGCCCACCGTCCAGCTCACTAATTTTTTGGGGTTACAATTTTTCATATTCTATTATATAATGACATAAGTAAAATAGTTTATACATTTTTAGCTTGGCAACCTCGAACTTCTTCTGTCATTTTGGTGAAGTTTGTCAATAAGATTCTAGTTATAATTGTATTTTTATGTGGTTTCTGATTGATATTTGTATATTAAGGTGCTTTTAAGACATTTATGATGGTGAGAAAATGTATAATGTGTGAAAATACATGGAATAAGAACGATAATCTGTCATTTCACAGGTAAGGTTATAGTAGCATGAGCGTAGTATAGGTATAAGACGAGGGACTCAACATTTGTTTTCATACTAATATTGTTTATTTTTTTTATTATCAGGTTTCTGAAGAATACTTAGAATTGTCAAAAGATCTTTGTGACCATGATTATCTTTCGGTTTATTTTTTGAGTGAATATACTAAGGATGTATAGTTGCTTATATTTTTGGATTTGTAGTAAAAATCTTAAACAAAAAAATTAATTGCAAACAGTGTTCTATACTTTTTTAGAAGGTGATTATAGTTTGTATAAACTACAAATTAAAAAAACTTTTGGAAAACTTAAAAAAGCGTCTAAATTTGTAGTTACTGTTGGTTGTGAAGCTGAAAACTGACTAGAACACTTACTATGAATTTAGATGTTAGTAATATTAATAAATTTGAACAAAAAACCTTTCAATATTATATGAACATGTTTATAATCTGTAGTGCAAAACTTATTTTAACTTCAAAATCCTTTAAAGGTATCTATTAAAAAAATAACTTGTCTATGAGCTACGATCTTTGATATAATTTCCACTTATTCAAGCGAATAAATTAATAATGTACATCTCTTAATCTAAAGATAATTTTTATAAAAGTTTAAACTAACCCTTTCGAAATATACGCTACTGCGCGTTGTACTTGCCCTGATTTATGTTGCGACCAAAACATTGTGTAGGTAATAATGTGTGAAGGCTGGTCTATCTTTAATACGTCATTGTACAAACCAAAGGGTTTATTACGTGAATAAATAAGAAAATTACTGCAATAAAACAATATATACTATAATACATTAGGTATATACCTTTATTATAAGAATACATTTTTTTAAAAAGTTTTTCTAAACATATCAAAAGATACGTTGTATTCTAAGTTATAATTGGGTGGTGGTGGTTTTGCCAATGAGATGTGAAACGTATGATTTTGTTTCGTTCTTTGTCTTGGCATATTAAACTTTATTGGGGAAAAAATTCATTTTGGAGTTTATTACTTTATGTAGAAATAGTACTGTTAAGTTTTCTTTTAGAGTCCAAATATATTAACTTGTTTTTGTAAAAGAGTTGTTCTCATTTGATAATCTAGATAAAAATAGTATTTTGTAAAGTATAAATATCTTACATATTTCGTCTTTTTTATATCTCGTACAATGTAGTTTACCACCCTCGCAACCAAATTTTGTTTCAATAATATTAAAATTTGGGCTTTGTTTTATTGCAATATTCAGTTTGTAACGTTTATAATGTATTTTGTCCACGACCACATATAATAATAAGTCAATATTTTACCTCCTAACAAAAGGTATATGGTACCCATATATCTACTAGAGTGAATTATGAACTCATAATTCACGCTTCTGCACTTAAATAACATGTCATGACAACTCAACACTCACAACATTTCGGCACATAGGTGACTAGAGATGGGGGCAAGCACGTATCCAGAATTTGGTTTCGGGGGGGGGGGGGTCCAACGAGGAAAAAAAATTTTTAAAGAGGTCAAAGGCCTTAGATGAAAAGTAGAAAATTGTCAAGGTACAAAACAACACGTTAAAATACAGGTTTTGTTAGAAACATTTTTAATCTTCTGTTAAAAATTAAGTTATTATTATTACCTAGGTATAGTTACAAACAATCTCATAATAATAAAAAGTATATAAGTAGGTAGTAAGAATAATGGTTACAAAGACAATCTTCGCTTTTTTTCAGGAAAACATCGATGTCCCAGTGTATTGAGAGCCCAACCAAGGAACTTAGCCTTTCGTGTGATATTTTATTTCTTAGAAAGGTTTTTACTCTTTTGAGAGTAGAAAAAGATCTCTCGACACTGGCTGTAGCAACAGGTAAAGTAGAAAGAATAACCTGTAAATGATGAGCAGTGTTTTGTCGAAATCACTTAAAAGGCAATTATATTTTTTTTCAAGATTACAAAACTGTCACAATTATAAAAATTATATTGACATCTAATCAAAAACTTTAAGTATCTAAGTATCTTTAAGAAAATCTAAACTAATCACTAACATTCTCCGGGCCTCCCGAAATTGAGCTGCTTTTTTTTAATAATATCAATTTGGTGATTGGTCTTCTGTATTCCCCCAATGATGTCTTCACGTTTACTACTCTAACTTTACCGTCACGCCCTGGATACATTTTTGTTATTCTCCCTATTGGCCATGTGTTTCTGGGAAATGATTCATCTGCCAAAATAACTAAATCGCCTTCTGCAACATTGGAAATATTATGTTGCCACTTACTCCTTTTGACTAAAGTTGGAATCCATTCTTTAACCCATCTTTTCCAAAATGAGTCCGCAAATCTTTGTGCAATACGCCATTGTTTGCGTAGATGTATTTCAGAGTCAGTAAATTTTCCAGGGGAGCCAACAAAATTGGATGGTCCGATAAGAAAATGATTTGGCGTTAAGGCATCGTCATCTTGATGATCAGAAGAAACAATCGTCTGAGGGCGATTATTAACAGTGTGCTCTATCTCTACCAATAGATTCTGCAGCATTTCTTCTTTCGGGCATTGCTCTTTCAATATTATTCGAAGGGTATATTTAACAGATCGTATAAGTCTTTCCCACACTCCACCTGTATGACTTGCTCCGGGAGCGTTTCTTTTCCATTTGATATGTTTATAGCAGCAAAAATCTGGAACTGATTGATGATTTATTTCTAGGATAGCCCTTTTCATCTCCTTGAATGCTCCGCAAAGATTTGTTCCATTATCAGTGTTCGGAATTCATATTCCTTCAAAATAATAATATATTCATTTCACGCCGTCATTGACTTGATCGAAAAAAGTGTCAGTGTGACAGATAAGATATATTTGTCAAGTAAAATTTCTTTCCGAATCTCATTACGAGAAAATCATTTAATTCCAGTTAATTTCTATTTCTACGACGCCATTTCAGTGTAACAAGAATTTATAGTTTATATTCATACACCATTTTCTGGTGAGTATAAAAAACAGGCCAGGTTTTGGACTAGCCATTAGTTGTGATTTTAAATTTTAGTGAGTGTTTAATTTAAACTTTGTAAAGGCAATTTAGCCGGTAGGGTTTGCTTGCTGTGGCCTTACAACCCACTGTTGGCAATAGTAATAGATACTTTTATTCCAAGGGTATTTTATTTCACCCTACTATTCGTTTGGGTTTGACCAGGGAAAAGAACTTCACTACAGTCTACCGTCTTGGGCAGCAGCGCGTTTGTTCAAGGCGTCGCTGCGCTTGCTGATAGAGCGTGGCTCCAAAGTGGGTTAACATATCAAATTACTCCATTGTGGTCCTTCGAGCCGGATCTGGCAAACCCAAAAATAAAACACTCCTCAAACCAGTGTACGAACATTCCAAGCTCAAAAGTGAGCTTTCAAATTGTCTTCCCAACTGATGTGCTTCAAGTTCCAGGCTACAAAGTAGTAGCAATTCCAGCCCAGACTTCCAGGCTACTAAGTAGTAGGTAGCAGTTCCAGAGTTCCAGACTACCAAGTAGTAGCACAATTCCAGCTTCCAGTACCTAAGCAAAAATCTACAACAAAGGTAGGATCCATCAATTTTTAACATTTCCTGGTGCAGTGATAATAAAAATAAGTCAAAAAAGTGCCAGTGCTTATTATTCAAAAACTCAATTTCCACTTCCAATATTTTTATTAATTTATTAGTCGTTAATTGCAAGTAGGTAAATTATTTATTCAATATGTCGTTGGATGCATTAAAGCTTCAAAGACGCACCATAAAAGGGCAAATTACCCGGATAAACACATGGGCTATTACAGAATTTGAAATTGTAAACAAAAATGAATTTTTAAAAGAGTGTCAAACTAGATTAATGAATTTGAAAGAACATTATTTAGCATATAATGGAATACAAACAAAAATTGAAATGATTATCGAAAATTCTGAAGCAGAATTAACTGATTTTGAGGACAGAAATATATTATAAAGTAAATATTATGAAACCGATTCAAAATTAAGATGTAGAATCGATGAATTAACAATCAATCAAAATTCAACCAATTATGTACAAAATAATAATGCTTCAAAATCAAAAGCCCAGTTACCAAAGATTTCATTACCTAAATTCAAAGGAGTCGTCTCCGAATGGTCTTCATTTATTTAAGTTTTCCAGAAATTGATTATTTCAAACAGTGATTTGGATGACACTGAAAAATTATTATACTTAAAATCATGCTTAGAAAATGAACCCTTGCAATTGATCGACAGCCTTGATTTATCAGGTGATAACTTCGAAATAGCTGTAAATACCCTTAAACGAAGATACGATTACCAATCAATAGTACTTCATAATCTCATCTCAGAATTATATGATTTAAAACCTGTAAACAAAACCTGCCCTGTAGCACTGAGAGCACTGTCAGCACACGTTTTCAAAACTGCTCAATCGCTTTACAAATTAAATTTAGATCCTCAAATATTGTTAGAATACATCATCATATATTCAATTGACAAGAAACTAGATATTTCAACTAGAAAACTTTTTGAACAAAATAAGGAAAAGAATGAAACTATGTCCCTTGACGAATTCTTAGATCTTTTAGATGAAAGATGTGGCATTCTTGAACGAATACAAGCTATACCAAATTCAAATCCCAGCCGAAATATAACAGATCTTCATTAAGCATGTAAATTCCAATAATGTTTTTATTGTAAAAATTCTTCACATCGCATATACAAGTGCGACTCATTCAAAAACCTAAATTTAAATGAAAAATACAGATTCTTGAACTCAAACAATATTTGTAAAAACTGCCTGGGAGGATTTCATACAATAGCAGCTTGCCATTCTCTAGTTTCTTGCTCAATATGTCGCAAGAGACATCATACATTCCTCCATTCCGATTCATTTCAAGCGTCCAGTAGCGCACAAAATCACGGAGGTAATTTAAATCCTCAAATTTCTCAAAATAGGTATAATAATAATAATACGAATGGACATAATTCAAACTCTAATTCATCAAATTGGAGAAACTATAACTTCAACCGCCAAAATGACGAAAACTGCAATGATTCTCGTAGGCCTACGGCAAACCGAAACGGTTCTTCCAGACCAAATACCAATAATAATATTCCAGGAAATCAAACAGAAAATTCTCATGTCCCTAATGCTGAACCCAGCACTTCCATCCCTTCTCAATCGATGTCGGCTCTTTCCACAACTTCACATGTACTGCTAGCCACTGCAAAGGTAATCGTATATGATCACTGCGAAAACCCAGTGAAAATTACTATTCTATTAGATAGTGGTTCCCAAAACTCTTTTGTATCACAGGAGCTAGTCGATAGATTGCAATTAATCCCATATAATAGAACTTTACAAATTGCTGGTATTTCTAATTCCGTACAAACTGGTTAATGGTTAATTTAAAGTTCCCACATTCTGACCCTAGAAGACAATATGAGGTCAATTGTGCTGTCCTTCCAACGATAACATGCAAACTACCGCAGATTAAACTTGATTTGTCCCGTTTAAAAATTCCACGCGACATTGTTCTAGCAAATCCCGATTATATTACACTCTCCTCATGAATGGAATCATAAACTTAGGTAAAAAATTGCCTACACTGCAAAAAACTGGTTTGGGATGGGTAGTTGCTGGTAATATTCAAAATAATGTCTCCTTTAGTTCAGTAACTGTTGGGAATAATGAATCTGAAGTTACAATTTGTAATCATATCTCGACATCAATTGATGAGGACTTAAATTCAGCTCTTTCTAAATTCTGAACTCATGAGATAATATTTCATTAGATGATGAACTTGCGGAAACTATTTTCCGAAACACTACGAAAATTCTTGAGAATGGAAGATTTCAAGTCAACTTTCCGCTAAAATCTGACAAAGAACACCTAGAACTTGGTGACTCATTCCTTATCGCTAAAAAACGCTTTCTTTCTCTTGAAAAAAGACTTCATAAAAATCCGAAATTATTCTCTGACTACAGCAAATTTATTGCTGAATATGTACTCTTAAAACATGCAAAGTTTATACCGCTTTCTCTCACAAATTCTAAGGAAGAATTTGTAACACTTAAGAGTTTGGGCGCCAATTTGTAACACTTGTTCTCTCCTTAAGAGACAGATCCCGGCTAGAGACTCTCTCAAGGCTGTCGGAGTGGAACTAGTGGAAGTATAGATGTCTTGGATGTAACGGAATCTAGTAGTATGCGGTATCCTTGAATGTAGCTTGACAGGCTAACCTGGCAAGTAAACGGTATTCTGGCGGTAACGGTATTTTGCAGGGGTATCCTGGCAGTAACGGTATTTTTGCAGCGGTAACCTGCCTTGTAAACGGTATCCTGGCAGCTGTGCTTACCACAGCAATTTAATGTAAAACAATTAAATTTAAGAGACGGTAGAAAGATACGTCCCCTCAACTCGAGGGTCGATAACGGAAAGAGGATGAAGCCACCCCATGGAATCGAGCGTTGACATCATATGTCAATTGTCAGCGATAGTGGGGGTTTAGATCACAGAACTATATTGGAAGTGGTTACTATGACGGCAAGCGGTAAAATTGAAATTATTTCGTCAAATCGAAGCAGGTCGATAGACATGTTACAAATTAAAATATTTTATTCCGCATTTGTGCATAGTGCGTGAACAAGCTATTTCGACAAAACTAAAAGTAGTTTTTGACTCTAGTTGTCCCACTACTTCTGGAAAAAGGTCTGAATGACATAACTCTGAAAGGTTATCAGGTACAAAATGATTTATTCGATATTCTTTGCCGCTTCAGACTAAATAAATTCGCATTAACTTCTGATTTACAAAAGATGTTTCGACAAATAGTCATAAATCCTGAACATTGCTTTCTACAAAATATATTGTGGAGGGAAAGTCCAGACCTACCCCTACAATGTATAGAACTGACAACCCTAACCTACGGTTGCAATTTCTCCCCATTCATCGCTCAACGTGTCTTGAAAGAAATAGCAAGCACTAATCACTCCAAGTTTCCTTTAGCATCAAACTCTCTAATGGCCGAGACTTATATGGACGTTATAATCTCTGGCGCAAATTCCGAATCTGAATTAACTCGATTAATTCATGAGCTTCAAACTATATTAGGTACCCATGGTTTTGAACTACATAAGTGGGCCTCAAATAATTCTAAAGTTCTTTCTAAAATATCGAATTCTAACGACACTAAACTTTTTCAAAATTCTGAACAAATTATTGATCTTAGTCTAGATCATTCTCAAAACAAAGTCCTTGGTCTAAATTGGATTCCAAACTCCGATAACTTAAGTATTTCTGTTCCCACTACCATCTCTATGTTCCCCGTAACAAAAAGAAAAATTCTTTCAACCATAGCGCGATGCTATGATCCGCTTGGGCTCTACAATCCTATCATATTATTAGGAAAACTTCTAGTCAAACAATTGTGGCTAGCTAAAATCGACTGGGACAATGAAATCACCGATACAAAACTATTGAATGACTGGCAAGCTTTTATTAGCTATTTACCGCACCTATCTCAACTAAAAATTTCCAGATACATTTTCTTAGATAAAACGATTATTCAGATCGAAATGCATGGCTTCGGCGATGCCAGCTTAAAAGCATACGGGGTCTGTGTTTATATAAGAACCATTTATTCGGATCGTACAGTTTCCTGTAACCTAATTTCTGCGAAATCACGTGTATCCCCAATTTCTAACACCATAACACTCCCTCGATTAGAATTGTCCGCCATGTTACTCCTGTCTAAACTAGTACAGAAAATCTATCAAAACTTTCAATCGAAGATACAAATAGATAGTGTAAACTTATGGTCAGATAGCCAAATAGCGCTATGCTGGATCAAAGGCGAACCGTGTCGTTGGTCCATATTTGTAGGCAACCGAGTCGCCAAAATACAAGCAACGACTAAAGAATTCTCCTGGAGGTATGTAAATACTATAGAAAATCCCGCTGATGTTGTATCACGTGGGGCCCCAGCGAAAAATTTAATTTCCAACAAAATTTGGTGGCATGGACCGAACTTTTTAATGAAACACGACTTAGACTTATCAAAATTTGATAATTTCGCAAATCCGAAAATTGACATTTCCGAAATTCCGGAATCAAAAACTGTAATCTTGACAGCACCAACAGAAGAAAACTTCTGGATAAGTTCATTTTCGAAATTTTCTAGCTACACAAGATTAAAAAGAACAATAGCATATGTTCACAGATTCATATTGAATTGTGAAAATTTAAACAAAATATCCGGACCTATAAATGTAACCGAATTGAGAGTTACTGAAAATTTCATAATCAAAACCATTCAAAATTTCTATTTTGAAAAAGAAATCAATGAACTTAAACTAAAAAAAAAAATGTTTCTGATAAACAAATTAATAAATTAAATCCTTTTATAGACAAAACCGGAATGATACGTGTCGGTGGCCGTCTCGAGCACGGACATCCCCTTCAATCAGAAGCATCCTCTTTTATTACCTTCAAAAAATAGTACGGTCAATTCAATGTTAGAATCAGAACATATTAGACTAGGACACGCTGGAGCGAATACCGTGTTATCAAATTTTCGCCTAAACTTTTGGCCTTTAAATGGGTTAAGAACAACAAAAAAGATTATTCATAATTGCCAAAAATGCTTTAGATTTTCATCAAAACCTCTCACTCAAATCATGGCCGATCTTCCTCGAGACAGGGTAACCCCAGCTCGACCATTTCAAAAAATAGGATTGGATTTCGGAGGCCCATTTTTAATAAAATCCTCAAATCTAAGAAAATCGCCTAAAATCAAATGCTATATAGCACTTTTTGTATGCTTAGTGACAAAAGCAATACATAGTGAAGCAGTCACTTCCTTATCCACTGAGGCATTTATTTTAACTCTCAAACGATTTGTTTCCCGACGTGGTAATCCCACTATGATCTATTCTGACAACGCTACAAATTTTCAAGGTGCTGACAATAATTTTAAAGAATTACAAAGTTTTTTCAAAAATCAAAACAATGTTCAATCCGTTCAAAATTATTTGACTAAATCAAATATTGATTGGAAATTTATTCCACCACGAGCGCCCCATTGGGGTGGTATATGGGAAAGCGGGATTAAGATTTCGAAAAAATTAATGTTAAAAATTATAGGCAATTCTATCCTCACTTTTGAGGAATTTTCAACCGTTTTAGCGCAAATAGAAGCTATATTGAATAGCAGACCAATTTCGCCACTTTCCGACGATCCTTCTGATCTTGAGTGTTTAACACCAGGACATTTTCTCATAGGCACAAGCCTAACAGTCTTTGCCGAAAAAGACAACACTTCTGTTCCAGAAAATCGATTGACACTGTGGCAACACTGTACAAAATTACAGCAACAATTCTGGCGACGCTGGTCTGTAGATTACTTACACCAACTACAAAATCGAAGCAAGTGGTTAAATTCTTCCGAAAATATAAAAATTGATTCCTTAGTACTTCTAAAGGAAGACGGGCTACCCCCCTTACATTGGTCAACTGGAAGAATCGTGGAAGTAATGCCGGGGCCGGATGGAAAGGTTAGGGTAGTTAAAGTTAAAACCGCCACTGGTACATATACCAGATCAATATCAAAAATCGTTCCCTTCCCTGAACCAAATAATTCATTTCAAGCAGTTCAGTAATCAGTTTTTAAACAATTATTGCGTTGGTTTTTTCTCTTTGTTGTTCCTATTATATTTTTATTTCCTATGTTGGCGTGTTGCCACATTTTTAAAAGAAAGATTAGACATTTAGTTAAATTTCATTTAAACCAGAATATTGAAACTAAAAGGTTTCAACGGGGCCCAATATGTTCGGAATTCATATTCCTTCAAAATAATAATATATTCATTTCACGTCGTCATTGACTTGATCGAAAAAAGTGTCAGTGTGACAGATAAGATATATTTGTCAAGTAAAATTTCTTTCCGAATCTCATTACGAGAAAATCATTTAATTTCAGTTAATTTCTATTTCTACGACGCCATTTCAGTGTAACAAGAGTTTATAGTTTATAGTCATACACCATTTTCTGGTGAGTATAAAAAACAGGCCAGGTTTTGGACTAGCCATTAGTTGTGATTTTAAATTTTAGTGAGTGTTTAATTTAAACTTTGTAAAGGCAATTTAGCCGGTAGGGTTTGCTTGCTGTGGCCTTACAACCCACTGTTTGCAATAGTAATAGATACTTTTATTCCAAGGGTATTTTATTTCACCCTACTATTCGTTTGGGTTTGACCAGGGAAAAGAACTTCACTACAGTCTACCGTCTTGGGCAGCAGCGCGTTTGTTCAAGGCGTCGCTGCGCTTGCTGATAGAGCGTGACTCCAAAGTGGGTTGACATATCAAATTACTCCAATCAGAATAGATTTCAGATGGGTAACCGCTTCGACAAATAAATCTTCTGATCGACATAATGGAAGAATCCGTTGTGAGTGAAGAAGCTAATTCAAGATGAATAGCTCTAGTGGACATACACGTAAAAATAACACCATATCTCTTTTCATGTCTTCTCCCAATCGAAACTAGCATAGGTCCGAAATAATCCCCTCCAGTTATCATAAAGGCTCTGACTTGTGGTGTTACTCGAAAATCTGGCATCTGACCAATTTGTTGCACTTTCAACCTTGCATTTTTTCTTATGCAAACTACGCAAGAATTTTGACAATTTTTGACTGCATTTCTTCCATTGATTAAGTTCTCTTAGATGCCTTAAAACATGTTCTCTCCCTTGGTGATAGTTTATTTTGTGATAATATAGGATCAACAACACCATCATCAAATGTTTGGGATCCAAAATGATTGGTTGTCTCATAGACACTTGTAAGTGTTCAGCATAGTCTAATCTGCCACTTAGTTTTAAAATACCTTGGGCATCAACAAATGGATTTAGCTCGTAGATACGGCTAGATTTCTTGATATTTTTATTTCTTGATAACTGTTCCCTGTTTTTAGATAATGACCTAAATGCATTTGTCATAGTTCGAGTAGCATTTAAAAATTCATTTGTTATAACTTGAGTAGCAACTGTAAACTCTTTGGTCAGATGACCAGCTACTGAGGATAACGGCTCGGACAGCTTATTTCTGGAACTACGACGGTCGTACATGTCTTTTGTACTGATTTACTAACTTGAGAAGATCTTTCATCTTCCAACCACCATTTCACTCTATCATGAGCACAAGGTAACTCATCCATTGGGATAGCAGCAGCTGACTTATTACTTTTGCTAGAAATACTACGACTTTCTAAACTCCCTTCTGTAATTTTATCTTTTTCTATGGCTACTTGTATTTCCAATTCAGATAGTTTTCTTTCTAACTCTTGCCTGTTAAATTCTTTCTGACGCTCTAGCTCTCTTAAATCATATTCTCGTTGTAGTTTATTTATTTCTTCCAACCTTCGCAGATCAATTTCTTTAATTTTTCGGGCAGAATAAGAGGTTTCCGTTTTTGACTTCTGTGACATTTCCTCTTTTCGATTCGATAATGATCTTACTGCTTTGGATTTGAATTCTGAATTCTGTTCATCAATGTTATTAATAACTATATTAGATGGAGAATATCTAATTGGCGGCACACCTGTATTAGATCTACGTGGTCTTCTTGAATTCATTTCGTCAACTGACATATTGTAGGTAATCCAAAATTATTTTATTCTCGGCAAGACTGAGATGACACAAATAAATAAAATGGATTCTTAGCTTCGAAGGACCATAATGTTTTGTCGAAAACTCTTAAAAGGCAATTATATATTTATTCAAGATTACAAAACTGTCACAATTATAAAAATTATATTGACATCTAATCAAAAACTTTAACTATCTAAGTATCTTTAAGAAAATCTAAACTAATCACTAACAAGCAGGGAAAACATTTTTGTTACAGTGCTCCAAAACCTTTAGGGTTTCGGTATTTTTGTCTAAATCTTCACCCACTTAATTGCACCATAAGTAGTACTCACCCTGAAGAGCAGACAGCGAGTGATTATCTTCAATATACATAGAAAGCTGCTCTAGCTGATTTGCATTTTCATTTGAGGCAAAGCCTGGTAAAAACACAGTATTGACCATCTCTATATATGTCACATTATTTGACGTACTCAAGAAATTTATTAATTTTGACATTAGAATTGTCAATAATACAAAATACCAAATTATTACTTTCCGTTCACTCGCATTATTTATTTGACTTTTATTTAATAAAGAAATCAAGGGTCGTGGTCAAAGTATATAGTATTCTACTCGCAATTTATGGCCATTATTCACTACGGCTCGGGACGCAAACGTCACCCTGCGTGAGTAATGGCTTTTCGACTTTAAAACAAAATTAAATAGAATAATATATAAAAAAATCCAAACGTACAACCTACAGCTAATTTGGGTAAAATTGGAATAAAACAGTAAAAATTTTTTAAAATCACAAAGTAAACATTAATTTATAGCACTATAACCAGGTACCCTATTTTACTGCGTACACCGTTTCGAGCAAGTCATAATAACTAGTCTAAAGGAACTTTTCTTGTGGATTCTGAAATTTTCAAGTAAAAATTTTATTATCTAAAGGTCGATAATATTCATGTTTAGAGGTAGCTCAAAAAGATATAAAGTATTTACCTTGAAAATTTATAAAAATTCGGAGCGACCTTTAGATATTAAAATTTTTACTTGAAAATTTCAGAATCCTTATATTATTTTACACTAAAAAAGATGACATGACGAAAAAAAAAATTAAAACAAAAAAATCCAATTTTCGGCGATTTTGGAATTTTTTAAAAATTCGGAGCGACCTTTTAAAAATTTTTATTTGACCTGTCCTTTGGTGGAGGCTCTTAAAACATAGTCAACTAACATATTTTCACGCGAGACTCGAAAAAAAAAATTATTTTGTTTTTTTGGGCCACCCTAATAGATATGATAAATATATTGTTGTTTTATTCCTTGAGAAAAACTGCCCAAGTCTTACTTTGACGTTGGGTCATTTTGCACAAGTCAATCTAACTATTTTGTTGTGGTGAATTATAGATCTATCTAAAAACTTATAAAGAAATCTATAGTGCCAGTAGTGGTACTGACAAGATAAAGACAAACATAATTATAGTTTAAACAATTTTTACATTCTCTTGAAATATGCGTAAAATTTAAATTCATTATCCTAAAACTGTGATTTTTGACTTGGATACTTTTACCCTGAAACCACAGATTCAGCTGCTTACATTTCACCTAATTATCATTCACATTTATCTGGTTTGGATCTCTCATTTCATCAACTAACAAAATACACAAGAACCAAATAAACATAACATTTGCTAGGTTGTGATAATAATAATAAAAATGAAATTAGTCACAACACTTCAAACTTAAAATTTGATCTGTTGCCATGCATATTTTTATTTAAAGGTAATATTAACAAGTAGCTACTAAAGTTTGTTCTATAGGGTGGGTCAAAAAAATCAACTATTTATTTTTTTACAACTAATACGGAAAAATGGGTTGCTAGGCACCTTAAAAAAATTCTCACCAAATATGAGCTCTTAATTTTAATAGGAAGATCCTCCGCATCGCAGTTTTTTTATTTTTTTCCCAGTCCAATAGAAAAAAATGTATACCTCATCATTAATTGATTATACAGAAAAAAATTTTTGAAAAATATGGGAAAAGTATCTTATATTTTTTCCGTAAACCTTACCATTTGAATGATATTGAAGATTTAAGTTTGATTATTTTAAATCAATTGTCATTTTTGTTTATGAATTTTATAACTCGACAAGAAATGGCTATTATAGAGTGCGCAATAGAAATTTTTGTAGGAAGGTAACTGCTCTATAAAAATGATTTCTTATGTTTTGGCGATTAAATTAAGCGTTCAAAAGATATTCATCATCAAACTTTCATGTATACCGATTTTAAGAGTTTTTAATTAAATAATCGAAAAATTTCAATTTAATTTTTGAATTTCATACAAATTCCATTTTTTGTCTTTAATATAAGTATTATTTGAGTTTTATTTTCAAAATTTTTGAAAAATTTTATTCAATAATTCTAAATATTTTATTTTCAATTTTTAGAAATCACGATCATGTTGTTTTTTTTATAACGTCTTTAATATTGTCGTTGGGAAAATTTCTCCTGTAGAGAATTTTTGTTTTGTATTTTATTTCTTCTGTTTCCCTTGTGAACTAGCGCCACCTATATTTTTCATCGAAATCATCGAAAAAACTTCCCAACTTGCAACAAAAAATTGTTTGAAAATTAATAACTCAGTTGAAAGTTGAGGAAAAAAACTTCTTTATAACAAATTGGACATTTTTTTTCTCAAACTGAAACAAATCATAATATATTTATAATGAAAACTTTGCTTTTTTATCAATAAATAATTAACTAACGGATTTATTTTTTTAAATGTAGATAAAGATACTTTCACATAAAAAAAACTTGAAAAACATTTTGAAGTTTCTCAGTTGATAAATTAACTCCAATGATAAAATGTCATATACCTGTAAATGTTATTGTCACTTTGACATCGATAAAAAAGGTGCATCCTTTTTTATCGGATAAAAACTTCTCTTCCTCAATATCTAGTAAGCGGACGTCACTTGTACACAATGACAATGAGTCGCAAGTTTGGTTACTTATAATTTCACAGCAATTAAGTGTTGGGAAAACTGCAAAAACTGTCAATTAGTCTGTCAGATTTTTGAATTTTATTGTATTAATAAAGATAATTATTGTTGTTGTTCATCCATATATTCTGTCGTTAATTTATCTTGCCAAAAAACACTCTCGACCTTTTCTTTTATCAGATAAATTTCTCTTCAACTCAAAGTTTTGCCAATCACTAATTTTACGAGAAAAACTGACATGATATAATCGCGACACCGAAGGTGAAGCGATTTTATCTAATTTATCTGATAAAAAAGAGCTTTTGTGTTTTTACTGTTGATAAAAAATAAAATTCGTGTAAATTTTCTCAAAACTTAAAATAAATTAGATTGAAATTGTTCGATTATTTAATCCAAAACTCACGGTAGTAGAAAAAAATATAAAATTGTGATAACAAATTTTCTTAAAATTAATGTTTTTAAAAGCTTGTAGCTAAGCAATTTAAAATCGGTATACATGAAAGTTTGATGATGAATATCTTTTGAATGCTTAATTTAATCGCCAAAACATAAGATACCATTTTTATAGAGCAGTTAATTTCCTACAAAAATTTCTATTGTGCACTTTATAATAGCCATTTCTTGTCGAGTTATAAAATTCATAAACAAAAATGGCAATTGATTTTACGGAAAAAATATAAGATACCTTTGTTATAGAGCATTAAATTTCGTACAAAATTTTTCAAAAATTTTTTTCTGTACAATCAATTAATGATGAAGTATGAATTTTTCTCTATTGAACTGAGAAAAAAATAAAAAACTGCGATGCGGAGGATCTTCCTATTAAAATTAAGAGCTCATATATCGTGAGAATTTTTTAATGTGTCCAGCGAACCCATTTTTCCATATTAGTTGTAAAAAAAATAGTTGATTTTTTTTTGACCCACTGTAATATGAATATGACACATTCAGTAACACATTAGTGGCTACTTGTTAGTAAAGTATTTAATAATAACTATTAACACTGTGTGTATGAATAAGGCTGTTTATAATTTTAGTTATGTATTCAAAAAAATAGTAGGTAAATAACGTATGTGCTTAAAGTAACTATTGTATGGTTAAATGTGATTGTATCTTGTATCCATCACACAAATATAAAGTGATGATTATCATAGTTAATGTTGCATTTTTCATAAATATTTTCACAAACTTTTTGCAAATGTATGCACAACATAGATACTAAACAAACAGGTACTTACTATCAGAATTCTGTCACAGTAGATGTAGTACAGACACTTTCTTGGATCTGTTTTTGGTAGCTCTATAACCAACCATAGCATGGTCCCAGCACCTCCTTCTTTGCACAGCTTTTGAAAAAACCTTTGTGATTTTGGTTACATTAGATGGGAACCAGTAGGATTGAAAGAACACATTGGCTTTGTTGCCAAGGGAATATGATTTCCACCTATGAGGTTAGCATCATCATTGTCTAAGAAATGTAATTGCTTCTTCCTCCACAAAGCAAATTAACTATCTATATTAAGAACCATATATGCAAAATCAAAGTTAATCACTATCGTTGATTGCTTCACATAGATCTTGCATAAAATTAGCTTTCAAAAGATTCCTTTTTTCTCCTTTATGGATGTCAAATGAACTGCAATCATTCTTCCAAAAGTATATTCTGCATCCATCATTTCCAAATTTTTATAGTATTTTGACACACCTGCTAGATCCACAAGTGCACTGGATATTGGGTTACTGTGCTATGCTCGATGGAATCATTACGTAGAATACAGGAAGAACTAGGGTCTGATTGTTCCAGATTGGCAGTTTCCATATTTTCTGAATAATAATGTCTCTCATTATCTTCCTGTATGTTGTCAACCAATACATTTACTTGTGCTCCCTATTTCTATTTTATATTTCCAAGGATTCTATGAAAAATATATATTTTGTATTAAATTAGTACTTACCATTGTTCATATACCTACTTACTTCCTAGCAATCATTCATTTAAGAAGTGGCAGGCCTTTTAATGGGACCAGGTGATTGTGTAACACCGTTTTTGGTTCAATTTTCTCTCTTTGGCAAAACGGTGCCTAGTAATATTCCACCTCTGCTCTCGAACATCAACTGAAATTTGAATACACAAATACAACAACAGTTACAAAATCATCGAAGCAAATACCTGTCGAATGCATAATTTCTGCTGCTGTTGTCCATGCATTTTTTTCATAAACTTATTCGGGTGGTTCGCATTTTTTACACCGGCTATTGCTGAACCAACTCAATTAGTTGCCCGTCGTTGAACTTATCGGCCATATCTACATTACAGTACACAAAATCTCATCAAATATGATATCATCTCATCAAATATAATAAATAAAAATAAATACATACAGCATATAAATAGCTAAGCAAACAAAATAGTATTTGAATGAAAATAGTAAAAATACATCTGACAACTGACAACAAAAGCGGTGTGAAATCAGCGCCAGACTTGGCTGCCTAAAGCTCCGACCGCAGGACCGCACCCGATCGTTCGGTGGCGTACGTAAAAAAATACATGAAAACTGAAGGAAATATTTAATATGACTCGAGACTCAACTAATAGTTGGAAATGTTGGAATAACTTATTTCAATTGTTCTTTCTCGAAATCTATCTAACAAATACTATTTTATTGATAAAGCCGTGACAATATGAAAATCAAAAATAAAAGATGATACAAATATACGATTGTTTTCGCAAACGACAATAAATCGTAAGTCGAAAGGATAACTTTTGATGTATACCTAAGAAGGTCACTTACGAAAATATTTTCAACTTCAAGGGAGAGCAGGGTCGCATTACGCAAAATAGGAAATTTAGAAATTATCATTTTTCATTATAAGAGGCAATGCGCTGTGTGCGCTCTCGCCAAAAAAGCTAAAATGTACTAAAGTAGAATGTGTATTTTTATTTTATTTTTTGAAATTTGATAGGTACTTACTCAATACATAAAATTATATAAACAGAAAAAGAAATTATTTTAAGATTTGCTATAAAAATTGAATAGATGAGGCTTTTACTTGATGAAGATTCATACTTAACTATGAAATAAAACAATAAAATTTTTTGTTTGTTTAAACCTTCATTACAATTGAACTATGTTCAAATACAACTTGTGACGCGTTTCGCTACACAGTAGCTTTCTCAAACGAATGGAGGTATCATGAAAAGTTTTTAATTTATATACAGTACATTGATAAGGAATTTTACGGATAAAAGTATTATAATCTATTTACTTGGAAATAAAAAGCAAAAAATATGGGATTAACTAAAGTATTAAACAAGTTTACCTAGAAATTCATTCACAACAATCGTACAGGAAGTTTCTAAGTAAAAAGGTTTAATAAGGGAGAATTGTTGATATCTATTTGGTCGTTAAGAAGGTTATCTGAATATTTGTTTTTATTTATCTCAAGAGCTTCTAAAAGATTTAATTTCAAGGATTTAGGTTCTACATGCAAAATTTCAAAATTTGAGTCGAAAGTGTGTTGGTTTGCTAATAAATGATTTGAGTAGTTGGAATCTAATTTTTGGTTATCATAGCTACGTTTCTGTTGTGAAATTCTAGTTTTAAAATACCTAAAAGTTCTACCTATATAAATTTTATCACAGTTGTCATTACCACATTTTAATTTATAAACTCCTGATTTGTTTAATTTTGAAGATTTAGATTTGTTGTTTTTAATGAATTTGGATAATTTGTTATCGGTTTTAAAGCAAATATTTAAGTCTAAAGTTTCTAAAAATGATTTGGTTTTTAAGGATGGTATTCCAAAATATGTTAAGCTTTTAAATTGGTTATTTTTGTTTTTATCAGAAGGAAATACTTGGTCTAGAGTATGTTTTCGTATCTTTTTATTTATGATATTGTCTATTAAATTTGGATCGTAATTATTATTAACTGCTATTTGTTTTATGATATTTAGTTCTTTGTTGTAATTGTCAATATTTAATGGAACTGTTAAAAGTCTATGTATCACACTATTAAAAGCTGCTAATTTATGACTGAATGGGTGGACCGAACTGTTATGAATTGTAATGTCTGTCTGTGATGGTTTGTGAAATATAGAAAAATCATGTGTATTATTTATATTTGTAATTGTAAGATCTAAAAAGTTTATAGACTTGTTCTGTTCAATTTCTACGGTAAACTTGATATTTTTATGAATTGAGTTGATGAAAGTAATAAAGTTATCTAATTGTCTAGTTGTGCCGGTGAAGCAAGCTAAAATGTCATCTACATATCGATGCCAGTACACGAATTTTTTACTAAGGGGGTGTTTATGAATTATTTTTTCTATATTATCCATGAAAATTTCTGCTAATAGGGGACTGAGAGGGTTGCCCATAATTAAACCGTCTTTACTGCTATAAATCTCTCCATTGAAATGAAAATAATTTTGATTTAAACAAACACTTAATAAATTTATGATATCAGAATGAATTATAGGATTAGCATTATTGTGTGTGAGCAAGTTATTGACCAGGGTTATAGTTTCATTAGGAGGTATACTAGGGAATAGATTTGTTACATCGAACGATCATATGAATTTAGAAGTATGAGTAAGTTTTATATCTTGAATATTATTAATTAATTCTATTGAGTTTTTAATTGAAAATTGAGGTTTAAATGAGGATCTTTGAAATTTTAAATGACGGTGCTGTGAAAAAAGATACAACCGGTCTTATTGGGGACCCTTCTTTATGGAGTTTAATTAATGAATACAGTTCAGGGTGTTGTGGATTGGGTAAAAATAATTTATATTTTTCTTTATCGTTAATTATTGATTTGGCGTTATTTACTGTTGATTTTATTTCCTTCTGAAATTTAATAGTTGGGTCTTTTTTAAGAATCTCAAAATTTCCTGCCTGTATAAAATTGTTGGTCTTTACTCTTTGATATATATAATCATCTTTGGGTAATACTATTACTGTATTTCCTTTATCTGCTTTTGTAAAAATAAGATTATTTGAATTTGATTTTTGTTGGATTGACTTGACGACTGATGATTCGAAATTGGGTTTGTTAAACTTGACAAATTATTTTTTAATAATATCGGAAGCTATTTATGTTTTAGATTAGAGTTGTTTGGAAAATTATACCTCCATTCGTTTGAGAAGGCTACTGTGTAGCGAAACGCGTCACAAGTTGTATTTGAACATAGGTAGTTCAATTGTAATGAAGGTTTAAACAAAAAATTTTATTGTTTTATTTCATAGTTAATTTGCTATAAATTTGAAAAATAAGTGATTTTTCCTTCAAACATATTTTTCTCCCTTATTAGTTGAGATAATACGTTCAAAATTTCAGGGTTTATATGAACCATTACAGTGAAGAGACGATGCATATTAGTTTTTGAAAAAAAAATTTCCATGCTGTGAAATTTGAAATAAATTTTGTTAATATTTTATCAGTGCATCGTCTCTGAAGAAGACTAGTAATATACTGTCAAAATTTGAAATCATTATGTAGATTAATTAATGAAAAAAATGTGTTTGAGTTTGCGTAAAAATTTGAATTTTAATGGTGTAACGTAGATTTTAAAAGAAAGGGGGGCAATTGATGAAATAAAGAAATAGATATAAGAAAAGAACCAAATGATATAATAATATTAATTAAAATAAAATACTTAATTAGAACAAAACCTCTACTTAATAGGAATGAGCAAAGTGGATTGGTCGAGGCTCTACCATGTGCGCATAGTCGGGCTTACCTATAACAAAGAAAATATGCGCGAGTGTCCGTCTTCATTAACTCTACTGATTACTTACATAATTATTCGATCAATCACCGAACACAAAGGGCTTTAACTCGCATTGTGTTCTATCACTAATTAATCTACCAACGAGGCCTAGTTCCTAGGAGTTTTACTTTATGGTAGGTACATGGGGGGATTCAACGCGCCACCAAGACCCCTCTTAGGACTACCCTCAAGCGTAAAGGGATTAAACTCGCATTACGCTTCACATCTACTAGTACTGACTACTGAGTTGTGCAATGAACATGAAGGGCTGACTAGCGATGTTCGCTCCAGCTATTAGAGCTTGACCAATGGTCGAATCTGAGTTGTGCAATGGACAAAAGGGATTAAACACGCATTTGCCCGCTCCAGATATATTTGTCAAGTGAGAGCGAATTATTATTCAATCATTATCAAAACACAGTGATATTTTATATTCAATAAATTCAACAGGTAAATAACACTCAATAATGACAGCATTAATATAGAGGAATAAAACAATAAAGAAAGAACACTCAGTGAAAAAGCTCACCTGAATATCTTGCAGTTTAATCACCCACCAATTCAAAATCTCTAACACTAAAAAAAATAATTTCTCGGAACACTAAATTGAACCACAATTTAGAAACACAGTCAATAACAGAATGTCTTGAATTAAACTCGAGACCTTTTAAAAGCCCAAAATTCATAAGTAGATAGTAATCGTAAATCAACGCTATTTCTTGGTGAGAAATATGAAATCATCTGGGGTACGTGACAATTAAGATAAACAGTCGAACACGTGTGCTTAAAAATTTCTTAGGTTGCCTTTCATAAGAGTAGCGATAAATATGTTTTAAAGGAAGAATTTTTGTCAATTACTTACAATGGTACGATCTGAAGCGACATCTCACGGAGTACAGTCTGTTGCAAATCACTGACCACTGACCGTTTGTACCGAGTAACTGATTACTTACGTTCTGAATCATTACTTTATTCCACGAAATAGTGGACCAGCTGTAAATCAACAAGCTTGTATAATACATGCCTTACAGTACGTAAGAGGAGAACTAGCTCGAGCGTCTTCTAGATACTAAATCGGTATTTCGTTAAAGGGAAACAATATCTACTGTTTTCATTTCGTTACTGCCTGTTTTCGAATAGTGTGTATTGGATACGTTTAGCAAAAAAAAGGAAGGATCGATTTTCATTCTCCCCCCTCGAGGGGAGCGGGCCGCTATAGGCTTTCCGGAGCCTCTTCAGCCAACATTGGAAGGAATAAGGATTGTTTTTGGTTCAGGGGATGGGAGTGGAAGGAACGGTGGTAGGTGCCTGAGAGGTGTGTACTGACCCAGCATTCGCCTATTGCTACGAGAAAACCTCTGAAAAAACTCATAGCAGGTCAGGCGGACCTGGGATTTGAACCCCGGTCCTTCCGAATGCCAAGTCGAGAGCGTAACCACTCCACCACTTACTCGGTCGTTTAGCAAACGACTGACAAGATGAAATATGCTCAGGCAGCTTACTTTTGATGTCTACTAACGTGTTTGAGTAAAATAATTCTGTGCTCAAGGGTATAGCAGGGTCGGAAATTTAAAAAACGTCATTTTTCAGTAATTTAGCAAACGACTGTCAAGATGAAATCCTATGTTCAGGCAGTTTACTTTCGATGTATAATAACGTGTTTTTGTATTACGCACAATAGGAAGATAATGCAAGTTTCCACACCGACCCAGGAGGTATTGCAGCTCAAGATCTGTCCACGCAGATCTGGTAGGGGCGCGTTACCTTTTTTTAAGTGGAAGGTTCGCCAGGATCCCTATTTATATACCACTTTTAACAATTATGAAAAATTCATTCATATACGTATGTATGTATATGGCACTTATTGTTTCGAAACAGAAAACTTATCATGAGTTTTATAAGCTTCCAATTTTTCTTATCTCTGCCGCGAGCTAATCTAGGTATAGCCAAGTCATGAAGACACGAAGACTCATGAAAATACTCCTGTATAGTTGGGCTTATCAAAATAATTATGCTTAACGACCAAATAAAAAATATACCGCCCTTGGGTATATTACCAAGCCATTCCTCCACTCCTTTGGTTTTGCCCAAGTAAATGGGGGACCCCGCCAAATTTTCGTCTAAAAGTTATAAGGGAATCAAATCATTAGGTGCATCGTTACTTTTGTTGATACAGTTTTATATGGATCTCTGGTAATAATATTTATGATCTGGTAATTCCTTAAAGGATATTTTTTAAATTTTTATAAAATATTAAATCTTGAAAAAAATTACCATACGAAAGAATTTGCTATCCGAAAATCTAGAAAAATTGATTTTAGCTTTTGAAAAATATGGTCAAACATTAGATAATACCTACCTATTTCAAGATGTGTATTATTATCATAAGTATGTATTCGGATATAGGTATAAGTACGTAATTTTTTATAATTTGTTTTTACATCTGGTACATAATATGTATATACATATGAGACTTACTTTTCATTTAATTAAATATATATCTGATGTTATTAAATTGTGATATAACTAAATAAATAAAATTGTTTGGTTTATTTTAAGAATAGTTCTCTACCTATCTATAGTATGTACAAAAAGTACGAGGAGTAATAAACCCTAATTAAGTATGCAAAACCTTTACAGGGAGCACCATGAAATTTTTGATAAATCTCTTACTTTAAATTACATTTCTTCCGTAAATCTAAAAACCAGGTAGATCGACCCCGTATTTGTTTCAGTTGTAGCAAAGTTTAGGGTTTCTTCATTGTTAAAGGATTAGCAGATAAGCAATAACGCAATGCAGTGGTGTGTATTTTGGGAAAAAAATACGTTTTAAATTATAATATAATAAAAAATGAAAAGAAATAATTATTGGAATACATTTATTACTTACATTTTATTCTATATCCGACTCGGAAGAGGAAGAATCGTTGTTGACATTAATAATAATAGGGTCGATTAAATCATCACAAATATTGTCAATTTTCCACATATTTGCCTCTACTTTGATAACATGCTCGATACAGTTTGTCCAATTTTCCTTACTAACATGACTTACAGCACTCTCAAACAATTTCACAACATCGTTTATTTTAAAAGTAGTCTTTTTTTTCCAACTTCCCCCTTTACCTGAGCCCATATTAAATGTATGGGATTAAGTTCACAATGATAAGGGGGAAGTCGAAGAACTGATATACCACGAGAAGAAGCCATTTCTTCTACAATGTAGGTTTTGTATTTATTCTTGTTCATTTTTGCAATTCTGTAAAGTTCTTTCCTTAGTGGATCTTTTGGAAACTTAATATTTTTCGAAATAAGCCACTCCAAAAGCTCTGCTTTACGCCAACGACTTGTGGGCAATGCTTCTCGTAACCGTGAATGGTAACTTGCGTTGTCCATAACAATAACAGCCCCTTTTGGAATCAGATCCAACATTTGAACAAACCATTCCTCGAAGACATCCCCATTCATATCTTCGTGATAGTCCCCCGTGCGTTTTGAAATAAAAGTTAATAATCCACCATCAACAAAACCTTCAGAACTTCCAACATGGACAATGATAAGTCTTTTTCCTTTTCCAGATGGTGGCTGCAAACCTAACGACAAACCTTCCACGAATGCCTGCCTTCCGCTTTTAATGTTTTCATCTTGCCAAGATTTGGAAACTGTATATCCAGCATTTATCCATGTTTCGTCTAAGTAGAAGATTTTCAAATTTTGTTCTCTGGCATGTCGAATGCTTCTTAAATAGTCTCTTCTCCAAAAAACTATTTCCGGTTTATCTATCAAGAGAGATTTTCTATTATGTTTTGTATATCTGAAACCCACATCTTTCAAAAGTTTGCATAATGTCATTCTGGAGAATTTTGGATAGTCCGTATCTTCTTGCACTGATGTCATAATTTTGTCAAGTGTTAGAATTTCCTTTCGTAAGTAAAATCCATGGACTTTACGCCTTAGTCTTTGTTTTAATGACTCATCGATCTCAATTGGTTTTCGGCCTGAAGGAGTTTTAGGGGGTTGAAGAGTTCCATTGTTGCTTTCTTTTAGTAATCTATAAATTGTTGATTTAGCAACACACAACATAGCAGCCGTTAATTCCACAATATCATCAACACTTGCACTTGGATCCTTGTTTTTCAATGATATATAACAATTCAATATCAGAGTTTTTTCATTTAAAGATAATGGACATGTTTTTGGTCGTTTAGATGGTCCTTGGCTTATCGACATTGTTTGGTACTTGCACAATTAACATTCAACAAATGTTTTAAATATATTCCAACTGTTTACAATATTATGAAAACCATACAACTTCATACAACTTTACTCAAAGAACTAATACTAAGTACTGATTTAATGTACCTACTTTCTTTTAAAATAATATTCCCGATAATGTTTCTAAGAAAACTGGGTTGTTCAATACAAAATGTACCTTACGGTATACCCTCTTAAAATATATTTTGGTACGTCTATGAAATCTACTTAAATGAATGATTTATTACTCCTTGAAGAAATAGTTGAAGAAAACTGCACTGGTTCTAAACCATAACCTTTTGTTTTATTAGAAAATATTAATATTTGAATACATATTATACAACAAACTGGTAATATGCAGACGTAACAGAGAAAACCACGTGTCGCTTCTACCCCTCTTGGTATATTGTCTCTCACTCGTGCCTATTCGCGCCGCTACCGGTGTAAAAACGAAACAAAGTCCCGACATAGGCGTAGCATGGAGGGTGAAACGCAACATGCCCCCCGCCTTGAAAGAGTGAGCTTTCAAACTTTAATAGTCTATTGTTCAGTATCACTGGTTAGGGGTAGTGGGCACAAATTTGTAATTGCCCTTTGCACTTCACCCTTGGCAGTTCTTAAGGTAGCAACCCTGGGAATTCCATCTTGACCTTCATGAAGTGTGAGGACTCTTCTGAGACGCCATTGTAGAGGGCTAAGATTTGGCTCCTTGATTAGGACCAAATGATCTACCTGCAAACTGGATGCATTCTGTTTCCACTTCTGACGACTTTGAAGTTCTGAAATGTACTCGACAGACCATCGTTTCCAGAGCTGCTGGCGTAATTGTTGAAGCCTTTCAAAATTATTGAGGCGGTTAATTTTCACTTCCAGTTGGTTCGGCTCAGGAACTGAAGAAAGTGTGCGACCAATGAGGAAGTGAGGGGGTGTGAGGGGACTAAGATCTGAAGGGTCAGGACTTAAAGGACTCAAAGGCCTAGAATTTAAAATTGCTTCCACCTGCACTAAAATTGTTTGGAAATCCTCATATGTAAGCAATGCCTCGGATGAAATGCGTTTTAAATGGCCTTTCATGGATTTGACTCCCGCCTCCCAAAGACCCCCAAAATGAGGCGAGTAAGCTGGTATAAAATGTCATTGAATCTCTTGAAAGGAACTAGAGGTAGATATTTCACTATTGTGATGTCTCAAAAAATTACCTAACTCTTTTAAATGGTTATTTGACCCAACAAAGTTTGTTCCATTGTCAGAATACAAGTGTTCTGGTTTGCCTCTTCTAGAAGCAAATCTCTTTAATGCCGAAAGAAAGGCGTCGCTCGTCAAATCGGTAACAAGTTCGAGGTGCACAGCCTTGGTACTGAGGCATATGAAAAGACTTACGTACGCCTTATATGTTTTAAAACCACGGCCTCGTCTGTCCTTTAACGTAAAAGGACCAGCGTAATCGACCCCGGTATTTATAAATGGAAAAGAAGGCGTGACTCGCGGCGCCGGAAGATTTCCCATAAGAAGGTGTTTGGATGTCGGTCGAACCTTAAAACATGATATACATTTGTGTACCGTCTTTCTCGCAAGGTTTTTCCCGAGGATAGGCCAATAGGACTCTCTTATAGAGTATAACAGCTGCTGAGGTCCAGCATGAAGAAGTCTTAGGTGTTCATGCTCAAATAATAACTTTGTTAAATGATGCTTTGACGAAAGGAGTATAGGGTGTTTTTTGGAGTAGTTATAGGAAGAGTTTTCAAGCCTGCCTCCCACCCTGAGGATGCCTACTTGATCAATAAATGGGTTGAGAGACAAAAGTTTGCTCTGAGTGCGAAGAGATTGGCCTTTGGACAAATTGTTCAGCTCCGCTGGGAAAGATTCGGCTTGAGCAAGCTTGACGAGGCAGAGGACGGAGCGTTCCAATTCAACTGCAGAAATTGGACCAACTATTGTCTCTGTATTTTTAATACGGGCTAGTGAATTATTAATGAAACGGAAACAAAACGCTACAGCGCGTTTCAAGCGAGAGAACTGCGAAAAATTTTCAAAATGAAATTTAAACCCGATGCTAGCCACGAGAGCTGTAGGTTTAGCTTGCTTAATGTCAGGAATATCATCATTATCAATGTTGGGAAGCTGAGAAGGCCAGGAATCGACCTTCTGTTCCAAAAACCTAGGACCATGCCACCAAAGGAAAGATGACTTCAATTTTGATGGATTAATTCCTCGGGATATAAGATCAGCTGGATTATCCGCCGATCTTACATGATTCCAGCAAGAAGTTTCCGTTGACTCCTGAATTTCCGATACTCTGTTTGCAACAAAGGTTTTTAATAAATGGGGAGAGAGCTTAAGCCAACTAAGGACTACCGTGGAGTCAGACCAGTAAAATTGTTTAGAGAACGTTAAAGAAGAAGATGCCAACACCTTGGTGACAAGTCTGCTGAGAATTAGAGCAGCACAAAGCTCAAGACGAGGAATTGTTATTTTCTTAAGTGGAGCGACCTTGGACTTGGCACACAATAAACTAATTTGTACTTTACCGGACTCATCAATACTACGCACATAAAGGCAAGCGCCGTAGGCTAGCTCAGAGGCATCGCAGAAACCATGTAGCTCTACACAGACGGAATTATACAGCTTTACCTTGCGACTGATTTGAAGATTATTTAGTTGACGTAGCTGTTGTCTAAAGTTTAACCATTCGGTATGAATAAGTAGTGGTACAGATTGATCCCATCCCAATTTTTCCAGCCAAAGCTGCTGCAGCATAATTTTAGCCTGTATTGTTGCAGGACTGAGAAGACCTAACGGGTCGAAAATTCTAGCTATTCCTGAAAGAATAGACCTTTTGGTTATAGTTTTTGGAAGTTGCTCAGAAGGAATAAAGTACGTAAGGCAATCGGATTGCGGATACCAATTGAGACCCAATGTTTTACTGTTCTCGTTTGGTCCAAAGGAATGAGCAGTATTTGAAGAACTAATGGATTCCTGAATGCCGTCCAGAACTAACGGCTCGTTGGATACCCACTTACGAAGAGGAAAACAACCCTTGGACAATATTTCAATGATTTGCTGACACAATAAAATAAGTTCGGGTATAGAGTCTGACCCAGTGATCAAATCATCAACATAAAAATCATTTGAAATGACCTTAGAAGCTTGTGGGTAGGCCGTAGCATTTTTATGAGACAGCTCGACCAAGCAGCGCGTAGCAAGAAAACTAGCCGCGGCTGTGCCATAAGTGACGGTGTTCAGAACGTAAGTTTGAAGGGGTTCCGAAGCATCATTTCTCCACAGGATTTGCTGCAGCATTCTTTGAGAAGGGGAAATTAAGACTTGGCGATACATCTTTTCGATGTCGGCAGAAACTACATAATGATGCTCTCTAAATCGCAGAAGAATTGACAAAAGATCGTTTTGAACGACTGGTCCAACCATTTGGATGTCGTTCAGAGAAATGCCAGAGGTGGTAGGGGAGGACCCGTCGAACACCACGCGAAGCTTCGTGGTAAGACTGCCCTCTTTTAACACTCCGTGATGAGGAAGATAGTAACTAACTGTGTCTTTAGGATCGTCGACCTTTGACATATGGTTCATTGAAACATACTCATTCAGAAATGAAGTATATCTCTCCTTCATTGTTGGATCTCGTTGCAGCTTGCGCTCAACGGAATAGAATCTTTTTTCGGCTATAGTCTTTGATTCACCCAATTTTTGAATAGAGTCCTTTAAGGGAATTGAAACTACAAATCGGCCATCTACATTTCTCGTACTTGTCCTTTTGAAATGGTTTTCACATTCTTCCTCCTCTTTGGATAAAATTCGAGAATTTGGCAGTTCCTCTATCTCCCAGAACCTTGAGAGCTCGTCACCTCGAGAGGACGTGGCAACATTGCAAGAAACCACGTGAGTGGACTTATTTGACAAAGGTCCTGAAATAACCCAACCAAATTTAGTTTTTTGGAGAATGGGCAGGCGTGGTCCCAACCTTATCTGACCCACGCAAAGAAGCTCATAGAAAAGACTTGCTCCAATAAGAAGATCGACTCTTGAGGGAACATTGAAGTTTTTATCTGACAACTGGATATTTGGAGGAATTGGTAAAGAGGATAAATCAATATGACAGCCTGGAAGTTTCCCGCAAATAACGTCTGCTACTAAACAGGTAAGTGATAAAGAAAATGAAGATTGAAGAGATTTAATTGATACATCACATTTGTGGCTTACATTTGAACTTGTTTGTGTGATTCCGATCACAGAAATATCGGTTCGCTCTTTTGAAAGACGCAATTTATCAACAAGATTGGTGGAGATAAAATTAGATTCTGATCCGCTGTCTAGAAGGGCTCTACATTCATGCTCAATTCCGTAGCGATCAAACACCTGAACTACCACGGTTGACAGAAGTACTACATTTTTATTGAATACACTACCAGACAGTGCCTGCGTGGACAAGGTGTTCGAGTTTAAAGGATTTGAATTAGTTGGTGTTTCCGACACCTCAGATCTCGGATTATCAATGTGGATGAGCGTGTGATGTTTTTTGCTGCACTTGGTGCATTTACCGTATTTACAAGTGCTACTATGATGACCTGGATGTAAACAATTATGACATACCCGTAATTTCTTTGTTTGCTCAATTCTATCCGAAATGCTTAGATTTAAAAATTCAGTACAATTATTGATTTTATGATCGGAAGATTTGCACAACAGACAGTGAAACCGAGTGCTTACCAAAGATTTTACTAGCGGATTTCTTTCATACCGATCGCGCTCCTTATTGGGAACAGGACACCTTTTGTTAGCTTCAATCTTTTCCAAAATATCAGCTTTATTTTTTAAAAAGGCTAATAGATTATTTAGGCTCGCTTCTGGAGGTTTTTTAGATTCCCACTCACTTGCGGTATCAGAATCAAGCCGCTCGAGTAGTAAAAATATCAATAATGTGTCCCACTTGTCAACGGGCTCATTCAATGATTGCAGAGATCGTAAATTACTTTGTAAGCCATCAGTTAATTTTCTGATACTGGACGACGACTGTTTTGTTATTTTTTGCAAATTGAAAATGCATTTAGTGTGGTTGTAAACTAATAACTCATTATTTGCAAAACGCTCACATAACATTTTCCACGCGACTAAAAAATTATCGGACGACACTGGTATGCTATTAATCACCCTCTCTGCTATGCCGCTAACGGAGGATTTCAAATAATAGAATTTCTGAATCATGTTTATGTTTGTATTTTGAATAATCATGGAATGAAAAGAATCATGAAACTCTAGCCAGTTTTCGTAATTGCCGGTAAATTTGGGCAATTGAATGGTTGGCAGTTTTATATTTGATGAAGTTTGATTATTTCGACTTTTTCGCCGCTAGAACTCGAATTGCTACGATGTCGCGAACCGTGTACACTATTTTCTCGGAACGACTCCCTTTCTTCGACATTAAATGCATGCATAATATTTTCTGCCTTAGAAATTACGCTGTAGAATTCATTTTCAAATTGTTCTCTTTGAATAATTTCACACTGTATATCACCTGTCTGGCACTCGATGTCGAGTTGAATTTCATCGAAATTGTCTAAAAGAAGTTTTGCTTTGGATAACCTTAACTTAAATTCAGACAAAGGAAAAACAAATTCTGGGCCACCGGAATTGATTTCAATGGTGTTTACATAGTTCTTAAAAATTGTTAACCTAGATTTTAAAGATGCTCTTTTCCTTTTGTTTTTTTCAAGAGAGGCATCTTGTATATCCTCGTTATCAGACATTTTAAAAACGAAATAATGGCCCAAATAGCTAATATGTATAAATGTATAAATTTATTAAGGTGTTTAAATAGGCACAGCAGCAATAATAAATTTACTGAGTGAGATTTATAATAAACGAAATAGGTAACTTTAATGCATGCAAATTCAAAAAAATACTATAAAAATTATTCACTCAAATCAGGAAATTGCAACAAAAGTGAAATACCTAAGAAAAGATGATGGAAAGTAGTATTAAGAGTAGTATACCTACGTATTAACCCTTCGGCGGGCGCGCTTAAGAATTTCACATGAGCAGGCGCGCGGCGGTACTCCGTACCGCCATTCATTTTTCATTTTAGACATGAAATAAAATACAAATGCCGTTCTAAACAAATATGTAATTAAACATATTTCAAACCTAAAACACAACAAGGAACTCTAAAAAATAAATAAAAATAAAAGATGCTATAAACATAAATTATGGCAAGGCAACGATATCATCTATTATTTCGGGAGATATAAATTTTAAAAATGCTTCTAATTCTTTTTCAGTATTTCTTGCTTCTCTGACAGGACCAGGTAATATTTTCACTAGGTTTTTCGACTTAGTTTTGCTTACAGTAGCCAAAGAATGGCTAATCCATAGCGTTTCACTGTCCTTCCCTATATAAAATTGATAATCAGATGCTTCTTCAGCAAATTTTTCATCACCACTCTCTTCGGATTGTTCTGAAGACGTTTCACTTATTTCTTCAGTTATTATAACTTCTTCCTCGCCTTCACTATCATCTATCAGGTCTGGTATGTCTTCCACATCTCTGCCGTGCAATTGAAAAACCTAGTAACTCGAAAAAGTTAATTTTTGGAAAAATAGAGTTAATTTTAATTTTTTTTATTTTTCCTGTAATTTTTTAAATGTAAGAGATAAACATATAAAACTTGGCATTCTTTAATAGAAACGTTGTTTCTATAAAACTATTATAATAGCTTTAAAATATTTTTAACAGAAATAAAGTTATGCAAGTTGTTGTAGTTACTGGTTTTATAAAATGTCAATACTTGGCAAAATAAAATCCTAGTAAGTGAAGTTACCAGAAAATCAGTGCTAAATATGTTGCTCAAAAACCTATTAAATCTAACTATGGTAAATGGTTTCTAACAAATACTAACCAAAAACCTAGTAAGTCTAGTTATAATAAAATATTTTAAATTTTTTTTTCCCAAAAACCTAGTAATCAAACAGAAACATTACCGTAAGTGCATAAAGATAGCGTTTTAAGTAAAAAAATCCACTATCTAGTAAATAAAAAAAAGCACCACCCGAATTTTTAAATGTTTATTAAGGATTTAAATAACTCTTAAACATTTTATATTGAAAAAAATAAATGAAAATGATTCTAAATATTGAATTTAACAAAACACAAAATACTAAAACAAACTTTAACAAAAACAAAGTTGAACTTCTTTGGTTTTTTGTACAGTCTCAAAAAAATATATTAAACCTAAAAATACCTAAAATAATAAAAAAAATATTTTGTTCTAAAACTGGACCGTTGTTTTTCCCAAATCCTCGAGATCGTTTGAACTTGATAAACTTTTCCAAAATAGTTGTTTTTTTAATTGAAAGTAGAGTTACTAGGTTTTTAAATTGTTTTCTATAGAATAACATGTTAGTAAAGCCACTTAAAAAATATTCTTTAAAAAAGAACAACAAATTAATTTATACAAGACAAGTTACTAGGTTTTTGTTTTGTTTGTTTTTTAATTTGGGAGATAGTAACTCCACTTATATTTTTTTTATTTGCATTAAGATTAATAGCGTATTATATAACTTTGTTTACTATATTTCTAAGTTGAAGAGTAAGAAACAATAATTAAAATTGATAACCATGTTAGTAACTCAACTTGTTCATTTATTTTAGCTTATGAAACTCTAGTTACTAAAAAACGCATTGCTTGTTTCTAGGTAATAGAAAGTCAAAATGTAATTTTAAAAATAGCTACCAGGTAGGTTTTTTTGCCCTAATTTCAAATATGCAAACAAAGCAAAAACCTAGTAACTCGACTTACTAGGCTTTTGGAATGCACGGCAGATCTGACAAATGATTTGCCAACTCCTCTAACTCATCTGGATTGAGGTATTTTCGACCCCACATTTGTTTCCTGAAATAACACCTGATGTAAATTAACAAGTAAGACCAATATAAAAATAAAATAATAACAGAAATGATAAATAGTTATACATATAATAAAAAAATCATCATCCAAAAATACTTACATTATAGGTCGCGCAACGGTACGCAGTGCCGAAAACTGAACTCCTCGTGTTTGACGTTGAACTGAGACTAAATGAGTGCATATAAAAGATTTCTGGCTTCAGCAGTCTCTAACGGATATAGTCAACATGGAATACTCAGAAGCATGAGGTGTTTCAGGTAACAGGAGACGCGTGACGTTCAAAACAGTAAAACTTCGGTACACAGTGCCATAGCGCGCCCGCCGAAGGGTTTTAAGCAAATGACTTCGATTATTTATGAACTTGTTATTTTTTTTTAAGCACTTAAATTACTAAACCGATAAACTGTTAAGAAATGTGCAAATGAAAGCAATTTATTTAAGGAAACGAATTAGAATAATTGTAGGAATTTTACAAGTACCTGGGAGGTCGCTGATGATCCAATATAGTGGTCCAACTGAATTGTGAACGCAGGTTTCAGGCATACACTCCGACTGACTAATAAATTATCCGACTTCGAAGGACCATGAAGAAATAGTTGAAGAAAACTGCACTGGTTCTAAACCATAACCTTTTGTTTTATTAGAAAATATTAATATTTGAATACATATTATACAACAAACTGGTAATATGCAGACGTAACAGAGAAAACCACGTGTCGCTTCTACCCCTCTTGGTATATTGTCTCTCACTCGTGCCTATTCGCGCCGCTACCGGTGTAAAAACGAAACAAAGTCCCGACATAGGCGTAGCATGGAGGGTGAAACGCAACACTCCTTGTCCTTTCTATATAGACTATAGCTTCCCTTATGTCGTTCACCTTCTTCACGGTATATAGGAAATAAGTCTTATTTTCTAGGCTGTAACCTCCTTCAACTTATCGCCCAGAAGGGGCGGCACACAAGAGTTTGCACCCCGGCGGCAGGTGAGCTAGAGCCGCCCCTGTCGACGAGAAGCTAAGCTCCCAGAATCAAAGGCAGATCTGCGACAACTGACTCAACCGGCAACAGCGCACGGATGTGCCGGTTTATAATAATCAACTGATAATTACCAGTGAATTATACGGGGGTAACCGAATTCTCACAATGAACAAAACCTATTTTCGAGCACTTATTTTAGTTAAGTATTAAATCAATATATAGTACACAAATTGTATTTTCACGTAAAAGACGTAATATTTTGTAAGATATATTTGGATCCACCCTATATGCAAGGTCCGTCAGAGGAATCTCAAACGAGCATTACGTGCGAAATAACAATAACAACATAGGAATGTTTAAATGTATAGAAACAAACACAATCTGAGTATCAAGAAAAGGGATGGACAACGAGGGTTGAAGGGGTCAGGTAGTTAGTTATCGACTAGACGGGAAATAGAAAGGATCTGAATAATATAATATAAATATACGAGATTGTTAGTTTTGGAGAGAGTGAATAAAATATAGTTTTCGAATATAAGAGATTATTATTTCTTACAACTTTAACAGCAAAAAAATGTTTCTCTCCTGTATCTACATAGGTATATTGATGTCAATTGAAAAAAAAATCAGAAATAGATCGAAAAATTGGTAGTCTTTAGCAGATTATATTAAAAAATTACTGACAAACGTTCCAAGGGTGAGAAAAAAAATAAATTTTATTATCGATATTATCCTCGTAATCCTCGTATCCATTTGAAATATCAAATGGCATTTTGTATTTTAAATAGATATTTCAAATGAATTCATTTGAAACGGATACCCAACAGGGTAATTCAACCCATCCGACTTTAGTGATCTACAGTATATCTATTGTTCTCACATGAATTTATATTTCCTTTTCCTCGAAAACTGCAAACACTGCACTATCAGATTCCTAATAAATAGATCCTTTGTACTATTGAAATGTAACTTATTGGTTCTTGAGAAAAAATTTTTGTTGGTTCAACTAAAATCCTATGTTGTGAAATAATTAATACGTAGGTATACTAGATTTCATATAATAGCCTTCTTGATGTGCGTCATCGTTTGTGACGTTTATCCGGGTTTTGGGCATGTCGTTTAATTTATTTGCTAATTTGACATAATAGCTAACCTTAAATTTGAAAAATAAAATGATCAGGATCGTATTCAGCCAAATTCGAAACAATTTTTTAATTACACACTTTTATTAGGAAATGCTCTAAAAAGTAAACAATAATTTTTTTTAATTTCTCATTCACTCTTTCTCACTTTGATTAAAGTAGGTGGCGCAATCTATAAAATGTGACTACTAGTTTTAAACAAACATTTAATATGAGCTCTCGAATATTTTACTTACACACCACTCACTTTTTATTTTTAGTGAGAAGTAATGAACGAAAAATTTCCTAAGTAATTAAAAAAAAATAATTTTTTACTTTTTAGTGCATTTCCTAATAAAAGTGTAATTTGAGAAGTTTTTTTTATATTCTCTGTGTTATACTGTTTAGTGTTACGCTCTTAATTCCATTAAATTTTTTGATCCAAAACTTTCAAAAACATGTATTGTCACCGAAAATGTGATCGTGTGCAAAATTTGAATGAAATCGGTTAGGTAAAGGAATGTAAAAAGTGGATTGCAAGATTTGATCTAGACAAACGGAGAAGTGAAGTTAAATAAAAGTGTGTAAAAATGGTTCACTCATCGGACTAATTAAAAATGTCCGATGCATAGAAAACATTTTTCTACATAGGTACCTTCACTAAACATTCTGTATATACGCGTCAACGCGTCCTAATGGCATGCTCGTGTTTCTCTAGGATTGTGGTGAGACCCTTCGACATTTTGACAGACTTACTCATTTTAGTGGTATATTCTGATTCACTGTGAATGCCATTTTTTGCCAAATTTGCTACAGTCGGCAAGGATATTCCCAATGCATCCGAAACGCGCTGAAACACCCAGTTTTTAAATGACTACAGTACCAATTATTGGAGTATACTAATCTATATCTGAATACACAAAGACAATAATACTTGTTTTGTCTATGATGATACATAAGAAATCTACCACTAAAGGTGCCGACCGGCGACGGAAATTTTCAGTAAATAGGAGCGACGAATTTCATTAAATATAACAGTTCTCCTCAACATAACACTAAATTCTTAACTGAAACTAATACAATTCCAATCCATTGCGTAGTTAATAAAATATTTGTTTATTAACTTTTATTCATACAAACCTAATGACGTATTAAATGTAGACAAGCCACAAGCCTTGTTTACATTTTGGTTGTCCCCAACATATTTAAGACGAGATTCTTCTTACATGATGCCAATGCCAAATCTCGTATAACAAAAATCGTAATTGTTGAATATATTTAAGATTTTAGCAGCATTTTCTGTTTAAAACGTAAGAAAAAAGTGGAAAGCATTTAAAATAGGTATGACCAGCCCACCGTCCAGCTCACTAATTTTTTGGGGTTACAATTTTTCATATTCTATTATATAATGACATAAGTAAAATAGTTTATACATTTTTAGCTTGGCAACCTCGAACTTCTTCTGTCATTTTGGTGAAGTTTGTCAATAAGATTCTAGTTATAATTGTATTTTTATGTGGTTTCTGATTGATATTTGTATATTAAGGTGCTTTTAAGACATTTATGATGGTGAGAAAATGTATAATGTGTGAAAATACATGGAATAAGAACGATAATCTGTCATTTCACAGGTAAGGTTATAGTAGCATGAGCGTAGTATAGGTATAAGACGAGGGACTCAACATTTGTTTTCATACTAATATTGTTTATTTTTTTTATTATCAGGTTTCTGAAGAATACTTAGAATTGTCAAAAGATCTTTGTGACCATGATTATCTTTCGGTTTATTTTTTGAGTGAATATACTAAGGATGTATAGTTGCTTATATTTTTGGATTTGTAGTAAAAATCTTAAACAAAAAAATTAATTGCAAACAGTGTTCTATACTTTTTTAGAAGGTGATTATAGTTTGTATAAACTACAAATTAAAAAAACTTTTGGAAAACTTAAAAAAGCGTCTAAATTTGTAGTTACTGTTGGTTGTGAAGCTGAAAACTGACTAGAACACTTACTATGAATTTAGATGTTAGTAATATTAATAAATTTGAACAAAAAACCTTTCAATATTATATGAACATGTTTATAATCTGTAGTGCAAAACTTATTTTAACTTCAAAATCCTTTAAAGGTATCTATTAAAAAAATAACTTGTCTATGAGCTACGATCTTTGATATAATTTCCACTTATTCAAGCGAATAAATTAATAATGTACATCTCTTAATCTAAAGATAATTTTTATAAAAGTTTAAACTAACCCTTTCGAAATATACGCTACTGCGCGTTGTACTTGCCCTGATTTATGTTGCGACCAAAACATTGTGTAGGTAATAATGTGTGAAGGCTGGTCTATCTTTAATACGTCATTGTACAAACCAAAGGGTTTATTACGTGAATAAATAAGAAAATTACTGCAATAAAACAATATATACTATAATACATTAGGTATATACCTTTATTATAAGAATACATTTTTTTAAAAAGTTTTTCTAAACATATCAAAAGATACGTTGTATTCTAAGTTATAATTGGGTGGTGGTGGTTTTGCCAATGAGATGTGAAACGTATGATTTTGTTTCGTTCTTTGTCTTGGCATATTAAACTTTATTGGGGAAAAAATTCATTTTGGAGTTTATTACTTTATGTAGAAATAGTACTGTTAAGTTTTCTTTTAGAGTCCAAATATATTAACTTGTTTTTGTAAAAGAGTTGTTCTCATTTGATAATCTAGATAAAAATAGTATTTTGTAAAGTATAAATATCTTACATATTTCGTCTTTTTTATATCTCGTACAATGTAGTTTACCACCCTCGCAACCAAATTTTGTTTCAATAATATTAAAATTTGGGCTTTGTTTTATTGCAATATTCAGTTTGTAACGTTTATAATGTATTTTGTCCACGACCACATATAATAATAAGTCAATATTTTACCTCCTAACAAAAGGTATATGGTACCCATATATCTACTAGAGTGAATTATGAACTCATAATTCACGCTTCTGCACTTAAATAACATGTCATGACAACTCAACACTCACAACATTTCGGCACATAGGTGACTAGAGATGGGGGCAAGCACGTATCCAGAATTTGGTTTCGGGGGGGGGGGGGTCCAACGAGGAAAAAAAATTTTTAAAGAGGTCAAAGGCCTTAGATGAAAAGTAGAAAATTGTCAAGGTACAAAACAACACGTTAAAATACAGGTTTTGTTAGAAACATTTTTAATCTTCTGTTAAAAATTAAGTTATTATTATTACCTAGGTATAGTTACAAACAATCTCATAATAATAAAAAGTATATAAGTAGGTAGTAAGAATAATGGTTACAAAGACAATCTTCGCTTTTTTTCAGGAAAACATCGATGTCCCAGTGTATTGAGAGCCCAACCAAGGAACTTAGCCTTTCGTGTGATATTTTATTTCTTAGAAAGGTTTTTACTCTTTTGAGAGTAGAAAAAGATCTCTCGACACTGGCTGTAGCAACAGGTAAAGTAGAAAGAATAACCTGTAAATGATGAGCAGTGTTTTGTCGAAATCACTTAAAAGGCAATTATATTTTTTTTCAAGATTACAAAACTGTCACAATTATAAAAATTATATTGACATCTAATCAAAAACTTTAAGTATCTAAGTATCTTTAAGAAAATCTAAACTAATCACTAACATTCTCCGGGCCTCCCGAAATTGAGCTGCTTTTTTTTAATAATATCAATTTGGTGATTGGTCTTCTGTATTCCCCCAATGATGTCTTCACGTTTACTACTCTAACTTTACCGTCACGCCCTGGATACATTTTTGTTATTCTCCCTATTGGCCATGTGTTTCTGGGAAATGATTCATCTGCCAAAATAACTAAATCGCCTTCTGCAACATTGGAAATATTATGTTGCCACTTACTCCTTTTGACTAAAGTTGGAATCCATTCTTTAACCCATCTTTTCCAAAATGAGTCCGCAAATCTTTGTGCAATACGCCATTGTTTGCGTAGATGTATTTCAGAGTCAGTAAATTTTCCAGGGGAGCCAACAAAATTGGATGGTCCGATAAGAAAATGATTTGGCGTTAAGGCATCGTCATCTTGATGATCAGAAGAAACAATCGTCTGAGGGCGATTATTAACAGTGTGCTCTATCTCTACCAATAGATTCTGCAGCATTTCTTCTTTCGGGCATTGCTCTTTCAATATTATTCGAAGGGTATATTTAACAGATCGTATAAGTCTTTCCCACACTCCACCTGTATGACTTGCTCCGGGAGCGTTTCTTTTCCATTTGATATGTTTATAGCAGCAAAAATCTGGAACTGATTGATGATTTATTTCTAGGATAGCCCTTTTCATCTCCTTGAATGCTCCGCAAAGATTTGTTCCATTATCAGTGTTCGGAATTCATATTCCTTCAAAATAATAATATATTCATTTCACGCCGTCATTGACTTGATCGAAAAAAGTGTCAGTGTGACAGATAAGATATATTTGTCAAGTAAAATTTCTTTCCGAATCTCATTACGAGAAAATCATTTAATTCCAGTTAATTTCTATTTCTACGACGCCATTTCAGTGTAACAAGAATTTATAGTTTATATTCATACACCATTTTCTGGTGAGTATAAAAAACAGGCCAGGTTTTGGACTAGCCATTAGTTGTGATTTTAAATTTTAGTGAGTGTTTAATTTAAACTTTGTAAAGGCAATTTAGCCGGTAGGGTTTGCTTGCTGTGGCCTTACAACCCACTGTTGGCAATAGTAATAGATACTTTTATTCCAAGGGTATTTTATTTCACCCTACTATTCGTTTGGGTTTGACCAGGGAAAAGAACTTCACTACAGTCTACCGTCTTGGGCAGCAGCGCGTTTGTTCAAGGCGTCGCTGCGCTTGCTGATAGAGCGTGGCTCCAAAGTGGGTTAACATATCAAATTACTCCATTGTGGTCCTTCGAGCCGGATCTGGCAAACCCAAAAATAAAACACTCCTCAAACCAGTGTACGAACATTCCAAGCTCAAAAGTGAGCTTTCAAATTGTCTTCCCAACTGATGTGCTTCAAGTTCCAGGCTACAAAGTAGTAGCAATTCCAGCCCAGACTTCCAGGCTACTAAGTAGTAGGTAGCAGTTCCAGAGTTCCAGACTACCAAGTAGTAGCACAATTCCAGCTTCCAGTACCTAAGCAAAAATCTACAACAAAGGTAGGATCCATCAATTTTTAACATTTCCTGGTGCAGTGATAATAAAAATAAGTCAAAAAAGTGCCAGTGCTTATTATTCAAAAACTCAATTTCCACTTCCAATATTTTTATTAATTTATTAGTCGTTAATTGCAAGTAGGTAAATTATTTATTCAATATGTCGTTGGATGCATTAAAGCTTCAAAGACGCACCATAAAAGGGCAAATTACCCGGATAAACACATGGGCTATTACAGAATTTGAAATTGTAAACAAAAATGAATTTTTAAAAGAGTGTCAAACTAGATTAATGAATTTGAAAGAACATTATTTAGCATATAATGGAATACAAACAAAAATTGAAATGATTATCGAAAATTCTGAAGCAGAATTAACTGATTTTGAGGACAGAAATATATTATAAAGTAAATATTATGAAACCGATTCAAAATTAAGATGTAGAATCGATGAATTAACAATCAATCAAAATTCAACCAATTATGTACAAAATAATAATGCTTCAAAATCAAAAGCCCAGTTACCAAAGATTTCATTACCTAAATTCAAAGGAGTCGTCTCCGAATGGTCTTCATTTATTTAAGTTTTCCAGAAATTGATTATTTCAAACAGTGATTTGGATGACACTGAAAAATTATTATACTTAAAATCATGCTTAGAAAATGAACCCTTGCAATTGATCGACAGCCTTGATTTATCAGGTGATAACTTCGAAATAGCTGTAAATACCCTTAAACGAAGATACGATTACCAATCAATAGTACTTCATAATCTCATCTCAGAATTATATGATTTAAAACCTGTAAACAAAACCTGCCCTGTAGCACTGAGAGCACTGTCAGCACACGTTTTCAAAACTGCTCAATCGCTTTACAAATTAAATTTAGATCCTCAAATATTGTTAGAATACATCATCATATATTCAATTGACAAGAAACTAGATATTTCAACTAGAAAACTTTTTGAACAAAATAAGGAAAAGAATGAAACTATGTCCCTTGACGAATTCTTAGATCTTTTAGATGAAAGATGTGGCATTCTTGAACGAATACAAGCTATACCAAATTCAAATCCCAGCCGAAATATAACAGATCTTCATTAAGCATGTAAATTCCAATAATGTTTTTATTGTAAAAATTCTTCACATCGCATATACAAGTGCGACTCATTCAAAAACCTAAATTTAAATGAAAAATACAGATTCTTGAACTCAAACAATATTTGTAAAAACTGCCTGGGAGGATTTCATACAATAGCAGCTTGCCATTCTCTAGTTTCTTGCTCAATATGTCGCAAGAGACATCATACATTCCTCCATTCCGATTCATTTCAAGCGTCCAGTAGCGCACAAAATCACGGAGGTAATTTAAATCCTCAAATTTCTCAAAATAGGTATAATAATAATAATACGAATGGACATAATTCAAACTCTAATTCATCAAATTGGAGAAACTATAACTTCAACCGCCAAAATGACGAAAACTGCAATGATTCTCGTAGGCCTACGGCAAACCGAAACGGTTCTTCCAGACCAAATACCAATAATAATATTCCAGGAAATCAAACAGAAAATTCTCATGTCCCTAATGCTGAACCCAGCACTTCCATCCCTTCTCAATCGATGTCGGCTCTTTCCACAACTTCACATGTACTGCTAGCCACTGCAAAGGTAATCGTATATGATCACTGCGAAAACCCAGTGAAAATTACTATTCTATTAGATAGTGGTTCCCAAAACTCTTTTGTATCACAGGAGCTAGTCGATAGATTGCAATTAATCCCATATAATAGAACTTTACAAATTGCTGGTATTTCTAATTCCGTACAAACTGGTTAATGGTTAATTTAAAGTTCCCACATTCTGACCCTAGAAGACAATATGAGGTCAATTGTGCTGTCCTTCCAACGATAACATGCAAACTACCGCAGATTAAACTTGATTTGTCCCGTTTAAAAATTCCACGCGACATTGTTCTAGCAAATCCCGATTATATTACACTCTCCTCATGAATGGAATCATAAACTTAGGTAAAAAATTGCCTACACTGCAAAAAACTGGTTTGGGATGGGTAGTTGCTGGTAATATTCAAAATAATGTCTCCTTTAGTTCAGTAACTGTTGGGAATAATGAATCTGAAGTTACAATTTGTAATCATATCTCGACATCAATTGATGAGGACTTAAATTCAGCTCTTTCTAAATTCTGAACTCATGAGATAATATTTCATTAGATGATGAACTTGCGGAAACTATTTTCCGAAACACTACGAAAATTCTTGAGAATGGAAGATTTCAAGTCAACTTTCCGCTAAAATCTGACAAAGAACACCTAGAACTTGGTGACTCATTCCTTATCGCTAAAAAACGCTTTCTTTCTCTTGAAAAAAGACTTCATAAAAATCCGAAATTATTCTCTGACTACAGCAAATTTATTGCTGAATATGTACTCTTAAAACATGCAAAGTTTATACCGCTTTCTCTCACAAATTCTAAGGAAGAATTTGTAACACTTAAGAGTTTGGGCGCCAATTTGTAACACTTGTTCTCTCCTTAAGAGACAGATCCCGGCTAGAGACTCTCTCAAGGCTGTCGGAGTGGAACTAGTGGAAGTATAGATGTCTTGGATGTAACGGAATCTAGTAGTATGCGGTATCCTTGAATGTAGCTTGACAGGCTAACCTGGCAAGTAAACGGTATTCTGGCGGTAACGGTATTTTGCAGGGGTATCCTGGCAGTAACGGTATTTTTGCAGCGGTAACCTGCCTTGTAAACGGTATCCTGGCAGCTGTGCTTACCACAGCAATTTAATGTAAAACAATTAAATTTAAGAGACGGTAGAAAGATACGTCCCCTCAACTCGAGGGTCGATAACGGAAAGAGGATGAAGCCACCCCATGGAATCGAGCGTTGACATCATATGTCAATTGTCAGCGATAGTGGGGGTTTAGATCACAGAACTATATTGGAAGTGGTTACTATGACGGCAAGCGGTAAAATTGAAATTATTTCGTCAAATCGAAGCAGGTCGATAGACATGTTACAAATTAAAATATTTTATTCCGCATTTGTGCATAGTGCGTGAACAAGCTATTTCGACAAAACTAAAAGTAGTTTTTGACTCTAGTTGTCCCACTACTTCTGGAAAAAGGTCTGAATGACATAACTCTGAAAGGTTATCAGGTACAAAATGATTTATTCGATATTCTTTGCCGCTTCAGACTAAATAAATTCGCATTAACTTCTGATTTACAAAAGATGTTTCGACAAATAGTCATAAATCCTGAACATTGCTTTCTACAAAATATATTGTGGAGGGAAAGTCCAGACCTACCCCTACAATGTATAGAACTGACAACCCTAACCTACGGTTGCAATTTCTCCCCATTCATCGCTCAACGTGTCTTGAAAGAAATAGCAAGCACTAATCACTCCAAGTTTCCTTTAGCATCAAACTCTCTAATGGCCGAGACTTATATGGACGTTATAATCTCTGGCGCAAATTCCGAATCTGAATTAACTCGATTAATTCATGAGCTTCAAACTATATTAGGTACCCATGGTTTTGAACTACATAAGTGGGCCTCAAATAATTCTAAAGTTCTTTCTAAAATATCGAATTCTAACGACACTAAACTTTTTCAAAATTCTGAACAAATTATTGATCTTAGTCTAGATCATTCTCAAAACAAAGTCCTTGGTCTAAATTGGATTCCAAACTCCGATAACTTAAGTATTTCTGTTCCCACTACCATCTCTATGTTCCCCGTAACAAAAAGAAAAATTCTTTCAACCATAGCGCGATGCTATGATCCGCTTGGGCTCTACAATCCTATCATATTATTAGGAAAACTTCTAGTCAAACAATTGTGGCTAGCTAAAATCGACTGGGACAATGAAATCACCGATACAAAACTATTGAATGACTGGCAAGCTTTTATTAGCTATTTACCGCACCTATCTCAACTAAAAATTTCCAGATACATTTTCTTAGATAAAACGATTATTCAGATCGAAATGCATGGCTTCGGCGATGCCAGCTTAAAAGCATACGGGGTCTGTGTTTATATAAGAACCATTTATTCGGATCGTACAGTTTCCTGTAACCTAATTTCTGCGAAATCACGTGTATCCCCAATTTCTAACACCATAACACTCCCTCGATTAGAATTGTCCGCCATGTTACTCCTGTCTAAACTAGTACAGAAAATCTATCAAAACTTTCAATCGAAGATACAAATAGATAGTGTAAACTTATGGTCAGATAGCCAAATAGCGCTATGCTGGATCAAAGGCGAACCGTGTCGTTGGTCCATATTTGTAGGCAACCGAGTCGCCAAAATACAAGCAACGACTAAAGAATTCTCCTGGAGGTATGTAAATACTATAGAAAATCCCGCTGATGTTGTATCACGTGGGGCCCCAGCGAAAAATTTAATTTCCAACAAAATTTGGTGGCATGGACCGAACTTTTTAATGAAACACGACTTAGACTTATCAAAATTTGATAATTTCGCAAATCCGAAAATTGACATTTCCGAAATTCCGGAATCAAAAACTGTAATCTTGACAGCACCAACAGAAGAAAACTTCTGGATAAGTTCATTTTCGAAATTTTCTAGCTACACAAGATTAAAAAGAACAATAGCATATGTTCACAGATTCATATTGAATTGTGAAAATTTAAACAAAATATCCGGACCTATAAATGTAACCGAATTGAGAGTTACTGAAAATTTCATAATCAAAACCATTCAAAATTTCTATTTTGAAAAAGAAATCAATGAACTTAAACTAAAAAAAAAAATGTTTCTGATAAACAAATTAATAAATTAAATCCTTTTATAGACAAAACCGGAATGATACGTGTCGGTGGCCGTCTCGAGCACGGACATCCCCTTCAATCAGAAGCATCCTCTTTTATTACCTTCAAAAAATAGTACGGTCAATTCAATGTTAGAATCAGAACATATTAGACTAGGACACGCTGGAGCGAATACCGTGTTATCAAATTTTCGCCTAAACTTTTGGCCTTTAAATGGGTTAAGAACAACAAAAAAGATTATTCATAATTGCCAAAAATGCTTTAGATTTTCATCAAAACCTCTCACTCAAATCATGGCCGATCTTCCTCGAGACAGGGTAACCCCAGCTCGACCATTTCAAAAAATAGGATTGGATTTCGGAGGCCCATTTTTAATAAAATCCTCAAATCTAAGAAAATCGCCTAAAATCAAATGCTATATAGCACTTTTTGTATGCTTAGTGACAAAAGCAATACATAGTGAAGCAGTCACTTCCTTATCCACTGAGGCATTTATTTTAACTCTCAAACGATTTGTTTCCCGACGTGGTAATCCCACTATGATCTATTCTGACAACGCTACAAATTTTCAAGGTGCTGACAATAATTTTAAAGAATTACAAAGTTTTTTCAAAAATCAAAACAATGTTCAATCCGTTCAAAATTATTTGACTAAATCAAATATTGATTGGAAATTTATTCCACCACGAGCGCCCCATTGGGGTGGTATATGGGAAAGCGGGATTAAGATTTCGAAAAAATTAATGTTAAAAATTATAGGCAATTCTATCCTCACTTTTGAGGAATTTTCAACCGTTTTAGCGCAAATAGAAGCTATATTGAATAGCAGACCAATTTCGCCACTTTCCGACGATCCTTCTGATCTTGAGTGTTTAACACCAGGACATTTTCTCATAGGCACAAGCCTAACAGTCTTTGCCGAAAAAGACAACACTTCTGTTCCAGAAAATCGATTGACACTGTGGCAACACTGTACAAAATTACAGCAACAATTCTGGCGACGCTGGTCTGTAGATTACTTACACCAACTACAAAATCGAAGCAAGTGGTTAAATTCTTCCGAAAATATAAAAATTGATTCCTTAGTACTTCTAAAGGAAGACGGGCTACCCCCCTTACATTGGTCAACTGGAAGAATCGTGGAAGTAATGCCGGGGCCGGATGGAAAGGTTAGGGTAGTTAAAGTTAAAACCGCCACTGGTACATATACCAGATCAATATCAAAAATCGTTCCCTTCCCTGAACCAAATAATTCATTTCAAGCAGTTCAGTAATCAGTTTTTAAACAATTATTGCGTTGGTTTTTTCTCTTTGTTGTTCCTATTATATTTTTATTTCCTATGTTGGCGTGTTGCCACATTTTTAAAAGAAAGATTAGACATTTAGTTAAATTTCATTTAAACCAGAATATTGAAACTAAAAGGTTTCAACGGGGCCCAATATGTTCGGAATTCATATTCCTTCAAAATAATAATATATTCATTTCACGTCGTCATTGACTTGATCGAAAAAAGTGTCAGTGTGACAGATAAGATATATTTGTCAAGTAAAATTTCTTTCCGAATCTCATTACGAGAAAATCATTTAATTTCAGTTAATTTCTATTTCTACGACGCCATTTCAGTGTAACAAGAGTTTATAGTTTATAGTCATACACCATTTTCTGGTGAGTATAAAAAACAGGCCAGGTTTTGGACTAGCCATTAGTTGTGATTTTAAATTTTAGTGAGTGTTTAATTTAAACTTTGTAAAGGCAATTTAGCCGGTAGGGTTTGCTTGCTGTGGCCTTACAACCCACTGTTTGCAATAGTAATAGATACTTTTATTCCAAGGGTATTTTATTTCACCCTACTATTCGTTTGGGTTTGACCAGGGAAAAGAACTTCACTACAGTCTACCGTCTTGGGCAGCAGCGCGTTTGTTCAAGGCGTCGCTGCGCTTGCTGATAGAGCGTGACTCCAAAGTGGGTTGACATATCAAATTACTCCAATCAGAATAGATTTCAGATGGGTAACCGCTTCGACAAATAAATCTTCTGATCGACATAATGGAAGAATCCGTTGTGAGTGAAGAAGCTAATTCAAGATGAATAGCTCTAGTGGACATACACGTAAAAATAACACCATATCTCTTTTCATGTCTTCTCCCAATCGAAACTAGCATAGGTCCGAAATAATCCCCTCCAGTTATCATAAAGGCTCTGACTTGTGGTGTTACTCGAAAATCTGGCATCTGACCAATTTGTTGCACTTTCAACCTTGCATTTTTTCTTATGCAAACTACGCAAGAATTTTGACAATTTTTGACTGCATTTCTTCCATTGATTAAGTTCTCTTAGATGCCTTAAAACATGTTCTCTCCCTTGGTGATAGTTTATTTTGTGATAATATAGGATCAACAACACCATCATCAAATGTTTGGGATCCAAAATGATTGGTTGTCTCATAGACACTTGTAAGTGTTCAGCATAGTCTAATCTGCCACTTAGTTTTAAAATACCTTGGGCATCAACAAATGGATTTAGCTCGTAGATACGGCTAGATTTCTTGATATTTTTATTTCTTGATAACTGTTCCCTGTTTTTAGATAATGACCTAAATGCATTTGTCATAGTTCGAGTAGCATTTAAAAATTCATTTGTTATAACTTGAGTAGCAACTGTAAACTCTTTGGTCAGATGACCAGCTACTGAGGATAACGGCTCGGACAGCTTATTTCTGGAACTACGACGGTCGTACATGTCTTTTGTACTGATTTACTAACTTGAGAAGATCTTTCATCTTCCAACCACCATTTCACTCTATCATGAGCACAAGGTAACTCATCCATTGGGATAGCAGCAGCTGACTTATTACTTTTGCTAGAAATACTACGACTTTCTAAACTCCCTTCTGTAATTTTATCTTTTTCTATGGCTACTTGTATTTCCAATTCAGATAGTTTTCTTTCTAACTCTTGCCTGTTAAATTCTTTCTGACGCTCTAGCTCTCTTAAATCATATTCTCGTTGTAGTTTATTTATTTCTTCCAACCTTCGCAGATCAATTTCTTTAATTTTTCGGGCAGAATAAGAGGTTTCCGTTTTTGACTTCTGTGACATTTCCTCTTTTCGATTCGATAATGATCTTACTGCTTTGGATTTGAATTCTGAATTCTGTTCATCAATGTTATTAATAACTATATTAGATGGAGAATATCTAATTGGCGGCACACCTGTATTAGATCTACGTGGTCTTCTTGAATTCATTTCGTCAACTGACATATTGTAGGTAATCCAAAATTATTTTATTCTCGGCAAGACTGAGATGACACAAATAAATAAAATGGATTCTTAGCTTCGAAGGACCATAATGTTTTGTCGAAAACTCTTAAAAGGCAATTATATATTTATTCAAGATTACAAAACTGTCACAATTATAAAAATTATATTGACATCTAATCAAAAACTTTAACTATCTAAGTATCTTTAAGAAAATCTAAACTAATCACTAACAAGCAGGGAAAACATTTTTGTTACAGTGCTCCAAAACCTTTAGGGTTTCGGTATTTTTGTCTAAATCTTCACCCACTTAATTGCACCATAAGTAGTACTCACCCTGAAGAGCAGACAGCGAGTGATTATCTTCAATATACATAGAAAGCTGCTCTAGCTGATTTGCATTTTCATTTGAGGCAAAGCCTGGTAAAAACACAGTATTGACCATCTCTATATATGTCACATTATTTGACGTACTCAAGAAATTTATTAATTTTGACATTAGAATTGTCAATAATACAAAATACCAAATTATTACTTTCCGTTCACTCGCATTATTTATTTGACTTTTATTTAATAAAGAAATCAAGGGTCGTGGTCAAAGTATATAGTATTCTACTCGCAATTTATGGCCATTATTCACTACGGCTCGGGACGCAAACGTCACCCTGCGTGAGTAATGGCTTTTCGACTTTAAAACAAAATTAAATAGAATAATATATAAAAAAATCCAAACGTACAACCTACAGCTAATTTGGGTAAAATTGGAATAAAACAGTAAAAATTTTTTAAAATCACAAAGTAAACATTAATTTATAGCACTATAACCAGGTACCCTATTTTACTGCGTACACCGTTTCGAGCAAGTCATAATAACTAGTCTAAAGGAACTTTTCTTGTGGCTACAGATACTTTTTGAATACCTAAAAGTATCTAGGATACTTTTCCAAGTAACAGTTCGTTTTAAAAAGTATATAATATACTAGTTACTTTTTGCAAAAAAAGTATAGGAGCTAAGATACAGTAACTTGGATACTGACAGATCTGGCCATGTACCTATACATTAATATGAAAATCTCCTATAAAGCAAACATTATCCCTATCGGCACCTACTAGATTTTCCTATAGAAATGTAAAAAAGGGACTCGTCAACATAAAGTAAAATTAAAGATTAAATATCTAAAGCACCAAAAATTTGTAGGTATTGGTAATTTGATCTCAACTAACAAGAGCTAGTAAGTTTGTACAATAAGTTGCTTATTTTAAAATATTAAATTTTTTTAAAATAATCTCTATCGACTCTTACCGCTTTGTATGTGTATATATACATTAACAATTTCCTCATCATTAGCAACGTTGCACCAAATTGATATAACGTAAATTAAGATTCACCTATTTTTACCTCATAAAATAAGGGAAATAGTGAAAAATAATTTACATAAAGTGCTACAGAGTGATAATAGAAGAATTTCTGATACAGTAAGTACAAAAATAGACCAGATCTAGTGAATTTGTGGATAAAAACAATATATGATAGGAAGATAGCAAGGTTATTAATAAATAAACTGCTGATAAGGAAGTGAAATCGTGTGCGAAAGAATAACGGTGTTGCCACCTTGTGCAGAGATTACAAAATTTAAGGATTGATAGGAGTGGACCTCCGAACCGTTGAGGTGGGAAAGCTTCTTGCGCTATCCAACATAAAAAACAAAGAATGAATACAGACAGTGATGATTATCTGTCAGACGACAGAAAAAGAAGATAGTAAAGTCCGATGAAGATGAAGATACAACTATGATGTTAAAAACAATTATAAGTGAATTAAGAGAAATAAGAATAGAGAACAAACAATTTAGGGATGAAATGGGCCTTCTGAAAAAAGAAAATATTCAGTTACGTCAAGAACTTAATGAAACAAAGAAAAGACTGGATACCACAGAAAACAAGCTAGAAAGAATTGAAAAAGAAATAAAAAGAAAAAATATCGTAATAACGGGAATAACACCGACAAATAATGATGGACAGATGTTGGCTAGAGAAATGAAACAATTTATAGAAACCAACCTAAATGAAAATGTTGTTGTCGAAAGGGCAGTTAAATTGGGACAAAAAACTTATTTGGTACAGATGAAAGACTTGGCAAATAAAGAAAAAATAATGAAAACGAAGAACAAATTGAGGCTACTTCAAGGTGAACCAATTTATAAAAGCGATGATCTAACAACATCAGAACGACAAATGCAAAAGGAGATCAGAGAAAAAGGCAAGGAATTGAGATCTCAGGGCAAAACGGTGAAATTAGGATATAAAAAACTTATTGTAGATGGAAAAGTGATAAAATGGGAGGCTAAGAAAGGAAGGGGAGACGAAGAAGCTAACCAAAGTGGAAAAAACGGGAAGTAGTTCTGGAAAACACAGACAGAACAAAAACTAGTCGACAAAACGCAATGAAAATGGACATGAGTAAAATAAATATGGAAAAGTACACAAAATATGGAACAGAATTAGCAAAGGGAAATACAGATATATTAAAAGGAAAAAACAGACAGATTACGTATAATGGAAATGGTAACAAAATGCGAGTGGCGACATGGAATGTACGGGGGATTTATGAAGAAGAAGCAGTGAAAGATCTTGAAAATATAGCAAAGACATACAAATTAGACCTGATAGCTCTTCAGGAAACACATATTAAAGAAACAAATATAACAGAGCTAGAAAACTATATACTTTTCACAAGCGGAGGAGATACAAGAAGATATGGAACTGGCTTTTTGGTCAGCAAAGAACTAAAAGGTAAAGTTATGAAGTTTGTGCCGACATCAGAGAGATTATGCTACTTGATAATAAAGAGCGAAATTAATATATCATTCTTAAATATATATGCTCCAACAGAAGAAAAAACTGACGAATACAAAGACTTGTTTTACGAAAAACTTGAAGAAACATATAATGAATTAAGCAGAAGTACCATCAGAATAATATTAGGGGATGCAAATGCAAAAGTAGGGAGAGAATTATTATATAAAAACATAGTAGGCAGCGAAAGCAAGCACTTAGAAAGTAACAACAATGGTATAAGATTAATAGATTTCGCCTCAGAACATCAAATGAAAATTATGAGCACATACTTTAAGCGAAAAGATATCTATAAAGGGACGTGGATATCTCCCGATGGAACTTACACAAACCAAATAGATCATGTTATAACAGATAAGAAGTATTGTAACATAATAAAAAACGTAAGGTCATGTAGAGGAGCTGACATTAATTCAGACCATTTCTTGGTGAAAATAGAAATGAAAATTAAAAAGTCCCAGGTGAAGAAAAAACCAATTACAAAAAAAACAGAGTACAATATGGAATCTTTACAGAACCCGGAAATTCAGGAAAGGTATGTAGCAGAAATAACTCGAGGATGCCAAATGCGTAATCAAGAGAACCTGCAAAATATAGATGAGAAGTGGGAAAAAATAGAAGGAGTAATACAACATGCAACCAAAAAAATAATTCCCAAAAAACAAAATTCAAGAAGAAAGAAATGGTGGACTGCCGAATGTGCAATAGAAATAGAGAAAAGAAATAAATTGAGAATTAAAGCAATACAAACTGGGAAAACAGAAGACAAAAAGACATAATATAATGAACAAAGACGAAAAGCAAAGAAAGTATGCAGACAAAGGAAAAGAGAGGAAAGGGAACAGAAAACTAAGGAAATTGAAAATTACTATCAAAAGAAAGAGATACGAAACTTCTACAGAGAAGTAAAAAAAGAGAAACGAACACCAAACCAGACAGTTTATGTGAAAGATGCGGAAGGGAATTTGATAGGTGAGGATAGTGAAATAAGAGCGAGGTGGAAAGAATATTTTGAACAGACGCTAAACACAGATGGAGTAGAAAATATACAAGTGGTAGATTACGGGTGCATAAACACAGAAGTTCCAGAACCAACCAGACAGGAAATTGATGAAATAATAGTCCAACTCAAGAACAACAAATGCCCTGGTATAAACAGAATTACAGCAGAAAATATTAAATATGCTGGTGAAGAACTGAAACAACAAATTTACGAATTGATATTGGAAATATGGAGGAAAGAAAAGATGCCCGAAAATTGGAACCATTCTCTGATAATACCTATTCTTAAAAAAGGAGATGCAACTGAATGTAATAATTATAGGGGGATATCCTTATTAGATGTCGTATATAAGGTCCTAGCTATTGTGATTAAGAAAAGATTAGAACCGATGTCAGAAAAAGTAATAGGAGAATATCAAGCTGGCTTCAGAAAAGGGAGAGGAACGACAGATCAGATATTTACAATGAAGGAAATTTTAACATCATGCTATGAGTACAAAATACCAGTACTAGTACTTTTCCTTGATTTCAAGCAGGCATATGATTCTGTCTCCAGAAGTAATCTGTTGAAGGCTTTGAATGAGTTCGAGACCCCAAGAAAACTGGTGAATCTTGTGAAGATGACTCTCATCAAAACAACTAGTAGTGTACAGATCAGAGGTGAAGGCTCAGAAAGTTTTGAAATAGGAACAGGTCTGAAGCAAGGTGACCCCTTGTCAACATTACTATTCAACCTTGCATTAGAAAAAATTATAAGCGACAGCAGATTGAATAGAGAGGGACACATTTACTATAAAAGCCATCAAGTTATTTGTTATGCGGACGATATGGCCATAGTTTCAAGAACAGAGAAGGATTTGGGTGAAATAACACAGAATTTGATAGAAGCGGCCGCTAAAATGGGACTTACAATAAACGAACAGAAAAGTAAGATGATGAGACTCGGAAACCAGGCAACAAATAACAAATTTGGAGTAGAAACCCAAAAAGCAATCATCGAATTTGAATATGTGGAAGAGTTTATATATCTAGGAACCCTGTTAAATAGTGATTGTAGTGAAGAAAAGGAAATTAATCATAGAATCATGAAAGCTAACAAAAGTGCAGAAGCAATAAATCACCTAGTCCGGTCAAAGCATCTGTCAAGGAAATCAAAACTAAGATTGTACAATACTATATTGAAGCCTACGATATTGTATAGTTGTGAGACGTGGGTTTTAAACAAAAAACAAAAAGAAAGTGTAATTAGATGGGAAAGGAAAATGTTAAGAAGAATTCTGGGAGGAAAAAAAGTAGAAGGGGTGTATATGAGAAGGACTAACGAAGAATTATATAACATTTATCGTGAACCCAAAATAGATTCAACTATTACATCAAGAAGACTTCAGTGGTTAGGGCACATAGAAAGGATGGAAGGAGGAAGAATAGTGAAACAAATAGCATGGAGAGTTCCGGAAGGCAAGAAGAAAAGAGGCAGACCAAGGAAAAGATGGAGGGAGGTGGTACTAGATGACCTGGAAGAAAATAATGTGAATCGATGGAGAGAAAAGGCCAAAGATAGAAAAATATGGAAAGGAATTACAAAGCTATGGGCCTAAAAGGCCTGTTAAAAGCTATATATATATATACCAAATTAATTTCAGTACTACACACACTGAAAATTATATTATATGAGAATCCTAATAAATTACACCACTCTGTCCTATAGCCGGCGCGCTAGCTCATGGTAAAGCATTAAACAGTGAAGAGAAAATGTTTTTTTATAACTTTTTTTGAAATCTCTCTTTCTTTCTTTCTACATTGCTTATTATTTTTTGTAAGTCAAATAGTTTCGCTATTAAGTGCAAGTGTTTGAATTATACACAGATAATTTATTTAATTTGAAATATTATTTTAGTTCTATTGGCGTTTTTATATAAATTTATACATAGGTACCAAATAGTTGTCGTGAAATTGAAAAGATTTCCACCAGAGATTTGACTTTTTTAAATGAAAGTATAAGTGGTATAGACTACTTTCCTACATTTGTGACAAGATTCCGCTCGAGCTTGCGATGCAGCTTGGAAGCATATCTTGGAGCACGTGAAATGCAACAGTTTTTCTTCCATAACTTTTTTAGATTTGATTGTACAAAAAAATTGTAGGCATCAAAATTGTAGGGAATTTTATAGCCCATGAGATGACGTAATGCAATATTTAAAAAAAAAAATTTTCAACCCTTAATTTTTGAAAAATTGAAAAAATGTTTGCAAAATGGTTTTTTAAGCGACAAACATAATTAGAATAACAATAACGACTTCATAATATATGAAAACATAGTAGTCCGGAGCCTGAAAACGTTGATGTTTTCAGATTTTGGAACTTCAAAATGGCGGCCCTACAAAATTTCAATATATATATTTTTTTCAATCTAGTCTCATTTCATGAACATTAACGCTATCGATACGTGGTTTGCTGCAATCGATAGATAAGAAGTAGTAGTTTTATGAATAGTAACAAGAATTTTTTTTAAAATTTTTTTACATTCCTTTTTACGAGTTTAACTAAAAAAATAATTTTTTCTCTCCGTTTTTTTTAAATTTGACGTTGGAAAATAAGATTTATGGATTCATTAATATTCTGAAAACGTTTGTCTTCAAAAACCAAGTATTTTGAAAAAAAAAATCCAGATTCGATCATTAGAAGCGGAGAAAACAGTATTCAAAGTTCAATAGCCATCGAGTCAAAAATATTGAAAATTTCGAGTTTCTGATCGACTCGTTGAATTAATAAAAACTCTAAATACTCTCATTTTTTCATTTACGTAGTGTCAATGAATGAATGAATTCGAAATAGAATAGTACTTTAGCCCGTGCGACGCTAAGAGACTATAGCACGGCAGATGCCAGAAACTACAGATGTAGAACTGATTCCTAAAGAATTAATGTCGATTATTTCATGTGCTTGCACCACTAGATGTTCTAATGCGAGGTGTGGATGTAAAAAAGTTGGGATTTCTTGCACGATTTTATGGTAAGGCTGCGAGGGTAAGAGTTGTAATAATAAAGAAATGGAAAGTATTTCATTGAATGATGATGATGATAATATCAGTTTAAGTAGTGAGGATAGCTTTGACATGAGTAACTTAGTTGAATGTGAACTTGAAATTGATACTAGCGATATTGTAGATATTTCATGCGATGAGAATGGCAGAGAAGATGTAGAGCAACCTCGACTGAGACCGAAAAGAGCGCGAACTGTTCAAAGTTAATGTATTTTTATGTATAAAAATATTTTAATTTAATTGTAAATATCAGTAGATTGTGGAAGATTTGTAAATAATTGTAATATTTGTACAATATGCGTAAAAAATTTACTTATATAAATAAAATGTTCAATTTCTGGCAATATCTATAATAATTATACAGAAAAAACTGTAATAAGATTTGTAACTCCAATAACTCCTAATGAGAACCATAAAACTTCGTTCAACCGCGCACGTCATTTAATGCACACACCCTGCCACTACTGCCTTCTTCGGTTCACACTTTGAGTCAAATGTTGAATTTTTATTCATTCATTGACAGTATGTAATGAAAAAATGAGGGTATTTAGAGTTTTTATTAAACAATTCAACGAGTCGATCAGAAACTCGAAATTTTTAATATTTTTGTCTCGGTGGTTATTGAACTTTGAATACTGTTTTCTCCGCTTTTAATGATCGAATCTGATATTTTTTTTTCAAAATACGTGGTTTTTGAAGACAAACGTTTTCAGAGTATTAATGAATCCATGAATCATATTTTCCTACGTCAAATTTAAGGAAAACGGAGAGAAATTTTTTTTTTCATTTAAACTCTTAAAAGGAATGTAAAAACATTAAAAACAATTTTCTTGTTATTGTTCATAAAACTACGACTTATTATCTATCGATTGCAGCAAAACGCGTATCGATAGAGTTAATGTTCATGAAATGAGACAAGATTGAAAAAAATATATAAATTGAAATTTTGTAGGGCCGCCATTTTGAATTTTCAAAATCTGAAAACATCAACGTTTTCAGGCTCCGGACTACTATGTTTTCATATATTATGAAGTCGTTATTATTATTCTAATTATTTTTGTCGCTTAAAAACCATTTTGTAAACATTTTTTCAATTTTTCAAAAATTAAGGCTGAAAAAAATTTTTTTAAATATTGCATTACGTCATCTTATAGGGTATAAAATTCCCTACAATTTTTTTGTACAATCAAATCTAAAAAAGTTATGGACGAAAAACTGTTGCATTTCACGTGCTCTAAGCTATGCTTGCAAGCTGCATCGCAAGCTCGAGCGGAATCTTGTCACAAATCTAGGAAAATAGTCTATTCTACATATACTTTCGTTTAAAAAAGTCAAACCTCTGGTGGAAATCTTTTCCATTTTATATTCTTACTTCGCCGGACTAATAGAATTTTAAAATTTCCAAGTCAAATTTATCGGAGAATTCACGCAAATAAAGCCAGTATTGAAAAGGTATTTGCTTCCATTGAAGGTGAAGTTTGCCAAAAAGATAAAAAAACAAAAATATTTGAAATATTGAATGACGATCATGTAAATGCGGACAATATCAAATTGTTTGATTGTACGGAAAAGCTGGAATCAAATCAGTATGCTGTTTGCTCTACTCCGATAAACACATTTACTTCCCACAAAAAAAAGATCGTTTTGATATTAGTACAATTTATTGTAGAAACAGATAACATGCAACAAACGGAAATGTGCATGTCTATACCTCAACAGAATGAACATAATGAAGAAGTAAAAATAATTGCGGAACACAAACATGCAGTGACTCCTGAAAGTTTTGATATTTCAAAATGTTTTTTGAAACTTGTCCGAAATAGTCATGCCACAAAATGCTTGTAACGTTGATGACCTACCACAAAGTTCATATAAACAGTGCACTATTTTGGAAGGCACTTTTCAAATAGAAAGTGATATAAGAAATCACATAATTCATGACAATCGGTTAGTTAAAGAATATTATCCGTTTTATTTTCGTAACCGTCTAAGTAAATTTGTGAACAACGTTTGTACGATAATAATAAAAAATCCAAAATATCTGAAAGACAGAACTATACAAATTTTTGCTTTATGCAAAAATAAAAATTACAAATTTAAAAAATTTGTTATTATCGTAAGAGGCAATGGTGTCAGCGTTCATACGAATTCCGTCAACTTTCCGAACAAAAGTACTGGTAGTGTTAAGGGAGTAGAGCGGACTCTCGTAAAAAGTCAGATATTGCATAAGAAGCTATCAGAGTTTAAAATAAAATCAATATTAAGTGCTAAATCGCAGGGAGACAGACATAAACACGACCTGTTATTGGAAGAGTTTTTCGCCAAAACAACATACAAATATAGTGTAAGCGGCTTAGTAATTCATGAAAATTACTCATTCTTAGCAGGGTCTCCAGACGGAATAATTGAAATTAAATGTCCGTTTAGTGTACGTGATTGCGATCAACACATAGAAGACATTGCCGTACATCGATGAAGACGGAAAATTGCAAATAAATTCGAATTATTACCACCAAGTACAAGGATTATTAGAAATAACTAATAGAGCATGGTGTGATTTCGTCATTTAAAATTTTAAAGGGATACAGATGACCCAAAGAATTGGAAGAAACTCAGATTTTTTTAGAAATACGATGTTACCCAAATTGAAGGAATTTTTTTATTATTTCTATCTTCCTAGTTTTCTTGGATTTAAAAGTATTGACGAAAATACGCGCAACTGGAGACCCATTGAAAATCCTGACATTTTATCGAATGGTTTGGTGAATAATATAGATATACTAGGACGTGAGTAGAGATTATGTAGTTGCCGTTTTTAAAAACCTAGATTGCTTCAATACAATCAATTATACAGATTTTGCATCTCTCGACAATAATAGGTGGTTAACCAATTTTGTTCTTGACATCGTTTTACATTTATTGAACGTCGAAAATAAATACCAAATAGTACCACAAGAAATTGCTACAACAATTTTTGAAAAAGAGATAACCCTAAATTTTATATAAAAATTGGAAAAGCAATATATGGCAATACCAGTATTAATAAATGGGAATCACTATTGCCTCGCAATCGTTGATTTTGTGAATTCGACCTTCGCTTTTCTGGACCCATACAAAACGGACACACAAAAAACAAAATATGATTTAAATATATTTTAGGAATTTATTAGAACTTACAATGAATCGAATAAGGATAAACGATTTAGCAGTGATTTAGACATACTTATTTATAATTACGCGAAACAAAGAGATAGCTATAGGTAATTGTGGTATGTATTGTCTAAAATATTTTGAATGCGTTGTTAACAACAATGATTTAATGGCGGTAACAGATATGGACCAATATCGCAAAGAAATAAAAAAGTTAATTATCAACAAATCGGATGATATGCGAATAAGTTGTCTCATATATGTTCGCGAACTATAAATATAAATCAAAGTAAACATTGCTCGTATTGCAACCGCTTCGTCGTTGAAGAATGTCTATCGATCAGTGGAGACGATTTGATTATTGATAATATTTGTAAATTATGCCTGCAGTAGATATTAGTGTATCAACGGACGGTGACGGTAACTTAAATCATATACAAATAATATACAACTTAAATTGTAAGAACATCGTTGGGGAATTTTGCATCTGTATTCCAGGCAGAAATCTACGCTATCGATATGTGTGTGCAACTACCAACAAAAAATATTAACCCTGGCTAACCATAATAGAGTTACTCTTAAGTGGGTCCCAGAGCATAAGGGCATTGTAGGAAATGAAAAGGCAGACGCCCTAGCAAAACTAGGATCTGGAACTGTATTCACTGGTCCTAAACCAGTATTTGGGATATTAAAAACTGCTGCACATGGTTGTACATCTCGGTGAACTCAAACAAAACAACAGCTGTACTGGAGACACGTGCCAAAACAGGAACACAGCAAACTCCTTGTCAAAAAACCCTCGGAGACGCTGACTAATGAAATATTAAACCTCAGGAAGGACCTAGTGAAAAGACTGTTGAGTCTGATAAGTGCTACTGGTCTCTTCACATAATCGGCACAATCAAGAGCACAAAAAGCCTAAAGGCTGAGGTGCCAAGGACTCTGAGCCTCTGACTGATGGTCCCGAACCAATCAATCAATATTGTAAGAAAGAAAATTGGTGAAAATATCCGAAATATTGTATTAAAATATGAGGTTAGGGTAAGGCTGTGAGGGGAAGCTGGAGGCCTTTCTACGCTTCTGTGTGTTCCGCTTTGATAAATTACAAAAATTCGCAACGGCTTTATTGATATGTGAGGTTAGGATAAGGCTATAAGGGGGGGGTTGGAGGCCTTTCTACGATTCTGTGTGTTCCGCTTTGATAAATTACAAAAATACGCAACGGCTTTATTGATATGTGAGGTTAGGGTAAGGCTTTGAGGGAAGGTCGGAGGCCTTTCTACGCTTTTGTGTGTTCCGCTTTGATAAATTACAAAAATTCGCAACGGCTTTATTGATATGTGAGGTTAGGATAAGGCTATAAGGGGGGGTTGGAGGCCTTTCTACGCTTCTGTGTGTTCCGCTTTGATAAATTACAAAAATTCGCAACGGCTTTATTGATATGTGAGGTTAGGATAAGGCTATAAGGGGAGGTTGGAGGCCTTTCTATACGCTTCTGTGTGTTCCGCTTTGTAACGAGTTATTTTTTTTTAAATCATGTTGGATCTTCTTTTATTTTTTTTCCGTTAGTATATTGCTTATTAGCAAGTTTTATATAACTCGTTACTTAATTCCCGACTTGAATTTCTTTTACCGTTTTGTATATCAGCACTACTTTATTTATTTATTTTATGAGTAATTCAAAAGATGTGAATTTCAAGTTCAAATATAAAATTTTTATTAATTTCCATTTTAAAAATTCAAAGACTAGAGGACATACGGTATATAAACTATTTTAATTAAATCGAAAACCGTCCAGTATATTAGGAACTTTTTGTTACAAGTAAAATAATATTTCGCTAATGACCAAAAATTGTAGGAGGAATGAAGATATAAATTCGAAAGCAAAACGGCTTTGAATCGATTATTACCGTTCGTATTAAAAACGTTTTCGAATTTGTCTCTGCTTCCGCTAAATTTTCCGAGTTTGAGTTAAAAGTGCCCGACCTTCTAGATTGCTAGTGTAAGTAATTTGAATATTAAAATACAGTGTGAAGTAAAAGTAAGGTAAATTTATTATAATAAAGCCACCGAATACTCTTTTCAGTTTAAAAATAAAGTTTTGATTTCCGATAACGATTTCAGTGTCGAAATTGTTTTAATTTTCTACCGGGTTTTCTTTTCAATAGAAAAGAAAAATTTATTTCCAGAATTTTTTTATTATCAGTGTGTTTTTGACTAAAGTTTTTTTTCACAATTAGTTGAATGCTTAATATAAGGCAGATTTAAATTGGATTTTAGTTTTCATTTTCAGATTACCGTTCTTATACCCGTTGTCCTACCTTCCGACCAAACTTAAATTATAAAGTTTTTTTTACGATTTTTATTTAAAATTAAAACTGATTGTGGGGCGAGTGCAAGGCCGATGCCATGCGTTGTCCAACTTTCAGCCGGTAAAGTTTCATTGTGTTTAATTTTTTTCAAAGAACTTTTTTTTTATAAATATACGATATTCAAACTTGTCTGAGGCCGATGCCATAGGTTGTTTGAATATCTAGTTGAATTCATTGTATCCCTTGACAGTGGTCGTCCCATTTTCCCTAATTACCCAAACGGCGACCTTTTTGCTTTAGTTTTTTTCATTAATGGTTCATTTTTTTACGATTTTTATTTAAAATTAAAACTGATTGTGGGGCGAGTGCGAGGCCGATGCCATGCGTTGTCCAACTTTCAGCCGGTAAAGTTTCATGGTGTTTAGTTTATTTCCAAATCATTCTTTTCTTTTATAAATATACGATATTCAAACTTGTCTGAGGCCGATGCCATAGGTTGATTGAATATCTAGTTGAATTCATTGTATCCCTTGCCACTGGTCGTCCCATTTTCCCTAACCACCCTAACTGGAACCTTTCATTCTAGTTTATTTTAATTGTTCATTTTGTAAGATCGCTTGAAATTAGAACTGATTGTGGGGCAAGTGCGAGGCCGATGCCATGCGTTGTCCAACTTTCAGCCGGTAACGTTAAATTGATTTTCATTTTATTCTAATAATTATTTTCCCCAATTAACTATCTTCAAATAAGTCTGAGGCTGATGCCATAGGTTGATTGACGATCTAATGGGTAGTTCTTCAATATTTTTTTTTCTATTAATCTGGTTATAACTTCCCCGATATCCCGCTTGATCATCCTTACCGCTAAAATACTTCCATTATTTTTTTTGGTTTTGTTTGTTTGCTACTATAATTGTTTTCTATTCTTTCTTTAATTCGGCTCACCGTTTTTTTTACGAATTACTTTTACTGCTTTACACTGTCATTAATAGCTAGAAATAACCTGCTTACATCTTGTTTTACCGTACCAATTTTCATACACGTACTACCGGCAAATTTTGTATATATATTATTTTGTTACATTTGCCTGGTATATATTTATTTTGCATGTAACATATTTCATTTTGACAGTCGTTTGCTAAATTAATGAGAAATGATTTTTTCAAAATTTCCTATTTTGCGTAATACGACACTGATATCCCCTCTAGAGCAAGGAATTATTTTACAAAAACACGTTAGTATACATCGAAAGTAAGCTGCCTGAGCATATTTCATCTTGACAGTCGTTTGCTAAATTAATGAAAAATGACATTTTTTAAATTTCCTATTTTGCGTAATACGACCCTGCTATCCCATTGAGCAAGGAATTATTTTACTAAAACACGTTAGTATACATCGAAAGTAAGCTGCCTGAGCATATTTCATCTTGACAGTCGTTTGCTAAATTAATGAAAAATGACATTTTTTAAATTTCCTATTTTGCGTAATAAGACCCTGCTATCCCCTTGATCAAGGAATTATTTTACTAAAACACGTTAGTATACATCGAAAGTAAGCTGCCTGAGCATATTTCATCTTGACAGTCGTTTGCTAAATTAATGAAAAATGACAGTTTTTAAATTTCCTATTTTGCGTAATACGACTCTGCTATCCCCTTGAGCAAGGAATTATTTTACTAAAACACGTTAGTATACATCGAAAGTAAGCTGCCTGAGCATATTTCATCTTGACAGTCGTTTACTAAATTAATGAAAAATTACATTTTTTAAATTTTCTATTTTGCGTAATACGACCCTGCTATCCCCTTGAGCAAGGAATTATTTCATTAAAACACGTTCATAAACATCGAAAGTAAGCTGCCTGATTATATTTCATCTTGACAGTCGTTTGCTAAATTAATGAATGATGACATTTTTTAAATTTCCTATTTTGCGTAATAAGACCCTGCTATCCCCTTGAGCAAGGAATTATTTTACTAAAACACGTTAGTATACATCGAAAGTAAGCTGCCTGAGCATATTTCATATTGACAGTCGTTTGCTAAATTAATGAATGATGACATTTTTTAAATTTCCTATTTTGCGTAATAAGACCCTGCTATCCCCTTGATCAAGGAATTATTTTACTAAAACACGTTAGTATACATCGAAAGTAAGCTGCCTGAGCATATTTCATCTTGACAGTCGTTTGCTAAATTAATGAAAAATTACATTTTTTAAATTTCCTATTTTGCGTAATACGACTCTGCTATCCCCTTGAGCAAGGAATTATTTTACTAAAACACGTTAGTATACATCGGAAGTAAGCTGCCTGAGCATATTTCATCTTGACAGTCGTTTACTAAATTAATGAAAAATTACATTTTTTAAATTTTCTATTTTGCGTAATACGACCCTGCTATCCCCTTGAGCAAGGAATTATTTCATTAAAACACGTTCATAAACATCGAAAGTAAGCTGCCTGATTATATTTCATCTTGACAGTCGTTTGCTAAATTAATGAATGATGACATTTTTTAAATTTCCTATTTTGCGTAATAAGACCCTGCTATCCCCTTGAGCAAGGAATTATTTTACTAAAACACGTTAGTATACATCGAAAGTAAGCTGCCTGAGCATATTTCATATTGACAGTCGTTTGCTAAATTAATGAATGATGACATTTTTTAAATTTCCTATTTTGCGTAATAAGACCCTGCTATCCCCTTGATCAAGGAATTATTTTACTAAAACACGTTAGTATACATCGAAAGTAAGCTGCCTGAGCATATTTCATCTTGACAGTCGTTTGCTAAATTAATGAAAAATGACATTTTTTAAATTTCCTATTTTGCGTAATACGACCCTGCTATCCCCTTGAGCAAGGAATTATTTTACTAAAACACGTTAGTATACATCGAAAGTAAGCTGCCTGAGCATATTTCATCTTGACAGTCGTTTACTAAATTAATGAAAAATTACATTTTTTAAATTTTCTATTTTGCGTAATACGACCCTGCTATCCCCTTGAGCAACGAATTATTTCATTAAAACACGTTCATAAACATCGAAAGTAAGCTGCCTGATTATATTTCATCTTGACAGTCGTTTGCTAAATTAATGAATGATGACATTTTTTAAATTTCCTATTTTGCGTAATAAGACCCTGCTATCCCCTTGAGCAAGGAATTATTTTACTAAAACACGTTAGTATACATCGAAAGTAAGCTGCCTGAGCATATTTCATATTGACAGTCGTTTGCTAAATTAATGAATGATGACATTTTTTAAATTTCCTATTTTGCGTAATAAGACCCTGCTATCCCCTTGATCAAGGAATTATTTTACTAAAACACGTTAGTATACATCGAAAGTAAGCTGCCTGAGCATATTTCATCTTGACAGTCGTTTGCTAAATTAATGAAAAATGACATTTTTTAAATTTCCTATTTTGCGTAATACGACTCTGCTATCCCCTTGAGCAAGGAATTATTTTACTAAAACACGTTAGTATACATCGAAAGTAAGCTGCCTGAGCATATTTCATCTTGACAGTCGTTTACTAAATTAATGAAAAATTACATTTTTTAAATTTTCTATTTTGCGTAATACGACCCTGCTATCCCCTTGAGCAAGGAATTATTTCATTAAAACACGTTCATAAACATCGAAAGTAAGCTGCCTGATTATATTTCATCTTGACAGTCGTTTGCTAAATTAATGAATGATGACATTTTTTAAATTTCCTATTTTGCGTAATAAGACCCTGCTATCCCCTTGAGCAAGGAATTATTTTACTAAAACACGTTAGTATACATCGAAAGTAAGCTGCCTGAGCATATTTCATATTGACAGTCGTTTGCTAAATTAATGAATGATGACATTTTTTAAATTTCCTATTTTGCGTAATAAGACCCTGCTATCCCCTTGATCAAGGAATTATTTTACTAAAACACGTTAGTATACATCGAAAGTAAGCTGCCTGAGCATATTTCATCTTGACAGTCGTTTGCTAAATTAATGAAAAATGACATTTTTTAAATTTCCTATTTTGCGTAATACGACCCTGCTATCCCCTTGAGCAAGGAATTATTTTACTAAAACACGTTAGTATACATCGAAAGTAAGCTGCCTGAGCATATTTCATCTTGACAGTCGTTTACTAAATTAATGAAAAATTACATTTTTTAAATTTTCTATTTTGCGTAATACGACCCTGCTATCCCCTTGAGCAAGGAATTATTTCATTAAAACACGTTCATAAACATCGAAAGTAAGCTGCCTGATTATATTTCATCTTGACAGTCGTTTGCTAAATTAATGAATGATGACATTTTTTAAATTTACTATTTTGCGTAATAAGACCCTGCTATCCCCTTGAGCAAGGAATTATTTTACTAAAACACGTTAGTATACATCGAAAGTAAGCTGCCTGAGCATATTTCATATTGACAGTCGTTTGCTAAATTAATGAATGATGACATTTTTTAAATTTCCTATTTTGCGTAATAAGACCCTGCTATCCCCTTGATCAAGGAATTATTTTACTAAAACACGTTAGTATACATCGAAAGTAAGCTGCCTGAGCATATTTCATCTTGACAGTCGTTTACTAAATTAATGAAAAATTACATTTTTTAAATTTTCTATTTTGCGTAATACGACCCTGCTATCCCCTTGAGCAAGGAATTATTTCATTAAAACACGTTCATAAACATCGAAAGTAAGCTGCCTGATTATATTTCATCTTGACAGTCGTTTGCTAAATTAATGAATGATGACATTTTTTAAATTTCCTATTTTGCGTAATAAGACCCTGCTATCCCCTTGAGCAAGGAATTATTTTACTAAAACACGTTAGTATACATCGAAAGTAAGCTGCCTGAGCATATTTCATATTGACAGTCGTTTGCTAAATTAATGAATGATGACATTTTTTAAATTTCCTATTTTGCGTAATAAGACCCTGCTATCCCCTTGAGCAAGGAATTATTTTACTAAAACACGTTAGTATACATCGAAAGTAAGCTGCCTGAGCATATTTCATATTGACAGTCGTTTGCTAAATTAATGAAAAATGACATTTTTTAAATTTCCTATTTTGCGTAATACGACCCTGCTATCCCCTTGAGCAAGGAATTATTTCATTAAAACACGTTCATAAACATCGAAAGTAAGCTGCCTGATTATATTTCATCTTGACAGTCGTTTGCTAAATTAATGAATGATGACATTTTTTAAATTTCCTATTTTGCGTAATAAGACCCTGCTATCCCCTTGAGCAAGGAATTATTTTACTAAAACACGTTAGTATACATCGAAAGTAAGCTGCCTGAGCATATTTCATATTGACAGTCGTTTGCTAAATTAATGAATGATGACATTTTTTAAATTTCCTATTTTGCGTAATAAGACCCTGCTATCCCCTTGATCAAGGAATTATTTTACTAAAACACGTTAGTATACATCGAAAGTAAGCTGCCTGAGCTCCTGAGCATATTTCATCTTGACAGTCGTTTGCTAAATTAATGAAAAATGACATTTTTTAAATTTCCTATTTTGCGTAATACGACCCTGATGTTCCTTGAAGTTGAAAATATTTGCGTAAATCACCTTCTTAGGTATACATCAAAAGTTATCCTTTGACTTACGATTTATTGTCGTTTGCGAAAACAATCGTGTCTGTTGTAAATCCTCCGGCTAGTCTAAAAATCCCGGATCGCAAGGTACCTATCAATAGTTGAAACGTATCGAAAAGCATAGTATCGGAAGTAATTGTATCGATACACTGGAACTGACGTTAGTTTCAATTTAATTCTATCCAGAGATAATATATCTCTCGTGATTCTGGAGATTATATTTTGTATACGTGTGTTCGCAGTAAGTTAGATTAAATATTTAAGTTGTTTTCATCAAATTATTTTATGCACGACCGGGCGAAAAAGTCCAGATTATAAATACGTTTAGCGGGCGTAAAGTGTCACTTTACCGCCCGCGGACTACTTTACCGCCCCCCGGGCGGTAAAGTAAATCTCTCTTTTTTGGCGGGTAGTAAACTTAATTTTGCATCTTCTGATGCTTTAAAAATTTCCGGTGGTGTTCCGGAAACTATTTCATCGTCACTACTGTCCATTACATAAACAAAATATATAAAACTTCTTCGAAAATATACTAAGAAACTTGCAATACGTGAAGTCGACTGTAAATAAAAATGACGTCTACCTATTCTTGTCCTATTGACTTGGTTGCTATGGTAACGCGTATAGGTATATATATTATTGTTTTATCATCTTATTAGTTTCAATAAGACTTATTTTTATTTAACTATACAAATGATTTGGTAGATTGTTATCCAGGGTGAGTTATAATAATATCGAGGTATAAAATTTATCCAACTTGAAACATTTATAATAACCTACTCACAAAAGGTGAAAAATAGAAAATAAAACATATTTATTAATAAACTATCATTAATACGGTCGTGCATAACATTTTGTATATTTATTAATAAATGACTATTAAAACGGTCGTGCATAAAATATTGTATGTATTTCAGGCGTAAACAGCGTTTATGGACCTTACGTGTTAATAGCCCTCGCCTTGCGGCTCGGGCTCTTACTTACACGTTGCGGTCCATAAACGCCTGTTTTACGCCCTTGATACATAAATAACTATTATGGTTATGCTAGTAAACGAAATAAAACCAAAAACTGGACAGAACAAGGAAAACAATTGTTTTTAAAAATCGTGGTTTTGTAAGTATTTATTCTTTGTAACTTTGAGATATAGAATCATTAGTTAATCATACATCATTTAAAATTTTTTGTTTTGAGTCCTATTGCCGACACAACCTATTATAACTAATTAGAGTTGAAGAATATAAGAACTTATTGATAAATTTACTGAATTTTTTAGTATTCAAATAATTTTAAAGTGGTACTCAGACAAATTATTTTCAAGTGTGGTTAGGTACATAGAGAAATTTTTATTTAATCTTGATGAGTAGAAATGCATTTTGTTATATTGTTTATATTAAGCTTATCATGGAGCCACCTATCGGTCAGTAGCATCTCGCCTAAGCAACTATTTGAAAGTTTATGAAAGTCCCAAATTTTACCGCAATTTAACTTAAAACATCACCTCTCAGTATATATGCATCTCTCTTTTTAGTGTCTCTGTTATACTCATGAGGTTGACAGACTATTTCTTTTTTTAGACAATGAAAGAGCGCACCTACACTGTCGGTAACTAAATCTGTAACGTAAGTGTCAATCATGCTTCAACGTGTGTTCGAAGTAAGCTAAATTAAATATTTATGTTGGTGTTTTACCACAGACCACTTACCCTATAGACACCCCACGCCCGTTATAGAACGTCGTACCCATTATATAGTTCTAATCCTGATCATCGGATGTCGCTAGTAGTTTCTGGCACCTGCTTAGTAGGCAACTTACAATTTTAGGAGCGTCAAGATCCATCTGTTGTTCTGCGTCAAAAGTAACAAGAATTGTGCAGAATTCAAATCCAACGATGGCGCGAAATTCAAACCCAATAAGAATAACGTGAGAGTACGGAAAAAATGAAACAATTACAAATTTTCTTTTTTTATTTATTCGTTGCAATAATACAAATCTAACAAAGTATCTTAACACTTAGAAGTACATAGAAATTTAAACTACAAACCACAATTAACTTATATACAAAAAAATCATATCTAGCTATTTAACTCCAAGGAGCTGGCATCACTGAATAAACCCCTCTACATTATATATAAAAAGAAGAAGAAAAATAAAAATCGATTACCTTTTTTAGCATTCTATTACGTTTTTGCGTGGAATTTTGTTACCAAAAAATTTTTCCTAGGAACAACGCTGTATCCCACTAACGCAATGAGCAACGCAACACTTTTTGAATGAAGGCATTTTGTCTATTTTTATAATCACTGTTACTTATAGTAGCTAGTAGCACACACAACTGGCAATAATAAAAAAAAGTAAATAGTTCAAACAACGGTAAGCAAAAACAAGTCACAACTGACAATAACAACGATAAAATGGAACCACACCTTAAAGCGTCATCACCTTAGATTCGTTCATAGAACAATACTTATATGGATTCGTTTAACAAGAGAACTCCCGATTATGGCAACCAGCATTACAATCGTGAGCTATGATATTTGCCTACTCAGACTACTAGCGACATCCGATGATCAGGATTGTAACTATATATTTGTTCAAGGTCTTGTAACCTGCGCGGGTTGTCTATAGGGTAAGTGGTCTGTGTGTTTTACATCAAGTTATTATAAGGTTATGGCTAGTTCAGAAATACAACCAAAAATTAGACAGACCAAGAAAAACAATTGTTTTTTCCCTCTTCTATCCAGTAGCCTCCCAGGTGCTGTGCCCTAGGATTCTGAATTGCTGTGCAGTTCGCAAGTATGTGGATGGAGGATTCTTCTTCCATTCCACAAAACCTACAATCTTCTTCCTCCACTATTTTGAGCTTTTTAAGGTGCCCATTCAGGCGACAATGTCCCGTTAGGATTCCTGTTAAAACTCTCAGTGCAGTTTTGCTTTGACTTATGCATTCATTTGATCTCAACAGGTTGTAGTCACCCAGAAGAATCTTTGATTGCCTAAGCCCTACTAGATCTTTCCAATTGTCAGATCTTCGAGTAGTACTCAGGCAACTTATTTTCAAGTGTAAATATTACCAACCCATTATAATATATCTACGTTAATACAAACATGCCAAATGTTTATAAATATACCAAAAAATATGTATGTCTCGCAAGGACATTCCCATTTTTTTCCTAACCTAATGCTTTTTTCCCAAATTCCTCAACTAAGTATACGAAAAAAAAAAGATATTGTGGAAAGCAAGATTACAAAATGGTACCACAATAAAAAATAAACAAGAAGCTTGAGAGAGCATTACTAAGCAGTTCAACTCTTCTGCTTAAGAGCCTAGAGATGTTTCTTCTCTATCATACTTTCCTCAAATAAAGAAGATTGATGAAGGCTTATGAAAAAAGACTGGTAGCGAGGAAACAAATAACTTTTGTAAAGCTAAAATAATATTAGTTTTACTTTTCTATTGTAATTTTATTTCAAGTCATCATTGAGAACATTGATAAAAATGAAATGTCAAATTTGAATGAAAATATTTTATGGAAAATGAAGGTCTAATTTCAATAACAAAAAGATAGAATGTGATTAATAATTTTATTTATCTTTTAATATTTTCAACTGTAATTTATGTACAACTGGGCCTTAGAGTACTGATTATATTTTAGCTTGATTATGTCAAGTATAATGGAACTTTTGAACAAAAATTTGGTTTCTGGATACCATTTAGTATAAAATGGGTCTGGTTTATAAGCATTTAACAGAGAACTGTTAAAAATAACGCCTGGGTTAAAATATAAAGGCATCATTATTTATTTCCATCAAGTGTTCTGAAGTGGGTGTAAGAGCTCTAATTTTCAGGGAATTCTCTAACAAAATATTGGGTGGGTAGGGAATATAAAAAAGCCATTTTTGAAAATTGTATAACTTTCTTTGAGTTGGGTAAAAAATTTTGGACACATTCTGTTTTTCATAGGGTAGAAAAAGATGGAAGACTTTAAGCCAAATCAAAAAGGGTTAGGGTCTCTTTTGTAATTGCACAAGAACTTTTGGCACCAAATAGCAATTTGATTTTATATAATTAAGTTACGTAGTAGCTGTTCATTTTTAAACAACTTTTTAGACTCTAAAAGAGCAGCTTGAGAAGGAAAGGTGAAAATTGGTGCAAAATTTCAGAATTTCTGGAAAAAATGCATAATATGTGGAAAATTTTGTAACATTTCTTCATGAAAAAATATACAAAAAAAGGAAACTGCATTATTTCCAGTCCTTTTTAATGAACATTAAGTACAAATTGCAATTTTATATTTACCTATTTTTTAGTCTGATGATGATTATGGCAGGTAGTGAAGTGGTCAAAGAAGTTGCAGTGAAGCTAATAAAGAAAATTCATCATAATATACATTACCTACACGATGAATAAGGAAATGCAGTTTTATTAAGAAGGCAAATTTTTTGAAGTCATCTTATTGATTTAGATCATTCTTCACGTAAGTTATTATTATTAGTATTGAAAAAAGTTATATAAGTATGTTGGATAGATAGATTTAGAAACTGTATTGGATTTTAAATGTGTACTGGGTGGCCCACTAAGAATGGACACCGGCCATATCTCATGAACCAATAATCATACAATTTCTGTAACAAAAATTTAAGAGGTAAATCGCCCAAGGGAAATCGCTGGAAATTATTTTCAAGTTCGAAAGATGACCACTAGGGGGCGCAACTGCTATGGCTAATTATAAAACGGGCGATTTCTCAAAAAATATGCAAGTAAAGATTTATTTTAAATAATGCCCTCGAAACACCAGACAATTTGTTGAAGGTATTGTACGCTATTTTATAAAATGTAGTAGTGGGGGAACGTCAAATATGTTTTTATTTAAATGGCAATAGTTCCAGTATGGGTTGACGGATTTGAACAAACTATACCTTGTTTTTAAACTAGGAGGAGCATTTTAGGAAACCTCAACCACACCACTAAAAGTTACTAGATTGGGAGTGTGTTTCGAAAGGGTTGTGTTCAGAATTTTTGAACTAAATGAAAATTACGTGAAATATGTATTGTACTGCTCGATGTTGTCGTGGCTAATGAGGGATCAAGGCATGTCTAAATATCAAATGATGATTGGCAACAGGTCTTTGCGAAAGTAGTAACGAAATGTCACATTATTGTGAAAAGATGTAAGGTTATAATAAGTAGTTTATGTAAAATGTTTTAAGAATTTGAGGATTAATGAGAATATAGAAATTGTATGATTAATTTTTTTTTTAACATTTGAGGCTTTGGTGTAGCAAAACTAAAAGTGAACAGAAGTTTTGTTATCGAAAAATACCATGATAGGTATAGTACTGCAATGTATGTAAAACTTGATGTGAAACTTATATTATTAACAAGAAAAAAGGAAGCATGGATTTTTTTCATGAAAGGGATTAAATAATAAAAATAGCAAATACCTTGGGTAAAATATAATACTTTGTTAAAAATAAACAACAAACGTGGTAGTAATGATTGAACTAATGACTATTTGTATATAAATAAACACAAAACTGGCAAATGTCAGTGTCAGTGGTATCAAAAGAGCTGTGTGAAACTGGTGGCAATATGACCAATCACTAGGCAGCAGAAATGCCAACTTAAATTCAAATCGCTCCTCTTAGTTTAAAAACAAGGTATAGTTGTCATTTAAAACCTAGTTTAAAACCTCTCTTTTTACTTAATAATCTTCTGTATAAATTGGTTCCGAATTATTATGTAGTATTATTATGTTAGTATTTCTAGTAATAGTAGTCGGGGGCGAAAGGCAGAAAATATATTTATAAATTTACTTACATTCTAGTACAAGAAAAAAATCTAATTTATCTTATTTTTATCTGAAAGCTACAAATTTTTAGAGCTCCATCAACAAATTAAAGAAATAATTAAACAATACACCGTGAAAACATAGGTAACATACTCCAAGACGTCAAAATAATAAAACACTCTTGTGTCACGTCAGTGTCATTTAGTTACTACTGTTCTAAGCTCTTTCTCAACTTCACGAATCTTATTTAAACATTTTTTGTAATTGTTTGAGTTTTCCGTATTGTTTGTGTTTCTTCTTGTTCCTTTTTCGGTATTTTCCTGTTGTGTTCTTGTCTAGTTCTACAAAATGTTTTATACAAACTAAGAATTATTTGACATAATGGATGTTTATTTTGAATCCATGAGATATGCTACAGTTACCCAGTTGCTGCGAGGGTATATATGCTCAGCAATATCCTGATAGACGCCACCCGAGTAAACAAGGACAGATAAGGCCACTTTTCATAGCAATGGAGGTGTGAATTTCCATAATATGCACTATTGGTCAAAAACGAATCCGCACTGGATGAAAGAAGTCCAGCACCAAGGGCATTGGTCTATAAATTGTTGGGCAGGAATTCTAGGAAGACAGATTATCGTGCCATTTTTAATGAACGACTATATGGTGACAGCTACCTAGCGTTTTTAAAAGAAGAATTGCCGATTTTGTTAGAGAAAGTGCTCCTTGGAATTCGTCAACGAATGTTATTCCAGCACGATGGCTGTCCAGTTCATTTTGCAGCAAATGTTCGGTAGTTTGTGGATGCCAACTATAATGGTACATTTAGGACACCATTTATAGAATGTAGTAGTTAATTAAAATTTGTTTCTCAAGTTTTTCAGTATTTTACCATAGATTCCGGAGATATTTCATAGCCAGTGGCCTAATGTTGCTTCTTTTATTGATTTCTCCGGTTAGAAAAAAGATAGGAAGTAGCGGTTTGCGCTAACTTTTTAGGAACTCTGTTGTAATGTCAAACATCGCCCTCTATGCATCACACCAAAATATATTCGGAAACAATTTATTCAGCAGATTATTAAGTAAAAAGAAATGTTTTAAACAAGACCTAGTCTGTTCTAATCCGTCAACTCATACTGGAGTTATTGCCATTTAAATAAAAACATATTTGACGTTCCCTCACCACTACATTTTATAAAATAGAGTAAAATACCTTCAACAAAAAATGTCACAAATTTTCCGGTGTTTACGAGGGCATTATTTAAAATAAATCTTTACTTGCATATTTTTTGAGAAAACACCCGTTTTATGATTAGCCACAGCAGTTGCGCCCCCTGGCGACCATCTTTTGAACTTGAAAATAAATTCCAGCGATTTCCCTTTGCCGATTTACCTCTTGAATTTTTTTTACAGAAATTGTACACTTTTCAATATTGCCACAACAATGTAATTGTACCATTCTGTAGGTATGTCCATTTTTTCTCTTAAGAATTTTACTGAATATTTCTGTTAGTTGAATTTTTATTGTTGGTGGTAAATGGTATAGCAGCGAATAATGGATATTATCTTTAACAGGACATGTATTATTGTTTCTTTTTAGGGCTATATTCAATTCTCTTCTGTTAATTCTGAGTTTTAATACTCTTCTGCTTCACTATGTATGAGATGTATATTTGTATAATCTGGTGTATGTTTACATATTAAATCAAAAATCCAGTCTACAGAAGCATCTATCATTTGTTTGTTGGTAGTTTTTCTATTTTTTAAAAAGATTAACTTTTTCCCATACTTTTTTCATCGTTTCATTTTTATTTAGGGATGAACAATTTGATCTCCAACTCTCTCTTTCTACATTTTTAATTACTTTTTTCGAAATTGCATCAGCTTTTTTATAGTTCCTTAGATATGTTAAATTTGTGATTTGTTTATATTTAATGAACGCTTCTTTTCCTTCATTAACTACATTGTTCATTCCATCACGGTTTCCCTTTTGCTTTAATAGTAGTAGTAGTAGTGTTTATTCTGTATTATAAATATCACATTTACAAACATTCGTCATACAAACAGATCAAAATATTGTTATAAAACAAAAACATTAAAATCTTTGAACCTCACCAACTCCTAAAAATGTGATGGTTTAATAATAGAAACAAATCACTGGAATAAATTAAAACTAGTACCTATAAAACTCCTTGAGATCGTAGAAAACGTTTACCCTCAGAAACTCCTTACATATTCTTGTAAATTTACTAATTTTTTGTTCTGGCCACTCTTTAGGTACCATATTAAACATTTTAATTGACTGGTACCTGTATGATTTGATATTTCTAGACAGTTTGAAATATGGCATACTATAATGTTTAAGCCTTGTGTCATGTTATATCTTGACGATAAAAAGATGTTTCATTCTCCTTTGCATATTTCAAAGTCTCCAGAATATACTGATTCGTTGATGACAAAATGCCTAGTTCTTTAAAGAGAGGACAACATGAGTCTAAGTACTTGTACTTTGTTATAGTTCTGATTGCTCTTTTTTGTAGCACTAAAATTCTATGTGCATGTACTGATGATCCCCATTGCAAGATTCTGTACGACATTGCACCATGGAAAAGAGAGTGATATGCCATAATTCAAGACTTTTTGTTTATTATCATTCTTAGGTTTTTAAATAGAAATACTGTACTAGCCAATTTACCACATAGTTTGCCAATGTGAATTTCCCAAGACATTTAACTGTCTTTAAATGCTAGTAGCAAAGTAATTAGAAGCGTGCGCCAAAAACGGAGTTGTGTTTAGAGATCGAGAGGGTGTACTGAATACGTGAGTACAATTTTTTTTTGAAAAATCCATAAGGACCTGTTGTATACAATGACCATTAATGTAAATAATAAAGCAAACAAAACAAATTATTTAACATATAAGACAGATTCGTCTAATGATAATGAAGTTATTATTTCCATAATCCTATAGATAATGCTGGATTCGTGCAAGCAAAAATGAAAACTTCGATTAATTTAAAACTAAAACCAAGAACATAACCCATGTTATGTAGGTTTCTTTCTTGAATTCGACATAACGCATGCGTCAAGCTTTGACCACAGATAAATAAGTTATTGTTTACATGAGCTTGTATTAGGCTACATTCACAGACCACTTACCCTATAGACACCCCACGCCCGTTATAGAACGTCGTACCCATTATATAGTTCTAATCCTGATCATCGGATGTCGCTAGTAGTTTCTGGCAGCTGCTTAGTAGGCAACTTACAATTTTAGGAGCGTCAAGATCCATCTGTTGTTCTGCGTCAAAAGTAACAAGAATGGCGCAAAATTCAAATCCAACGATGGCGCGAAATTCAAACCCAATAAGAATAACGTGAGAGTACGGAAAAAATAAAACAATTACAATTTTTTTTTTATTTATTCGTTGCAATAATACAAATCTAACAAAGTATCTTAACACTTAGAAGTACATAGAAATTTAAACTACAAACCACAATTAACTTATATACAAAAAAAATCTATAGCTATTTAACTTCCAAGGACCTGGCATCACTGAATAAACACCTCTACATTGTATATAAAAAGAAGAAGAAAAATAAAAATCTATTACCTTTTTTAGCATTCTATTACGTTTTTGCGTGGAATTTTGTTACCAAAAAATGTTTCCTATATAGGAACAACGCTGTATCCCACTAACGCAATGAGGAACGCAACACTTTTTGAATGAAGGCATTTTGTCTATTTTTATAATCACTATTACTTATAGTAGCTAGTAGCACACACAACTGGCAATAATAAAAAAAAGTAAATAGTTCAAACAACGGTAAGCAAAAACAAAAACAAGTCACAACTGACAATAACAACGATAAAATGGAACCACACCTTAACAGCGACATCACTTTAGACTCGTTTAACAAGAGAACTCCCGATTATGGCAACCAGCATTACAATCGTGAGCTATGATATTTGCCTACTCAGACTACTAGCGACATCCGATGATCAGGATTGTAACTATATTTTCGTTCAAGGTCTTGTAACCTGCGCGGGTTGTCTATAGGGTAAGTGGTCTGTGGCTACATTCATAATCAATTCGTTGGGCAAGTGGCACGCAAGCTAAGCAAATGTATTTCAGTGTGATCGTTCACAATGCAATTTGGCGTCAGAGTTGTTGAAATCGAAATTTCTTGCAAGCTGCAAACTTTCACTTCGACTTGCACTTCGTGCCGGCTATGGGATATGCGCATTAATTCTATTTGTTTTTTGATATATCTGACATCTGTCTGATAGTTCGACATTTTCATCGAATTGATATTCCGCGTTCTCCATCACTACTAAACTCCAGTATATACTGCTATAAAAAAATAATCCAAATTATATATTATAACCTCAGACTGAGCTAAATACAGATATAATGAAGCTTCGACCATACGTTGAAGGAATCCTGATAATTATTTAGGTACGAACGCGCTTGCGTTAAAGTCTACTTTGAAGTTGTTGTGAATGGCAAATGGACTGCTTAAGCTCTGACGTCACAACTTTTCCAAACAAATCGATAACGCGTGTAAAACGTCATAAGAGATTTTTAATTTGCGGTTTGCTATTAGTATAGTTATAAATAAGAGTGATCGTTGTTAGAAATAAGTAAAAAGAGATCAGTTGGAGACTTTTTTACACGAAAATCTGCAAGGTAAGGTTTGCAAAGCGTTTTTAAAAGTGTAAACCTAGTTGAGGTTATGTGCTTATGCTGTGTTTTTGTATTTAAAGTTTTGTAAATTTTATTCATAAAATAATGGAAATCCTTTTCCAGATTTACACTTAGTTTCAAAAACTTCTTTAATTAATCACTTTTTATAAAGTGCCACTTGGCCAGCGAATTGATTACGAATGTAGCCTTACATGTTTGAAAATATTTTATAGTTTACAACAATATTTCGCCGCTATCACTAAAAATCCCGGATCTCAAGGTATCGATACTTGGAACGTATCGGAAGTAAAAGTATCGATACACTGGACTATCGTAACGCCCATCCCTAAAAATAGCTGTATTATGTCGGTAACTAAATCTGTAACGTCAGTGACAAGTGTCAATCATACTTCAACTCACAGACCAAATACAACCAACTTCAACTCCTTCAACTTAAAATATAACCGACGTTTGTTCTCGTTAGTTTCAATTTAATTCTATCTCTCCTGTTGGAAGATTCTGGAGATTATATATACGTGTGTTCGCAGTAAGTTAGATTAAATATTTAAGTTGTTGTTTTTCATCAAATTATTTTATGGTTATGGCTAGTAAACGAAATAAAACCAAAAATTAGACAACAAGGAAAACAATTGTTTTTAAAAATCGTGGTTTTGTAAGTATTTATTCTTTGTAACTTTGAGGTGTAGAATCATTAGTTAATCATACATCATTTAAAATTTTTTGTTTTGAGTCCTATTGCCTATTGCCTTATTAATAATAAATTTAGATTATTCTAACATGACTTTAAAATCAAACTAGTGAAAAAACATATTAATAAATACATTTAACATTATTTGAACATGCTATAAGTACGCTCTTATTCACCATTAGTTAGTATGGTGTTATCGACTTTATTATTAATAAGGCTGACAGTATTTAAAATTTTTTGTTTTGAGTACTATTGCCGACATAACCTATTATAACTAATTAGAGTTCAACAGTATGAGAACTTCATTGATTTACTAAATTTTTCAGTATTCAAAGAATTAAAGTGGTACTCAGGCAAATTATTTTCAAGTGTAAATATTACCAACCTATGATAATGGTAATATACCTAGGCTAATGCAAACATGCCAAATGTTGATAAATATACCAAAATATATGAATGTCTTTTCAAAGACACTCCCATCTTTTTCCTAACCTACCTAATGGTTTTTCCCTAAATTACTCAACTATACAGAAAAAAAGATATTGTGGAAAGCAAGATTACAAAATGCTACCACAATAAAAAATTAACAAGAAGTTTGAGAGAGCATTACTAAGCAGTTCAACTCTTCTGCTGAAGAGCCTAGAGATATCTCTTCTCTCTCTACTTATGTGGTAGAAAGCCAGTTGTTAATACATCTGGAAATTCTAGCACATGTAGATCCATTTCGTACCCACAAGGTTCCATACTGGGACCAACTCTTTTTGTGGTATATATTAATGACATTTTCAATTTCTTACTTCCAAGCTTATCATTTTGCTATGCAGATGATGTATCAACAGTAGAAGCAGACTCAAATATTAATGACTTAATGGACCTATGTTCTAGAGCAGATGATAACACTGAAACTTGGTTTACTTCAAATTATCTCAAACTAAACAGGGATGAGACAAAGAAAATTATAATATCAAATCGACAAGTAACAGCGAAGCATCATGTAGATTTACTGGGTTTTAAAATTGATGACATGTTAAATTGGGAAGCACATATTGCTGGTTTGTGCAAAAAACTTTCTACACAACTTGTCATACTAAGACAACAGAAAATGTGTCTTAGTCAAAGTATGGTATTACAGATATACTTTTCTCTTTTCAACAGCCAATCAGGTTCATAGCCAATGTTTCTCGCAGAGAACACTGTTGTCCTTTATTTCAAAAACTTAAAATCCTACCCTTGCCATGTATTTTCATACTTAAAATGTTTTAGGAATACACAAAAATAATACTAAGTATCTTACAAACACTGACTTTCATAGTTACCCAACTCAATTTTATCAACTGGATCTATCAGCTTGAAATTCACCCAACATACATTTATACAATAAAATACCAGAAGACATTACTGGTTTGAGTTACAACCATTTCAAGGTTAGAGTTAAGCACCCATAGTTTCTTTTCCATCGAAGAGTATTTAAATTGTGAGGCAATAATCTTTTAACACGTTGGTTTTTGTTTTTTTTTGTTTCAATTTTAAAAATAACTATTTTAGACATATTGTGTATAAATTGTAACTATTGTTTGTTTCTTTTTTACTTCCTCAGTTTGACTTGTCACTATTGTACATTTGTATTTAATGTGATGAAATAAATCTATCTATCTATCACTTTCCTCTGATAAAGAAGATAGGTCTGTATCCATGATTGATAAAGGCTTATGAAAAAAGACTGGTAGCAAGGAATCAAATAACTTTTGTGAAGCTAAAATAATATTAGTTTTACTTTTCTATTGTAATTTTATTTCAAAGTCTTAATTGGAAACATTGATAATTTTTAAATAAAATAACAAATTTGAATAAAAATATTTTTTGAAAATGAAGGTCTAATTTTAATAACCAAAAGATAGAATGTAATTAATAATTTTATTTTCCTTTTAATTACTTTCAACAGTAATTTTAAACATTATTATAAAGCTTTTATTAGCAAGAACTCTTCACAGTTTGATAATAAAGACAATTTAATCAGTCTTAGAGCACTGATTATATTTTAGCTTGATTATGTCAAGTATAACTGTTGAACAAAAATGGGTCCGGTTTATAAGCATTTAACAGAGAACTGTCACAAATAATGCCTGTGTTAAAATATAAAAGCACAATTATTTATTTCCATCAAGTGTTCTGAATATGGGTTTAAGAGCTCTAATTTTCAGGGAATTTCTAACAAAACTTTGGATGGGTAGCGGATATAATAAAAGCCATTTTTTGAAAATTGTATAACTCTGGGTTGGGTTGAAAATTTTGAACAAATTCTGTTTTTCATAGGGTAGAAAAAGATGGAAGACTTTAAGCCAAATCAAAAAGGGTTGGGGTCAAAAGTGGTCAATACAGATCTCTTTTGTATTTTGTACAAGAACTTTTGACACAAAATAATAATTTGATTTTATATAAATAAGTTATGTGGTAGTTGTTCATTTTTAAATACCTCTTTAGACTCTAAAAGAGCAGCTGGAAAGGTGAAAACGTATGCAAACGTATGAAAAATATGTGGAACATTTTGCAACATTTCTTACTTCATACTTCTTACTTCATATGCCCCCGGCATATGTTGACGACTTTTTTAATTGGGTACGATTAAATTTGTTTAAGTGAATATCACTCTTAGATCTCGTATCATGATTATGTATGTCACTATTTTTCTGAAGGTTGTTTTTGTTAATAAAGGTATAAATTAGAAGTTTGCAGAGATATAATATGCCTGTGAATGTCAGGATGTTAATGCTTTTAAAGGTGCTCCTACAGGACTCCTTGTAGTCTAAGTCAAAGATCAAACGAATAAATCTCTTTTGGAGAATAAATACTTGCCCAATTTCGCTTGCTCTCTCCCACACAATTACATTGCAGCCGATATATGAGTGCATAATACAAATTCAGTAAATAATCTTGATATAAATTTGATTTTAAACCATTAAAAGCAAAATATAATTTGTTCAATTTTTTACATTTCTAGAAATGTATATTCAGAAGTGTCAAACGTGCAGTTATTAAAATCAAAAACTAGGGCATTACTTTCCTTGAGTGGGGATGTAAATTGAATAAAACGGTTTTGCTATCATTTATAATGAGGTGATTTCTTTGCCACCAAGAGGTGAACTCTTTCATGATTTTCCTAATTTTTTTAAGTAACTCCTCTAAGCTATTGGCTGCAATTATAATTGAGGTGTCGTCTGCATATATAAAAACACGACTACTTACGTCAATCATCCGGCTGTGTCCATGAATGATATTCATTTCAGACTTAGAAATAATAAACAGAATAATTAATATTATAATTTTAAGAAAATAACATTTTACTAATAGATTGAACGCAACATTAATATATTATAATAAAACTAATGAATGGAACCTATGGGACTATAGTCTATTCCAAAATAACGATTGTAACATACAGTTTCCGATTATCTACTTTTCTGCCTCATACCTACTTTTGACACGTGAAGCTAGATAGCACCACAATCGATTCACCGCAGTATGAAGGTATATAAAACTATCAATTATTGTTAAATCTGATATTTCATCAGCCAAGAGAATGTTTCTTTCTACCAAAAGAAAAATTTAACAGAAATTTTGAAATTATCTCATATCTGAAATTCGTAACCCGCGCCGACTTTTTTCTTTTACCAGCATATGCCTATCAAAGGTAAAAGTCGGCAAAGACGACGATCGCTTCTGGAATTGATTTAAATTGTATTTAATTAATATGTGGATATTATTTTTTTAACTAGAAACTTCAAGAAAAACGACCAAAAATTGAAAAAATGGAATACGTCGTAGCGGAAATGGAAAACAGACTGCGACGAATGAAAGCATAAAGAACGGAAATAAAAGAGATTGCCATGAAATTGATTGAATGTAATGTAGAAATTCCAGTACAACCAGCAGAAGGAGAAGCATATTTTGCAGGTAAATTAATAGACATAAAGCATATAAGTCAGAAATTTACAAAATTCACATAAAATATAATACAACTTATACTCCGGAGTTTGAGACCTCCTTTGTCTTGAGAGATAATATGAAAAAAGTTTCATAGAATGGACATAGGCAATTTTCACATTTTAAAATTATTTTTTATACGGTTACAGCATATAAGAGTTTATACCGGATGTAAATGATAGGTCGGGAATGTATGGAGGATGATTTTTTCTTCTTTTATCAACTCAATTGTTTTTCAAGCGGTGTGGGAACTTGTATTGTCTTAGAGGAGCATAATTTGTCGTTGGGGTTTGGTTTTTCGAAACTCGGCTATTACTTCCTGCAAACAAATCGATATGTACCAATCAGCAGTAACTGATCTTTGATCTTGGAGAGGAATTGATGCTACCTGACCCGCTTTTATGACAAATGTTGCCACTATCTTTTGAAACACTCCAGGAACTTATCATTTTTGTTGGATTTGGTTTATCCTAGATCACCCAAACTGGCGACTGACGTTTATCTTTTGGTTCATGAGAGTAAATCCAGAATTCATTACCACTTTATATACTGTATCTATTTTTTGCGTTAAACCGGTTTAGAGTTTTTGACACCAATTAGGGTCAATTCTATAAGAAGTGGTTCCAAATTAACGGCAAGCCGTTATATTTGACGAAGTTTTCGCTATTAGAAATGTTTCTATCTATAGATAGTCAAGATTAGGATTTTAATTTTAACTGATATGGGGTCCAATTAAGAGTTTTCCGTTCATATTTTAAAGATTATTATGCGTACAGAATAGTGAAATGGAGTTAGCGGATTGTCTAAATTTTAACTGTGTTAAAATTTAACATTTGCTTACAGAATTGCACCTATTGACTCTAATTGCTTCTTGGTCTTCCGTCTACAGATGCGGTCTCCAACGAGAAACTATTTTTTTTACAAATTTAAACGCCTGTTGTAAATGAGCAAATATATAATTACTAATTATATTACACTTCCAAAAAACTACGAGTGAATATGACTAATTGATTAGGCTGAAAAGATATGTTAAATAATCATCACAGGGGGTTATTCCCAGCAAACACATAAACGTATTGAATACATTTATGTTATGTAATTTTTGAAACATAAAAGTCACAGTTATATAAAACTGAAGTCACAACTAGATAATATTTATGTATTGAATACTGACAAAGGCCGTCACAGCTAGAGAACAATAATGATATAAAAGATACATATTCATATTACATATCTATTATGTAAATTATATTACATCTCAAATATGTCCAAATCACTATGTAATATAAATGTAAAAATGAGATAATATCTATAGAATATTTATTTATTAAATATTACATAATATAGATGTAACAAAAGTTACCTATTTTTACTTTTGTCTCACCCCTTACCTAAAATATTTTATTTCATTGGATCTATGAAAAAATTATTTGAGAAAAATCTGTTGAAACATTATTTTCCATAGATGAAATGAAATACAATATTTTTAGTACAGATGAGGGTCAAAAGAAAAAAGGAATTATTGTAACTATACCTATTATTCAATACCTACCTTATGAATATTTCAAACATAATAAAGCAACTGAATATTTATTATATTGTAAATGGTATTTATCTTTATTTGGAATATTTAGTAGCTGGTGGATGTTTTCTTAGTTACTAAACTAAAAAAAACAGCAAATGAATTCATATAAGTACATTTATTTTATTAACATAATTGACATTGACAATACAATACTGTAACAAAAATATTGCAAAACAAAATCTAAATATATTCAAAAACTAAATGATAACAAAATATAAAAAATAATAGAAAACTAACACTATCCCATGTTATTTTGTAACACCATATATTCAGATTTATAGTTACATTTACATTATCTTCGCCGAATTTAAAATAATACGTTTAGATGGCTGATTGAATAAACTCGTATCCTTAATAATTTATATCCTACTAGAAATACCATAACCAGGTCTACTGTCAATACATTGCTAAAAACCTACAGCAATAAAATTGAAGGCAAATCTTTAAATGTTTGTTTCATGCTAGGGATTTGTCAACATTTGGGTAGTAGAGACATTAGAAATTTTAGAAAACATACAGTAAAGGCGATTACAGCAGATGCTCAAAATGTTGTCCGTTTACCTTAATACATTTTGCAACATCACTGACTGCTCAATTTTGTAAGTGATACCACAGGAAATAGTTTGAAGGATTAATGTCGGGTGATCGCTGGGGCCACTCAATAAAACAACGCCTTCCAATCCATCTTTTGGGAAACACCTCACCACACGCGCATAGTGAGATGGAGATCTTGTTGCAGCCAAATATTGTCGTTTGGTATAATGCTATTGTCTGAAAGTTACGAATAATAAAATTTATACTTTCAAATGTAATTGAAAATACTTGCCGAGCCAACTCAGGTAAAATGCATTCATTTTTTGTGGATAGTGTGTGTGACATTCACGCATCCAACGAGGATTGTTACGTGACAAGTATGTACAATTATGCCGATTTACACTTCCATTAATAAAAAGTGGCTTTATCGCAAATAATAAATTTGGATTGTTTTGATACACCATTTTTCCATTATTATGTCTGCGAACTCTTCAATATAAAAATCATCTGTTTCTGAGATAATTGAGGAGTTCCATACTTGAAACTCACTCTGTATACTCTAAATAAGTGTTTATCTAATATATTTTATTTTATAGATATGGAAGCATTTCAACTTTGAATCATACTTGGATATCAACAATTCGAAAATAAACCGTAAGTTTACCAAAGAATAATGGTGTCAAATTTGACCCATGATTTTTTTTATATCGAATATTTAATAAAAACTACAGCATTTCTATGGAGGCACCCATAAATTACGTGAGATGTTTAAGGGGGGGGGTCTGAGTCAAATCTCATCTAATCTTACGTTGGAGAGAGGGGGGGTCTTGGCAAATATCACGCAATTTTTTTTTCTGATTGAAACAAAAAAAAATTATACTATACTATATGTTGAAGGAGCAGATGATTTTACTGAAAATCATATGGACATGTTGGTTCCAATAGTCTCTCTTCAGACCGCGCATGATTCTTCATGGACTGAATTAGAGTAGATATTCTTTTTTCAATCACATTAGTTACGATTTAAGTATTCTATTGTTAAATTTTTTTACAATTATAACTCTCAGCAATATTGATTTCTAGTCCTTAACTAGTCGTAAATAAAAGCAAGAAGCATTTTTTTTTTCTTTTTACAATAGCAATCCAACGCGTTTACGTAAGAAACCCACACTTTGAAAAATCTCACGACATCTCACCAGGGGGAGGGAGGTACAGGAAATTCAAAAAAACACCTCACGTAATTTATGGACGCCCCCTATAAATAGTTCAAAAATTCAAGACTTTGCTCTAAATTGTATTGGAACAATGTACAGAAAAACTTATCTAGTGTTTTTTTTATTCAAATCCTCTTTGATGATTGTTGTTTTGTCTACTTTAGGTGGTCAAACAGAAACATTTTCTATTTCGAGTACCAGTAAAAAAAAGCTAGTTCCAGGCACCAAGTAGTGAAGACAAGGATAGAGAACCAACAATATTATTTCCAATTCTTTGAAAAAAATAGTTCCATGGGATGATCATGTTAACAGCGTTAAGCCTCCAATTTCGAGATGTCTGAGAAAAATTAGATTATAAATCGATGATTAAGAATGTTCAACTGTGTTTTATAATAATTTAACGAGACATTTTGGCATTCATAATATGATTATTGATGCCAAAATAATGTCGAGTCAAATTAATAAATTCAAGGGAAATTAAGCAGCAATAAAAATAGTCGACAATTTATCAGTGACGTGTTATATTTATGAAGATTATTTCTTGAATCCAATTCTTTATATCAGTCATATCCACAAAATGAAACAATTTGGAATAATGATTTGCCGATAAATTTCACTTGGTTTAACTTTCCTTTGCATTTAGAAAACGAATCACAGATCTGATTCCACAATCAGCGGTATTTTCAATTAAGGCTGTCATTATTAAGAAGCAATACAAAGAACACGTCGGCAGCAGCGATTTGAAAATGGCGTACATTTTTTCTCCTCGAGTCGGAGTAACTGCCGCGCATGCCCGGAACTGCGATCGCAGCGCTGCCACGGATAGAAATAGAAACTGAACTTATTTTGTGGATATACCTCGTATTTCAATTTTTTTTCGACCTTAACAAAAAATTGCTAACTTTCGAAATACTTTCGAAAAATACTTGCTTTCAAAAATAATCGAATTTTCATTCGAAATATCATTTTTTTTATTGGTTGAAGAAAAACATATTTACTGAATATAACGTAACAGTAAAATTACAATTTGTACATGTTTATGCCGAGGAATCATTCTTTTGGTTAGGTTAGTTAAGCTGTTTGGAATGCTACGGTGTCTTTGCTGGTTTGCAAACTGGTGACTTTCTTATAATAAATAATAACGTGTTTGACGGACATATTTTTGTTACATTTAGGTGTGTCTTCTTTGCTAATTTGAAATTTTTGCATGTTGAATCATCTTAAAATACCGGGTGTCCCAGAAGTTTCTGACCCATTTTAACTGTAAAAGTCTCGCAACTCAGAAACGATAGGGAGGTGCGGTTTTCGAGGAACAATTTCTTTTTATATAAAGTTTTTTCAGTATAAATGTTTAATTAGTGAAATCTTATATAGGGTGTTTTTAAAAAAATGGTATTTTTAAATGCAAATATCGTCTATTTTTTTAATGAAACACCCTATATATTTTTATTCTACCTGAAAGCTCAACTCTTCCCCTTTCTGAAAATGTATAATTTGTTGAAGTTTAGATGAAAAATGGGTAAGTTATTTGGTTTTTAATGATGATTGTTTGTTAGATAAAGATATGTCTGGCTCATACGTTTTAAATAAAAAACAATGCTAACTAATACCTACGCTTAAAAAAAAATTATACGGAATGTTTTTGAAAGAAGCACGACTTATTAGAAATATCTAAAACAATTAAACAAACTTGAAAGGTGAATCAAATTTTAATGAAAATGAACATTATAAATTTCCTAATTTAATAAAAATCTTTAAGATGTTCCAAGTGTTGTCCATTTCGATCTATACATTTTTGCAACCTGAACAAAAAGTGATCTAAAGAGTTGCGTGATATTTCCGGGGTAATTTCTTGAAATGTTCGCCTCGCAGTTGTCACAGAGTTATAACATCTATCTCTAATAAAAATTCCAAAGCTCAATTAAACATTGACGCCTCTTTCTAGATACCTACATAACAGCCTATTATTAAAATTCAAATAACTTAGCCATTTTTCATCTAAACTTCAACAAATTATACATTTTCAGAAAGGGGAAAAGTTCAGCTTTCAGATAGAATAAAAATATACAAGGTGTTTCATTAAAGAAATAGACGATATTTTCATTTAAAAATACCATTTTTTTGAAAACATCCTATATAAGATTTCACTAATTAAACATTTATACTGAAAAAACTTTATAAAAAAAGAAACTGTTCCTCGAAAACCGCACCTCCCTATCGTTTCTGAGTTGCGAGACTTTTACAGTTAAAATGGGTCAGAAACTTCTGGGACACCCGGTATTGTCCAGATAACTTGTTTGATTTATAGTAATGTTATTTTTTGTCATGTCCTGGGTAATTTATTCTCAAAAAATGTCAAATTTGCCCCAACTCTTTCATTTTGCAATTTCGATTGAAAATTTGTTCAAATTATTTGGCCCAGCTAACAACAAGTCATCTACAGAGAAAAACGATTGAAAATTTCTTTTTTTCAACATTTATTGCCATTTTACAATCTACTTCAAGAGTATTCAATAGTGAACTACTCTTTGACACTATCACTTAAAGAGCAATAAATACCAATGTGGTTGAAGAAAGTCTTCTGGCCAGTTTTTGTTCAATCTTCGGTTGATTGGTCCATTAATCGTGTTTGATAATTGGTAGAAACTGTATTAATCACTTCTGTGACTGGAATCTTTGTATGGTTTTTATTCTAGTGAGTCTTGCACATCCCCATAGTTAATGTTCAGATGGACTTTAGAATTGATTTGTATAGCACCATGATTTTGATGTCTAGTTGCCTTCTTTTGAGCGGCTTCCATTTGTAACACCAAAAACAATCTGGCCGCCTTCAAGTAAAATATCGTATATTTATTTTGTAATCTTTCAATCACTGAATGGATGTAAAAATATAAACAAACGAATTTATTAATTTCGAATTATGTTGACTTATCTCGTTACGACAGAAATTATTCAATTCCTCATTTTGTTACAGATGAGATGAGTTGACTTATCTCTATCTAATCTTTTAGAAGATATTTGAAGATACCTCCATATGAACATCGGTAACTGACTTATCTTTTTGGTCCATAAGCCAGGTTTTGAAATTATTTACTTCCAAAATTTGAACATTAATTAAAAATGGACTTATCTCATTTTGCCCTGCACCACGGAATCAGCACAGTGTGGAAAATAACAAATGAGTGCTCTGCTATGAAAGTTTATCTAGCTATTGTAAAGTGCAACATTGATACTTTATGATGAATTAGTAGTTGAGACGGAAATCAAATTCAACTCATTGGTAGGTAGCAAAAAAAACATTTCTTTTGGGAAAATGTGGTAGTCACTTATTTGAAACTATATTATGTAGAATGTGTTCAGTGCCGAAATTATCTTTAATACTGTCGACGCAGAATTTTATGCGTTTTCTATAATTAATTATTAAGTGCGGTATAATCATTGCTTCTGGCATTAACTTAAAATTTGGAAGTTGATTTATGGTTATCCGCACTTTCAGTTTACTCTTGAATCTTCTTTGTAAACGTGCTTTCCCAATTCTCTTCGAACATTTTTTTTCCTTGATTTTGTAGAGCAGGTCAAGCGGCATTTATTATCATAGGTTGGCAACATATTTTTTTCAGCATGCATTACTTTATTCCGTTCCATCACATTTTTTTATCATTTGAATATTTTCGTAAGCAAGTCGTCTATTTTAAGACGTTTCACTCTAATTTTTTGGCAATCCTCTCTGTAACATCTTCGTTTTTTAGGGTGACGAGGGTTTGTCTGCTACATAATCAGAATCTGCATCGGACCCAAAAAGTTCATTCGAGCTTTCATCACCATCCGAGTCCAAGCATTTTCATTAGAACCTTTATCAAACAGAACTTTGGATGATGTAAGTTATGTAATAGAAAAACAATACATACGATTATTTTTGCAATATTTTTCATACGACTAATTATCTACCTTGGTTGTCATTTAGATTATCGTAGCTTGTACTGGGAAGACATGTTATTTCGTGTATGCTATTCTGGTGTAAATATCCTCAAACACAAATACATACTTCACCATGGGCGCCGGAAGGGTCAAATATAGGGGGGGGGCAAGTAAAGGTAGATTACAACTTTGATATTTTTATTCTCAAAAATACATATATATGGTTGACTTGAACTAAAACTCAACTCTGATGTTGAAAATATGTGCAGTATGCCCTTTTATAAAAAATACATTTGTATGTACATGTAGAGTCTGTTTCATTAGAGAATGGGCCACCTACGTCACAGCAACATGTGCGTCATAGTGACGTCATAGTTGAAGCCATGCTGGAAATTTGACGTCGGACCTTTAAATCATAGGCGTAACGATTTTTATGTTATTGGGTATCCGGGATATGAGTAAAATTTTAAATTAATTTGAAGAAATTATTTCAATATAGGTATGGACAATCAGCTACTTTTGTATATTAAATCAGCATCCACATTAAAAGTGTGTGTAAGAGGTGTGGATGAACTTGAAAAGGGGAAATCTATAACTAAATATAATATATTGAATTTTTTACAAAGTTAATGAGATTGAATATTTCTTTACAGTAGCTTAGTAATTAACATAATTTTAAAAAAAATGTGATAAGGATCTCCAATGTGTAATGTGTTATAGTTCTGCTGTATTGAAACAAAAATTCAAATGTATAGCCAAAGAACCCATAACAAAAACAAGAAATCGAAATCTCTGATGTTTTGGTAACAAAGAATTAACCGGAGAAATACAACACTACTACAAATTGAGAAAATACTGATTGATTATTCAGCACATCCAGTCAATGTTTGGAATCCTTGGCACCTTAGCATTAAGGCTTCTTGTGCTCTTGATTGTACCGTTCAAGAGAAGAGACTAATTGTCCTTATCATACGTAACAGACTTTTCACTAGATCCTTCTTGGAGAAATTCTCCTTTTGGGCACTCTAGTCCTAGGAAATCTCTGGGCCCTCCACGTATTCTATTTATTTTAAGTTGAGCAGTAAAAATAGCAAATATATTTATATGCATAATACAGCAGTACACTTTAAATGGTTTAACACTAAAAAATGTAATAAGCTATGCTGTCAATTCTAACTATTTTTAATTTCTGCCGGTCACTGCAAATAATATGTAAATATGTATTGAGAGCAATAAGTAGGATAAGAAATATATTAAAACAAATATTATAATTAACATTTTTATTGCCAGGTAACAAAATAAAAAGCGTAGTAGAAAATGTCAGTTAGCCAGCAAAAAACTGTTCAAAGTTGACACTTCCATCATTACCCAATTAGGAAAACAAGAATTCAAAAAGACAAAACAATCCAAAAAATAGATGATATTTTTTACACAATATTCTTTTTTAAAAGAGATTATAAAAATTAATCGAGAGGTATACTTCTTACCTTGTATTATGTATTTTATACAAGGTGAATATACACAGATTCCCTAAATTAATTGGGAGATATACTTTTTACCTTGTATACACAGAATAGTTATTTTATACTTTTCTTCATAATAAGCTGATGAGCGAAATTCACATAATAATACATTGAGTCATTCAATTGGATTATCCCATCACCTTAATTGCTATCAGACTCGCTGAATAATTCAATTCCGCTTAAAGCATCATTTCCACTACTATCTGAAATATCTTCATCAGATGAACCTGCATTCACTACAAACGCAAGGGAATCTTCAGCCCCATCAAATAAATGTTCTTTTTCTATCCACATATCCTCACATTTTTTAACGTGTTGACAAATAGAATGCCACACATCCACTGAAACTTCGTAAAATTTTTGCTTGGCCAAACTTTCTACATCAGCTAATTTAAACGAGGTGTTATGGGCTGCCACCCAGTTTTTCACCAATGCCCAAATTTTTTTATCGGGTTAAATTCTGGATGGTATGGAGGCAACCGTAGTTCTTTATGACCATGTTGTTCCAACAATGTATCTAATTTATAAGCTACTGCTATACCTAAGTGTACCCTAGAATTTTTTATTAGTTCATACAGGACTGGTTTTGTTTCTAATTTATCATGTCGCTGCTCCAGAAGAACGATGACGTATCTGCAATAATGATAATTCTTCTGGAAACGCAAAAAACCAAAAGTTATTTTATAAAAACTCCTTAATCGAAAAGTTAATTTAACTATGGAGTTGGGAATTGGGCAAATTTTACTATGTGGTTCACAATAAAGTTCATGATATTTTTTTGGTTAAAATTAACCCCCTACCCCCACTATTTTCACCCTTTTGCTAATGCGTCATTGTTCTCCTAAAATTATGAATCAAAATAACATATTCGGACAAAAAGGAAATGGGAAAGAGGTAGTTTTAATAATTGCCTTTAAGGTATTGTTTTATTTAAAAACTATTTATTAACTAATAAGAAAGAGTGTAAGCTAAGCTAAACTGGATTGGAGATTATTATTATACGAAACTAAATTGTAAGTGAAAAGCACATAAAAAATCTTAAACAAAGTAGCAAGGAAGATAAAATTTTACATTTTTCCAATCAGTTAAGAGAATCATAGAATCCCTTATTATATTTGGGAATAATGTTTTTATTAATCAAAGTATTTAAATCTCGAATTTTATTTTGTGAGAGTGCCATTTTCTTGGTATAGGCAGGTTTTAGCTGCATTTTTACTTTCTGCCGAACGTCTTGTTCTTGCTATAAACTGAACTTGACTCCACTCTGACTGTTTATAGCTATTCTTATAGTAAAACGTATCACTACCCTTTTCAAATCGAAATATTTTAACCTCACTTAATTTAAACGTATTTCCGTTTACGTCTTTTGCCATGTAAGGTGCCATCTCATCATGCAACGCCTTTATGTCCTTAAAATCTGCGAAACTCATTTCTTCAACATGCAGAGGTTCGCCTTTCTTTTTCGCTTGTCGGATAAGTGTTGCATATTGGTCGGGTACATAAATCGGGCCAGACCTTTTAGCACTTTTTAACGATTTTTCAATGACACTGTGGATTGCGTCACCCTCATTTTGTGTATGACCGCGAACTAAGTACTTGTGTGAAATAGACTGAATGTTAAGCCGTTGAACCGCATACAAATACATCGCTATCATGTATCTGCAACAGAAATAAAAAAAAAAATAGCAAAATTTTACTTTATTTTTCTTTGTGCCTCTAACCTGTTTTTCTGCTGCCCCCCGCAATTATCGGAATAAAATACAACATTTGCCCCAAATGTGCTATTAGACAAATCTTCAAGGTAACGTAGCACGCAAGTTGCTATTTCATTAACGCCTCTGTTCCCAATTCCTTCATGCCAAAAAAAGCAGAGGTTTTTGTGACTTCCAATGTTTGATATCTGCAACAACAAAAAAAACAAGAAGTTAGATCTAAGTGAATCAGAACACAATAATAAATGTAGGTTGTCACATTGATCGCATTGATCCTTTTTTGGCAAGAAAAATCCGATATTAAATTCCGTGTTGAAAATGCGCGCGTATGTGTCACAGTTTGCAGCTTCCAGAGTAGCGGACATCCGCTTTGAAGAATAATGTCTATGCATTTCTGCGATAGATAGGCCGCCGTCAATGAATTCTCTGCTGGTGTCACTTCTAACGTAGTGGCTTTCAATTCTTGGAACTGAGTTTATGTGAGCTCTAACTGAGTTTAAAATTTCAGGATCAGTCTTTTTGCGGTTATCATGTTTCTCTCTATTATCCTCAGGAGCAATCCCGGCCCCAGTCAACTTAGCTTGGATGACAGTACGGATTGTCCTTTCTGTTATTCCCAACGTATTTATTAGAAATGTTTTGCACACACGAACTTTGTGCTGAAGTAATGACTTTTTTCTAGTCTAATATTATGATATGATGCATTATCAACTACCAAAACTGATTTTGGAGGCATATTAGGTAGAAGATGTTCCCGAATCCATTTCATAAATTTATTATGATTCATCGTGGTAGTCACCACTTTTAGAACCTGCAGTGGCGGGCCGAGCCTATGTAGCGCCCGGGGCAATTTTATGAACTTGCGCCCTTAATTTAAATAATAATTAAAATTTTACAAACTTGTATTATTTGTATTTAAAAATATTAAATACATAGGTATCCAAACAATAAAAAAATTGAAAAATGTAAATAACAAAAAACAAAATAAAAATAAAAACAAATTCGCTACAAATATAAACACAACAAAAAAAAATATAAAAATTCAAGTTCTAAAAACATTAACAAAAACAAACAAAAATAAATTCTCACTAAATTTTTTTTTAAATATTAATTTTTCTTGATTTAACCGAAGCGAATCGATTGATTACTTCGCTTAAATCAATTTTTTCCAAAGTTTCCTTTTCGATGCTAAGAAGGGCCAGATTAGTTAACCGATCTTGTCCCATCGTCGTTCTTAAATAGGAAAGAATTAACTTTAACTTGCTAAAAGATCGCTCACAACTTGCGATCGATGTAGAAATAGTTAATAGAATTTGCAGTGAAATACGCAAATTCGGAAACACATCTTCACCGTATGAAATGATAAAATCTAAAAGTTCTATAGGAGTCTTTGGTAATGCATCACCTCGAGTATGAAGCAACATTCTACAGTCTACAATCTCTGTCAATAACTCGTTTCCATCAACATCCGTGTTATAAAATTCACCGAAATTGAGGCAATTTTCTTTTAATTTGTGATTTTCCTCTTCGTCTTTGTTCTTATCCTCACCTCCAATTAGATTTTTCACTTTTAACAGAAAACCAAATTTTAAATTTAGATCCGTTAAGTGACTAAAGCGCGTATTTAATTCTTGGTATAATCTATCTAGAACTGCTTTCATAACTCTTAGTATTTCCTCTTCGGCGGATAGTCCGGCATCTCTGGCTGATTCTCCAGGCATCCTACGCCTTTTCCTAATACGTCTTTCAGTTTCAATTCCCCATTTTTCACAATTATTTTTACCCATTTTCATTGCATCTTGAGATATAGAATCTCGGGATTGGTTTAGGTCAATTTTTAAAGCTTCCAGATCACAAGACGCATCCGAGAAGTTCATAGTATGATCTTGTAATCGTTTTTGAACGCGGTCAATTTTTTGTAGAACGGAATTCCAAAATTCTAACAACACAAGAAAATTATAATTCAGAATGTTTTCTAACAATCTGTCTGCCTCACTTCTAGTTTCAGAGGTATTATTTACATCATCAGACATTTTTTCTAACAAACCAACAAGCTCGTTCAATCCAAAAAATATTGCACTAACGGCTTCAAATCTTGCGCTCCATCGTGTTTCACATTCACGTTTTACTGTTATTTTGACCGTATCTTTCAATACGTTCCATCGAAGGGTCGACCTGGAGAAAAAATTATATATGCTTTCGATTGATCCAAAAAATGTAACAATTATCGGGTCTTGTTTGGCCGAATGTAAGCATGCTAAATTTAAACTGTGGTTATCGCAATTAACAAATATTGCTCGAGGATTTTTTTCAAGAAGCCTCTGTTGTAAACCTGATAAATGTCCCGCCATCACAGCCGCATTATCATAACATTGAGATCTACAATTTTCAAGAGGTACTTTGTCTACTTCAAGTTTCTCTAGGACGACAGTTTCAATAGTGGCTGCATCTTTACCATGTAACTCAATGTAACCCAAAAATGATTCGTTTATAGTCACTTTTTTGTTTATAAAATCTATGTCAACGTACCTAACGACTACAGACATTTGTTCGCGATGGGCGAGGTCAGGTGTCGAATCTAGCAAAATACCATAATATTTGTTTTTTTGTATAGTACATACCAATTGGTACAGCAGAAGAAAGTAGACCAATGAACTCATTTTGTATTTTTGATGATAGGTAATTTACAGATCGTGGGTTGTGTTTTGCATATTTAAGGTGATTTTCTAAAACTGGGTCAAATTGAGCTAAGAGCTTTATGAGGGATAAAAAGTTTCCAGGATTTATTTCATCATAAGAGTTCAATTTTTCCACATGTCCACGCAAAGACAAATTTTGAGTTGCCAAATACTTGATGCAGGCAAGCAGACGCTCTAGAACATCTTTCCAACGTTGTTTTTCACGTTGAATCTGAACTTCTAAATGGGAATCGATTCCTTTTCCACATCTTATACTCCTTTCGGCTTCTTTCCATATAGTAAACGATTTACGGTGGCTTGGACTATTTTCGTGGGCAACAATTCTTTCGGATTTTCTCCAGGTACTAAAACCGGCAACTGTCTCAAATGATGAATGCGTATTACTTTTTGATGATGTAAATAATAAACAGCAAAAACAGTATGCTGCATTTTTCGATGGGGAATAAACTAGCCATGATCGAGGAATTGTATTTCCTTTTTCATGAGCAAGTCTTCGATGAAAATATGATTTGAGCATTGATCGACCATCTAATTTTGGAAATGGACCATCTTGGTGTTGAAACTTTTCTGATCCTTAAATAATCATTTCAGTGCGAAGTTGATGCGATATTTTTGACAAATTGGACGTCTCATCAAATTCTAAGAAGCCGATATCATAATATTTGAGGATATCAGGAATTGTACTTGATGCAACTTCTTCGTTTTTACTACAGTTTCCATCATGTAGATTTAAGTATTCATCTTTACCAATAATAACTCTTTCTTCATCGATTTCAGAGTCTGCTGAATCACTACTTTCCTCGGCTTCTTGTAAATCTCTATCGTCAACTGCAATTTGGCTTGAATCCAAACCAGAAATTTCTGAAGTTTCAAAGTTATTACTAGTAGCAGTCGCTTCATTTTGTAAATTTTTATTCACACCTGTTGCGGATGGACTTGTTACAAATAGGCGCATTAATTTTTGAGATTTCTTGGCTTCACGTTCCATTTCAATTTTTCTCTTTCGGTACTGGGCACCGCTGGGTTTTTTTGTCTTTGGCATTCTAAAATATAAAATAAATTTCCAGAGTTGCAACATTGTTTCTTGTAGGTACATAGGAATCAATTTTAATCTATGTGTATTACAATTGAATGATCTACAGATATTGTTTTTGATCTATGTGTAACGTAGATTTTAAAAGAAAGGGGGGCAATTGATGAAATAAAGAAATAGATATAAGAACCAAATGATATAATAATATTAATTAAAATAAAATACTTAATTAGAACAAAACTTCTACTTAATAGGAATGAGCAAAGTGGATTGGTCGAGGCTCTACCATGTGCGCATAGTCGGGCTTACCTATCACAAAGAAAATATGCGTGAGTGTCCGTCTTCATTAACTCTACTGATTACTTAAATAATTATTCGATCAATCACCGAACACAAATGGCTTTAACTCGCATTGTGTTCTATTACTAATTAATCTACCAACGAGGCCTAGTTCCTAGGAGTTTTACTTTATGGTACATGGGGGGATTCAACGCGCCACCAAGACCCCTCTTAGGACTACCCTCAAGCGTAAAGGGATTAAACTCGCATTACGCTTCACATCTACTAGTACTGAGTTGTGCAATGAACATGAAGGGCTGACTCGCGACATGTTCGCTCCAGCTACTAGAGCTTGACCAATGGTCGAATCTGAGTTGTGCAATGGACAAAAGGGATTAAACGCGCATTTGCCCGCTCCAGATATATTTGTCAAGTGAGAGCGAATTATTATTCAATCATTATCAAAACACAGTGATATTTTATATTCAATAAATTAAATTCAACAGGTGAATAACACTCAATAATTACAGCATTAATATAGAGAAATAAAACAATAAAGAAAGAACACTCAGTGAAAAAGCTCACCTGAATATCTTGCAGTTTAATCACCCACCAATTCAAAATCTCTAACGCTAAACAATAATTTCTCCGAACACTAAATTGAACCACAATTTAGAAACACAGTCAATAACAGAATGCATTGAATAGTTTTTAATAAACTCGAGACCTTTTAAAAGCCCAAAATTCATAAGTAGATGGTAATCGTAAATCAACGCTATTTCTTGGTGAGAAATATGAAATCATCTGGGGTACGTGACAATTAAGATAAACAGTCGAACACGTGTGCTTAAAAATTTCTTAGGTTGCCTTTCATAAGAGTATCGATAAATATGTTTTAAAGGAAGAATTTTTGTCAATTACTTACATATGAAAATAATACCTCTACTTACCTTACATTTGAACTTAAATTCTCCGATTATAGGTTATAGATTCAGTCTTTATTATTACCACGCGACGATACACGATGTCCGTTCGGAGCTTAAAGTTTATATAGTTACAGCGCCCCCTTCAGTCAGCCGGTGGCCTTATCCCGCTTTTTGCGCCTGCGTACCGCCTCTACGGCCGGAAAGCAGCCACTAAGACCGCGGGTTGCGCGGCGCCCCCCAGTGGATGGTGCCCGGGGCATTTTGCCCCTTCTGCCCCCCCTTCGGTTCGCCACTGAGAACCTGAAACAGAAAACATTGTTGATTTAAATAAGTTCAACTAGGTTATTAGCTTTTAAAATATCAGAATCAGATGCTATGAATATTGACCTATAATAATGATACATACTATGGAAATATGCAAGCTGAGTAACTTTTTTTAAAAGTGGATTACAACAAATACTAATCTAAAATTTCTTATGCTCAAACCCATATTAAGATATCAAAAATGTTGAAGAATAATTTAAAAAAAGCCATATTTTGAACAATCCTATATAAATATAAAAATATTCAAGGTATTACTCTAAGTTATTCTATAGTCTGCAATGTTCTCATTTACATAGTTTTTGAAACATTGAGGTTTTTTTATATTCAAATTATTCTGTAAAATGGAATATTATAATTTAAAGTAGTATCATGTGTAGTAATTGTTAACTAGAATGTACCAAAGTTTCTTAATAATATATTATCAATACCCGAGGGATGGTTCGCTTAAAATAATTGACACTTACTGAATTAAAAATCAATAAAGCATTATGAATGAATCCTTTTTCTCCACCTGCATGTACTATTACAAGTCTCTTGCCTTTTGAGATTGGTTTATTTAAACCTTTCTCTGTTTCATCATACCATCCTTTCGATTGCACATGAGAACTGTTAATTTATGTCTCATCTGTATATATAATATTCCAGCCTTCTTTTCTAAATTTTATTATCTCTGTCAAAAAATTGATTCTTTTCACTCGAATGTCATGAGATTCTATTAGAACTCTGGAGTCTATCTAATAAAACAAATTTGTATCTTTTACAGCAATATATATGAAGCAACTGTGTTTTGCACAATTTGTCTTCCTTGGCTATGAATTACTTTTCCTTTAACACCGATCAATTTTTTAGGAGGCATATTAGATTAAAATACTTGATGCACTTAAAATAAAAAAACTGAATTATCAAGTAAAGTATTTATAACGAACTAACACTTTAACACGCACTAATACAAAGAAATAAATCCTAAACTTAAACGAAGCTTAGAGGTTAGGTTCAAATATAAACATAGACCCTTTTCAATTGTCAATTTATATTAGTGGCACTGATCATGGCGTACCGGAAGTGTAGCCATGGCAACAACGATTTTGAATTTCTGCGACTGGTGTCACCTAGGACGCAAATGGGTCATTCTCTATTGAAACGAACTCTACCTTTCTATTGGGAGAAAAGTAATAGAATTTGTGCAAACCGATCTATTATTTTTTCAATAATTATGTTTTTATTTTTATTCACAAATTCTCGCACAAATTCTTCGCACATTGTTGATCTTTACACGACGAAGGCTACTAAAAGATCTTTCAATTGTTGTTGTGGTAGGAGGTAGAGCTACGAAAATTTTTAGAGCTTTCTTGATGTTTGGGAAAAACTGGCAATGTTCATCTATTAATTCAACCACCTCAAGCTGCTCGAGGTCAGTGTTGAGTTTTGACACCCACATTTCTTTCCAAGTTTGGGCTTCAACATCCAAATTTTCGATTTCATACAGTTTTGAGATGCTACGAATTTTTGTTTTTAATAAACTAAATGTTTCATCGTTCGTAATTAAATAGGGGTGAAAAATAGACAGAGCATAAGCGTTTTCCGTCTCTTGGTAAAATCGGATTTCAATCGACTGAATAACTGAATCCAGATACGGAATGAACAAAGAAAAGCGAAAATAGTCTTAAGCATTATTAGTCTGCCTCGCAGCTAATCTAGGTACAGTAAAACAAATTGATCTTTACCCTGACGTCATACCTACAAACCTCGCGAAATGAATCAATGAGTCAAAGTCAAAAATGGCTACTGTTACTTTGTCGTGTGCGTAAATATTTTCACTGTTTGTTTATCTTGTCAGTATTTTTTTGCGTTATAAATAATGCTGTTGGTTGAAGTCAATTATTACCGTTTCAAAATAGTCGAAAATGTAAATAAGATTTTTATAATATTTACTGAAAATTATTTTGTCTGCTACTAAGGTAAGTAGAGGTAATATCGCCACATTAAGTAGAAAACTGTAATTTGGAAGAACAGTATAACTTGAAATAAAATAACTATCACAAGTGTTTTTTCTGGTATATAGGCAACAATCTGAACATCAACTAAATTGTTTTTCATTTTATTTTGAAAGTGTTAAGGGCTTATAAAAAATATTGTCAATTGGACAGAGTGTTGGTAATAACGCCAAGTTGTTGATTTAATTGTTTAAGTACAGAAACTAATAGGAGGCAGTGGCGTATTAACATTTTTGCTAAGGGGGGATTTATGTGGGACATCTCTGGAAAAAATCGAAAACTAAGAATTTAAAAACGCATTGTTACGCATTCATTTTACTAACAAAACATGTACAGAAAGCAAAATAGTTTTTATGTTCACACCGACAATTTTAATTTTTTGAGCTGTTACAAAAAATTATTCAAAGGAGGGGATATATCCCCCTGATCTACCCGTACCTACACCACTAATCGGAGGAATAAAAAATACTAACAATAATAAACATATAAGATATCCAAATATTAATTACTTTTTAGGAACAATATGGACAAATATATGGGACAATTTGGTCCGATTTGGTTAAACCAATGCAGTCATCGTGTAGATAGGTGTTGCAAGAACTGCATAGCCGCATATCGGCTACCCTGTCCTCGTTACATGCTTTGCAATACCAACTTTCTTGAACAGATGTTTTTTTCTGATCACTCTTTGAATTGGGACGTTTTTTGTTTTTTTTTCTTTTTGTACTTAATTGAAAATATCCTTTTTTAGAACCTGCGCTCTGCTATTAATTGCTGGATTTCTTCTAGGTCTAGTAGATTTTTGCGAGAAATCTGGTGTCGGTAGCATCTCGGAAAAGGAGGTAGTGCTTAGGTTTTTTGTATTTTCAGATTCGCTCTCTTCTTTATCATCGATGTCTTCTTTATTACTCTCTTCAGACGAGTCAATGGTACTTACATTGATAACATCTGAACCGTCAGTACTTTCGGATAATTTCCTCCTTACAGTACGCTTTTTAGGTGGATTTTTTTTAAACTGAGTTTCAGATAACTCTTCTACAGTTCGCTTTTTAGTTTTTTTAACCTGGAACAATTTTGAGGTGCTGGGTTGGGGACTAACCTGAACCATTGTGGAGTTGATAGATTGGGGACTACTGGCTTTTGGTGGTTGAATAGCTTCGGGTAGACTTTCAGGCAGTTGAATTTGCTCAATATCTTCCGGTAAATTTTCATTCTCAGTAACGCTGCTTGGAGCAAAAGCTTCGACTGGTATGGCATCTTGATTAAATGGGTAGATTCCCGTTGCTTGGAAACCCGACTTAATATTAGCAGGCGTTAGGGATTTATCCCATACTTCAGAAAAAATGGCTCCAAAACGTTGCTTGGTTATTGAACGATCCATATTTCTCGTCCAGAATTTTAGAACCTCTTCGTCCCAGTAGTGTTCAAAGGATCGAAACACTGCTTTGTCCATTGGTTGTAGTTCATGCGTGGTGTTACTTGGTAAGCAATATAATGTTATGTTTAGTTCATCTGCCAATTGAACAATTGAATAATCTAAATGTGAGGAGGCACCATCAAAAATCAGAAGACAAGGACCAGGTGCTCTATATTTTGAAAAATGTTTCTGCCACTCTTTAAAACATTCAATTGTCATGCTTCCTTTTGGAGTCGCTAAAGCGATACCTCCTGGTGGAAACTGATCTGACCATTCTGGTTTTAACCGTTTTCCTTTAAACAAAATTACAGGTGGAATGGCAGAACCCATTGCATTAGCACATGACACAATGGTGACATTTTGTGCATGTTCATTTGCAACCACATGAACTCGTCTAGCTCCTTTTTTTGCCAATACAGACTGCTGATGATGCAAGGTTAGGCCACAGCCATTCTCGTCCATATTGTATATGTTCTGGGGTTGATCCATTATTTCCAATTTCTGCATAATAGCTTTTAGTGTTTCGAAATGGTCATTAACAATGAACTTATTAAGTTTTTGAGCTCTTGCAGGGTTTAGGTTTTGAGATTTACGATTTCGAATTTCATCATGCCGATTTAAAAATCCGGGTTTTTAATTTTATTCCTTTCGCAAAAATTATACACACATCTTCTAAGTACCTTTGATGTTAAGGGGAATCCAATTTCTGCTAGACGTATTATTCTTTGACATAAGAGCGATTCTTCATCGGGATTAAGTATGCACTTACGTCCCATGGGAAGTTTTTCTGTTACATTGTTCTTTATATAATCTCTTAATGTTCTTCGTGGAATCGCAAAGTGGGCACTTGCTTTATTTACGGAGTAACCATTTCTGATGGCAGCAAGAGCATTTTGCATGTTGTCTTCATTCCATTTTCCTCTCAATCCCTGGCTTTTGAATTTGGGCATAATGAAAAATCTGTAACAAAAACTGTTACTTTATATCAAGCCGATATGCAGGTAATAATGCCAATATGCAGGTAATAACGTCATGGAGTTATTGCTCTTCAAGTGTATTAGCGATATTACCAACAACCACATGTTCAAATATTTTTCCTAAATTTAACTTTAAAAAAATATTTTACTAGTTTGATTACATATACCCTCTAGTATATAACATAATTTTCATAATTGACTAGAAAAAAAAAATTAATACTCACCAAAAAACTGGTTTTATTGATAAAACTTTTCACTAAAAATTTATAAACGTACTTTCTCGCTTTACTTAAGGTTAAAATACCTTCAGAGTACGGCGCACAAACATCAACTGATGTTTTTAATGCCGGGAGATCTTCTTTGTAGGATAACCTCTATATACCTATACCGCCATCTAGTAGTTGAAGGTTATAGTTTTGGAAAAAATCTAAATTGGCGTTATTACCAACTTGGCGTTATTACCTGCAGGTACCTTAATAGGTATACACAAAAAACTATTCTATGACCATTAACGAAAGTAGAAATTTATGCGAATCTTTCATTTGAATGAATTAATTCCAACGAATCTTTCATTTGAATGAATCTATTCAAATTTAAAACAGCACATAATTTAGTGCTAACAAAAACCATTGTTAAGCATAATAAAAAATATTAAATCATGGGTAATAAAGGTTTGTATGAAATGTACACTATTTATACATTTATTGTCATTCCGAAATTTACAATACAAATATATATTATATAAGGTATCTTAAAAATCATCGTCAGACTCTGAAGAGGAACTGTTACCTACATTAATAGTTAGTGGTACCACGTCCATATTACAAATAACTTTTTCTCTATCGTACCACTTTCTAATAAGCTCTTCAGTATGGGTCACACATTTTGCCCACATGTTAGGTGTAACATTGCTCTAAAGCTTCATTCCACATGCCTATTACTTTCTCGTCACTGGATCCATCTCTACCTATATGTTTATTACGATGTACGATTTACAGTTAGCCCAAATTAGCTCAATGGTATTAAAATCGCAGTGGTATGGTGGCAACCTTAATACTTCGTGTCCATGTTCTCTTATTATTTCATCTATAAGATAGACATTTTGCTTTCTATGCATCTTCGCTACTTGTAATAACTCTGGTTTTGTCATTTTTAGATCAAAGTTAATCTTATTTTCTTTCAGCCAACTGGCAATTTCTGCTTTTTTTGTTGATGTCGATGGCTGTTTGTTCAAAATCTCACTGTGATATGGTGCATTGTCCATTATTATAAGTGATGATTCCTCTAAATTTGGCAGTATAGTCGACGCAAAACATATAGTGCCAGCTATCTAATCGTATATCCCCTTTAAGTCATGTTGCGGAGCTAGACTCTGAAAGGTATTATTATTATTTTCGACTACTTACCAAACATAATTCTATATTGTATTTGACGTTACGTAATTGTTGAAAAGGCCTTCGGTTTAAACGGGATACTAGACGTGAACTGAGCCCTTTTTGTATCCCATTCGATTTTTTTATGGAAAACGAAATTTCAAAGCAACAACCATAAACAAAACTAAATTCTATAAAAAATAACAAAAAAAGAAATTTTATAACAATGAATAAAACAATTCTTTAAAAATAAATATAATTTTTAACTCCAATTTGTCACTAGGTACTACATAAGTAACATACAAAATATATTAAACTTAATTAACTTTCTTCTTCCGAAAATTCTTCCATACCACCTGCTTCACTATCACTATCACTATCGTCTTGTAAATTAATAATAAACTTATTTCCCCCATTAATATGGACTTGCCCAATGTTCTTATACTCATCTTCAATTTTGATTACTTTTTTTAATCCTTTTCTGCCAGTCTTCTTTGGTAATATTAGCTACTTCTCTTTTAATCAGGTCGACTTTCGTATCAAATTTAGGAAATGTATTGTTACGCCGAATACTCTGTTTTAATTTTCCCCAAATTAACTCGATGGGATTAAAAATACAAAAATAAGGAGGTAGTCTCAATATAGAGTGTCCATGTTTTTCAGCAATATTCTATAGTGCGTATAATTTCTTAAATTCTTTTGTCTGTAAAACTTGTTGTTTTGTATAAGAATCTTCAAAGTACAAATTATTATCCATTAAAAAATTTTGCAGTTCGGTCTTCTTGGAGCTTTTATTTGGTATTTTCTTGAGCTGTCAAGAACTACAACACTATTTGGCTCCAAGTTTGGGATCAATGTGAATTCAAACCATTCTTCAAAAATACTAGCTTACATGTTCTTATGATAGTCAACGTTGCAATCTTCCATTTTTTTTTCACATGATTTTAAGGCATTTGGAACCCATCCTTCATTTCCACCGCAATGCACAATAATAAGTCTGGATCCTTTGTTTGCAGGCATTGTTGGCATACACGATTTTGACCATCAGTCCATCCTTTCTTAACCGTATCGTGTGTATCATATCAAGTTTCGTCCAAATATACAATTGGCCGGTTTTCTTCTCTATATTTAGTTACTTGTTCCTAGTATGTATACCACATATCCACTTTTCTTCTGCTTTCCATGACTGTTTGACGTTTATTAATCGTTTTGAATTTAAATCCCAATTTTTTAATCTAGTTTTCAATGGTTTCCTGACAGCAATTTACATTACGGCCGGCATTTGTTAATTTATTTCTTATTATTTCAATTGTAGGTAACTCATTTCTTTTGTAACAGTCATAAATAGTGGTTTTTAATTATTTTATCAAAGACGCATCTAAAGGTTTGACCGATCCCTTATCACATCGCTTCTTGCGTTCATAAGGCCTATTCTTGGCTATTTTACGTATAGTTGACAGGGGAACTTCTTGCATTAATTCTGTTTTTCCATGGAAACCAAACTTTTCCCCTAGATTCTTATACACATTGAAACATATTTTCTGTGCTTCCAAATTTAAATGTCGTCGAATCCTGTTTTCAATGTTTTCATTACTTTCACTATCACTAAAATCATCACTCTCATCACTATTATTTAAATTTTCGTCGTTGTTACACACAATATTTTGGACCGAACTCGATATTTCCCAAGGACGCCACATGGTAAATATATAATGTTTAACTAAAAATGTAATTTCTAATAAATATTAATACTTACCTACAATTTCCACACAAAACACACTACACTTTCTTGATGTCACACCACCGACTGAACTCAACACCTGCAAACAAGTGTGAGTTTTCCCCTGGCAAATAAATAAACCCTCTCTCAAAAATAGTTATAATTCAGTCAAACATGTAAAAAATAATAAACTTTTTTGAAATTTACTTTTTAATAAAATGTGATATAAGGTAGTGTTGATTGTTAATTGTCTGGTATTGTGCTTAAGATGTTTTTAAATATAAATAGCAATAGCAAACGTGATTTTTACGTGAAATTGAAAATGTATGTCAACGACATTTTAAATCATTGGTATGGAGTTGACATTATTGTCTCCTAATAGTCTTTGTGGAAAAGTTATTTTTGTCACAAACAAAGAGTTTACGGTCAACGAAAAAATATTGTTTTCAGCTCATTTGTTAATGGGCGATTAATAAACTCAATTATTGCTTCAACCAGTTCCGTTTATTGATCGTCTTCATTAACAAACTAGTTTATTAAATATCTATTAACGATTATTACTTGAAATTATAACATTAAATCAATTTATTGTCAACTAAGTAAGCATTTTAAATATTTATAATATTAACTGGGCTATGACGGTATACACTTACTCTTAGGATCAAACAAAAAGCTGGCAACTTTAAGTAGGCACTATACCGTTTACGTCGACTATACCTGTGTCTTGATCCATTTAGTAAATAACATACTATTCATTTCTCCAGGATAATCCATAGTTAAAGATTTTGAACAGAAAACCAAACAAAGCCTTTCGAAGAACCTGCATGAACAATGATAAATCTTTTTCCATCATTTCCTTCAGGTTTACGCACACTTTTAATATTATCATCTTGTCAACTTATTTTACTTCCTTTGGAATAAATCCATGTTTCATCTAAGAATATTGATTCTCTTGGATAAGCACTGGTTAAATTTTCCATATATTTTCTCAAGAAGCAAGCTCTGTGTGAAACAATATGGTTATGTTCAATAAGGGCTCTTCGGTTATCATCCTTTTTAAATTTAAACCCTATTTCTTTCAACAATGTGCTTAATGATTTTGTACTATAAGTAACTATTTCCTTGGACTTTATCTTATAATTTAATGTTTGAAGAGTTAAGGTAGATTCATACTATAGGTCAGATCACGGTCTTGTTTTTTCCGATCCATTCACACTAGCAGTATCGTGCCAGTCATTAAACAAGCAATGTTTTCCAACTTCACGACAAGAGACTTAGCCGTAATGGCTTACAATCTTGATGAAGATGAGTAAAATGAATATTTTAAAAAGAAGCTTAATAGGGGTTTTTGGGTGCATCCCATAAACATTAATAGAAAAGAAGAAGGAGAGTTTTTTAATCTGTATGGTAATCTTTTGGATTACGAATCCAAATTTTTTCAATATTTTCGTATGTCTGAGGAAAACTTTCAGTACATATTAACTAAAATTGAACAAGATATTGAAAAAAAGAACACGGCTTTCCGAGAAGCTATTTCACCTGTGGAAAAATTGGCAGTGTGTTTGAGGTAAGCAAATAAAATATTTATAAAGATACATGTTCAAAAAATGTATTTACCTAATTAATTGAAATACAAAAATATTGTTTGTTGACCACTTTAATTCTCTGGCGAAAATGCTTGCAAAAACGACGCAGCTGAACTTGAAGATGAAGGACCTGAAGGAATGTATGTGTGAGTGTATTGATGTTGATGATGGGGTACTGAAGGGGGATGATTTTAAAAAAACTGAAGATTTTGCTGGGAATCGGTCATGATGTTCAAGTTTTCAGCTTCAATTTCTGAGACAATGTCAAAAAATTTCTTTTTTGCTAAATGTTGATCTTGAGGTGAAAAAGATTTGACGGATTCTTTAATACCTTCAAAAAAATAATCCATTGAATGTTTTAATTGTTCTGCAGACTTTTGCTCCAATATAAACTTCATTAAAGTAGATCCAGCCGTGTCCACAGTTGGAGCATTTTTCTTATTTTTTAGAATTAATTGTCCTGTACATTTCCTTTTCAAAGATTTTGGTACTGATGCCTGAGGGGACGGTAAAGAAAAATCCTGAAGGCTTTGTGAAGGAGGTTCCTGAGAAGGTTGTAAAGTGGGTTCGTGAAGTGGAAAAGTTGTTACTGATATTTCGGATTTTTGGGTGTTTTCGAGGTCTTGATGCTCTCCTGCTGTCTCTTCTGATTCATCACTTGACAAGTTTACTGAGGTAAGTCGCTGTTTATCCTTCATATGAGGCAACAAAAAAGATAATTATTTTTCAAATTTCCATTTTTTTTCATTTTTGGCTGCCTGACCTGTTTTATTTTTCCTCGAGCGGCAAATTTTGCGAAATTGAGAGCTCAAAGATTCCCATCTTTTTTTGCAAAAGCCGGGATCTAAAAACATCAAATACTTAATACTTGTTGGACAATTTTTTTTTTAGGTTTTTAGCTACTGGGGATTCTTTTAGAACCATTGCATTCAGTTACCGCCTTGGCCATTCAACTGTGCAACAAGCAGTTCAAGAAGTGTGTTCAGTAATTATAAAAAATATGCTTTTGGAATGCATACCAGTCCTAACACAAGAAAGGTGGAAAAAAATTGCAGAAAAATTTTGGAGTTTATGGAATTTTCCAAATTGCATAGGTGCTTTGGTTGGAAAGCATGTTGAAATCGTAGCACCTAATAACAGCGGCTTAAATTATTTTAATTATAAAAAACATTTTCTGTAGTTCTGTTAGCCTTAGTAGAAGCTAACTACAAGTTCATTGGACATTGGATCTTACGGAAAAAATAGCGATGGATTAGCGAAGGATTAGAAAGAGGAAAGTTGGATGTTCCTGAAGATAAAGCATTACCGGACACAAACGTGTTTGCACCACACGTAATCATCTCAGATCAAGCATTTCCGTTAAAAACATATTTGATAAGACCATATCCGGAATCTCAAGCAAATGTTGATGTGGAAAAAGAAGTTTTCAACTATCGCCTCTGTCGTGCTCGAAGAGTTGTAGAAAACACTTTTGGAATATTGGCCTAAAAGTTCCGTTTATATGGCAACTAAACTCCCAACCCAGAAATGTTGAAAATATAATATTAACGACCTGTATTCTTCATAACTTTTTAAGAGACAACAGTTTGCCACGGGAATTAGGAGAAGAAGAGAAGCCGGAAGGAGAATGCACCTTAAAACCTATTTTAATTCTGAAGTTGGAAAAGTACCATGGCAAAAGAATTGAAATTAAAATTTATTATGTTTAAATATATTTACGAAAAAATCAATGTTTTATAGCTATTGGAAAATAAATTTGCAATTTAAATATTTGTTACGACTTGCCTTTTCCTAATATTTCAGCGATTTCTGTCCATAATTTATTTTTATATACGTTGTCGGAATACTTTTTATTTCCGAAATTATATAGTTCTTCATGTTCTCTAATAAATTTTATTAATTTTTCATCCATATTGAAAAATACACAAAATAATTAAAAAAGATATGGCACAAATCAAACGTAAATGATCTGTCTCTGGCCGTAAACTTGTCCACACTTGCGATTTTACTCAAATGGCACGGTCTCGGTACGATCAAAATATTCGTAGAGAGAAAAACCGCGGTCATTTGACTGGATCGTTCCCTGACCGTTTCTATTAATGTGAATACTTTAATATAAATTGCATGTTCTAATATTTGATCTGACCGTGACCGGACCGTGATCTGACCTATAGTATGAATCTACCTTTACTGGTTTTCCTAAAAAAATAATTACTATTATATACTACCTAAAGGCTGATTCTCACTACACGTGCCAGGCACGGTCCAGTCACAGTCAAGTCACGATCGCAATTTTTATAATGCATTCACACTGTCCGGTCAAAGACGATATGTACGGTCGAAATCTCCAGACAGTCATGTTTTCGCGAAATACATTAATGAAAATAGCCATTGTTTTGGATGAGGAAAAACAAATCTCACTTCCCAAAGCTCGACGATATTGGGTGCATCCTATCCTAAGGCAGCGCAAGAGAAAATGAGAGTTTTCTACTTTATATAAAGAGTTGATTGATGATGAAACAAAATTCCACAGATATTTTAGGATGTCCCCTAACGAATTTCACCAATTACATGAAATTTTAAAAAGTGATTTGACCAAGCAGAACACCACGTTTCGGGAGTCTATTTCCTCTTTGGAGAAACTTGCTGTTTGTCTAAGGTGAGTAACTACATTAAGAAAATTTTCGTTCACTTTATTACCGGAGTATTTCTAAATTAAATAAATTCGGGGTTGTGTCAATTGAATAATGAAGTTTTAAAAGTGGTTGTGTAATTGAAAATAAATTTATTTTGGTATATTAATGTTTAACACCAGAAAACATATAGTGTTTGTCAAACTCAACACTCATCTTAACTTAAAAGTAATACCTAATACATGGAAATATGAAATATAATATTAAGTGGAAAAAGTTTCTAAGAATGAGGCGGCAGACGAAGCAACACTATCTGGTGGCGTTTCTTGTACTGATGATGCAGCAGAAGATGGTCGGGTTGAAGTACTGGGGGATGTTGCAAAATATGATTGGTGTTGAATGGGTGTAGTAGGTGGAATTGCAATACTATGTGTGAATTGTTGTTGAGTGAGCTGATGGTAGGTAGGTACTGATGACACCACAGAAGATGGTCGGGTTGTACTGTGGGATGGAGCAAAATCTGAATGGAACCGATTTTATAGAATATATCTGAATGCAAATAATAAAACGCTTTGAACAAAACTCGATGTATCAAAATAATGACAGTTGTCATAAGAGGTCAAAATAAATTCTTACGAATACAACCGATCAATCGTTTTTGGCGCTATCTCTTTTCAACATTTGGAGGTAATGATTAGAGTTACAAGAGAACGTATGTGATTGCTTGAAAGACAAGTGTACATATCTGTATGATGTGTTTCTATGGTCAGTAGAAAAGGATGAGGTATATAAAGTTTGTGTTTACTAGTGTTCTTTGCTAGTGACGTCAGGGTAAAGGTCAATTTATTTTACTGTACGTCCAATAAACATTTGTGAAATAAGTCACCGCATTATCCCTGTGATCTTTCAGAATAGATAAGAGGATTTGAATATGTTTTCTTGTAGACAAAAGGTTTATTGTTTTTGCTTGTAGAGTGTTACATACAGGCTCCAGTTTAGCACTATAGTGTGAAATAATATGCAAACACACAATAAATTTGGGATTAGAAATAGCGCCATAGTAACCATAGTAGCCATAGTAACTGGTTGGCTTTCGATCGTGTATCTCCATTTACTTCCATTGTATTAGATAAATGGTCAAGCGCGTTTCCTATCTCCTCAAAATGTTCCGGATTGACACAAGTTTTTCTCTATTAGACTTCCCCAGCTCGCGTTCATAACTACTAAGCTGTTCAGTAACACAGGTACTTTTACCCTCCATAAATTTTCGGAAATTTAGAACTATTATTGTCGATGAACGATGCCACTCGGAAGACATGTGTTTTTTTTGCACTTTCATGAAAGTCTTTGTAATTGAAGACCCTGGTGCAAGAAGGGGATAAGTAAAAATATGTAAATTTTTCAGGAGAAACAAAAACAGTTTTTATTTTAAATTTAAAATTTTTGTTGGTCATGCAATGTGGCCAAACTAGTACAACAGCTATATATGATTCAAACAGCATTTTAGATTCAAATAACAATGCTACTAAGGAAAACAAATTTGTGGTGCAATAATGGTATAAGTTGAAAATTTTTTATATTGTAATTTAGAGCAGGTGCAAAAAGGGGATAGGTTAGGGGAAAGTGGGGCAGGTTGGAACAAAAAAAAAATATTAGTGAGTATAAAAAAAAGTTTTGGACTGGAAAAATCTGTACTTTACATACCATTTTCTTACCATTTGTGGCGTGATATTATGCTTACAAATATATCAAGATATTGAAAATGATCTTTGAAAATCTACCTTTTTCATTTCATACGTAGGGTAGGTTGAAACATCTCTGAAAATACTATGGGGTAGGTTGCAACATAGTTATGATGCGAAAATTTTTTGATACATTTTATTCAAAACTTGGCAAAATAATTAATCTTTAACATTTTGTTCAACTGGTAACAAAAAATCTCGAAAAAATGTATTCAAAACTAAAAAATTGAAAAAAAAACTCGTTATACCTTTATTAGAGTTCAACGAACGTCCAAACCCGTGAAATTTATAGAAAACCTTAAAAAACTGCAGACTCTCTTTCCTTTTTATGTCCTTAATATCGACCTGAGCAATGTCTTCTACCAAGGGAAAAACAAATGCTTCATGCATTTTGCTGCTTTTTCGACAATATGATATTTCAATATCCCCATCGACCACTTTCTTCACCTTTCCCACATAGTAAATTTTTTTTCGTACTTGAAACTCTACTAGAACATAGTCCCCTGTGTGGACTACCTCAATATCTTGAAACTCCATTTGACGTGAATCTTCCTCGAATAATGATACCTCTGAAGAAGAATCAGAACTGTAATTAGGTTCATCGGGCTCAGATTCAACGTTCTCATCAAAGACTTTGCGTTTTATTTTATTAGTTTTGATTTGCTTTTTCTGTTCTTTCATTTTTTTTCCATTTGCTTTATTTTCGATTAGAGTTTTTTCTGGAGTATCAGTGGGAATCATGCTTCGACCCTTTTTTCTTGGTTTTGCATTTTTCTGTCTAGGCGGCGCTTTTGGATAGCCTTTTATTTGCTCAGGGGTAATGAATTTTTTAAGCGTTGAGTCAGCTTTTTGGGACAACGGTCAGTAGCGCGCAGCGGTCAGAAATGTTTGCAGGTAGTTGAAATTTTATGGGTCATTAGCGCGCGGTATACAATCGGTAAACCGGTCAATTGCGCGAACACTTGTTCTCTCCTTAAGAGACAGGTCCCGGCTAGAGACTCTCTCAAGGGTGGATCGACTCCATGTTAATGCCACACTAGGTATGCCAGAGGGTTTACAGACTTAGAACTTAGGGCGCCACTACCTTTTTAGACATCGACGAGAAAATAATTTAAATTTAAGACAAAAGAAACTAAGGTGAAAAGGTAGAAACACCTTGTAGAATTTAATTTAAGTTAAAAATAAAAAAGTTACAAACTTACATTAACCCGGGCACAATCCCTACAGCTCTTACAGCCGGGTATAGAAGAAATTAAAAAAGAAATTTAAAATATCAACTTTATTCTGCCTTAGGAAGAAAAACAAAAAGGAAAGAGTGAAAAACCTGTACTTCAGGAAGGTACTTAGCTTGTGTCCTGAAGTTGAAGTGAAGTTGTCGGTGTGGAAGTAGAGATGTCTTGGGGTTGAAGTATAGCTGTCGGAGTGGAAGTATAGATGTCTTGGATGTAACGGAATCTAGTAGTATGCGGTATCCTTGAATGTAGCTTGGCAGGCTAACCTGGCATGTGAACGGTATTCTGGCGATAACGGTATTTTTGTAGCGGTAACTTGGCAGGGGTAACCTGGCTATAACGGTATCTTTGCAGCGGTAACCTGGCTGGGGTATCCTGGCAGCTGTGCTTACTTAGAAGTTCAGGTGGATTAGGGATATGTAGGAACTTGAATGTAATGGGGCACATAATGTTGGTTTAGCTTTTCAGGTAAAAAAGGAAGGCAGTTGTTTGAAATAATGAAATTTAAATTTACTGGAAGATTTCCAACATATATGTCCCATTTAAAACAGTAAAAATTATCAGCCAAATTAAAAAAGTACTAATGACCTCAAAGAATTAATTATAGCAAAAAGTTATGAATAAACCATTTCTAAAAGAATAAAATGTTTAAAGAAATGTGAAGCCGGCACTGGCAGGTTTTTATGATAAGAGAATATTTAAAAAGTTTAAAATGCAAATGTTATCTATCTTTGAAAATAATTAGGTATTCTACAACACAGAATCTAGCAAATGTTTGCATTAAAAAAGGTAACAGTTATTTACGATAAAAGATTTAGTTTAAAAGTAAGGCGAGATCCGAATTGCATCCCAAAAATTCAACTTTTACCTGGCCAAGAAAAGGTCACATCCGAATTGCATCCCACCTCGAAAAAAGGTATTTACTAATTAATAACACCATTTCAGGTAAACTGCGCCGCAACGTTGCCAATTTGTGCTAAAATTCTTGAAATATAGTTTAAAAATCAATGTACCGATTAAAAGTTTAGGTAATTATTTGTATTTTATATATTTGGAAATAAATCAATTTAAATAAAAAGATACACATAAAAAGGATAAAAATGTATTAAACGTAAAATATCTAGTTAACATAAATAAAATAAACTTTTGCACTTAACATTTTTTTATGTAGATTATAGGTTAAGAGGTTCAATCTTTCATAACATACATAAAGGTACAATAATAACTAAAAATACCCTAAACCTTAGGTTTACACCTATACGAAACTGTTTTAACAAACTCAAACTTTGTAATTATATTTTCTTCTAGCTCTTTAATTTTCATTTTAATAAAATCTCGTTTTTTTAATACATTGGTGTGAACTTTTGGTATAAGGTGTACACTATTAATTTTTATGTATGTGTCGATCTGAAACTGCAAAAGTACATCTAAAAATACATTTATGTTTGGATGAGCACAGTAAAAGGATTTATTATACCTGGAGTGAAAAGATTCACAAGCATTTGTTGTTCGTTGAAGAGTTTCTGAATGTTCAGCCCAAATATGTGGCGGAAATGTCGCGTTGTCTTCTATATAATTTTCGACAAGATAGTCGCAAAATTCACTTAGTTTGTCATTTTCTGGCTGGATTGCAGCCAAGTCAAAAGCGTAAACTTCTCCAACATCTTTAGGGTCAAGAAAAGATAAACCAAAGATGTATGTCAAGTACTTCGAAATTTCGTCATATTGGCCTGACTTATTTTGATACGGAACTGATAAGCCAACCGCTTGAATTTTTCTATACCAGGATTGTCCCAAATGAAATTTACAGCCACGGATAGATGCCAAAGGAAAAGTTTCTGAAATTGCTTTATGAATTGCAATTTCAAAATCTGCGGTTATGGTTTTAGGGGCTAAAGGAATATTTAGATTTAAGCACTCTTCTTTTAAGTATTGAAAAACAAGAGAATATGTGAAAGAGAGTTTGTTAGGAAGTAAACAGAAAACTAGGGGAATATAGGTATTATCTTTTAAAGCATGAATGGTAAACAATTGTAGAAAATATTTTGGACAATACTGAAACGTACCATCCACGTAAAGATCTGAAGAAGAAGACAATAAATTAAGGTTGGTTTGACAAGAAAATAGAATGATGTTATTTTCTTTATCGTTTCTCAACAAGAAATTTTCATTTTTATTGGTCACGATGGGGACTACTTCAATTGAATTGTGAAATTCTGTTACGCTTTTTGGAACCTGTATTAAACCATTTGACGATCTTGCACTATGAATGTTTTTACGAATTCGTTCTACATCCTTAGTTGTTATAGTATCTATCTCCCTATTTTTTATTTCATTCCGAATTAATTTCATTGGCTTTTCACACATGTCACTTACAGCAGCACATTTAACAGAGTTACTAATGTTTTGTCTGTTTAAAATTTCCGCTGGCACTTTCTCGTGGTTGTGATTTAACACCGATTCAATTAATTCATCACTTACACAATTTGTTTTAAGAAAAGCTTTACAATTTCGTTTTGTACATTGCCACCTCTTCACCGTATCTTTACCTAACATTTTTTGAAAACAGAATGTATACCCCTGAATAACAATTAAAACTTTACCCTTTTCACTTAAAACCGTATTGATCTCCATATTTTCACCAAAATCACACAATATATAACTACAAAATGTTACTACGATCTTTGCGAAACGAATCAGAATTTTGAACTACTGGTAAAGTATAAGCGTCAGCCCTTTTTAAATGCAACCATCAATAACCGTCAATAAACATTTTGAATGTTACAATTGATTAAGTATTATTTAGTATTAAGTAAACGTTTGTTTATGTGTCAATAAACATTTTGAATGTTACAATTGATTAAGTATTATTTAGTATTAAGTAAACGTTTGTTTATGTGTCAATAAACATTTTGAATGTTACAATTGATTAAGTATTATTTAGTATTAAGTAAACATTTGTTTATGTGTCAATAAACATTTTGAATGTTACAATTGATTAAGTATTATTTAGTATTAAGTAAACGTGACAACGCTGTTGGTTATTATCAGAACATACATTAGTTTTGCTGCTAAAATAAAATTGGTTAATGGGATGCAATTCGGATGGTCGTGGGATGCAACTCGGATGGTAAAAATTCTACCTGCTCTTAGCGGGATGCAATCCGGCCGTCGCGCATGAGAGAGATACCTCACTTATGAAATGACACAAAACAATTTTTTTTATCTGTGATACAAAGTCTAGCATTACACTTTTCACACTGAAATCTACTTGTACCATTTCGACAGAACCTACACCTCCCTTTTGTTGTGTGGACAGGCCAATGGCCAACGCAATCTTTTCTTGCTGTATCATCCGGTCTAGCAACAACTGGATATTTAATTTTTTCCACCTGAACCTTATTCAAAGAGCTAGGTCTGCCACGCCTAGACTCTTTTCCAGTATTAGCTAAAGATGAAGCGAGTTCTTTTCGAAAAACCTTCAGCGGTTTATATTTTTTTATATTTAAAACTTCACAATCATTACGATAGATAAGCCAAGCATTCACGACGCTTATATCTAGAAGATAGGTGAATATTGAATAATACCATCGTTTAGCTTTACTTGGCGTTTTGTAAAGACCCATTAGCGCATTGGCTTTATCTACTCCCCCCATGTGTTTGTTGTAGTACGTTATTACAGATGGACATACAATATCTGTTTTTGTTTTAACAGTTTTGCAGTACCTTTTTACAGAACTTGTTGGCTCGACTCCATAGGCTGTGCCACCAAGTAACACACATTTATTATCAACCCATTTGATAACGATGACACCTTTCTCTTTGTCAGCCTTATAGTCATACGTTCCTCTTCCTTGCTTTTGCAAAATCTTATCACTGTCAATTGGGCAACCTCCAATTCTATCAGCTCGTAATGTGCCTAGACTAAAGATATTCATTGAATTTTTCAAATAAGAAAAAAGATCAAGGCTAGAAAAATAGTTATCAAAATATACTATGCTGTTATGAGGATCATGCAGAGACTTGCACAATGAAATAACAACACTAGCTCCAACACCCAAAGAATTCTCTTCTTCTGTTAGTTCATTGCGAGTTTCTTTCAGTTCGGGAAAAGTAGTTGAACCTTGGTAAGGTATAAAGTCTAGTATAAATCCGGAGACTCCAGCAATAACAAAAAATTTGTATCCCCATTTGTGGGGTTTGTTTTTTATGTATTGCCGTAAATTACCTGCACGTGTCCCTTTATATGCCACCATCGTCTCATCAACAGAGTAGTCATTTTCCAGATGACATTTCTGACAATTCTGACGAATATTCTCAATAAGAGGCCGTACCTTGACAAATCTGTCTTTGGTAGACGGTGTAACAAGGCTATTGTCATTGAAATGGATATAACGTCTGAGTAGTTTGAATCGTTTCACCGGCATGATACTAGCAATTTGTTCTATTCTAGTACCAGCTGCCCAATAGTCTTCATATGCTGGTAGTTGTATTATTCCCATAAGTAGAAGAATAGAGATAAAGTCTGTCATTTCTTTATGATTAGTATCAATGCTGGCTCCCCTTTCTTGAGTACTGTAAAGATTTGTTTGCTCTACTATTTCATTGAAAATATTGAAGGAAAAAAAATTCATGAAATATTCGAGTGGAGATAATAACTCTTCATTAGCATTTGCAGTAAAAGTTTCTCTGTTTTCGACACCTTTTATATCTTCTTTCAACCACTTATAAGTAGTTTTGAATTTTTTCCTTTTCTTGGATGGCGGTTCGCTCGAACTGCCTGGAGTAGGTACCACATCAGCAATGTTATATTCATGAATGAAGGTACTGTGTTCATCGTTTTCCATTCTAATACTATCAGAATCACTGTCATCTGTAAAATATACTTTATAAGATTGTATTTGACAACGATATAAAACCATATTTTACCTGATAACGGAAGTGGTACAGTTTTCCGGATAGGTTTCAAAAATATTTCTTCATCATCAGAAGTATCAGATCCATCAGATACGGTAGGATTTATTGGCGGCAATCTACACTTATTTTTTCCGTAAAAAGAGCGAGCTGGTATTGCGGTCAATACATTCTCCATATCCATATCTACTGAAAATTGAAAAATCTTTATGGTGCAATGTAACCAAATGGATACAGTTGATTTTCAAGTGCAATAAAATCTCATATACTACGTGAAATGTACGTATCTGTCGGTAAACATATTGAATAGTAGGTCTAAAACCAGCTTGAACAATAAAATCACTTAAATTTGGGTCTTATACTTACCTAAAACAACACTTTCGGCAATCACTATTTACCATAACCTCAAATGTCACATTGACCGCCAAAACCATGGACGGAAACTGTAATTATTCTTAATTCTGTACTCCACGACCGATATCCCCTCTTCAACACAGACTGTAACCGCTTGGTAACATCGTTTATTCGTGTGAGAAAGGCGGAGAACACGCTATATTGAACTTTGAAATCATCGTAACCATATGGTTACAGCTCCCGATGAAGGGTTAAACAGTTTTCTTTGTAAGAAAAGTAAAGGCATAAGGATTAGTAGTGATATATTTATTATATTTGTAATTGCTATATTGATGATTTGTCCAAAAACGTCAAATAAATGAGAATTTCATATCAGAATAGAAAACTCAATGATATCAATAACTTTACCTAAGAAATGGTGCTCAAGAATAACTTTTAAATTAGGGTCAATGCGCCTGTTGCCGGCCAGTTAAGTTATTTTCGAATTTTAAAACATCGTATTTTAGTTACCAATAATCATTTTTCAATTTTCAAGACACAGAATGATACTTCAATATCATTTGAATGGATATTTTAATTCACACAATCAATTATGCAATTGAAATAAATTCTGGAATGAGTTATAAAAAAAAACGTCGTTTTTCCCGTTTTCGGCCATGTTGTGCTTTAAGTCGGCCAGAAAGATACCTATTTTCGGCCATCGGCCGAGGAAAGAACCATTTTTTGACCACCATAAATAATTAGTTCGGCCAAGTATATGCCTGTTATCGGCCGCCGGCTGGAATAGGACTATATGTCGGCCGCTTTTTAAATTTAGAAATTTTTGAGTAGGTAGGTGGTAGGTAATAAATTAAATTATAAAATTATATAAGCAGTAATAGGTATCTATTATAATAACTTTTAATAATACTGATTGTAGTAGGCAACAGTAGGTATTCCTAACCATTTTATAAAGTCTTATTATACAATGATAAAACAAAAAACTAGGTATAAACTCGAACATATAAAATACAAAACACAATTATGTATAAAAACCACAAATAAATTCATATAAAATAAAATAATATTCTCAAACAAAACTTTGTAGGGACTACGAAAACAAAACAAAAATTAGCAAAAACTGCACCTGTAATCCTGTTCTGCCGCCACGGAGTAAGGTAAATCATTGAGTTCTGTACAGTGTAGGTGATACCACCTTGGACAAAAGTCACAGCCGATATTCCTTTCAGCCTCTTCCTCGACATCGCTAACTAATTCATCATCACACATGGAACATTTAATTTTTTTCCTCTTAGGCGTATTCGGAACTTGTTTTTTGGCAATATTTTTTCTCACTTTTTCTGTCTTTGGCTTAGTGTTCTCTTTCTTTAAATCCCGCTCCTCTTTCCTTTTTTGTTTCTCATTCAGTTTGCGTTTGATTTCATTTTCTTTTTTGGAGTAATACTCCCTCCATGCTTTGCCGGAAATGGCACTAGGTAATTTCTCTTTGACCTCTTTTTTCTTGTCCTGTACAATAGGAAACACCAGATGTTGCTTAAATGCGCCCTGCAGGGAAAGCAGTGGTAGGCGTTCATTATTTTCATCGTTTGAACATGAGGCTGTTTCCTGCACCAGACCATTTGTCACTGAAATTGCTGCATTTTCTTCCACTTCAGCAACAATTGTTTTGGGCGAAGAAGTTGGTACGGCAAAATTAGAAGCTGTAGATATATTATATTCCGGATGTTCATTTATTTCGCCTTCCGTCACATTCATTGTAATCTCATTTAACGGTTCTGCTGAATCTATCATAGTTTCCTAAAAACAGATTAAATTAAATTATTTTAACAAAGTGCATTTGTAAGTATTATCTAATACCTCCACACTAACTGTTTCGGCTGAAGCATTTGGTTTGAGCAGAATTAAATCTGGAGTTGGAGGTCGCTGATATTCAACTATATCTTCTGTATGTTCCATATTATGCGTTGTCTCCTCTGAATTTTTTGCAGGTTCCTAAAATTATTTGAGGAAATTATTTTGAACAATAATAAGTATCTATATTTACCTCGCCATTGATTACCTCTAATGTGTTGGACGAAATATTATAAACTGGTGATGATTGGTTTTCCAGTCCATTAGTTGTGGCATGTACTAGCTGGTCTTCTGAATTTTTTACATCAGTTGTTTCCTGATCAATGACCGCTACAAAGGTCTCGACAGAACCATTGGATTCCGGCATCCCTTCATTCTCAAAAAATTTTATTTCGTTCAGGATAACTTGAGGGCTAATTCCGTAACTTTCCAAATTGCTTCCAATTTTTTCAATAATATTTTCTGCAACCCTAAAGTCTGCATGTGTGAAATTTACTTCATTTTCTGCGATCCTTGTTGAGTTTAATGCATGCTGTTGCTCTAAGGTATTTTTCACACATTTAGTGTAATCGACATTATTGGGATCGAAAGGAAATAATCCGCACCGCTTAAATCCATTTTTAATAGCAACTGTCATGTCGGAAGCTTGTAAAGCCTCATTGAAAATTGGACAGAAATTTACTTTTGTAACGGTTCTGTTTAAATTTTCTGGCCTGCTCTGCCACTGGGCAACCGTATTTTGCCACTGCTGCTTTAGAGGCCGAAACACGCTCACATCAGCAGGTTGCAGCATATGAGTGGTGTTTGGTGGAAGCGCGTAAAGTATTATTTGATTTTCGTTACAAAATTGACTGAGTGGCAAACTCATATGAGACCTATGGCCGTCCACCAATAGCAAGATAGGTCTCTTTAAACGATTTTGATGAACCCACTTATTGAAATCATTTGCGACATATTCATAAAAAACATCAGACCGCATCCATCCACTCTCAGATTTTCCGAGTACCCACGACGGCGGCATGTTTTCCACTATTGCCTTTGGCGGTCTAACGTATGGAAAAATCACTAGGGGGGGACATATTTTTCCATCAGCCGCAAAAACTATTAATACCGTGACATTCTCCTTATCAGCGCCGTTTTTTATCTTATACAGATTTTTATACCCGCGAGGACCCAAAACTTTGCCCGTTTTAGGACATAGGGGAAACCCTGATTCATCCCCGTTCAAGATTCTTGAAGGATCATCTAAGATATCTATACAATTATTCTGGGTTAAATACATTTTCAAATTTCGGAACCACAACCGAATTGCTTCCTCTGTAATTATTGCCCTTGCTTTAGTAATGGTCTCTGCCTCCCTCAGGGATATTTCGGGATGCCGCTTGAGGAAATTTATATACCATTTTTGGCCTGGTTTGCCATCTTTGAATAAACTTTCTTTTCCACAGTCTTTTAAAACATTTTGCACAGTGGCTATTAAATCAGCCTTTCTTATCGGAAATCCACATTTGGCGATGTTTATTAGCCACTGGACAATATCCTTTTCTACATTAACTGTGAGACGCGGGGGTGGTCCCGTTTTCATAGGGATATCGGGTACTTTTCCATTTAGCCTATCCTGAATGGTTGATCTCGGTATCTCGAATTGTCGACTTGCTTCTCTGACCTTCATACCATTTTCCTGGATTTCTATTAGTGCCCTCCTAAGGCTCTCTTGGGAGTACTTGAACATTTTTCTTTTTGTTGTCTGTGTTTTTGTCCGATCCTTTTTTGCTACTTTGTTCCTTTTAGGAGCCATCTAGAAAGGCAGAGAAAATAAAAATAAAAGATGACGGAAAGTGGACCTGTAGTCGGCCATATATTTCACATATAAAAAAATGTGGCTGACAAAACAACCCTTTCTCGGCCATAGCAAATCAAATTGTATTTACTTTTCATTAAAAAGAGTTGGGCTGGCCGAAAACTGGATAGGCAATTTAATGTAGGTTTCTAAAAACGAAGACACATATACACCCTACCAATTAATCATTGTAAGTAGTGAAAAAGAGAAGGAAATAATATACTCTCCTCGCCGGTTTTCGGCCATGTGGCCGAGAAATGGAGTTGTGTTGTTTTTCATATACCGGTTACCGGCCACCCAAAAATTGAAATTAGGTTATGTTATTTATTGTTATTTTCTTGCTCTAATGGTAGCTTACAATATATATATTCACATCATTACTCCAAAAAACATATAAAGTGGCTGTGAAGGAATATACTTACTATTTTCTGCCTGACCTTCCACTAAATTTTGCACAATTTCACCGGCAATAACAGCTTCGCGCCAAACACACACACCAGTTCCTGACCATTAAAGTTATTCTATGACTCGTAATAGGTCGCAATTTGTTCGTTATGTGCCGAAAAGGTGGCCGAAAACGGGGTTGTATTTTTTGACCGGTTTTTAGCAAAACTTTGCTTATTTTCATCACTTTATTAATGTTGTGGACGAGAACAGGGGATGGCCGACTAACAGGCGCATTGACCCTACAATATTTAAAACTAAATTATGGAGGAATACTAATTGTAACGTAATATATTTAAAATAATTGTAGTTTTTCAGCTTTATAGGGATTTTAGACAGGGATAAGAAGCGCATGCTACAAAACATTTCATAAACTCTTCTATATTTTATGGAAAGATACTTAAAAATTGATACTAAGAAAAAATTCATTGAAGGAAATTAGACATGAAATAGATCAAATTACTTTCATTTTATTTCAGTACTTTTAACTTTCTTCTGTTATAAACTTCTTCAATTCTTCGCAACCAAGAACTGGTTTTTGGTCTCAAATTTAGGCATCATCTTCTGTGATTCAATTCTTGCTTTAACAAAGCCGTCTCTTGCTTCAGGACCGCAGACACTTAGTGATGACTGTTGAGATTAATACTTTTCACACTGGTTAAAAATGATATTTTGTAAGACAAACAGTTATTTATTGACATTGACATTACATTTTTTTTTCAACGGTTGACAAAAAAAAGAGTGGCATAGAAAGTCTGTTCGGACGGTTATACAGCGTTACCGTAGTGACAAAATTTGCGGAAACAATGACTGTTACAAGTTTTATTACTCTTTCCACGGCTTGAGTGTGGCAGGGAACACGAAAAAAGTCTATCGACTGAATTCGGCAACCATGTTCTTTTGCCTCATTGATATACCCTTTTAAAGCCTCATTAGTTATGTATTTGGCATCGGAGGCTCTGTGATTGTTAAGTCCAACCAATCAATCATACAGAGCAGCACATTTTCAGGATGAGCATAGTAACCATTTCTTTGAATGACAGATGCTGTTCACAAAGGTAACGAGAGAATTTGATCAGTCTCCATAAATGTTTGGAACCATTTACACATGATGGTTTGAGTTTAATATGAAACCAGATGGGGGCATACACGTTTAATGACAAATAGGAAGAAACTAAGTAAATAACTTTGAAAAATCTCAACATGCGATGTAAGGTAAAACGATTTTTTAAAGTAAGAAGCATTTATAAGATCATTCTTATTAACAGTGATCAGGGAACGATATGCTCGAGCGCTTTTCTTGTACAATGACAGTGCAAACAATTTGTCTTCTTGACAGAACCTACGTTCCTTTGGCTTACACCACAAATTTTTCAAATTTGATTCGAAGAAATTGAGGGTCACCTTCGAGTAGTTACCCAAGATGCTCACTAACCCTCTCTCCTCGGTTACTACTTCAATAAAATGTTTGGTGCCCCTTTGTTCAACATTTTGAGCTTTAAGTTTTTTTATGAGGGTCACTGTCTTGTGAAAATCTTTTTTTGTTGCTGCTCCGGCTTCTGCAAATGAAGAAAGTAATATGAGTAAACTGTCAAATGTATCTATTTCAAAAATATTTATAAATTATAACAGTTTTTCATACAAATCAAAAAATAGTTTTATCTAGCAGCAACTGTTTCTGTGGGCAGATTTATGGAAAAAAAACAAGAAACACATCCATTTCTACAACTAACTAAAATGTGCACACTATTTAAAAACACTTAGTTTACAAGATTATGACTATCATTACCAATAAATTATATTATTTAGTTGCATTTGGATATTTTTAATTATATAGCTCAAACACACATATTATATGATTGTTAACCTTTACATATTATGGACAAATTTACCGACATCTCGTTAAATGTTACCAGTAACCCTCAAATACTCGAACTTAACCCGCCTCTGAAAAGTCACGACTGATCTAGTAAACAATCAATAATTAATTTCAAAAGTAGTACTCTTCACGCCATCTATGCTATTCGCTTTAAAACTGGCTCTTCTAAAGTATGTTCAATAGTGTAAAAATCTCACCCCATCTCTTTGAACCCAAAAAATCATCTTGCTGTCCTTTTCAACTATGTACTGATAAATAAGGTCAGCAATACGGTAATCATTCGAACACACCCTATCTCCTGTTCGTCACTTCCCAATTTATGACGTAATTTCCGTCCTCCCCAAAAACAGACGAGTGAACAAAAAAAGGGCAAGAAGGTGTGTGCAAAAATGGCGCTGAAGATAATTTTCAATTTTCTCTCTCTGCTGACTCTCAGTATTAAATATTAAAAAGTGTGTGGTAAATCCTAATAACAGTAGTTTATGAGTATTATTCTATGGTAACAGTGTTTGAAAATCCACTAAATGTGCAATCCACAAGCAAGGAGCTTAAGCAAGTTGTGCAAATAGTTCCACAAATTTATTTACTATATTTTGTATCGTGTCCTGTGCTTTAATTAGCAGTAGTAACATTAGTTGTTGTTTAATAAAGTCTACTTTGTTGAACAAGGTATTCTAATTATCCCTAAACTGCAAAATTGGAACCGCAGAAAACTTTCAAATTAAATAATATACAGTCCACTAACAGTCTCATCAAAATATTCCAGTCGGAGCAATTGAAAGCTCAGAAGAGGATTATTTCATATTAATTGTTTCTCGAAACTACTTACCTTCGAAAAATGCTTGCACCTTTCTTCGGGAAATATTTATTTTGTACCTTTTTGTGAAATCCCCCTTACTCATGGATGGAATAGCTATAACATAAAAATTGGGAGTTAAATAATTTAAATAATATAACAAAGGGAACAGACAGAAGATATTTTATTTTATACATACCATTATCTGATAATGGTATAATGCCCCTCAATACTTCCTCTTCAATACCCTGGCTCGTGAATGTTATAGCTATAACATAAAAAGTATGTGTTTATTTTTTTCAGGTACATTGTACGACTGCCAAAATAAAATTAAAGCATAACGAGTTGCGTAAAACTCACCATTCATCAATTTCTTTCCATAAGTTTTTGTTGGTGTTTTCACATTCCCTACTGGAGAGTAATTGATGGATGTTGTTTCCAAAACCACACCTACAGAAACTTTGTATAAATAAAATATTTTTAAACTCTACACAATAAATACCTTTATTTTTCTTGAGAGTTGTTTCCTGTGAGGGCACCATAGTGGGGAACAAAAAATCACTCTTTGGATTGTAATCTAAAAAACATAATCCCATTTAATTGATTCAATAAATATATGTACAAAAAGATTTACTGACCAGGCAAAAACAGGGATGGCAAAGAAAACCTTTTCAATACTATGCCCTCGCCTTTTTCTACTTTTAGAAAGCAGTCGTGGCCAAAATGACGGGGGCATATTCTCCAATTTTTTTAGCCTGTTGAATCCAAAGACTGGTTTCCACTTCTTTCCAGCCAAACTGAACGTTGTTCTTCCTGACTGGGAATTTTAGAGCTGTATAAAAGAATAGCTACTAAAAGAATAGCTACTTTAATATTTTGTCACTTTTTAGTAATGTTACGTTTTTTCGTAGGTCTAAGCCTTTAGCATAAAAGACAACGTTCAAGTAGTGTTGGCCATAATTAAGTAAATATTCCTACCTTAAGATCAAGTTGAAGAAGCTTGTAAGTCCACAATTTTTAGTCTTATTTGTAACTCATAGATTTAATTTCATAGTAGTCAACTCATTCCTCACCAATTTGATTACTATATATAAAAAATAACGACTCTCAATAGAATTACTTTTATTAGATATTTTGTAAACAAAAGTTCCGAACAGCTGATCCGACTTCTGTCAGTCGCATAGTGATTCTTATTTTACGAACTTTCAGGGGACCGTGGTCCAGTAAGGAAAGTTGGCTACTGTGGTGGTAACGTGGATATATAATAGAGTGTATTATAGGACATTTCGTGAATATATATACGGGTAATATGGGCATGGTGTACTATAGGGTTTAATTTGACAATAGATGTAAGTAAGGGATTTTAGTGCTTGATGATCAGGTAGGGTAATTCATACCCGAGATCACGGAACGTGTCTACTCCGTACAGCTCGATTGAGGGTGACCCTCGAACAGAGGTTTTTTGACGGATGGCAAAAATTTAGGACAGGTGTCACTTTTGCTTTGTGTGAGGAGTGGCGAACAAGTCTGGAGCCCCATTGGAAATTAAAACTAATATGAATGATCCACATTCATCCCGCAGGGGGATATAGTTTTAGGGGGTAGTTTGGTTTGGGGGAGATGGTAAGAGAGTGCAGGAAGTTGGTGGAATAATACATCCTTCCCAAACTTCATCTGTGAGATGCAGATGGAATTTCAAACCCAGACACACGCCATTTTGTTAAAGGTAGGTCATTTTCTTTTTGTAGTGGGTATATCAGCCCCGTTGTGGCATGGTTGCAGTTAGTGATATTATATTATCGTTTGCAGATTATATTAAGGCCTTAATCACCAGCAGCAGCACAAAGGAGACACCCTATTTTGGCCCAATAGGTAAGACATTTTGTGTATTGGAGTAATTATGCCTTTTAAGGTTCAACACAGTTGGGCGGAGGAGGTTACTTCACCTGATTAGGTGTTCAAGTATAACTTCTATATAATATTTGTCAGTAAGGGGTCGTTAGTTAAAGGGTTTGTGAGTTATGGGTTTTATGGGGCTACTAGTTAGAGACACTATCGTACAAATAGTGCAATAAAAGTTATTTTGATTCTTTTAAGGGGGAGTAGAAGAGATGGGATCATTCTATTCAGGTAGAAAAGGAAGTAATACGGGATTTAATAATATTAAGTTAAAGTAACAACACTAATGAGTGTCTTTTATAGGGTTTAGAGTTTGGATTTTGGTTTTTTTGTTGTTGGCGTGGCAGTTTTGACGTTGTTTGACTACGCTTGGTTTCTGTATTCGGATTGTGGCTTCCTACTGGATTCACTCGGTTTTGGGAGTCTCTAGTTCCAGTTTTAGGCGGTTATATGGAACATTGAAGTTCCAGTCATGTTGGAGTTCCGACGACTGAGTTTTGAAATCTAAGAGGGTCAACCATGAGCTACTTCAAGACCGGCCCATTGGAAATAGCTTGTTGATGGTCAATTATTTTTACCAACGGGTGAAGTCACGCAAGTTTTATTTAATTTAATTTCCAGGGTGTTTTATTATAGATTATTTACCAGTTTATGATATCTGAAGTTCACCTTAGACCATTTGTAAACGTACAAGTGGCTTGTATTCTTTATTAAGATCGCGGTTGTTAATTATTCGCGGCGGAGGTAGAACGTTGCGTCTGAGCTCAAACGGATCGTGTTCTTAACGCTTTTGGTAAAATTTCTTTATTTGGTAAGACCTCAAACATCGTCATTACATGGGTAAATAAGCCACAGTATGGGTATTTGTTGAAAATAATTTTGTGTAATTTAATTAATGCTATTAAGCAGTTATTATTTGTTTTTTTTGCCATAATTTCTCAGAACGGACTTACAGTAGAACTGATTGCTGGTTCAAATCCTTCTAAGCGTTAAAATTAGGGGTTAAAGGGGTATACAGGTTTCAATTACTTTTTTTTGGTATTATACTTTAGGATAAGCATTGCATCATCATACTTGTGATTTTAGTATTGGATATGCGTAGTATTATCATGTTGGGTTGAGGGTATATGGGATTTTAAGACTATTAATTTTAGAAGTGAGATTGAAGGACTTATGTAAGCGTCCTCTGTCGGAAGCTAGTTCCGAGACTCCTGTAGTCATTTTTCACTCTGTCAAACCAAACCACCATCTAATAAATCATATTATTTTTTTGAACTGAGTTATTGTGTTTGATTTATTTAGTATATTTCTAACTGGGGGTAAACTACGGTTAGGAACGTAGTCAGTGGTATTTTCTCGGGTACGGTTTACCTGGCGCCTTGGGTTTAGTTAACTTTATTGTTTGTTCGTTACCAGCATACGAACCTCCTTTCTTCGACTAGAGTCTAGCGGGTAAAATACCTTGTGGCAAAGATCGGCCTACCGATCAGCTGGTAACTTGGGGATTTATAGTAAATTTCTGTGTGGCCACAAGTTCGATCTATTTTCATTAATAGGTCGCTAATGTAAGAGTGGTGAGTGCATTCGCGGCACGAAGCACGAAAAACGTTACAGTAAATGAAACATGTTTTATTTTATAAAAATAAAGCTTACACCTCACATTACAGTCCTTCACTATACATTTTGTTGCCATTGTCTATCAAAATAAAAAGTTCACACTAAATAAAAAACTAAACACTACTAGAACAAAATATAATAAATATAAATGAAATGAAATGAAAAAACACTAACCCACAAAATGGTCGTAAAACACGTGATTGTTAGGTTAACAGTGGAAGTGGGTGGCAAGGCAAGTATCTATTCTGTACTAGAATTGACTACTAACGGCGTTACGGTTTTCATTAAATCAGCAATTTTAGTAAATTTTTAGTAAATTTTCCGATCCAGTAGGTGGCCGTACCATTGCGCGTTCAGAGTTACCATACCCTGCTGTGAATTTTGTTTGAATTTTATTCCATGATCAAGATTATTATTTTTACAAACTTTAAATTTGAGTGTAGGTAGGTATTGATAAAATAAAACTCTATTGAATACCTTTAACCCTAGAGTGCCGGGGCTATTCGATAGTCACTTGTTGCCAGATAAACGTAAATTTGACGTGCACCGATTTTAGAAAGAAAACTGTATTTTATTTCAAGGATTTATTAAAAAAAAAAAAAATTAATTGAAAAATATGAACCCTTAACATTGGGGACATCTCTTCTTTTGATGTTCACCACATATGTGCTTTTTGCATATAATGCATCTTACTTTCGTCATTCTTTTCTTGGTATATGAACAGACGTAACAATATTTTCTAGATGCATCTGCATTCTGTTCCGAAGGCTGTTCTATAGTTTCTCTTCCCCTCAATACCTGGGTTACAGTTATCCTCAGTTGACGGCTTGAAGATGGAATAGCGAGTCTCTGTTGCTGCCATTTCTGGGTTAGGTCCTTACTCAATTGTAGCATAAATTCAAATCTACGTAATGGCTTGCCATTTGGAATTGCACGGGTAAAATTGTGAACATGAATTACGTAAGCATTAATGCACGCAATGTTTAGCATGTTATAAAAAAAGCATAGCGGCCATCTTCTCGTTTTTCTATTACAATTCATATTATGGCACATTTGATCAACTGAATCGACGCCGCCTTTTGTTGAATTATAATTTATTACAATTTCTGGCTTTTTAGATGTTTCATTTATTGTTGCCTCTTGATGACAAGAGGAAACTAAAACCACCAGTTTATTTGCTTTTGGCTTATATGACACCAAACTAATATTATCGTCAAACAAAAATAAATATGTTCCCTGTTTCCTTCCTTGAAATTGAAGATTATTAAACTGGGGAGGCAGTTCTTTTTTATTTTCTTTCATAGTTCCAATAACAGTGAGATTATAATTTTCAAGTAACTTTTTAACTAGCGGTATACTACAGAACCAGTTGTCCATAGTAACATTACGATTGGAACCCTTTATTGATGTTACTCAATTTTCAACAAAATAGTCTGCTATTGGTTTCCCTAAATCTGTTGTTTGTTTTCCAAGATAAGGCATAGCATCTATCATATACTTAGTTGAATTGTCACACATCATAACAATTTTGATGCCGTAACGATCAGGTTTTTATGGTATATACATACGAAATGGGCAGCGCCCCCTAAATCCAACTAGTTGCTCATCTATTGTGACATATGAGCTGGGTTTGTAATTATTTCTGCAATTCTTCAAAAGCATATCCCATATTTCTGAAATTGGAGCAAGTTTCGTTTCTAGCAGTCTCTCTTGACGTGTATCTTTGTTGTCGAACCTTAGACAATTTATAAGGAAGTTAAATCTTGTTCGTGACATAGTAGCTTTGTATCGATCACCACCATATTCGCTATTGAACAATACTTCGTTAGATAGGAGATTATTTTTCAAGGCAGCAGACATTATTCGCAAACCGAACAATGCGTCTAATTCGTCTATGCACACATCTTTTGTAGAGGAGTCTTCAGTTTTGTAGTTCACTCTTTGGCGACGAATTTCCTCGTTTGTATGTAAAATAATTTGGTTTTTAATTTGTGTGTCCATAAACAAATTGAAACACTCACTGATATTGAAGGTATAATTTGTGATTGGTGTGGGTCCTGGCCTTATATGTACAATCATGTTTTTACGAATTTTATTCTTTGAAGTAGTTTTCCACTTGTACCCATCTTTTCCACGTAGCTCTGATGAAGTCGGATTTATTACAAAATTAAATTCTCCAATGTTTGTCACATTTTCCTGTTCTTTCCGTTCAATTTTCCTTTTTTTGGATATAGCGCTACTCCCTTCATTTTTTACAAAAGATATAATATCTTCGTCAATTTCATGGCTCTCGGGAGTAAAATCCGGATCATTCAAACTATCATCCATGTCCTCCTCTAAATCCGAATCTGTATCTTCTACATGATCCTCAAATTCACCATCATCACTTAGTTCTTCTATAAATTGCCAAACTAATTCGGGATCAGTTTCCGCCGAAATTGTCTTTATACTTTTATTCATATTATTAGATACACCAACTAACTAGTATTATACAAAAAACCTAGAAAAAAACAATAAACTATAGATAAACAACAAAACATATTTAAAGAACATTCATTACTTTTGCCAGTTATACGCCTTCTCGACGTGTAATATTTATCCACTTATTGCCCGAACTACGTCAGATGAACGTACACACTTTTAAAATGTAACACTATTTGATAAAAACAATGCGTAGTCAATCACGGTTGCAGACATACTGGCACAATAGTCCAAAGAAAGCATAGCTAGCAGATGAGACTGATGTAACATGCGGATGGCTATTTACGTGCCGTTTTTAAAATTGAATACGTCGAAATGACGTACATTGGCACTCTAGGGTTAAACAAATTATGCGAATCATATTTGAAATTATTATGTTGAATTTTACAATAATAGTATATGAGTATATCTCAGTACACACATTCAATAGATTGGAAATCCCTTAATGTTTTACAAATTAGTAATTTTGGATTAAAAAGCTTGGAATTATGCTGATATTTCATTTATAGTTTTACACAATATGATTTCCCCAAGATTCATTAATTAATTTTCTTATGAAATTTGAATCAATATATGAATATAATACCTATGTAATATATTTGATTTCAATTTTGGCTACTTTACCTATAAAAGTACTTTTCTAATCTACACTTAGTTTGCCAAGAACTCAGCTAGGTACATAAACATCATCAATTCAAGTTACAATGTCCTTTATGATTCACTTAAAGAGAAAATATCTGCAGCTTTATTATTAAACAAAAATTAGTATTGTTTAATCCTCCGTCAGGAGCAATGCAATTCCTAACACGATCGGGCGCAATTAATCTGGCAGATTAATGTATGCAAATTTTGAATGTAGATACAGAAAAACGTATCAAATTGAATTTTTCACTTATATTCGCATATATTTATGCTTTCAAATAACATACCAATATTTCTTTGCAGTTTTCATTTACAAATTTGAACAAATCATATGATTGATCCAAAAGAAATTTTACTCAAAACACATAACTTAAAATTCACTTTAACATCATAAAACAAGTACACATAATCTTAATTAGAAGTAAAAGTAATCACAAAATGAAAAAAATTATCACAAAAAAAAATAATCACAATAGGGAAGAATCTCGGAGTGGGCGACATCTACAATTAATCGTTCGAAATACTCGGAGGGTGAACAACAAACTAACCTAATATGTGTTTATATGGGTGAAGTGTGAGATTTTTATACAATTTTAAGTGATTTAGGTCGAAAGTGATATATTTTTACGTTATTTTATGAACAATAGTTGTTTCAAATAAACATCAAATCTTAAAATGCAGCGGATTGGAAGAGATAATGAGGTAAGATCACGCAAAATGTGCATCATACAGTACTTCGGATATTTGTCTACATAAATTCCCTTTGAATCCCAAGGCAGTAAAGAAATGGCAAAAAATCTTGAAGATAGGGAAGCCTATCTCAAAATACATGCTTGTTTGCAGCAAGCACTTTCTGAAAGAGGAATTTTTTGGGGTAAGTTCAATAATTTTCCACATAGATACCTAAATGTAATTTTTACTATCACATTCTCTTCACTTCAACTTACATTTTTTTATTATTCAATATATAGTTGCCTCGACAACACAGAAGAAGCGCTTGAAAAATGGATCCTTTCCTAGCCAGAACCTTCCAGTAACAAATTATCAACATAAAAAAATTAAGGATAGAAGTGACCGGCTTTGGTAAGGAAGGACTCAAAACAATTACTTTCATTATGATTATATATTTGATTTATTTCAGGCTCGGGCAAAAATCAGATGAAATGGAGTTGGAGCAGCATTCAGATGAAAATAAGCAAGTGGAGTTACAGTTATCAAGAGAACATGATGATTCTCTACATTTGGATGGGAATGAACATGATAATGTGATGAATACTGGTGAAACAAGTTCAACTATACATCCAAAAACCTCTTATCATACTCCACTTACCCATGTGTTCAATGAGAATAAATCTACACAAACTGACTTCTGTGGTTTTTTTGAACTTCTACAAATTCTCAATACAGATGAAAAGCTCAGCCATTTCACAGGTGATATATCTTTTCCACCTATTTCTTGATGAATGAATCCTAAATGTTATCCTGTTTTGGTATATACCTATTTGTGATGTGTTTCATTACATAATTATTTCTTTTCAGGTGTGTCTAACAAAGTGATAGAGGTATATACTACTTGTACCAAAGAAGTCGCATCACATAATGATGTTTACGAGGACAATATGAATTTATGGGTGATTCTTGTCTTCTGTAAATTGAAGACAAATTTGTCATTTGCTTGCTTGGCAGTATTATTTGGAATCAGTAATGCAACATGTTCAAGAATGTTTTATAAAATCCTCAGCCTTTTAGCCATCAGCATCAAACCAGCCATTTACTGGCCAACAAAAGAAGAAGTATTGGATAATATGCCAAAATGTTTCGCTTCGTTCAGGAATACTAGAGTTGTATTGGACTGCACAGAAGTGAGAGTACAAAGGTTAAAGTGTTTAAACTGCAGAATTATGTCTTATTCTCACTATAAAAAAATGCATACCATGAAATTTTTGGTAGGAACTACCCCATCAGGATTAATTTCTTACATTAGTCCAGCTTATGGTGGACGAGCTTCTGATAAATCCATATTCAATAATGAAAATCTCATCACAAAATTGGATCCATCTGATGCAATCATGGCAGACAAGGGAGTTCTCATAGAAGAAGAATGTCAAAGCCATTTTGTCAGATTGATCCAGACACCTTTTCTTAGAAAGAAAAGTCAATTATCAAAAGAGGAATCAATTTCAACTGCAGAAATAGCTAGAGCAAGGGTGCACGTAGAGAGAGCTATACAACGATTAAAAAACTTTGCTATTTTAAATGATGAAATTGACTGGTATCTAATACCATATATTGATGACATAATGACTGTAATTGCCGCCACTGTAAATATGTCACGTCCTATATTGGCAGATACAAAATTTTAATTTGCTCAAAAACATACTTCTGGTGTATTATTATACAGATTGCGAAAATTCTTTCGGAACCCCTCGTCGTACACAAGTGCGAAAAGGAAAATCTAAGAGTTAAGTTTTTTTAAAGGTGTACTGGCTTTTAATAATTTGCCTGAAGATATTAAATGCTCAACGAGCATAATAATATTTAAGAGAAATCTGGGTAATTACTTGCTAACCAGTTGATGTTTCTTGTGTTATGTTTTGTAAAATTGACTTTGTTTCATCATTATAAATGTATTTTGGATACATTATGTATTTCGATTCAAAAACTATCTTTTTAAAAAGAAATTTATTATTTTTATTACAACTTTACTTTAAGATAATTAGACAAAGAATTAATTTTATAATAATAAAAGTAGCTTGGTACGTTGTCTTAATAAGATAACTAGTTTCCTAGGATGACATGATATTTCTGTGGGTGTGCAGAAGTGTTGCATGTAACTCTTGTGTTTTTTATATAAAATGTTAATGTATTATCATGTAAAATTATTCTTGCCATACTTTCTAGATCAATGAATAACTGATCCAATTGATAGGTAGGTATTTATGTTCTCTGATGTATTTATATTATATTTTCTCATTTAGTCAATTAGTATTAAAAAATGTTTGTTTATTCATATTCTGCATAGAATAGATTAAATGACACGAAAACCAAAATTTGTTATTATTATTTCATGGAATCTTCCTCTTATTTAATTATTGTGCAAAACCATACATACCCTTACTTATATAATAAAACAATAACTTTTTTTTTATTATTTATTATCTGCTTATTTTATTATTTTCAAATGACAAAGTTACATAATTTTTTTTAAATTAAAATACATATGTACGTATGGAAAATGAAGGGCGGAGTTCATTTTCTGCAATGACACCTAGTATCACTACGAAAATGCTCTTCCATTCAACCCATGAAGAAAAAACAACAACAAATGTCTGTCATGTATAATTGAATAATAATAATTAAATATAATGGTATAAGTATAGTGTACCAAGCGTAACAAGTGTAGGAGAGAACAACTAGTTATGATTGCCTCTGGAGTAATATTTCTTTAAACTTGGCTTTGAAAGTTAAATTATTAAAATTGTTTCAAGTTTTCAGAAACGGAGTTATAATTAAAAAATATTTGGTATTCAAATGATCGTCTCTAAATAGTTCAGTATTTAATACAGGTGGAGATAGTAGATCCTTGAATTTAAATTATGAACGTCAGTACGAAAAGAAATTTTTTGATGTAAATAAGTAGGAGTTTTAAAGGTGACGATTTTGTGAAAAAAGCAAATTGCATGAAGCATTCTTCGATTATCCATATTTAACCATCATCCATATTGTTGACGATTATTTAAATAATTGCATAAAAGGATAATAGTACTTTCGGAAAATCCTATATAATGTAATATGTTAAGCATCAATTTATAATTTATAGTGTTGAAAGCTCGGCTAAAATCCAACAATGCTAAAATTGTACAATTACTGACATCTGTAGCAGAAATTATATCAACTAGACTCGTTAAAGCTGTGATGCAGCTATAACCTTTGTGAAAACCAGATTGAGCATTTGGAAGTATTGATACCTTGTGCTCATCGGTATGATGCCTGCGAGCTGCTACTCATCCTAGTTGTCTACGGTTAGTACTTGGATGTGGGTGACCATGTCAGGGAAAACCATCGTATAGGGCTTGTACAGCCTGCAGCAAAACACTGTAGAGTCTACCGGCTGTACAGGACCTATACGATGGTTTTCCCTGACATGGTCACCCACATCCAAGTACTAACCATGTCCGACATAGCTTGACTATAATTATCGCATCCAAATCGTTCCATTACATTGCTGGGTCGTCGCCCTATTATTTATTTAAACAGTAAACATGGATCATTTTACTGAAATATTTTTCAGTTATAGTTTTAATTAGTTTTTCAGAAAATTCTGGATCAAAATTAACTTCAACTTCCAAATAGGTTTTTTTGAAAGATGAGTAGACAAGTAAAATAGTCTTTGTCAAATTAAGCAGTGACATCCCTAGCTGCACTTGTCCATAATAAGAATGCCTCATTTTCAATTGAACCTTCGAATTCTTGATTTCTAGAAAATCGCAAGATTCTGGGAAAACTTCTGGGCCATGACTTTTGCCTAAAAATGGAAAATATAAAATTTATATAATCATATTTATTCTAATAAAACTGATATTTTTTGAAAAACTAAATTTACCAATATATGGACATTTAATCTCCAATGATTTTACTGGAATCATTCCATCCATAACCACACCATCTAGTGAAAATCCTAACCAAGGAAAAAAACTTGAGCTAATAAATGAAGGCCTTATGGTATCATTATTTTTTGCTTTTGAATAATTCCAATGCCTCTTTCTCCATTTCCAATCCATATTCGGTAAATTTATTTGAAAAGCCTTTAGGAAAAAAATGTTTCAGTGACTTAACTTCCCAGTCAGCATCAGAAACATTTGTGATGCCTTTTGGCCTAATTATTAAGTTATTAATTATTTAAATTATGATCTAATAAATTCCCTTCAGCTAATTCCAATAAACCACGTTGTTTTATAAATGATAAATATAAAGGTTGCACGTACGAGTCAATGTCAAAGCGTGAATAAATATTAACTAGTATTGTTTATATTTACTCATGATGAACTTGACTCTTCGTATAAATATGTAACGATAGTATTTTAAGAGATCATTACAATTCAGTTCAATTCATGCGATTCATTCTAATTAGTATTCTAGTATTATTCATATTAGTGTTAGTAGTTAATGTATATTAGTAAAGGTTGAGTAATGAATAGAACATGTCCCAGTGATACAGGTAGTTGTTTTATTCCTGTAAGATGACCCACCGAGTGACCAGCAGCACCACCTATTCAGAGGCCCTTCTACAATCCTAATACACGAAGTATCCATACTAGGATTCACACATTACACATCCCTTATTTCTTCATAGGTGAATATGGTTATAGCAAGTATATCCTGTAAATTTAAGATATTCATTCAAAAATAATTGAGAAATCATATATCTACAGTTATAACCCAATAAAAAACATTAGGTATAAGAAAATCTCTCGATGGCTGTACTCACCAGTTAACCTCATTTTTCTTTCATTCAACCATGAAACTGAGCCTTGTTCATGCTTTGTTGCCATTTCTAATAAATTTGACCTTCGCAAGGTTTCCAAAATTGATTTGCAGCATGGTTTCAGTCGAAAATCTTCCAAATCAATTTCCTTTTGAAGGTTTTGCAAAAACTCACTCTGTTCTATGTGATTCAAAACATCTTGCATAATATGATCTGGATGCCTGAAAATAAAAACAAACAACACAGAAAAGAGAATGGATAAGTCAAACAGGTGGAGCTTTTTTCTCTCCAATCGAAATGGCCAATATGCCGTTTTAATATTGAATTATACAACCTCTTCTTGCTACTTGAATCATATACTGTTGCACCCATTTGTCCTCTTACTTGATGAGATCTTCCCAAAAATATGGCCAAAGTAGTATCACCTCCAGCTGCACATATTAAAAAAGTGCTAATGTTTAACAAATTCAAATGACTGCACTTACAATTGAATTATTGTTCATTTTCATTGTCTAGAACTTACCATAGGCAAGACAATTAAAGTTTTTTTCCTTTTGTTCAGCTGTTATTGTATTGTGTTTTCTTTTTTTTTTAATTTCTGGGTGACAAAATTCCTGGAATCGTTTGGGTCTACTGATTCCCTCTATATCTTTCTTTTCCTTACCCCATTTTTGTGCCAGATCAGTACAGCTTACTGGTTCCAACATCTCATATCTGAAACATGAAAAAGGGAAAAGGCAAACAGGGATGTGTGGTTTTGAAATCATCTGCTTGCTTTCTTAGGTACACTGAGAAAACTTTCATTTACCTGTTAATATAAATCAAAGTAGCAATAATATGCTTGCAGTGTCCCCCTAATCCTGCTTTACAGGAACATTTACAAATCCAGGACTCATCGAGTTTTATAGTAATTTCATGTGGGGATTGTAACATTGCTGGGGATCTCATACACAAGCTTTTGATTATTTTTTCATTGGAACCGTCAATTCCACATAAAATTGTGTGACCAGCCTTGAAAACCTCATCACCTTCCTTAATTGGCCGAACACGTTCACCCACATAATCTAGAATATCTAAAATTGATACCTCCACTTTCACAGGCATTATTAATAACACAACACTAAAATATCTTTATCTAAAATCACAAAATCTAAAATATATTAACACCCGCCTCAGAGCTTAATGACTGATGAATGTAAATCATATGAGAATAGAATGACAAAATATTTGTTGTTCACCCTCCGATCCGACATTTTGGATTTCGCAGCGCCATCTCGCGGTTCGTGATTCTTCCCTTTAAATAAATGAAAAAATCACGAAATAAATATAAAAATAATGAAAAGTTATTCATTGGCAAGTTTCAGGCACTGTAAAATCTGAATCATAACATTTTTCACATACCATCTTGGCATGCTCAAAACAAAATACTTCAAAATTACATTACAGACATTTATATTTTAAATAGCGAACTTTTTTCATTTGACGACATTTGGAACACCTCTTCCTCGTTCTGTCGTGGCATGCAGGTGCAGGCACCTCTTGATGTTGTGAGGTAGGCTGGAACTCACGTAGTTCGTTTTGTAGTTCAATAGGCATTCCCCTTGTTTGAATGCTCCTCCTTTGGAGTTGTTCCGAACACAACTCGTTACATAGAGCTTTCAAAAAACCTCGCCTTCTGCTGGAGTTTGAATCGGAATTGTTATTGAAGACAAGTATCACTTCTGCATTAATTCCTGCTATATTTAGCAGTGCAAAGAAAACCACCATTGGCCATCTTCGAACATTTCTTGCTACATTATAGGTAGCGCACAGTTTGTCAACTACATCGACTCCAGATTTTGTGGCGTTATAATCCAAAATCATTTGTGGTTTTCGAGTGTCTGCATCAACTTCGTCGTCATCGTGCGTGCTTGAAATTACAAGTACATTTTTCCCTTTTTTTGAAACAAATGACACAAGTGAGCAGTCCTTTATAAAACCAAATTGACTACTTTTTACAGCCCTAGATTTTGTGTTCACAAATTCAGAAGGGAGCTGCCTTTTTTTCCGCAACAGGGATAACTTTTTTCCTTTGAGAGCATACCCTAATTCGTACCTGCTGAACCATTTGTCGCACGTTATATTACGTCCTGATCCATACAACGGTTGAACTGGCTGTTTGCCTGTATATATCTCTAAATTGTGTGTGTAGAACATTTTGGCATCAACGGCAGCATAAATCTTGATACCGTATTTATTGGGTTTTGATAGGATGTACTGTATAAATGAGCACCTCCCTCGAAACCCTTCCAGTTTTTCATCTACAGTAAGATCTTTTCCAGGTGAGTAACTCTTTTAACAGTTTGTTACAAACAGGTCAAAAATTTCGCGAACTGCTGCCAGTTTATCGTAGTGCTTTCTCTGATTTCGCGTATTTACGTCATCCAACCGGGTACACTTGATAAGGAACTTGAACCTTTTCAAGTTCATTACCAAATTAAAATATTGTACACCAAAACCATCTTCACCCCATAACTCTTTAACGACTGCCTATTGCTGCTTAGAACGCCTGCAAGACAGAGCAAGCCAATAAAACTGCGAAATTCAATCGAATCGGTGGGTTTCGCATCACTTTTTCTTGAAAAGTTTTTATTTTCTCAATGTATATATATTTTTTATTTATTATTACATAGTCTATTATGGATTTTTCGCCTCTACTCTTTACCTCTCTGGTATATTTATGGATATCTTTATGTTCAAAAAAGGTGTTTGTGATTATTAGATTGTTTGTTATACAGAATTCTATAAACCTTTTTCCGTTGTTATTTCTAGTGACTTCTCCATGCATCCCTATTGTTTCTTCGGTTTCGTCATCTTTCTTCCCTACTCTACTGTTTAGATCTCCTATTATTATTATTCTCCCGTCCGTATCATCTATTTCCTCAGCCATCTGATCCCAGAATTCATCTTTATTTTTTGCTGACTCGTCTTCATTTGGCGCATATACTACTAATAATGTGGTGTTTACTCTTTTTTCCATTTCTATTTCAATTTTTAATATTCTTTCATTGACAGCTGACCATTGTCTAATATATTTTATATTCTTGTGATGTACAATACAACTTATTCCTTCTCTGGCTCTATCTTTCTTCTCCACTCCGCTATATAACATAATATGTCCATTGTCCAATTCTACTTCACCCTTTCCTTTTTTTTTGTTTCAGTTACACCTATGATATCCAAATCATTATTTTCAAACTCCTCAATTAATTCTTTTTCTTTTCCTGTTATGCTTCTAACATTCCATGTTGCTATTTTCCATACTTTTCCTTTGGTAATTCGTCTTTTTTCCTGTATCAATGCTTTTTGTGCATATTTGTGATTTGTTTTATTCTCTATTTTATCCAATTCCTTAAAATTTTGTCTCATATCCGTTTTCATAACCTGGTTTCTTTCTCCTGCCTTGTCATTATTACTTATAATTATGTCGGCTAGTTTTTTAATGCCGTATCTTTAATTTTTCTCAGTTTCTCCTCTTCATTATCCCATCTCCATTCCTCCGTCCCTATATATAATTTTCTATACCCTATTTTTGTTGTTTTTCCATTTTGATTTTCTTCTTTTGCTCTACGCCTGATTTCTTTTTGTATTTCCCTATCCTTTTTTGACAGATCTTCTTGAATATATAATGGTTCCCCAGTTTTCATTTTTAGTTTATTTTTATTTTGCATTACTTTCTTTTTCTCCTCATAGTTTATGAAACGAATTAAGCAAGTCTTATCTCCAAGTTTGACAGCACTATCAATACCCGTCTTTACACCCAGTTCCTGTATCATAAAATTATCCATTAATTTCTTTAGTTCTTCTGTATTGTGGGTGCTTACTTTTAGTCCTTGCAATACAACATTATGAATTTTGTAATATATAAGATTGAAGATATTCCCGGAACTGTTTTGGGGGCTGTAAATTTTCCAAATTGAAACAAAGATTATCGATAATTTTTTTAGAAAACATTAAAACGAAATCTTCGCTATTAAAATCGTCCGCTTGAACTGACTGGCTGATCTGGAACGTATTCCACGATTGCTTATCGGAATTAAAATAAATATATAAGAAAATATTCATGAATTTTATTGATTCTACAGTAATAGTACTTCCGGAGTGATTTAAACAGAAAACGCTTTATTTTCGATATCCGCGACAGCTAAACACCACTGTTTAGAATTTATTAAAACTGGAATTAAAGTTATGCCGTAGCATGATAAATGGGTTTTTTTAATGTCCTGATGATGATTGTTGATGATTGTTGATGGAAGAATCTATACTCGATATTACGCATATCCGGTTCTTACGACCTTTCGCAAACAAAAAAAGAGATATAGGTATCATTTAAAAAATTAGATAGCCTCATTTTAGTACTATCTTGATGATCCGCGAGAGTAACGTAATATACTATTTCTAGATAATTGAAAGGTGTAGCCCCCTTAAAAATACTGACAGCGTAACGCACACCGAAATCGAAATAATAATTTTTTACCGTATTATTAGCGCAAATTTTCAAAGTAAAATTTGTTGGTGATTGGATGTTCAGTGTATTGTTGTAACACGACTGCGAACGTTTCGGTAAATTAACGGCATTATTGAAATAAGTTTGATTTAATTTCCGCTTCTTGGCCCATTTTTCGGTCGCAAGAATTGGATTTGCTTTTGGGTCCAATTTTCGTTTATTGCTCCTAGCACACCCATATTTCGGAATATTTTTTCTCTGTACTTGGCTAAAACAATTTCGCGAGATGCCCGTATAAATCTACTCCGTTTTTTATTACGCGGTAATTCATAATTAGTTTTATGCTGTCCGAACTAATTCTCTACGGGTGCGTTGCTAAATCTTTCTCTACTTTCATCACATATAATTTTAGACCATAAATGAAGGAAAGGCAAATATTTTTTTATTACTACATCAATTATTTCCTGATCAAAATACTCGTTTTGAGTAACAGAAACGCTACAAGGCTGAACAAATTCATTAAAAATACTTTCAAAATATTCATAATAATTACTATTTTAGAAATTAGTGTTGCCTTTCTCTTCGCTATTAATATTTACTTCTATTGTTTCATCAAACTGTTCAAAACTATTATTACTTGGAAAATTTAAACTATTTTCTACTTCTGTCGATCTAATTTTTGATAAACAAATAATTAAAAAGTCTTCTAGAGAATCGACAAAGAATAATGATGCCAAAGTGCTTTTAAAACAAAATGTATGTTTTTTATCCTTTACGATTTTATTTATGTCATTTACTATTATTTTTATAAAATGGCAACAGCAAATTTAAAAAAACGGTTGGTTTCGGAGAGGAAGTGCAAGAGGCGTAACAAAGATTGATATAGTCAGTCTTTGATTCCATAGCAATGAATTGACTAATAAAGATTGATATAGTCAGTCAATGATTCCATACCAATGAATTGACGAATAACCGCGTTCATAAGCGCGAAACTAAAATCTGTAACAACTGTGGAAAATAACGGCCATTTACAATGATTGCATAGTCCTTAACATATTCCAACCAATAACCGATACTCCGTGCATCGTGTTGGTCTCTATCCATTTCAAAGATGGGGCATACAAATTGTTTTTCCGGAACGTGAATAACTACCGCATAATAGTATACACATTTATTTTTATCTTTATCAGTATTCCTGACCAAGCTTCCCGTCGCGTCCAAATGTAACGTTACGGAGGGTGTCGTTACACTAGCTGCTGTTTGCAGTATATCTAGTTGCTCTCTACTAGAAACATAAACTGCAAAGTCATCTATCAATCTCAATGTATACTCAGGGTGTTGTTTTTTCATTTATCTTAAATCAATAAAATCGTCTTTATTCCTATCTAATTGCGGCATCGCCTCGGATTTCATTTTCCGGTATACCGCGTGAGATTTAATCTTCCCCAAATTGCCACTTACTATGTCGTTAATAGGAGTAGAATTAATATCTGTCATACGGACGAAAGAACTAGTTGACGAAACCAATTTGTTTGACAACAATTGCCGCTCATAAACACGTGCGTACGTTGTCTATTTTTCATCGGGATTGTGACGAATACCGTGAAAAGAGCTATGAACCCTACTGACGTTAAACATTTGAATCTTGTCTTTGGAGACGAATTACGAATGTTTTACACTGTCTATGGCTACACTAAGCATATATAGTGTATATTGTTTTCTATCTATATTGACAAATTATTTTTTGAAATTTAAAACGCAGAAGCCGTTCACAGTTTTAAATTTATGACGTATAGTTCTATAATACTTGTCCAATTTGCATTTACATTTATTTCTAAAAATTCTTGTGATGACAATTCAAAAGATCCCTCAAAATACGCGCAATAACGGAAATTCAAATTTTTCCTTGTATTTCTGGAATGCACGTCGAATATATTTTTTTCCAACTGTCTTGGCTTCTCACCAACTCTTTCACAATATATATTTCTTATTGTGACTGGAACGTTTTGTGAATTTGGCGGAGTTACATTCAAAATATCCGTAATATTTGAAGAATCATGTACAAAATCCGAATTGTTGGAATTAACGGACACAACTAAAGCATGTTGTTCCAACCGATCGTCGACGTAACTATCGGATTCTTCTACCGAATTTGAGCTACCCGAAACTGAAATTGACTCCGTAAAAGAATTGTTTAAATTGTCCCGATTGAAACTGCTTTTACTAAGACTTGGGGCGTTTTTTTCACTACTTTCATGAAAATCACGGAGCCATTTTTTATTTAAGTGGTAACGATTTTGTAACGAATTGCGAATGCCGAAATAAGCACATAAGGACCCATAGACTCCGTCCGATGGAACATAACAACCGAGCAAATCATTAATCCCAAACTACTTTGATTGATAAATAAAATGCCGAATTTTTTCAATTTCCTTATCCGATCCGCATTCTCTGTTGCCGTTTCTAACCAAGTATTGTTTTATATTACCCGTGTTCCTAATCAAAAGTCGTTGAATTTTATAAATATTATGAAGTGAAGATTTTTAAAAATATAGTTTAGAAGCTTCAATTAAAATTTTATCTAATTTTAAACCCGAACACGATGCTAGTATCTGCCTAGTGATCTTCCTCATGTGACAAATCTATAACAATTAAATTAGTGTAAATATGATTAAGGTTCCTTGGAAACGAAGATTTTAAAGAGTTAAAACAAATATCAACCTAAGACATCCATATAAACACGTGTTGGAAACCCACAATTGACATTGCATATGTAGCATCTGAACTCTGGCAGTGCTCCACATAAATCAATGGGCAACCAGTCACTGCACCTCAAATGATATAAGTGTCCACATTGTAACGCCACCTCAGGTTTTGGTACCATGCAATACTGGCATCTCATCCCTAAAACATAATACTAAATGATAGCTTTTGTTTTCAAGAGAAGTTGCAATCTAGTTTACAAGTAAAGATATATACTTACATGTACCGAATTTGAAGATAGTGCAACTAACTGCCCGCATACAAAACCGGCATGGCCTAGTTGCATCATGGCAAAGGCGACCTGTGAGGTTGCGCACAGACATTGGGCCATTGTACTAAGGGATACTGTTCTTTTAGAATGTATCCAATCCTATCTGCCTCCCTAGTCACTTTCTCAGTGAATGGCCATTGAAGTTTCCAGTCCGGAAATGTGACACGATGCCCTTCAAAAAATCGTAGGGACCTTAATAGTGGAGATAGGGACTTGGCTTCGGGAGGACACGGTCAGATAGTGAAGGAATACGGAAAAAAATCAGCAGCTTCCTGAGGCAAAAATTGCGGAAGCTCGTCATGGGTCGAAGTTGGGAGAAGATTTTTGGAAAAAAAGTCAACTTCTAACATTGATGTCCGATCGAATTCTTTTTCATTATAAATCGATAATTGTTTGATTATATATTAGATACAGTCCTATTATATCAGAGACCACGACCTTGAGAGCCAAGTAAAGTATTGGGTGCGTTCATCTGAAAATATTAAGGATCGCTCACGAGGTAGCGCTTCCCAGCCCCCCCACTTATACACCTTGATCGCTCTCCGATTCTTATGAACGATTCAGATTTTGTGATCAGTGATCACCACTTGCGTGCGCTTATTAGTTTGTTAGAAGTTTTGGTTTGTAGTAATTGTGTAGTGCTGTTTCTTGAGTTGTTGTGATGGATGCGAATTTGTTTGCGATTATTGTGGAGCTTGCAGATGACAATTTTAACTTTAATGCGATAAATCTGATCATGGAAAATCTTGGGAATCCTATTCCAGGAAATATGCTAGAGGGTAGATTGAGAGAGAGACGACCAAGAAATGCTAATTTTGTGGAGGAGACAGTCCATAGGTTTGATGATGTTTTGTTCAAAGAACATTTTAGAATGACGAGACAGACATTTGAAGTAAGCCATTTTAAAAGTATTTGTTTGAGTTCCTTAAAATGCAATTATAAATTGTTAAAGTTGTTGAATGTTTCAAAGCCTAATTCCCAAACTTATAATCTCTTCATGATAACAATAGAATACAATAATTCCAGCTATACATTTTTAGGAACTTAGCATCATATTAGGAAATCATGTTGAACACAATAGAGACCACATCGATTTTAACAAAAAATTGCTTTTCACGATATGGACACTTGCCAAACCAGAAAGTTTTTTGGCTGTGGGTGATAGATTTGGCATTGCAAAAAGCACTGGACATGGCATATTCAAAGAAATAGTAACCGCAATAGCAAACTTGATGCAACAATATGTAACACTTCCAAATGAAGCCCAATGCAATATTTCCGCTATGGTAAGTTCAAGATTATTTTTGTTTTTAAATTATATAGGAAGTGTTACTCTCTGAAATAAATATCTATACTTATAGGTAGGTAATTTAAAGGCAATAAGTAAAATATAGAACACTGAATTTGCTTTGCTTGAAAATACAAAATATTGTAGAGTATTGAAGCCTGATTTTTATTATATTTATTATATTTATAGTACTTAGTTGTTTTTAAATCTTTTTTAGAATTTCCGCCAACGTTCCCATGGTTTTCCTGGAGTAGTTGGTGCTATAGATGGATGCCATATCCCAATAAAACAACCTGTTGGAAATGCCCATGATTATTACAATCGAAAGGGTTTCCATTCTATTATCCTTCAAGGTTTGTAAAACCAATTAATTATATTCAACAATACATTTTTGAAGTCATTTTTCAGATAAGTTCCACTGAATTTCACTCTACTTATGTTTTAGGTACTTGTGATCATAAGGGGAAGTTTATAGATTGTTTCATTGGACTACCAGGTCGAATGCATGATGCACGTGTTTTTCAAAGTAGTCCGTTATATGAAAAGCTCATAGATCCTGATAATCCCCTTTTGATTGACCAATTTCATTTAATTGGGGATTCCGCATATCCCTTGATGACCAATTTGATGTGTCCTTACAGAGATAACCATCACTTAAATCGCAACCAAATAAGATATAATACAAAATTAAGTTCCATTAGATCAGTGATAGAACGTGCATTTGGAATATTGAAAGGCAAATTTCGACGCTTGAAATATTTAGACATTTCAGATATGCAGCTTGCTAATAATATAATAGCTGCATCATGTGTGGTCTATAATTTTCTCATAGACAGAGAAGAAATTCGTTATGAAGAAAATGTTCTAGAAGAAAATGAGGAAGTGGACAATGTACAACATGGTGAAGCAGATAATGCAGCTGTTGTGAAAAGAAACAATATTGCTGCGTTATTGTGAATAAAAATATTTTGTGCTTTTACTTTACCATATGATTTACTTCATTATTAAATATTTATTGCAGTTGAATAAATTGAATTAATTTAAAAATGTGAATGTAATTTTTTAAAAAAACCTGCAGATTGAATTCACTATAGCAGCATTTTCAGTTGTAAATAAACTGGTTCTACAATAATTAATAATAGCTAGAGCTTGAGAAATATGCAAAATGCATATTTTCGGATTTCTGTAAATAAAAATTGTCAATATGGACAATCATCTTTGAAATTGGATAGAGAAACAAGGGAAGTAGGTATCTGTTCCTAGGAAATACCCGAGGAAATACCCATATTCTTAGTAGCATAATAAGATTAATAAGACAATAGACCCTACTGACCGATAAGCCGGTTGCCGTAATAAAAGCAATTATTGCTTTTGTTTGCGGTAGCTTAAGGAATTTCCAGAATTTGTTTACCAAAATATCCAAATTGCAGGTGGAGGAAACTATTTACATTGAGACAATGAAATAAAACCTTCTTTGAAGTTTAAAAGGAATGTAGGATTTAGATTGTAGAAAACGGAAATTCAATATTAATCTATACTTCTTACTAATAATAGCTATTGTACTTCTAGCTTTGGATAGTCAAATGAAAATCTTCAATTTATTTTATCAATACAACATTAATACCATTATAAACTAATAATAACACTATAAACTAAAAACAAATTTACATTACTAAACTACAACTATATACAAAAGAAAACTATTTCCTGCTGTTTATGGCAATCTGCTTCAGGGTCTCATTTCTCTCTCTTTGTATCACATTATTTTCTTCGATTGCTAGTCTGAGTTTTCTTAATTCTTCTACCCTCTCTTTCTCAACATCGAGTTGTTTTTTTCTCAAATTATACAACTCTGTATTTTTTGGGGTTTTTCTTCTGCTGCAGGGTGTAGCTGATGCTGAATGTACATTTGCTTCTGCCTGTTCCTGTACTGTCGTACTTGAAGAAGATGAAGGTACCGCAGATCTTGAAGGTAGATCAGGTGGTATAGCTGATACTGCAGATCTTGAAGGTAGATCAGGCGATATAGCTGATAGCGCAGATGTTGTTGGAATGGAAGCTAAAGTTTCAGGTCTGTTCACCGTCAGATCATTGAAAAATATTGCATCTAACTCATCAAAGTACTCCCAGTTGCTTGGACCTCTTCCCGTTTTTTTCGATTTGTCTTTTTGTACTTTGAATGTTTTTTTTAAATTCCTAAATTTTCTATCTAGATTGTCAATAGATATATCATACTCTAGTTTGTTAAAAACTTCCTTGATTTGTTGCCAAATATCCCTTTTCTTCCTTTTGGGGTTTCGGAATTCATCCTTATGCTTATGGTATTCTTTTATAAGCAGCCATGTCGTAGCTCTATTCCATGAAAAATTATCACCTGTAAAAAATATTTTGAATATAGATACTTAATGTATTTTTTATAATAAATGTGAATGTATTATGTAAATTTCGATGTATAATTGGTTATTTTTGACTAAATAAATGATTTATTTATAACTGTAAATGTATTATAGATAGGTATTATACTCTCACCATTATAGGGCTGCTCATTTTCTACATCCTCGTTTACATCCATGATTTCAAAAAATCTTAGTACCTCTGGATTAGGGTAAATAACAAATATTTCATCAGCTGAAAGAAAAAAAAATATATTATTACATTTATATTTTTAAAACCACACAAAACAAATAACATATAGTCCTATGGGTCTGGAGTACTTGATCAGAATTTGTTAAGTTTATAAATTATAAACTGAAAAGTAAATATTAAAAGAAAAAATCATTGGAAGGACTCCTTTTTTTTTTAAAACATATTCTTCCCAACCTTTGATACATATCTATTAATAATATTTACATAACAAATAATACATATTTTCTGTAGAGGTAATTTCGTATTTTTATTTGTAATAATTGGTAAAAAATACTTACTTTCTAAATTTCTAACGAGCCAATTTCCTTCCTGGTCTTGTTCTACTATGCCATCATTATTTGTCATTAGTTGATGAATATTTTTATTCAAACAAACGTTTTCCATCTTTTTAACTTCACTCAAATTTTAAATTTAAAATACCGCCAAATACCACCTCTCTTACGATCACCGCTACTTGATCAACTGATCAAAATTGAAATATGATCTTTGAAATGGCGACCGCTACCTGAGCGCTCCGGTAGCAAAGTGTCGCGTTCATAAAAGTTTTAAGGATCGCTACCTGAGCGCTCAGGGATCGGTGTCTCGGATGAACGCACCCATTGATTTCTGGCAACTATAGACGTATTCGATGGAATTACAAAATAAAAGTTATGCAACACTCATAACAACGTCGGCGTTGGCGTCGCAGTTGGCATCGGCGTTGTCGTTGGAGTTGACTTTGGCGTTGGCGTTGACTTTGACGTTGGAGTTGGCGTTGACTTTGACGTTGGAGTTGACTTTGGCGTTGGCGTCGAAGGAGGTGGCATCAAAGGCGGTGGCATCGAAGGTTGTTGCGACATTAACATGGAAGTTCGTTGAGAAGTTGAAGAAGATGATGGCAATGACAATAAGAGCTGAAGCGGTGATGAAGTTACTGGAGGCACGTACACAGAATTTCTCAGGTAATTTGACATCACAGGTGTTATGTATGGAGGACACGGGTCGCTATCCGATTGTGCATCAGAAGAACAAGAAGAGCAGTCATCAACGATATAATTATCCATTTTGTTCATATCCACGTACAGAATATTGTAACTTGTCCTACCCATATGAAGACGGCTCAGCACCTGTAGATACACAGAGTGTACAGGTGATGTGAACCGTCTTAAATTACGGTAGGACGTTTCCTCTAGAGGTTTACTATTATAGTAAAACATGTACACCAAATGTTCGATCTGAAACAATAGAAAAAAAATTATTAGAAGAATTATTGAAAATATTATTAAAAAAATTATAAAAGATATTATTAAAAATATTATTAAAAAATATATTAAAGCTACTAAGTACAATCGATTAGCTCTGTTGAGGTCCAATTTCCAAAATTTATCTCGAGCAATCACAGGTATATTTTCGATTCCGACGTCGATGTAAAAAGCGGCCCACGCATTTGCAATTTTTGATGGAGAAGAAGCTGCCTTGGATATAGAAGGTATTGCCATTGATGTAGAAGGAATTGCCAAAGATGTAGACGGTTTTTCCAGAGATACTTCGGCGATAGACGTCGGTGGAAGTTCCTTTGTTACTTTGGGAAACATGGGTAGTACTTCTTCATGAATAGATGTAGAGGACGACGGTAATACTTCTTCCTGGATTATGTTCGAAGACGACGACGCCAGCAATTGTTTGATTAGTCTGATTGGAAGACGCTTTGGTGAAAGAGATTTAGATTTGGACGGAGACAGCAAGAACGACGACGTAGACGGTTGTTTAGGTTGTTCTTCTGAATTTACTGGTGTTTTAGTAAAAAGTTCAGTAAATGCATCCATTGTTATGTATTTACCTCGAGGAGAAATTTTTTTTAAATTAAATATTGAAGTTTTTTTGTGAATCGTTGGAACAAGATGATCTACCATTTTCCGCACAAAAGGTGTTTTTGTAGGCACATCAGGAGTAATTTTTTCGGTCTTTACCTTCGTTACATCGAATTTCGGAAATGACTCTTCTGATGGCGAAGACACAAAAACAACCTCAATATCCTCATCGTCATCGTCGTTTTGGGTGATAGGTTTCTTAGATGCATAAATTGAAGGCTCGTCCACATTAAAAATTAATTTATCTTCTTCACTTGACACAACACCATCATCACTAACATCGGAAAAATTTTCTGATAAATCTCTTTTACTTTCAGGAGTCGACTTTTCAGAACAATCTGCAACTGTCGCAACACCATCATCACTAACATCGGAAAAATTTTCAGATAAATCTCTTTTACTTTCAGGAGTCGACTTTTCAGAACAATCTGCAACTGCCGGCATACTACCGTCGTCCACTTCATTCTCGAATTTATCGCATAGTTCCAAAATATCTATTTGAAAATCTTCAAAATTATCATCAAATTCTTCCATGTTAATATCTGTATAAAATATAATTTTTCAAACAATTCACACTATTAAAAACTATAAATTGATAAAATAAAACTTACCACAACTGCCAACAACGCCAACGCAAAAATTTAAAATTTAACTCGAAACTACTCTATCAAAGTAAAATATTAAACTGAATTTAAAAATAACAGAAAATTCCAACCCTAGCTAAAATACAACAATGGAATAACGACCATTACATTTGATTGGTCAAATAGTTTTGTGGGAGTAAATAAACGGCCAATAGAAAAACATATCAGATAATAAAACTCCCTAGATTCCTTACAAAATTGACCCAAGATTAAATAATTGATTAAATTTAACAACGACTGGTAATTTACAACAGCTTAAATAAACAAAAAATACAACAATAGATAAAAGAAGGGCTATAAAATATTTACGGATATATTTAATACAATAGATTATTAAATGCCGAAACTGCCAAAAAAAATAGGAAATAATATTGGAGATCCCTAAATAAATTTAAATTAATGTTGTAGTCTAATAATATTTCTACCGAAATAATTAGCGACAATGTACAGGGTGATATAGATATTAAAATTAAAACATACCAATAATTAATTTATTGAAATGGAATACAATTAATTTAAAAATAAAAAGAATTAAAAAAACAATTATGAAGAGAAATGAAATGGTGAGAAAAATAAAGAAAAATATTTATAAATTTCCTTTTTCTATTATTTACCTATAATCCATTATACGGATAAATAATCAAATTAAAAATTAAATTTACATTGTACGCTCGTCCACTGAGGGTAAAATGTGATAAAAATTATACACTGAATAATAATATTATATAACTAACAAGAGAACTAATATCGTATAAAACTGAAATTTTGTAAATAAAATAAGTTATCCACAAATGAATTACCCTGTATAAATAAGGACTGCTTATCTTGAATAGCTGATTATCAGATATTATACCAATATTCTTTTTGAATACTACTAAAATTTAGAAAAGTTTAAGCAGATGTAAACCAAATGCTAGCAAGATTATTTTGAAATAACGTAAAACACTAATTATTACTAAATAAATATCTTTACTTTACACTTAAAATGTATACCAATATTGTATAAAAATTACAAATTGGTATTTAAACTAATATATCATCAGTAATCGTTGAATAACTAGGAATATTCTATATGTCATATGAATCTCAACAAGATTCACGACAACTCCAGTTAATTCGATCTCATCATATGATACCTTTATTAAATACCATGTAAAATATAATTTTATTAACAAAAAAATATTAAGACACAAAATTGAAAACATAAAAAAAAACATGTATGAGCATCATTTTTTTAAAAATAACAAATATTTACTGATTAGATTCATCAGATATTTCAATTACTTCATTCTGAGTGGATGAAACCGGTAACATTGGTGCACAATCTAACATGGGAGATTCATAATATTTCGTATTAGCATGAACTATATTTAGCCTAACAATAAAAGCAGGATCAACATCCACCCCTAATTGAAAATTTGATATCATAATAACAGGATAAGACCATTTAACTATTTCGCTTGTTTTATGTTTTCGCCTAATTACAGTATGACTACCTTCTAACAAAGTTTTCAAAATAGATATATCATAATTTTTTAACTCAAACTCTTCAAAAAGTATAACTTTATGATACGATGGATCAAGACCTTCTAAATAAAAGCAATCGGGAGACGGATAAAATGCCATTAATTTCTTATTTAAAAGATCCTGCCTTATGAAAGTAGATTTGCCCATATTAGCTTCACCATACAAATATAATTGGGGGCGTTTATGAATATGACGCGATTCTATAAATGAATTATACCACATAATAATTTGCAAAGTCCAAGGAGTACGTCTAACAACTTGCACTTTTTAAATATATTTCCTATCGAATTCTTCATTTAAACGACTTAACTTATTTTTAACAAATTTCTGTTTATATAGTTCCAGAAATTTATGATGTGTACGATTTGTTACTACAAAATCATCTAAACAACTAAATTTATCATTATTACTTGAAACCCAAACATAAAGTTGATAATTGAAATGCAAATCGGTTAAATGAACATTATATAGCGGAGCAATATCTTCCTTGGTAATATATCTCAAAGATGACTTCCTATTTTTACACGAAGCTATATTTATACAAGGATTATTATTATATAAGTATGTAAGATAACATTTTAACTCATTAACAAAACATGGATATCTAAATTCAACAAAAGCATGTATGTGAAAAGCTAAATTATTAATCGCCGTTAAATCATTATAATTTTCCGTAGCAATGCAATAAAACACTAGAGATTGATTATTGATATGAGGTTGACTGTTATCGGGTGCAGGACGAGCAAATTCCACATTAAAACCATCCAGTTTAAATGGAACTAAATTAATACGATTATGTTGATACAAAACTTCATCAAAGTATTCACTTCTATGTTTATCGAAATTAATGGGACCTTCTGGGAACGTTTCTAAGAAATGGAAATTTTTTAAAGCAATTAATAATTTATCTTTACATATTTTGCGAGTTTCACTACCAATAGCAAACGGAATGGTGAGAAAATATTGTCTACCACCTTTAACACGGATAGGTCTTGCGATAACACGGTCACCCATATCTACTAAATATTATAAATAGTGTTAAAAAAATTTAAAAATAAAATTGAACTGTAAAATTGAATAACTTAGCAAAATAACTACCAATCAATAAAAAGACTACCTTGAATAATAAATATATCTAGTTTTAAATTCTAATATAATATATATTACTAAAATACTAAAATAAAATACTAAAATCAAAAACACAATGTCAATACTACTATATACGATACCCAAAATAACACAAATATTTTGAAAATAGACAATTCAAAGATGCTCACGAATACCTTCCGAAACAACTTTCGAATATAAACTGAAATTATCGGGGTTGTAGAGTCAAATTTATACCAAAAATCAATTCTAACAGTCAATAATCCCTTCCGCTAATTATAAAGGTTATTATATATTTCTCGATACATACAATGTTTACAGATTATGGGTTTAGTACACCTACTTCGAAATAGAGATTAATAAATAAATTTATAATAGACTATATCGATTAAGTTAACCACTATAACATGCAAGTAAAAATGGTCAACCATTTACTTGTTGACAACAAACAATAAAGTTATAAATAACACTTTATACAATACTCCTTAACTTATATCCAAATACCTATACAAACACAAATAAATGGTTACCAAATATTTCTGTCATAATATTAAGTATTGTAAAATAATTGTACAAAATATGTAAATTTATACGTAATATGCATGTACTATTAAATGATGAATTAATTTGTAGAATTTGTTTCCACCCATCACAATAAAAATATATAATCGTTCATACATTGTTTATTATTTAATACCCTTCACAACGGTACCTGACAAAACCATGAATTACAAAAATCCGGTATTACCAAGTTGAGAGATAATTTTTGACAAAAAAGTCAACTTCTAACATTGATGTCCGATCGAATTTTTATGACGATTTTCGGATTCAGCGGGGTCGAATTAGTAAGAATCCGTTTTCAAAATTGTGGGCAAAAGTCCGGGAGCGATTTTGAAAATTTTGAATTTTTTTCGAAAAATTTTCCAAGTCCAGTCCGGAAATGTGACACGATGCCCTTCAAAAAATCGTAGGGACCTTAATAGTGGAGATAGGGACTTGAAACTTCAGATAGTGAAGGAATACGGAAAAAAATCAGCAACTTCCTGAGGCAAAAATTGCGGAAGCTCGTCATGGGTCGAAGTTGGGAGAAGATTTTTGGGAAAAAAGTCAACTTCTAACATTGATGTCCGATCGAATTTTTATGACGATTTTCGGATTCAGCGGGGTCGAATTAGTAAGAATCCGTTTTCAAAATTGTGGGCAAAAGTCCGGGAGCGATTTTGAAAATTTTGAAATGTGACACGATGCCCTTCAAAAAATCGTAGGGACCTTAATAGTGGAGATAGGGACTTGAAACTTCGGGAGGACAGGTCAGATAGTGAAGGAATACGGAAAAAAATCAGCAACTTCCTGTGGCAAAAATTGCGGAAGCTCGTCATGGGTCGAAGTTGGGAGAAGATTTTTGGAAAAAAAGTCAACTTCTAACATTGATGTCCGATCGAATTCTTTTTTATTATAAATCGATAATTGTTTGATTATATATTAGATACAGTCCTATTATATCAGAGACCACGACCTTGAGAGCCAAGTAAAGTATTGATTTCTGGCAACTATAGACGTATTCGATGAAATTACAAAATAAAAGTTATGCAACACTCCTAACAACTATACATGAAAAGAGTTGCATAAAAACAGTCATTTAATTGATTAGGCAACACATGTAACAATTGAACGTAAATAAACTTGCGTACTATTATACGTTAAATAACGCAAAATTATTTTAATATGAATTAATAACTTATAATGTCTAAGTACTGAATTAATGACAAAAAAAAAGGAAAATAACAAAAGAGAAGAAGTCAACGATCTTTATTTAGCAACACAGCACGCTTACGAACAGATAGAGAATATTATTTCAAAAATTTGTGCAAAAAATTGATAAATTTCCCATCAATATACGTGAAAATTATAGAAATAGCCTAAGTGAGTATCTATGTTAGAAACTAATCACTGTAGTATATATACTATATGTCACCTACATGTCGTCGGTCCTAAAGCAAAACCACGAATGTGCAGATTCGTCATTTTGAAAAAACAAGGTCTGACGTTTCTATTGGCTTCCAAAAATCAGGTTGCATACTTACCTAATCAAACCCACGACCATCTTCGTTCATCAATAATGTTGTTTCATGACATATTAAGTAAATTAGAATAAATGTGTATAATTACCCAATTAGTTCACATTCGCTGTTTTGCATTTGTACTATTTGACAAAATCGAATAATATTAGGGATATTGATAATAACAACATCTTTGCAATAAAATTGTATATTTAGGTAAATGCTGTTAACAATTTATATTAATATTGAAAAAATTAGTGTTAAAAAATTTTTGCCTATTTTTATCATTATGATGATTCATAATCACTATTTTCGTCATCATCTGGTTCAGGTAATTTGTCCTTTTCATTCGAACATGATTTTAAATTATCAAAAAAACTGTGGTATTCCTTAGGAATGGTATAATTTTTGCACATGGTTTGTAAGTCTTTAAGCTTTGCTGGGGCTATGGGTATTGGCTTACTATAGGCTTTGGGTATCACTGGTTCACTTGGTCTTCCTTTAGTTTTAGGATTAGCCTCAGTGAATTCCTGGTCAAATTCTTTTTTAAAAAACACTGAAAATGGATTAGTTTTTCTAAATTCTAGACAACAAACTTGTCACCATGGTACTGCTTTTAGATTGGAACAGAATAATTTAAAATTGAGAAAGTCGTCGAATGTCATTTTCCTTACCACAAAAGGAAATGGTTTGTTTCTAGCCATCCTGATGATCTGAGCCCATCCTTCTGGCACGTAAACTGGCACATGTTTTGATTTTTTTTCGATTTTAGAGTGTATAGAATCGCACTCCATTTCGCTATGCCCTGGCTCAAAAAATGAGTGCCGGATTTTTTCTAATGTAGGATGGGTTTGTATTAAATACAAGCACATAGCTGCAAATATACTGTTTTTATTTTGGTCACCGCAGGAGTCTGACATCATGTATATTGATTTTTTATTTGGTTGGTCCATGATGTAGCTGAACAAGCATGTCGCAATTTCGATGGCCCCCCTTCTTCCTTGGGTCTCATCCCACAGAAAGCATGTTCCTTCTTGACTGTTCAAATCATAAACAGTAAGGTTGTAGACTGCCAACTTTCGTAGGTAGAAAACTTGTCCAGTTGATGTTTTGGGAGTATTTAGGACAGCTTCGAGGTCGAAATTGATTGAAAGGACAGATTCGTCCTCCTTGGCCAATCGTTTGTCATGGTCTCTGGATAATCGTGCCAAATCCTTTCTTTTAATGTGCAAGTTGTACGAAGCCTCATTCCTATCCTCTGGTGAAGAGCTGCGATAGCATTCACAAATTTTACAATGGTCCTTTTTAGGTTTGTGGAAACCTAAATTGTACTCATTGAATGTTAGTCTATATTTTTCGAGGGAGAGTGGAGTCTTGCCTTCCACAATACATGCTTCCTTGTACATTCTGTGCATTATTGACATATTTCAAGAGGAGTCGAGATATTTTTTTGTCGATGATTTTCGGCAATAATGTGATTCTACTGCAGGGTATGACAAAATGTGATCTCGCAGAAATTTTACAGCATCCTCGCTAGCTTTATTTTTGGGGGGATGTTTACCTCTTTTGTCTTCCTCCAATGTCCCACTGGTTGAATATTTTTTGAGTGAACTTCTTACTAATGAATCAGTAACGTTTATAGTGGCCATAAAAAAATCCCTACATACATTTTGCTTTTCTCCTCCAACAGTAAAACTATAGTGGTTGGTGTATGTTTTTCGCGAATGTTCTAAATTTCTCGTAGTTCTTTTTTTTATTTGTTCGTTGCACATGACTGGCAATAAAATGTCGCTGATCGTGGATGGTAGTTAATTTTCTAAAGTTTAGGTATATTTCTACTCTTCTCTCTTCTGCGATTGAGTTGCAGTGTTTGTGCTTGAGCTTCCCAGTACACGGAGACGGGAGCATTGGGCGAGCTGCATGTACGACACCTCTATGTCCTTCGTAGCTTTCCCCAAGCAATCTATTTTGTTTTCTGATGCTACTCAAGTTGTTATGTTTTTTTCTCTTTTTTAAAGGCACTCTCTCTCAAAATCAATTATGTCGGTATAAGCATATGGAAGGACAAAGTGACAACAAATGATTGTAAAAGAAATTAATTGGGTTTTCAAATGTAGTTAGTGGCTGTCGATGATTGATCATCATAAAAATTTATTTTTACCCTTAAAATCTCGTTGCTGCCGGCTGTCGATTATCTAGGATCATCACGTGGCTAAAATTACAATTATTTTGTTTTTATAATTTAAATCAAATTCATTCTACCTACCATGACAAAATAGTATAATCGATTTTGCATTAACTGTATTTTTGACCTACTAAAAATATAAATACTTCTTTAATAATTTATTAATGGATACATTCACAACACTTTAATAACATTTATTAGTATTTAAAATAATTGCTTTTTTAGTAATTTAATAAATGATGCATAACGGCCAAGGCAGGTATAACTGAAGGTCAAGTAGCGGGCAAGACAGGTGACAGGTATAAACTTGAAGGGTTCAGTCCATTCGGTGTGTATTTAGTCCCTTAAGTAGAAAAGGGTGGACTGGTGAACCTCAGTACTCTCAAGAGATTGTTTTAAAGTATACAGTCAATAACCTATTGTAATTTAATAAAGTTTTTGGGTACCTGTAACTATTGCATCTCTCGTTTCCTCTGATGTTCGCCCTGTATTATTGGAGATTTCGATTTCGGATTCCTCCCCGCTGGATGTAGGAATGTACTCATCTGAGTCCTCAATATCAAGAGGATCGTACTCAGAAGCTAAAATAATAAAATTAGTAATATTAGACCACTTTAAACAAGTTTATTATGTTTCCAACATTATTCATAAAAATCGTAACTAAGAATAAACTTACACTTCTCGTCGGCAGCAATAGAGGGTTCCTCTTCTTTCTCCTGACGAACACACATGGCCACAAGCCTTTTTCGTCTACTCATCATGATTTACACAAGTTATTTAAAGATAATTCTCACAAAGACACGTTTACACAACTGCGAAAGAATGTTGTTTGTATTCTCAGCCTGCTTTTCGAGTAATGCAATAATTTTTTTTTGATTCTGTAATACTTCAGATTCTTCACCTTGATTATTAATGCTACCCACAACGAACGTATTTTCTTCTGGGCTGCTCCTTACTACGAAGGAATGCGCTTGTACATTGCAGTCTTCCAATGTAATAGTGTCTCCCTGAAACGAAAAAATGCATTTTTAATTATCGTAAAAAGGAAAAAAGGTGCAGTTATTTTAAGACTTGTTTTATTTTAAATATAGCTTATTATTTTGATAAAGGAACCCTTTAATAAATAAAGACTACGGAAGACAAAGGAATGTTACAAAATATTAAAAATTAGGTTAGCCTCGCTATCTATAGTTGAAAATTATCTACTTATTTTAAACACATCTCGTAGAAAAATACGACGTAGTTCGTTAGGGTGAGTAATAATATTCTGTGACATTTCCTGTTTTTTCTCTAATTTGGTCTGCCTTAAACTCAAAATTATTAAGAAACTTACAACTTGCGGTATTTCATTTGGTATATTCAATATCGAATTGAAATCCCCGAATATAGTTAGGCCATCTTGCGGCTTTCTAGTATCCTGTTGATCTTCTTGCTCCGTGTCCGTTTGCTCTTCCATTTTTTCGGCTTCTTCTGATGCCTCTTTGTATGTCTTAAATTGCCTTTTTACGATACAGGAAAATGATTTCCACTTATCCTTTGGGACGGAGTTTTCATCTAATACGGACCCCATTTGGGACTTTGGAGGCCACCATAGAGTACCATCTTTCTCCCATCCACTTGGTACGGCTGATATACATATCTTTCCACGTTCAATTGTTTGAACCACTTTAAATGGCATCTTCTAAACAAAAATTGTAATGTAGAAAAAGTTGTAAAAAGTTTAGAAATTCACTTTTTAGTTATTATAAATATACAAGGTATCCGAGGCAAAAACAGTAAAAAATCATCCCAAATAACTAACCCCCCCCTCTCCAAAAAAAAAAGCATTTTGATTTTGGTAATTTGACTTGCTGTAAAATCCAAACGGTTCAAGATAGTATTAAATAACTTACCTTTTAATCTAAATACAACCCTGTATGTACTTTTAATGAAAGTTAAAAACACTTTTCTTTGCACAATTACGGTAACCTACAAAACCAAACACAAACTGAATTGCAATAAAAAGGTGTCGAGAAATTCTGCGTAGTAATAGATGATGCCACTAGATCCTGCCATAGGCGTTAAAAGCTATTTATTGGAATTCGCCCGGGCTTTGCCGGCTAATTGGTCATTGAAAGTGTTATTAGGCCCTGAAAGATGCTAGTTAGCACTGTTTTAGCTGTTTTTATGGCCCATTGGCACTTTTTTAAGCCTTTCGTTCTATAACATAACTTTCTATACTAGCTTTAGCTTTTATAGCAACTTGTAAGCATCCCCTGGTAGACGTCCATTATGAAAAAAAAATTGAAAACTACCATCTGTTTAAGCGTATAAAATATAGGTTAAAATGATAAAAGGAGTAATTAATTTGTATATTTATAGACACTGGAGTATGTAAGTACATATTTTCGTTGAAGTATACATCAAAATAAAAAAAATATTTGTATTTTTTATTTATTTTTTTATGCAGAATTACCACTATTTGATAAGATATTAAAGGCGCGTATGTTTTACAGCTAAATTACACCTAACTTTACGACTAACTGGTATGCGCAATGAAAATCGGTCATAATATGTTTAATAACATATATTTTCTGTAATAGACTCATACTGAAAATATCGCCATGCATGCTTCCATTAACTTGTACATATTTGTCTCCTTTTACCAAAGCTATACCATATTTAAAACTAAATGGTTAAATACTAATGCTTTTTAATGTTTCTGAAATGCCGAAAGGCCACGAATAGGTCAAATTAACCAACTAAAAGGCATTTTGCTATAGGGCTATAAACAGGTGAGCCTGAAAACTTTTAGGTCATAAAAAGGTTATTTTTAGGCTTCTTCAAAGGGTATTTCTGTTGCCTAATAAGGTTCTGTGATATGCGATCTAGTTTCAAATTGGCTAGGGCCTGTTGGAAACGACAACCTCTTCAGGGCTGGGCCCTTTTTTGCTACAGGAGGTTCTACGGGCTAGGAAATAAGGTTATTTGTGCTTAATGGCATTAGTAATAATATTTCTAAAACTGGTTCTGGGAGTTGTTTATAACCTTTTTAGAACCTAAATTGTTACTTGGGAGGGAGTCGGTGCATATTGCAATATTTTTGTGTGGTAGGTGGATGCTTTTGAAAGCTTGAAAAATGCTTTGTAGCTCGCCTGTGTGAACGCTACACACTATATGTAGAGTATTAAATCATACGGTTTTTTTTTGTAGTAATTCTAGGAATGCAGTGGGAGATTCATGCTTATTATAAATGGTAAGTGAGGTATCGATTGTAGGGATATTTTTGGTCCAAGGTGGAGAAGAAGGTAGAGGGAGCGGGGAGGTCAGAGAAAGGTCGGTATCTTTGAGTAAAGGAGTGAGTATTTGGGGGATAGATTTTATAATTGTTCGAGGGTAAGTAGGGGGATTAGTCGTTGAAATGAAAAGCGAGTGAACAAGATTGAGAGGATTGGAGGATACTGAGGCAGCATACGAGAGGAGTAGGGATTGGCGTCTTAGGGGTAGGGGTAGTTCATTAGCTTCAATGTGGAGACTATCAGCAGGGCTAGAGCGAAAGGCACCAAGGCAGAGGCGAAGAGCGGTATTGTGTACAGAGTTCAGTAAATCTGTGACAGATTTGGGGGCAGACATGTAAATAAAACAGCCATAATCAAGCTTTGAGCGGATGAGAGCTCTGTATACTCTTAATAATACGATTTCGTCGGAACCCCAGTGAAAGTGACTGGGGGTTTTAAGTATATTTAGTCTCTTTATACAGATGTCTTTAAGTTCATGGATATGGTGTTTCCAGTTAAGTCGGGAGTCGAAGAATTTTACATTGATTTTGACCGATCGGCTTCCCCAGCAGCTCAATGGGATGGGGTATGGTGGCTCCGTAAACTTTGGAGCCCCATGACTTCCTTCTCAGGATATCTGCGTGAGAAGAAGAACATCCCCAGACTTGGTGGTTATAGTCAGAATTAGCTATCTTAATCAGATATGTTATCGTCTGTACCTCACTGAGCACAATGATTTCTTTGACCTTGACGTCTATCTGTTTTGAAAACAAAACTCGGATCGTTTTTGAGTTTTGGAATAAACTTACAAGGCTGTTTGTGATACCGTAATATGTTCCAGAGGCATACTCACTTAGAAACTTCGGAAATAGTGGATTGATGGAACGTAGGTACTGGATCAGTCTCTTTTCAGTATCCCCCACATACCGAACAGCGAGCTTGACCACAGTATTTTTAATTCGACTTGCATTTTTGACGAGACTTCTTTTTATCTCCTCCTTAATCATTGTCAGGGGATTTGCGGATGAAACAAGATTCAATGATGTTGGGTCTTCCAGGAGCTTTTTGAATGACTCGTTATCGGAGATTCCTAACTGTGGAGCTCCAACACTTCCAGATAGTTTCTTCACCCATTGTGGTCCATGTTCCCCTATCAACTTCCAGAATGACAAGGATTCTGTCACAGGATCTGGAAAAGATCGAATCAAAAACCTTGTTAAAGATACTCCGCATGCCCCCCCTAGAGATGGATCCAAGAACAACACCAAAGCTTTGTATTTTTTGTTACCAAGGAGATGAGGTCTCTTTACCTTATTACATACATTTCCACGTAATGCTGGATTGTGTACTTCTAACAAGTTCCTAGCAAAGTTTCCGAGGAAATTGTAGTGTATAATAGCATTCACTGGGCTGTCTGAAAAGTGGGCAACCGTAAGTGCATTTGAGCTAATTGTCGACATGGTGTTGGAAAGAGTCGGAAGCTGATCATTCTTCACACAAGTGTCTCGGGGCCACCTTTTTGTTTCAAGACTCTTGATGCACCCACGGAATATTGGGACCTTCCCGTAGACTAAGTAATCTGCAGACTGCAAAGTTTCATCTTTATTAATAATAAGTCCTAACTTCTTTGTTCCCTTCTCGACTGAATCCATTATTCTGTTGTTCTCTGCAGCTATGAACTGGAGGGCGTCTTTAAGCTCTGAGTCGTCCCTCGTCTTTTGTGTTTTAAATTTAGTGCATATTACTTGGTTATCTCCCTGGGCTAAAATACTCACTTGGGTATTTCGTGTGGATGCTTCTCGTCTGATCACCAACAAATTAACGACACTCCAACCTTTCTGTCTCAATCCCTCAAGACCTCCCAGCTGCCCCTCCCAGAAAACTATACTCTTTGTTTTGTTAGCCAACTTTTTCCCATCGACCTTCATGAGATCTGGTCTCCGATTATAATAAATCAAACTGTTATGAAAAAACTCATGGGTCCTTTCTATAGGTTTTGGGTAACCTAAAAATTGTCCCATAACTCGAAAAACGTGTTTGTTGGCTTCATGTCGTTGGTGATTATTCCATTTGGTATAATCTTTATGATTAGCTATACAGATATTATTATAATCTGAATTCCCTTGGCCCGATGTATTATCCATCAATTTCTTTATTACCGTGTTTAGATCATCTGCCATTGTCAGTCCTCTAAATAAAGGCACAAAGTGCAATTTTATGAGATATTCTGTTACCACAAAATACTCTCTAAGTCTCCAGGACATTAAGGTGAAAAATCGGCCAATTCGTTTATTTTCCCTTTCCTTCTCTTTAAGACCAATTGTCAGGTCCTCATAGCCAAGTCCGTGTTCATCGACCTCCTTAAGGAAAGATTTCCAATTTGTTGCTTCTGTGGTCAAGAAAGTCTCTAAAACTTTTTTACTTGGGATCGGTCTACTTGGTCGGTTTCTCACATGTGATATAACCTCTGACCTATTTAGTGAATGGCTTTTATCTGCATAAATTAGAGAAGGATCGATCATATCTGGTACATCAAAACATTTTATTATCGGTAATTCATGCCAATGGTCTCCATAATCTCTGATTTGTTTAGGGGTTGGCCAAGTGCTGCTCAAGATATGGTTCTTTAAAGGATGCTCGTCATCAAGTTGATTCGGGTCCACATACCATCTCTTTGTCTCTCTAAATTTCGATGAAAGAACAATATAAGCAAGGTCACTCCCTAATGCTCTTGCATAGTCTTCATCCACTTCCTTGACTAAGTTCGTCTGATTGTGTAACGCTTCTAACCCATCCAGATATTGGATAAAGGGATGGCCCCAATGTCTGAATGATCCATATATTGTAAAAACAACATCGGGGTTACTTTGTTCCAATATGGCTTTAAGGAGAGAATTGAAATGTTGACACTTGTCCCCTAATAGGACCTGATTTTCCCGGATGTGTTCTCTGAAGCTTGGGAAATCTGATATTAGAGGTCGAAATTTGTGAGCAATTTCAGATATCCTCAGAGAACAAATGGGTTCTATCATCTTTATGAAGTCATATGCTAAGTTCCTCTGGACTTGTAGAATTCTGTCCTCGATTGAGTAAATTTTAGAGAACTCTCTCCAATCCTGAGCCCCAAATTTGTCATCCACTCTGTTTATCATTGCAAATAAAGTTTGGAATCGTGCTATAAAGGTGTCCTTACACATAAGAATCATATTACGATCTAAAATCAAACCTTCCTCAAGAAGAATTGCAAATCCTTTGGTTATTGGAGTTGTCCCAAAGTTACAAGAATTATAGAGAATATTTTCACTCAACTGAGCAGATAACCGAGTCACTCCCTTTAATCGGCACAATTCTTTAATTTCAGCATCCCCTGTTGCATTGAGTATTAAAGTAATTAAGTGAAAATCCCTAAAGAACGCTCGCCATTTAAGTGTATCTGGTGGACAATTTGCCTTATTCGGACAATTTATTTTCTTCCCTACCCATGAGCGTAAGAAAGTGTCGACTATTGGGTAGGTATGTAAAGAGTCACTTTGGGCCCGATGTATGAGATCCTGAAACATTGCCGTTGATTTGGCGGGTGCTAAATTGATTTTCCCAAACCAGCCATGGAAGTAGTTGGTCATTTTGAGTTTACTGAATTTGAGACCCACTGACTGAATGGCCTCTCTTCTACTTCTCCAGACCTTTATGTTCCAAGACTTCATGTAGGGGTTGCCTTCAAGGAATTTGATAAACTCATCTATTTCATCTGATATTAGGGGTGAGTTAAGGGAATAGTCTACGTTAGTTAGGTACTCAACTCCCTCTCTGTAGCTGGTTATGAGTTCTGACCCTATGTCTGAAAATCCAGAGACGTCGCTGGGTGAGTCGACAAGACTATCTCCTTCTTGAAAGTTTTCCATGATGCTAAAATTTAGATAATGACTGTTCTAGAAGCAGATTGTATTGTGTTAATAACACAAGTAGAAGATAATAAAGAGTATGACAAATCATGAAAACTTATGTCTATTTTGAACAAGGTTATGAGTTATTGACGGTATTATCAATATTTTTATTGTCTTTGTAACGTCATTCACTGTCATTGGTGCGGAAATATAGCCCATATATTGTTGAGGTACACCGTCAGCGGTAGTAATATTCAAACAAGAGTCATACTGTATGGGTAAATGTAGAGAATGCAACAAAGAGAAACCCTGATTTCCAAAAACAGTAGAGTTACTGCCTGTGTCAACCATAGCTAAAACGGGTATGTCTATAATTTTCTCGGTAAGGTAAGGTCTATTATCATTAGGTTTTTTTGCGAATATGGGACAGGTATTACTGGAGGTTGAAACAGTGTTTGACTGAGTTGAAGGTAAGGCAGCTGGCATGTCACAGATAGGTACAGGAGTAATATTGTCAGTAATCGAAATGTTTTTGTCATTATCTGTTTTCTGGATGTCGTTAGTGTTCAGTAAGGTATTTGTAAGTTGTTTGGTAGGTGAAGGTAATGGTTTGCCTGTATTTCTAAAATGATTGGACGCTAGGAAACCTTTAACAAAGATAAGATAGTTTTGCCATTCAGCAGCGGAAGTTGAAAAAGTTAGTTTTGGTTTGTAGGGGGGTTGTGATTGTTTGGAGATCTGATTGGAAGTCTGGGCGTATGTTCGTTCTTCTGGGGTTTACTCGCTGGGATGTAGTTGATTGTCTTTAAAAAGTTCACATGACTGCAGAAAGAGCTCATTTTCTGTAACTCCTCTAGAAAGTCTAAGGACTTTAACTTTTTCTAAAAATAAATGAAGTGATTCATTTTCACCAGTAAAGAAAACATTCCATTTGTAAACTGGATCATGTCTTTGATGAGGGGTGTCAAAACGAGTAGTGGAGGGAGATGAGTTTGAAGGTAAGGTGTCTTCAGTTCTATAGTTTCAGGTGGGAGTTGTTTTGTCGCAAGGTCAGCTTCTAATAGTATTAGCTTATTTGTCAAGGTCTGTTGTGTTAGTAACTGCTCGTTACTTTCGGCATTTAATCTATTAATTCTATTAGTCAAATGTGTCAATCTTGAATTTATTCTGGAAAAGACTGGTTCGTTTTTATTGCCACTAAATTGTTCAATGATATCTGTCAAGTCAGTAATTGTTTCTGTTACTTCTAATATATCGTCATCAAAAAGGTATGCATTAACTGGGGACGAAAAACTTCTATTAGAATTTTCCCTAGCAAGAAGACCTGTTAAAACTCTTCGTTTCTGTTCGACAGTATCCGGAACAGGAAAATTTCTGATTTTAATCTCATATGATAGTTCGAGTGACTTCAAGTGATTGGCCTGCATCTTGTAAGTGTTTAAAAGAAGAGAAAAATAATAAGAAACGGTATCTAAATCAACAGTACTAATCAAATAGCACTAGCGAAAGCAAAGAATCTAAAATCCAAATGAACATAAAAGGCTGGCAACGAGATATAGATAAAGAAACTGAATGTAAGCGGATGACTATAGATATAAAAACAGCATATACACACTACCGATAAATGTCATTTAAAATAAACAATACTGTACGATACTTTCAACAAATTATACGATATTTTCAACAAATTATTTTTAGTAATGTAAATGTTGCATAATAACTAAATATATAACTGATCAAGATCAAAAATGTATCTTAAATTGTCATAAAAATTTTTGTAACACATCACAATTCTTATGCTATTCAAAAAAACTGGAATGAAAAATATTCATTTCTAAAGATAAATAGTTAACTTGGCAACACTGCACTTGATAAACAATATTAAAAAGGTAGGTAAGAAAAAGTAACTTCAAAGATAAATTGTTATTTTGGCAACACTGCAATTGAATAACAATCTTAAAAATAGATAAGATGTTTCAGCTTGTGTAACTCGGGATAAGGAAAGTGAGATATTTCAGTTTGTGTAACTAGACACAATTCAACTGAACGAGATAAGAGAGTAAGCTTTAAGGGAATTGGTGGAAAATGGTTTAGAATCCACAGTTAATCGAAATGTTGTAGAAGAGGATACAGAAGCAGACATAGAATATCAAAAAAATTGCTTCAATTTATGAATTTTCAAGTAGCAGGTTATCAGAGCGAAACTACATATGTTTCAACTTAACTGAACACGCTAAAGAAAGAACTCGGGATAAGGAAAGTGTGATATTTCAGTTTGTGTTACTCGGGATGAGGAAAGTGAGATATTTCAGTTTGTGTAACTCGTTTTTTAATATTGTTTACTCACAAAGGGTGCTGACACCCAGCAACATTGAAGTCTTGATCCATGTTGTAATACTGAACAAAAAAACATTTCTTATTTCAAATACAGTTGCATCAGGTTTTGTATCTGAATAGTTATAGCAAACACTTCTGTATGAAAATTATTTGGATCTGTGTGGGCTGGGCAGTTACATCGGGCTTCTATTTAGTTAGATAATCAGAACTGTATATAATATAAATACTAGCAGTACAGACCTTGTAGGTCCATGGCGGATGTTTTAGCGGTACGCTCTTGGAGTTCCATACGAAACTCCTCTGTGACAATCTACTACGTTCAACTGTCACTTTCGCATAGACTATCCAAGTGCCCACCACTTCAACCTCCTTTTTCCATCCTGTCATTAGATTTTTGTAAAAACTTACTTACGGAATAGTATCAGTACCTATATCTTTGCCGTAATAAAGTCTCAATCATCTGGATTCTGTCTAGCCAGACTTTTCTTTATCTTATATTCGGATATTGCTTGCTTGATATAAGGGGGGTCAATGCATTTCTGCCCTTTCCCTATTTGATTTCTGATTATTTCAGGAGCTATACATTCTGTATAGAATTGCTTGAGTTTTGGAAGCATTTTGTCGGCCCATATTTTTGTATCTATCTCAATTTCCTCTATATATAGATCTATATTATCGTGGACATACACAACAAAGTAACATCTGCTCCTATTAGTTATATTCAATTGCCCCTGGATCTAAAAACAACATATTTTAAATAGACATTTGCTGAAAGCATAGTATTTTTATCTATGAAAGTGCCTTTTTGCCCTATACACTGTGTCAAAAGTTGTTTTTTTTTGTGGGGGAACTGGCTTAGAAATTAATAGTACAGCCACGGATTTTTTTTATTTCAAGCTGAACGCTATTACTTGAATTTACATTTCGGCATCATTATAGATCAAGATACAGTCACTATTTTTTAATATTTTTCATATTTATTAGTGGTAAGTACATTAAAGTGATTGAAAATATTACGTGGGAATGATTGTGAGTTTTTGTTCTTTGGAATGAATATATTATGTTCATACCTGATAATAATAATTGTGATTCCGTTTAAGTTGAATTTTATTGTTGTGTTTTAAGCATATAGATTTTACTTAAATATTGAATCATGTCTGCAATCTCGTAACTAGATATAATAGAGCTGTGAACAGAGTTAAGTTTTGAAAATACTATCGCGTCTTCAATATTATCTATAAAAGTTATAGTTGATTGGCAATCTAAATTGATCTGATATAACATACCTTGAAAACTTAAGTAACTTTCGAGGGTTTCAATTTTATTATAAACGGATGCTGAGAATTTTTCCAAATCGTTATTAAATTTCATTTGATTTTCATTTAGAATGGTAATTGATTTATTATAATGGTCAATGAGTTTATGATAAAGAGAAATTTGAAGGTTTGTTTCATGAATAAGATTCTTTTGATTTTGTTGTAATAGGTTAATCGCATCGTTATATCTAATTTCATCATCGGAATCGAGGTTTCCAAAAAGCCATTTATTTATTTTACCAATGCCGTTTACTAAACCTCTACGGCTTCGAATATGTGGGTTTAAATTTTCAATTTTCTTTTGAACTGTTTTAATTAAATATTCTGCTCTTATTAGCATGTTTTGTGCTAGGGAATGATATGATATTGGATTTGAAGCGTTTACAGTTGTAATCTTACTACTTATAAAATTAAAGTGCGTAACTAAACTATCTATTTGTCTAACAAGTTGGCTTAAATCTAAATAATGTAAAAACGTATGTTTACTATAAACTAATCTAGCATTTCCTAACTGGATAGGAAGTAGGAAATTTTGAATTTTCGTAACTTGTACATCTTCTCCACTACATACCATGTGGTATACTTGAAGGGCCAGGAATATCGTCAGGGTTCGCATTTTCGTTGACATCCTGTAACAATTTTCGAGATTTACCTTTTGGTTTTCTGACAATACCTTTGTGGTACGTACCTTTGTTTGTTTTAAGCAAGATACCTTTATCTTGGATTATGTTAGTTTGTTTAAATTTGGGAAGTCTTTTATTTCTTGATTTAGTTTTTACATAAGCGACATTTTGTTTCGAGTAATCTAAGGGCTCCGATCTGTTTGTATTAAGTTTTTCTATTACCTTTTGTTTAATTTCTTAATTTCGTTTTCTTATTTTTTCGTATAATAGTTTACTTGTTTCTTTGTGATTTTGAACATATTGAGATATAACTAAATGGTCATTTAGGTCAAACGGATCTGGGTTGTTTATGTGACCCTTTATAATTTCAAAAGGTGTATATTTAGTTACTGTGTGAACTGAATTATTATAGCTAAGTATCGCGTGTTTCATTATTTGATCGGGGGTGAAATTTTTATTGTCTTCCTGAATACATCGGTAATGTTCTAAAATACTTGAGTGAAATCGTTCAACGGGTGAATTAGAATTACTGTTTTTTGCTGTCGTATGATGTAGTTCAATGTGATGAAGTTTGCAAAAGTCTTCTAAATCAAAATTTTTGAATTCGGATCCGCTATCAGTTGTGATTCTTTGGGGTAGTCCATGGTGTGTTATAAAATTTAATAAGGAATCTACGGTGGAAAAGCCTGTAACACTTACTATGGGGTAGGCTTGTCCGTACCGTGAAAATGAATCGATTACTGTTAAGTATGATTTGTTTGCAATTTTAAAAACATCGGCATGAATATGCTCAAAGGGTTTAGAGGCAGTAGGAGTTAAATTAAATTTAATAACAGGAGGGTTTCTATCGTATTTGTTTTTCAAGCAAGTTTCGCAGTTATTTACGAAAAGTTCTATTGCTTCAGTCATTTTTGGCCAATAATATCTACAACTAAGGGATGTTTTGACTTCGTTTATGCCTCTGTGTCCTGATTTGTACACATGATAGTATTCTATTTTTTCTTTTTGCTCGTCAATTGATTGAATATCGGTAAGAGTTTTAGTACACATAATAAACTTAAATGCAGAATTCTTAAATGTATTTTGTGCAGTTATTATAAACATTCGCGATAAAGATTCGTTTTGGAAATAAAGAGCATAATTTTGATTGGGGTTTATATATTCTTTTATAATATTCGATTCTATTTCGACTATTGGCAATGTAACGTATAAACGAGTGTTTTCAAATATTTTTTCTATTTTAATTTTGTATGTATTTGTTTCTCCACTTGTGAAATATAATTGATTTTTAAACATATTTAGTGGTTTTTCGGATATTGGAATCGCCAAAATAGGATTTTCGGCAGATGTATGAACGGTTTCAATATCGTTATCATCAGGATTTGATTTTTCGGGTAAAGCGGGTGAATTTACTCTAATATCTGATTCGTTTTCATCTAAAAAACTCGTAATATCAATATTATCTAAATTTGGTAATATATTTTCGGGTTGACGATACGGGTCAATTATTTCAAGTTCTTGATTAACGATTTCGTCAATATCACCTAAATTTACGTCAATTGATGCGGTTTCTAGTGCATTAATATCGGGGTAGCGAGATAATGCGTCTGCTGCCTTATTGCTTTTACCTTTTAGATATTTGATGTCATAGTCGAATTCTTCAAGTTTTAATCGCCAACGCACAAGGCGAGAGTTCGGCTCTTTTAAAGACATAAGCCATTGTAGGGGTTTATGATCTGAAAATATTGTGAATTTTTGACCAAATAGATATGGCCTGAAGTATTTGCAAGCCCAAACAATTGCCAATAACTCTTTCTCGATAGTTGAATAATTGATTTCCGCTGAATTTAAAGTTCTACTAGCGTAGCAGATAGGGTGGGGGTTGAAATTCACGGAGCTCAGGGGGGACGATGGGGTTTAGGGCGGAGGCCTGTGTTGGATGGACGGCTGTTGTCACTCCTGGGTTCTTCTCTTGCTTCTTCGTCTGGTCCCTTCAGTCTCACTCTCACTATCACTGTCGCTATCAGCTCGAGCCTTCCTTTTCGCTCTATCCAGCTCGGGTTGGCCAACGGACAGTCCAAGTTCCCTCAGTCGGGCCTGTACTTCGGCATTTTCCAGTCTTGCCGAGGACTTGATAGGCCTCGACAATTGGTTAAGATACTCTATCGGCGTTTTCGTTGCCACTGACGAGATCTTGTACTGTCCCGCCTTGCCCAACTGACCCGATTTTGAGGCTCGAGTGACAGCGCAGTAATACAGATCTGGGTATAGAGAATGACGAAGATTCGTGGTATCGAGGTTGAGAACGTGGGCGTATGGGTGATCCGGGCTCTTGACGAAGTTAGTCCACGCTGCCTTGAACATCCTAGCCTGATTGAAAACCTCTGGAAGAGCCAGAGCGAGAGAGGGGATTGATATAAAGTTCGACGTCAAGTCGCATGACTTGATGCCGTAGCTGTGCCATACAAGTAGGATCTGTTCTCTGATGCTTCGATTGCTAAGATTTGACGTTAGGATTAGTGCTTCGGCCCAAGATTTTTTAGCCTGGGGGTTACACCCTATCCACGCCTGAAACTCCTCAATAAATATCCTTACCCCATCGGACATTTGCCCTCTGTCTTCCACGCCCGTGGTGGCACAATATGTAGACCATCTTTTTCGTAGATAATCAAAATTGAATAATTGATTTCCGCTGAATTTAAAGTTCTACTAGCGTAGCAGATAGGGTGGGGGTTGAAATTCACGGAGCTCAGGGGGGACGATGGGGTTTAGGGCGGAGGCCTGTGTTGGATGGACGGCTGTTGTCACTCCTGGGTTCTTCTCTTGCTTCTTCGTCTGGTCCCTTCAGTCTCACTCTCACTATCACTGTCGCTATCAGCTCGAGCCTTCCTTTTCGCTCTATCCAGCTCGGGTTGGCCAACGGACAGTCCAAGTTCCCTCAGTCGGGCCTGTACTTCGGCATTTTCCAGTCTTGCCGAGGACTTGATAGGCCTCGACAATTGGTTAAGATACTCTATCGGCGTTTTCGTTGCCACTGACGAGATCTTGTACTGTCCCGCCTTGCCCAACTGGCCCGATTTTGAGGCTCGAGTGACAGCGCAGTAATACAGATCTGGGTATAGAGAATGACGAAGATTCGTGGTATCGAGGTTGAGAACGTGGGCGTATGGGTGATCCGGGCTCTTGACGAAGTTAGTCCACGCTGCCCTGAACATCCTAGCCTGATTGAAAACCTCTGGAAGAGCCAGAGCGAGAGAGGGGATTGATATAAAGTTCGACATCAAGTCGCATGACTTGATGCCGTAGCTGTGCCATACAAGTAGGATCTGTTCTCTGATGCCTCGATTGCTAAGATTTGACGTTAGGATAAGTGCTTCGGCCCAAGATTTTTTAGCCTGGGGGTTACACCCTATCCACGCCTGAAACTCCTCAATAAATATCCTTACCCCATCGGACATTTGCCCTCTGTCTTCCACGCCCGTGGTGGCACAATATGTAGACCATCTTTTTCGTAGATAATCAAAATTGAATAATTGATTTCCGCTGAATTTAAAGTTCTACTAGCGTAGCAGATAGGGTGGGGGTTGAAATTCACGGAGCTCAGGGGGGACGATGGGGTTTAGGGCGGAGGCCTGTGTTGGATGGACGGCTGTTGTCACTCCTGGGTTCTTCTCTTGCTTCTTCGTCTGGTCCCTTCAGTCTCACTCTCACTATCAGCTCGAGCCTTCCTTTTCGCTCTATCCAGCTCGGGTTGGCCAACGGACAGTCCAAGTTCCCTCAGTCGAGCCTGTACTTCGGCATTTTCCAGTCTTGCCGAGGACTTGATAGGCCTCGACAATTGGTTAAAATACTCTATCGGCGTTTTCGTTGCCACTGACGAGATCTTGTACTGTCCCGCCTTGCCCAACTCACCCGATTTTGAGGCTCGAGTGACAGCGCAGTAATACAGATCTGCGTATGGAGAATGACGAAGATTCGTGGTATCGAGGTTGAGAACGTGGGCGTATGGGTGATCCGGGCTCTTGACGAAGTTAGTCCACGCTGCCTTGAACATCCTAGCCTGATTGAAAACCTCTGGAAGAGCCAGAGCGAGAGAGGGGATTGATATAAAGTTCGACATCAAGTCGCATGACTTGATGCCGTAGCTGTGCCATACAAGTAGGATCTGTTCTCTGATGCCTCGATTGCTAAGATTTGACGTTAGGATTAGTGCTTCGGCCCAAGATTTTTTAGCCTGGGGGTTACACCCTATCCACGCCTGACACTCCTCAATAAATATCCTTACCCCATCGGACATTTGCCCTCCGTCTTCCACGCCCGTGGTGGCACAATATGTAGACCATCTTTTTCGTAGATAATCAAAATTGAATAATTGATTTCCGCTGAATTTAAAGTTCTACTAGCGTAGCAGATAGGGTGGGGGTTGAAATTCACGGAGCTCAGGGGGGACGATGGGGTTTAGGGCGGAGGCCTGTGTTGGATGGACGGCTGTTGTCACTCCTGGGTTCTTCTCTTGCTTCTTCGTCTGGTCCCTTCAGTCTCACTCTCACTATCACTGTCGCTATCAGCTCGAGCCTTCCTTTTCGCTCTATCCAGCTCGGGTTGGCCAACGGACAGTCCAACTTCCCTCAGTCGGGCCTGTACTTCGGCATTTTCCAGTCTTGCCGAGGACTTGATAGGCCTCGACAATTGGTTAAGATACTCTATCGGCGTTTTCGTTGCCACTGACGAGATCTTGTACTGTCCCGCCTTGCCCAACTGACCCGATTTTGAGGCTCGAGTGACAGCGCAGTAATACAGATCTGGGTATAGAGAATGACGAAGATTCGTGGTATCGAGGTTGAGAACGTGGGCGTATGGGTGATCCGGGCTCTTGACGAAGTTAGTCCACGCTGCCTTGAACATCCTAGCCTGATTGAAAACCTCTGGAAGAGCCAGAGCGAGAGAGGGGATTGATATAAAGTTCGACATCAAGTCGCATGACTTGATGCCGTAGCTGTGCCATACAAGTAGGATCTGTTCTCTGATGCTTCGATTGCTAAGATTTGACGTTAGGATTAGTGCTTCGGCCCAAGATTTTTTAGCCTGGGGGTTACACCCTATCCACGCCTGAAACTCCTCAATAAATATCCTTACCCCATCGGACATTTGCCCTCTGTCTTCCACGCCCGTGGTGGCACAATATGTAGACCATCTTTTTCGTAGATAATCAAAATTGAATAATTGATTTCCGCTGAATTTAAAGTTCTACTAGCGTAGCAGATAGGGTGGGGGTTGAAATTCACGGAGCTCAGGGGGGACGATGGGGTTTAGGGCGGAGGCCTGTGTTGGATGGACGGCTGTTGTCACTCCTGGGTTCTTCTCTTGCTTCTTCGTCTGGTCCCTTCAGTCTCACTCTAACTATCACTGTCGCTATCAGCTCGAGCCTTCCTTTTCGCTCTATCCAGCTCGGGTTGGCCAACGGACAGTCCAAGTTCCCTCAGTCGGGCCTGTACTTCGGCATTTTCCAGTCTTGCCGAGGACTTGATAGGCCTCGACAATTGGTTAAGATACTCTATCGGCGTTTTCGTTGCCACTGACGAGATCTTGTACTGTCCCGCCTTGCCCAACTGGCCCGATTTTGAGGCTCGAGTGACAGCGCAGTAATACAGATCTGGGTATAGAGAATGACGAAGATTCGTGGTATCGAGGTTGAGAACGTGGGCGTATGGGTGATCCGGGCTCTTGACGAAGTAAGTCCACGCTGCCTTGAACATCCTAGCCTGATTGAAAACCTCTGGAAGAGCCAGAGCGAGAGAGGGGATTGATATAAAGTTCGACATCAAGTCGCATGACTTGATGCCGTAGCTGTGCCATACAAGTAGGATCTGTTCTCTGATGCCTCGATTGCTAAGATTTGACGTTAGGATTGGTGCTTCGGCCCAAGATTTTTTAGCCTGGGGGTTACACCCTATCCACGCCTGAAACTCCTCAATAAATATCCTTACCTCATCGGACATTTGCCCTCTGTCTTCCACGCCCGTGGTGGCACAATATGTAGACCATCTTTTTCGTAGATAATCAAAATTGAATAATTGATTTCCGCTGAATTTAAAGTTCTACTAGCGTAGCAGATAGGGTGGGGGTTGAAATTCACGGAGCTCAGGGGGGACGATGGGGTTTAGGGCGGAGGCCTGTGTTGGATGGACGGCTGTTGTCACTCCTGGGTTCTTCTCTTGCTTCTTCGTCTGGTCCCTTCAGTCTCACTCTCACTATCACTGTCGCTATCAGCTCGAGCCTTCCTTTTCGCTCTATCCAGCTCGGGTTGGCCAACGGACAGTCCAAGTTCCCTCAGTCGGGCCTGTACTTCGGCATTTTCCAGTCTTGCCGAGGACTTGATAGGCCTCGACAATTGGTTAAGATACTCTATCGGCGTTTTCGTTGCCACTGACGAGATCTTGTACTGTCCCGCCTTGCCCAACTGACCCGATTTTGAGGCTCGAGTGACAGCGCAGTAATACAGATCTGGGTATAGAGAATGACGAAGATTCGTGGTATCGAGGTTGAGAACGTGGGCGTATGGGTGATCCGGGCTCTTGACGAAGTTAGTCCACGCTGCCTTGAACATCCTAGCCTGATTGAAAACCTCTGGAAGAGCGAGAGAGGGGATTGATATAAAGTTCGACATCAAGTCGCATGACTTGATGCCGTAGCTGTGCCATACAAGTAGGATCTGTTCTCTGATGCCTCGATTGCTAAGATTTGACGTTAGGATTAGTGCTTCGGCCCAAGATTTTTTAGCCTGGGGGTTACACCCTATCCACGCCTGAAACTCCTCAATAAATATCCTTACCCCATCGGACATTTGCCCTCTGTCTTCCACGCCCGTGGTGGCACAATATGTAGACCATCTTTTTCGTAGATAATCAAAATTGAATAATTGATTTCCGCTGAATTTAAAGTTCTACTAGCGTAGCAGATAGGGTGGGGGTTGAAATTCACGGAGCTCAGGGGGGACGATGGGGTTTAGGGCGGAGGCCTGTGTTGGATGGACGGCTGTTGTCACTCCTGGGTTCTTCTCTTGCTTCTTCGTCTGGTCCCTTCAGTCTCACTCTCACTATCACTGTCGCTATCAGCTCGAGCCTTCCTTTTCGCTCTATCCAGCTCGGGTTGGCCAACGGACAGTCCAAGTTCCCTCAGTCGGGCCTGTACTTCGGCATTTTCCAGTCTTGCCGAGGACTTGATAGGCCTCGACAATTGGTTAAGATACTCTATCGGCGTTTTCGTTGCCACTGACGAGATCTTGTACTGTCCCGCCTTGCCCAACTGACCCGATTTTGAGGCTCGAGTGACAGCGCAGTAATACAGATCTGGGTATAGAGAATGACGAAGATTCGTGGTATCGAGGTTGAGAACGTGGGCGTATGGGTGATCCGGGCTCTTGACGAAGTTAGTCCACGCTGCCTTGAATATCCTAGCCTGATTGAAAACCTCTGGAAGAGCCAGAGCGAGAGAGGGGATTGATATAAAGTTCGACATCAAGTCGCATGACTTGATGCCGTAGCTGTGCCATACAAGTAGGATCTGTTCTCTGATGCCTCGATTGCTAAGATTTGACGTTAGGATTAGTGCTTCGGCCCAAGATTTTTTAGCCTGGGGGTTACACCCTATCCACGCCTGAAACTCCTCAATAAATATCCTTACCCCATCGGACATTTGCCCTCCGTCTTCCACGCCCGTGGTGGCACAATATGTAGACCATCTTTTTCGTAGATAATCAAAATTGAATAATTGATTTCCGCTGAATTAAAAGTTCTACTAGCGTAGCAGATAGGGTGGGGGTTGAAATTCACGGAGCTCAGGGGGGGACGATGGGGTTTAGGGCGGAGGCCTGTGTTGGATGGACGGCTGTTGTCACTCCTGGGTTCTTCTCTTGCTTCTTCGTCTGGTCCCTTCAGTCTCACTCTCACTATCACTGGCGCTATCAGCTCGAGCCTTCCTTTTCGCTCTATCCAGCTCGGGTTGGCCAACGGACAGTCCAAGTTCCCTCAGTCGGGCCTGTACTTCGGCATTTTCCAGTCTTGCCGAGGACTTGATAGGCCTCGACAATTGGTTAAGATACTCTATCGGCGTTTTCGTTGCCACTGACGAGATCTTGTACTGTCCCGCCTTGCCCAACTGACCCGATTTTGAGGCTCGAGTGACAGCGCAGTAATACAGATCTGGGTATAGAGAATGACGAAGATTCGTGGTATCGAGGTTGAGAACGTGGGCGTATGGGTGATCCGGGCTCTTGACGAAGTTAGTCCACGCTGCCCTGAACATCCTAGCCTGATTGAAAACCTCTGGAAGAGCCAGAGCGAGAGAGGGGATTGATATAAAGTTCGACATCAAGTCGCATGACTTGATGCCGTAGCTGTGCCATACAAGTAGGATCTGTTCTCTGATGCCTTGATTGCTAAGATTTGACGTTAGGATTAGTGCTTCGGCCCAAGATTTTTTAGCCTGGAGGTAACACCCTATCCACGCCTGAAACTCCTCAATAAATATCCTTACCCCATCGGACATTTGCCCTCTGTCTTCCACGCCCGTGGTGGCACAATATGTAGACCATCTTTTTCGTAGATAATCAAAATTGAATAATTGATTTCCGCTGAATTTAAAGTTCTACTAGCGTAGCAGATAGGGTGGGGGTTGAAATTCACGGAGCTCAGGGGGGACGATGGGGTTTAGGGCGGAGGCCTGTGTTGGATGGACGGCTGTTGTCACTCCTGGGTTCTTCTCTTGCTTCTTCGTCTGGTCCCTTCAGTCTCACTCTCACTATCACTGTCGCTATCAGCTCGAGCCTTTCTTTTCGCTCTATCCAGCTCGGGTTGGCCAACGGACAGTCCAAGTTCCCTCAGTCGGGCCTGTACTTCGGCATTTTCCAGTCTTGCCGAGGACTTGATAGGCCTCGACAATTGGTTAAGATACTCTATCGGCGTTTTCGTTGCCACTGACGAGATCTTGTACTGTCCCGCCTTGCCCAACTGACCCGATTTTGAGGCTCGAGTGACAGCGCAGTAATACAGATCTGGGTATAGAGAATGACGAAGATTCGTGGTATCGAGGTTGAGAACGTGGGCGTATGGGTGATCCGGGCTCTTGACGAAGTTAGTCCACGCTGCCCTGAACATCCTAGCCTGATTGAAAACCTCTGGAAGAGCCAGAGCGAGAGAGGGGATTGATATAAAGTTCGACATCAAGTCGCATGACTTGATGCCGTAGCTGTGCCATACAAGTAGGATCTGTTCTCTGATGCCTTGATTGCTAAGATTTGACGTTAGGATTAGTGCTTCGGCCCAAAATTTTTTAGCCTGGGGGTTACACCCTATCCACGCCTGAAACTCCTCAATAAATATCCTTACCCCATCGGACATTTGCCCTCTGTCTTCCACGCCCGTGGTGGCACAATATGTAGACCATCTTTTTCGTAGATAATCAAAATTGAATAATTGATTTCCGCTGAATTTAAAGTTCTACTAGCGTAGCAGATAGGGTGGGGGTTGAAATTCACGGAGCTCAGGGGGGACGATGGGGTTTAGGGCGGAGGCCTGTGTTGGATGGACGGCTGTTGTCACTCCTGGGTTCTTCTCTTGCTTCTTCGTCTGGTCCCTTCAGTCTCACTCTCACTATCACTGTCGCTATCAGCTCGAGCCTTCCTTTTCGCTCTATCCAGCTCGGGTTGGCCAACGGACAGTCCAAGTTCCCTCAGTCGGGCCTGTACTTCGGCATTTTCCAGTCTTGCCGAGGACTTGATAGGCCTCGACAATTGGTTAAGATACTCTATCGGCGTTTTCGTTGCCACTGACGAGATCTTGTACTGTCCCGCCTTGCCCAACTGACCCGATTTTGAGGCTCGAGTGACAGCGCAGTAATACAGATCTGGGTATAGAGAATGACGAAGATTCGTGGTATCGAGGTTGAGAACGTGGGCGTATGGGTGATCCGGGCTCTTGACGAAGTTAGTCCACGCTGCCCTGAACATCCTAGCCTGATTGAAAACCTCTGGAAGAGCCAGAGCGAGAGAGGGGATTGATATAAGGTTCGACATCAAGTCGCATGACTTGATGCCGTAGCTGTGCCATACAAGTAGGATCTGTTCTCTGATGCCTTGATTGCTAAGATTTGACGTTAGGATTAGTGCTTCGGCCCAAGATTTTTTAGCCTGGGGGTTACACCCTATCCACGCCTGAAACTCCTCAATAAATATCCTTACCCCATCGGACATTTGCCCTCTGTCTTCCACGCCCGTGGTGGCACAATATGTAGACCATCTTTTTCGTAGATAATCAAAATTGAATAATTGATTTCCGCTGAATTTAAAGTTCTACTAGCGTAGCAGATAGGGTGGGGGTTGAAATTCACGGAGCTCAGGGGGGACGATGGGGTTTAGGGCGGAGGCCTGTGTTAGATGGACGGCTGTTGTCACTCCTGGGTTCTTCTCTTGCTTCTTCGTCTGGTCCCTTCAGTCTCACTCACACTATCACTGTCGCTAACAGCTCGAGCCTTCCTTTTCGCTCTATCCAGCTCGGGTTGGCCAACGGACAGTCCAAGTTCCCTCAGTCGGGCCTGTACTTCGGCATTTTCCAGTCTTGCCGAGGACTTGATAGGCCTCGACAATTGGTTAAGATACTCTATCGGCGTTTTCGTTGCCACTGACGAGATCTTGTACTGTCCCGCCTTGCCCAACTGACCCGATTTTGAGGCTCGAGTGACAGCGCAGTAATACAGATCTGGGTATTGAGAATGACGAAGATTCGTGGTATCGAGGTTGAGAACGTGGGCGTATGGGTGATCCAGGCTCTTGACGAAGTTAGTCCACGCTGCCCTGAACATCCTAGCCTGATTGAAAACCTCTGGAAGAGCCAGAGCGAGAGAGGGGATTGATATAAAGTTCGACATCAAGTCGCATGACTTGATGCCGTAGCTGTGCCATACAAGTAGGATCTGTTCTCTGATGCCTTGATTGCTAAGATTTGACGTTAGGATTAGTGCTTCGGCCCAAGATTTTTTAGCCTGGGGGTTACACCCTATCCACGCCTGAAACTCCTCAATAAATATCCTTACCCCATCGGACATTTGCCCTCTGTCTTCCACGCCCGTGGTGGCACAATATGTAGACCATCTTTTTCGTAGATAATCAAAATTGAATAATTGATTTCCGCTGAATTTAAAGTTCTACTAGCGTAGCAGATAGGGTGGGGGTTGAAATTCACGGAGCTCAGGGGGGACGATGGGGTTTAGGGCGGAGGCCTGTGTTGGATGGACGGCTGTTGTCACTCCTGGGTTCTTCTCTTGCTTCTTCGTCTGGTCCCTTCAGTCTCACTCTCACTATCACTGTCACTATCAGCTCGAGCCTTCCTTTTCGCTCTATCCAGCTCGGGTTGGCCAACGGACAGTCCAAGTTCCCTCAGTCGGGCCTGTACTTCGGCATTTTCCAGTCTTGCCGAGGACTTGATAGGCATCGACAATTGGTTAAGATACTCTATCGGCGTTTTCGTTGCCACTGACGAGATCTTGTACTGTCCCGCCTTGCCCAACTGACCCGATTTTGAGGCTCGAGTGACAGCGCAGTAATACAGATCTGGGTATAGAGAATGACGAAGATTCGTGGTATCGAGGTTGAGAACGTGGGCGTATGGGTGATCCGGGCTCTTGACGAAGTTAGTCCACGCTGCCCTGAACATCCTAGCCTGATTGAAAACCTCTGGAAGAGCCAGAGCGAGAGAGGGGATTGATATAAAGTTCGACATCAAGTCGCATGACTTGATGCCGTAGCTGTGCCATACAAGTAGGATCTGTTCTCTGATGCCTCGATTGCTAAGATTTGACGTTAGGATAAGTGCTTCGGCCCAAGATTTTTTAGCCTGGGGGTTACACCCTATCCACGCCTGAAACTCCTCAATAAATATCCTTACCCCATCGGACATTTGCCCTCTGTCTTCCACGCCCGTGGTGGCACAATATGTAGACCATCTTTTTCGTAGATAATCAAAATTGAATAATTGATTTCCGCTGAATTTAAAGTTCTACTAGCGTAGCAGATAGGGTGGGGGTTGAAATTCACGGAGCTCAGGGGGGACGATGGGGTTTAGGGCGGAGGCCTGTGTTGGATAGACGGCTGTTGTCACTCCTGGGTTCTTCTCTTGCTTCTTCGTCTGGTCCCTTCAGTCTCACTCTCACTATCACTGTCGCTATCAGCTCGAGCCTTCCTTTTCGCTCTATCCAGCTCGGGTTGGCCAACGGACAGTCCAAGTTCCCTCAGTCGGGCCTGTACTTCGGCATTTTCCAGTCTTGCCGAGGACTTGATAGGCCTCGACAATTGGTTAAGATACTCTATCGGCGTTTTCGTTGCCACTGACGAGATCTTGTACTGTCCCGCCTTGCCCAACTGACCCGATTTTGAGGCTCGAGTGACAGCGCAGTAATACAGATCTGGGTATAGAGAATGACGAAGATTCGTGGTATCGAGGTTGAGAACGTGGGCGTATGGGTGATCCGGGCTCTTGACGAAGTTAGTCCACGCTGCCTTGAACATCCTAGCCTGATTGAAAACCTCTGGAAGAGCCAGAGCGAGAGAGGGGATTGATATAAAGTTCGACATCAAGTCGCATGACTTGATGCCGTAGCTGTGCCATACAAGTAGGATCTGTTCTCTGATGCCTCGATTGCTAAGATTTGACGTTAGGATTATTGCTTCGGCCCGAGATTTTTTAGCCTGGGGGTTACACCCTATCCACGCCTGAAACTCCTCAATAAATATCCTTACCCCATCGGACATTTGCCCTCTGTCTTCCACGCCCGTGGTGGCACAATATGTAGACCATCTTTTTCGTAGATAATCAAAATTGAATAATTGATTTCCGCTGAATTTAAAGTTCTACTAGCGTAGCAGATAGGGTGGGGGTTGAAATTCACGGAGCTCAGGGGGGACGATGGGGTTTAGGGCGGAGGCCTGTGTTGGATGGACGGCTGTTGTCACTCCTGGGTTCTTCTCTTGCTTCTTCGTCTGGTCCCTTCAGTCTCACTCTCACTATCACTGTCGCTATCAGCTCGAGCCTTCCTTTTCGCTCTATCCAGCTCGGGTTGGCCAACGGACAGTCCAAGTTCCCTCAGTCGGGCCTGTACTTCGGCATTTTTCAGTCTTGCCGAGGACTTGATAGGCCTCGACAATTGGTTAAGATACTCTATCGGCGTTTTCGTTGCCACTGACGAGATCTTGTACTGTCCCGCCTTGCCCAACTGACCCGATTTTGAGGCTCGAGTGACAGCGCAGTAATACAGATCTGGGTATAGAGAATGACGAAGATTCGTGGTATCGAGGTTGAGAACGTGGGCGTATGGGTGATCCGGGCTCTTGACGAAGTTAGTCCACGCTGCCTTGAACATCCTAGCCTGATTGAAAACCTCTGGAAGAGCCAGAGCGAGAGAGGGGATTGATATAAAGTTCGACATCAAGTCGCATGACTTGATGCCGTAGCTGTGCCATACAAGTAGGATCTGTTCTCTGATGCCTCGATTGCTAAGATTTGACGTTAGGATTAGTGCTTCGGCCCAAGATTTTTTAGCCTGGGGGTTACACCCTATCCACGCCTGAAACTCCTCAATAAATATCCTTACCCCATCGGACATTTGCCCTCTGTCTTCCACGCCCGTGGTGGCACAATATGTAGACCATCTTTTTCGTAGATAATCAAAATTATCAGGCTATCGGGTTACCGGTTTCGCCATTACACAGAAGCCGCCCAAGGCAATGGCAGCCACAACCTGACGGCCTGCTGCGTCTCTTGGAGTTTTCTCGACTGGACCTAGGAGGACCTCCCCGTGAGTCCCTGTCGGAGCTTCCCCTAGCAAGGCAGCCATGCTCGATGTGACTGCATCCTCGCTCTCCGTAGGGTATGAGTAGCTGCCGAAGTCTGTGTACAACTTCGGAGTGGCCGTATTCCCTTCGAGAGCAGGGAGGGCTTGAACTCTCGTAGGACGGGTCGCTGACTTGGTTGACATCTTTTGCTACTGGATGTCAAAACAATACTCTGAACTTAAAAAGCGCTTAACGACAATACAGACGGTTGTGAATTTGACAAATAATGACTTTTGTTTGGTTCTCGTCCAGCTGTATCCAACCACAAAAGGGGTGAAATATAATGTTCGCTAGAATCCGCGTTCAAAACGTTGAAACGTTAAAATCGTGAAAGTCACTACACTCTTATTGTTTTACAGAAACACCGAAAGAACGGCACTCACTGTATGTTTCGAATAAGAAAAAAACTTTCTAATATAGCTCGATACTTTTCACGATTTACGCGAATCCTACTGACTGCGCCAATTATGTATTTCGATTCAAAAACTATGTTTTTAAAAAGAATTTTATTTTATTTATTACAACTGTTCGTTAAGAGAATTAAACAAAGAATGAAATTTTATAATAGGAAAGTAACTAGGTACGTTGTCTTGATAAGATAAGCAATTCCTAGGATGGCATGATATCTCTTGTGTGGGTTTGTGTGGGGTGCTGATGTGTGCAGAATCGTTGCATGTAACTCTCGCAGCTAATCTAGGTCAACGAACATTAACATAGACAAGAAGGGTCACTCTCCGTCGGAACTTTCATGTCCAGCTTACAGAAGTGCGCCGACGATTTCGACAAATTCCTGGAGCCGCACACGTGTTCGTGGTTATACGAGGTTCATGCAAACCGCTAGAGATTAAAACGAATAAACGTTCACTTACCAGGGTGATTTAAAAACATCTAGCAATAATTGTTATTCTAACTTATTCCACTTAGTGGGAATTAAAATAAAAAAGGGAATATCGTCAGGATATTTAATTGGTGAATCTAAACATAATTATAAATGAAGTGGTACCTAGCAAAAATGAAGGGAAAAATGAAAGTTACATCAAAAAGTAATAATGTAGTAAGCTACAGATGAGACTAGTAGGTATAAAAGTTAACAATAAAATGTTTGCAAATGCCAAGTTAAATAGGTATTCTAATTTAAAATGTATACAGGTTGTTTCAAATCCGAGGCCATCAGAGAGTACCAACTTACCTAACAGTAAAATACGGGTACTGGGAAAAAAAATTATCGCGATTCGAAAATTGTGAAGATTGATACACGAACCATTAAAAACCAAAGGCGTTTAACCAAATGAATTAAAATCTATGAATTTTGAAAGTCTTTCATACTGAGTAGCCCGTTAACAACTCAATTAAAAAAAATGTATTTAAGTAAATGTGAAATAAAATATACCTGCAGGTTATCAAAGATGTTTTAAGATATTCAATTTTATGTTAGGTTTCATCGATTGTTACGAAGAATATCTATTTTTTATATCCCGGTTCGCAAATTTAATTGTAAAATAAATCCGCAGCCTAATATATAGGTTTAAAAAATATTTATGAGGAAACCCTTTACAAGGATGTGTAAATAGTAAATTTTCATATAATTTTATAAGGGTCGCTCCAACGTTCTCGTGACAACTAATTTTATTAAAATTTTCAACAAAGATTATATCTAGTTGTTTAACATATTCTACAATATTACTAGGAGGTACATTCAGACCTCCATAGTTTTTAGAAGTCGAATATGCTTTATGCACTAAAAATACAGCCGCTTCTTTTGGTAATGTCTTTTCATCATTATACTTTGTGCAAGCACTTCAAGAGTGCTGCAACAAACATTTCCTTAATAGATAGCCAGAAATGTAAACTAGAGCATTGCCATCCGTACTTGAAAGATTTCTATAGTCGCATGTGAAAACTTTTAAAGAGCTATTATTTGCCAATATAGGTACATCAATATTTTTATATTCCTCTAGCATATTGAGCAAAACTGTATTAATATCATTAATACAATTGGCACCTTCAACCTCATTAAAATATTTTAGAGAAAATAATTTCTTGAATGCCCTACAAAATTGAATTGGGGTTGGATTTCTCGAGTTTCCGCAACAATTTCTTACCAGACCAAAAAAATTTTCAATGCAATCCTGATTAAGGTTTCTTGTTAAAAGAAATGAATAATTCCTGCATTTTAAGGTTTCCCATAAAGACAGAGCAGAGGTAATAGTAATTTTCCAGCCATTTATAAAGTGCATAGTATTGCTTATACATTTTTCCACGTATGTTACCTTTCCATCATTCTGTTTTACCTGTACTAATTTAATGACCTGTAAGTCATTCAACAAACATTTTATTTCTTCCAAAAATTGCAACTGTTTTTCTGTGCCCATAAATGCGTTAAAGTTATTTAAATGAGACGAGTTTAACAAATCAAACAAATCATTTATTGTTTGTAGGAATTTTGCAGTTAGCGTTGCTTCTGATGGGAAAACCTTGAAATCTATATAGGTATGTAGGGCAGCTGAAAGAGAGTGACTAAAGACTTGTGAAGCATATTTTACCTTCATTTTTTGAAAGCTATTAGGAAACATATGCTTATCAGTAAGTTTAGGACAAAGTCGACTCATTTTTTTTAGTCGTGATCATAAAAAATGTTTTAATAACTTTTTTTTATGAGGCCACCTGACAAACGAAAGTTATACGAAAAAAAATTGTTCCTTGTCGATTTTAAAAGATGAGGCACATCGTAGAAGTAGAAAAGTTTAATATTATCTACAAAAAAATAAGTACGGGTGGGTGTTAAATTGAGTAGTTTGTTTACCAATTTTCTAAAATTAGAACCTTGATCTGACACTACAGCCATAACGTTAAAACCCACTTGGTTTAGTTTTTTAACACTTTCAAATAAGACCTCTTTTATTTCTTCAGAAGGAGCTGTTGAATCATAAAAAAAATAGGCTATAGGTTGCTTCCAACTGCTAGCAATACCTCGTGCCATAACAACTAATGCAGAGGTTGCTACTTTGGAGCTATCTGTATTATTTCCTTCCTGAAAACCTATTATCTTGTCACGGGTTATGTCATAAAAAAAAAATGAGATTTTAAACTAACTTCATCCAAGCAAATAATACAGTCTCGTTCTTTTTCATTCATTATTTTAGCTCGAAGTTCCAGCAAACGGAAAATAAAATCATTGAAACCGGGATTTATTACCCATTTTCTTGTAAAACGGTTTAAAGTACTCTTTGATGGCAACCTATACATTGTGGAAATTTGCTTGTATGCTTTAGGCCCTAGAAAATATACACTTAATGCAAATTGTTTCAATTCGTCTGTGTACCTACATCACTTAGCTGATTTATTTAGTAGGTTCAATTGGTTTTTCAATAATGTAGAAGACTGTTTTGGATAATTTTCTTCCAAATATCTATGGACATCTTCCAAAGTTATGCCTGTTTCAAGCTGCTTTGAGCACTTTGCTGGCGACGCCATATCCTTTTCAAGCATTTTCAATTTCCTTTTTAAAATATTTTTTCTTGGGCTATTTGCTGAAAGCAATGCCGATGTTTGTGTATATTTATCTGTAAAAAAATTATTAACATATTGACACAAATAAACCGCAGAAATTGCATAAATTATGGTTAAACTTGCATATTATATACAAACATACCTCTTGAATACGTACAAGCTTGGACAGAAGCATCGGCGCAGAATTCTGTAACGGATTAAGTATTTTCAGTATTAGTATATGCAACTGATTTTATACCCTACCTAAACATACATACCATTTTCAGCTTCTGTTTGAACAAAAACATCTTGCATGTTTATATTATCTAAAATGTGAATTCTAATTACTGTCATATACAAATATACAAAGGATAGAAGTTTTATAACCTAGGCCCATGACACTTGATTAAGGGCCGGTTTTACAAGAGAGATTTTTACTAGGTATAGTTATTCTGGGAATAAAGTTATACCAGAATTTATACCTAGTTTAAAACTAGTTGGTTTTACGATGCTTTTTTTACACCGGTATAGCAATTATTGGAGTAAGAATTGCTATACCGGTGTAAAAAAGCATCGTAAAACCAACTAGTTTTATTCTAGGTATAAATTCTGGTATAACTTTATTCCCAGAATAACTATACCTAGTATAAATCTCTCTTGTAAAACCGGCCCTAAGTGGTATACTTATCCACCTTAGCATTGCCTATTTTTCGCCCTGACTTATGAAACATCCTGTAATATAAAATACAAAACAATAACAAAAATTACCTTTTATATTATTGGGTGATACTTCTTCAATATTTGTTTGTATCGCAACATCTTTTGGTGTGGTAGCCTCACCTGAAATATTAAGTTATAACTATATTTTAAACACTAATGTGCCCTAACAAAGTTTTACCATTCACCAAATGCTTTATACTTACTATTTTTCAGCAAATTCAGTGACGGAACAGCGTTATAAAGCAGATGCTTTCTTACATTTTTTTGTATAAAACTTCCTTCAGGAAAATGTAATTCGCATACTGTTAATTTCTTAAGTTGTTCAGGAGTCCTATTGGCATACCTATGACTATTAACAAATCCCAAGGCCTGCTTCCAACGTTGACATCTAAAAACATTATACATTAACAACATTATCACCAATACCGTAGATCGTCATATGCACAAAAAGGTCACATTAAAATCAAAAGATAACACCACTTTTTGTTATTATTAGTTATAATATAATAGTATAATATTTACATTTTAAATCAAATTTATTATTCCAAATACTTGACGTACCTGCTTTCGTCTTTTGGGCAATGAAATAGTGATATTTGTGCCCCTTCTTGAGTATAACATCCATCCACACAACAGATTCGTGGCATTTTAAGGCAGAACCAACACAAAACACTAAGTGCGCAAATGTTTATTTTATTTTTAAAGGAAAATTCGCTCACTCAAAAGGACAACTGGTATATTTCTTTACATATCCCTACGACGGACAACCTGTTTATGCATATCGCACGTAGGAGACTTACCGTGCTCTTTATACGGTAGCATCCGATATTCGAGCGAGATAGGCATAACGAGGGGAGGAGCTTAGAGTGATCCTTCTTGTCTATGTTAATGTTCGTTGTCTAGGTACAGTAAAACAAATTGACCTTTACCCTGACGTCATACCTACAAACCTCGCGAAATGAATCAATGCGTCAAAGTCAAAAATGGCTACTGTTACTTTGTCGTGTGCGTAAATATTTTCACTGTTTGTTTATGTCAGTATTTTTTTGCGTTATAAATAATGCTGTTGGTTGAAGTCAATTATTACCGTTCCAAAATAGTCGAAAATGTAAATAAGATTTTTATAATATTTACTGAAAATTATTTTGTCTGCTACTAAGGTAAGTACAGGCAATATCGCCACATTAAGTAGAAAACTGTAATTTGGAAGAACAGTATAACTTGAAATAAAATAACTATCACAGGTGTTTTTTCTGGTATATAGGCAACAATCTGAACATCAACTAAATTCTTCTATAAGTTCCTTGTGGCATTACTTTTTATTTTTTCTTGATTCCCAAGAAAATAAGAAAAAATATCAACTAAATTGTTTTTCATTTTATTTTGAAAGTGTTAAGGGCTTATAAAAAATATTGTCAATTGGCGGTATTACCAACACTCTGTTGGTAATAACGCCAAGTTGTTGATTTAATTGTTTAAGTACAGAAACTAATAGGAGGCAGTGGAGTATTAACATTTTTGCTAAGGGGGGATTTATGTGGGACATCCCTGGAAAAAATCGAAAACTAAGAATTTAAAAACGCATTGTTACGCATTCATTTTACTAACAAAACATGTACAGAAAGCAAAAAAGTTTTCATGTTCACACCGACAATTTTAATTTTTTGAGCTGTTACAAAAAATTATTCAAAGGAGGGGATATATCCCCCTGATCTACCCGTACCTACACCACTAATCGGAGGAATAAAAAATACTAACAATATCTGTATCTGTAGAGTAGGGAGAGTGAGTGTAGGCTCACAGCACTTAGGCCACATGTGACCCATTGTACATCCTCCCGAGGAGTTGTCTTCCTAGGTCATTGTCCATCCTGTCCTTCTCAGGAAGGTGGACAGGTCACTAGGAGACATCTCCTTTATATCGGCAGGTGTAGGCCAAGACTCACCGAACACACACTCCCTTATTGACGATAACTCCGGACACTCGCATAAGACATGCCTGACAGTTTCATCTTCCTGTTCACACATCCTGCATAGAGGTGTGTCCACTAGCCCCATAGTATGGAGGTGTTTCCCTAGTTGACAGTGACCAGTCAGAAATCCTACTGTTAAACGTAGGTTTCTCCTGGTCATCGCCAAATATTTCTTCGGCTCCAGCTTCCCAGGGTCGCCCAGGGTGATCCTGACAAGACTGCATCCTTTGATTCCATCCCATCTCTTAAGGGATTGAGTATGGGTGTAGCGTTTGGCTAGTTCCGCAATTGTCGAAGTCGTTAGGCCGTAGGTGTCACTGGGTCCTAGAATTTTTAGTCCAGCGGCTTCCCTGGCTAAAGAATCAGCAATGCAATTTCCTTTACTCCTGTCGTGCCCTTTAACCCACCTCAGGATAATATTGTTATCTGCCGAGGCGTCAGCTAAATCTTGGTGGCACTCTAGTACTAGCCTCGATATAAGACGTTGTCTGTTTAAGGCTAATAGGGCTTGTCTACTATCAGTGCAGATTATTATGTTTTTGCCAGAAATTCCTCTTCTGGTTAGTTCTTTTGTGGCAATTGAGATACCAGCCAGTTCTGTTTGAACTACGCTGGTATTGTTTCCCATTCCCCACTTCATCTTTAGGCTTAGTGCTCTTGAGTAAACTCCACATCCTGAGCCTTCTTTCATATTTGAACCATCTGTATATATGCGTATTGCATTTGCAGCACCTGGCTCTGTGTTCTGTTTTATTTGAATTTTGTAGGGTTTGTTAAACAAAAACCTGGGTTCAATTGCATCATTGGTTGCCTGCAGCAGAGGTAGCGCAGTGAGCGCTTCCTGCCACAGGCTCAACCTCAATTGGCCCACTCCTACTTCGGGGTTTACACCAGCCGTGCGCAATCGTACCATGGCCATTAACGCAACCTCCTTGACGTACAGGTCCAGAGGGGTCAGACCAGTAATTAGTTCCATTGCTGCGGTTGGTGTTGTTCTCATGGCTCCTGTGATGTTTAAGCAAGCCATTCGCTGTATTTGTTATAATTTTTGGATGGCCGTTGCTTGTAGAACTTTCGGGCCCCATGCAATTGCTCCATACGTTAACATGGGTCTTATTATTGCAGTGTAGATCCAGGTAACCACACGGGGTGACAAACCCCATGTGCGTCCCACTGTCCTCCGATACTGCTCATAAGCCACATATGCTCTTTTTGCTCTGTTGTGTAGATGAGAGTTCCATGTTAGTTTCCTGTCGAGGGTAATACCAAGGTATTTCACCTCTTCCGAAAAGTTTAGTTTGCTTTTGAAGATTTCAGGAGGTTTCAAACCCGATAAACTTCTTTTCCTGGTGAAAAGGACCATCTCAGTCTTTCTGGGATTGATCGACAGTGAGTGTTCCTTGCACCATTTTTCAATTAATTTAAGCCCATCCTGCGCTCTATCGCACAGTGTGTTCACAAATTTGCCGGTCTGCAAGATAACTATGTCATCTGCGTAAGCAATTGTGTAGAATCCATTGTTGTTGAGGTGATTAATCAGGGTGTCTAGAACCATGTTCCACAGAAGGGGTGATAAGACTCCTCCTTGTGGACATCCCCTCATAACCAGTCCTCTTACTGTGATGTCCTCTACATTAATACTTATTGCTCTACTAGAGAGCATCTTGAGTATCCATTCTCCTACTACCAGAGGTACATTCCTGGAGTTGAGTTGCTGGGTAATTGTTGGAAAGGTTGTTTTATCAAACGCTCCCTCGATGTCTATGAATATACCCAGGGTGGATTCTTTGTTGTCCAATGATCTTTCGATTCTGCCAACCACTTGGTGAAGGGCCGAATCGGTGGACCTTCCCGGAGTATATGCATGCTGATTTGGATGAAGTGGGTTGTGGACTAGCACTTCGTCTCTTATATACCGCTCGCATAACCTCTCCATTGTTTTCAAAAAGAACGATGTGAGACTAATTGGTCGGAATGCTTTTGGTAAGGTGTAGTCCATCCTGCCTGGTTTGGATATAAATACCACTCGTACTTCTCTCCACTTACTGGGAATATACCTCAGAGCTAGAGAGGCTCTGAAAATTCCAACCAGGTGCGGCATAAGAATATCCATTCCCCATTGAAGTAGGCTGGTCTTATTCCGTCAGGTCCTGGTGACTTGAAAGGAGAAAAGCCCGATATGGCCCACCTTATCTTGTCCTCATCAATTACTGCACTAGCAGATTGCCAGTCGTATTGTGAGGGTGTTGTTGGTACTTCCGTCCAGATTGACGTTCCAGGAAAGACAGAATCTGGGAAGTGAGTTTCCATAAGAATCTCAGCGCTCTCTTGGAGGTTGGCGGCCTTGTCGCCATTTACCCTTGTCAGGATGCCGATACTCTTATGGTGGTCGTTTGAGAGTGCCTTCTGTAGCCTAGAAATTTGTGGGAAGTCTTCGACTGCCTCACAATAGGCTCTCCAGGCTTCTCTTTGCTTTTGTCTGCAGACTTTTTTGAACTCTTTGAGGTTGGCTTTATATATTCCCCAGTCCTCTCTGAGTTTTGTTCGTTTTGCCTTGTTAAAGGTCGTTCTCGCTGTCTTTCTGAGGTGTTCCAGTTCAGGGCACCACCAGGTATTGGTCGTGCCACCTGTCTGAACCATCCTCATCGGACAGGATTCCTTATAGGCAGTGTCTATTTTGTTTTGGATAGATACTGTGTACCTTTCCAGTTCCTCATTATTGCTAGGAGTCAGGACCTCTGTTTCCCGCAGAGCACCTTTTAAGAGTCGATTGTAGAGAGCTACATCCGTCCTCTTCGGGTCACGGGATTTTACAGTGGTCCTGAGATCCTGGCTTACCGTATATGTCAGCCAGCGGTGGTCTGACATAGAAATGTGATCCGACACTTGCCAGTCCTGAATTTTGTTTGATATTTTGGCTGTCGCCAGCGTAATATCTATTAATGTTTGGCTACGGTCGTTAATAAATGTCGGCTCCGTGCCTCTGTTTAAAATTGTTAAATCTTTCTTAATTATATATTCATAAAGAGACTTACCTCGGGCGTTGATATCCTTGCTGCCCCAGCTCAAGTGGTGTGAGTTTGAGTCGCAACCCAATATCAGCTCCACTCTCTGGTTAAGGCAGTGATCCACTAGTACCTCCATCTCTTTAGTCGGTGGTAATGTGGCTGCATCTGAAGGTAAGTACACCGATGCGAGTACCAACGCCGTATATTTGCCTCTTCCATCTGGACATTCCACTTTAACCGCAGTAAGGTCTGAGGTGCAGAATTGTGCCATCAGAGAGGCTCTGTATTTCCTTGGGACGTAAACAGCTGTCCTAGGTTGCTGATTGCTTGGTAGGCTAAAAATTTGACCCGTTAGGCAACTGGTCTTTATTATCCAGGGCTCCTGGATCAAAGCTATTGCATCCTCCAATACATCAAGGTGGCGACATAGTGTTGCCGTTGCCGCCTTTTTGTGTTGGAGGTTGCATTGTATAATATTTACCTTTTTTCCAACGTCCTTGCCCATGAGTAGGTTGCATGGCATTGGATTTTCTTTAGAGGTCCATCTGCTCCTCCGCTAGGGGAGAGACGACCTCGCTGTGTTCGGGTGCCTCCTCCGTCAGGTCATCGACTACTTCGACGTCCTTTTCGGGACCCATGGTGGCCTTGGGGTCAATATCCACTTTGGGTGGCTCGACTACCAAGGACCTCGGGTCTTCAGAGGTACCCCCTGCTTCCTTCCTCGTTACCCTGATAGTCAATGAGGTGAACGCATAGCTCATCCTCATCGAATTCTTCTTGAGGACAGCCATATCCTCGTCTCCGATTCCGAAAACGAAGAGGTGTCCTTCTGGGTTCACCTTCACCTCATGATGGAAAGTGCACCACCTTGCCACCGCCAGGTCAGGGTTCTGCGCCCTAAGCCGACCAAGCACCCTCTCTTTTTCACCGGATGTCGTCTTGTGGACGTCCTCCGGGATCCAGAGCGAGGCCCTGGGGAGCCTATCCACACTAACGACCGCCAGTGATGCCTCCTCCCATGGCTTGAGGTTTTTTGTGGCTTTTTTCAGCCACTCTAGCGTCCCGTCGTCATCGCAGACCACTCTGATGATTTCACCGGAGTATGTCCACGATTTAAACGTGGGCGCTTTGCTATTGCTGCTGGAGGCGGAGAAGATGATCTTGTCCAGTTCCTCTAGCAGTTGGTTTTTGATGATTCTTTCCCGCTCTGTGGTAACCTTACCGTACGGGTTAGTCTCATCTAACAATAATAAACATATAAGATATCCAAATATTAATTACTTTTTAGGAACAATATGGACAAATATATGGGACAATTTGGTCCGATTTGGTTAAACCAATGCAGTCATCGTGTAGATAGGTGTTGCAAGAACTGCATAGCCGCATATCGGCTACCCTGTCCTCGTTACATGCTCTGCAATACCAACTTTCTTGAACAGATGTTTTTTTCTGATCACTCTTTGAATTTGGACGTTTTTTGTATTTTTTTTCTTTTTGTACTGAATTGAAAATATCCTTTTTTAGAACCTGCTATTAATTGCTGGATTTCTTCTAGGTCTAGTAGATTTTTGCGAGAAATCTGGTGTCGGTAGCATCTCGGAAAAGGAGGTAGTGCTTAGGTTTTTTGTATTTTCAGATTCGCTCTCTTCTTTATCATCGCTGTCTTCTTTATTACTCTCTTCAGACGAGTCAATGGTACTTACATTGATAACATCTGAACCGTCAGTACTTTCGGATAATTTCCTCTTTAGCCTGCGTTCAGACATGCGGGAATCGTGCGTTTACGAATTGCGCGGTTTCAAACCGCAAAATTGTGATGCTATTCAGACACGCGCGGTTAGTATGCGATTTCGTGCGGGAGCGTCAGTTTCAAAATGGAGGTCGACGAATAAGTGTGTTTACTGTGGTTGCTCCTTAAAAAAAAGAAAAGAAAAAGGCGGTATTGGGTGCATCCAATATTACGTGACCGACTAGTACATGGTCAGTTCGTAACGTTATATCGCAAATTAAGAATGTATGATAACAAATTTTTTGACTATTTGAGAATGTCAATAAAATCTTTTGATGAACTAATTGAACTGATCAGGCAAGATATTTCATGCTCTGAAACGCATTTGAGGCCAAGCGTGTCACCGGAAGAGAAACTCGTAATAACTTTAAGGTAAGATTTATTTATTGTTCTTTAAAATCAGCATAAATATTTTCTATAACTGTAGAGGACTGAGAGCCAGAACTAAATTGCGATGGTGACGGTGACGGTGCCGGAACAGGAGGAGATGATCCAGATGTAGTAAAATATCCTTGCGGGCTTGTATACTGTTGTCCTTGCCAATACGTAGGTGTGATCTGCTGAGTATTGTAGCGAACAGGGGGTGGTAAGCTTTGTCCTTTTTGTATCACTTGAAGTAATTCAATTTTGGTTGCTAAACGCCTATTTTCTGGTACTTTTTTGAGTTCTTTATATAACGACAAACAAAAGAGTTTGTCGTCATCTTGCTTGGTAATACTATTTTCTTCAAGTTCATTCTGAAAATGTTTTCGTGACTCGATACTTTTTTCTATTAAAACAGCTATTTTTTCTTCTGGCACTTGTGTTTTCTTACGTTTAGGGGGACGTATTTCAGTGGCTTCGGTTGCATTGGCGTTTAGTTCACTTGTCTCCTCACTTTGCCTTTCATTCTGTTCTTCAATATTAGTTGTAGTGTCTTTATTACTTACACTATTCTGCAGGAAAGATATTCTTAAAAAATACATATAGCGGGCTCCTTTACGAGCACCTGAACCAGAAGGAGTTGTTTTTTCTTTTTTGTATTCTTTATTGTAGCAATCTCGTATGTTTTTCCATTTTTTTTGGAGTTGTGTACCTAAAAATAATAACATTATTAATAATATTCTTGTTTCAGATATCTTGGTACGGGTTGTTCATTTGGAGAACTAAGCTACAATTATCGCCTAGGAAAATCGACGATTACTGGAATTGTCCGCGAAGTATGTAAATCATTGTGGAATAAGTTGGTAAACATAGTCATGCCCGAAGCGACTGAAGATATCTGGAAGACAATAGCACGAGACTTTGAGAGATATGCAAATTTTCCAAATTGCATTGGTGCTATAGACGGCAAGCATATCCGAGTTATAAAGCCTGTTGATTCGGGTTCTTTGTATCATAACTATAAACATTTCTTTTCCATAGTGCTCTTAGCACTTTGCGACGCCAACTATTGCTTTACTTATGTTGATATTGGGGCTTATGGCAAAAGCAGTGATTCTGCTATATTTAAAAATTCGGTTTTTTATAAACGCCTGACAGAAAAATCATTAAACATACCAACACCTAAACCAATATCTAATGTAGACCTAACACCAATGCCTTATGTTATAGTTGGAGATGAAGCCTTCGGCTTAGCAGAAAATTTAATGCGCCCATATTCAGGCAAATGTTTACCATATGAAAAAAGGATTTTTAACTATAGGTTATCGAGAGCCCGACGTAATATTGAGTGCACTTTTGGTATTTTGGCGAACAAATGGCGCATCTTTCATAGGCCTATAAATGTAAACATAGATTTTGCCGAAGATATAATAAAAGCTTCTTGTGTTCTACATAACTAAATGCGGACTAGAGATGGTCTAAAATTTAAAGATACTTTATATAATGCACCCATGACTAATCTCAATACCTTGCATGCGGGAAGAGGGACACCGTCATCTTTGAATATCAGAGATAAATTCGCTCATTACTTTGTGAACGATGGGCGTGTTCCATGGCAAGACACAAAGATATAGCTGCAACTAACATACCGTACTTGTAATGTTTAGGTACATAACTAAATGTAAACAAACGAAATATGGTAATACCGTTGTGACCTTCATTTGAAAAATGCTCGAAATGTCTGCATAAAGCAGCCGAAGTTTGTTCATATTTATTTAAGTACCTAAAGTATACGGAGAGTATAATATACGCTTCATAACAATAATTATAACATAATTCTGTCAATTATTTTTTGGTGAATAAACCTACTTACTTGAAATATTCTTTTTTTCCAAATATCTCCACCAACTCTTGCCAAGCTCGGTTCTTGATAATTTTATTTGAGTAATCATCACACTGAATGTCCCATATTGCAGGTCTCTTCTCCACCTCATCAATAAATAGTTCAGTGTCGAAACGATCCATGGCGAACTCACGAACAGTAACGTGCTCACCGCGCGGTATCCGCAACGCGAAGTAAAGACTCCATAGTAATAGAAACGCGCGGGAGCAGCGCGATTCTATTTTCTGGCGGTTGGGTTGCGGTAACCGCGCGGTTATGTCTGAACGATTACTAACTAACTCATATAAATAAGACCCGCGCGATTTCCATGCGATTCTATAATCGCGCGGTTCCCGCCGTGTCTGAACTAGCGCTTACAGTACGCTTTTTAGGTGGATTTTTTTTAAACTTAGTTTCAGATAACTCTTCTACAGTTCGCTTTTTAGTTTTTTTAACCTGGACCAATTTTGAGGTGCTGGGTTGGGGACTAACCTGAACCATTGTGGAGTTGATAGCTTGGGGACTACTGGCTTTTGGTGGTTGAATAGCTTCGGGTAGACTTTCAGGCAGTTGAATTTGCTCAATATCTTCCGGGAAATTTTTATTCTCAGTAACGCTGCTTCGACTGGTATGGCATCTTGATTAAATGGGTAGATTCCCGTTGCTTGGAAACCCGACTTTATATTAGCAGGCGTTAGGGATTTATCCCATACTTCAGAAAAATTGGCTCCAAAACGTTGCTTGGTTATTGAACGATCCATATTTCCCGTCCAGAATTTTAGGACCTCTTCGTCCCAGTAGTGTTCAAAGGATCGAAACACTGCTTTGTCCATTGGTTGTAGTTCATGCGTGGTGTTACTTGGTAAGCAATATAATGTTATGTTCAGTTCATCTGCCAATTGAACAATTGAATAATCTAAATGTGAGGAGGCACCATCAAAAATCAGAAGACAAGGACCAGGTGCTCTATATTTTGAAAAATGTTTCAGCCACTCTTTAAAACATTCAATTGTCATGCTTCCTTTTGGCGTCGCTAAAGCGATACCTCCTGGTGGAAACTGATCTGACCATTCTGGTTTTAACCGTTTTCCTTTGAACAAAATTACAGGTGGAATGGCAGAATCCATTGCATTAGCACATGACACAATGGTGACATTTTGTGCATGTTCATTTGCAACCACATCAACTCGTCTAGCTCCTTTTTTGCCAATACAGACTGCTGATGATGCAAGGTTAGGCGACAGCCTTTCTCGTCCATATTGTATATGTCTTGTTTATTGTATGCGCGCGGGGCGAAATATCAAAAATCTTGTAAATTGTACAAAAATAATAGTTTATCACAATTTCATGAAAATCCTTGAACATTTTGATATTACGACGACAGTACCCTGACTAAAAAATTCACGTCAAAACGTCACATGTGCCGTAGGTGCGAATATCGTTTATCATGATTAATAAATCGTATTTTTGTACGGGCGTATGTCACAAGGCAAAAGGGCCTTAACGTGAAAGTATCTTTGGCAGGTATTTGTAAGCACCCTCGTACTAAAAGTCAATCATAGCAAACGACATATCGTTCGAAAGGTATTAACGGCTAATATATTCGTGAATCATATACAGGGCGGAGTATCTATGAATGGTAGGTCGACTTTAGCAAACGACAAGGTATTAACGGCTAATATATACGTGAATCATATACAGGGCGGAGTATCTTTGAATGGTAGGTCGACTTTAGCAAACGACAAGGTATTAACGGCTAATATATACGTGAATCATATACAGGGCGGAGTATCTTTGAATGGTAGGTCGACTTTAGCAAACGACAAGGTATTAACGGCTAATATATACGTGAATCATATACAGGGCGGAGTATCTTTGAATGATAGGTCGACTTTAGCAAACGACAAGGTATTAACGGCTAATATATACGTGAATCATATACAGGGTGGAGTATCTTTGAATGGTAGGTCGACTTTAGCAAACATCTCGTTCGAAAGGCCTTAACGTCTAGTATATACGTGAATCATATACAGGGTGGATTGAAAGTTTCTTTGAATGGTAGGTCGACTTTAGCAAACAACATCTCGTTCGAAACGGCTTAACGCCTAGTATATACCCATTATATAGAGGGTGGATCTTTCACATATGTGACGCATAGTGCTCTAGTGGCATCAGCATAAACAGAGTGTAGCGAAGAGTACAAAGAAAAAATGGTGCCAACTCAAACGTGAGTCGTCAGACGTGGAGCAGACTTCGTATAAACTGGGGTGTCGCCTGCAAACAATTACCGCAAATTACTTATCCATTAAGACGTATCCAACCATGTTCAACAAAACAGAAGAGAATATAAAAAATGAAATCAATAATGTTTTTGTCATGACATGTGTAATATTAGTATCTGTCTTTTGTTTTAATTTTAAAAATTTTCTTAAAATTGTAAGACGAAAATTTGAATCTTCATGTAATATAAAAGTTGATGGTGTTTCAATAAAAACCCATGTTTCTTTAAAAACAATTTATTTATAATGGTAATACAGTATTTGAAAACCAGTGGCGGAGGCGTTGAACATTTCTTTCGGTACATGAATATAGTCCAGAGGCGTGACAGGGGTTTGGATCTTGAACAAAGTTACCTGCTGCACACGGCGTACCATCAAATTTGCAAACATCAATAATGTGTGGAAAAACACCAAATATGTGGCATTTTTTAGCAGAAATTCCGCTTTTTGTTGACCCCGAACGTAAATGTAGTCTGCTTCTTGCAGCTGGACCATTTAGAACACATTGTTCCAAAGCAATCATGTGAGAATATATGTATTTTATAATAATTATATTGAATATAACCAAAACTCTGTCATCAATAGAGGACATATTTTCCCAGGGATACCAACAGATGTGACAGGAGCATTCCAGTTCATTGACAGCCATACTTTTAAAAACACTACCTACTGCAAATATAATGAGTTTAAACTTCTTGCAGCTGGACCGGAACATCTTTGATATTCAATGCCCCAACCTTTTAAATCATCTGAAGATTTAACAAAAATTATTTCTTATTATCAATATTTTAAAAATAAACTCTGCAATTAGCTTATCTACCACATAACCATACCTTTAGTTACAACATTAAGATAAGAAGTTTTAACCACAAGTATAATTTTATCCGAAACTAAACATGATAAGACATATGGTCAGTAGTTCTCAACCAGATTTTGTCTTTTTAATACTTATTAAACAATGAAACATAAATTTATTGAGGATTGTGACTGAAAAAGGTTGCGAACCACTGCTCTATCAGGAAGCATATTTGTTTCTTCACACATAATTAGGTAAAATCAAGTCAAAGAGATCAGTTTTCCGGATCAGACTTTTCAAAGTTCTTTCGGTAATTTGATTGCAATCTCCGTAAATAGTATGTAACAGATTTTCCGCAAATACTCAAGGAAGTCGTACCCAAAAATTCTCGAATGAACACATTTTTTTTCAAATCGTGATTACCGGGGGGCTTAAAAGTAACATATATTTATACATGGCGACTCAAAGTAACAAATGAAATATTACTAAGAATTTCTATACAGGGGCTTAAAAGTAACATATATTTATACATGGCGACTCAAAGTAACAAATAAAATATTACTAAGTAACGAATTTCTATACAGGGGCTTAAAGTAACATTTATACATGGCTACTCAACAAATGAAATATCACCAAGAATTTCTATACCGGGGGCTTGAAAGTAACATACGATATTTATACATGGGCAAACTGAAATATGCTTTGGTACGTGGTGCGTCAAACGTCGCCCTAATGTTGACAAGAAAAATCGTCTATAATCAGTACGCCTGCCTGGGGCAAAAGGACTCTAGTATTCGATATACACTGTAAAGGAAAATCAAAGTTGACCGTCTCAGGGTGTACAAATTTGGGGCCTAATGTTGACATGTGACAAGAAAAATCGTCGTAAATTTATAATCAGTACACCCGACCCGGGCACAAAAGGCCTTAATGTTGACCGTCTAGGACTCACAGGTGTACAAATCTTTTGTAATATGTCTTCAGTACAGGTGTCGAAGAACTTTGGTAAATTGCTTTTTATCAGAATAAAACTGAGGGCATAAAAGTAAAAATCGGTGAGGAGCTAATGTTGACCCTCTGTACAAAAATCAAGTGATCGTCTCAGGGTGTACGTCGTAAATCTCTAATCAGTACGCCCTGTAGTGAGATATTTTGGGGATGTTGACAGGTCTCTAGTGAAACATAGTGTTGCAAAAAGGTAATCAACTGACCGTTGAAAAGACGGCCAGTTATGACAAGTGACATATCGTTGAAAAACCGGCGCATGTAACTTTACCTATGGATAATACTATAGTAATGTTGAGATTATGTCGAAATTTTCTCAAGTTATGAGCGAAACTAGGTGAAGTTGACGAGGCGCAATTTTGTTCTAAAGCGTCTACATGTAGCTATGAGACGTTACTCATTTTCCTCATTTTGAAAACAAGTTGCAGGGTCACTCTGAATTATTACTATTCACTGAAGTTATTTAAAGACTGTTAAAAAAAAGGTCACCAAACTGACACATCCCCTGTGCAGGTAAATATTTCGCGCACCTCTTTCCACAGCCAACCCAGGAGGCAATAATCAGAGATTATCGGAGGTGTTTAAGGCTTCGTTTTAGGATTCCCCATTGGAAATACTATACAGCAGAACTGTATAATATTACGAATAGGCCTACCGGCTAAGTAGTCTTAATAAAGACCCATATCCTAACCAAAAATAACTCGTTACAAAGCATTCTAAAGAAAAGATTCAACTGGTGAATGAGCTGCACAAACCGATACGGACAAAATTCCCTCGGAGACGCACTATTATTAAGTGCCTTGACGATCTTTGGCAAATGGATCTTGCGGAGATGAGGAATTTTGCATCACAAAATAGGAATCATAAAATGATACTGGTCGTTATTGATTGTTTTTCAAAGTTTGTGTGGACACGCCCACTAAAGACAAAAACCGGAGAGGAGATTACTCGGGCATTCTCGGACATTCTCGCTCATACACGACGAACACCGAAAAATCTACAATCCGATCAGGGGAAGGAATTTTATAACAGCAAATTCCAAAATTTAATGAGAAAACACAACATAAATCATTATAGCGTATTTAGTACAATGAAAGCTTCTATGGCAGAGCGTGTTATAAGAACGCTGAAATCGAAACTCTACAAGTATTTCAGTTTAAATGGCACCTACAAATGGATTGATATTCTGCCTGAAATTACTCAAAACTACAACAATACAAAACATTCTACAACAAAATATAGACCTTCTCAAGTTAACAAATCCAACGAAAAATCTATTTTGAATAACATCTATAGTCATTTAAAGATAGCCTGTCCACGAAAATTCAAAGTTGGTGACATTGTGCGCATATCCAAGGCAAAACATGTCTTTGAGAAAGGCTATACACCCAATTGGACTACAGAACTATTCAAAATCATCAAAGTTAAAATTACCAATCCTGCTACGTATTTACTTGAAGACATGCAAGGGACACCAATCAGCGGCTGCTTCTATGACGAAGAACTACAGAAAACATCGGATCCGGACCTTTAATTGGTGGAAAAAGTTCTTAGACGTAAAGGCAAGATATTGCTCGTGAAATGGTTAGGCTTAGACAAGAACATAACAGCTGGATTAATGGAGTTGATGTTTTATGACGTAAACGGCCACACACGCTATAAATTGGAGTCGTTTCAGATCTCAAACTCAGTTAGCAACATGAGTTATCAAGGTGTCAGTAGTGGTTACGACAGTAGTAGTAGTAGTGATAATAACTATACTGCAGAGCTGGATAGAATTTTGAAAAACTATGAGTTTGCTGCAAAGTCTGAAAATGTGTACCTGCTTTCAACACAATATACAATTTCTGGTTATGAGATAAAATGTGGAATAAGTCCTGCAAGATCATTTACACCTGCTGTTATTCTATCCCAACAGCTAAAGTGCAGCAAAATATCTTTCAGCACTTACGAATGGTATACCTTTATTTCAATAATGACGCAACAGATGAATGCTTTCTTTCATACCACAGTTGACGACGCCGACAAGTTCCAACCTGATTCGTTTTCATGTGGAGAGTACTGCACCATTACTCCATCAAATTACGACGGATGTAAGTTGATTTTCGTCAAGAAACATGGAGTTGAATATTATATGGATGAAGAAGAAGTGTCCCAAATTATAGAACTAAATAATTTGATTTTACAACGTATAGCTATGTTGGAAAATTTGAATTTTTGTCAATATTATTATAATGTTTTGGATTTTTGTAAAAACGTCGCCTCTGAAAATTTAAATCCTCAACAAATTTTATATGCATTTTGCTCTATTACACCTAATGATATGTTAAACAATGCTCTTAGAGAATTTGTATACTTTTGTAAACTTACAGTTATCAATGATTTAAATAAATAGTTATATATTATTGGTATATGTGTTTTCTTTATGAAAAAATAGCTGAAATAGTCGAAGATTGAACCTAGGCTAGGCTAGGAAACATAAATGCTCCAACCAACTCGGCTATTTCAGGTATTACGTAAAGACACCAAATTTTTGATATTTCATTTCACTGATAAGAGAGAGAGAGAGAGAGAGTCTCGATGTGTGACCTTGAACTTACCAAAAAAATGCATAAATCGAACCATTTCAATCATTTTTTTCCCTAAGGATTTTTCTCATGTTAGTGTCTCCTTCATTAGATGGATAGCAGGAAAAATAAAAACAAAAAATAAAATGATTTTATTTTCTTTATTTTTTATACCTACATATAATTATAGAAGCGATTTAAAAACTACAATTACTTTTATTTATAAAAAAAATCTTAGATAAAATTAAAAACCAAGTGATTCTTTTTTACAGCCACACATTCAAATTAATATATATAAACTTAAAAAAATCTTTTAAATGACTACATTGAAAAAAAATTACTGTACTTGTAGAAAAAACAAAAATTATCAAAATTATAACTCACTTTCGGAATCATCGTGTTCATTCATACAGTCAATAAAGCGGCTCACCCCCATTGCATGTATATCTGAATTTGGTGTAAGAGGTACAGGATGTAAAGCTGAGTAGCATTGATCACCAGTTTTCAATTCGAAAAGTAATTTTAAAAATTCATTTTGACACCATTTTCTAGACGTTTTATACAAAACAGGCAAATAATCATTTGTAAGTCTAAAATGCTGATGATTACGTAAAACGTGAAGATTTATATTCAAATTTTGAGATTCTAAAATAGATGTGAGTTGATAATAACATTGTTGACATGAAGTTAAATTTAAATTTTTAATATAATACTGGTGAAGCCAGACACAAAAGTACTGCTCAGACTAGTCGAAGCATGACCAACTGGGGCTTACGAGTAGTATATTTCGCATTTTGGGGTTCACATATCTCATTCCACAAGCGTGTTCCCAGTCACAATACTCATCGCCCTTGTACGTATTTTTTGCGATCTGACTCAATGCAGTCCACCGGTACTCTGCATAATTTTTGATAATTTTCAACAATAAATTTTGAGGTATATGTATATCTACCATAAATTGTAAAATTGATGTAGTGTTTTCGCAGATTGTTTTGATACAAATATCTTGGAGTGTACTGGTCATGTTATACCTAAAAAAAATTATTCTCGGTTACTATAGTGCCCCCAAGGTAGAGTATCAAAAGTTCCCGGAATTATTTGCCGCCTATCGTCATGTGGACTTAGACCATTTTTTGTTTGTTCGATGCTAAATACTTGATGTAAATATGATCGAATACAACGCTGGCTTATTGTTTGTTCTTTAAAATTAGTTAAACATTTCACATAATCCTCAAAACCTATCCTATTTTCTACTACATTATACTTTACCCCCTTCAACTTTTTAACCACCCCTAGCGTTTTTATTTTTAACTCAATTCGGTCTTTATCGAGTTTCTTTTGTTCTAAATACTGTCGTCTCTTTGCCCTTTCCTCCCCATCTACGTCTAATTTATAAGTGTACATTTTCGATCTTAGTCCTACAAAGTGGATCATAACTTTACCTTTTGACTCATCTTTCATAACACCTAAAACTTTTTTATTCACCTGTGAAATATTATATTGATTATCACTTGGATAATCTGAAGTGTCAAATTTTTGTATATCCGCCTTAATAACTTCTTCATAAGCATCATCACATGATAGCTCATAAATAAAGCTATCGGTATCCATATACATAAGTTTGCATTTTTTAACACCCAATTTAGGAATCATATGTCCATAATGAAAATCATAGATGCATATTTTGGAAATATCTAATATTGTCATTCCTACATACAAAGGTTTATTGAATATTATGTTAGTTTTATTGAGTTCAATTGCCGACAAGTTTTCATTAAAAATTTTTCTGCTATGGAACCGATAGCTTGCAATCAAATTTTTCTCCCCATACCGACCTTGCCATTTAGTCACCAATTTCACTACTCTATGTTTTCTAATATTTTCCATCGTCTTACCGAACACCGCGTTATTCATCAATTTATACAGATTCTTTTCGAAAGTGCTTTTAGCTGTCGTTCTTAGTCGAGTATTTAACTCAATATAGGACTTTAGCAAGGTAGACTGTTTAAATTTCAAAACTTTATACACTTTAGTGAGCTGTAATCTGTTGGCGAGCATCTGTTTTAAATTTCGATAATGAACGGTATACTCTTTTTTATCATAAAGTGTAGTCATTAATTTCGGTAATCTTGAACCTAGAGGAACACGGTGTTCAGCACCAAATGGAAAATCTTTGTGCGTATCGTGCAGGTTTTGCGGATATGTCAAGTCAACTTTGAGAATATACCCTTCGAGGGAATCGTCCGGAATCGACTGAATAAAATCAGCATCAAATTGATCGACGTCTTCGATCCATTTAAACCCTCCGTAGGGCAGAGGTTCACACATTGCCCAACCGTACAAATTGTTTACATCCAGGTACATCAAGTATTTGGAAGGCTTACTAGGGTCATATTCCAACATGTACTTGTTGTTTGCTTCAGCAAATCTGCTGCTGCAAACTGAAATTCCGCCACGAATAGCTTTTTCAATAAACAAAACCAAGTCTACGTCACGCAATAGTTCCAATTTACACCTGGTCGACTTTAACATCGCGTCCCAAGTGTACCCAGGCATGGTATAGTACCACGCTGGGTCCAAGCCATAAGTTGCGTGACACTTTTTCCGAAATTGTTCGAAAACATCTACCAAAAGTAAAACGTCTGTTTTCATGTACATGTCTGAATATTCGCCCAAGTTTTGAATTTGAAACTTATCCCACACACTTTGGGTATGAGCATATTTGTTGGAGCTAAGTGGTTTATAATTTAGTTTATTGTAAAAGCATTCAATAGGCGGTAATGACGTTTCATTGAATTTTTCCCAGCTATCGATGTCATAGCAAAATATTCCTTTTTTAATCAATAATTTAAATTTTTCATTATCCAAATGGGAAAATTCCTTTTTGGATATGATGAAATCGTTGGGATCCATGATGGATGTTAGTTCATCCAAGGAAGCCCCCAAAAATCTCAATGAATCAATAAATCTAAATTTTAAATTAGTTTTTGAGTCGAATAAAGTGAATGAAATGTATTTTTCTAGGTTTATTGGAAGAACACTCATACTGCCTTTTTTACATAAACTAGGAATCATAAAATGGCTGTCGTAACCGCTCAAGTTATGGAAAATGACAGGTGTTACGAACAACTTGCGGTAATTAAGATTGCACGATTGATGTGCGAATCCGCGAAACTGACCGGTAAAGTGGTTGTGATCGCGTACAATTATTTCGACGTCTTTAAATTGTTTTCCGCAAATATGGCAATCAGATGCATCAACGGTACTTGACGGAAGTACCATTGGCACTATGGTTTTTATTTTTGATTGGATAATTTCGGCTACTAACGACATTTCATTTGAAAACCAATCCATGCAGTCAGAACCTCGATAGCTTTTGTAAAACGATAAATTGTCATCATAGTTACACTTTACATAATAACCTGCACTATACGCTTCATGTTTTTGATATCTTTTAGTTGCAGTCGAAACATTTGGATCATTAAATTTTGTTAACATGCTTTCGAAATCGGCATAGATTACAAACGGAGTAGTTTGCTGGTAAGTAAAATTTCTAAATTCGACATGTTCATATTTAGGAAAAGACATTTTATATTCATTAAGTTCATAACACAACTTTTCGTGCTCCTTAAGTATATTTTCACCACTAAAATAGTTCATACATCTATCACAGAAGTTTTTTTTTGGTGTTTTTACTGAGTTGCGAACTTACGAGTCGAGACATGTTTTTAATTAAGCAATAATGATACTTGACTTCAAAATTATTGCCATCATCATCTTCTGGAGGAACATCAAAGTCATTTAATTTTGGAAAATACTTGTCTTGAATCAATAATAAATTAAAATGGTGTTCTAATTTAGTTTGAGTTAATCTTGCCGGTACCACGGTATAAAATTCTTTTTCGTTTAATTCTAAAGCATACACGTTAACGGAAATATTGTTCAATTTTTCGAATTTGGAAATTTTACATAACGGCATGGGAGCATCTAAATCCTCTGCATTTAATACCGTGCTATAAAATGGATATCGACGGTCTAATTCTAATACCCCGTATCTGCAAAAATTTCAAATTTTACTTTTTCGCGCCAATGGATAAAGTAGGTTTCTACAATGTGGATATATACGGGATATTAACCAATAAAAATTCCGCGCGGGAAAAAAACGGTTATGTAAATAGACCGTATCGAAACACGTAGTAACGCGCAAAGCAATTTCCCGTATCGTCTTAATTTGCATGTGAGAGTGTAGCTAGCAGTGCCGCGTGAATTAAAAAGTGTTTTTTTCAAAAAATGTCGTTTCTAAGGGTAAGTATTTTACTATAATCATTGCCTATATGTTTAAACTTGGAATTAAATACTACATTTAGTACTACTTCTGTAAAATAAATGACAAACTGTGAAAAAATGCATGCCATTGCGATACGGGATATTATTTTTAACTATTTAAATCTTCTTCCAACAACTACATTTAAGATACGGGTTATTTACCTTATTTACTGCATACTTTTGTGACCTTAAACTTTAAGAAAAGATGATTTTTTGTCATTCTTTCAGATTTTATGTTTAAATAAAAATGTCGAAGTGACATTACAATGACATGACATAACTTAAGTTCGCTAGAAAGCAACTAATACTAATTTTTTATTATCAGGAAATCAGTTCTCGAAGTAGAAAAATGGTAGAGATATCTAAAAATATTATGCAGACAAATTCTCCCACACCTTTTGTGAATGAGTCTGTAAATTATGCTGATATCAGCACCTCCATTCTGGAAAATCTACCAGTCGAAACCGAAGTTATAATTCAATCAGATGAAACGCTTTTAGAATCTTGTGACGTTGCAATTAGGAAAATTGAGCAATATTCCAAGTTGCTAAACAATAGCTGCACAGGTAGGAGAAAAACTAAAAAGAAAAACATTTAGGGCGTAAGTTTAGTTACACTTTTTTAAGGCGTAAAAGTAATCCAGCTTAGTCTAAACTGTAGAAGCTACGTTAAAAACTAGCATTGTAACCAGCCAAGTACCCTATATTTTTTTTTTAGGAAATGACATAGTTGCTAACGAAGTCAACAAAACTTTGAGGGGAGATTTGGACGCAGAACAATCGAACAGGAAGATCTGGATAGCGGAAATAGAAACAATTGAAGAAGATGAAAATACTAAGCATAAAAATGACGAGGAGGAACAAAAAGATCCGGATTATGAAGCAGAAGACGAAGTAATTTCTTCTGAAGATGAAATCGAAAACGAAGCAACAGATTTGGACCACGAAGTAGAACAAGAAGCCGAACAGCCAGAGGATCTAGAAGAACAAATGCCGGAAACAAATAGAAAAAGAAATAGAATCGCTTTGAAGGAAAAGTGGGATCAAAATGTTACCAAAAAAAAGAGAATGCTAGGAACCAACTATAAGGGCTATGAAAGAAACAAAGATGGTGTGGTTAAAAAAGGAATTCTACGCCCGTCAAGAAACATTTCGATAAAATGTCTATCAGAAGCGTGCAAGAAAATGAAGAACAGGCAAAATTTGCAGACGAAGAGAGAATTAATATATTTACTAGCTTTTGGCAGAACATGAACTGGGACGAAAAACGAGTTTATGTAGTATCCAATATTGAATACGTTCTCAAAAAAAGAAGCTCTACTGGAGAAAATTCTCGACGCAGTGGAACTTTTAATTATTTTCTAAGAAAAGCTGATAATACAAAGTTTCAAGTTTGTAAAAAAATGTTTTTAGGAACCATGGGCCTTAAAGAAGACATGGTTCAGGACTGGGTAAAAAAAAACAAATCAAAACCATGGAATTAATCCACCTTTAACTGCACCCAAAGAAAATCGAAAATATAATGACCAAAAACGAAACAAATTAAAATTGTTTTTTGAAAGTTTACCAAAGATGCCTTCGCATTATTGCCGAAGGGAAAGTTGTAAGTTGTATCTTGAACAATTTTTCCAAACTAAACATGACCTCTATAAGTTGTACCAGAAGTATTGCGAAGAGAATTCATTTCCCGAACTAGTTTTAAGCAAGCCTGTATTTGCCAAATGTTTTCAGACATAAATTTAGCCCTATACCAACTCAGAAAGGATAGGTGCGATACTTGCTGTGGGTACGACACAAAAAATGTTTCTGAAGAGGAGTATCAACAACATCTTAAAAAGAAAGAACGCGCTAGAGAGGAAAAAAATAAAGACAAAGAACTAGCACAGGAAGGAAAAGTATTGAATGCTAGTGCCATTTATTATAAAACCAAATTAAGTGTTCATAACTTTACTATCCACGATATGAATACCCATGTTTGTAGAAATTATTGGTTTAATGAAACAGAGGGGGACTTAAATGCCTCTACGTTTGCAAACTTTGTTATTGATTTCATTAAAGAAAAGTGTACCAAAAAAATTCCAATAATACTTTATTCGGACGGTTGCTCGTACCAAAATAAGAATGTGGTCTTGTCAAACGCATTGCTTCATTACTCCAATAAAATAGTTATTGAGCAAAAATATTTGGAAAAAGGGCACACACAAATGGAGTGTGATGCTGTGCATTCCCTAATTGAAAGAAAATTAAAAGGGAGGACAATTGAGCTACCAAGTGACTACATAAAGGTTACACAAGAGGCAAGAAACAAACCATTTCCCCTAGAGGCTGTATACATCACACATGATTTTTTCCTTAATTATGCCGACCAAAATACTTACGTGTATAATTCGATACGAGTAGGCATAAGTACACTTCAGGCAGACAGCCCGCCGGCTCTTATCAGTTCTTATCAGCTCGGGCTTATCACACACTTCGGCGAGCCCGCCGGCAGCCGCTTATCAGTTCTTATCAGTGTGGTGTAAAATCGAAGTCTCGCCAGTGCCGTACCGGATGTACAGAATTGGAAGAACGGCGGCACGGTCATGGCCGTTGTGACATACTGATACAACAAGGTGATTCCAGCGGTCAGCGGTATACAGTTTAATTGGATAATAAAATCAAAGTCTTGCCAGTGCCGTACCGGATGTAATTACAGAATTTAAAGAAAAAACGGCGGCACGGCCATGGCAGTTGTGGCAATCGTGATGATACAATATTCAAGGTGATTAAAGCGGAGAGTGTGAAAATTCTAGCGTAAATATAAAAACTATATACAAGTGTTGTCTGAACACGTTGAACACTGGATGTCAATTAGGATATTTTGAATATTTTGTAAGCGGAGTGATATCATTAAAAAACAGGCTATAAGATATTATAGGTATTACGTGGATATTTTAGCTACATTTGTCCACGCTGAACACACGATATCAATTAGGATATTTTGAATATTTTGTAAGCGGAGTGCATTAAGAAAAAAAAACAGAGGCTATAAGATATTATATTACGTAAATATTTTAGCTACAGTTTCATGAATATTTTCACGCACTTTCGATAGTTGTTTCGGAGCTTTAGCGAAGTATTCAATCGTAGACTCTTCAGAAAAATTTTCAAAAATACCAACCATGACTATATCTTCGAGAGTTTTGCACCCAAATTCATCTTTTCTATGAGTAACTTCTAGATTATGGGGTATGTGGTGTTGCGTAACTGCTAGGGTGGGGTCATAGATTATATCATTGTGTTCTATCCTGAAATGTGGTGTAATTTTCACACCATTCGAATAGACCTTTGTACCCAGACATATTTTGGTTGCTATTCCATATTTTGCAGCCACTTCGTGGAAAATTAAACTTCCGGCTAGACACACACAGCCTGCTCGAATAAACTCCTGCTCGATACAACATTTAATGAGTTTGAGTTTGACGTACTCACGCATGGGATCCATGTCTGCTCACGTCAAGCGATAAATGATGAATGATGAACTGTCCAGACATGTTAACGCTTTTAAGCCAAACGATTTTGGGGCGTTCGACTCCTGTATATATTTTCTGACCGATGATAACCGCAAAAATATTAACAGAAGAAGCTACACACACACTTTGTGCGATATGACCGCAAAGTAGATATAAAAATATTCACTGCATTGTAAAAAAGCCACTGTGGTTGTTTTTTAGCGACGTTTCCATACTTATCATAAAACACTGAATTGAATTTTGTTACCTTGAGCAATTGTCTTTGACCTACGAACGATTGTTGATAAAAGCGGACATTCTCAGAGACAGACGTATGTCAGCTGTGACACATAGGTATCTCACACATCTGGTACGTCTCTGGCACCCCTCTGATCACGTACAACTCATATACACATCAGGTACTACTCAGCATACTTATCATAAATCACTGAATTGAATTTTGTTGCCTTGGGCGTCTCAATTGACGAACGATTGTTGAGAAAAGCGGACATTCTCAGAGACAGACGTATGTCAGCTGTGACACATAGGTATCTCACACGTCTGGTACGTCTCTGTTACGGTTCTGGTACGTCTCTGGTACGTCTCTGGCACCCCTCTGATCACGTACAACTCATATACACAACAGGTACTACTCAGACGCGGCTCTGATACCTCCTCTGAGGATATAAGTAGGTTAAATATACTAGTATTTTCCATTTAATATCATGACGTCACACGAACAACACGTATTAGCAAGAGCTGTTCGTGACAATTCGCGAACCGATCGAGAAGAACATCTCTTTAAACAAGTAACAGAACCACAAATAGCAAGTGCAGCGACAATGCCTACAACAGAAGTCACGTTTGATCATGCTTTCGGTCCACAGCTATCCGGTGGTCGCTGGGTGCTTGGAAATGTATACATAGACTATGACGATGAAAATATGTTGGTAGGCAATAAAAATTTTCACAATACACCTGGATTACAGCAGTTAATATTTTACAAGAATCCCCGGGAGCGTAGCATTCTTCTCCCACAAAAACTTCCGGGTGACCAATTGGATATATTCCATATTTATTGACCCACGGATATAGGGAGCAGATGTCAGTATATTTTATTTTCTCTCCATTTTTACAAGAATAATAGAGCTTTGTAGCATCTGTTCGTCCCCCGTAAAAGGCGTCACGAGGCTCCAATGGTAGCTGTTCGAGGAGAGGATGTTTTTCGGTAATAGCTGCAATTTCGGGGTTTATTTCACGACGAAAATCGCACTCCCATTTTACAATTACTTCGTACCCGAGAGATCTCAACTTTTCATTCTTCGCCAACGTTGCCTCGTACCGTTGCTCGTATGTAAGTGATGGGTTGTCATGTGTCGGTTCGTTACGTCTATATTTCATACATTTTGGACAACTGTGGAAGTAACAGCCCTCAAATTCAAAGACCTGTCTTGTGCTTTTGCAGTATCCATCAACCTTAAGACCATTCAATACAACTTCTCGCCCTCTGGCTGCATGTTCTATTCTGATACCTCTTTGGTGTTCTTCATATATTAACCATTGAGTAGCAATCCTAGATTGTTTATCGCGACATCTATATCCGTTCTTGGGAATTAACCCGATGGTATTCGGTTGTAAAAAGTTTCTCCTAAATATTTTATTACATGCACCAGGTAGCGTGATGGCTTCTGTGAACGGGTCGACCCCTCCTTCTTTTAAAAGCAACTCTCTGAACCTTAAGCAAGACTGAGCAAGTATGGACACGTCACTTATGCAGTAGGAAATAAGTTCTGATTTAAAGTTGAAGACATACCCTTGATCAGAGAGTTTTTTATGCCAAACGATTAGCTGATTTCTGGCGTCGTTCTTTTCGTCGAGTGAAGGGGAGTATTTCAGATTTTCAGGATCGTAATATTCGAGGGCAGGTAGTTGTCCGATGTAATCCCAGTTTCCGACTTTGTTGAACAAGTGGGGGAAGTAACCTTTTTTTTATATCTTTTAGCCCGAATACTTTAGGCAATTTTGCCAGAGGCATTGGGAAGTAGTTTAAAGAGTCGATAAAACTCACATTCCCCACTTTCATTTGTATTAGCTTCGTGCCTCTAGTTATTAGTTCGGGTGTTAGACCTGTCTTTGTTATAAGGTGGTTTAACATAAACTGGTTATCATATAGACCTCCTGCATGTCCGACTACAATTATTTTCTTAAACAGAGCCCTTTGGTTCATTACATACTCCATAAAACGAGCTACAGGGTCAATTGTTAAAACTTGATATCTAACACCACAATCACACCATCTTTTGTCTGTACCTATACATAGTGCACAGTGTTGTTCAAACACACATAAGTTGGCTTTGTGTAGTAAAGAGCCGTCAGACATAACTTCTTCTTGAGTACACTCAAGGTCATAAAATATAAATAGTACCCCGTGCATTGAAGGTTTACGTGTGTCGACGGGCATGAAACAATTGTGTGGAGAAGCTTTGAATCCGTTACATATTTTACAGAAAACTTCACCACATATGTGTTCCCGCTTTCTGGGAATCGTTTTAAGGCATATTTTGCAAGAGATTAACCGTTTACATAGTTTACTTTGTTTATGGTAATCGTAGCAGATCTGTCCTCTGAAATACCGATTACACCCATCACATACGATTTTCACACTTGATTTACATGGGGTGATTGTTCACATGCTGGACATGTTTTTTCACATCGGTGCATATTATATCCGTGGGGTGTGTGGCAATGTTCGCAGAAATAGTGACAGCAAAAAGCAGACGTCAACGATATAATCACGTTATAATGATTTTCGTGATAAAGAAGATTGATTTTCTTGTTTCCCCCTACTCCTTCATACAAGACATCCTTTGTACCGTAGTTGTATACCGTTATTGTATAGTCGGTCAAATATTCTTGGAATTTTTTCAACTCCTCCAGACCACCACCCTCTTTGGGTAGTTCGATACCACTGGTTGTTAATAATTCCAAAGTTTTCTGAGTCTGGAGACCCTTCGTTACTCTTATCTTGTTTTTGTCAGGGGCATTGTCGGCGTACGCTTTAGCTACAACCACTGCTCTAGCCAGGCATAAATGGTCTGTATTATTTATTACTATAATACCACCACGTTTAGCACACTCTTCGTCAAAGTTGTTGTACCTACGACCTCGTCCTTTACCTTTAGGCATTTTCACGGTTGTGGCTGCTAGACAAAACGTCTCAGTGTCAAAACCTGCCGAATTAGATTGGTAGACAGCACATATCATCGACCATATGTCTTCAAATTTCACCTCGGATGCAGGATTAAACCGCAACCAACCATCACCACGACTAAACTCTTTCGAGCAAAAAGTAAAACCAATTTGATCACTCGACTCTGTTCCCTCGGTCACCTTATTGATAACATCCTCCATGCCGGAGCGTACCCATTTTAGTGGATCTGCCCCTTCGGGAATTGGGCGGATTTTAAATTCCACCGTTCTACCAGTTAGGTTGAATTTTCGAACTTTTTTAATAACATCTTTAGTTATCAAAAACTTTTCCATCTTGTGTTGAAAAATTTCCAAAATTTTTGAAAAAAAGTATGTAGGCACAAGAGCAACTGATAACGTCTGAACGAGAGCTGGTTATGCCACTCCGAGAAGTAAATCAAAAAAATGTTTCTAGACTTACCACAAGAGCAACTGATAACGTCTGTAGATAACAAGAGCTGGAAAGATTATGATTCTGCCGCTCCGAGAAGCTCTTTAAATAGGGTCGAAAAGGGGGCGTGGCTTATTGATATTCTCAGGAGAAAACATTCTTTTAAGGTAATTAGTTCGAGTTTATTCAAAGTAACATATGTTTTAAAAAATATTTCATCATGGAATTACTGTTGTGAATCCTTTATAAATATATAGGTGTTATTTTCCACAATTATTACGATAATGTGTGTGTGTGGTTAGATAACCTCACTTTTACGATAACCTGTTTTGTCACACTGAATCAGTTTTTAGAACTTTGCGTAGTATTTAATAGTGGGAATGGGAAAATGTACGGGAAATGACATGTAACTACATGTCTGTACTAAGAAGCGGGCACCAAACGTGTCCAGCTCATGATGCGTAATCTCGTATTTCATTGCGGTAAGCGTGAAAATATAAAAATTGTAATATGAAAATTCGTTGAAAACTCTTATCGGTGTAGTACGAACGTAACCTTGAATATTCACGATAATTTGAAAAAACTAAATAAGTTGATGTACTATATAATATTACTATGAAAGCTGAGCGTCACCGGAAAAGGTGATAAGAAAAATTATGATAATTTGAAAAACAATGTAAAAGTTTAAATTATATAATTATAAAAAAAAGGAATCGAAAAATATCTGATAACAACATCAATAGTCGATATTTTAGAGGCGTGTGGTTTTTAAATATGGTAAAACAATGTAAATCGTGAAAATATCAAATATGCTGTGGTGGTTGAAAATAGGGGAAACAACATAAGTTGTGAAAATATTTTTAAATTCTACAAAAAAAACATTCTTGGGTGTACCTGGTGAAGTTTTAAAAATGAAACAGTTTGTTGATACCCTGTGTTCGGTGTGTTTGACATCTCGAACACGTGACGTTTGACGTGTTTTTTATATTTACGCTAGAATTGGCTTCTCTCTCGTCGCTGGTGCTAGTCATGACATCTCGGCCACGTGACGTTTAACATGTCCAGTATCGAAAAAAAAAGAAAATTCCGACTATTACTTGCCCTGTGGAGTAACGTTCAATCGTTACAATGTAGCAGTTTTAGCGGTCAATATGCGGTAATACTAACTATATAAACAAAAACATGTTTTTCTGGGTATATATATAGGCTTAAGTTGAGAATTTTCAAAACACCATGGCTGATTACCTAGTTCGTTGCTTGATTTTTTCTGCAGGTATTGATGACCAACCGTTAATGTGTCATGATGTGAGAGTGGTCGAGGAAGACGTATCTCTTTGTATTAATCTGTTGTTGCGGCGCGTCAACGATTTACACCATATACCTATTTATATGTTTGAATTCACCATACCTCTAGAAGATCAAAGCGAGGGTTCCATCGTTAGCATCCATTTTTATTTGGATAACCAACTAATGACGTATTACACATATTACCTTCAGAACCCTCAAGATGGTGGTTTTCTAGAGACATTTTATGACCACGGGGAGAGAGAGTTTTCTATCGTTGGGGATAACAATAATTGGATCCCTCCTTACGACCGTGAAGAATTACCCATAGTAAGTTTTTTTCCAATTTCTTACTGTTGTAAACTACTTTCATTATTTCTGAAAATGTATTATTTCTACACAGCGTTGACAAAACTTTTACATTGTTCTATTATCCATATTTTTTCTGTTGTAAAAGCGTTTGCTATGTGGTTTGAAACATATACTTACAATAAACTATGAAACATTAATTTAATTTGAATACTATTAGCAAAAAAATTTAATGATGGAAATAAAATATATTTGATTACTATGAGACTAAAAAAAAATTATGAAAAATAAACTGCAGGTTCTTACCAAACTGATTAATTTATTTGGTGATAACAAAGCCAGTTCTCAGGACTTTGTTATCTGATGGAAATTTAGAAACTAGAAAAAATTAGATAAGGAAAGAAATTTAAGGGCGCCACTAATTTTGTTTCCTAAAACAAAATTAGAAAAAAAATCAAATAAATACAATCAGCTAACTTGTAACCTTTGCTATCTACTCAAAAATAATAAAGTTAATTGAAAATGACAACTGATGGTGGAGGTTTAATAAATAAAACTTTCGCTAAAAAAAATTAATATGGATATACTATATTACTATAAATGTTGAAATATTTACTGTGTACAAAAAAAATAACTAAAACTAAAAAGGGTTAGTAAAGCTTAATTATATACTAAAAAATGGTCATCAGATTTGTAACAAAAAAAAACGTAACCGTAAAGCAATACAACCTCAGTATTTTGTCTTCTATAATTCTGGTCTTGAAGCGTTGTCCGTAAAGAACTGGTTTTTCTACCTTCGGACGTATACAAAAAAAATATTGAGTAGGTATACTAGAGTTACAGCTGTACACCCTCTTATGAAAGAGACTGGTGCTCCGCTGCGCTGCTAAGAGATTTGGAACTTCTAGGTTTTCCAATAAAAATATCGGTACTCCAGGATACTAAACCATAAAAATTGTATCCCCTAAACTGTATCCAAGATACTGTACTTCGAGAAACGGTATTTCCAGAAACCGTGTGGCCAGAAAATGTATCCCAGAAACCGTGCTATAATGGAATATACAGTAGACATCAGAAAAACAATAAAGAAACTATAAGATTTATAAACATTAACTACAATTGAATACTATAATTTATAACTTTAGGATTCCTGATTTATAAAAAAAAATAGATGAACAATCTGACAAAATAAAAAAATTATATGATGATAAAGAGAATTTACAAGGAATATGTCAGTAAACTGATAAATCCATGTGGCACCCAAAATGGGTATCCATCTTGTACTAGCTAAATTGTTTCACAAAAAAAAATGGTACATTTTCCAATAACAAAATTTTAAATTAAGAAAGCAACAACATAATGTAATTACATACCAGTAATCCAGATTCTTATTAAATAAGATCTTCGTAAATTTTCGTTTTTTTATACAGCACACAAGATATTTCTAAAGATTACTGCACAGTTTCTATTTTCTTTATGTTGTTTCGTCGACTGACGATATGAGAAGACCTTCTCCGTTCATATTTAAAGAAAGTTCAAAATTTTAAATTTCGCGGTATAATAGCTATAGAATATTGATTTTTGGTTAATGAATTTATTCCACCACAAATCACAAATGTGAAATAATTTATTTATTTTTCGATGGCAATATTTTTAGAAAATCGATGCATTCTATTCCACCAAAAATCAACATTTTAAAGAAATTAATCTATGAATTTATTAACTGAAAGGTTGAACGCAAAGTTCACGTTTCAGGTTGAAAATGGTTATTATTTAACCATGTTCACGATCGACACCTCAAATTGGTACACCCCGCGCATGACGTCACAACATTACGTCCAGTTTTACGACCTTCAGTCACGTTTTGCACACGTCACGCTTTGTATACGGCACCCTTTGTGCACGTCACAATTATGAATAATAAAACAATGTAAAAATTTTTGCCAACGCAGAAATAATACAGCTTTCAGAAATAATCAAAAACCTCTAACCCATAGTAAGTTTTTTCAATGTCTTTGCTGTCTTTGATTATTTCTGAAAGTTGTATTATTTCTGCGTTGGCAAAACTTTTACAATGTTTTATTATTTTTTCTTAGCTATGTGGTTATTTGTGCACGTCACAATTATGAATAATAAAACAATGTAAAAATTTTTGCCAACGCAGAAATAATACAGCTTTCAGAAATAATCAAAAACCTCTAACCCATAGTAAGTTTTTTCAATGTCTTTGCTGTCTTTGATTATTTCTGAAAGTTGTATTATTTCTGCGTTGGCAAAACTTTTACAATGTTTTATTATTTTTTCTTAGCTATGTGGTTATTTGTGCACGTCACAATTATGAATAATAAAACAATGTAAAAATTTTTGCCAACGCAGAAATAATACAGCTTTCAGAAATAATCAAAAACCTCTAACCCATAGTAGTTTTTTCAATGTCTTTGCTGTCTTTGATTATTTCTGAAAGCTGTATTATTTCTGCGTTGGCAAAACTTTTACAATGTTTTATCATTTATATTATTTTTTCTTAGCTATGTGGTTATTTGTGCACGTCACAATTAGGAATAATAAAACAATGTAAAAATTTTTGCCAACGCAGAAATAATACAGCTTTCAGAAATAATCAAAACCTCTAACCCATAGTAGTTTTTTCAATGTCTTTGCTGTCTTTGATTATTTCTGAAAGCTGTATTATTTCTGCGTTGGCAAAACTTTTACAATGTTTTATTATTTTTTCTTAGCTATGTGGTTATTTGTGCACGTCACAATTATGAATAATAAAACAATGTGAAAATTTTTGCCAACGCAGAAATAATACAGCTTTCAGAAATAATCAAAAACCTCTAACCCATAGTAGTTTTTTCAATGTCTTTGCTGTCTTTGATTATTTATGAAAGCTGTATTATTTCTGCGTTGACAAAACTTTTACATTGTTTTATTATTTATATTATTTTTTCTTAGCTATGTGGTTGGAAATGGTTATTATTTAACCATGTTCAACCTCAGGCTATATCAATCAGGGATAGGATGGATAGTTGGTTTTTAATAAAACAACAATAATTATTGTGGAAGGGTCACACATCTATTGACTTCTGAAATACATATTAAATTATTATTTAATTTAGGTATAACTAATTACCTTACCTTATGACCCAAACCACCACTGCCGGCACCGGGCGATACCCCGTCGGTACTGGGTCGTACCAGAGCGATGCACCCTGGTACGACCCGATGCTTATGAAGTCGAAAGGTCTGTAGTTTGTCGGGAGTCCATTCACTGATACTGTTAGTATATCCAGCAGCTGTAAAGTGCATAAGATAAATATCAAATATATGACATTTGTAATATACCTACGGCTAGGTGCATCGGTAGCCTCTGCCGGATAACTTGCACTATTTGTTCTGAAAAAAAATAGACTAGTAAGATTTTGACAATAAAAAAAAACGTATGTTCCTTACCCATGGTTCTCGTTGATCAACTTGGTCTGTGATATTGATATTAAAATTCACAGTTTTATTTGCTTCCCCACCGCTTGTGCTATTATCTTCCTTTATTCTTCCCGGATTTCTAACCACTATCTTTTACCCACAATAGCGACCTTTGCAAACTACGTTGTAACAAAACTGATAATTTATAAAATAACATTTTGTATGCATTATTTCACTACGCATTAAGTATAAAAAACAGTCATGGCTGAGTGTGAATATCTCTTAAAAATTGATTTAACACTTTCACATATCAGTTTATTCAGTTATTATCGTCCAGTTCAAAGGGGTAGCTCTGTATTTATATGTTTTAAGTTAGGCGGTGTTTTTTATAGGGAGGAAGTGTTGTTGAGAGGCAACTATGGTGAAGGGGATGTTTTACAAGTACAGTTCCATAACTCCGGCACCCGATTTTTAGTTTTTAACTATTATATTAATGAACATATTTATGAAATAGTCAATGGTACTGAGGGTATATTTGTTGACGGATTTTATAATAGTTATATTTCTGTCATACCCATGGAACATATAGTAACTTTCTTTGGTAAGTTTTCAGGAAACTCTGTAGGAAAATGGGGGGTTGGTAAAACTCTGTTACGGTGGAAAATGAAGTGTTCAAAATTATATTATTCTAGTGTTACTTTGTTGCTTACTCACCTCTATTTTTTTACAGAAAACCTTTTTAACTAATAAAACTTTTGATGAGATCACCCGACCTGTATATTTATGTACCTCTATATTAGGTTTTAAGTGCATATTTGAACCATGTATAGATTTTATTCGCTAAAAAATATCAATGGCTGTTTTTTCCCAATAAAATACTATCCTTCATTGTAGCAATTTGAAAAAGTAATCGCCCCATATTTTAAAAGAGGGTAACAATTTGTGTTATTGACTTATGGGTGTATACCGCGTCCTAAGATCATGTGTCAAAATAATTTTTTACAGAAAACCTTTTTAACTAATAGTACTTTTGATGACCTCACCCGACCTGTATATATGTAAGTATACCTCTATATTAAGTTTGAAGTGCATATTTGTACCATGTATAGATTTTATTCGCTAAAAATATCAATGGCTCCTGTGTTCAGCGTGTTGCCTCGGACACGTGGAATGTGGTTAGATAACCTCACAGCGATGCGCTCCTTTTGTGGGGGTTTGCTAAAATTATTGATTGTTCTGAAAATCTTTTTCTAATTTTTATGACAAGAGATGGCGGAAAGTGTAGATAAGAAACTGTGATAACGGTTCACGAGTCAGGTGGCATAGAACTATGAAACGTGTTGCAATGTATAGATAAGAAAAAGTTATTTGTAAAGTTGCTTGCGTAATGTTGGGGTTGGAGGTCTAAATATAAAAATAGGGTAATTTTCAAAAAGTTTTGTGCACGAGCCAGGTTGGTGATTCATCATGTATCACCGGATATTGTGCTGTAATGTGGTTGGTCAAAATAATGCGAATCAGAAAAATATTTATTTACATAGGTTAGCATAAGTACAATTAGTTTTTTACTGAAGTAATTTTTAGACAAAAAGTTTCCGTTGAGTTGGTATATTTCCCAGACGTTGTAACATCTTTGGTGAGTTAACCAAGTTAATGGCGACCCTCCACAATAAAACCAAGTTATCCATTACCGAACGCTGAAGCAAACATTTGTGTATGGGTTGGTGTTGATCCACCGTCAAATTCAGGCGCCGTGGTTGAAGTCTTACATAGCTTTGAATACAGGAACGAGGGCCACGAGTTTGAAAAGAACCAAATTAATGAACAATGCAGTGTTTGGTAAGTTCCAATATTAAAGATAAATCCAAAATACTAATGTACCCTTTGTTTCAGGTAAAACAATGGAAAACGTTCGAAAGAGGGTGAAGCTTTTAACAGAGTGGAACGGAAGGTATGGTGCGGACATCGACAAGCCCGAGTTCAAGAATAGCACAATTTTTAGTGAAAAGCCCGCAGTAGAATTGCGGAAGGTTCAGATCTGACCTATATATGTGGGATAGGCAATCCTAGATCTTGCCAAAACTACAATTTATGATTTTCACTATGGATTGATGCTTTCCCCTGCTGCTCAGTCATGTACACAGACACTGCTGATTTATGAGCTCCATCAAGACCCTTATGAAGCGTGACTGTCATCGGCGCTTACAAGCGATTATGCTCCCGGAAATATGGCATTCCTCTGGTAAATAAGAAAGTCTTGGGAAGGATGAGAATAATGGCGTTCCAATGACTGAGTACGTGGGCCTCGAAACTCTACACAACTAAGGTGTTGATGATGATGTCGCTAAGAAAGGGAAGAGGTGATGAAGGTTATGATGAGAAATAGAGTCTGAACTTGAGAACGTGGGGGTGACAAAGGAAGCTAAGGGAGGTTGTAAAAACTACAATAACGTTTGAAGATTATGAAGAATGTCTCGATACCTGGCAACAGAAAACTGTAGTTCAAAATCTGATTCTGAAAAAACATCAGGTCCACAGCCCAATGTTGTCCTCAGCCCTGAGGATGATAAACGTTGTTTGGTCCCTGGATACCCTGGGGACACTATTCAATAACGGACTGAAAAATTCTTATATACCTTACGTTTACTTCATGACGACTACAGCAAATGTCGTTGTCATAAATCTATTTTTTCCTATGATTTATTATCAGTTCGACAGCCTGTAATCATTGAATTTTATTCAAAGTATTTCAAAATACCTCATAAAATACATCCTGGGAACGTGTGTGTGTACCTTTACATTGGGCACCTGAAATCCAACAAGCGAATAAAGGTTAGAAGAATGCCTCTCAATTTTGGGAAACTGTGTATTCACGCCTTTACGTTTCGAATTGGACACCCAACAAGAAATAACGAGTGAATGTCGTCAGAACGCAGACGAGGACCTACTACTTAACCGATGGTAGGCCTATTGGTAATATTATACTGTTCTGCTGTATGGTATTTCCAATGGGGAATCCTAAAACGAGGCCTTAAACACCTCCGATAATCTCTGATTATTGCCTCCAGGGTTGGCCGTGGAAAGAGGTGTATTTTATAATATTATTCAGTTTAAAGTCCAACTCCTGGAATTTCAAGTATAACGCAAACATTTAAAATGTCGCTAACAAATATCTGAAGAAAAGTCGCATCATGTAACTACATATGAATAAAATTATCAACGATATGTCATAATTTATCAGCTTTGGAATCTAATTTGTTATTGCTTCACTCTGTATATATAAAGAATGTTTCGTAAAAATTAATGTTTCCTGTAATATTGTCGTTCTATCTAATATGTGCGAAAATATTCACTATAGCTAAAATATTTACGTAATATAATATCTTGAAGCCTATGTTTTTTATCGCCTACAAAATATCCTTTATCGTTCACACTGTCCGATCACCTTGTTCAGTATGCCACACATCTGGCAAGACTTCATCCGACCGCTCACCTTGTCGGCCATGACCGTGCCGCCGTTTTTTTCTTCCAATTCCGTAATTGCATCCGGTACGGCACTGGACTTCGAGCTGATAAGAACTGATTAACGGCCGTGACCGTGTTCTTACATACGGCACTGACCACTCACCTTCCAATTCTTACATCCGGTACTGATAAGAGAGTATGGAAACGTCACTAAAAATCAACCACAGTGGCTTTTTTACAATGCAGTGAATATTTTTATATCTACTTTGCGGTCATATCGCACAAAGTGTGTGTGTAGCTTCTTCTGTTAATATTTTTGCGGTTACCATCGGTCAGAAAATATATACAGGAGTCGAATGCCCCAAAATCGTTTGGCTTAAAAGCGTTAACATGTCTGGACAGTTCATCATTTATCGCTTGACGTGAGCAGACATGGATCCCATGCGTGAGTACGTCAAACTCAAACTCATTAAATGTTGTATCGAGCAGGAGTTTATTCGAGCAGGCTGTGTGTGTCTAGCCGGAAGTTTAATTTTCCACGAAGTGGCTGCAAAATATGGAATAGCAACCAAAATATGTCTGGGTACAAAGGTCTATTCAAATGGTGTGAAAATTACACCACATTTCTGGATAGAACACAATGATATAATCTATGACCCCACCCTAGCTATTACACAACACCACATACCCCATAATCTAGAAGTTACTCATAGAAAAGATGAATTTGGGTGCAAAACTCTCGAAGATATAGTCATGGTTGGTATTTTTGAAAAATGTATGGTGAACGAGTCTACGATTGAATACTTCGCTCCGAAACATCTATCGGAAGTGCGTGAAAATATTCATGAAACTGTAGCTAAAATATTTACGTAATACAATATCTTAAAGCCTGTGTTTTGATATTGCTTACAAAATATCCTTATATCGTTCGATCACCATGTTCAGTATGCCGCCGCCTTCCTGTAGGTACGGCCGACCGCTCACCTTGTTCAGTGTGTCCATGACCGTGCCGCCAATTCTGTACATCCGGCACTGGCGATCGAGGCGTGATTCATACTAATGCACCTACGGCACATGTGACGTTTTGACGTTTTACATTTGACATTTTCTCCGCTACACTCTGTTAAACCAAAGATACTTTCGATCCATATGGACACATGTTTTATACACTCTGTATATGTTAAACCTACCTAAGATACTTTCAATCCACCCTGTATATGATTACTCGCTTATCTCTTCTTCCCTCTGGTCGACACGTTGTTTTAATATAATCTAATAAAATATTCGGCGTTAACCGCAGCTCGGTGACCTTGAAGGGATTTCTGCCCGAACTGATAAGAGCCGGCGGGCTGTCTGCCTGAAGTGTACTTATGCCTACTGATGTTTGATAAAACTCCAAAATAATTTATTATTAACTACTCCTATGATGTAGAAAAAATGTACAAAGAAATTTTTTGGTTAAATTTTGTGAAAAGTATTAGTTTTCTTTGTAAAACGTAATTATAATTACACAGGTGAAGTATAATATCACCTTGTACAAGTAAAAATATTCCTTTTTTGCTCTATATACCAATAAAAATTATAACAATTGTGAGAAAAAAAATATATAAACATCTGTTCCATTCGGCCAGGTGGTATTATTCGTACGACATGAACAAAGTTGGTAAACAATCGGCTAATAAATGGAGATATTTTATTTCAAGACTGTAATAAAAATAAATACCGGGGTAATTGGAATGATTTTCTAGTGAATCAATAGGAAAAATATTCAGAAATGAAAGGGAACTTGGTGGCATACAACAGGATGCCCGAGACTTGTCACCGCTGACATCTTTGGTGTCGTATTTGCACTATTTTCTAATGCGTAGGGTACCTATACATAGCCCGCTTTGTATGTTATTGGCACTCATATATATGTTGTAATTTTTAAATCTTATTTAATAAATAACTAATTTGGAAGTGTTATGGGGTTATTTTAATTTTTCGAATCGATATATAAGCCCACATCTTCCTATTTATATTAATTCTTGCATTTGAAATTTCCCAAAAATGGCAAACAAACAGATAAAATTACAAAATTGTGAAAGTTTACCTGTTGCTTTTCATAAATAAAATTATGACAAGTTACTTTGTATCGTGTCCAAAAAGGGAGGTAGACTTATGCAATTGTCTAAATTCGTGTGGTCTGCTCTTTTGTATTGATATACTTGTGGACAAATCATTTATTGCATAATTTATCTTTAAAATTAATTGTATTGTAAGCAATTTTTATCATCGATATAATGACAGAGGCCAAAGTAACATCTCTATGAATATACTATCAAAGGATTTGTGGGAATTAAAGAAAATTGTATTTGACAATTTTTTCATATTATCAACCATTTCTTTCAAGAGTACTTTTCAAAAGACATAACTTCAATAAAACAATAAAAGTCATTTCTACTTTATTTGTGAAATTTTAACAACTAATTAATAAAAACAAAAAATTAATTCTGAAATAAAAAAACAAATATGTTTAACAAAAAAATTAATAAATCATCTTTTTAAATATTCAAAACAATTTATAAACAAAAATAAAATTTGGCAACAGTTTTACTATAATACAAAGTTAGTCCAGAGTTCTTTCAGGCCAGGACTGTTTAAAAGCTTCTAGTGCACAATCAAGTCCTAAAGGTTTTTTTATTTGGAGTTGGAGTTTCACTAGTCATGTTAAATCATTATACATGGTGGAAAATGGGTTATACAAATAATAAAAAAAACCTACATAAAAAGTATTTTAATTATTATAAATAGTAAAAAACCTTACATAAAAAATATTTTAATTATAAAATGATAAAACCACTAAAAATAAAACAAAAATTCTAACAATTGTAAAAATGAACAAGTTGTGTCATTTTCTGCCGGACAGTTGCGGCATTCTCTTGCATTTCTATATTCAATAATTTAGAATGATGATGCATTCTACATTTTAAAAATATTTCTACTATTTTGCGAACGAGTTGAATCTCGTGACACTCTTCACACTCTTGTGTGACAGGATGTTTGGGTAGAAAAATATTAATTTCTGACGAAAAATATCGCATAGCTGTATTAATAATCAGTTTTTTTAAATTCATTTTACTTTTCAGGATTTTTTCTCTTTCTAAGATTAATCGATGCCTTTCAGTAAAGTTCACAATCTTGTCAACAACTTCAGAAGGATATATAAGTCCACCACGAGTAACAACATTTGTAAATTGCTTGAAATTTTGTGAAGGTGCACTGTACAGATGATCGTGATTTAAAGTATTACCCCTATTTAATAAAATGTTGATACAGTGATGGCATGTGGTATGATTAATTAGCAGCCAGACTATATAACCAGATATATAGAATATAACATTTTCCTGAAAATCACTTAATGTCCTGTCTTCCAATCACTTAATGTAATTAAATATTTTATTTGGTTCATCATTTCGTTCCAAAACATCTTGGTGTTGCCTTTCTTCAGAACGAAATTCAAAAGCAGGAGTGCAATAACTTTCAAAATCAGAGCAATTTGCACTAACACTTGAAGTTACTGAATTTCTGTACAGTAATTGCCTTAATGCCCATTTGAGTTGCTGTGTGTTTGGATTATTATTCCATCCACCTCTAGATCTTATACAAGAAAAAAATATTTCTAGGTGGTCCTGAGAACATTTGTAGGATAAGAAATAATCCAGTGGATTACTTTCCAAATTGAAAAGATCTTGGACTAATCCCAAAGTACTTTCCATTGTCAACAAGAAACCAAGTGCGAAAGTTTTACGTACATGCATTAATAAAGGCACATCTTCAATACTCAAACTTTTTGAATATTGTTTTGTATTAGTAAACACATCTTCAAAATATTTTAAAGTATTTGGCCTAATAGGTGCCTTAAAGCCTTTTCCATATGGATTCCTACAATTTAAAATGTCAAAGATTTTGTCTATTGTTCGTATGAACTCTACAGTTGCAGAACTTCCTTGAAAATCCTTAGTCCCACATTTTTCTAGATACTCAATAGCATCTGCTACGCCACTAATCAATGTTTGAGCAGCTAATCTCACGTTCATAATTTTGTTTTTATAGTTTACGTGATGTGAACTTTGTGAATTGGCTAATTTCGGTTTTTCAGAGTTTTGAATTTTATCCAAAGCTTTTATGTATTCCCAACTGATTTTCCTGAATTTGAATGGAAGTTTTTATTAGCAAGAGCATTTCTTGCTAATTTCAACATGTGGCAGATATCTAGCATACAATACACTTTGATGGTGGAGTTACTAGGATGGAGAAAAAATGAAATTAATTTATCATGCACAATATCACAACCTAATTCATTATAAGTTCAAATATTGGCTTGTGCTCCATCTGAGGTTATTGATTTTATAGTGATCCCAACATCAAATAAACTTCTTAAGCAAGCAGTGACTAACTGTGTCTGTAAGTTAGCATCTGCCCTATTGGTAAAAAAATATGCAACCGGACATTTAAAACTATTGGTGTAGCTAACAATTTGAAGAAATAATGCTTCTGTTGCAGGCATTTCATGATCCACATCAATTATATCACCAAAATTTAGAATTTAGAATTTCAGGACGTTTAAATGGAAAACTATAAAAGAAATAAAGAAATCTTATACATCATTGCTACTCACACCTCAACATGTAACATAAATTTCATTTATTTGTTATAACATTTTTACATCCATAAGCAACACAATAAATATCCATTCTTTTTGTCTTTAATATATATTACCACACAAAAAAAGTAAACAAATCAACAGCAAAATTCAAGCTTTATAAATTCACTCTGCTCTGAAAATTGCAGTAAACTGATGGCACACTCCAAAACAACATTTATTTTAACTAGAATAAGGGTTTTTCCACAACAAAAGTACAATCTAAAATGAATAAACTGGGATTTCTAACCGATTATGCAAATTATCCAATCTACGACCTAAAGTAAGAGAGAGATAGGTTACCGTCACATCAGGCTATCTCTGTCTGTTGCCCCTGACACACTTTCTCTAGTCTTTTACGACGGTCATTCCAGTTACGTAGTATAGAGTTCTATGGTTAATGCTAGTTAACATCCTATTAAAAGAAATAAATTTCGGACAACAGCATATCCGCACTATTCCTCCGTCTTGAAATCTAAAGGATTTGATATGCCAATGAAATTACCTCAAATTAAGAAATTTGAAAAAATTAATGATATTTCTGTATATGTTTACATGTTAGAGTATAATGTAGTGAATGAAAAATCATTTTATGTAGTAGTACCAGCACGATTAGCTGAAAAAAATTAAATCATTACTTATTCAAAACCAATATTTTGTAACTTAAAAGTCCCAGGCTAGAGCACTCCACCCCAGGGAGTGGAATTCGGCACCAATTGAACTATTTTATTCGCTATCACTGGGATGGGGTGTACAATTAATATTGAATTGGACGCCACCAGCTTTCTAATCGAACGAATGCAATAAAAAAACAGAAACAAAAGGTGGAAAGCTGGAAACACCTCGTAAAAATTAACGTAAGTTACTTAAAAAAAATTAACAAAATGAACCTACTTAATACCGAATACGTGTATCCAATTTAATAAATATTGAATAATCAATACAAAAATTTAAGATATTGAATATTTATTGGTTTATCCAAAAATTTGTATAAATTGAATACACAAAAAACCAAACGAAGAGGGTACCAAAGTGTAATATACCAACCAACTTCAAATCTTACACACGCTAAAGATAAGACGAAGGAACTTATCTTAGAGGGCTGGGATGTTGGGCAGCTCTTAGCGCGATGGCGACGATGGCGGCGATGGCTTCAACAGGCGGCGTACCTCGTGCACGGGAACAGGAACTGAAACTTGCCTAAAAGTTGCCTAACTTGCCTAAAGGTGAATAGCTCAAACTTGCCGGCTGCGGAGCTGCGGAAAAAAAAGAAAAAAAGGGATAAGGAACTAGAGAAAACAGTAGGGAAGGAACGAATAAATAGAACAGATCGGGTAAAAAGGAGCTTATGCTATAACGCATATAAAATCCGAACTCCACGTGTTAAAAAAAACAACTTGACAGTGATCTGTTTTATTCTATTCGTTTTGTTCCTCAAATATACAAAAAATGCAAATTAGCAAATAAGCAATAAACATAAATAAGCAGTAAGCACTACCCTAGAAAATAACCTAGGGAAAATACAATAATTAACTTACCAACCAGACGAGAAAAATTTGTTCACCCACAATAAATTGAAAATATATTTGAATGTTGCCTCAGTGGCAGTTAGAGGAAAAAGAATGAGTTCGAATCGAAACTTGAAATTTCGGATATCTAAAGATAAAAGTAGAAGGGGAATTTGATAAAATTAATGTTTTATTTTGGAGTGACTAATGCAACAAGGAAACGGCATGTTTAGAAATTCAGTAGAGATTTGGGAGGAAGTGACTAATGTGCCACAAAAATTAACTAAATAAAATAGTTTTTAAAACGAAAAACGTAACAGGCTAAACAGCATGTTACATCCCCTCTCCTCGGGAGAAAAAAAAATAATTCACAGAATTACTTTTTTTTTGTAAACATAACAGTCTACGAAGAATGGGAAGCAAGAACAAAAAAACTGTTGTGAACATCCAAAGAAAAAGTAGTGCTTACATATAACTCAAGAGAATGAATAAATTGATGAACATGAACCATTGAATAAAAAGAGAAGAGAAGTGGCGAAATTTGGTTGAGGAGATTGTCTAAAATTTCCACCGGAAAGTGAAATGATATTTCTAAGTTCATACCAAAAAAAACTCAAGATGCTTAACATCTTAACGATAAATAGAGAAATCCTAATTTCTCAACGAAGCAGAAAAAAAATCACCTGTTGTGATAAGGGGTAAGTATGATCAAAAATCAAAAAATGACAAAATTCACGGTAAGCATTTTTTAACAGGAAAGCGAAAACCTCCAAAAATTCCGTCATGGGAATACTATTGCAAGATATTGTATGAAAATAAACACGGTAAAACTAGAATAAGTTAATTATTTAACGTGACCAAAAAAAAATATGTGTGCATGTATAATACGATAGAGAACGTAATAATGAAGATGTAACCAAACAAGGCATGGTCTTTCCCCCCCTCTCCTCCAATCGGAAAGTTTGGAAGGAAGAAACCCACCAAGACGGAACCAAATGCTAACAAATTAGGGATAGCACACATAACAACAAAAACTAGAAGAAATTATTAAATTACATATTTTTAATCAATCTGAATCTAAACGTGCTGCGATAAGCAACTAAATTATCAGATGTGGAGTTGTAAACCACAAATAGATAGATGTCTCGAAAAAAGTTTTGTCATCAACTGAGGTAAACAAATATGCCAGAATAAAATACTATAGTATGTATCAGTCAGTACACAGGTAAAACTATATAATTCGTCAATTTTCGTACAAAAAGACAATGTGTTCTCGTATCAAAACATAAGGATAGCAAAATAAAGCGTATATTGAGAACAAAAGCGCTACCAAGCAAAAAACATAATTTCTCAATATACACACGATAAGGGACTGCTACAAAATAAACTGAATACAAAATTTGCCAAAGCAAGGATTTCAGAAAATGTTTGAGCGTAATGGTTGTTCCAAAATATGCTGGATTATGAAGGTGCAAGGAGCAAGAAAATTCCAGAAAATTTGAAACATTCACGGAAGAACATCGTTTTTGGCATTTCAAAATCCCAAAAACAAAAAGATACGATAAAACACAAACATAACACAAGAACTGTATTATGGACAACGTCTAAAATATACTAATAAATATGTACTCACGATACAAAATCAAGAGATAACAAAAGAGCATAATATAGAAGGTAACGGTATTACTGTTTACCACAAAAATATCGTATAGAGGTTCTATGACATATACGAGGACCTTAGTTCCAGATAAATAATAGATACAAAATGTTTTTTATCTTGAAACGAAAGAAAAAGAAAAATAGTCACGTTAATATAATTGCTTACTAAGTTATATAAAAAAAATACGAGAGAACTCTAAATTAATCAGAATCACTATTAGATCTGACTCGCAAATTATAATGATTATTAGACAAATCTAAATTATCAGAAAGTTGAACAGAAGGTTCATCATCAGGAAGATTTTCATCTACATCAATAAATTGGTTTTTTAAATCTGTAACATGCCAGTTACCTAAATCATTACCAGATAGATCTTTTAAATTGTAAACTAATTTAGAAATAACTTTGTTGACAACACAGGGTATATATTTAGGAGCAAATTTAGCTGCAAAATTATTAGATTTGGACGAAAGAACATAATTCTTTTTCCATAACCTGTCACCAACATGAAATTGCAAATCTCTCTTTCTCAAATTGTAATGTTTTGCATTTTTTTCGTATGCGTTTTTTAACTTATTCCGAATATCTACAAAAAGTTTAGGAAGGGTTTGAACATCGTTAACCAATTTCAATTTATCTCCAGTGTTAATTATGTTATTCGCGTTTTCGTAAATTGCACCATAAAAATCTCCACTTAACGTAACGTTTCGAGCAAAATTTAGAAAAGCTGGGGAGTAACCCGTAACGTCATGTTTCGCGGTTCTGATTGCTTGTGCAACTCTGTGTAGCGAATTATCCCAGTTATTATGAGACGAATTCTCATGAATATAACATCTTAAAGCTGTAACAATTGTTTTGTTAGTTCGTTCTGTGTGATTTGCTTGTGGATGATAACGAGCGTTATAAAATATTTTTTGCACCTTATATTGCGACATTAAATTCTTAAAAAGAAAGAAGGTAAAAACAGAACCATTGTCAACAGAAAAAATTTGTGGAACACCAAAAACAAGAAAAACTTGGTTTTCTATAAATTTCACAATGCCCTTAGCAGTTGCGTGTTGCATTGGATGAACAAGACAAAATTTTGTGAACCAATCGGTAATTACTAAGACAAATCTGTTACCAGATTTTGATTTAGGATAAGGACCTATCAAATCAGCAGAAATCCATTGCCATGGAAAATTTATATCTTTATACTGACCCATAACACCAGCTTTAGGTAAGTTTTCTGTTTAACAAGAACCACAAACTGAACATTTATTAACGTAGCGAGATGCAGAACTTCTCAGTTTCGGCCAATAGTAAAGTTCGGAAATACGAGAACAACAATTTTCCAATTAGATGAATTACTAGAAATTGGATTTGACGAAAAAACATGTTTGTATAAAACATTATTGTCAACCTTAAATGTAGGATATAAATCAGGATTATTGGTGACCTTCTGAATCATAGAAGTGTACCAAGCATCTGGCTTGAAAGTATTTACCTCGATAATAGAAATTTCTGAGGAAGAACGCGATAAAGCATCACTAACCACCATAGTGATTCCTTTTCTGTGCTTAATTTCAAAATCAAACTGAGAAAGCCTAAGAGAAAGACGAGCTAAGTGACCTGAGGGATTCGAAAGTTTCGATAGATATTGCAACGAAGAGTGATCAGTCTCAAGAGTAAAATGGGTACCTTCAACATAACCTCGGAACTTTTCAACACCAAAAATAACTCCTAAAAGTTCTTTTTCTGTTGTGCTATATTTTTTTTCAGTTTTATTTAAAGTACGACTTGCATAAGCAATTGGATGTTCGATACCATCACAATCTTGATAAAGGATTGCTCCAAGACCAGTTTCACTAGCATCAGTTTGTATAATGAAAGGTTTAGAAAAATCAGGGCTTGCAAGAATAGGACTAGAAGTGAGACGTTTCTTAACTTCAATAAAGGCATTTTCGGCTTCGGTAGTCCAAGAGATGGATTGACCTTTTTTCCTGCCATGAAGAAGATCAGTGATTGGGGAACAAATGGTAGAGAAATCTTCAATAAAACGACGATACCAACTAATAAGACCTATGAGACGTTTTATTTCTGTAGTATTTTTTGGGGCGGAAAAATAGCAGAGACCTTCTCGTCATCTGTACGTAAACCATTTTTATCAACAAGAAAACCTAAAAATTTAAGGGAATCACGACAAAATTTATATTTTTTGAGATTGACAGTAAGATTGGCTATTTTCAACCTAAGATACAATTTGTTTAGAGTTTCCAGATGTAACTCAAAAGTAGGGGTAGCAATGATAATGTCATCTAAATAACAAAAACAATACGGTCGAAGGAAGGATCTATAACCATGTCCATTAGACGAGCCATAGTTTTGGGAGCGTTGATTAGACCATAAGGAGCCGTAACGAATTCAAAAAGGCCTACACCGTATACAGCGAAAGCTGTTTTCGGGCGAAAAGATTCAGACAAAGGTATTTGTAGAAAACCTTTTTTTAAATCAATAGACGTCAGAAATTTTGCGTCTCGGAGTTTACTAAGAATAATATCAACTTGCGCCATAGGAGACAAGGGATATTGACGCTGCACAATTGGCTTTGCATTACCAGTATTGATATTGTGCTCTATTAAATTAGTTCGACCAATTCGGTCTGAAGGAGCAAGTATAGCAAACAAATTGATTACCTTGTCTAGTTCATCTTTTTCAAAAGAGGTGAGACTAGAAACGGACTGAATTGTGTTAATGACACAAGTAGAGGACAAAAGAGAATACGACAAATTATGACAATTAATGTCTATCTTACATATACTCAAAAAATCCATACCCAAAATAAGAGAATGATTAATAGAAGGTATAATTAGAATTTCAATTGTTTTAGTGACATTATTCACGGTAACGGGAAACGTGATAAAACCCATAAATTGCTGTGGAACGCCATCAGCAGTAGTGATACTTATTGAAGCATCATATTCGATAGGTACATGAAGAGAATTAATAAGTGAAAACCCTTGGTTTCCAATAACACTAGAATTGCTTCCAGTATCAACCATAGCTAAAACTTCAGTATCTAAAATTTTGACAATCATATAAGGACGATTATCATTTGGTTTCTTTACAAACAAAGGACAAACATCGGTAGAAATAGAATTGACATTATTTTCACATAAAATATTTACCGTAGGCGTCGGTAAAACATGTAAGACAGATAAAACAGGTAAATTAACATTAGAATCATCTTGTGCTTCCTTAGATATTTCATCATCTTGTACAGAATTGACAAGTGAAGCGGTACGAGAACATAATTGTTTGCCAAGATTTTCAGAACGGTAAGAAGTAACGGAAGATAAAAAATCCTTGACAAAACTAAGATAAGCTTGCCATTCGGTAGCAGTAGGTGAAAAACATGAAATTAATTTCGACTTGTTGATGGTTTGTGTTTTTGATTTTCTGACTTCACTTCTGAAGTAATTTGCACATGGCTGGAATCTGTTGTCAGATTTACAGGACCAGTCCGAACCTCGTTTTTTGGAATACAAGAACGACAATTAGGCTTTGTAGTGTTTTTAGCACCACAACCATAACAAAAGATTGACTTAGGAGAACGACACTTTGTAAAACTATGACCAGATCTGCCACAATTCCAACACACGGAAGAATTTGAAGCAGAAACATTAACAGAAGATTTTCTGTTCGACGAAGATGTATGTGAAACATCAAGACAAGCTAGATCAGGTTCTAGTAATCGATAATTATTGGAAGATGGTGATCGATAACGATCAGACCAAACTCTAGATTCTTCAATTCTTTTACAAGGCTCAGTTAGTTCATCAACAGTATTAGGAGTATGCAATGCTAATGCAGAAACAAAAAAGGTAAAAGATTCCTACGAATCTTTGCAACGCGGGACTGCTCATCCACAACATTCGTTAGACGGTTAAAAAGACCTACCATAGAAGAAATATAAACTGTAACGGGTTCATTTGCACCCATGGTTCGATTTAAAATTTCTAACTCTAAATCTGTTTCATAGCTGTACGGAAGAAAATCTGCTTTCAGTTTTGCAACAATATCTGACCAAGAACTAAATTTGCCACGATTATTGAGATACCAGGTAAAAGCGCTGCCTCGGAATAACTCACAAGACTGTAGAAATAACTCATTATCCGAAATACCTCGTGATACTCTAAGTAATTCGACTTTTTCTAAAAAAAGATGAAGTGATTCATTTTTTCCAGAGAAAGAAACATTCCATTTATACACTGGATCGTGTCGAGAATGCGGTACTGTGGGAGAAGATAAAGATGAAGAAGATGCAAGGGGTACGTGATTACTGTGTGACTCTATTCTATCTACAGAAATAATTGGAGTTGTCTTTGTGTCTAAATCAGATTCAAGTATAAGTACTTCTCTATCTAGAGACATTTTTATTTGTTCCTCATCATCGGAATCAGCATTATTCTTTGAAACACGGGTTCGCGTTTATTACCACTGAAATTGTTAATGACATCAATCAAATCCTGAATAGTAGTACGAATTTCAAAATGATCTTCCTGAAATGTGTAATGAAAAACTACGGTTTGCTTTCTCACGAGCTAATAAACCAGTAAGAACTTTGCGTTTTTCGTCAACTGTATCGGGTAAAGTAACACATCTAATTTTAATTTCATAAGAAAGTTCATGTACTTTCAAATGATTTGCCTGCATATTGATTTTATTTAAAAAAAACCAATTAAAATGAAAAACATGATAGCCAACAATAAGGAAATTTGAAAAAAATTAACAAATTTATTGAAAATATTAAGAAAATGCTTTAAAATTACTAAGTCGAGGTAAAGAGTATCAAAAATTATTTAAAAAAACGTCAAGAAAAGGCAGAATTGCAAATATTTGTACACAATTGAAATATTTATAGAATAAAATAAATTATTAACCTTGTTTCTATAGTATTATAAAATTTCAAAGTTTGTCAAGTCAGAAAATACTTCCAAAATATATCAAAGTTTGAAAAGATACAAAAAATTTCAAGTATGAAAAATATTCGAACTATTGAAAAATTAAAAAAAGTAATCAAAAAACCAACTACCTAAAGTGATCTTCAAAACATAATAAATAGTATGCACAAAATGTAAAAATTATAAACCCAATAATTAATAAACCTGCTAAAATTTCCTCTACTGAAATAATTAAAGTGATGGTAAAAAAACAACAATCAATATTTCAACACTTCAACAAAGCAAAAGAGTAAAAATAGGTGAACCCAAAAAAAGTTAACTATAATTAACAAGAGGCAAAAGTACCTAAAAATGGAATAGAATAAAGAAAACCAAAAATTACGGGGAGTAGTCAAAAATAAGTTACCTAATTAAAAAAAAAATCAACAAACTTTAATATTGATTAAACACACCAACTCAGCAAATAGCTAAAAGTTTACCATGAAACAAAGTAAAAGCCGAGGTAAAACCTATTTCACATTCTCGCACCATGCTATTTTACATTGTATAAATATTCAAAACGCTTTCAATGTAGGTAATCAATCATAAATATCAATAAAATATAGGAGACGAAACAATATTCAGAATTAAGGTAAAAAACATATACATACCTCATTTTGTTCAAATACAAAATAGCGATAAAAAATAACAAACCACTTTTGCACAGATACCATCGTGTATGGCTGGTTGCATATTTTAATTCCGATCAAAATGCAGCAGAAAATAATAATAGATATCCATGGATATACAATGGATATAATATCAGGAGATTTAAGAGATTTATGCATTTAAGGTATTATGTATTTGAACCCATGATTAAAAATAATTGATTATAACACAAGATTTTGAATTTCGATTTATTAACATGAACTAACCTGAAACATATGGTATTAATAATAGTTGGTTATGAAAAAAAATAGTTTATACATTTGGGGCACACTACAGATGCGCACTAATCAACAGCTGTTGCATACTACACAATTTGTGTATTGATAATGCAGTTCCCATTGTTCAGGATGAGGATAATGTTGATTTAGATCTTGGTTTGTATGACCGGCCTGTACCAATTGAAGATAACAATTTTCGGCATAGAGAAAATGAAGATTTAGTCAAAGGAAGGAGAGTGCAACAACATATAATTAGGAACTATTTCACATAATAAAATAGATACAAATATATTTAGTTTTTTTTGGATATCCCAAATCTTTAAAATAATCAAATATTAAATAGTACTTCACATTAAATATTAAGTAAAACAAGAGGCTCCTTAATTATTCTTAAAACAAAAGCTCACAAACCAAATGAAAACATTTAATAAAATTAAAATATCACAACTGAAGAACATTATTAATATCAAAACTAAAATATCACAACTGAAAAACATTGATAATAAAACTAAAATATCACAACTGAATCAAAATTTTTCTAATATCACAACCAAACTTACTAAAAATAAATTGTAAGCATAAAAAACGTTCTGATTATTTTACAATTATAACATAACTAAGCATATTACATTTTTTTGCAGTTTCTTCAAGTGCTGAAGCTATATGCTTTTTAACTTCAATATCTTGTTTGTACAATTGTTGTTTTTGATATTCATATTGACCTTTTTGGTCTATTCTTTTTTCATTTTGTTCTGCCATTTTTTCAGTTGCTGCTATTGTTTGGTTTAATCTCTGTACCTGAAATAATTTTTTTGTAGACCGTTTAAATTTCGATGGAAATGTATTATTTTCTCGAGTATTTTGAAAATAATTATATTGCTTTTGTAAGAATGAATATAAAATTAAAATAATTTTCATGTTTCACTAAGTATACATTTAACCTACCAGTAGCACAATATGTACGTGTTGTATCAAACACCTAAACTCGGTTTAAAGATAACTAATGTTTAGACTGATTTAATTTATTCATAATAAATACATCAATATGTCACAGTCTAAACATCAGTTATTATTAAACTGAGATTAGGTGTTTGATAAAACGCGCCCTATAAATGATCAGCAGTTTCCTCATTTTCTTCCACAATTACTTCATTGTCTACATCTGTAGAAACATCAATAAACTCATTATCATTAAATGGCTCCAGACATTCAAAAGATGCTGATGATTCAGCTACCATGTGTTTTTCAATTGCTACTGGGGCCATCATATTTACAACTTGAACTTTTCCATCATTTAGTATGTTCTCTTTTGGTAAACCTGGTCCTCCTCCTCTGGTTCTTTAATATTTTTTATTTTCTGCAGATTTTCTTTTCGTGTTTATTTTAATATCATGCCACGTCTGAAAATATATATATTGGGTTAGGGTTATGTACAACATTCAGAAATGTATGAAAACTCACCTTTCTCCATTGCTGCCCAGTTTAATGAACGTCAGGAAGACTGTTTAATGAGTCTGTAATGTTCATCGACAGCATCTGTGAACTCTTAAAAGTAAATGTTTTTGTAAATTTTCCAGACCGGAGCTGTGGATTTTTTTTCCATATAATTTGTTAATTCCGTCTTTTGGCTGGATGCTATATTTCCCGTTATTTTTTTTCATTCATGGTTATTAAAATATTTTTGCAGAATAACTGACAGCAAATACTTTATACCTATACAACAACTCTTTAAGAAAAAAACAACAAAAAGATAAATTTGATATAAATAATCTAGCTAATCTAATCGCTTTCTTGTTGGAGTTGTGGTAGAAATGCATTTACACAGCGTTGCCGGCTTTTGTCATGCGAAGACAGCTGTGCGAGACGAATAGCTTCCAAAATACCAAAAGCTCTTGCCATACGAAAAAAATCCGTATACGAGCATTCGTATACGAAAATTTACGCAGGAGTGGGAAAGTAGCAGCCCACATTTAAAAAGGCCTTGTAAATAAAGCAGCTCAAGAAATGCTTCAAATTCCACCTTATTTGTTGATTGTACAAAACGAGGAACAAATTTATTCCGTGCTTTCCCTTTAGTTTTAAATGAGCTATAATTCATTCTCATCGAATCGATTTCTTGTTGGTGTTTGTGACAGTTTCATTTAATATGTCGTCAGTAATCAAAAGTCTCAAAGCTTGTATTGGAGAATCAGTTGGAGGATTTTCTCGTGCGGGACCTTTTAAACCAGGTAAAATGGTGTGGATATTTTCCCATCGCTCACGTCTTCTCACTGGAGCCTGTTTTGCCCATTTCATAGAAGGCTTTCCCGTTTTTTTTTTATTAATTTTCCCATAAAAAAATGTGTACTTGAATTTTCTTCGAGTTCATCATTCTCCGCATCGAAATTACCATTATCTTTATTATTTTTGTTCTCAGTGTCATTCGAGTCAGAGGGTATCAGGGTATCCATTCATCTTCACTGTCAGTATCATGGTAATGATCAGACTCCTCCTGCTCACTTTGCTCAGGGGGAATCTCTTCATATAACCAAAAATCGTCATTTGCCAGTATATCAGAAAAACCAAAGAATCATATTAGATATAGTAAAAGAAAACAATAAAGTATTATACTTACAAGTCGTAATCCAAATAATGTAACACTATTACTACTACCGGGTCCACGGGACCCGAAACGACACGTATCTCACGTATCTCAATCGTAACAGAACTAGAATTGATGAAAAGTCACGTAGCATCAATAATAGGTCCCCTCTAAAACGCTATAGACAGGCGATCAAACTTTCGGGGCTGGGTCCCGGGGACCCGGTAGTAGCAGTTACGGGTTAAGTAATACTTATGAATGGGTGTTGGCTACTTGGTCGCAGCGGTCAGTTTTGTCAGCGGGGGTTCCATAATGTCATCGACCACTTGGTCGCCAGTTTTAAAATCAGCTAGGTCTCTTGGTCGCCGTAGTTATCAATCATTGAAGGTATTTAATTCGTGAAAGGATCTTATTTTTGTATTGTTCTATTACGTTCGTTAAATATGCATGCCGTTGTTTGTAATTAGTTATATGTGTACTGTTTATTTCACATAAGTATTTAACTGAATTTCGAGAATTACATCCACAAATTCGAATATATCGGGATGCGCTGAATAAAAAGCAGAATTGAAATGTTTGTGGTTAGGTTAGGTTAGAGAATCACTTTTCAAATAAAAAAAATCTTTTCAGTAAGAATGCAGACAACTAACTGATGAAAAGTATTTTTATTTTGGTTGTAGACAGGTCACAAACCCATATTACTATTAGAGTAATTAAATAAGCCCTTTATCCAGCTTTGGCGACCAAGTGGTCTGTACCTTTCGAATAGTGAAAGGATTAAATTTGGGTAAAACTGACCGCGGCGACCAAAAGGTATATTCCCTTATGCGGTGGAACAGAGTCGGACTTGTGAATATAGTTGTACCTACGATGAATACCCGTTTCGTCGAAACAAAATAATAGGATTTTATTTTTCAGTTGTATAAAGATATGATAGATTGCAATCAAATTATGTAAAAAAGGTACATCTGTCAATTGACAAACTAACATTTTTACACAAGTTTGTCATTTTGTAATAGCAGTTTATTATAACGTTTTCTATACTATAATAGTAAAATTGTAATACATTTAATAACTGACCGACACGTATTTCGTAAGCAATTCGTAGAAGTAATTTGCATTCTGTATAAAAGTCGTTAAAGAAAAAATATTTATACCTGACAGGTGATGGGAGTACGAGAGAAAAGGGCGTGTCCATCTAATTGTAGACTAACAAGTTTTAACTACAAATGACCAATTTTCAGAAATAATCGCTCTGTGTGTTAGAAGTGTGCATTTGGGCCGTGAAGCGTATTCAATTTAGAGTTTTATTACTGTACTTGCAAAACTGGAGCTCGAACACTTGGATCTTGTTCTGGTTATTATTATTGTTATTATTCTGGTTCTGTCACTGGCGAATAGACATTCTACCAGCGATGACAACATCCCTCGCCTGATTAATTACTTGCACATCATACTTTTTATCGCGTTTCCCATGTGGGTCTAGTTTGTACGTCCTCGGCATGTCGACCCTATTCACCCCTACTTTTCAGAACACCGGTAATTTTTTAGCGATTGTTGTACCTGGGTCGTTCTCCTTTTTAACATACAATTTACAAAATCATCATCTCAATTTCGAAAAAAAAAAATATAAAGCATTCTCGTCAGTATATTTATATAATCTGATAGCAGAATTTCTATTCTATCGGAACAAGTTATTGGCCGAGAAGTCTACAGATTTTTGTACGATCTTCTCGACCTAAAAGATGGATTCGACAAAAAAATTTACACCTCCGTCACGAAATCTTTTATTTTATTCTATCGAATACTCTCCGTCAAATAACTTGTACTTTTGAAATACATCAATTTAACTAATTGAACTTTGAGAAAACATATCAAAATAATACATATGTATTCACAATTTTTTTTTTCATGATCTTATACCACTCTGTCACATTTTCTGCTAATATAAAGTATGTTTTTGCTATAAATCAATTTTTACTATCATTTACAAATAAATACGAATATTACAGACGGAAATATCGTCAACTATTATAAATATAAATTTTCCAATGTAGCACTAGTCATATCAGAATATATAAACGACCAAAACAATTTCCCTACCAGGAGACAACATCGTGACAGAGTGGTAACTTATGTGACAGAGTTGTTATTCTAGGGGATACCAGGCTGCATTTTGGAATAAAACAGGTTTATTTTTCTAGAATCAATTATGTTTTTATCAGTTTTCAACATTTTTATATAAAGTAACATGAGATCGAACTTAAATAATAATTAATGAAATCACTTGAGGCCCTTCAGAATAAAAAATTCGTATTTTGGTAAATTAAATGACTACTTACTCGTCTTGAGTAAATAAAAAATCTAGTTGACAACAAATTGACATTCCCAAAAAAATATAATAAAATAATCATCGATAACAATAGCACAATCTAGCAAGACAATATTTTAATTTCGAAGCCATTGATAGAAAGTATTATTTTTCGAATACTGACAGTGGCTTTTCGAACTGGAAATATTGTTTCTTTCCCTTTTTAACAACATTCGGAGCCGGTAAGACTTTGATCAAATCATCAAAAGGAACATCCGATACGTCATTCTCCACCACCTTAAACAGTCTTCCACTACCATCGACTGTTTTTAGGAACATTACCGAGACATCGCCTTCTTCATCGACGGCACTTTTTGCTACTCCAGCGTAAGTGTATTGAGTTTTTCCCTGGCTTCGTACTTTAACCAATACGTGTACTCCGTCTTTTATATTCATTGGATGAATGTCTTCAGGCTGTAGTGTTTGATAAGAATTACCGTAGACGACAGTTTGATCAGTTGGATCTTTCGTTTTAAGCATGGCCAAAGGCTGATCTTCATCGGATGATTCATCTGGGCCATACACAGTATCATAAAAACTTTTTCGGGGCATCCCAATCGTGTTCGTAATATCAGCGAGCGTGAAATCCTCCACATTATGAATTACATTGCCTTCTTTCTAGATAAGAGCTTGTCCATAGTATTTTGTTGCTGTTGGGTTTCAGGCACAGGCCGATAAGTTTTAGGAACGTGGCAAGAACAGAATTGTTCACAAAAACAACTTAATACCCTATGGTTTAAGAGTCCACGAGTTTCCGTGAACATTTGGTGGACTTGCATTGTTCCTTTCAGGGGCACAATGTTACTTGGAATCGTTGCTGCTACTTTTTCTACGTCTTCGTCTGTCACCATGAACAGCTTAATTTTGTTGGCATCTTGAAGTGCGGAGAAGAATTGGAACACATCCGCAATATCGTTTCCTCTAGCTACTATGGCATCAGCTTGGCGTTTAATTGTCCCCCCAACACCATCAGCAGCTCCTTTTCCATGCCCTGATTCAAAGAAGTTCCAGGATATTTTGCGAAACCCGTATTCTTCGAAATACCTGTTTGCCATTAGGTAGAAGTTTATCTTTTGCTTGTACTGGGTTGCAGGTCCGTCAGAGAAGAAGTGAACAGTTGTCACAGCAGGCTGTTTTTCTTTTAATTCCGACAGAATTGGATGAAGGTGTGCCCAAATCGCAGAAGGTCCATGGTTCTGATTGGATGACACTGTACAGTAAGAAGTTACATGTTTTGTCTGTGCTTTTGCTGAAAAATGGTACATCACTGCTGTATGCAGTGTGATTTGATTACGAGAACCACCGAAATGGTGAGACTGGATTTCAGAGTGATACTTGCAGGTAAATTCTCACTAAAATCTATATGTAATGCTACTTCACTTTCTGTCAATCCGTCGATGCACTGTCGGTAAGCTTTGTATTGGTGTCTGATATTATGGATGTGCGTTTTAAAGTTTTGCAGCTGGCTCTCAAATTTATAGATCACTTCTTCAATTTTGAGCTTTTCAGTAACAGGTACATTTTTTGTAATCTTTACCTTTTTCTCTCCCTTTTCTACAACATCACTTTTCCTTATCCACTGTCGTAAGTCTACAATCTCTGTTTGGTTACTTTTATCATAATCTATGCGCCGGCTCTTGCATTTCGAACAAACTCCTTTCATACAGGATACCGAATCAACAGAACAGACTAGTGATTCTAAGACTGCATTCGTGTCTTTCTGCACAATTACTTTATTCTTATGTAATGTATGAACCACGGTAATATTTGCATGTAACTTACATAAGCAAGTATCTCTTCCATCTACAGTAGGTGGCTTCACATAAAATGGCCTATGTTTAGTAAAGTAGCTGTAGTGGCATTTGAGACCTCCATTTTCTTTCAAGAAGGCTTTGTACAAGTTTTTCATAGAGTCCAATAAAAATCTTTTTTGTACTTTATTTTTTTTGTGCGTGACAGTTTCCCTCTTACCAGCTGTAGCTCTCGTTACATCATCCCGCAAGAAGAACTGACGAATCTTCCGTACAAGATCAGTGGTCTGTTTTGGTGGAACACTCTTGTATGAAAAAGGTCGGTCTACACCTAATGAGTCTCTGACCAATTCGATCTGCATTCTAGACTCTTTTACTATACTGGTTTGAAGCACCGATTGGATGAGGCGTTTTCCTTCTCGACTTTTGACAGTTTTGTATCGTTCTCTAATGGCATTAGAAAGAACGCTGTACTTCTTTGTATTCTGACTATTTCTCTCATCTTTGTTGCTGCTGCTGCTTTTTTTGATTTTCTGTGCAATCTCTTCTTATATTTTCGAACTTTCTTCTCTAACTGTTTTATTTTTTCTTGAAGCTTAATATTATCTCTGTATAACTTTGTTCTATCTCTTTTAACTTTCTTTCTGCCCCTTGTACTACTGGTTAATACTTCAGAGGAGTCTGTGTTGCAGATAGAGTCATTCGTGGGGTTTCTGGTATTAGTGATGGAGCCGGCGTGTTTAAAAGTACATCTTCAAGCATCTTTTTCTTCAATCTTATTTTTTTATTACCTTCTTGCCATATTCGCTTTTTGATTCGATGTTCTCGCATGCTCATGTCAGCCACTAGCTTCTTTCGAGCATGGTATCTTTCTAAATCCTTGCGCTTTACTTCAGCTACCTTCTCCGGGTCATTTTTTCGTTTCTCCCGACAACGCCGCTGTCTTTCAGCTGGTGTTAATGTCTTCCTTTTAGCCATATAATTGTATCTAGAAATAGTAGATAAATAAGCACCTACCTAAGCATACGACAAGGTAGAATAATATTTGTAACACTTTCCGTAGGAATGATTACCATAATAACTTGTGTATCTATTTCAGAATTGAATATCGTTTATTTTACCCCTATGTCACGTACTTTACCACTTCGTCACAATAAACATGTGACGGAGTTGTCATGTGACGGAGTGGTAAAAATTTGTTGCTAAGTCGATAACATTTGGAAGTTAACATAGAATATATAATTTACACGTTGGCAATAAAATATTTCTTATTACGTAAGAGTAAATAACGAAAAGTATCAATAATTATTATATTTTGGATCAATTACTTACGTGACGAAACGGTATCCGAATAAACACACGCACCTCCTGTCACAGGTTTCGGGCCTTTGACGCGCTGTCAATTGATCTCAGAGGGGAATCATACCAAGTGGCGAAGGGAGTCTAATCCTACAATCGCTGGCTACAAAGTCGAGCGGCACAAACGCGTATTTCGAAGGACAACTCACGTGACAGAATATATAAAATAAAACAGTAGGTAGTAGGAGACAAAGTATTTGAGATTTTTGAATATTTTATTAAAAGTGATCAGAAATAATGGTTGCCATTTTATGATAGGTAATATATTTAGGATGTTACAAGTAATCTTTACGTTTTGTGTCATCATATGATTTTTTCGTAATATTATGGATTATACGCAAGCCAAGGTAGCAGGAGACACAGTGATTTGTATGGAATACACTTCTGTCACGCGGATTTACTACTCTGTAACGTACTTTTTACAATGAAATTATTCAGTACATATGTTATTTAATCGTGCACAGCCATTCTGTGTTCATTACAGTACATGTTGAAATACAATTAATAAAAAATAATGGTAATTTCCTTGTTTTTTTTTTCATTGACTGGCGGAGACACCTTTTTGTAGGTTTAAAAGAAGAACGACCCGCATGTAAATTGTCGCTATTTTTACTATAGGCCTTAGATAAGTACCAGAAGACGTTCGAACCTGGACAGCACGAATCTTTCCATCCTTCCCAGTTATAATATCCGTTATTCGTGCTAATGGCCATTTTGAAGGTGGCGAGTCATCATCTTTGACTAACACCATTTCGTTAACTTTGAGGTTTTTACTCAAGACTTGCCATTTTGGCCTATTCTGAAGTTGGCTTAGGTAATCTACTGTCCAACGCTTCCAGAAGGTTTGTTGCACCGAAGTGCAGTGCTGCCAAAACTTAAGTCTGTTGTCAGGTATGGACGAAACATCTTTTTCGGGAAGACACATTAAAGATTGTCCGATTAAGAAATGACCAGGAGTCAAAGGAATTAAGTCAAAGGGATCGGTGGATATGGGGAAAAGCGGTCTAGAGTTCATGATTGCCTCAACCTGCGTGAGAATTGTAGAGAGCTGTTCAAAGGTATAAACAGAGTTTCAAAGTACATATTCGGAAAAGATGATGCTTAGCACTTTTAATTGCCGATTCCCATATCCCTCCCCAATGGGGAGACCTCGGAGGAATAAACTTCCAATTTATGGAACAAGACAGTAAAAATTCGTTTATAGAAGACAAATGATTTTTTAGAAACATCTGTAATTCTTTCAATTGATTCTGAGATGCTATGCTATGAAGGCTTCAGTAGTCAAGTCAGAGACTAGTTCCAAATGAACTGCTTTCGTAGTAAGACAAACAAAAAGTGAAATATAACATTTTACAATAGGAGCTTTTCTTAGATTATAAGATTTAACATTGAAGGGTCCACCAAAATCTATTCCCACATGATGGAAGGGTCTAGAAGGGGTAATTCTGATCTTAGGTAAGTCAGCCATCCTCTGTTGAGCAGTTATGGCTTTGAAACGGTGACAAGTAATGCAATTATGTATTATTCTTTTTATTTTCCTAAGGCCGTCTAAAGTCCAATAGTTCAATCTGACACTGTAAAGTACGTTTTGTGGACCACTATGGCCAAGTCTTAAATGTTCTTTGCATAGAAGTAATGAGGTGAAGTGATTTTTAGCTGGTAATAAAATTGGATGTTTTTGGTTGAAAGGTAGATCAGCGTGGGTAAGACGACCACCTACTCTTAAGATATTGTTTTTGTCAATGAAAATGTTCAAGGAAGCCAATTTCTTATCTGACAGACTTTTATTTGATCTGAGGGCTTTGATAATATCAGAAAAGAAGGTTTCTTGTACTTGTTTTACTAAGAATGTGATTGAATTATCCAATTCTGTCGGAAGAAGAGGTAATGATGCTTTATTTAGTGACCTAGTGTTACTCACAAAACGACGTACATATGACATAGATCTAATTAATTTGGTGAAAGAAGAAAATCTGATAATGAATAACATCCAGGGATTCATAGGATTTGTTGTGGTTACTAAATATTTTTTTCTTTCTTCTGGTGGGCTAATTATAGCTGAAAATGTATCATGACATTGAGTGTCCTGGGATGATTCCCATAAAAAACTAGGTTCAAAAAACCAAAAAGTTGCAGGGGGATACAAAAACTTACCCCTGGAGAGTAAGTCTGCTGGATTTGAATGAGACTTAATATGTCTCCAAGATGCAGAAGACGTTTGCTGTATTTGAGCAACCCTATTACAAACAAAGACTGCCCATCTATTAGGGTTTCCTTTAATCCATGATAATGCAACCTGCGAGTCGTACCACAGAATTGAGTTGGAAATATTAAGTTGTTGAGTGATGATGTCTGTGATACGAGAATATAATTTGGCAAGGAGAACCATGGCACAAAGCTCAAGTTTGGGAATGGTTATAGGTTTGTTTAAAGGAGCTACTTTTGATTTTGAGATTAATAGTTGAGAAGAAGCAGTATTGTCAACATAAATAGCTCGTAAATAAATACAACCCCCATATGCTAATGAACTGGCATCACAAAAACCATGAATCTCTAATTTGACGACTTTTTTATTCAAAAGGGTATATCTAGGAATTTGAAGTTGTTTGAGACATGAAATACTGTCTACAAAACTTTTCCAATTTTTAAGTATTATGGGGTCACTAATCTTCTCATCCCAAGAAAGTTTCAGCAGCCAAAGCTGTTGCATAATTAGCTTGCCACTAACCATAACTGGGTTAACAAGACCAAGGGGATCATAACATTGTGAAATTGATGACAAAATGTTTCTCTTTGTTGGATCAGTATCTAACTTTGATGAAGGGGAAGACACTTGAAAAAAGTCATTTGTGGGATTCCACTTTATTCCTAAGACTTTACAAGGATATGACTCAAGGTTTAAGTCTTTAGAAGTTGGAACTTGGAAGGAATGATTCACGGCAATTTCTAAGGAATTTGAACAGAACTTATGCAGTTTGAAACCATAGTTTCCAAGAATTCTAATCAGGTTCAGATAAAGTTTTTCTAGATCATGAATGGAGTCGGCTCCTGTAAGAATATCGTCTACATACGTTTGACGCAAGAGGGCTGCTTGAACTTCAGGATATTGATCATTTTCTAAGGCAATTTCTTTAAGGACTCTACAGGCTAAGTAAGGCGCACTTTTTTGACCAAAGGACACAGTCTGAAACTGCATACAAGAAAAAATATCATTAGGAGAATCTCTCCATAAAACATTTTGTAAAAAATGAAATGTAGGATTTACTTCAATCTGCCGGTACATTTTTTCAACGTCCGCAGTCAATGCATATTTCTAAAACGAATTAAAATGTCTATAAGTTCAGGTTGTACTCTGGATCCTTTTAATAACACATCATTTAATGATAGTCCTGTAGAAGATTTAGCTGAATAATCAAAAACGATTCTGACCTTGGTACTGGTGCTCTGTTCCCTGAAAACACATAAATGAGGCACGCAGTAATTGTGTTCATTTTCTAAATTATGGAGAGAAAGTGGCACCATTTTTCCATGGCCTAACTCAATATATTCGAAAAGTAAATTTCTACAGTGTGTCCCAAAAAGTTTTATACAAATGGAGAAGAAGTTTATCTTACATTTCACAAAAAAAAATATTCTTGATAAAAAGCTCTGCATGACTTGTAGATCCATAATCAAGTACAAAATTTTTAAAACATTGGCTGGAATACAGGGAAAATCAAAATTATGATTTGGAGTGAGAGTAAAATACGTTCAAACTGTAGTGGAGAGCAAAATGTTCATTGAAATTGTTATTAAGTAGCAAAAAATTATGCACACTTGTAGATTAGTGATTTTTCCAGATAAAAATTACAAGATTATTGCAATAAACACGTCAGCAGTTGTTAGATTAATGCGCAGTACGAAACATCGTAAGATCCCGTTCATAATAAGCGCCTGATTTTGTTTTACTCATCCGTATTAAACACGTTCCGGATAGAGTGCTTTGGAATATCTTAACTGTCAACAAATGTCAAATGTTACATAAGTGTGTGTGTTTGCAATAATTAGAAATGCCAGTAAAATTGAGTATTAAAGATAAAATTGAAATTGTTCTCATTGTTGGAGAAAATTATAAAACATGTAGGGAAGCAGCAGAAATCTTTAATAATAGACACCCTGATAAAACACAACAACAACATTTCACAACTGTCAGATATGTAATAAATAAATTCAAGTGTTCTGGAAGTGTTGAAAATAAATTTAGAAAGAAACATCGGGCATGGGTTAGAAATGAAGATATTGAAATTGATGTGATGCTATCGGTCGTGGAAAATCCAAAATATTCACCTCGAAAACGATCCAATTTATTGAATGTAACTAAAACTACAGTTCAAATAAATTTGAACCATACAAACCCCAATTTACCCATACTTTAAAAGAAGGAGATGTTGAACGAAGGTTCGAATTTTGTGCTCGTATCCAAGGAGAATTGGAAGATAACAGATTTATGACACGACACGTACTTTTCTCTGACGAAGCAACGTTTACGTCTAATGGTACAGTAAGTTCGCAAAATGGTCGATGGTGGAGCGATGTTAATCCCAATTTCCATGTCCAAACCAGAGATCAATATTCATTTAAAACGAATGTATGGTGTGGCATTTACAAAAACAGAATTGTTGGACCATTCTTTTTTCGAAATAACATGAATGGAGAAAGATACCTACAATTTTTAAATAATCAGTTGTCTGAATTTCTTGATGAACTACCACTAAATGAACTAGGAAAAATATGGTACCAACAGGATGGAGCACCATGTCACTGTAACAGAAATATTCGGGATTTTCTCCTCGACACTTTTAACGGTAAAGTGATCGGGAGGTACCTGGAGTTTCTTTGGCCTCCAAGGTCTCCAGACATTACCCCTCTAGACTTTTTTTTGTGGGGCTACTTAAAAGAAAAGGTGTACCTTCAGAGGCCATTTCAAGATGTTGATCATCTCGAAAGAATCATTAGAGAAACATGTGAAACTATAACTCCAGATGTGATTAGAAATCTCATAAAAGAATTTAATCAACGAACAATCACCTGTTTAGGAAAGGACGGTGGATACGTTGAAGTTCCGCAGTATTTAAGTAATTTTACATGTTCCCAATAAAATTTATTAGTTGCGTATTATTCATTGTTGATAAGGAGGTTATCAATTTTTTATCATGTCTTATTCCTTTATTCAATAAATAATCTCATTAATAATATCTTGTAATTTTTATATGGAAAAATCACTAATCTACAAGTGTGCATAATTTTTTGCTACTTAATAACAATTTCAATGAACATTTTGCTCTCCACTACAGTTTGAACGTATTTTACTCTCACTCCAAATCATAATTTCGATTTTCCCTGTATTCCAGCCAAAGTTTTAAAAATTTTGTACTTGATTATGGATCTACAAGTCATGCAGAGCTTTTTATCAAGAATATTTTTTTGGTGAAATGTAAGATAAACTTTTTCTCCATTTGTATAAAACTTTTTGGGACACACTATGGTCTTTGGAAAGTTTTTTTTCTAAACATAAGAAACGATTTTTGGCTGTCACAAAAGAATCTCTTAATTCTTTGTGCGCATCCGGATTTACTAAAGGTAGGTCAACTTGAAATCTTCCATTTTTTAATCTCTTCAAAGTTGTTTTAAAAAAAATTTCTGTCATAATGTCTTCTTCTGACTTTTGTGCAGCAGGGGTAATTTCTTCTTGTACCCAAAATTTTTCCAACAGCGCATCCACAGACAACTCTTCTGGGGGGCATGATGAAGACATATGAGAAGAATGGGTATGAAAAGTGGAAGTAATACGTGTTTTGAGACAATACTATACCTGAAATTACCCATCCTAAGTATGTATCAATTAAAATAGGTAAATTATTTCCAAGTTTGTGAATATGTGGTTTTAATAGAGAGTGGTAGATGTCTGCTCCCAGCAGAATATCTACGTTGGAAGGTTTAAAAAATTCAGGATCTGCCAGGCAATTTAAAAAGTGCTTAGGTAAGTGTAGTAAAGTCATGTCCACGTGTAATTGAGGAAGCTGTTGAGTTATTTTATTTACTACTGCACATGATGTCTCAAAACTTCTCGAAGGATCAACCAATGAGTGAAATTTAATATCTGTCATCAAATTTGTACTTTTAGATTCATTGAAAATACCTGAAATTTCTAATGGTTGATTATAGGTATTACACTGCAACTCATCCACTAATGAAGAGCAGATAAATGAATTTTGACTTCCAGAGTCTAACAAAGCTCTGGCTATAATAGGACGTCCTTTATGAGAGTATAACTGAACGGTTGCAGTTGCTAAAAGAACATGACTACCATTTAAATTAAATGCTGACAATTGAGAAACGTTATAATTTGAGTTACTTTCATTTTTATGCTGCAAATTACTCTGGCTATCCGTATATGACTGATTACTATTTTGATTGGTATGTGCTTGATGGGAGAAAGACTCCATACCTACATTGCTTTCTGTACTTTCCAATTGCGAATGAAGGAGAACATGATGTTTTTTCCTACATATTGAACATGAACCTGATGATAAACAATTTGAAAGCAAATGTTTGTATCCGAGACATCCAAAACACATCTTATTATCTTTTACAAACTGTTGCCTATCCTTAACTGACATCGCTCCAAATTTTGGGCATGAATATATACGATGACCTGAACATTTACAAAAGTAACAATATTCTGATCTAGAAGAGTTAGAGTAAGAATGTTGTTTATCATTGTCTGGACTATTGTGATTCTTATTTTGCTTGTGGTTGGAATGTGACTTCTGATGTGAATGAGCATTATGTTGTGATGTTAGTAATACTGTGTTTGTATGTGAATTTGATGCATTTGCATTATGTAAAAATTTTTTATTTTGGAAAGATTTTGAGTCTTGGCTTATTAAATTTTCCAAGATATTACATCTGTTTTCAAGAAAATTGAAAAAGGCATCGTGAGAAATAAAATCTGTTGACATTTCACTTTCCTCTAATGTGCGTTTTGTGTTAAAATCTAATTTTTGCTTTAAAATATGGGTAAGTAGCGCATCAAATAAATCATTTTTTTCTATGTTCAAATTAAGTAGTGCATTGATTTTTGCTTTGGCAGTCGTTGTGAATTGTCGTAACACTGAAGCATTACATTTATTACAAAAATCTTCTGACGTAATTGCAATTCCACTTACAGGTTATATTCTTCCATTTCTCACAAGTTAAAAAACGTATAAAGGTCGCTACTAAACTCTCAAGGTGAGTAAGGACCATTCCACTTACTCGAAGGACCATTTTTTTTATAAAGTTCAAATTAGGATTGAAATGTAAAGTTAAACTAATATTTTAAACAAAAATTAAGATTAAGTTTGATGCAAACTCAGCCTGAATACATACATAAATGATAATTGGAGGATCTATATAAGAGGTTGGATGATATTAAGTTCATATGAATCCAAACAAGGATGTAGCTTTGTTAGGTCTTTGCCCCTTTTCATGTTGTTTGGAATTTGGCAACTGATGAGTGAATGAAGTGAGCATATAAGGAGGCTGGTAACTAGGAATCTTCACACTGGATGCTGATTCGGGAGATACATGGGAGGATGTTGAGGCAAATATTGATTGGGCCCTGGATGAAGAGGTAGGGGTGTTTCTGAATATAGGGGTGGTGGTTGCTGACGTCTGCATATTGGAAGAGTGTGGGACAAAATTTGCCATCTGATCCACAAGTCCTGTTAGTTTATTGATCAAGGTTACTACCTCAGTACTTGGTATAATGGCTGTAGGCTGTTGAGTCTGGGCTCCCGCTATGTTCATTGGTGGTTTGTTTAGGATTTGTTCTATTTTTGCATCTGTTTTATCCATCCGTGAGCATATTTTGCCCATTTCAGAATCTTCTTGTCTTTTCTGGTTCTGGGCCCCGACAAATGTTCCTATTAAGTAGTTTATTGTGCACCAGAAGTTCATGTAATATGGACTTGATGCATTCACGGAGCTCAGCATATGCTCTTCAAAGATCTGAGAGCATATATCCTGGACCGTCTCGACATTTAGAGCACCTCTCATGTGTGTGTGTGAAAGCGAAGCGTAAACTAACTTCATAACTTTGTCTTTTTGTACAGAATTTAAATCGGACCAATAAATATCTAATGTATCCACCTCTAGATCGACTTCTGATATAACAAATGCGCTCACTTCCCCGAATCTACCTCCCTTGGTAACCTATGCAGGTCCGGGCACCATCTCCTCTGGCATAACTGGTTCCGATACTGTATCAGATTCTGGGGACTCCTCTGTATAACTCCGAGCGGGGGGAGGATGAGTAATGTCTGTCGGTAAGAAAGGCACATCCTCTCCTGTAATGATTGAGGTATTGTCTCGGTAAAAGTCGTTATCCGCTATAACCTCAATGAGCTTTGAATAGTCGTACTCAGATAGTGTATTGATCTCATATTGTAAGGACCCTATCTCTACTGTAAGGAATGTTGCAAAAACACTTGACTTCTCGAAAGGGATGTTTGTTTCGAGAAATCCTCTCCTAAAATAGGCCAAAATTCGAGCCCTGTTCCATATTGAATCAAGTCGATTATTATAAGGCTTGTTCCAGAGGGTAATGATATCATCTATGGCATCTTCGCCTTCCGGGTACCACATTTCATGTGGATCTAGATCTATATCCCGCAATATGCTATCTAATCTTGGACATTTCACACGCGAGCTTGGAGAAGTTACGGGAGAATCTATATGCGGATTGGTATTCAAAGATGTTGATGTGCTAGCGGAGTCGGATCCCACGGCAATGTCTATAGAGCTATTAGTTGATTTTCTATATACAACGGTTTGAGACGACATGCACAAATGATGATCAACAGACTTTGATATCCCAGAATATGTTGTACCCATTGTTGGTGTAGAAGTGTATCCAGATCGAATCATCAGTTTTTTCTTTAATAGAAAATAGATACGTTATTGACTTAGCCCATTTGCTTGAGCAGTTACCGGAGCATCTGAAATAAGTTATCACTCTTTGGAGATAATCTTCATAAATGTGTTTTACAGTGCCGAATAGTGATTGGTCTGTTATTTTTGCACAGTTGATCATGAGGAGCGTAAAGATGAATGCTTTTCCTTCCTTGTAGTCAGGATGTTTAATTACAATATAATTCCTATTGGTGTCTCCCCAAATTTCTTCAGTTCTATAGATGGTGACACCTATCTTAGTTGCCCAAGAGATGGCCGTCTCTATTGTCAATCCTCTAATGGAAGAGGTTTCTGCGTGATTTTCTCTTTTGTCATGTTTTCCCATCTCAGTGCTTTGTTTGATAAGGAGTATGTTCTGTATGATTGTGTTGTTATCTATCTTTTGCTTTACTTCTATAACACATATCCGGCTCGAAGGACCATATGTCGCAACCACGACTATGTATATAAATGTATGTAAATGATCAACTGCTCCTTTTTCACAAGTATGTGATTAAGACGTCCAGTAATACTATTGTAGGTACAAAAAATATGAAAAATGATAACCAAAAACCAACGTAACATTTATTCTTTTACATGAAAAGTCATTCTGACATTCCAACAACAAAAACTATGTACATATATATATATGGCGTTGCTAACTAGAGTCAACGCATGTGATTGATATAATAAGTCTATAAGATATAAATATTATTCATGCTACGACAAACCACTCATTTATAAGTATTAGCACAAAGCACATAAACATTAGTACCCAGTTGATGATTTCATTACTATTAAATCTCAACACCATTTTTTACTGCCAAACTATAGGCTAACTCTAAAACGTCCCGTCTTGTTAGTCCAAAGAACCTCGACTCTAGCAATTTTAAATGTTCAACTAACTGCCTTTCTATTTCTATGGGTAATGTTGGTTTCAATCTGCCCAGTCGTTTTTCCCCTTTCTGTAAGTTTTTATTTTTTTGCAAAACATGTCTTCTTAGGGTAGCTTGAGGTAAATTTTAGAGTTTTGATGCTTTGAGCCACCCCATTTCACCCTTATTAACAGCTTCTATTGCCTTTAGCATAGAATCAGCGTCCCATGATTGCCTATTGGTCTTTCTTGCATAATTTCGCGGCATGATCTGCAAACAAACGCATTTTTATCCATTTGTGAGGCACATTCTCTTTTATTGTGTATGGTCGGGCAAAATGACATAGCATGTCATTTTGCCCTCTTTACACCTATGTCATTTTACCCCACGCAAACCTAATTCAAACAAATACAATTTTTGACAAAACAATAACTTATCAACTTAATTTGAAATATGCAAACATAAAAGCAATAATTCTCATAACTTATCATACATATTTTAACTTACCAATTTATCACACTAAAAATGTTGTGCAGATTTTAATATAGCGCGCCAAAAACTTTTTGATGTAAAATATTGGAAAATCGAACGTGCTTCCTCTATGACCAATGGAGCGGAACAAAATGGTAACTGGCATGACTGAAACCCACGCTACAATAACATATTCGTTTCCGAACACTCCCGAACGATGAGTTCAGTATATACAAGCACTGTGTCTTTTTACCCGACTATGTCATTTTGTACACCCTTCCCCTACTTTTCCTTTAACACCGATCAATTTTTTAGGAGGCATATTAGATTAAAATACTTAATACACTTAAAATAAAAAAAAAACTGAATTATCAAGTAAAGTATTTATAACGAACTAACACTTTAACACGCACTAATACAAAGAAATAAATCCTAAACTTAAACGAAGCTTAGAGGTTAGGTTCAAATATAAACATAGACCCTTTTCAATTGTCAATTTATATCAGTGGCACTGATCATGGCGTACCGGAAGTGTAGCCATGGCAACGACGATTTTGAATGTCTGCGATTGGTGTCACCTATGACGCAAATGGGTCATTCTCTATTGAAACGGACTCTACCTTTCTATTGGGAGAAAAGTAATAGAATATTTCTCCTCTTTTGTGCAAACCGATCTATTCTTTTTTCAATAATTATGTTTTTATTTTTATTCACAAATTCTCGGTGAACACTGAGCATACAGAGACCAGAAAGCCTTTCTTCGCACATTGTTGATCTTGGCCAAGTTTTTACACGACGAAGGGTACTAAAAGATCTTTCAATTGTTGTTGTGGTAGGAGGTAGAACTACGAAAATTTTTAGAGCTTTCTTGATGTTTGGGAAAAACTGGCAATGTTCATCTATTAATTCAACCACCTCAAGCTGCTCGAGGTCAGTGTTGAGTTTTGACACCCACATTTCTTTCCAAGTTTGGGCTTCAACATCCAAATTTTCGATTTCATACAGTTTTGAGATGCTACGAATTTTTGTTTTTAATAAACTAAATATTTCATCGTTCGTAGTTGAATAGGGGTGAAAAATAGACAGAGCATAAGCGTTTTCCGTCTCTTGGGAAAATCGGATTTCAATCGACTGAATAACTGAATCCAGATACGGAATGAACAAAGAAAAACGAAAATAGTCTTCAGCATTATTAGTCTGCCTCGCAGCTAATCTAGATACAGTAAAACAAATTGACCTTTACCCTGACGTCATACCTACAAATCTCGCGAAATGAATCAATGAGTCAAAGTCAAAAATGGCTACTGTTACTTTGTCGTGTGCGTAAATATTTTCACTGTTTGTTTATCTTGTCAGTATTTTTTTGCGTTATAAATAATTAAATAATGCTGTTGGTTGAAGTCAATTATTACCGTTTCAAAATAGTCGAAAATGTAAATAAGATTTTTATAATATTTACTGAAAATTATTTTGTCTGCCACTAATAGGTATACACAAAAAACTATTCTGTGACCATTAACGAAAGTAGAAATTTATACGAATCTTTCATTTGAATGAATTTATTCCAACGAATTTCTCATTTGAATGAATCTATTCAAATTTAAAACGGCACATAATTTAGTGCTAACAAAAGCCATTGTTAAGCATAATAAAAAATATGAAATCATGGGTAATAAGGGTTTGTATGAAATGTATTATACATTTATTGTCATTCCGAAATTTACAATACAAATATATATTATATAAGGTATCTTAAAAATCATCGTCAGACTCTGAAGAGGAACTGTTACCTACATTAATAGTTAGTGGTACCACGTCCATATTACAAATAACTTTTTCTCTATCGTACCACTTTCTAATAAGCTCTTCAGTATGGGTCACACATTTTGCCCACATGTTAGGTGTACATTGCTCTAAAGCTTCATTCCACATGCCTATTACTTTCTCGTCACTGGATCCACCTCTACCTATATGTTTATTGTAGTACGATTTACAGCTAGCCCAAGTTAGCTCAATGGCATTAAAATCGCAGTGGTATAGTGGCAACCTTAATACTTCGTGTCCATGTTCTCTTATTATTTCATCTATAAGATAGACATTTTGCTTTCTATGCATCTTCGCTACTTGTAATAACTCTGGTTTTGTCATTTTTAGATCAAAGTTAATCTTATTTTCTTTCAGCCAACTGGCAATTTCTGCTTTTTTTGTTGATGTCGATGGCTGTTTGTTCAAAATCTCACTGTGATATGGTGCATTGTCCATTATTATAAGTGATGATTCCTCTAAATTTGGCAGTATAGTCGACGCAAAACATATAGTACCAGCTATATAATCGTATATCCCCTTTAAGTCATGTTGAGGAGCTAGACTTTGAAAATAATAATAATTATTTTCGACTACTTACCAAACATAATTCTATATTGTATTTGACGTTACGTAATTGTTGAAAGGGCGTTCGGTTTAAACGGGATACCAGACGTGAACTGAGCCCTTTTTGTATCCCATTCGATTTTTTTATGGAAAACGAAATTTCAAAGCAACAACCATAAACAAAACTAAATTCTATAAAAAAATAACAAAAAAAGAAATTTTATAACAATGAATAAAACAATTCTTTAAAAATAAATATAATTTCTAACTTCAATTTGTCACTACTACATAAGTAACATAAAAAATATATTAAACTTAATTAACTTTCTTCTTCCAGAAATCCTCTTAATCCTTCTTCCATACCATCTGCTTCACTATCACTATCGTATTGTAAATCAATAATAAACTTATTTCCCCCATTAATTAATATGGACTTTCCCAATGTTCTTTTACTCATCTTCAATTTTGATTACTTTTTTAATCCTTTTCTGCCAGTCTTCTTTGGTAATATTAGCTACTTCTCTTTTAATCAGGTCGACGACTTTCGTATCAAATTTAGGAAATGTATTGTTACGCCGAATACTCTGTTTTAATTGTCCCCAAATTAACTCGATGGGATTAAAAATACAAAAATAAGGAGGTAGTCTCAATATAGAGTATCCATGTTTTTCAGCAATATTCTGTAGGGCGTATAATTTCTTAAATTCCTTTGTCTGTAAAACTTCAATCAGTTGTTGTTTTGTATAAGAATTTTCAAAGTACAAATTATTATCCATAAAAAATTTTTGCTTCTTGGAGCTTTTATTTGGTATTTTCTTGAGCTGTCGTGAATGATAAGAAGCGTTGTCAAGAACTACAACACTATTTGGCTCCAAGTTTGGGATCAATGTGAATTCAAACCATTCTTCAAAAATACTAGCTTACATGTTCTTATGATAGTCAACGTTGCAATCTTACATTTTTTTTTCCACATAATTTTAAGGCATTTGGAACCCATCCTTCATTTCCACCGCAATGCACAATAATAAGTCTGGATCCTTTGTTTGCAGGCATTGTTGGCATACACGATTTTTACCCATCCGTCCATCCTTTCTTAACCGTATCGTGTGTATCATACCAAGTTTCGTCCAAATATACAATTGGCCGGTTTTCTTCTCTATATTTAGTTACTTGTTCCAAGTATGTATACCGCATATCCACTATTCTTCTGCTTTCCAAGACTGTTTGACGTTTATTAATCGTTTTGAATTTAAATCCCAATTTTTTAATCCAGTTTTCAATGGTTTTCTGACAGCAATTTACATTACGGCCGGCATTTGTTAATTTATTTCTTATTATTTCAATTGTAGGTAACTCATTTCTTTTGTAACAGTCATAAATAGTGGTTTTTAATTATTTTATCAAAGACGCATCTAAAGGTTTGACCGATCCCTTATCACATCGCTTCTTGCGTCCATAAGGCCCATTCTTGGCTATTTTACGTATAGTTGACAGGGAAACTTCTGTTAAATCAGATACTGCTTGCATTAATTCTGTTTTTTCATGGAAACCAAACTTTTCCCCTAGATTCTTATACACATTGAAACATATTTTCTGTGCTTCCAAATTTAAATGTCGTCGAATCCTGTTTTCATTACTTTCACTATCACTAAAATCATCACTCTCATCACTATTATTTAAATTTTCGTTGTTACACACAATATTTTGGACCGAACTCGATATTTCCCAAGGACGCCACATGGTAAATATATCGGTGCACACTAGTTCGCTCCCGTGGTCAGAAATACCTGTTAATCCTGTACTAATTCGCTCCGATGACCGTATGCTAATTCGCTCCCATGTGATAAGGCGATTAAGCACCTACCTGCTTACTTTCTAAGAATACCAATGCAAAAGAAAAGTCATTATCTGTATGCAACATTATATTTACATTTTATACATGCAATTTATAGTGTATTTGGTAGAAATTTGTGAGACATACATTTTACAAACTCAGATTGGTTTATTTCTTTTTGCCGTAACGACGATATTTTATGTTCAACAAATTGTTGGCGTAAGTGAACAGCCCTGTGGTATACTTTTTTTTGATTATTGACACTACGTATTTTATATAAGTATCAATTTGAATATTTTTTAAATTTTCTAAAAATTGAAATATATTTTGGTGGTTAGTATAAAATAACGCATTAAATTTTGAATGAAAGCTTTCGCAAGCGTTTGTAGTTCGTTCTAGCGATGAACTATTTTCAGCCCACATATCAGGGGGAAAATCAGCGTTTTCCGAAATGTAGTTTTCTACTAGGTAATCGGCAAATTTTTGCACGGCAACATGTTGAGGTAAGATGTGTGCAAAATCAAATGCGAAGCAGTCACCCACTTCGGAAGGATCCAAAAATGGAAGACCAAACACATATCTTGAGTATCTTCCGACGTCGTTGTCTTCGGTATACGCATTTGATAACCCCAATTTTTGAATTTGTCGCCACCTATGCAAAGACAAAAATTTTGTATGAATGTATGTTTTCGCAGTTGTTATTATGTTGTTGAAGATTTCCGGTTGTGTGAAAATATTTCATTCATAAGGTTAAACTCGGAAATCATAAACAACAAAAATATCTTAATTGTTGTCAACCGTTAAAAAAAAATACTTACCACGATTGGCCAAGATGAAATCTGCATCCTCTTAGTTCAGAAGAAGGAAAAACATGACGTGCAGCAGAGTGAATAGCCTTTTCAAAATCCGCATAGATAACTTCAGGATTAAAAGTGATCTTCAGTTTTGAACATTGATCTTTTATACAATTGAATGCAGTAGCATACGTATTTGCTTGTTTATTTGGAAGCAAAAAGAAGACTAATGGATAATAGTGCCCATTTTGTAGTCCGTGAACGGTGAATAAATGGTGGAAAAATTTTGTGCAGCACTTAAAAGTCCCATCTACATAAACTGTTCGTGATTTGCTCAAAAATATTAAGTTGGACGTGCACAAAAATGCCATGTAATTTTTCACAGAATCATTGGTTAGCAAAAATAACTCTCCTTGATTGGTTAACACCTTCATCGTATTTAATACGTCATGTACTTCCTGCATGGAATTTGGAATCTTGGGCAGAACTTGTTTTCGGCCGTTATAAATGTTCTTTCTCACTAGATGCACGTCCGTTATAGTCAGTGTATCAACATTTTCTTTATTTAATTGTTTGTGAATGAGCTTCATCGGTTTCTCGCATATATCTTCCATGGCACGTCTTTTTAAACAATTGCTTAGTTTTTGTCGGTTTAAAATGGACACATCACAGTCCTCGTGATTATGGTTTTCATTGTGTTCAATAATTACACTATTGTCCGGAAATGTGACACGATGCCCTTCAAAAAATCGTAGGGACCTTAATAGTGGGGATAGGGACTTGAAACTTCGGGAGGACACGGTCAGATAGTGAAGGAATACGGAAATCAGCAACTTCCTGAGGCAAAAATTGCGGAAGCTCGTCATGGGTCGAAGTTGGGAGAAGATTTTTGGAAAAAAAGTCAACTTCTAACATTGATGTCCGATCGAATTCTTTTTTATTATAAATCGATAATTGTTTGATTATATATTAGATACAGTCCTATTATATCAGAGACCACGACCTTGAGAGCCAAGTAAAGTATTGATTTCTGGCAACTATAGACGTATTCGATGGAATTACAAAATAAAAGTTATGCAACACTCATAACAACTATACATAAAAAGAGTTGCATAAAAACAGTCGTTTAATTGATTAGGCAACACATGTAACAATTGAACGTAAATAAACTTGCGTACTATTATACGTTAAATAACGCAAAATTATTTTAATATGAATTAATAACTTATAATGTCTAAGTACTGAATTAATGACAAAAAAAAAGGAAAATAACAAAAGAGAAGAAGTCAACGATCTTTATTTAGCCGCACAGCACGCTTACGAACAGATAGAAAATATTATTTCAAAAATTGGTGCAAAAAATTGATAAATTTCCCATCAATATACGTGAAAATTATAGAAATAGCCTAAGTGAGTATCTATGTTAGAAACTAATCACTGTAGTATATATACTATATGTCACCTACATATAATATATTCATAATCAAAGTATAAAAAACCAAAGTCTACTACTAAAAATAGCAATTGATAATTTCAAATTATAAATTGAAATGAAATTAAATTATTCCATGATAGATATCCACATTTATATAATACTTACCTCGATAAATCATGTTATTTTCTAATTACAAAATTGAATAAAATGACATTATTCAAACAGACTATTACGATATATCATATTAATTTAAATTTTGAATATAATAGTCTATTTGAAATGGCATTCTAACCAATTATATTCATAAACACAAACACTGAAAAAATAAAAGGAAAATAGGAAAAAAATAGATTTGAACAAGATTTATTGACATAAAAATAAAACATTTTGGAAAATAACATTATAAACATAATTCGTATGAAAAATTAAGTAATTCATTAATTTATGAAAGAATGAAGTTAAAAATGAATGCAACCTTACATAATATATTGTACACAACAAAAACTGTAAAAAAAAACCAAACATGACATGTTACAAATAATTGGTAAAATAAATATTAATTAATTATCGAAAAATATGAGAGAAAAAGTTATAAATATACTATTTTATAAAAAAAGCAATATTAAAAACTTGAAAAAATATATTGAATAAAAAATATAATTATATACATGATTACTTAGTTAGAAAAAAGAAAAATTTACATATTTACAATTTAAAAAAATATTTCGCAGGAGACGTCGGCTTGGAAAATCTATCGTTACATTCGCCCGATACTGCAACATCTTTGTTCGAAGCAACGGAAGAAAAATCAACAGCCATAGAAACAGCAGTTGAAGAAGTCGACGATGCGTATTCACCATTTTCGCCAGCGCTAGCGTCACCATCGGCCTCTGTGGGTCCTTCAACAACATCTTCTATAGTACCTTCTTCGGCTATTTCTTCAGCATCGTCAAATGATGTGGTTTCTCCACCTTCATCACCATCGTGATTCGGAAAACTGAATAATTTATCGACTACTGTCGAACGTATGTCGGGATGAATCTCTCTCCATCTACTGAAAGAAATCGAAACACTTTTCAGCTGATCCAACGGAAAAACCAGAGTAGAATCCAAAACGAAGGAATAAAAAGAATGAAGATGGAAGTTACTATGGTAATAAGGAGAAACAAAATACGTTGAACACGCAATTGAAGGTTGACTAACCCCGTGTACATTACGCTGAAACAAAAGAAAAAACATTAATTGTATAAAAAAAAGAACAATATTAAAATTCATATACTCACATATAATGGCGTATCCGTCCGAATGTGGTTGAATCCGAAATGGATGGATTTTCCATGAGCGTACAAGGAGAGCGCTTTCTGGTTTATTCCCAGAACAGCTTTATAGCGTCTATTAATAATTTCAAAATAGAAATCCGAATTGGATGCACCCGACGAAACGTCACTGTTTAAATGGTGAGTAATACACAAAGCAGGAAACTAAAACCAAAAAAAATATATAATTTTATGTTAAATTATCGTTGTAGAAATTTATTAAAAAAAATAATTTATATTATATATTTACTGAAAAGGATTTGATTGGATGGATATCCAACACACGACGTAACCTCCGTATGAGAATTTTTATGTCTCCAGTTTGATAACGAATCGGTGGAAAACTCTTCACGAATGCGAGAAGCGAATAGTAATTGAATAAATCAGTATTGTCATCTAAGAATTTTAATATAATTAAAATTCTAAAAAAGCGGTCCGCTGAACAGCGAGGACTGTTACGGAAATGATTAATCATAATATCCTTGACATTAATGCAAGAGCACCCCATTGTAATCAAACTAAAACATTATAAAAAAACGGAGAATATCGCTTCAACATTAGTTAAATATGGTATATAATATAAAATTGCATAAACTTTCCAATAGTTGATTGCATGTAATGCGTCATAAAATATAAGAAGCCAAAATAAATAATTGTAAAATAATTTCCCTCAATAGACAAAACAAGTATTATATTAAATATCAAACACCCCCTGTATAAGAGAAAAAATTAATAGCCAAAACAAACTCAACATGTGGTTACTTGTGGAATATTCCGTCGAATATGCGTAGATATAACATCGCACAGCTAAATCTGTAAAAAATGTAATTTTAATTTATAAATACAAAAAAATATCTACTTACTGTTATGTGAGTAAATACTAAGCATGTGAAACAAATTAGAAATGTTAAAGCTTCTTTTGTCTGAACAACAACCAAAAATCATTTGCATACAAGAATCAAATTTTAAAGACCAGTACGTATACAAATTACGTAATTTTGCTGCCTTCCATAAAAATAGAGCTAATGCGCTTATAGCAAGTGGGGGAATAGTAACATACATTTCAAATTCAATTGTCGCAAACGAATTTAGGGTTGTTTCTGAATTGGAAGTTGTTGTTGTCGAAATTCATCTGCCGATGAAAATATATGTCTGTAACATATATATTCCTCCAAATTTCAGTGTTACTTATCAACATATAAACTATTTATTAAATCAAATACCAAAACCTAGACTAATAGTTGGTGATTTCAACAGTCACAATGTAATTTGGGGTTGCGATGATACACAATCACGAGGACGTATTATTGAAAATTTAATTGATAATCATAATTTGACACTTCTGAATAATGGCGAGAAAACAAGATTTAACGCTCAGTCTGGCACCTCCAGCGCAATCGACATCAATGTGTGATCCAAAACTAACAAGTCATATAACATTTGAAGTTCTTCCCTATCTTTATGACAGCGATCACTTTCCGATAGTATTGGGCAGTAATGGTACACAAATCAATGCTAAGACAACACCTAGGTGGAAATTGGAAAAAGCCGACTGGAACCTATTTACAACTTTGATTCAAGAAAGAATTTCAGAATTCGACATGAGCAATAATATTAATCAGAACCTGGAATCACTTAATAAAATAATTATTGACTCGGCCTTAGCATCAGTTGGCAAAACAAAACCAATCAGACACAAATTACCTGTTCCATGGTGGAGCTCAAGCTGCCAGATAGCCATAAGAGACTCAAAAAGTGCATTATACAGATATAAAAGACACAAAACTGTTGAAAACCTTTTAAACTTTAAGCGATTGAAAGCGAAAGCTAGATGGACGGTTAAAAAAGCAAAAAGAGAGTCCTGGAAGGAGTATATATCCTCAATTAACAGCTCCACTCCACTGACTAATATCTGGAAAAAAATCAAAAGGATTAACGGATCAAACATAAATGCTGAGATCCCGTACATAACATATAATGGATTCACGTCTTCTTCACCTCATGAGATCTCAAATACAATGGCACTATACTATGAAGAAAAGACCAAAGATTCAATTTATTCCGAAGAATTTAGAGCCATAAAATCTGTGGAAGAAAGCAGACACCTTGAAATTAATTATGAATCTGACGATCCAATTAATAACCCAATAACCTTAGAAGAGCTTGAATACACACTAATAGAGATTAAAAATTCATCCCCTGGCCCTGATGACATTCCCGGATCTTTTTTGAAGAAACTACCAATGAGTGGCAAAGATATTTTGCTTAAAATTTTTAACCAAGTTTTTATTAGCGGCCTTTTTCCTACTCTCTGGAAAGAAGCAATTGTGATCCCAATTATAAAAGCCTCAAAACCTAAATATGAACCACAATCATATCGTCCCATATCCTTGACTTGCACGATGTGCAAGGTCTTGGAAAAAATTCTTAATAATAGACTCCTATGGTTCCTGGAAACGCATAATAAGATTTCTCCAAATCAAAGTGGTTTCAGAAAAAATCGTTCAACTTTAGACAATCTAGTCGATTTAGAAACAACAGTTCATGAAAGTTTTGCAAATGGACAAGTAACAGTAGCCGCTGTATTTGATATAGATAAAGCTTACGATACTGTTTGGAAATACAATATTTTAAAGAAACTTCTCTCCTGGGGACTAGATGGAAAAATTTTAAAATTCATCCAAAATTTTTTATCAGACAGAACTTTTAGAGTAAAAGCAAACGGAGCTATATCTAAGAGCTGTTGTCAAAACAATGGAATCCCTCAAGGATCCGTCATTAGTGTTACATTATTCCTTGCAGCAATTGATGACATTCTTTTAAAGGTTACGTTACCAGTACATGCAAGACTATATGCAGATGACTTAATTATATTTACTAGTGGAAGAAACTTACAATCTATAGAAAGAAATATGCAAGAATCTATTAACCAAGTAGAGTCTTGGATGAATCAAACCGGTTGGACGTTTTCTCCTCAGAAATCGAAGTATACAGTTTTTTCCAGAAAAATGAAGCATAGTGCCATTTCTTTAAAACTGTATAACACTCCTCTTTAAATGGAATCAGAAATAAAATATTTGGGAATGATCTTCGATAAAAGACTAAACTGGAACGCACACATAAAACAATTAAGGAAATCATGTCTTAGTGGAATAAACTTAATAAAAGTTTTGGGAAACCATCAATGGGGATCAGATGCACACACTCTTATCCTGCTGTATCGCATATTACTACGATCTCGTTTAGACTATGGATCTATAGTATACGCATCGGCAACTAAATCATCTTTAAAATTAATAGATACTGTCCACAACAAAGGAATTCGAATTTCTTTAGGAGCTTTTCCTACCAGTCCTGTTGAAAGCTTACTATGCGAAGCTGGAGAACCACCACTTAAAATAAGGAGAGACTATCTTAGCCTATCATACTCTTCTAAAGTACTTTTCAACCCAAAAAACCCAGTTTACCACAATACATTTTCCAATCGCTTCAGAAGTATATTCCTTCAAAAACCACATTTGACTCCCCCTTTCTACCAACGGATCAATGCGATCAGCAGTGAAATAGCTATCAACTTCCCAAAGGTTGAGATACACTCCCCCAAATACCCTCCCTGGTTACTTAAAACTCCTACCTGTAATTTTTCCCTAACTTCCTACAACAAACGAGAAACTTCTCATGTACTGATTAGAAAATAATTTCTACGAATATCCTCACACTATGGAGACTTTACACACATTTACACGGATGCCTCTAAATCTCAGGATAGCACGTCAGCTGCTTTGGTTACTGCACACGAGACGCAATATTTTGTATTACCGCATACGTGGAGCGTATATACAGGAGAGCTGTATGCACTTTTTAAGGCAACAGAATTTTGCAAACACTCCCATCAAAAAGAGTTTCTCATAATCACAGATTCGTTGAGTGCTCTTCAAAGAATAACTCAAATATACCCAGATTCAGCGCTTGTAACGAACATCCAAGAAAATATCCATTCAATGAAAAGCAAAACTATCAACTTTTTGTGGGTCCCTTCACATACACAAATTAGAGGCAATGAAACAGTCGACCAAGCTGCTAAAGAAGCTCACCTTAACAATCCCACAATAGTGACTAAGCAACTGACTAGTCACAGTGATCTAAAAGCTTTCTTTAAAAAATCAACAAGAAATGTCTGGCAAAAATTGTGGACTAGATCCGTAGCTAAGCTGAGACAAATAAAGCCAGTTATTTCTCCTTGGAAGATCCTCAGTATTTCGCGTAAACACCAAGTAATTTTATCACGTCTTAGGATTGGACACACGAGATATACACATCAATATCTGCTGAAGAAAGAAGACGCCCCAATATGTAGTGTGTGTCAAGTGCAGTTAAGTGTCAAACATATTCTTGTTGAGTGCCCTAAATATAGAAATGAACGTAAAGTATGTAATTTTAGCGATAATCTTGTAGAACTGCTTGGAGACTCCTGTAAAGTCGGTAACTTAATTATGTACCTTCAAAATATTAATCTCGTTCACATTCTGTAAATAATACCTATGCAAATTGTGATTATTGTACCAATTTATGTATATTTGCTAATTACCTCAGTTGTTGAAGCAAATTGCATAAATATTTTTTCTTTTATTCCATTTAAATAAAAAAAAAAATATCATTAATCGACATTTCCTCAAATAAAACTACGAATATATATATATCACATCAATAAAACAACGGCTACCTTAGGACTACCTACATATAATAAAAGAAATTTTTTACAATCATCAATTTTACATGATGTGATAAATACATAAAATACCAATCACCGTATTACAATCAAAATTCACTGTCGCCATACCATGTAATCCATCGTAAGTACATGCAAAAAGCACCATTGTTTATACATTCCTAACGAAAAAAAAATAGCCGTAAAATAATGCAACTTGACTAGAATCAACAATTCACTTTTTGGAAGTTAAACTATGTATTTGATTTGTGGGGGATTTTAACACCTTTGGATAATTGAATGAGCACAGCCATGACTTCAGGTATTTGATCCTGGCCAGTCGGGGTCTCCTCCTGACTAAGAAGCACGCCTTCAACCTCTGATCTGCCATCTGACCCTGTCAACAATGACCCGGTCCTTGGCGTTCTCTTGGCCCTTGGCTTGTTGGTCACTAAGTTCTTTTTTGAATCCACCTGATCGCTAATTCCAGCTTGGTCGGCTGGTGAAGGGGTCGATGAAATCCACTCAAGCATTCTGTCTATTTCAGTTAGGGTAAAGCGAGGAGAGATGGAACACGTTTTACAAAATATTTAATATTTTTTATATTTAAAAAAATAAAAAACTTAAAAAAATACAGTAAACTAATAACAACTTTGGCATTTTCTTGGTAGAATTAAAAAAAAAACCACTTATCCTAATGGCATGAAAAATAAAAAACTGAAATGCTAAATTGGTCCGACTGTCCTACGTAGGGTAGGAGAGATGGCTCATTAGGGGTAGGATAGGTGGACCTTCAACTTTTAACGTTTCTTTTTTGTTGCGGAAACTCCGCATGTTTGACAAATATTGTTATAAGATGTGCAGCCCTCGTGTAGCCATCTTGAACAAAATATGCGATTAATCCAATCATCCTTTTTCTTCGTTTTTCGGTAATCTTCGTTACACCAACGCATTCATTTTCTAAATCGCTAAGATGTTCCTCATCACTCGACGAATCATTCAAAATCACGTCTTGGGACTCGGAAGAAGAAGAGTCGTTTTTGATTTTTTTTACTTGATTTCCGCTGTATGATGGTTTTTCATTCTTCCTTTTCTTTGGATTTGTAATTGACTCAACCCTTCTTTTCTTTTTCGTTTCAATATCTTTTCTTTTTTGGATATACGTGGACGAAGATAGAACTCCTCCTAGATTGGCTCGAACTTTTCTCATACCTGGAGTAACATTAGGGACAGGCGAAATCTGGTCAAGGGTTTTTCCCGGTGTAATATCCGGCTCGTTCCTTTTGCGTTTTTTTTTGGTTATTTGTTTGAGGGGAGTCTGGTTTTTGGATGATCTTTTCCTAGTGCTGTACTCCTGAACATCCTGGTTGAGGATCAGGGACATGAATATTTTGTTCCACTATTTCGTTATCAGCAGTCTGATGAATGGGATCTCTTGTTTGCTGAAGTAAAAATGCATAGTCCGGTATGATATCTGGGTTGAATGATGATATCCCTGTTGCTTTAAAAGCCGATACTGCATTGTTCACAGTTGCGGATTTTCCCCAAGCATCCCCAGGAGTTTACCAAATTGCAGCCTATTGAGTTTTTTATTAGGATCGGCTAACACCATTCGCCGGCAGGCCTCATAAAAGTATCCCTTGAGGCTCTTAAAGAATGCTCGATCTAGGGGTTGAAGATAATGGGTGCAATGGGGAGGCAAACAAAATATTATTTTTTTTTCTTATTTTTTTGGGAATCAAACCACAATAATGTTTTTTTATTTTTTATTTCGACGTTTCGGTAGCGTTCCAGCTACCGTTGTCAAGATGAACTAATATAGAAATAATTTTTTGGTCCCTATCTGACACAACGAAAAAATTTGACTATTTTAAATCTTAAAACTATAAATCACACAATTATTAATACAACAATAACAAAACTTAAATATACCAATCCTAATTCTAAGTAAAACAATCTTAAATCTAAATAAAGTATTGCACTCGTTCATCCACTGAAAATCGTCTCTGAAGAACCTGAAATTAAAAAGTCATCAGTAAATTAACCTGCATCACTTCTTAGTTTTCTTACTTGTTGATGGAGTAATGTCTGCTGGTTTTCTTTTCAATTTAATGTCTGTTTGAGTAGTAACTTCAGTGGGTTGATCTTCTAAAAGTCCAAATGCTTCAAAAATATTTTCCCATTCTTCCGTTGGTTCCAAAGCTTCATCAACTTTTCTTAGAATACCCAATAAAATGAAGAGTTCATTTCTAGCTAATTCATTTAATAAGGTTGATGCGTAACCAGCTTTCTGATACAACATTATTTTATTTGGATCAGTTGACTTCTTAGGGTTAACTACTGAGTCTAGATTTAACATAACCTCGAAATGAACCCTTAAGAATGCATCAGTAAAGGTTGAAGTTCTTGGAATGCAGGATGCAAAGCATGGCATGTCAAACTGAGGAGCTGTTATCGGTGCATCGTATAATGAAGGCTTAGCATGGAGGATTCTAACGACGGCATCAGGGTAAGCAGCTGCAACTCTTGATAACGTGATGGCTAATCGAGAACCTCCAACTGGCACTTTATCACGAATGTTGTACTTTGCTCTAAGTTCCATCACTTGCTGCTTCCCCTCTTCTGACATGTTCTCTATCATTTTGGTGATGTTTGTTCCACGTTTGATATATATGCTAAGAAGTAAGGGAAGATCAGTCTTCAATGTGGCAACTCTCTCCTTATTATCTTCGGGTTGAATCCTTCATATGAAAACACATCTATTTGGTCGTTACTAATAATGTTGGAAATATTAATATTCAAGGGATTTTATTTCATGTATTTTTTATCTGTATTGATCACAGTGAGATGATAATAATTGTCAATGTCATTTTGAATGTTAATATAAAATATAATTGGAAGATTCATAAAACTTTCTACGTTATTTATCCATTTCCTAAGCTTAATTATAACATTTTGGCGACCGTGACAGGACTAATTGAGCTAGAAACGGAAAATATCAAAAAAGAAAGGCAATTGATAAGAAACCACTTCTCCAAGATATGCAGAGAGTTAGACATGATATTTCAAGATAAGGCAGCAAATAAACAAGATCTGTTGGCCATTTCCAGGCAATTAGAAGACAAAGGCGACAGATTGTTAAGAGCAGACGAAAATACCAGAGAATGTTTTCTCTCTACTGAAATAGATGATGCAGCATTCGAAGAAAGAATCAATTTAGCTCAATCAAGCTTCAATACGGATCATTAGTGTAAATACATGTCTACAGCTGTTAAACATAAGAAACCCACAGGTGAAAATGGACCATATACCGCAGCAGCTTTATATTCGGCTAATTTGAAAGGAGTAGCAAATGATGGTAAGAAAATTCCATTTTGTTTATTTTGCGAAAAGATGCATACAAGTCAGGACTGTGTGAAAGCACAAAAATTGTCTCGATGAGAGAAAAACCTTGGTAATGAACAAAAAAGGATGTTTTACCTGTTTAAAACAAAATCATACCAGTAAAAACTGTAAGGCGTTTGTTAAATGTGTAGTTTGTTCAAGAAAACATTATCCCATAATGTGTCATGATTTAATTGCTAAACTAGATAAAATTGATAAAAAGGAAGATCAGCCAGTAGAAAACGTTTTAGCAAGTAACTCCAAAACTACTGTTTTATTACAAACTATCATGGTGAGAATTTCAATTAAAGAGAAAACGAGCGATATGGATACATTTCTATAAGGACCCTCCTGCTATGGGTACAACTTACTCAGGAGGGTCCTTATAGAAATGTATCCATATGGAGTCGCTCGTTTTCTCTTTAATTGAAAATATATAAGATATCGACTTAGACGATTTGCTCGAGCAATTACCAGAACATCTGAAATATGTGATCACCCTTGTCAGATAATCCCGGTAAATATTTTCCACAGGATCAAAAAGTGTCTGTTCTGTAATCTTTGCACAATTGATCATAAGCAAGGTAAAGATGAAAGATTTCCCTTCTTTATAATCAGGATGTTTGACCACTATGTAGCTCCTATTGGTGTCCCCCCACACTTCCTCTGTCCTATATATAGTCACGCCTATCTTGGTGGCCCAGGATATAGCCGTTTCAATGGTCAAGCCTCTAATAGAAGAAGTTTCTACGTGGTTATCCCTTTTATCAGATTTTCCCATTGCAATGCGGTTTGTGACCGGGGTTGTAGTATGCAGGTGGGGTTTGATAAGGGTGGTATTTGGTGTTGAATCAAGTCCGTTACTTTTAACAGCTACCATGAATCATCATTTAGATAAAGTTCCAGAACAGTTTATGAAAACAGCTACAAAGCTAAAGAATTCTTTTTATGTTGATAATTGTGTTACCAGCGTAAATACTGAAGAAGAATTAAAAACATTCATTTAGGAATCTAAACAATTAATGTCTAATGCTAAATTCAATCTCAGAGGATGGACTCATAATAAATTATCCACCGACACTTCGTGTAACGAAAATGTTGTTGGGGTATTAGGTCTACTTTGGAATGTTGAAGAAGATACTCTCTACTGTGACATTGATTCTCTAGTTCAACTCGAGAGTATTCCACGGACAAAACGAGGTTTGTTGTCTACAGCGCAAAAGATTTTCGATCCAATCGGATTTGTATGCCCAGTAACATTAATACCTAAATTACTATTGCAAAAAACATGGCAATTAAAGTTAGGATGGGATCAGGAATTACCGGTAGAGATAATTAAACCATTTGAGGCCTGGTTGAAACAAATTCATATGATTAGTCTTTGTAGAGTCCTCAGAACACTTGGCGAAAATTTTGATTTGGAATTTCCCGAAAATTCCAGTATTCATGTGTTCTGTGATACTAGCAAGCTAGCTATTGCTACTTGTATATATTTGAGAACTACCTGTGAAAATATCACTTCAGTAAGATTACTACAGGCAAAGTCTAGATTAGCTCCAAAAGATAGTACTATACCTAGACTCGAGTTGATCGCAGCTTTATTAGGAGTACGTTTATGTCGTTCTATGAAGGAGGTAGAGGGATTTCGGAATATGAAAACGTATTATTGGAGCGATTCAATGGTTGCATTAACCTGGATAAAAACTAAAGGCAACTGGAATACTTTTGTAGGTAATAGAGTCAAGGAAATCAGATACAAGAATGGCATTTTGTTTCTGGTAAATTGAATCCTGGAGACATTCCATCAAGAGGATGTAATATCAAAAATGTGTTAGAAAATTGTTGAATAAACGGACCCAGTTGGTTGAAAGATGATTCTAAAGATTGGCCAACCCATGAAACTACTTTTTCAATGGAGGAAGTAAATAAAGAAGAACGGAAAACTATTGTAACACTTATATCGAAAGTAAATATTTGAACTGATGTATTCAACTATTTTTCAAAATATTCTAAAATTGTGAGAATGATGGGTTGGATATTGAGATTCTTGAATAATTCAAGAAAAATATCCCTTAGAACAATCGGAACACTTGGTTACGATGAAATTATGGAAGCTGAAATACAAATTTTGAAGTTGGTTCAATTGGAAAGTTTTGGAGATGAAGCTAAGTCTATTCAAAATTTACATGTATTCAGAGATGCGAATGGATTGTGGAGAATCAAAACAAAGCTGATTTTGGGAGAGCTTTCAGAAGATTTCAAGTGCCCCATAGTTCTACCAAACAAACATGAGATTGTGAGAAAAATCATAGATTGAATTTTCATGCTGGTGTACAAGCACTTTTATGTATATTACGAGATAAATTCTGGATACTAAGAGGTAGACAAACAATAAAACCAATTGTATCTAAATGTGTGATATGTAAAAGATACAATGCGAAATTTGTTCAAACACCGTTGTCTCCACTACCAAAAGATAGTATAACGTGAAAATGTATCCGATATGTTTACAAAACCGTTGAATAAAGAAAAATTCTTGATGTGTAGGTTAGATGTCCTAGGATGCTGAATGTTTGTTATTTAACAACTCAAATGTTTACTTTTGTTTTAACATTTAAATTGAGAAGGGGTGATAAAAAATTTAGTATTCAATGTTTACGCCCTCTCTTTTCCTTCTAAGTTTTCCCAAATTATGTACAATAGTATTGAACACTGGAGTGGGAAGTGGGATTGAGAGCTGCCAATAACATCTTTCCTTTTCTGTCCAATTTAACACTTAAGCCTAACTAAATTGGGAAAATAACAAATTTCACATTGTCGCAAAGAAAAATACATTAAATTTTGATTTATTGTTGTATGTCACAGGGGGCCAACATAATTTCTCTTTGTAATAATTCCTACAGAAAACGTGTGTTTCTCACCTATGTCGTCCAAGTTCTCCTTTAAGCTCATGCATTTTCCTGCCCAGGCCCTCACCCCTCCATCCATGTCGACCACAGGATGCCCAAAGCACTTCCACATGCCACTAGTTTCGAGAAGCAGATGGACGTCATAGTCAGTGTGCACTCGCCTGGTCAGGTGTTGATACAGTGGGGTGTTAATGTAAGGGCGGGCGCTCTCGTTCAGACTATTTATAAACGCAGTTCTTCCCTCTGTGTCTCTCAGCACAGAGGCTATAGCTAGCGAAGGCCAAGACTTTAATATGGAAGACTTGTATTCGAGATGAGTGCGGGAGACATCAGTCATTAGCTGTATTATGTAACTATAGTGGTCGTAAAGATTGTGACCATCATACTTGTTTTGGTGTGCGATTCCGTACATCAACACATCAAACCATGAGTTGAACATGTCGCTGATCCCGGCCAGATGAGCATGAGTGATGATGATAACCTCTGTCTCACTTATGTGCACGACCTGAAGATTTCCGTAAGCGCACCCGGTCACACTTCCGACCCGCCATTGTTTTTTAAATTCTGTGCTAAAGATTAACGTGTCGAACGCCCGATCAAACTCCGATTTCACGTTGTAAATAACCCGTAACAAGGGACGAGCCTTAATGTTGCACTGGTAAACGACGCCGGTATAGTTCTCCGCGGATACACAAGTTACGCGATTCGCGATACGGATCAGGGTGTTCAGCTCTTGTCCTTTATCGAGACCTTGCATGCTCCTATAACTGTTCATAAACCAGGAGTAAGCATGCTGTGGATGTACAATGGTGAATCCGGCTATATCGTCCAGAAGCTGCCGATGCTCTCTCTTTAATGCTCTGGGGTTGTCCTTGTAGGTTATTAGATATTGGATCTCGCTGATAACCAATGCTGACGAAAGATAGCGGTCCTTCCTGAAGATGACGGTGGGAATTCTCTCAATGGATCCTTCTTCCAGAAGTTCTTGCTCCAGTGACATGGTAAATGACAAAAAAGTTTACAAACCAATAAGATCTGACCAAACAAAGTCATTTCAAGAAAAAAAAACAATAAATTCATTAAAAAATTACTCAATAAAAACTCTATTGATAAAATTGAAGCTAAAAAACTACAAATTAACAATGCTTTACCTCCAAAAATACACGGATTATAAAGTATACAGTTTACTGCTAAGGTATGTAAGATAGTAGTTTGCACAAATGCACTCACCATATAAATATAGTAATTTTCCTTAAAATCACAATATTCACTTAGTTGTTTAACTTAGAAATTCCACTTTTTCGGAGCATCGAAATAAAACACGTCTTACTGAAATGGTTACAGGGACGGACCTATCCACAAATGTTTTGCATGACACTGCTTGTTGGATGAAAATCTACAGATGTACTGGATAACAATGATTTATTAAAATCTTGAGATAGATTCCCTCCTTCATCTGCTGGTCCGCCACTTTTCAAAATTTATTGGACTTGATATCACCAACCAATGAATACCTACTCTCATTCACAAATTGTTTAAAACTAAAAATGATTAATTTTGAAAACATCAAATAATGTTATTTTTATCATTTATCTCTATATTTTTAAATTCCTCTTTATATTTTCCTACTTATCTTTATTTTTTTTACTTATTAAAAGGTCCAGTATGATAAACCCCAGGAAAATAAATCCTTCAAAGGCTTCAGTATATAACACTTGAAAATTTTGGAATTTACTTTGAAATTAAACTCAAACGAAAATGTTTAGAGTGCTATGTACTGAGATGAAAGACCTTTATGACTTTCTATGTTAATTTAATGTTTTTTCGATGCTCTGATGATGGAATATCATGCTCAATTTTTAACTTTAACCGATATGCTGAAATAAGAATGGAGCCAACAAAATTTTATTCCAGTGACTTGCATTGTAACATCTACCGGAACTATCGGAACCAAAAAATACGGAGGGATAAAATTATAGAAGTACGTGAGTCCATTGAAAATTGTTAAAAGTTATTTTATAATCAAAATAAGGGACAGATATTCCAATAAAAATATAAATGATAGGGAAAAATTGAATAATAATACAATGCTATTTCAATAAGAACTGTATTTATTAATTTTATTTTTTATTGTAGTTGTTTACAATAAAAATTTTCACTTTCTCCCAACTTTTGTTAGAAAAAATATTAAGATGCTGGTCTATCAACATTGCACATTCATTTTTCTTTGGGGGTATTTTTTTCTTCAAGTTTCCTTTGAAATATGTCAGCGCTATATTCTTCTGAACATCGGTCCATGGCTCCAATATACGTTTTTTCTTCTTTACTTCTGTCATCAAAGGGGTATTTTTTACCTTGAATCAAAAACAAAACAAAAAATATGTTACTAACTTTTTATCATTAAATCGCTCTATTTCTGCGACGGAAATGAAAGACAAATACTAGCGAAACATCAATAAAAATACCCTATGATAGATCACCATGTAAACAGGACAGAAGAATAATATACCATATGAAAGTATTTAATGGGCACCATGAAACAAATAAAATGATATGAAGGAAATCTTTATAGGTGTAATAACGAAACACAATTATTTAAAACATTTTTTTACAGTTTTTGGACCAATTTTAGCAGAGTCCTCCGAGAATATACCCATCGTTTATTCTTAATTAATTTTACTTTACTTAAATTGATTTGTTTGACTAAAGTTGAAGTTAAATTGATACCTTATAATCTAATAAAGTATACCGTAACAGTTTATTCCATTTTTTCTGACTCAAGTCCTGGTTTGCTAGCGTCGATACTTCGTACTGCCACTCGGTAGAAACCAAATCTTTCAAAGATTTGAATTTTTTAGTATAATCTGTTTCCATTGAATTTTTTTTAATGGATATGTTATAAGCTACATCAATACATTCTTTAAGTTGTGTTCCCATGTTGGATGCTAAAGATGGCGTACCATATGTTTCCGTTTTTGGATCAAATCTAGATATTGTCTTTGTACACTTCACAATGATATCAAAGTTAACTGGATCCAAAACCTCCATTAGAGATTTAGCTTTAATATTTTTTCTTGTTTCAATTAGTAACGAAGCTAATTGTCTCATTTTGCGAGAGGCAACCAGATGGTATTGTTTATTTCCATGACTTTTTAAATATCTAGCTGCAACAGCACATATAAGTTTATCAGTTTTTGCAACAAATGAAACGTTATCACCTCTCATTTTAGGGAATATTTCTTTTCTCAAGACATCATTTTCTTTATAAGATGAAAGTAACGATTGTCCTTCAGCTTGTGCAAGAGTTCTACAAGCATTTGTTTCCTTATTATGGATACATTTCTTTACATGTCTATAAAGAGCTGTTTTCTTGTAAAATCCTTTACAGTGTTTACACGGGAGATAGGTTAATTTCGTTGGCGGATCTAAACTTCCCAACAGAGGTTTTCTTATTGGTACAACGAGTTCTTCTACGGAACTTTTTATGAAATTGCCTTCATTCCTTAATTTATTGAAAAGGTATTTTCTTCTTTTATCACCTACTTTGTGGGCAAGTATTTCTTGCACATCTATCTCCGATGCATGATGTCTTACAAGATGTCTAGAAATTTTTGTTACTTTATTGTAGCAAAAGAAGCAGTGATCTCTTTTGTTCCAAAATCTTTTTTTCCCGGATGTTGTAGCCTGAAAAAAATTTTACTATAAGGTCACATTTAAACTGATAATATCAGTGATTGTTTAACTTTTTATTCTGTAGAATATCTCCATGCTAAGACAAACTTAAAATTCAACTACCTATATTAATTGTAGATTCTATTTATTGTTTCATGTAGTGAGGAGTGACAAAAAATGAATGATAATATTATATCTGATAAAGATTTAAGCTAAATTGGATATGGGTGGTCTGACATCTAGTATTATTTATTTCTTGTCAATCAGGAAGACATGAACACAAAAAACAATGTTGGATTAAACGTTAAAAATAATGAAAATTGGGTCTCGTTTCATTCATAATAATAATAATATGAGTATTACCATCTGTTTGATCAGAGTTGGTGCTAATCCATTGTTGAGTTCTTGTAGATTATTTCCATATTGTGACGAATTATAATTACTATCTGTCGTTTGTTGTAGGCTTACTTGCATCGGTATCTGTTTATTTTTGGGGCATTTAAATGTCTCGTAATTTGAATCATCAGATTCTAATTCACACTCATCCTCAGTGTTTGGAATATACTCCTCATTACTATCACTATCCTCAGTCGAATGGACATCATGGACAGTCGACGTAATTTGATTTTCTTCTTTGTCACTATCTCCAGAACAGCATTCACTTGTAGTCATAAAAAGTTGTCTGCTTGCGTTATTTTTCTGAAGCCTAGTAAAATGCACTTTTTCGGTTGAGGATACTTGAACATTTTCAACTATGGAAATAGGTATAATGGGCTCTGTATTATATTCCAAAATTAGAACAACAGCAGTGTTTGTGAGTTATGACTAACAAGAACAAATAATTTAGCTATTTTGAATACCGGGCCTCGATCAGTTCACTTACGTTTTAGCCTCTGTGAGGCTTAGGTATGTTGTGCTACTTTGCAGTTGAAGTAGAGCAGTAAATACTTTTGTAAATCACTTAAATTGAATACTTACCAGTTAATAAAACAGATTTTCTAGCCAATTAATTATCTTTATGCCAGGACGGCAATCCTTTCGTACTTTAATATTTTGGAATTTGCAAACGTTGTTTTGTATTTCGATCTTGTTGATTGAGAGCTGCCAATAACATCTTTCCTTTTCTGTCCATTTTAACACTTAAGCCTAACTAAATTGGAAAAATAACAAATTTCACATTGTGGCAAAGAAAAATACATTTAATTTTGATTTAGTATAAATTTAAAACGAAGTGTCACTTGATGTTCATATTTTAAGCACCTAATGTATTATTATTAATTGAATTCGTATAACAGATACATTTTATTTTATTCATTTTGGGGTTGTCTTATAATAACCACAGAATTAGAATATTACAGTTTTTTAGGCAGTCGATCAAAAAATTTAAATGAAGACCTACATTTTTTTGTATTATGTATCCTTGCGAGTCTTATTTTCCTACGTAACAAATTTTCAATAAATTAAATAGATTTTTATTAACCCGCGAAGACTCGCGCGTATTTTGGGACGTGAGTAGTCTCGCGTATAGAAATTTTCTCACGCCAGCTCGCGCGTATAGATTTTTTCTAACATAAGTTTACTGATGAAAAACAGTAAACTTATGTTAGAAGTGTACTTATTTTTTTTTCAATAAAAAAACATTATTTTCAATTATATTTTTGTTTTATTTAAGGTGAATGTATAGAAAATAAATTAAAGAAAAACCACTCATCAGTTCCACTTGAATCAAAATTACTGTCACATCGATTGCAAATAAAAGTTGTTCTGGTTGTGTGTTCCTTGCATATTGGAATCTGGCATGTGTTGCATCTATGTTGGGTAAATCTGTTTTTTCTTGTAGGACAATAACCGCATCTTGGTCTAGTTCCAGATTTTTCCGATGTTGAAGGTTTTTGGTTTTTCTTGGCATTTTCCCTTGGATCAATTTTTGAAATTGAAATAATTTTTTGTCGAAGATTAAATGACAAATTTGTAATAGTCGCACGCCTTAGAAGATGAGGACGTGTAAGTTGTTTCGACAAAGTGAAAATAAAGCTTCTTCGAGATAAAAAGGTATTTGTATTACTTCTGTAAATTATCTGAGAATTCACTGTTGCTATATTGAGCATGCTGTTGAAAATGGTAAATGGCCAACGGTTGCTAATTCGACTCACAGAATATTCTGATTTCATTCTGTCGACGACGTCAACTCCTCCTTTCATCACGTTGTAGTAAGTGATAACTTCTGGTTTATTTTGCTTCGATTCGGGATCAATAGAGTCATTATCGTGAAAAGTGGAAATCATGAGTACATTTTTGTTCTTTTTTGGGACAAAAGATGTTAGCATACAATGGTTTGGTGTAATTCCAAACGCAAACATAGAACTCTCCACAGGACGATCTTTTACTTGAAGAAGTCTTGGTGGAATTTGTGGTTTGTTCTTTCGTAACGTTCCTACCAGTGTCAACTTATGATTGTCAAACAAATCATTAGCAATTTGTACAGATGTGAAATAGTTATCAGCCGTAACGTTGCGCCCAGATTTATCAATGGTTTTGATTAGGCGTTTTACTACACTTTTAGCATCATTAGGAATGTTATATGGACCATCCGGCTGTTTCCCAGCATAAATTTCTAAATTATGCGTGTAAAATATTCTAGAATCCACGAGAGCATATATTTTTATGCCATATTTTGCAGGCTTATTAGCAATGTACTGCCTGAAGCTGCAGCGACCTCAAAAAGTCTCTAGCATCTCGCCAATCGTGACGTTTTCCCCAGGTGTAAAATGTGCAGAGCAATGTTGGACAAATCTTTCAAAAACAAATCTTATTGGCGCCAATTTATCAACCTCAGATCTTTCAGCCCTCGTCTCTAAATCATCAAATCTAATAGCTTGTAAAATTAGATGGAATCGTCTCCTAGACATTATGGCTAAAAAGAAATTCGGCGCAGTTTCGTCAGCTGCCCATAGCTCTTTCGTGTTCAGGTGTTGACCTTTTTTGATGCCAGCCATGTAGAGAACCCCTATAAATGCTAAAATTTCTTCAAAATCAGTAGCTCTGCAATCTTGTGGACGTTGATATGAAGATCGAATTAAATCCAATTTTTTAATGGTGCAATTTACTATTTCTTCAATAACATCATCTGGGAAATATAGTTTCCAGCAATCAATAACTTCTTTTGCCTTTTTGGCAGCAATTTCACTCCAGGAAGCTTTGATATGATATTTTGACCGCGGATTTTCTTGGGAGGAAGATTTGGCTTATGATTTAGCCACTGTGTGCCATCTTTTCCTGTATATTCTGGCAAAACCTGTATTGTTTTTTTCCCGGATGTTGAAACTATTTTATCATTATCACCGGATTGTGCGTCGTCAGAAATAATACGTTCACTATGTTTCCTGGAAGCATTCTCTAATTCAACATTATCACCAGACTGTTCGGTATCAGATGCATGATCACTATGTTCACTAGCGGCATCCTCTAAATCGGAATCAGAGTCCATAGGAACAAATTCCTCATCTGAGGTTTCATCAAACCATTTTAGCAGTTGCTGTTCCGTTGTCGGGTCCATTTTGTACCTATAAAATGATAAGTTACAAATGACAATAATAATGGCTAGTAAATAGTTGCTTTCTTACCTCCAAATCAATAAAATGAAAAACGAACCAGAAAAAAAAAAAAAAAAAAAAAAACTGCAACTTCGAGAACTCGCGTCGTTAGATTTTTGCTAACAAAAACATAAACGTTAATTGCTCGCGCGTTAGATTTATTCTAACACGCCCGACGGACGCTTGGCTTCCGGATCCTGCCCCCTCCCCAAACTACATAAAATACGTGAAATATTGTTTATGAGGCATAGCTGGGATATGGGATCATTTGCAAGTCAAATAAAAAAAATCTCTGTAGTGAAACTGACATGTTAGATTTATTATTATTATATAATAATAAAAAAAAATTATTTTATCTATTATTATTTTTTCGCATAATTTTTAATTTGTTCAATGTTACTTATAGTTCTTGAATCTATTTGTTGCTTTATGTATGATTAGTGTGATTTCTCTTTTTGTATGTCCCTATGAATTTATCAAAACCTTGTTATCTGCGATGGCATCCAAGTTATTCAGGTTCTACAAAAAGTCATTAGAATATGATACCAGTAAAGGAGAGTGTATCGTAGGATTTCTTTTTTTTTTAAACTGTAGGGTAGACTGGGGAGGATCAGACACTTTTTTTCAGTATTGTTATATTCGCAAAGTTTTCGTTCTTGGAAAAATATTAATACTTGAAATCTTTTGCTACATATATTGTTATTATAAATTGATTTTGTTAGTTGGATCAAAACATTTTGCAATATTGATTTGTCCTAAAAAAGAAAACTATTCCAAATGACGAATGTCCCCCTTGGCTGGGGTAGCTCCGACAGCAGGGTGGGGTAGATGTTACGCTAATTGGGATGCATCAGACATTTACGTATTATTGTTTGATAAATGAAAAAAATATTGAACTTTATTAAAAAAATGTAAACAAGAATTAAGTTTCTACATAAGTAACTTGGGAACCATTATATTGGCTTAAATCTATATTAAAATTGTACATAGTAGGGGAGAGTGGGTGAAGATGACGCACATAAGGGAAAAAGCCCAGAGTTTCTATATTTTTTGAATAAATGAGTTTGAACTTCTTCACGACATTATTGGAAGGGTTATAGATGACTATTTACTGCACAATTATTTTTTAATATCAAGGCAAAAAAATTATGATTTTATTTTCTTAAAGTGTCGATGCGTCATCTTTGCATAGGTGAAAGGATAAGATGACGCACTTTAAGGTTTTGGTAAATACTGCAATTAAACAGCTAAAAATTGAAATTGAAAAATGAAAAACGTAAATTTATCAAAAGCGAATTTATTATAGAGTTTTCCGTAAAAAAAAAACAAAAAATAGTTTCCTGAAAAATATGAACGAAAACAGCACAGCAAAAGCTGAGTTCTAACTCTTATTATTATGATAAATACATAAAAATTATTTTTTTTTCTTTTAAGAGCAAAAGTCACACACAAATCCTTCAGGGGAATCCTTGCCACTACATTCTTGATGGGCCCAAAAATCACAAACGGTGCACCTGTACCACAGTTCTCTATTTTTGCCAGAATCAGCACAATAAAGACATTTATCATATTCCGACACATCACACATGTCGTCCAACTCGTCGTCATCACCCAAGTTTTTTTCATCAAGATCACTGTTTGATTCACTGTCAATATTATTCGCTTTTCTTTTAAATACTCTTTTATACTCTAGCTTTCTTTGTTTTTTCTTTTGAATTCTTTTTTGCAACTTGTCTCTTTACTGAAGCCACTGCCTTTTCATTTCTTTTTCTGTGCTTTTCTTCTAACTCGTCTTTAAACGGCGTGCTGGTCAATATTTCCGAATGCTGCTTTTCGCGCACGTTCTTGCGTGGCAGGACACCTTTGGATCATCAAGCAAAAGGGCATAAAATTTCTTGTTATCAAATTTGGTTGAAAACTATGGTTTTCACCCTACAGGGGATGTCCAATTGGTAATTAATAATTTCCCGGGTTGTTTGGAGGATATTTTTGGAGTATTTAGACCCGTGGAAATACCATATGATGGGATTAATGAAATTATGACCTGTGCCGGAAGCCATTTTGTTGTTTGGGGCTTGGCAAAGCTTGGAAGTATTGTACTGTAAGTATCTGAAAAATCTTTTGATCAATACTTGAATCCACTCAAGCAGAGTGTTTTATTTGACTCAACCATGAGCGTAGTTGTTCCTAGAAGTCCCTTATGGATTCATTTTTTTTATACATAGGTGGTGATGTCTGTGTTGGTGAGAAATTTGGATTGTTGAGATCAGAGTAGGCCTGTATCACTTGCTGGGAAGCTAACACCTGTACCAAAGATTGAAGCTCAATCTGGCCAATTGGTAAGCATGTATTATGATAATTTCTTTTTTTTCATTTTGGGTTATGGCAGATGCCATGTCAGTTTTTTTGTTGTTCCGTATAGGTAGGGTCTAAAATATTTCGTAGCCCAAACTATGGCTAGTAGTTCCTTTTCAATAACCGAATAATTTCGTTCGGAGTCATTTAAGGTCCTTGACGCATATGCTATTGACAAGTCTTTACCAATCGGCCCCTGGGACAATATTGCACCTACAGCAACATTACTTGCGTCTGTAGTTAAATTGAATGTTTTATTAAAATCTGGATATTGCAAGATCGGGTCATTTATTAGTAAATTTTTGCATGTTTCGAAACAAGTTATGAATTCTCCATTATGTATATATTTTGCACCCTTTTTCAAGCACTTTGTTAAGGGCTTAGTAATTCTGGCAAAGTTTGGAATAAATCGCCTGTAGTAACCTAACAAGCCTAAAAAACCCTTAATTTGTTTTGTTGTGGCTGGTATTGGATATTTTTTTATTACTTTTATTTTGTCCGGGTTCGGTTTCACGCCATCTGGTGTCACTATGCGACCCAAGTACGCTACCTCTTTCTTTAAAAACTCGGATTTATCGAGCTGTACTTTGAAGTTTGACTCTCTTAGTCTTTGAAAAACATTTTTAAGTCGTTCAAGATGTTCTTGTAATGACGTGGAAAAAACGATAATATCGTCAAGATATACAAGACATTGTTCGCTCTGTATACCGCGAAGGATATTATCCTGGAGCTCCTTTCAAGCCGAATGGCATACGTAAAAACTCCCAATGTCCTTGTTCTGTCGTGAAAGCAGTTTTTTCTATGTCTTTCTCTTCCATTTGGATTTGGTAAAAACCACTGGCCAAATCAATGGTTGAGAAATATTGACACTTGCCCAACTTATCTAATAGATCAGTTATGTTGGGTAACGGATATCTATCATCGATAGTTTTCCCGTTTAGCTGCCGGTAATCAATTACCACGCGTCATTTTTGTTGTCCTGATGCATCTAGTTTTTTGGGAACCACCCATATTGGCGATGACCACGGTGAATTACTTGGTCGAATAATATTAGAATCTAACATTTTTTTGATTTGATTTTGAACTTCGTTTTTATAAATAAATGGATAACGGTATGGTCTAGAATAAACAGGTATATCGTTTGTTGTCTTAATTTGGTGTCTTATTTTATTATTAAAAGTCAAAGATGTATTTTCATGGTAAAAGATATCAGAAAATTCCTTACAAAGATTTAAAATTGATGATTTTTCTTCTTGATTTAAATGATCTGTTCTAATTGCATCTAGGTTTAAGTAATTTCTACAATCGGTTTCAATATTGTTGAAGTCAAAATTCTAAATTTCTTGTCTCTCAAAATGTTCGACTGATAATGGTCGAGAAAAATCTAAAGTAACTGGCTGTGTAGTGCTGTTTAAAATAGTAGTAAAAGCTTCGTGATCTTTAGCAATTGTGAGACTTTGAGATTTGTTATAAGATTAAGCTCTTTTGATGTGGGATGGAATAATAATTTCAATTTACAATAAGGTGTTACTAAATATCCTTTTTGAAAATCTAAATTGGCTTCTATAAATTTCAAATTATCGATACCAATAAGACCGTCAAATGTATTGTGAAATTTGAATAAGTAAAATTTCATTAATTTAGTTTCTAGTAAATTAAATATTTTTGGAGTAGGTATAGCTACACTGTGCTTGTGTTAAAATTTTTGAAACACTGTCGATACTATAAATGGTTCAAATTTTATTGAATTAGGAAAAATTTTATAAGCGATATTTGGATCGATAAATGATTTTGTTGCTCCAGAATCTATAAGAATTTTAATATTGTATTCTGGAAAAATTATATAAGAGAGTTCACTCGAATTTGATGTGTTGATAGAAATGATTGGTGTTATCTGTCTCTGGTCAACAGAGGCTTTTCTTGAAAATTTTGATTATTAGATGGTGTATTGATATCAATTTCGTTGTTTTGATAATTGTTAGAGTTTTGAATAATATTGTCCTCATATCGATTATTTTGATTAGAAAGTCTATCATAGTTTTGATAAGTCTGTTCATAATATTGGTCTTCATCAAACTCGGTGTTGAATAGTTCTTCTGAGATATATTTTGGTTGATTACCGAAATTAATATTTCTATTAGAATTAAGTGAATTGATAAAATTTTGATTTTGACGGAAAGTCGATGGACCGGGTATTGGTTTTGAGGAATTTCGAGTAGACACACTCATAGGTGTAGGGTTTGCTAATACTTGGTTCGGATTTGGTTTGAAGACGTTTCTATTATTGGGGTTTGTGCAACTATACACATAAGAATGTTCTTCCAATTTATTTATTGAACTATTTTAACAATATTCTAATGTGAAACATTTTAGAAACGTACCTAAAAGAAAAAATCTTGACATTGATTTCTTGACAATGACAGTCGCAAACTTGGATTCTTTCGGCTGTCGTACTAGGTAAGAACTGATGCAGAAGGCAGTCTAGTTACTGAATTATTACAAATTGTAACATACCGGCCCCCTTGACAGCCAAAAGGCTTCAATTAAAAAATCACTGGTTGCAATTAGGAAGGACGCATAATTTTGTAGCTGGTCTCTTAAATAATGAAGATCCATGTCTTATAGTGGCCGTTCGAATTATACCATCAACTCCTGGATGTACATTTTCAACAATACCCATTTTCCATTTAAGCGGAGGCAGATCATCTTCCTTAATGATAACTACAGTACCAGGCTTCAAAAGGCTAGTATAGTTTTGCTTCCACTTGTGGCGTTGCTGGAGCTCCGAAATAAATTCCTTAGACCACCTTTTCCAAAAGCTTTGGGTGATTTTTTGAAGTCGCTGGAACTTGGATAGACGGTTTTCTTGGATTTCAGCATAATCGTGATCAGGAAGAGATGTAAAGGTCTCTCCAATAAGAAAGTGCGCTGGGGTAATAGGTTGAGGGTCATTTGGATCGTTGGGAGAAGGAAATGGAGGTCGGGAGTTAAGACATGCTTCGATTTGATTTAAAATGGTTAAAAACTCTTCATAAGAAAAAGGTGAACGATTTAAAACTCTCTTAAGGTGAAATTTGGTGGACTTAATACCAGCCTCCCAAATTCCGCCGAAATGTGGAGCACGTGGTGGAATAAAATGCCATTTAACATTATTTTGGCTTGAATACGTTTGAATTTGATCTTTATTTTTAATGAGAAAATTGTCAATATCGTTTTTAGCACCTACAAAATTGGTACCGTGGTCGCTATATATGTTAGCACTCAAACCTCGCCTAGAAAAGAACCTACGAAGTGAGGCAATGAACGCATCTGTAGTAAGATCGCTTACTAATTCTAAGTGTATGGCTCGAGTTGACAGGCATACAAAAAGGCATACATAAGACTTAATGACTTTATAATTTCGAGTTTGCCGATCCTTTAATAGAAACGGTCCACAAAAGTCAACTCCCACATTAAAAAATGGTCGATGACGAGTTACACGGTATTCTGGTAACTGACCCATGAGATATGGAGTGGAAGTGGCATCGAAGCGATAACAATGCACACATTTTTTAACAGTTTGTTTTACTAAATTTCTACCAGAAGTAGGCCAAAACCTTTCACGTATCGAGGCCAACAAGAGTTGGGGTCCAGCATGCAAAAGTCGTAAATGTTCGTATGATGCCATGAGCTTGGAAAAATTATGCTTTCCAGGTGAGATTGCTGGATGCCTTTTATGGAAATCGAATTGGGAATGTTTTAATCTACCTCCGACCCTAATTATGCCATCTTTGCTTAAGTAGGGATTTAGGCTCAATAATTTACTTTTTTGACTTATAGGTTTAGATTTAGATAAGTCATGATATTCTTGAGGAAATTCCTCTTTTTGAACGAATTGAATAAGCTTATTAAGTGATGATTGAAGTTCCTCGATATCAAGAATACCCGTTTTTCTTAATTTTTTAGAAATACGACAATTTTGAATAAAACGGAAACAGAAAGCTGTAACCCGTTGCAATTTGCTAAAAGAAGAGAACCTGTCAAATAGATTAACAAAATTGTCGTTGATTAAGGCATTAAAGGATATTTGTTTTTCTGCACGCCTTTCAGGTATCTCAGATTGGCCAAAACCAGATGAAAAATTATCATTGAGGTTCACTGGCCATTTCTCTGGAGAATCTGAAAGCCAGTTAGGTCCTTTCCACCAAAGTTGATTATTAATTAAGTTATTAGGACTTAAGCCGCGTGAAAGAAGATCAGCGGGGTTCTCGTGAGTATTGATATAATACCATTGATTTGAATCAGTTAATGCTTGAATTTGAGTTACTCTATTAGAGACGAAAATCTTCCACTGTTGTGGACTGGATTTAATCCATGATAGAACTATTTTTGAATCAGACCAATAGAAATAATCATCTATAGGCAAATCCAGGCAGCCTCTAACGTTTTCAACAAGTTCAGCAAGAAGTAGCGCGGCACATAGCTCAAGACGTGGAATGGTTACCGTTTTTAATGGAGCGACTCTAGTCTTAGAGCATAATAAAAAAGAATGACTTGAACCAAAAGTATCTATGGATTTTAAATAAATACAAGCACCATAAGCCATTTCGCTTGCATCTGAGAAAGCATGTAGTTGTATAGAACTAAAACTTAAAGGTAAAACATGTCTGGGAATATTTAACTTGTTTAAGTCTTGAAGTTGACTTTGGAACTTTAACCAAGTATTGTGAAGTTCTAATGGAATCGACTCATCCCAGTTTAATTTATATTGCCATAACTTTTGAATAATTGCCTTGGCAATAACAATGACTGGTTGAAGCAATCCAAGCGGATCGAATATTTGAGAAACGCAGGATAAAATTTTTCTTTTAGTTGTGTGTTTGTCATTGATAGTTTTTATTGAATATCTAAAAAGATCAACTTCAGAATCCCACAGTAATCCTAAAGTTTTATTTTCTGCGCTTTCACCGAAATGTAGTATAGTATCTGAGCCTTTAAATGAATCAGATAGTACTTCGGGATTATTTGATTTAAACTTTCTAAGAGGAAACCCGGCAGAATTAAGAATATCAGAAATTTTTTTCTTTATAATTTTAACCTCACTTATAGACGAACCTCCTGTACATAGATCATCTACGTAGAAGTCTTTAGAAATTATTCTACTGATTTCAGGTTCAGTATTTTCATATAGGATGGCTAATTCCTTAAGACACCTAGTCGATAAGAATGCAGCAGGTGATGTCCCATAAGTAACGGTATTCAACTGATAAGTTTTAATTTGTGAATCGGAATTAGGTCTCCAGAGAATAAGTTGCAAGCAACGTTGATCGTTGTTTACCAATATCTGACGATACATTTTAGCGATATCTCCAGTCAAAATAATATTATGCTTTCTGGCACGTAAAACAATTGAGAATAGATCATCTTGTACGGTGGGTCCAACTCTTAAAATATTGTTCAAGGACAATCCAGTTGTGGTAACCGCAGAGCCATTAAAAACGACTCTCAATTTGGTGGTTGAACTGTTGTCTTTAAATACGCAGTGATGGGGTAAATAGAAACAAGTCTTATCTGCCAGATCAACAGAATTTATTTCAGTCATATGACCAAGAGTTTCATATTCATTTAAAAATTCTGTATATTGTGATTTAAGTTCCGGTCTTTTAGCAAGCCTTTTCTCAAGATTAAGCAAACACTTAATGGCAGTTTGCTTGGAATCGCCTAGAGCGGACACAGGGTGTTTAAGCGGAAGATCGACAATAAAGCGACCTTCAGGGTTCCTTTTTGTAGTGTTAGTAAATAATTCTTCACAAAATGCATCATCAGGAGTGAATGATTTTGGAACACCAACTTCTTCAATCTCCCAAAATTTCGAAATCTTATCATCAAGAGATTGATCAAGAGTGCTGAGGTTACATGAGACAAGAAGGTTCTCTGAATGTGTAGGATTTTGTGGATTGTGTGGAAATAGAGCACCCGATATGACCCATCCAAACTGGGTTTTTTGTAGTGTGGGTAACTGCCTTCCTAATTTTATTTGTCCAATCATAATGAGATCCCAGAATTTGCTAGCCCCGACTAAGATGTCGATGGGTCCTGGCTCATTGAATGTGGGATCAGCAAGTATAAGGTTAGGAGGAATTTTCAAGCAAGATGTATCAACATGTACATATGGAATTTTATTAGTAATTTTGGGTAAAACCAGACATTTTAGATTCGTTTTAAAAGGTACTTGTCGAGCTTGAACGATAGCAACAACTTGTTTTAAAGCTTTGGTGCTTTTTTGACCAATGCCAGTAATAGAACAGTTAATTGGGGTAGATTTTAAATTAAGTTTTTCACACAAGTTTTCAGTAATAAAGTTTGATTCACTGCCGCTATCGAGTAAAATGCGACAAGTATGTATATTCCCTTGACTGTCTGATATTTCAACCAAAGCGGTTGATAATAATACACTACCAGAAGAGAAATTGCTTGAAATAAAGGAGACTTCATGATTCTGTAAAGTTTCAGAATTTTCATTTGAATTGGCAACATTAGAATTGGTTTTTATGTTTTCCTCAACTTGTGTTTTATTATTTTTGTTGTTATTTGAGAAGCTGAAATGTAATAGAGTATTGTGTCGACGCTCGCATTTACGACAAGGTGATGAGCGACACTGATCTGTGGTGTGATTATTCCTTAAACAATTTAGACAGAGCTTTAATTTTTTGACTTCTGATAGCCTAGAGTTTGCACTTAATTCAACAAAGGATTTACAATTATAGATTGTGTGTTCTTTGTGACAATAATTGCAAGTCGGAGTATGACTTGTAAATAAACCTCTTACGTTTGTTTTGGATTTGTTATTTTGTGGATTTAATGTTTCAAGAATTCGGCATTTTTTTTGTAGAAAGCTTTCAAATATTTCTCGTGTAACGTTGTCATGCTTCGCATACTCACACTCCCATTCACGTCTGGTCGTAGAATCTAATTTAGTAGAAAACATATGGATAATCAAACTATCCCAGGAATCTACTGGTTGACCCAAGACTTGTAAAGCACGTAAATGACGTGTCATGCAGTCCAAAATATTACGTAATTCAATATGACACTCTCTTGTCGCGGGTTTAAGATCAAATAATGCTTTAATATGGTTTTTCTTTAGCATTGGTTTGTTTTCATAGCGTTCAACAAGTAGATTCCAAGCAATATTATAATTGTCAGCCGAACTTTCAAGAGATCTTAATAAATCAGCAGCTTGACCTTTCAGTGACAATCGCAAATAGTGAAACTTATTTATATTAGGTATAGATGTGTCATTGTGAATAAGCGACTCAAATGTATCTTTAAAGAAAAGCCACTGTTCGTAATTTCCATCAAAGGAAGGCAAAGTGATAGGAGGAAGCTTTATATTAGGTTGCGATTGCAAAATACACCTTTCTGATGAAACTTCGTTCGCGATTTGTACGTTATTTAGCGTGCGATGGCTCTCTAATAACAAATGTGCTTGTGAAACAACACTAAAATAGCTATCTTCAAACTTCGTACGTTCTTCTTCCTGCGAGTTTTCATCAGATGACATATCTAGAATTTCGATATTGGACTGTATTTCATAAAAATGTTCAAGAATAGGCTCAATTTTTGCCAAACGTAGTTCAATCTGATTAAAGTCAATGGTTTCAGAACACTTTTCTTTGTCAATATATGTTTGAAATTTTGTTAATTGTGATTTAAATGTTTTGCGTGAATTTTTTAACTTTTTTAGCTCAAGATCTTCCGTAGACATATTCAATTATAAGCCAAAACAAAGTTTCAAATGTAATACAAATTCAAATAATCAAATATTATATATGAATAAGACTGTTCAATTTGTGAACATGTATAAAAAATCAAGCCGAAGCAAGGATAGGTTTTCTATGGCAAGGACAAGGAGGAATGGGGATACGGAGGAATTAAAGAGCGCACTGACTAAATGGAACGCACTGACCTGCTTGGTTGAAGTCGGTGAATTCGCCTGGAATATTGTTGGTTTTGCTAGTCTTCTTTGTAACGGTTAGCCTGGATACAAAGATAAGCTGCTTGTATTCTGTATTCAATGTATATCCGGCTCGAAGGACCATAAATTATGTGCAACTATACACATAAGAATGTTCTTCCAATTTATTTATTGAACTATTTTAACAATATTCTAATGTGAAACATTTTAGAAACGTACATAAAAGAAAAAATCTTGACAATGACAGTCGCAAACTTGGATTCTTTCGGCTGTCGTACTAGGTAAGAACTGATGCAGAAGGCAGTCTAGTTACTGAATTATTACAAATTGTAACAGGGTTCCTAAAGACTTGAGAATTAGTTGGGTATCTTGTGGGCTGGAAATTTTGCCTTGGTTGTATATGAATGGGCTGTGAGGGAAACGAATTTCGTCTGAATTGATTATTTTGTGTTTGATAATTGAATGGCAAATTTGGCCCACCATTAAATCTCTGATGAAAAATTGGCTGTTGGCTTCTATAGTTGTTTAGTGGAATTTGGGGTGGGGCAGAATTTTTGTTCGAAAAATTTTGGAAGTAGTGAATATTATCTTCCCTAGTAAGATATTGCAAAGCTTCATTTAAAGTCGAAGGTTTCATACAACGTATAGTTGTTCCTAATGGTTCCTTCAGACCAGATAAAAATGTTTTCAAGGACAATTTTTGGTATAGCTCGCGTTTTAAAAGTCTACCCTCGTTTGTTGTTTCGTGTAAATCTACATAGTTACATAAGAGATTCAATAAATTTAAGCACCTATCAAAAAATTGCTGAGGTTTTTCGTTTTGACCCTGTCTTAGCATGACTAAGTCTCTGTTAAGACAAGCTTCATCCCTCTGATCAGCAAAACTACGAGTTAAAATTTGTTTTAAGTATTCCCAAGTAGAAACATTCTGAATATTAACCACCAATTTTGCATTACCCTGTAGTTTTGAAATTATAGAATTTAAGATAAATGTATTTTGGAAATTATTCGGATTTCTGACATCATAAAAATTAGCAATAAGTGATTCGCTCGTAGATAGATACCTATTCAACTCATTAGGATTCCCATCAAATTCTGGGATGCACTTTAAATATTCTGGTTTAAATTTATTCATTTTTAAATTTAAATTATTGGTTTCGTTTGCTAAAGCTAAGTTGTGAAGTTCGTTTGTAATTTCTTCCATAAAATAAAATAAATTGGTTCAATTCAAAAAGTACTTACATATGAAACAAAACGACTATTAGCATCTCACTTATGTTCCTATAAAGATGACTACTAGATCTGCGATTCTGTCTTTTCTAAGTAGGTCTTCTTTGCGAATTGGGACGATTTTTATTCCAAATTCCGGTAGTCTACTGGTTTTGAGCTGCGCTGGTTCTGCGATAGATTTGGTTTCCTGATTTTTGAGGAGCCTCCAACACAACACTTCCACACAATGACACACCCTGTATTGTAAGTTCGGTTTTCAGTCAATCGTTAAAACGAAAAATACACGTTCGATACGCGAATTTCTGAAAATCCTACTGACTGCGCCAAATAACTTATCGAGAATGCCGAAGTCGTTTTTAAAAAGATTTATTTTTACAAATTATTAAATTCTACAAAATGATTTTATTAAATTATGGTCTTAACTGTATGAGAAATAAAAAGAATCTAACGAGATTGTTAATTACTGAAACAAGTGTTCATAGATAAGGAAATATAATATAATATAATATGCTGTAGTTGCAGTCAGCACTTTTCTTAGAATACACCAGTGAAGGCGTGAGGTAATTAGTGTGTGTAGTACTGAAATATACCCTTCTATTATACATGGCATAAATACTTATGTATATTTAAACACCCAATCCCTTGAATGTGTTTTATGTTTTTCTTGATTTAAACTATTTAATATTATTTAATAAGTGCATTGTTAAAAGGAATTACTTGAGAACCCGCAAAACTGTTTGAATATAAAAAGCATAGCTTAATGAATGATGCATTCGACACGTGTGGATCATAAATTATTGCTTAAAGTGTTCAAATTCGGATTGACAGTGGATATGGTGAACTTTCATTAAATTGATTTAAAAAACAGAACATTGGTAGTAAGACATTATGAAATATTTCTGGTAAATTTGAAGTAAACTCAAATTTAAGAACTCTCCCATTTGTTAAGTGGATCTTCCGACTAAATTAGGATATTGCGGTTTTTGTAGATAAATATTAAGACAGAGTATGTATATAACTGTCTAATATCCATAATTTTACTTTCGTTAAACAGGGAATCTGAAGGGTAAGTCCATTTTTAATTTAAAATAATTTTTAAGATCTTTTTTTGTAGAACATCAATCTTTTTCAGGTAAATTTGAAGAATTCCGCCCCATCCGAGTATACCATAGTTTAGTCTCGACTGTACAAGTGAATGGTAAATTATTTTCAAATAAGGAATATCTAAACATGTTTTAAGATATCTAAATTTTGCAAGGAGATGTCTTAAACATCTAGCAATATCTTCAATATGTGCATTCCACTTAAGGTGTGAGTTTGTGTAGAGGAAATTAAACATGTCCCCCAGTCGCTCCTATTTACTGAGAATTATTATATATAGTGGTAGATTTCTTATGTAGCATCATAGACAAAACAAGTATTATTGTCTGTGTGTATTCAGATATAGATTAGTATACTCCAATAATTGGTACCTGTTGTGAATATTTATATATCTATGGTCACAGAACACTGACAAGTGACAGTTAAAGTTAATGACAGATATAAAAGTGAAGTCACGTGAAAAAGCAACACCTAAATAAATCTTATAACATCTTGTATAAAATTGAACAATATAGATACTAAATCAAACAATGGTGTTTTAACTAATATAACATGGCGCAGTCAGTATGAAAAATTAGTGAAATAAAAAAGACACTAGAGAAAATAGTATATTTTGGTACCATAAGTGGACGAGAAAATTTTTGGAGTATTTAACACAACCGCTAGCGATGAAAATGGAAGGAGATCTAGCTATTAATTGGAGAAAATTTAAATCAAGCTTTTTAACGTACTGTATGGCTACAGGTTGTGCAGAAAAACCTAAAACAGTGAGGGCGGCAGTCCTAATGCATTGTATAGGCGAGGCTGTTGTTGAGATTATAAACAATATGGAACTAACGATATTAGAAAAACAAGACCCAGATATATTAGTGGATAAATTAGATGCATACTTTCTACCTAAATTGAATTCTAGTGTAGAAACACATATATTTAATACCAGAAATCAACTACCAGGAGAATCATTTAATGAATATTATGAAGAATTGAAAAGGCTTGCTAACAATTGTGATTTTGGAGTATTTAAAGACAGATTAATAAAAGACCGGCTTGTAAGTGGAGTACAGGAACAAAAAATGAGAGATCGACTTCTTACCGAGCGGAATTTAGATTTAACTAGGGCTGTGGGGATTTGCAGGGCTATAGAAAAAATTGATCAAGATATGAAGATTATTACCGAAAGAACAGTAACTAGCAAAGAAAATGAATTGTGTGCAGTTAATCAGCAACAGAATCGAGCTTTAGATATGGAGAAGACCAAAAATAGAAGTCAGAATATAGTGAGTAGGCGACAGCTCAACTTTAGACCCACTGTAAGTAGATTCAACTGTAATCGTTGCGGAATGCAACATCAGAGGTTCAAGTGTCCTGCCTATGGACAAGTTTGTTTTAAATGTAATAAATTGACGGGTGTGAAGCTAGCTCCTAGCTCCAAACGGGTAAAATTGATCTGGCAACACCACTCGACCGCTCAGCCGCTGAGATTCGACCGTATTCACGAGGGGCATATGTTATCGAACGTATGGGTTTATATTTTACATATGAAATAATTAATTTTCTCTGCTTTATTTTGAGAAAAAATTACCAGCAAACATAATTACTGAAGTATTGTTTTGTTTCGCCATACTATAGTTGCTCCGAAACAATCGTATGAATTATTACATATATCGATGTTTACTTTATTCTTTCTCCTGTATCTACATATAATGATGTCCATGAAAAAAAAATCAGAAATAGATTGATAAACCAATAGTATTTAACGTGACATATTCAAAAATTACTGACAAACGTTCCAAGGGTGAGAAAAAAAATAAAAATAAGTTTTTTAAAAAATTATACTTTACTTTATTTTCTCTCCTGTATCTACAAATAATGATGTCCATGGAAAAAAAATCAGAAATAGATTGATAAACCGATAGTATTTAACGTGAGATATTCAAAAATTACTGACAAACGTTCCAAGGGTAAGAAAAATAATAAAAATAAGTTTTTTTAAAAAATATACTTTACTTTATTTTCTCTCCTGTATCTACATACACAAGTTTATTAATGTCCAATACAATTGGTGCTTAGCATGACAGATTAAAGTATCCTCGTTTCCACATCACCCAGGAGGTAGAGGATTCGATTCGTTTTTTTTACGTGGTTTCCCCTTCAAGGCCTAATCCACGATTTTCCAAAACAAAAATTATAAAAAATAAAACACTATAAATAACTTATAACTAAAAAAAACAACACAAACTAAACAAAAGAAAACTATAAATGATAAATTTTAATCTTAATTGTACTATCTTTAAAAATAAATCTAATCATTCCTAGCACTACAGGCCATGATTTACCGTCCAAGCCACAAGCAATTTTGGGTAAAGATATTGTCCTTACCATATTGCTTGTCGCATGGACTTTCATGTCCTGTAATGCCATGAAAATGAATTTATAATTAGGTTTATGGAAAAATAGTTGCTTAGTTATTAGATAGTATATGTATCTCTGTTGTACATACATATAGTACACACACACTACCCTTTTTTTTTTCTGGGATTTTAAGTAGTCCGTGTGATTAAACTTTCGCCTAAAAAAAATATTTATTTGAAAAACCATATATTATCAAAAGTGCCCAAAAAACCAATAACTCACCGAAATTGAAGAGCAATTCCTTTAGACATCTGGAAATCTTCGGACACACAATGTCCTATAGCACCGCCAGCTTGTAGCAAATCCCCACGAACAAAATCAATATGTGATGTGGGGATTTTTTTTTGGTTGAATTTCTTCCAAAATGCTCTGTACTCCCTGAAAATAGTTACGAAGTGAAATATGAAGAAGAACCAAATAAAGATACTTACATTTCAACGAAACTAATCACACAACTGAAAAATAAAATAAAATAATGCAAAGACAAAATCACAAACAAAAATGCAACACTATTGCCCGGTTGCAAGAACGCTAATCAAATCTCTCATCATATGATGGTTGATAAAAAAATTATGAACCATCAATGGGAACCCGATTTCACGAAAAAAATAATGGTCGATTAATTGTTCATCATTGCAGGTACCTATCCGTTGCATTTTGATTGTGTAAATGATGGTTGATTTGAAGAATTAACGAGTTATTATTTCATTGATTAGCCGTTAATCATTCATCATTTTTAATAAGCGTTCTTGCAACCGGGCATATATCTGACAAAGATTGTAAGCAAACTAAAAACTCCAAACTCTTACAGTTTGCTGGATCACAGATTAATCTAAACCTATAGAAGGGGTATTTATTTCAAACGAATCGTTCCTAGTACCTCCTTCTGCTTGGGTATTATATTTTTGGGGACTACCTTTGTTAATCCATTTCCGCCTTTATTGGGGATTATACTGAACATCAAGGTGGATCATTACGCAATTACACATAAGCCGTATTTATTGATGGAATACCCAGTACCACTAATAATAAATTGTCTTTAGGCGCATATTTGTTTTTATTTTCTCAGTAATTTCACCCAATAAGTGAACAGTAAAAGTTTTAAGGTAGGTCCGTTTTCAGATGTATGAAATAAAGAAATAGTTATAAATGTTTTATGTTTGGTTCAGTCAAAATTGCAGATACTAGATTAATGAAAATCCTCACTGCAATCTACAGAAGCTGCAAGACCGAATTGGAGGAGACAAAGTTAATAGAATTACTCCGGAAGTTATTCGTAATGTGGAAGAGGAATGTGCTCATCGATTGGCTTTTTGAGCATTCATATCAGCTGAATATTATGTGTTTTAATTAACTTTAATTAATTCGTTTATTGTAAAATTACTCTCTGATTAAATTAAATTACTTTTTTTTGCCTTGTATAAGCATAATCCTGTTAAATGAGGTATTATAAGAACCACATCTCAATTTAAAATAAAATCAACGATTAGGTACGTCACTGTGTCAAAACTGGTGACGTCATAATTTTCGCCCACTATTAAAAAAATCGGCATTTGAAATTGAAAATCGACCCATTTTCAGAATTTGGTAAAAAGTAAATTGTTTGCGAAATAGTTACTGAATTTGTTCCATCATTAGTCGCGCATTATCCTGTTGGGTATTCGTTTCAAATAAATTAATTTGACATAATTATTTGAAATACAAAATCATTATTTGTTATTTCAAATACTCTTTCAAAAAACATTTTGCGTTTTAAAGTGTAAGAAAAATACACGGTATTATAACTATATAAAGGCCTATCTTTATACAATGGTATTATCTATAGTCTATATAGAAAGGACAAGGGGTAATAAATCATTCATTTAAGTAGATTTCATAGACGTACCAAAATATATTTTAAGAGGGTATACATTTTTTATTGAACAACCCAGTTTTCTTAGAAACATTATCGGGAATATTATTTTAAAAGAAAGTAGGTACATTAAATCAGTACTCAGTATTAGTTCTTTGAGTAAAGTTTTCTTAGAAACATTATCGGGAATATTATTTTAAAAGAAAGTAGGTACATTAAATCAGTACTTAGTATTAGTTCTTTGAGTAAAGTTGTATGGTTTTCATAATATTGTAAACAGTTGGAATATATTTAAAACATTTGTTGAATGTTAATTGTGCAAGTACCAAACAATGTCGATAAGCCAAGGACTATCTAAACGACCAAAAACAGATCCATTATCTTTAAATGAAAAAACTCTGATATTGAATTGTTATATATCATTGAAAAACAAGGATCCAAGTGCAAGTGTTGATGATATTGTGGAATTAACGGCTGCTATGTTGTGTGTTGCTAAATCAACAATTTATAGATTACTAAAAGAAAGCAAGAATGGAACTCTTCAACCCCCTAAAACTCCTTCAGGCCGAAAACCAATTGAGATCGATAAGTCATTAAAACAAAGACTAAGGCGTAAAGTCCATGGATTTTACTTACGAAAGGAAATTCCAATACTTGACAAAATTATGACATCAGTGCAAGAAGATACGGACTATCCAAAATTCTCCAGAATGACATTATGCAAACTTTTGAAAGATGTGGGTTTCAGATATACAAAACATAATAGAAAATCTCTCTTGATAGATAAACCGGAAATAGTTTTTTGGAGAAGAGACTATTTAAGAAGCATTCGACATGCCAGAGAACAAAATTTGAAAATCTTCTACTTAGACGAAACATGGATAAATGCTGGATATACAGTTTCCAAATCTTGGCAAGATGAAAACATTAAAAGCGGAAGGCAGGCATTCGTGGAAGGTTTGTCGTTAGGTTTGCAGCCACCATCTGGAAAAGGAAAAAGACTTATCATTGTCCATGTTGGAAGTTCTGAAGGTTTTGTTGATGGTGGATTATTAACTTTTATTTCAAAACGCACGGGGGACTATCACGAAGATATGAATGGGGATGTCTTCGAGGAATGGTTTGTTCAAATGTTGGATCTGATTCCAAAAGGGGCTGTTATTGTTATGGACAACGCAAGTTACCATTCACGGTTACGAGAAGCATTGCCCACAAGTCGTTGGCGTAAAGCAGAGCTTTTGGAGTGGCTTATTTCGAAAAATATTAAGTTTCCAAAAGATCCACTAACGAAAGAACTTTACAGAATTGCAAAAATGAACAAGAATAAATACAAAACCTACATTGTAGAAGAAATGGCTTCATCTCGTGGTATATCAGTTCTTCGACTTCCCCCTTATCATTGTGAACTTAATCCCATAGAATTAATATGGGCTCAGGTAAAGGGGGAAGTTGGGAAAAAAAATACTACTTTCAAAATAAACGATGTTGTGAAATTGTTTGAGAGTGCTGTAAGTCATGTTAGTAAGGAAAATTGGACAAACTGTATCGAGCATGTTATCAAAGTAGAGGCAAATATGTGGAAAATTGACAATATTTGTGATGATTTAATCGACCCTATTATTATTAATGTCAACAACGATTCTTCCTCTTCCGAGTCGGATATAGAATAAAATGTAAGTAATAAATGTATTCCAATAATTATTTCTTTTCATTTTTTATTATATTATAATTTAAAACGTATTTTTTTTCCCAAAATACACACCACTGCATTGCGTTATTGCTTATCTGCTAATCCTTTAACAATGAAGAAACCCTAAACTTTGCTACAACTGAAACAAATACGGGGTCGATCTACCTGGTTTTTAGATTTACGGAAGAAATGTAATTTAAAGTAAGAGATTTATCAAAAATGTCATGGTGCTCCCTGTAAAGGTTTTGCATACTTAATTAGGGTTTATTACTCCTCGTACTTTTTGTACATACTATACCCCTATTAAATATTCTCAATCTTACCTGATCCACCGATAACAGTCGAGAAGGGTTTTTTTTTGGGTTTGTGCCAATATCTTATCTTAAGACCGACGACTATAATATATCCATAAAAAAATTTAGAGATCTATTTGAAGACGTTTGCGAAATATCAACATTTATATTTTACTTTCTTACTTATAGATTAGATTAGGATAACCGCCTTTTTTTTATTAGTTTCTTGCTTTCGTTTTTGTAATTTTGAAATTTTATGTAGGTACCAAGGTTGTATGAGATCGTTGAGAAAGGAGATAATAACAATCCAAACGCACCAAACAATGGTTGAAGTTGTAACAATATGCTTGATTTATTTGACGATAGGATTTTTCATGATAAGACTGAGAAAATATTAGAAGACAATTGATATCAAAATGATCATATACTATAATGATATTATGTTAGAACTAATTCCTTTTGCAAAAAAATTATCAGAATTTAAAAAGCTTCTCTTAATTGAATTTGGAAGCAAATGTAGATACAAAACTAATATTTTTATAGTAATTATAATTTTAAACTATCTATCACTAGAGTACTGTTTAATAATAACACAAATCTGAGAGTAGTGCGAATGCATGTTTACCTTACAGGGCTGGTGCACAAGTAATTGATACACTTCTAACCGTACCACGAGTTTATTTAATAAAAACAGGCTACCCTTAACGATAGAAAATGTAGTACCTACTTCAGTTTTTTTCCAGATATGAAAAAACTAAGCGGTTTATATTAATGAGGATATCTGCTTTTGTCACCATGTCACTATAGTAGGCATGATGACTGATTTTGAAAAATTGCTTCACGATGTTTGTACGCATAACCTTTATCAAAAAAATCTTTTTTTGTTAATAAAGACTAGGGGAAATTTACGTTTTTAAAAATACAACCAACCAAAACGTTAAAGTAGTAAAATGGCGTCTCTATAAATAAATACCTACTTCAATAATATTTCAGTTTACAAATTAAATTTTTTTTGGTTACTTTGAATGTGAATTAATTTGTGTGATAGTAATGAATTCTATAAGGAGTAAATATCATTTAAGCGATTCAAAACTAGAAGATACGATAAAAGTTAGAACAATATACAAAGGTATCAGTTTTATCAAAAAACTATAAAAATAACATTAAAAGAGTACAAAACTATGTCAAATTAGTATTGTAACGACAGAAAAATAAAAACGATTCGTCTTACTCAAAAGTACATTTTATTCTGGTGTTGTTTAATATCTTTTTCAAACATGTATTTAAGATTTAAGATTTAAGTTTCCCTTTCGAGTGATAAATCTATTAATAGCAATTACCTGAATCGACCCTCGTTATTTTAAAAGCTTACAGTCTCCCTTTAAAGAAATGTTTATACATAGTGGTATTTAAAATATAAGCTAGAAGAAATATTATAATATAGGTATATTACAAGAAAACGTAGAACGTAGGATTTCATCACAGTATGTTGCGGCATAGAAGTCGTAATTCAACGTTACATCATTTCTCTAGCCTGAATATCAACTATCGCCTGTTCAGCCCTGTAAACCTTTCTTTCCTCCCTCTTATACAGAATAGATAAGCATACATGAAAACAAACACATAATATTCGGCAATCAATAGGTTTTTGGAAATTGCTCGGTGTGTGTGTTCAGCTAATTTGTGGTTTATGTGAACAATTATCAGGCATATCTAAAAATCTTTTTTACTATTTATATTTCAATATTTTGTTGACATAGCTTGCATGCAATTCGTAGAAATTGTTGTTATAAGTGTAAGAATCCTTTTTTTTAGTATATCTATCAAACTTAATATTTTTAAAATGTGGATAAAAAATATATATATTCAGCATTCCATATCACGAAATAATCACCAGAACAAGATACACACAGTATATTTTTAAAGTAACACCGTTAAGATAACTATAATATCTAAATTTCTGAGAAGTGAGTCCTTCCAGGGACAATTGAATAAGTCAGTTGCTTTCTACCCTTAAAAAAGGTTGATGGATTGTATACAAAGTTATCTATCAATTTGAGGGTGCTATGCCATAAATATATTTAGAAAACTTGTAACTGTAACAAAAGTGAAATATAAATGTTTATGACTACGAGTGCCCTTAGAGGGTAAAGTATAAACATATGTTCTAAGATAAAATATCGTCTTTCGGAGACAGTTATTGTAAGCAACTTTTGTGTTAATATTGAGTATTCTTAATTGTGGCTTAAAACATTTTTAGACTCAGTCTTGATTTAGTTCTCACCAAGAAAACATCGGTTTTCCTAAAAGGAAGTTATATACCTATCGGTTTAAAGATAAACTCTGTGTGTTCGTGTGTGTGTTCTGGAGGATTTCAGTGTTTGGAATAGTCTTGGAAATAAGGTGAGTTTACTCACAGAGCTATTCAATTTTACCTACTTGCTTTTATATATTATATATTTTATGTTCTGAGTATTTTAATAGTTCAAATTAACAAAGATAGAAATCACAATAGCGTTAAATAATTAAAGTGCTTAAGTCTGTAATTCTCAAACTCATGTTTTGCGCTATTGCGGAGTGCTTGAGCCGCTTAGCGTGTATTGTGAATAATATGACTGGCGGAGTGCTTGAGCCGTACAGTTGATTCACGAATCCTGTATCACTGAAGTGGAGTGCTTGAGCCACGTGATACGCTACCGTTCCTTTGTCATTGTTTTAAATCCTTTATGAGGGAGTGTTTTGACAAGCTTAGCACATTTTAGCACTTTTGGGTGACAGACACAGTGCACTTTTATTTTAATTAAATTGCATTAACAATATTAAATTATTATATATTTCAATTAAATACAAACTAAAGGGAATTTGAATGCTCAGGTTGATATTTTATTTTCAGGTATGTCACGGTCACACGTCAAACATCCCAGGCACAACCATTTTATTATTATAATAATTTACAGATTTATTTAAATAAACTAATTATAGTAAGTACGATCACATATTATTGTAGAATTGATTTATATTGGTAAATCCTGTCCATCTCATTTTAAATCGCCCATGAAATCAAGATATCTGTGACGCCTTGGTTTTGTTTACTATTTTTTTAATATAAAATTAATTAAAGCATATAAAGTAAAAAGTAGGCTCACATAATGTAGTTTTGAATTTTACTACTAATAATAAACAACGCTATATATATATTTTTCAATTTTGTGGTTTCTGTAGAAATTTTTATTCTGTTTGATTGAAATTCGCTTTTATTTCTTTAAATTGTTTGAACTTTGAATTTTATGGGAAATATTTTTGCTTCAATATGCCACGTAAAACTGTAATTGATTGCGAAAAACTTTCGGAGTGTCTTTTGCAAGTGGCGCCCGGCGCCTCTTATCAATATTTTTCGGGTTTAAAGCTAGACGACAAAATTTTAACTCAAGCTACTCAACTATATTTTAAAAACTGTTCACTTCGTAATGTTTATAAAATTCAACGACTTTTAATAAGAAACACGGGTAATATAAAACAATTCTTTGTTAGAAACGGCAACAGAGAATGCGGATCCGATGAGGAAATAGAAAAAATTCGGCTTTTTATTAATCAATCTAAAATTTTCTTATTAAATGATTTGCTCGGTAGCTATGTTTCATCGGACGGAGTGTATGGGTCATTATGTTTTCATTTCGGCATTCGTAATTCATTGAAAAATCGTTACCGCTTAAATAAAAAATGGCTCCGTAATTTTAATAAAAGTTGTGAAAAAAACGCCTCTAGTATTCGTGAAAGTAGTTTTATAAATCGGGAAAATTCTGTAATGGAATCTATTTCAGTTTCGGATAACTTAAATTCGGTAGGAGCAACCGATAGTTACAACGTAGACGTAGAGGATCAACAGGAACACGATGCTTCAGTTGTGTCCGTTGATTCCAACAATCCGGATATAGGAAATGTCTCTACAAATATTACGGATATTTTAAATGTAACTCCGCCAACTTCACACAATATCCCAGTCACAATAAGAAATATACATTATGAGAAAGTAAATGAGTCGCCGAGACAACTGGAAAATTTGTTCGACGTTCATTCCAAAAATACAAGGAAAAATTTAAATTTCGGTAATTGCGCGTATTTCGAGGGATCGTTTGAATTGTCATTACAAGAATTGTTAGAAATAAATAATAATGGCAAATTGGAAAAGTACTATAGTACTATAAGACATAAATTTAAAACTGTGAACGGTTCCTGCGTTTTAAATTTCAAAAAATCATTTGCTAATAGATCTAAAACAACATACACTATATATGCTTACTGTAGCCATAGACAGTGTAAGACATTTGTAATTCGTCTCCAAACACAACATTCAAATGTTGTCGGTACGGTTCATAGCACTTTTCCCGGTATTCGTCACAATCCTGATGAAAAATATACAACATACGTACGTGCTTATGAGCGGCAATTGTTGTCAAATGAATTAGTTTCGTCAACTAGTTCTTATGTCAGGATGACAGATGTTAATTCTACTCCTATTAACGGCATAGTGAGTGGAAATTTAGGGAATATTAAGTCTAACGAAGTATACCGAAAAATCAAATCCGAGGCGATGTCGCAATTAGATAGAGATAAGGACGATTATTGGTTAGAATACGTCAAGGACTATGCAATTATTAATAATTGTAAATGGCCTTCATTTTCCACAATTGTCACCGATTTTAGTTTCGCGCTCATGAACGCGGTTATTCGTCAATTGATAGGTATGGAATCATTGACTGAATATATTAATATTTGTTACGCCTCTAGCACTACCTCTTCGAAACCAACCGTTTTTTTAAAAGTTTGCTGCTGCCATTTTATAAAAATTATAGTAAATGACATAAATAAAATCGTAAAGAATAATAAACATAAATTTTTTTTTAAGAGTACTTTGGCATCACTATTCTTGGTCGATTCTCTGGAAGAAGCGGGAATTTGGTTTAAGAACTTTTTAATTATTTGTTTAACAAAAACTAAATCAACAGATGTAGAAACTAGTTTAAATTTCTTAAGTAACAATAGTAACGAATTGTTTGACGATACAATAGAGGTAAATATTAATATCGAAGAGAAAGGCAAAACTAATTTTGAAAATAGTAATTATTATAAATATTTTAAAAGTATTTTTGATGAATTTGTTGAATCTTTTAGCGTCTCTAAAACTGAAAACGAGTATTTTAATCCAGAAATCATTAATATAGTATTGAAAAAATATTTGCCTTTCCTTCCATTATGGTCCAACATCATAAGCGATGAAAGTAGAAACAGATTTAGTAACGCACCCGTAGAGAATTGGTTCGGGCAGCTTAAGAATAATTATAAATTACCGCGTAGTCAAAAATGCAGTCGATTTATACGGGCATCTCGCGAAATTGTTTTAGCGAAGTACAAAGAAATTAAACTTAATATTCCGAAATCGGGGTGTGCTAGAGGTAACAAACGAAATTTGGACCCAAAAGTAAATTCAATGCTCGCGACGGAAAAATGGGCCAAGAAGCGGAAAATAAATCAAACATATTTTAATAATGCCGTTAATTTACCAAAAATTCCTCGTTCGCGTAATAATAATAAAACACTGAACATCCAATCACCAACGAATTTTACTTTGGATATTCGCGGTAATAATACGGTTAAAAATCAAAATTATTATTTCGATTTCGGCGTGCGTTACGCTGTTGGTATTTTTGAGGGGGCTACACCTTTTCATTACCTAGAAATAGGGGATTACGTTACACTCGCGGATCATCATGATATTAGTAAAATGTGGTTATCGAATTTTTTAATTGATATATCTCTTTTTTTGTTCGCGAAAGGTCGTACAAACAGAATATGCGTGATATCCAGTATAGATTCTCTCAACATTTTTAACAATCCCAATCAGGACATTAAAAACCCCCAATTATCATGCTACGGCATAACTTTGATTCCTGTTTTAATAAATTCTAACCATTGGTGTTTAGCTATCGCGGATGTCGAAAATAAAGCGTTTTCTTTTTTGAATCCATCAGGAAGTACTTCTCAAGAGTCAATTAAGTTCATGAATATTTTCTTAGATTTTTTTAATTTCGATAAGCCATCGTGGAATACGTTCCAGATCATCCATCCAGTTCAAACGGACGATTTTAATTGCGGAGTTTTCGTTTTAATGTTTTCTCAAAAAATTATTAATAGTCTTAGTTTCAATTTGGAAAATTTACAGCTCCCAAAACAGTTCCGGGAATACCTTGAATCTTACATACTAGAAAGTTCGGATAATTTAGAAGAATATTGTTTGTGCGGAAATCTACATCGGGCTAGTGTGGGGAGAGGAAATTCGTTTGATGATTGGGTGCAGTGTTCGTTTTGCAATCGATGAGTATATTATTTATGTATCAAAAATGTAAATGTTGATAAAACGCGACGATTAGACGTGCAATTTCCGGAAGATTTTATTTGTGCGGTTTGCGAAAACTATAAGAATCGTTTACCATAATTATAGTTGGCCGGGATTTCATTTTAGGAATATGCGTAACATTTAGATGTATTTTTGTACTCGTTATCGCGTAATCGTCAGACACTTGGAGAAAAAACTCCAGAAGTCTTGGACAACTACTGTTCAAGATAAATGCGCCAGTGTCTTCGTGTATAATTTTAGTACTCGTCGTGCATGACTATTCAATAAGATTCATCAAATCGCTCTTTCTAGTTAATTATATACTTAATGCACTATAAATCTGTTATTCCAGTTTAACACTAATTTAATTTTTCAATGACTAACGAATGCATGTTTTTAATAATCGTGGATTAGGCCTTAAAGGGGAAACCACGTTAAAAAAAAACGCATCGAATCCTCTACCTCCTGGGTGATGTGGAAACGAGGATACTTTAATCTGTCATGCTAAGGACCAAATTGTATTGGACATTAATAAACTCGTGTATGTAGATCAACGAGAGAAAATGAAGTAAAGTATAATTTTTAAAAAAACTTGTTTTTATTTTTTTTCTCACCCTTGGAACGTTTGTCAGTAATTTTTGAATATGTCACGTTAAATACTATCGGTTTATCAATCTATTTCTGATTTTTTTTTCCATGGACATCATTATATGTAGATACAGGAGAGAAAATAAAGGAAAGTATGTTTTTTAAAAAAACTTGTTTTTATTTTTTTTCTCACCCTTGGAACGTTTGTCAGTAATTTTTGAATATGTCACGTTAAATACTATCGGTTTATCAATCTATTTCTGATTTTTTTTTCCATGGACATCATTATATGTAGATACAGGAGAGAAAATAAAGGAAAGTATGTTTTTTAAAAAAACTTGTTTTTATGATTTTTCTCACCCTTGGAACGTTTGTCAGTAGTTTTTGAATATGTCACGTTAAAGACTATCGGTTTATCAATCTATTTCTGATTTTTTTTTCCATGGACATCATTATTTGTAGATACAGGAGAGAAAATAAAGTAAAGTATGTTTTTTAAAAAAACTTGTTTTTATTTTTTTTCTCACCCTTGGAACGTTTGTCAGTAGTTTTTGAATATGTCACGTTAAAGACTATCGGTTTATCAATCTATTTCTGATTTTTTTTTCCATGGACATCATTATTTGTAGATACAGGAGAGAAAATAAAGTAAAGTACGTTTTTTAAAAAAACTTGTTTTTATTTTTTTTCTCACCCTTGGAACGTTTGTCAGTAATTTTTGAATATGTCACGTTAAATACTATCGGTTTATCAATCTATTTCTGATTTTTTTTCCATGGACATCATTATATGTAGATACAGGAGAGAAAATAAAGTAAAGTATGTTTTTTAAAAAAACTTGTTTTTATTTTTTTTCTCACCCTTGGAACGTTTGTCAGTAATTTTTGAATATGTCACGTTAAATACTATCGGTTTATCAATCTATTTCTGATTTTTTTTCCATGGACATCATTATATGTAGATACAGGAGAGAAAATAAAGGAAAGTATGTTTTTTAAAAAAACTTGTTTTTATTATTTTTCTCACCCTTGGAACGTTTGTCAGTAATTTTTGAATATGTCACGTTAAAGACTATCGGTTTATCAATCTATTTCTGATGTTTTTTCTAATGGACATCAACAATATACGTAGAGACAGGAGAGAAACATTTTTTTGCTGTTAAAATATAACGTTTTATAGGTAAAAACACAATTTGTTTCATATATAATATAATATATAATATTTAATACTTAAATAAAATAAGTGCTTCAATATAGGTTTTGTTTATTGTTAGAATCCGATTCCCCCCGTATAGTTCACTGCTAATCATCAGTTGACTATTATAAACCAGCACATATGTGCGCTGTTGCCGGTTCAGTCACTTGTCGCAGATCTGCGTTTGGAGCTAGGAGCTAGCTTCACGTCGATAGAAAATTGAACCAAAAACGGTGTTACACAATCACCTGGTCCCATTATAAGGCCTGCCACTTCTTAAATGAATGATTGCTAGGAAGTAAGTAGGTATATGAACAATGGTAAGTACTAATTTAATACAAAATATATATTTTTCATAGAATCCTTGGAAATATAAAATAGAAATAGGGAGCACAAGTGAATGTTTGGTTGACAACATACAGGAAGATAATGAGAGACATGATTATTCAGAAAATATGGAAACTGCCAATCTGGAACAATCAGACCCTAGTTCTACCTGTATTCTACGTAATGATTCCATCGAGCATAGCACAGTAACCCAATATCCAGTGCACTTGTGGATCTAGCAGGTGTGTCAAAATACTGTAAAAATTTGGAAATGATGGATGCAGAATATACTTTCGGAAGAATGATTGCAGTTCATTTGACATCCATAAAGGAAAAAAAGGAATCTTTTGAAAGCTAAAATTATGCAAGATCTATGTGAAGCAATCAGCCATAGTGATTAACTTTGATTTTGCATATATGGTTCTTAATCTAGATTTATAGTTTATTTGCTTTGTGGAGGAAGAAGCATTTACATTTCTTAGACAATGATGATGCTAACCTCGTAGGTGGAAATCATATTCCCTTGGCAACAAAGACAATGTGTTCTTTCAATCCTACTGGTTCCCATCTAATGTAACCAAAATCACAAAGGTTTTTTCAAAAGCTGTGCTGGGACCATGCCATGGTTGGTTATAGAGCTACCAAAAACAGATTCAAGAAAGTGTCTGTACTACATCTACTGTGACACAATTCTGATAGTAAGTACCTGTTTGTTTAGTATCTATGTTGGGCATACATTTGCAAAAAGTTTGTGAAAATATTTACGAAAAATGCAACATTAACTATGATAATCATCACTTTATATTTGTGTGATGGATACAATCACATTTAATCATACAATAGTTACTTTAAGCACATACGTTATTTACCTACTATTTTTTTGAATACATAACTAAAATTATAAACAGCCTTATTCACACACACAGTGTTAATAGTTATTATTAAATACTTTACTAACAAGTAGCCACTAATATGTTACTAAATGTGTCATATTCATATTACGGTGGGTCAAAAAAAATCAACTATTTTTTTTTACAACTAATACGGACAAATGGATTGCTAGACACCTAAAAAAATTCTCACTGATCTCTTAATTTTAATAGGAAGATCCTCCGCATCACAGTTTTTTATTTTTTTCTCAGTCCAATAGAAAAAAATTCATACCTCATCATTAATTGATTGTACAGAAAAAATTTTTTGAAAAATTTTGTAGGAAATTTAATGCTCTAAAAAAAAGGTAACTTATATTGTTTCGGTAAACCTTACCATTTGAATGATATTGAAGATTTAAGTTTGATTATTTTAAATCAAATGTCATTTTTGTTTATGAATTTTATAACTGGACAAGAAATGGCTATTATAAAGTGCACAATAGAAATTTTTGTAGGAAATTAACTTCTCTATAAAAATGGTATCTTATGTTTTGGCGATTAAATTAAGCGTCAAAAGATATTCATCATCAAACTTTCATGTATACCGATTTTAAATCGCTTAGTTACAAGCTTTTAAAAACATTGATTTTAAGAAAATTTGTTATCACAATTTAATATTTTTTTCAACTACCGTGAGTTTTGGATTAAATAACCGAAAAATTTCAATTCAATTTTTTTCAAGTTTTGAGAAAATTTACACGAATTTTATTTTTTATCAACAGTAAAAACACAAGAGCTTTTTTTTTATCGGATAAATTTCTCTTTGCAACGAAACAGTTTTGCCAATCACTAATTTTACGAGAAAAACTGACATGATAAAATCGCGACACCGAAGGTGGAGTGATTTTATCTAATGTCAGTTTTTCGAGCAAATTTAGTGATTGGCAAAACTTTGAGTTAAAGAGAAATTTATCTGATAAAAGAAAAGCTCGAGTGTTTTTTGGCAAGATAAATTAACGACAGAATATATGGATGAACAACAACAATAATTATCTTTATTAATACAACAAAGTTAAATAATTACCACACCGATTCAAATTAAAAGCACTATATGTTTAAAATTCAAAAATCTGACAGACTAATTGACAGTTTTTGCAGTTTTGCCAACACTTAATTGCTGTGAAATTATAAGTAACCAAACTTGCGACTCATTGTCATTGTGTAAAAGTGAAGTCTGCTTACTAGATATTGAGGAAGAAAAGTTTTTATCCCATAAAAAAGGATGTACCTTTTTTATTGATGTCAAAGTGACAATAACATTTCCAGGTATATGAAATTTTAACATTGGAGTTAATTTATCAACTGAGAAACTTCAAAATGTTTTTCAAGTTTTTTTTATGTGAAAGTATCTTTATCTACATTTAAAAAAATAAATCCGTTAGTTAATTATTTATTGATAAAAAAGCAAAGTTTTCATTATAAATATATTATGATTTGTTTCAGTTTGAGAAAAAAAATGTCCAATTTGTTATACAGAAGTTTTTTATCTCAACTTTCAACTGAGTTATTAATTTTCAAACAATTTTTTGTTGCAAGTAGGGTAGTTTTTTCGATGAAAAATATAGGTGGCGGTAGTTCACAAGGGAAACAGAAGAAATAAAATACAAAACAAAAATTCTCTACAGGAGAAATTTTCCCAAGGACAATATTAAAGACGTTATAAAAAAAAAACAACATGATCGTGATTTCTAAAAATTGAAAATAAAATATTTAGAATTATTGAATAAAATTTTTCAAAAATTTTGAAAATAAAACTGAAATAATACTTATATTAAAGACAAAAAACGGAATTTGTATGAAATTCATAAATTAAATTGAAATTTTTCGATTATTTAATCAAAAACTCATAAAATCGGTATACATGAAAGTTTGATGATGAATATCTTTTTGAACGCTTAATTTAATCGCCAAAACATAAGAAATCATTTTTATAGAGCAGTTAACTTCCTACAATAATTTCTATTGTGCACTTTATAATAGCCATTTCTTGTCCAGTTATAAAATTCAAATGGTAAGGTTTACGGAAAAAATATAAGATACCTTTTTTGTAGAGCATTAAATTTCCTACCAAATTTTTCTGTACAATCAATTAATGATGAGGTATGAATTTTTTTCTATTGGACTGAGAAAAAAATAAAAAACTGCGATGCGGAGGATCTTCCTATTAAAATTAAGAGCTCATATTTCGTGAGAATTTTTTAATGTGTCCAGCGAACCCATTTTTCCATATTAGTTGTAAAAAAATAAATAGTTGATTTTTCTTACCCACCCTATAGAACATACTTTAGTAGCTACTAGTTTATATTAAATTAGAAGAAAAATATGCATGGCAACAAATCAAATTTTAAGTTTGAAGTGTTGTGACTAATTTCATTTTTATTATTATTATCACAACCTAGCAAATGTTATGTTTATTGGGTTCTTGTGTATTTTGTGCAGTTTGTTAGTTAGTGAAATGAGAGATCCAAACCAGATAAATGTTAACAAATAATTAGGTGAAATGCAAGCAGCTGAAGTGATGAAATCTGTGGTTTCAGGGTAAAAGTGCCTAAGTCAAAAATCACAGTTTTAGGAAAATGAATTTAAATTTTACGCATATTTCAAGAGAATGTAAAAATTGTTTAAACTATAATTATGTTTGTCAAAGTAAGACTTTGGCAGTTTTTCTCCAGGAATAAAACAACAATATATTTATCATATCTACAGTGTGACCCATTTTGTTTGGAAGCACCCCTATAAAACCCGCATTTTTCAACCGATTTTGATTTAGTCTTTTTTGTTAGATTTAGTATCAAAAACAGAATTTGAGCACAAATTTTCATACCATAAGAGCTATTTTCAAGGCACTCTACGTTAATTTTTCTTTGCCAAAAAAGACGAAAGTATATTAGGCATTTTTTTTTCTCAAATATGACTACACCACTGAATTCAGAATCATCACAAATGTAAACTATCAAAATTTTATAAAAAAAGTTTTATTAACAACAAAGTTATCACTACATGAATTTGGAAAAAGTTGTTTTTTAATTAAGTTTTTACTAAGAATGTAGACACATTTTAAAAATGGCAACATGGTAAACAAAAACTAGGACTCAAACATATTGCACTGTAAAAATTCGAAGCCGATACCTTAACCCGTTCTGGAGTTATAGATTCTGAGAGTAAAGTAAAATTGTGCTGATGTGACGAAAATACAAATTAACACCTAATAATATATTTTAATTATTAAACTACTTAATAATAATTTAATTTATTTCATGTAGCGTTATTCCAGCACACGCCTGTCGTATTCTGTAACACAGTTCTGCGCTATTTCTTGGACGTGTCTTATACACTTTTTGTGTCAAAAGACCCCACAGATAAAAATCCAATATAGTTAAATCGGGCGATCTAGGAGGCCATTCGATTAACTCGCTACCGCGACCTATCCAACCGTTTGGAAATGTTTCGTTAAGCCACTGCCTGACAATCCTAGAATAGTGTACAGAACAACCATCTTACTGAAATATCAAATTTCTTTTTTCTGCTAGTGGCAGTTCGTCAATCACTGCGGATAACTCACCTTCCAAGAATTCCATGAAGTTATTAGCATTCATGTTACCCTCAAAAAAGAATGGACCTATTATCCTGTCTTTTAAAATTTCGGCTTCGAATTTTATTATTTATTAAAAATCAATAAAAATAAAATTAAATGTATGCTGATAAGTAATAACTTTATCTATAAGCAGTTTGTTGATAATGTACACAGCTATAACACCAGGAGAAATAATTTTATTTATCCACATCACCGATTAACCATTACTGAAAAATTTCCAATATATATGGCAATTAAATTTTACAATAAATTACCATTACAAATAAAAACCTTAATATCCAGCAATAAATTCAAGAAAGAAATTAAAAAACTTTTTGTTGACATTGAGCCATATATTGCATTAATATTGGAATTCAAAAGTGTATTTGAAATGACAAATCATTTAAATCAAGGGTAGGCCACCTTTTAACAAAGAGTTGACCATGTGCAATTTTGAACAAAGCCAAAGTGCCACTATAATAAACTGTATAATTTTTATACAAGTAAATAACTTAAATAACGTGTAAAATTGTTAAATGTAATAAAGAAGGTACCTAACTAATGAAATAAAAAAATGTTAAACAATATTTTTAAAAACTTTAATCGAGAAGGATACAACACATACTTTATAGTTAAATGAAATATATGTTTTTATATAAGGCAACATTTTGTTTAAAAAATTTGTATTGTTTTCAATGCGATCCTAGTCCTTGTGTTTCTCGAGAAAGCTTTTCTATTTCTGGTTCATGTCTAGTTACTTTCAATGTTTCATACACCTCTGAATTTTCTGTTGTTAGCCGGCTTTGATATGGATTTTCATATGAGAAAAAACTTGCTCACACATATAGGACGAACCGAATGCTGAAAGCATTGAAAATCCCACTTTTTCCAGGCAAATATCTGGTAAACTAGCCCTGCAATTCAGTATTTCATACATAATATCTTTAATCCGTAGTTAGCAGTACTGCTTGATTATTAGGAAAATCATCAAATAATACATCCACACTTATCATGAACCATCATTGATGATATGAAATGGAATATTAAATATCTCAGTATTATGAGTTCTTCTAGTGTTAGTTTAAAACCTATTAAATGTAAAACCTCTAGAATTTGAATAGGTACTACCATTTAAAATTTTATGGAGAAAACATAGATCTGCTTCTAACCTTCTATGGTGTAGTCGAGGTATTAAGTATTGAAAGTATGTCATCATATGTGTATTGTTGCCTATTAAAACTCATTTTGTATGCGCATACTCTAAAAAATGTTTTTTTAAACTTTCTTGATGCATTCAATATCAGTATTATATGAAGGAGACCAAATAAGAGAACCATATTCCAAAACTGATCACAACAAACTAAAATATAACATCTTTAAAGTTTGCACTGAAAAAAACTTTCTATTTCTAAGTACAAATCCCAATGTCTTTAATGCCTTAGTAGTAGTTTTGTTAATATGATATTCAAATGTTAATTTAGAATTGAAATTTATCCCTAGATCTTAAATATTATTACGTTCCTCTAAAGATACATGGTTTATATTGTAACAATAGTTTATAAGATCAAGTGACCTACTAAAAGTAATCTTGAAACATTTTTTTTAAATTTAAGTAAGGCATATTTACTTCAGACTAACTGGCTAAGCATTGAAGGTCATCGTGCAACAAAAATGCATCAGCTAGTTTATTCACTACTCGAAATATTTTGAAGTCATCAGCAAACATGCAGATGTGGAACCACTGAGGTCACTGATACACATTGAGATAAACAATTTCCATATTTTACATAGTGACACCTACCAGAAAGTTATTATCCATTTGAGAATTTTACCTCCAAATCCGTAACTTTGTAACTTAGCAATAAGCAAATCATGGTTTACTCTTTTTTCTCTTATTTTTTGGGAATCAAACCACAATAATGTTTTTTATTTCGACGTTTCGGTAGCGTTCCAGCTACCGTTGTCAAGATTAACTAGTAATAAAATAATTTTTTGGTCCCTATCTGACACGACGAAAAAAATTTGACAACTAGACAATCAATAATATTTTGAAGTTTAAGACTACAAAACTTTGTTGTCAAATTTTATTAAGGTCCATTCATACTAGATCACACCTCTGGTAAAATGTGAAATAAAATATTTTATTTTATGACATTCTAACGATATGTAGTCCACTAGAAATGGAATCCAGTGAAGTGCACGTTCCAGGAACGGTTTTTATTGGGATAGCGCTTTTTTTTCTTTTTTTTTTCGCTTATTTTGGAAATTTTGTTAATAAAACGCGTTTGTTGTTACTTTTTTGTGTATGATTATTTGTGTTTTCAAAATATGTATAACTCAGTTTGGTGATTTTGTGTATTGAAGTGTGTATCGATTAACAACTATTCCAAAGATAAATCATAAAAAAACCTGGATTAAAACTTATGTTGCTATCCTGATAACGCAGGTAATTGATTATTGGAAATTCCTCTTTCTAACATTGGCTTTAATACAACTTAATGCAGATGAATGTGTAGCTAGTATTTCAGCCGAATGTGGTCAAATTTGGTTACCAATGTTTATTTTATTACTGGTTAATCTTGACAACGGTAGCTGGAACGTCGAAATAAAAAATAAAAAACATTATTGTGGTTTGATTCCCAAAAAATAAGAGAAAAAAGAATAAGTAATGCCACAAGGAACTTACAGAAGATATGGTTTACTCTATCAAAGGCTTTAGAGAAATCTGTGTTGAAAGAATCTACTTAATCCCTATATTCCATTGAATTAGCAATAAAATAATTATAAAGTACCTAGTACTTGTAGATATACCTTTAGAAAAGACATGCTGTTGAAAACCAACTAAATCTTTAGATTATACTGATTGGTTACAGACAGCTCGATAATTTTCAATATTATTCTTATCACCTGACTTGAATATTGGTGTTACACAGGGTGCGCCAATTATTTCCACTCGATCTCTAGCACCGAAACTAAAAGAGGTATCAATAAGATTTCTTGTAGGTTTATACGGTGCCACTCGGACTACAATTGACAAGTTATTCCTATTATAAGCAGATTTAATGAAAAAACAGCACTTCAGAAATATTAGCACAATAAACACATTTTTTCAAAAATTCCTCCAAAAGGCTACTATGATGTAAATGAAACATACACCTACCACAATAATTACCCAACATCTTCACCTGTTGCACAGGGTGTTTGCCGATGGCGTGCAAATAGTCTAGTTTTCAAATTGCAATAACTTAATTTTTTCAAATGGGACACCCTGTATATTTTTCTTCAGTTAGAAGCTCTCCTTAATACACATTAAAAAAATATAGGGTTTTGGACATCTAACTTTACTATTTACTTTAATAATTGACGTTAAATGAGAAATAACATATTTTACACAATTTTTAATAAGAAAACAAGTTATCTATGAAAATGACAGTAGGTATATTTTGTTGTAGCATTAATTGTCAACATAAAATTTTGTATTATATCACGTCTACTATATTTAATCGGTGTTAGGTATAAAAAATGGATTATAATAAGAATTATAGTGTTCAAGAAAATATTGATATGATATGGATACTGGGTGAATGTCAAAAAAATGCGTTTCTTGCTAATAGGGTCTATCGTCAAAGATACCCAGAAAGACGTCATCCACAAAAGGATACTTTTGAGAATTTAAAGAATAGATTTGATAGAACGGGAACCGTCAAGTATGAAAAACATTCACGTGATGCTACAGCTGTTACTGTTGACAACGAATATAAAGTAATGATCAGTATAGTTGAAGATCCCAATGTAAGCACAAGGCAATTAAGCAATCAGTTAGATATTTCCAATACCACAATTAGACGCATAATAAAGAAGAATAAATATCACACTTACCATATCCAGCTTCACCAAGAATTGTTACCGCGTGATTTCGCGCGTAGAGAAGAATACTGTAGATGGTTAATAAACAAGATAAATACAGAGCGTAACTTTTTAAACAAAGTTTTATTCTCGGACGAAGCCACATTTCATAAGAACGGTTGTGTAAATAGACACAACTTCCATTATTATTCGGTCCACAATGAACATTTATTTAGAACCACATCACAGTATCGATGGTCTTTGAATGTGTGGGCGGGAATAATAGGTGATTATGTAATTGGTCCCTATTTCTTTGATGGGACTGTAAATGGAGCTGCTTTTTTAAATTTTTTAGAACTTGATTTTAGAAACCTTTTGCAAAATGTGCCTCAAAATTATCGCAACGGAATGTGGTTTCAATTAGATGGTGCCACACCACACTACCAATTAAATGTTCGCAATTGGTTAAATAGGGAATTTCAGGATCGTTGGATAGGAAGGGCAGGACCTACAAATTGGCCTGCTAGATCGCCGGGCCTTACACCTTGCGATTTTTTCTTGTGGGGTTTTATTAAAAATATTGTTTACAAAGAAGAGGTTACCACAAAACAAAATATGAAAGACAGAATTACTGCAGCATTTAGACAGGTGACCCCTGCAATGCTAAGAGATGTGCGTAAATCAATGAAAGAAAAGGCAAGAAAATGTATAAATGAAAATGGAAGACATTTTGAACACCTATTATAAATTTTAACTTTCAATATTGTAGTTTTCTTACGATTAAACTTTGTAAAATTTTGTACTTATTAAAAATTGTGTAAAATATGTTATTTCTCATTTAACGTCAATTATTAAAGTAAATAGTAAAGTTAGATGTCCAAAACCCTATATTTTTTTAATGTGTATTAAGGAGAGCTTCTAACTGAAGAAAAATATACAGGGTGTCCCATTTGAAAAAATTAAGTTATTGCAATTTGAAAACTAGACTATTTGCACGCCATCGGCAAACACCCTGTGCAACAGGTGAAGATGTTGGGTAATTATTGTGGTAGGTGTATGTTTCATTTACATCATAGTAGCTTTTTGGAGGAATTTTTGAAAAAATGTGTTTATTGTGCTAATATTTCTGAAGTGCTGTTTTTTCATTAAATCTGCTTATAATAGGAATAACTTGTCAACGCCGCGTCGGATTTACAAATTCAAAAATCTACCGTAAAGCTAATATTAAGTAGAATCAGAAGACATAATCGTATACAGGGTGTTCAATTTAAAAAAACCAAATTAATTTTCATTCCACAAAAATTAGCCACTCTGTATACATCAAAATATTTTACAATTGTAGTCCGAGTGACACCGTATAAACCTACAAGAAATCTTGTTGATACCTCTTTTAGTTTCGGTGCTAGAGATCGAGTGGAAATAATAGGCGCACCCTGTATAACTGCTTTTCCAAAACTTGGGAAATACACCAGAACACAATGATAAATTGAATAAGTAGTGGATAGGTTATATAAGAGTAAAAATACAATGCTTAACCACATAGTCGGTCAAACAATCTGGACCAATAGATAATTTCCAAGGCATTTTTAAAACATTATCAATTATAGAAGTCAAAATAATAGTGTGAAACTATTAAAACGCTTTACAAATTAGAACATTATTTTCCAAAGGATAGACCGTTCACTAGGAAGCAACATCTACTTCTGGGGCTATATGCCCCGCAGACAATGAATTACACTTCCAAGTTAAACGGGGTTGGTATATATTGTTTCGCACTTTAATGCTTTTCAAACAAAGAATAATAAATAAACGTATAAACTCCCTCCAGGATATATAAAAACCACTTACCCACAATTGTTGAATCGAGTTATTGGTAGAAAGCCGGCAGAACCACGTTGAACATTCCACACACCACCATTCGCACGTGCACACGGCTCCACGATTAGATTGGTTCTCTCTGTTGTTCTGCGCATGCTTACACTACTGCTCAGGAATGACTACGCAGCGACAACGGCGGACTACCTTATCCACTAAGTGGCACATAATCAAGGGGGGAGTGTTTGACGCGCGAGATTTAAAACCATTAAATTAAATAAAATTAGCACGAAACATTCCGCCCACCAAAATAAACATTTATTTTCACAAACAACAAAAAAAATTAATAAAATAAACATATTTACACGTGTACTAATCATCGATTAGTAACCTCATTGTGAGGGCAATACACAAAGTTTGATTACTGGTCGGTTAAAAACCCCTGTAGGTGTTTTAACCTGAACTACGCGAATAGTTTGATCTTTCCCTGGGTACAGCGCTGTTATTCTGCCCAACTTCCATTTTAATGGCGGCAAATTCTCATCGCGGATCAACACAAGGGTACCGACAGTAGGGGAAGATCTAGCGTCCCACCACTTACTCCGTTGTTGTAAGGTGTGTAAATATTCAAGGTTCCAACGAGACCAAAAATGTTGGATACACCTCTGAATGAATTGCCATCTAGTCAGGCGGTTTACGGGAACGTCTCTCACATCCACGTCTGGAATAGAGTCACTTGTGCCAAGAGTCAAAAAATGGCTTGGAGATAAGGCGGTCAAGTCATTTGGATCGTTAGACAGAGGACATAGCGGCCTTGAATTTAAAACACTTTCTATCTGAACTAACAAAGTGTTGAACTCTTCCACGGTAAGAGTCTGATCACCTATCACACGCTTGAGATGGGTTTTTAAGGATTTGACTCCAGCCTCCCAAAGACCACCAAAGTGAGGCGCAGACGGGGGGTTAAAGTGCCATTTCAAAGACAACTCTTCCTCAGCAGCTTTACAATACTCCTTGAGGATATTAAGAGCACCCACAAAGTTTGTGCCATTATCACTAAAAAGATCTGTGCATTTTCCTCGCCTAGCGACGAATCGGCGAAGCGCTGCAAGAAAAGCTTCAGCAGTCAAATCTGAAACATACTCTAGATGTACGGCCTTGGTACCACCACAAACGAAAATACAACAATATGATTTTACGGAGCGAACACCACGGTAACGGGACACAACAGTGGAAAAAGGTCCAGCAAAATCTAAGCCACTTTTCATAAAGGGTTTTGCCTCACACACTCTAAATTTAGGCAAATCTGCCATCATAGGAGGATAAGAGACTGGATTTACACGAAAACATCTGTTACACTGAAAGAGAACACGTCGAATGGAACCTTTGAAAGAAATAATCCAAAATTGCTGCCCAATTAAATACTGCAAATGACTAGCACCAGGATGAAGATGTTTTCTGTGATAGTACAAAATCAATGAATCGGTTAGCCGGTGCTTAGAAGGTAGCAACAAAGGATGTTTTACACTATAAGGTACGTCAGCGTGTCTTAAACGACCGCCCACCCTGAGGAAACCCTCCTCATCGACAAATGGAGCAAGTTTACGAATTGCTGGGGATACGGGTCTTCCTTCCTTTAGATTGCGAATTTCACTAGAAAACACTTCGAGTTGTACCACTTTCACCAAATATAGTAACGATTGATTTAATTCAGATTCGGAAGGGATTCCTTCAACAATCACCAATTTTAGAAACTTCCGTTTAATGAATCGAAAACAGTATGTAATAATACCTTGAATTTTCCTAAGCGAAGAATACCTCATTAGCAACCCATTTATCCAATTGAACTTGAGAAGATTGGTTACACAAACTGTCATTCTCTGTTCAGCACTGATAGAAAATTCATCTTCGGAAAATTGGGCGACTTCATTCACATGCACATCCTTAGGTGTAGATAACCATTTCGGACCTAACCACCATAAATCATGGTCTAATAAATCTTTAGGAAACATACCACGTGAAACACAATCAGCCGGGTTGTCCTTCCCGCTAACGTGATACCAATGTTCTGGAGATATACGCTCTTGAATAAGACTCACTCGATTGGCCACAAATGTTTTCCATCTTTGAGGCGGCGATTTAATCCAAGCTAGTACAACTTTAGAGTCAGACCACATAAAAATATTATCAAACGGAAGAACATCTCGAAACGTTTTTTGAAGATACTCTATAAGATTGGAAGCCAACACAGCTGCACACAACTCTAACCTTGGGATAGAGATAATTTTCAAAGGAGACACTTTTGATTTACCACAGACGAGACTCATGTGAATGTCAGTTTCTGTAAATTGACGAAGGTACACCACCGCACCATAACCTACTTCTGAGGCATCACAAAACACATGCCACTCTAACTTACTCGCATCATCCTTTACTATTCTTCTAGGAAGTTTGAAAGAAGACAACACACTTAACTCTTCCTTATACTGCTCCCATTTTCTATTCAAATCGATAGGTAGACTATCATCCCAACCTAAGCCTCTATTCCATGTAGCCTGTATAATACCCTTTGCCACTAACGTTAAAGGAGATAAAAAACCTAAAGGATCATAAATTCTCGCCACTTCGGATAACACATTTCTTTTGGTAGCTGGTATTTCCCGCTCTTCCACCCGGTAACTAAAACTATCACTCGATGGGTCCCACTGTAAGCCTAAAACCTTCAAGTTTAAATTTTCACGATCAAAATTATAGAACTGATGATGTTGAGTTGGAATATCATTTAAAACGTCAGGATGGCTGCTACTCCATTTCCTGAGTTCGAAACAACCCCTTTTTAATAATTCAACCAATTGTTGAACTATAGATAATGCCTGTTCAACGGTGTCTGCCCCACTGACTACGTCATCGACATAAATACTGGAATCCAGTACCTTAGCGGCTAACGGAAATTGTTCACCTTCATCCAACACCAACTGTTTCACGGTACGAATAGCCAAATAAGGACTTGAACCTACACCATAAGTCACCGTATTTAGTCTATATTCTGACAGGACATCGCTACTAGTAGACCTCCACAAAATTCTTTGATCGTCCCTGTCATTAGGCGACACCAAAATCTGCCTATACATCTGACGAATGTCAGCTGTGAACACCACATTATACAACCTAAATTTTAGCAAAACGTTCACAATGTCAGCTTGTAAAGGAGGACCCACAAGAAGATTATCATTTAAAGACAAACCAGATGTTGTTTTGGCGGAAGCATCGAAGACCACTCTCAGCTTGGTTGACACACTTTCTGGCTTCAAAACACAATGATGTGGAATATAGTATTTTCCAGTTCCCATCTCTTCAGCTTCTACTTTCGTCATGTGTTCCTGCTCGATGTAATCAGTTATAAACTCAGAATACTGATTAAATAACCCTTCACGTTTACTCAATTTGGTCTCTAAATTTAGAAATCTGCGTAAGGCTTGATCGTAGGAATTACCTAAATTTGCTCTTTCTTCACGAAATGGAAGACTCACCACATATCTACCATCGTTGTCTCTAGTATGAGTGGTTTTGAAGTGTTCCTCACACACTACTTCTTCGTCTGAAAGATTTCTACAGGTTGGAATTTCCTCCAACTCCCAAAATTTTTTCAAAACACCATCTAAAGAACTTCCCAAACTTGTACAGAATGACTTCACCCCTTTAGAATGGTTCCTCTGATCCACGTTGCCTTGTAATGTGTAATGTAATGAGGATACTGGGTGTAGTAGGATAGTAGAAGGGCCTCTGACTAGGTGGTGCTGCTGGTCACTTGGTGGGTCATCCCCCAGGAATAAAACAACTACCTGTTTCACTGGGACATGTTCTATTTAATATTTACTATACATTAACCACTAACACTAATTGACTACTCTTAGCTTACTACTTAGAATGAATGATACTGACTGTAATCATCCTTTAATGAATGACCATAACAATGACTTAATAATAATAATGAATCAATAATGAATTAATAATGCATTAATAATGAATTAATAAATACTATTGTTACCTATATATACAAAGAGTCAAGTTCACTATAAGTAAACATACATGATACTAGATAATGTTTATTTGCTTTGACATTGACTCGTACGTGTAACCTTTATATTTATTATTTATAAAACAATTCGTGGTTTATTGGAATTAGCTGAAGGGAATTTATTCGATAATATTTTAAATAATTAATGACTTAATGTTTAGGCCAAAAGGCATCACACCTTCCCCTTTTACAAAAAGAATAAATTCCGTTGAGCTTCCTTTCCCCCTAATGAAATGAATTTACAATTATCCTAAAAATAAATGGTAGATGGTTATTAAATAATGTCACTAACCTACGATTACATAATATATTCATAAATAAATGAATGTTCATTGCCTTTAAAAATTGTTTACGATCACTTAGTTGTTTATTTATTTTCACTTCAATGTTTTGAACGTTTGTTATAACACTTTTGTTTATTATTCGGAAATGTTTATAAACTCACTCGCACTTCCAATTTTACAATTTTTAATTCATTTTACAATAAGGATGGATTCTGTTTTTGTGTATTTCTTTTATCACACCTGATTCTAATTTAATTTTACAGTTAACATCGCTCACCTCTGTGACTGTAAATGGACCTATATATTGAGATTCGAATTTGGTTCTATTTTCCCTCTTTACTAACACTGAATCCCCTATTTTAAAATCAACTGGATTAGCTACCTTACTATTTTGACTTTGTCTACTCAGTTTATGTTTGGTTAAATATTTCTCTGCTCTCTGATGAGCTACCTGCAGTTTATATTTTAACTCATTCTGATATTCATCAATATTATAGCATGGCTCAATCTCGTTTGTTAGATTCTCGGGTAAGTTAGCACGTCTACCGAACAATAATTCAAATGGCGTATAACCATGATACGAGCTTGGAGTCGTATTATAACAATAAGCAAATAGTTTACACCATTCATCCCAATCATCCTTACTTTCATTTATAAAGTGTCTCACATACTCATTAAGCGTTCTATGTAATTTCTCACAACCTCCTATAGATTGATGATGATATGCTGTTGAGTAATTATGCCTAATATTTAACATTTTAGTTAAAGCGTTGAATATTTCATTTTTATATTCTGTGCCTAAATCTGTCCTAATTAGTTTCATTAGACCGTAATTTGGTATGAAATTTTCAAAAATTCCACGAGCTATCGTGTTCGCTTCTTTGTTTTTAACTGGAATTATTACTGCATATTTCGTTAATTCACATAACATTGTGATGCAATAACGGTTACCATTTTCACTTTGTGGAAAAGGACCGACCGTATCTATATATGTTATATCCCATGGTTTTTCTGCTGTATCCGTTAATACAAATTCTTCCTTGTGATTATTCTTTGCTTTATTGACCTGACACTTGTGACATTGCTTAATATATTTTCTTACATCTTTTTCCATGTTTTTCCATCTAAAATTCGCTCTTAATTTTTTCAATAGCCTGTTATTTCCTACATGACCTCCAAATAAAGGATCATTATGATAAGTTTCTAAAATCTGTTGCTTTTCTTTTTCTTTTTCCACCATCTTAGGTATATCGCAAATACATATTTGTACGTTTTTTAACGTATTGTTTCCTTTTTCCATAAACTCTTTTATAGTGCACTGTGTGAAAATAATATCGTTCATATAAATTTTCATCCTTTTTATACCATTATTTACCGCTAGCTTATCAAGCTGAACTAACGTTTGACCTAAATCAAAGTTAACTATATCGGTATTTAATAAGGCTTGGCTAAATCTCATCCTGTTTTTGATCCGTATGTTCATCCTTAACGAAACACGGTTATTTTCAAATTGCAGAATTGGTAATTTATGCGCCTCTAAATTATTCAGTACTTTATATACTGCTGGCTTGCGAATATCTTCCTTTATTTCTGTGGAAACTATTTTATCTTCTCCTATAGGCTGAGCTTTATTATGACGAGTTTTTGACCTCGTTATTGCTAAAATGTGAGCATTGTCAATGTACAAGTCTTTTAATTCATTTATGGATATCCTTGAAATACTGTCCGCATAATTTGAATTTCCTTTCAAATATTGTATTTCGAAGTTGTATTCTTCTAGGTCTAGTCTAATTCTCGTAAGTTTCGAAGTTGGGTCTGTCATCGAAAAAAGATGTGTTAACGGCTTGTGATCCGTTTTCACAATAAAATGTGTAGAACCATATAAATAACACTTAAAATGATTAATTCCCCAATGGATAGCTAACAGTTCTTTCATGATTATAGGTTTATTTAATTCACTTTTCTTAAAACCTCGCGATGCATAAGCTATAGGTAGATCTATACCTTCGTATTCCTGGCTAAGTATTGCAGAACACGCAATATTTGAAGCATCTGTTGTCAATATAAATTTTTTATTGAAATCTGGATATTTCAAAATAGGCGGCTGAATTAATGCCGATTTTAGTATTTGGAATGATTTTTCGCAGTCTTCCGACCACTCGAATTTCACATTTTTCCTAGATAATTTATTGAGAGGTATGCATATTTCAGCGAAATTTGGAATGAAACGTCTGTAATAGTTACAGAATGCTACGAACCTTTTAGATTCTTCTGAATTTTTGGGCACTGGATACTTCTCAATGACTGAATATTTTGCCTTATCGGGTAGAACCCCTTCGCTGGACAAATTGTGTCCTAAATACGTTACTTCTCGCCTGAAGAATTGACATTTTTGTGGATTTAATTTAAGGTTGAATTTCCGACATGTGTCAAACACCCTTTCGAGATTACTTAAATGATGATTTTCTGACATCCCTATTACGACTATATCATCCATATAAAGAAATGCTTTTTCTGGAGTTAATCCTGAGAATGCTATGGACATCATTCTTGAAAAACTATTTGGACTTATATTTAAACCAAATGGTAATCTTGTATACTGAAAAGAACCTTTTTCTGTACTAAAAGATGTATATTTCCTTGAAGATTGTTCTAAGGGAATTTGATGAAAACCTGACATAAGATCTATGACTGAAAACCATTTCGACCTCCCTAACTGATCTAAGATCGAATCTATTCTGGGTAATGGAAATTTATCTGTGACTATTTTCTTGTTCAATTGCCTGAAATCTATACAAAGTCTCCAAGACTTCTCTCCATTGATTGCCTTTTTGGGAACAAGTAAAACTGGACTGTTATAATCTGAGATTGAAGATTCGATTATACCTTGTTCTAATAACTTTTGGACCTGATTATTAAGTTCTGAAGATTGAGAATGTGGCGTGCGATAATTTTTAATATATACTGGAGTATCATCTTTTACCAATAGCTTTTGCTCATAAAAATTATTATGCGTTAAAATGTCGTTCTTTAAAGCAAAAATATCTGAAAAATTCTCACAAAGATCTATTAGCTTATCCCTCACGTATTCTGGTACCTCTAAATTTAATGTTTTTCTTAATTCTTTCAACCTATTCTTACTTTCATTCTTCACAGCATATACATGAAATAAATTTAAATCCAATATTTTAATATTGTTTGTATTTATCGACTTGCTTTCATAATTTGTGTTTAAAATTCTGACATAAGGATTAGTTTTTGATATAATAGATCTTGCTATAAATATTCCTGGTAATAGTTCTTGTTGCTCAACAACTTTATCTTGTCTTAAGTTTTTGAAACTTTCTACCAACCGATAGACTTCACATCTAGGCGGTATTGCCAAAGTATCATATTCAGGATTGTCAAGAATTTCTAATGTTACTGTATTCCTAGATTTACAATCTATGTATAATTTTAATTCTGAATAATCTAAAATACAATTATAATTTCTTATGAAATCTCTACCTAGAATTCCATTCGTAGGTATAGGAAATTCTTCCTCTACTACATGAAAACAATGTTGAAATGCTATACCCTTAATAAAAAGAAAAGTTTCTATTGTACCCAAAGTTTTAATTTCTCCCTGAGTTATTCCTTTAATATTTAAGATTTGTGTTGTCTTTATTAAGTGATGTGGAAAATTATCTGAAATTTTTAATAACGATATATCTGCACCTGTATCTAATATAAAAGTATCTATATTATCCGATATGTCAGTTTTAATTTGCACAAAGTTTGAAAGAGTTAAATCAAAGTTATAAATATAATGATTATTATTATGCAAGTTATTTAAAATTTTGGATTTTTCACCTTTCTTTTTCAAAACCCCAATTCTTTCTGTTCATCTTCCACTCTCGTCTCTCCACTCTCACACATTCTTACATTTCTATATTTATTATCATTGTTAAACCTATTGTTAGGCTTGTTTCTATATTCTTCTGGTTTCTCCCTGTAACCAGTAAATCTCCTATTGCCTTGATTGGCGTGAAATTTCCTACTGTTATCGTAGTTATTTTTCCTATGGAAATTATTTTCTCCATTATGATTTACATAAGAGTGTCTTCGCTGAGGAAAATAGGTATTTCGCTGTGGAAAATAGGTATTTCCTGACACAAACTTATTTCTATCTGCCTTATAATGCAGAACACTTCCTGTTGACTGATTGTTTCCCACATTAATGGAAACCAATTTAGTCATCACCTCTTGCGGTGTCGTAAAATTCCCAGCTGCTATAACGGTTTTTATCCGTTCTGATGCTGAGTTGTCGATCAGTGATTTTACTGCTGCTTCTGTTGTATACTTAGTTGCTAAGTGTACTGGCATTCCTTCTGCCAAATACGCGGCTTGTAACTGCTCTGTTAATTTCTCCATCTCTGAAGCATACTCAACTATATCCTTATGGTTTTGTCTTAATTTACTTAATTTAGCTCCTACTAAACTAGCACTATCTCCCTTTAGTCCCTTTTTTAGGGTTCCTATAATTTCTACCAACGATTTTTCGGTGGTGATTAGACTCCTGGCCTTTCCAGTTAGCCTAGTTTTCACAAATAGTAGGATCGCCATGTAATGTGTAATGTAATGAGGATACTGGGTGTAGTAGGATAGTAGAAGGGCCTCTGACTAGGTGGTGCTGCTGGTCACTTGGTGGGTCATCCCCCAGGAATAAAACAACTACCTGTTTCACTGGGACATGTTCTATTTAATATTTACTATACATTAACCACTAACACTAATTGACTACTCTTAGCTTACTACTTAGAATGAATGATACTGACTGTAATCATCCTTTAATGAATGACCATAACAATGACTTAATAATAATAATGAATCAATAATGAATTAATAATGCATTAATAATGAATTAATAAATACTATTGTTACCTATATATACAAAGAGTCAAGTTCACTATAAGTAAACATACATGATACTAGATAATGTTTATTTGCTTTGACATTGACTCGTACGTGTAACCTTTATATTTATTATTTATAAAACAATTCGTGGTTTATTGGAATTAGCTGAAGGGAATTTATTCGATAATATTTTAAATAATTAATGACTTAATGTTTAGGCCAAAAGGCATCACAGCCTAGTAACACCCAACCAAAGACCGTTTTAATTGCTGCAGGAACGCTAGCACCACCACTTTGTGTTCCACTCTGTATGATCATACCAAAAATGTCAGCACCCAACAACACATCAATTTTATTAGGACTTCCAAATTCTGGATCAGCTAACTGCAACCCTTTAATGTGATCCCAATTATTAAAAACAACCTCTTCACTAGGAGTCACACCACAAATCTCATTCACAACAATGAAATCAATTTCGAAATTTGGATTAATTTGCTGGCATGGGCGGATAACTGTAGACACAATACCACAGTTTTTTGAAGACATACTATTTAAGCCACTAATTGAAGTTGAGACTGAAACCCTTTTCAACCCTAGTTTCCTTGAAAGTTTGTCCGTCACAAAGCTAGCTTCACTTGCACTGTCAATTAGTGCTCGACACCTATGAAAATTGCCAAACGAATCTTTAATACAGATTAACGCAGTAGAGAATAATACCACCTTCTGACACATGACTGAAGTTGCCAATGTATTTATTTTACTCGTGCCGCTTGGACTTAGATCAGAAACACCCGCTGTCGGCTCCGCTTCATTAGTATTGCTGTTATTATTAGAAAAATGTAGCAAAACATGATGTTTTCTGTCACACACACCACAAAACGAATTAGCTTTACATTTAGAGAAATAGTGAGCATTAGATAAACATCGAAAACATAAATGTTCTTTGTTTGCGAAATCATTTCTTTCCCTTCCCTCTAACTGAAGAAATTTATCACATTTTGTTAAAGAATGATTTTGTTTACACATAACACACACATTTGATTTTGTCTTAGTATTGGCGGTATTACCAGTGCCGGTCACATACGAATTAATACGAGGTTTGTTTTTAGAAAAATGTTTCACTGATTTATCTACTTTATCCGTCAAAATACAATTTTGCTCAGACTTACACTCTTTTTCTAGGAATTTGAACAAATCCTCAAATGAAGGAATTTCATTTTCTGCCACCTCCCGTTCAAAGCGTCGTTTTACCGATGGATCGATTTTTTCTATCAATAACATAAATTTAGCAAAATCCCACAAATCAACTTCAAAGGTTTTTAATGCTTCTAAATTAACTTCAAAATTATCAAGCAATTGACTCAATTCGCTAGAGGAATCACTAGTACACCTTTTACAATTAAATATTGCCTGCATATAATTAGTTATCAACAAACGATCGTTTTGGTATTTCTTGATCAATTTATTATACGCGATCTCTTAATTATCTGCTGTAATTTGCAAATTTTTAATAACACTAGCCGCTTGATCTTTTAATGACAGCATAAGAAATTGCATTTTTTCTATATTCGAGAGATCGGAGTTATTATGCACTAACGTGTTGAACAAATCTATGAAATTTGGCCATTTTATTAGTGTACCGTCAAATTTAGGAACCTCAATTTTAGGTAATTTCAAATTACTTCTAATTTTCTGACTACCACCGCTACTACTGGCTACCGACTCTAGAGAACTTATTTTATTTTCACCGCTTTCTGTTATCGCCTTTTCAAATATTCTATTGTACATTACTTGAATTGAAAAATGTAATTTATCAAAATCTTTTTGAATTTTATCCTGCTCTGTTGTTTCATTAGAATCATCAACACACACAATAATTTCTAAATGTAATGAATCGAATGCATTTATTAAATCATTTAAGCTAGAACACCGTATTTTAAATTCCTCTTTCGCAGTCTCATCAATTAGAGCTGCTGTACCCAGTTCATGCATAGCTTCTACCCTCTTAACTATGTTACGTCTTTGCACTTTAAACTTTGTTAACATATTATTTTCTTTGTTTTCCGACATTATAATCAACTATATGTATTGCCACACGCTATACACCACAAAATATTCTATATTTCCACGAGCTTGTAATCTAATCCGGCTCGAAGGACCAAAATGTTTCGCACTTTAATGCTTTTCAAACAAAGAATAATAAATAAACGTATAAACTCCCTCCAGGATATATAAAAACCACTTACCCACAATTGTTGAATCGAGTTATTGGTAGAAAGCCGGCAGAACCACGTTGAACATTCCACACACCACCATTCGCACGTGCACACGGCTCCACGATTAGATTGGTTCTCTCTGTTGTTCTGCGCATGCTTACACTACTGCTCAGGAATGACTACGCAGCGACAACGGCGGACTACCTTATCCACTAAGTGGCACATAATCAAGGGGGGAGTGTTTGACGCGCGAGATTTAAAACCATTAAATTAAATAAAATTAGCACGAAACATATATGATAATATAGAACCAACCATTCTGGTTTATAATACAATGCAATTGATACAGGAAACTGTAATCAAGTAAATAATTATCAATTATGTCTTGCTTGATATAGCTACTCACATCAACATTCTGTTGATAACTTAAAATTGGGATCTGATTAATTTTAGAATTTAAAAACAAATTAACTATATCCTGACTATTTTCACCTGTACTATCACCATAGAACATACTAGATGGAAGACTATAAAATTTTCGTTTGCTATTTATAAATTTCCAAAAATGTTTAGTATTCAACATAATATTATTTTCGATATCATTTAATAGCTATTTATTGTAATGATATTTTGTCTTAGAATTTAAATTCTTTAAACTCGGCTAGCTCAAATAATCTTTTACTATCTAATAAAATTTGGATTTACGTTTTTCTAGCATGATTTTACTCTGCATAGGGGCAAGTTCTATATTTAGATTTAGACAACAGATTTACCTACTATAGATTTCTAATTTACCTAATTGATTCTCACCTATTCAATTTTTGGAATTACAAAAAATAAATTGGACACCAGGCATCAAAAATTTACAAAACTATATTTTATAAACCTTTCAATTTATTATTAACAAATCTCGTATGTTTTTAAATTATGATAATGATAAATAATTGGCCAATTTTCCCCCTAAATTACTTTCTGAAGAATGTCTTTTTTTTAAATTATTACTTAAATTTTTAAAACTACAACTAATAAATTCTTGTTATATTCAAAATTATAATTTACTGCTGGACGATAATTTAGGAACTTCAACTCTCTTACAAATGTCTTGCAATAATTTATGTGGAAATGCTTTCTTCTTAAAATCCAAATGGCTCAATTTAGAAAATAACCCCAGTGACTTCTGTCAACAATATACTCAATCCCTCTTCTCAATTTCTGAATTCTTCAAATAATTATAGAATATATTAACAATTTACCTCCATATCTAGCAGAATTGGTTTAATTTATATTATTTTCATCACACCATACAACTTTTTGGAGAGATCCTAATCTTTTCTGTTTCCTCTCAAATTTTATAACAGTCAGTCCCCCTGTCATTTTGACATTTTTTTCTTATCTCAAAATTTTTTATATGTCTAATGAATTTATTAGTCGCCCTCTCTACTTACAATTTCATTACAATATTAAAACATACCTGGCAATTTCCCAAAACTGATTAGGTGTACAGTATGATTAATTATTATTAATTCAATCTAAAAGTCATATCAATCCAATTTTTCTCCTTGCAAATTTTAATATCTTTATTACTTTCAACTTTAAATTTATTCTTCTTCATTATGTAACCAGTTATGAAATGCATCATTTTGTGTAACGAGTGAAATTACACAAAAAAGCATTTCATAACGTATTTCATACAAGACTTACATCTACATCCCTGCCTAATCCAACTGTTGGATTTTCATTATTACTAACATTTGTAGGTAATCTTATGTTCACATTATTTGGTAAAGGAACTTGTGACATATACAATTCAATATTTTCCGGTTTGTGACTATCCTTAATCACCGGTTTTATCAGATCAATTCTGGATTTAATTTCGCGACCAAACATTAAGTATGACGGAGAGGTCTTAGTAATGCTATGTGGCATTTTTCGATACTGTAAAAGTATCTTACATAAATCTTTCTGTCTATCTTTTGGATCGGGGTCTAAAGCACGAATTGCTTGTTTTATAGTTTGAACATACTGCTCGTCTAGCCCATTCGTAGCAGGGTGGTAAGGTGCAGGGTATGGTAACTCTGAACGAGCGATGGTACGGCCTCCTACTGGATCGGAAAAGTTACTAAAATTGCTGATTTAATGAAAACTGTAACGCTGCTGGTAGTTATTCTAGATATTTGCGCATGCCTCACGGCTACGGCTCACATTGTAGTCTTACGCCATTTTACGGTTCATGTATATCGTGCTTCAAGTTTGTTGTTAAAGTGTGAATTAGTTAATATTATCTTTCAATAATCATTATCGAAAAAGACAATGTCCAAATTTATTGTGAAGGAATATAATGTATATAGTGAACTCGGTAAGTTTAATTTTAGTAAAATAAAACATCTTTCACAACATAAAAAGTGACAAATTACTAAAGTAGTTTTTTGTTTATACAGCTTTATACTTCCAATCCAGGAAGAACAGCTTTTAATTTGATGGAACGAAGTGGGAACGAACGCTCGGATTTGAAGAGGTAATTTTTTACACATATATTTATTGAATGCTATTAAACATGATTATATGTTCTAGATTATAAACCAAAGAAGTTAAAGGACATTTGTTTGTATCAATTGTATCCCACAAGAAACAATTCCATCTACAAGCAAATAGTGTGTCTAAGAAGTGTTGAAGAGCATTAAAGCCATTCTGAGTGGTTGATAATCGTATGAAAAGTAATATAAATCTCATATAGTATAATTATTATATTTGCAAATAATAAAATTCTTTGCAGATACCAGGATCATTATGGAACCATCTATGGAGACTCCCTCCTTAAGAAGTGCCAATAAAAGTCTACTGGAAAAAGGTCGAACAATTTTCAAAGGTAAATAGTTTCGAGAAACAAAATAAATATTCAAACCTTCACAGTACTATGTGTTTGAGCTAATTAAAAATGTTTATAAATATATTGATGATAGTCATATTGTCCTCAAGATTGACTAGATTAAACGATGAAATAAAACAATTTAGTTTGTTTAATATCATCGTTTAGTATGGATCTTCATCAAGTAAAAGCCTCATCTATTCAATTTACTAGATTGGCATTGTAAACTACACTTTGCTAATAGTATGCAAGTTTTGGTATTTAGTTAGTTTTATTTGTAGCAACCTGTAAAAGTCAATGTTTTTCGCATTTTTTAATGTATATATAGCTGCCTGCAGTAACGGTTGATCAATTTGTTCAAGTTTTTTAAAAAATCTCGATACCACTGTTTTCCTTGAAACTTAAAGGAAATTTTCACCTATTGTAGGCTCCTGTATATTTATATTAAATACATTTGTGTGCTTACTAATATCACTTTTCTTATTTGTAGAACTTTTATAAAACAGTTGACTGTGAAATAAAAAGTTGAGCCAAAAGATATACAAATTTCAGTCTCATTCTATCATTTCTTTGTGTTATATTTAATTATTTCTGCAATCCATAGTGTGAGGTCACTATTTCTATATTTGCTTTTTAAACATGCATTTTTATTACTGTTGATGAAAACTATAATCATTATTATCTAATTAAAAAGTTTTCATCACCTTACAGCGCATGCTGATTCTTTTCAAAATTATTTAAGTACTCAAATTTTATTTATTATTAACTGTATTGTTAAGCTCTTATATTATGTCTTTCTGTTTGTCTTGAAATAAATGAAAAAAAACGATCTGTTTATTGTTATTTTTGGTAATGAATAAAAGTATATAAACTGGTTGATTATTGTTTAATTTTTCCCACTTCAGGCATTGTATGGTCCATATTTTGACATTTCATTTAATCTAACTTGACTATTTGAATGTTATTAATATAATATCAATCAAATGTTCAGTTATTTTAAACGAAATATCAAAAAATGGACCATAAATGCCATATTTCAATAAAAGTAATATTACAGTAATTTTGAATATGCCGCCAAAAACTGTTAAATTACAGGAATCTACTTTTTCGGCAGTTAGCGAGGACCACAACCATGTAAAAGGTGTTAGAGCTTACTTTTCCGACCTGTAAGATGGCGCCACCCGTCAAAATTAATTCGCCCTAGTTAGCGCCACGGTCAGATGCCTATCTATAAGTATGTTATCTGTGGTAAGGTGCGCTTAAAATATGTTTAACACCGTTTTGTTTTAAAAATAATTCAAGTTCGTCAGAAACAAATTATTGACGTCCGTTATCACTAACTAAGTGTGACCGATTCCCGAATCTTGAAAATACTTCACGGCAAATCTTAACTGTCGTTTTAGTAGTCATATCGTTAGTTATATAAATTTCCGGCCAACGTGAATACGCGTCTACAAGAATAAAATAGGAACATCCATAAAACGGCCCTGCATAATCTACATGAACTCTCTAAAAATTTGTACAAGCGGTCTATTATCTACATAAAGCACGAAACGTCGACCATATAAATACTGGTTCAAATGCCAAATATAACTCCGCATGCCTCCTAATCAATTTGTGGAGTACTTAATAAGGTTTGAGATGCGAACTGAATCGGTCATTCCGTACAACCTGGATATAAATGTGAAATTACCGCTCCGACCCCATATCTAGTTCTCTAGTTTTCAAAAAGAAAATGCTACATAAAGAATTTAAAAGAACAAATGATCAACTCATCTATAATGAATTTTGTCAATTACGTTCCTGTTGCAAAGAACTTAGTACTTTGTGTTATCGACGATATTTGGAAAAAATAGAAATTGATATTCAACAAAACCCTAATTCTTTTTGGAAACATATTTCAAACCTGCGTAAATCATCATCATATCCTCAAACAATGTATTTGGATGATATCACTAGCTCTAATGGTAGTGAATCAGTTAACTTATTTGCACAACACTTTCACCAGTACAAATACGTAAATAAAACGTAAATAAAATCAATATTGGATTAACTGATGTATTTAATTGTATCCAGAACTTGAAACTCAAGTACTCGAGTGGTCCAGATGGCATACCACCAGTATTATTGAAAAACTGTGTTTGCACTTTAGCTGCACCAATTCATTTTCTGTTCAATTTATCCCTCAACTATGGTGTTTATCCGGACTATTGGAAAAATAGCTACATTACCCCTATCTTTAAGGCTGGTGATAGGGAAAATATTTCAAATTACAGAGGAATAAGTATTCAATCTTCAATACCTAAATTAATGTACAAATTAGTTACCTGTGAACTTACATGGACATGTAAAAATATAATAATTCCAGAACAACATGGTTTCAGCTTGGGAAAATCAACTTCCACAAATTTACTCTCCTACAAGCAATATTTGTTAGATGCTTTGGAGAAAGGTATCCAGATAGATTCTGTCTATACGGATTTCTCCAAAGCATTTGATATAGTTAACCATTCGATACTTCTGGAAAAATTGAGAGCATTAGGATTTGGGACTGACATTTTGAATTGGATTGAAAGCTTTCTAACTCATCGTTATCAATGTGTCAGAATGAACAATTATATTTTAAACACAATTCCTGTTGCCTCTGGTGTACCACAGGGCTAACATTGTGGTCCATTATTATTCAACCTGTTTGTGAACGATATTGGTGACCATCTTCAACATGCTGAATTTTTAATGTTTGCTGATGATCTTAAATTATTTTTTCCAATTACTGATATATTAGATAGTCAAATCCTCCAGAACGACTTAGATACATTATTTGATTGGTCCAGAACAAACAATTTACAACTCAAAATAGAGAAATGCCATATTATCACTTTTTCGAGATCAAAACATCTTCTTAACTATGATTATAACATCAATGGTATGGTTCTTGATAGAGTCAACGAAATAAAAGACCTTGGGATTACAATTGACCAGCAATTATCATTCAAAAGTCACATGAATAATGTATCTGCAAAGAGTAGTAGAATGTTGGGGTTTCTGATGAGGAATGACAAACAATTCTCTTGTGATACTCTCAAAACATTGTACTGTTCTTTGGTACGACCTCACTTAGAGTATGCCTCTGTAGTGTGGTCTCCTTATTATAAATGTGACATTGTGAGAATTGAAAATGTTGAAATCAGATTTCTGAAATATATTTCATTCAAAATGGGTACGTATCTACAATTTAATTACCATAATATTTTGAACACTTTAAACCTAACTGATATCACAACACGTCGTTTTCACTCTGATTTGATATTAGTTTATAAAATCTTATCTGGTGGAGCTGATTGTCCAAATCTTTTGCATCAAATTAACCTTCTTGTTACTTCTGATAGAACTAGAAACCCTCCATTATTTTCAATAAAAAATCATAACACAAATTACGGTTACAACTCACCTGTTTCTAGAGGTTTGAGATGGTTTAATAAATATAATATTGATTCACTTGTTAACTCTTTAAGTATGTTTAAGAACTCAATTAGAAATGTATGCTTAGATTATTAGATTCTTAAATTAGTTCACTGTAATATTGTAATATTATAATTATTGTAATTACTTATAATTGGTGAATCCGTTAAATAAATAAATAAATATGGCGAAGCGTAAGTAGCAAGTATTAGTGGTAATTTCGGATCGAAGTGTGCAAGAGCTTAATCTAATTTTAACTGTATCAAAAGATTTCTGACAGTCTATATTCCAACAGAATTCTGAATCATTATGTAAAAGCGTTGAGTGAAAATTTTCACTCAACGGTAAAAGTAAATTTAATGGATATAAAACTGTACTTAAATTTGGAAAGAATCTACCATAATAGATAACTAGTCCTATAAATGAAAGTAACTGTGATTTGTCTTTAGGTTGTGGTGCATTTTGAATAGCATCCACTTTATTCCTCATTTTATGTACACCTGATTTGTCAATAATGTAACCACAGTATTCTATTTTCTCTACTAGAAATTCGGATTTTTCCAAATTTATTCTTATATTGTGCTTAGCTAACCGTGCTAACACTTGATCTAATCTTGTAATGTGAATTTCGTCTGTTTCCCCTGTAATTTTAATGTCATCTAGAAAGACAGTAACCCCTGGTATCCCTTGTAAAATTTTCTCCATCTCACGCTGCCAAATGGCAGGTGCAGATGCTACTCCGTACATTAAGCGGTTACATTGATATAAACCCTTATGAGTATTTAAAGTAAATAAATGACGTGCTTCTAATTGAACTTCAATTGTAGATAAGCCTGACTGAGGTCAATTTTAGAAAAACAACGATCAAAAGATTTTTTGTCTGGTAAAATTCTATTAGGAAAATGTTCAGAATAAAGTCTCCTTGCTTTGCGAGAATTTCAAGATGCCTTTCCATACATTAAATGTATATCTGCATAATTCATTGAACGTATATTCTGCCATTTCAAACAATACAGAAATAATTAAAATATTCTTATTCAACTCCAAGTATGACTTCCAAGTAAGCTTTTAAAGGAGAAATCTACCTTTTAAAAATGCATTTTAAATTCTGCGCCAAAACGCAAGAATAGTAATGGCGTCTGTCTGTGACATCATCAATTCGTAAATACCATTTATAGGTGATCTGTGTCATTCTTAGAACATAAAACAGACTGTTTTATGTCATTGGTAAAATCGTCAAACTTCAAATACTTGACAGCTTGCAAGTTAGAAGTTTATTTTGATACATAATTTGAATCACACAAAGGAAATTCAAAACAGAACAGATGTTCGGACCATAGATAGTTCGGACTTATCTATGGTTCGCACGAAAGACAAAATATCAAGGTCAAATTTGCGAAAGTACGACGTCACTCTCTTCTGATTGGCGTTTGACCTAAGATGGCGGATTGTTAAATTTTGTGCTTATATTTTTACTAAAATATTGGTCATCACACATGTAAAATAAAAATAGGTCATATATAATTATATCAAATCAATATTTTAGTGATTCTTAGTGACTGTCATCATGCCTATTAAAACACCCCACATCTAGTTTTCCCAGTAAAGGCAGACTTGCGATCACTTCTAAATACAACATACTCAGTAAGTCCCAATTCTGCATCACTATAATACATGTTAAGCAAGTTTCCACAAGAATAATTATCTGATAATCACATTGAACTATTGCCTTCTCTAAAGAATTTAATTTAGTTCTTAATTCTCCGACATATTGATAATAAATTGATAAAGATAGTGAAATTGCATATGGAAGTGGATCTGGAAAAAAAACTGACACTTTAAATAATCAGATACTGAAATGAATGTTACCCTGCCAAAAATGAGAAAAGCATAATAAATAGTATCCTTGAATTTATTGCCAGAAAAGTAGAAAAAAAATATCCGGTGAAAAAGAGAGGGTGCTTGGTCGGCTTAGGGCGCAGAACCCTGACCTGGCGGTGGCAAGGTGGTGCACTTTCCATCATGAGGTGAAGGTGAACCCAGAAGGACACCTCTTCGTTTTCGGAATCGGAGACGAGGATATGGCTGTCCTCAAGAAGAAGTCGATGAGGATGAGCTATGCGTTCACCTCATTGACTATCAGGGTAACGAGGAAGGAAGCAGGGGGTACCTCTGAAGACCCGAGGTCCTTGGTAGTCGAGCCACCCAAAGTGGATATTGACCCCAAGGCCACCATGGGTCCCGAAAAGGACGTCGAAGTAGTCGATGACCTGGCGGAGGAGGCACCCGAACACAGCGAGGTCGTCTCTCCCCTAGCGGAGGAGCAGATGGACATCTAAAGAAAATCCAATGCCATGCAACCTACTCATGGGCAAGGACGTTGGAAAAAAGGTAAATATTATACAATGCAACCTCCAACACAAAAAGGCGGCAACGGCAACACTATGTCGCCACCTTGATGTATTGGAGGATGCAATAGCTTTGATCCGGGAGCCCTGGATAATAAAGACCAAAATTACTGGTTTCAGTAGCCTAACGGGTCAAATTTTTAGCCTACCAAGCAATCAGCAACCTAGGACAGCTGTTTACGTCCCAAGGAAATACAGAGCCTCTCCGATGGCACAATTCTGCACCTCAGACCTTACTGCGGTTAAAGTGGAATGTCCAGATGGAAGAGGCAAATATACGGCGTTGGTACTCGCATCGGTGTACTTACCTTCAGATGCAGCCACATTACCACCGACTAAAGAGATGGAGGTACTAGTGGATCACTGCCTCAACCAGAGAGTGGTGCTGATATTGGGTTGCGACTCAAACTCACACCACTTGAGCTGGGGCAGCAACGCCCGAGGTAAGTCTCTTTATGAATATATAATTAAGAAAGATTTAACAATTTTAAACAGAGGCACGGAGCCGACATTTATTAACGCCCGTAGCCAAACATTAATAGATATTACGCTGGCGACAGCCAAAATTTCAAACAAAATTCAGGACAGGCAAGTGTCGGATCACATTTCTATGTCAGACCACCGCTGGCTGACCTATACGGTAAGCCAGGATCTCAGGACCACTGTAAAATCCCGTGACCCGAAGAGGACGGATGTAGCTCTCTACAATCGACTCTTAAAAGGTGCTCTGCGGGAAACAGAGGTACTGACTCCTAGCAATAATGAGGAACTGGAAAGGTACACAGTATCTATCCAAAACAAAATAGACATTGCCTATAAGGAATCCTGTCCAATGAGGATGGTTCAGACAGATGGCACGACCAATACCTGGTGGTGCCCTGAACTGGAACACCTCAGAAAGACAGCGAGAACGACCTTTAACAAGGCAAAACGAACAAAACTCAAAGAGGACTGGGGAATATATAAAGCCAACCTCAAAGAGTTCAAAAAAGTCTGCAGACAAAAGCAAAGAGAAGCCTGGAGAGCCTATTGTGAGGCAGTCGAAGACTTCCCACAAATTTCTAGGCTACAGAAGGCACTCTCAAACGACCACCATAAGAGTATCGGCATCCTGACAAGGGTAAATGGCGACAAGGCCACCAACCTCCAAGAGAGCGCTGAGATTCTTATGGAAACTCACTTCCCAGATTCTGTCTTTCCTGGAACGTCAAACTGGACGGAATTACCAACAACACCCTCACAATACGACTGGCAATCTGCTAGTGCAGTAATTGATGAGGACAAGATAAGGTGGGCCATATCGGTCTTTTCCCCCTTCAAGTCACCAGGACCTGACGGAATAAGACCAGCCCTACTTCAATGGGGAATGGATATTCTTATGCCGCACCTGGTTGGAATTTTCAGAGCCTCTCTAGCTCTGAGGTATATTCCCAGTAAGTGGAGAGAAGTACGAGTGGTATTTATACCCAAACCAGGCAGGATGGACTGCACCTTACCAAAAGCATTCCGACCAATTAGTCTCACATCGTTCTTTTTGAAAACAATGGAGAGGTTATGCGAGAGGTATATAAGAGACGAAGTGCTAGTTCACAACCCACTTCATCCAAATCAGCATGCATATACTCCGGGAAGGTCCACCGATTCGGCCCTTCACCAAGTGGTTGGCAGAATCGAAAGATCATTGGACAACAAAGAATTCACCCTGGTATATTCATAGACATCGAAGGAGCGTTTGATAAAACAACCTTTCCAACAATTACCCAACAACTCAACTCCAGGAATGTACATCTGGTAGTAGGAGAATGGATACTCAAGATGCTCTCTAGTAGAGCAATAAGTATTAATGTAGAGGACATCACAGTAAGAGGACTGGTCATGAGGGGATGTCCACAAGGAGGAGTCTTATCACCCCTTCTGTGGAACATGGTTCTAGACACCCTGATTAATCACCTCAACAACAATGGATTCTACACAATTGCTTACGCAGATGACATAGTTATCTTGCAGACCGGCAAATTTGTGAACACACTGTGCGATAGAGCGCAGGATGGGCTTAAATTAATTGAAAAATGGTGCAAGGAACACTCACTGTCGATCAATCCCAGAAAGACTGAGATGGTCCTTTTCACTAGGAAAAGAAGTTTATCGGGTTTGAAACCTCCTGAAATCTTCAAAAGCAAACTAAACTTTTCGGAAGAGGTGAAATACCTTGGTATTACCCTCGACAGGAAACTAACATGGAACTCTCATCTACACAACAGAGCAAAAAGAGCATATGTGGCTTATGAGCAGTGTCGGAGGACAGTGGGACGCACATGGGGTTTGTCACCCCGTGTGGTTACCTGGATCTACACTGCAATAATAAGACCCATGTTAACGTATGGAGCAATTGCATGGGGACCGAAGGTTCTACAAGCAACGGCCATCCAAAAATTATATCAAATACAGCGAATGGCTTGCTTAAACATCACAGGAGCCATGAGAACAACACCAACGGCAGCAATGGAACTAATTACTGGTCTGACACCTCTGGACCTGTACGTCAAGGAGGTTGCGTTAATGGCCATGGTACGATTGCGCACGGCTGGTGTAAACCCCGAAGTAGGAGTGGGCCAATTGAGGTTGAGCCTGTGGCAGGAAGCGCTCACTGCGCTACCTCTGCTGCAGGCAACCAATGATGCAATTGAACCCAGGTTTTTGTTTAACAAACCCTACAAAATTCAAATAAAACAGAACACAGAGCCAGGTGCTGCAAATGCAATACGCATATATATACAGATGGTTCAAAAATGAAAGAAGGCTCAGGATGTGGAGTTTACTCAAGAGCACTAAGCCTAAAGATGAAGTGGGGAATGGGATACAATACCAGCGTTGTTCAAATAGAACTGGCTGGTATCTCAATTGCCACAAAAGAACTAACCAGAAGAGGAATTTCTGGCAAAAACATAATAATCTGCACTGACAGTAGACAAGCCCTATTAGCCTTAAACAGACAACGTATTATATCGAGGCTAGTACTAGAGTGCCACCAAGATTTAGCTGACGCCTCGGCAGATAACAATATTATCCTGAGGTGGGTTAAAGGGCACGACAGGAGTAAAGGAAATCGCATTGCTGATTCTTTAGCCAGGGAAGTCGCTGGACTAAAAATTCTAGGACCCAGTGACACCTACGGCCTAACGACTTCGACAATTGCGGAACTAGCCAAACGCTACACCCATACTCAATCCCTTAAGAGATGGGATGGAATCAAAGGATGCAGTCTTGCCAGGATCACCCTGGGCGACCCTGGGAAGCTGGAGCCGAAGAAATATTTGGCGATGACCAGGAGAAACCTACGTTTAACAGTATGATTTCTGACTGGTCACTGTCAACTAGGGAAACACCTCCATACTATGGGGCTAGTGGACACACCTCTATGCAGGATGTGTGAACAGGAAGATGAAACTGTCAGGCATGTCTTATGCGAGTGTCCGGAGTTATCGTCAATAAGAGAGTGTGTGTTCGGTGAGTCTTGGCCTACACCTGCCGATATAAAGGAGATGTCTCCTAGTGACCTGTCCACCTTCCTGAGAAGGACAGGATGGACAATGACCTAGGAAGACAACTCCTCGGGAGGATGTACAATGGGTCTCATGTGGCCTAAGTGCTGTGAGCCTACACTCACCCTCCCTACTCTACAGATACAGATACAGATAGAAAAAAAATATATGAAAGCCTATAATCCCTTCCTCAATGGGAGAAAAGAAAAAAAATAAATTCATTTATAAACAGGAAATTAATAGTGGTGGACAAAATATAGTATTCTACTCGAAGATAATGGCTAATATTCGCCTTCGGTAATAATAGCCATCATTATATCTGTACCTGAGAGCCAAACTGTATTAACTAACTCACGGAAATTAAAATTAATACCAAATATTTATACAGGGTGATGGATTAGTGTGATAAAGTTCAGTGCCTCCTTTGTCCTTTGAGATATCAATTTGAAAATTTGAGGGTTTATGGCCATCATCAGTCTTCACATTTTAAAATTATTTACAATCTTACAGGGTGTTCTAGAATGCTGTGCCATATCAAAGTTACATTTTTTTTAAATGAAACACCCTATATTTTATCGCATATTTGGAATCAGCTTGACCTCCCCATCACAATAATATAGGGTTGTGATGTATTCTACGGGGTATTTAATAAGTTATAACCAATTTTCCATAAAAATCGTATCAAGTTCAATACCCTGTACATTGTAATAGAAATTAAAGAATGAAAATCTTTTGCGGCCAAAGTGTTCGAATAGTAGTAAAAATTCTGGAACATTATCTATTTCGTTAATATTCATTGAATCTGATACAGGGTGAATCAAAATACGAATACATTATTTTCTCCGTTTTTTCAAATGGATCACCCTGTATTTTATGAGAGTATCGAAAAATACTATCAAAGACTTCTTTTTTTATAAAGCATTCCCTAAACCTTAAATTGTTAGTTCTTGAGATATTTTGATTTTTCTATGCAAAACATTGATTATATCTAATTATTTAATAATTAATTGTGAGTTGGGTGTGATTGATTTGTCAAAAACTGATATTTGACAATAACATGACATGGCAGTAGGTACATTAGTGTTTCTTTATTTAGCGGTTTGGTACATTTTTTGGTGTTTTGAAGAATTTGAACAAAGGCAAAATTGAATTTCACTAGTGATGAAATGATTGATATGATCTGGATATTGGGAACGCCTTACTATCAGCAAGAGAATACCATGAACGTTTCTCTGAAAGGCGGCAACCTACAAAACAAAAACTTCTGTGACAGAAGAAAATGAAATTAATATGTTTTGTTGGCAGTTTTGTTACGATTTTTATGGAAAATTGGTTATAACTTTTTAAATACTCCGTAGAACACATCACAACCCTATATTATTGTGATGGGGAGGTCAAGCAGATTCCAAATATACGATAAAATATAGGGTGTTTCATTTAAAAAAATGTAACTTTGATATGGCACAGCATTCTAGAACACCCTGTAAGATTGTAAATAATTTAAAAATGTGAAGACTGATGATGGCCATAAACCCTCAAATTTTCAAATTGATATCTCAAAGGACAAAGGAGGCACAGAACTTTATCACACTAATCAATCACCCTGTACAATAGAGAGTTATTGGCCGCATTCAGAAGAAAAACCCGATTAGTTATCGATAAGTTATCGATAAGTTATCGATAAGTCATTGGTCACGTGATGATGAGCAAATCTTCTGAATGTACTTTTTTTACAGTAGTTGATTTATTTACATTGACAATAATGACATGGACATGATATTTGTGTGTACCATCGGTTCAAAATGAACAACAATATTTTGGGTTTTTTTGTGGACGATTTATAGATCTTAATGTAGTGGAACAAGCTGCAATTAATTTAGCTATACCATTACCTTTACTAGCTATAGAGGAAAGGGAAACACATGCTAGAAATAAATACTATTATGAACGAGTAGTCCCACAATACACAGGTATTCCTATTATTCTGTATAACATGTCTTTATACTCATAACATATTTCCACCTCTTCCATATCGGTCAAAATCCCACCAAGAAAATGAAAAAACTACACAAATATATTCAAAATTCAAACGAATTCGACCATCAACTCTCAAAATGGCACTATTGACATTATTGACAATTGAAGAATCACAAAAGGTTTGTTCCAACAAGCTTGATAATCAGTTCGGAATTTTACTGAGTTTGCGTAGATTGAAATTATTGTCGCTAATTTCAATCAACGCAAACTCAGTAAAATTCCAAACTGATTCTCAAGCTTGTTGGAACAAACCTTAATCGTAATCGTAAATCGCAAATATAAAACGATCGAAAAAATGGCGTCCGATTAGCAATATATCTTTACAACTCATCACTTTTATTGCGCATTCAGCAGACGAATCCTCAGCGATTAGTAATCGATAGTGTCTGCTGAATGCGGCCATTGAAGATCTGTACTAAAGGCTACTTTTATTAAAAGTTCCTTTATTAAAGTATCCTTTGATGTGACTGTTGATAGAGTTATTGAAAGTAACAAAAATGCAAGACAAAAAACTTTATTTTATTTTGACATTTTATTGACATTTTTATTATGACATTTATGTTTTATGCTGCTTATTTATGTGGATCTATTATCTATTGTAATATTAATTTATATTATGGAAGAACAATTAGAAATAGCAATTTTAGCGGGAGCGAATGATGAAGAGATAGAAGTGATTGATTTGTGTTGGCAAATACTTTTGACTGTAAAATCTTTTTTAGTGAGCACAAACATGGGTACCTACTATGTTTGATATAATCCCATGTATGTTTGCCATTTTTAAATGAATTCTGGGAGACCAAATGGACTGCTTAAGCTCTGACGTCACAACTTTTCCAAACAAATCGATAACGCGTGTAAAACGTCATAAGAGATTTTTAATTTGCGGTTTGCTATTATTATAGTTATAAATAAGAGTGATCGTTGTTAGAAATAAGTAAAAAGAGATCAGTTGGAGACTTTTTGACACGAAAATCTGCAAGGTAAGGTTTGCAAAGCGTTTTTAAAAGTGTAAACCTAGTTGAGGTTATGTGCTTATGCTGTGTTTTTGTATTTAAAGTTTTGTAAATTTTATTGATAAAATAATGGAAATCCTTTTCCAGATTTACACTTGGTTTCAAAAACTTCTTTAATTAATCACTTTTTATAAAGTGCCACTTGGCCAGCGAATTGATTACGAATGTAGCCTTACATGTTTGAAAATATTTTATAGTTTACAACAATATTTCGCCGCTATCACTAAAAATCCCGGATCTCAAGGATCGATACTTGGAGCGTACCGGAAGTAAAAGTATCGATACACTGGACTATCGTATCGCCAATCCCTAAAAAGAACGCACCTACACTATGGCAACGCTGTGTCTTGTGTCGGTAACTAAATCTGTAACGTCAGTGACAAGTGTCAATCATACTTCAACTAATTCAACTTAAACTATAACCGACGTTTGTTCTCCTTAGTTTCAATTTAATTCTATCTCTCGTGATTCAGGAGATTATATTATATACGTGTGTTCCCAGTAAGTTAGATTAAATATTTAAGTTGTTGTTCTTCATCAAATTATTTTATGGTTATGGCTACTAAACGAAATAAAACCAAAAATTGGACAGAACAAGGAAAACAATTGTTTTTAAAAATCGTGGTCTTGTAAGTATTTATTCTTTGTAACTTTGAGATATAGAATCATTAGTTAATCATACATCATTTAAAAATTTTTGTTTTGAGTCTTATTGCCGACACAACCTATTATAACTATTATAAAAAACATTATTGTGGTTTGATTCCCAAGAAAATAAGAAAAAATAACAAGTAATGTCACAAGGAACTTATAGAAGCTATTATAACTAATTAGAGTTGAAGAATATGAGAACTTCATCAATTTACTAAATTTTTCAGTATTCAAATAATTTTAAAGTGGTACTCAGGCAAATTATTTTCAAGTGTAAATATTACCAACCTATGATAATGATAATATACCTACGCTAATGCAAACATGCCAAATGTTGATAAATATATCAAAATATATGAATGTCTTTTCAAAGACACTCCCATTTTTTTCCAAACCTAATGGTTTTTCCCTAAATTACTCATACTCATATTAATGACATTTTCAATTTCTTACTTCCAAGCTTATCATTTTGCTATGCAGATGATGTATCAACAGTAGAAGCAGACTCAAATATTAATGACTTAATGGACCTATGTTCTAGAGCAGATGATAATGCTGAAACTTGGTTTACTTCAAATTCTCTCAAACTAAACAGGGATAAGACACAGAAAATTATAATATCAAATCGACAAGTAACAACGAAGCATCATGTAGATTTATTGGGTTTTAAAATTGATGACATGTTAAATTGGGAACGAGGGGGTAACAACTGGGACAAATTTTGTACATGTATTGCGCATTACATGCTTTTTTATAGTAATACCAGTAATTCCAAGAATTACTTTGTAATGTGGCATTTTTATTGGTACTGCCGCGTAATGCCGATAATTCCAACGTAATGCCGCGTAATACCAGTAATTCCATTGTAATTCCAGGAATGCCATTACTATAATACCTGGATTATAACAGTTTTACCGACGAAAATTAATTAATTTTGTTTGATACAAAAATTGCACAAAAAATTAATTCAATTCCAAGGAAAACAAAGGGCGTATGCTCATAATTTGAACCTGGGTTTGGATAAACTTCTTTATTATTATTTTACATCACATACAACAAAACAAATTCTTATACTATTTATTCAAACCCCAATCACAAAAACGGTCCCTGCGAGCAGATTTCATCAACATCCTTCATTTAAACTGAGATTTTTCATTCATTTAAACATATTTTTCTTCACATCTTTGTAGAGTTTAATGACTGTTAATTTATCGTGACTCGATATTTGAAATGGTTCTGATCCGATGATTTTTATTGGTCCATAAAAAATGAATTTTTTGTCTACTGATTGCACATCATTGATATGAGGCCATATAAAATTGTCAAGATCAGGTTTTAAAAACTTTATTGTGTATTCATTTTCGAATATATTTACAAGTCTGCCAATATGCCAATTATCTTCATATGCTACTGCATAATAATTTTCTACCTCAAGTAAAATTTCTTTCCCTTTCTTATTATCTTGTCCATTTTTGCCCTCAATATCATCAAATTCTTCATTGTCAGCCTCGCTTGATGAATCATATTCAGTTGTAATCTCAGATTCACTCAGTTCATTTCTAAATTTTTTAGATCGCTTCCTTTTTGTTGTTTTCTTAGTTTCTTTTGTCTTAGCATTGCCGCTTCTTTTTCTTTTAGGAATAATTTTTTGTCGACTATATTTGGTTTGAGATACGCTCGGTGTCACACTTTTCATGCCTCTTACACGTAACAAACGATCAGACGATAGTCGACCTTTTTTATCATAGAAAAACCAACAGAGTGTCGATTTTCTCAATTTCATCATCTTTCCATTTACTGACACATTCAAGAATCTAATATCATTGTCTTTGCTTTTCCCTAAATAGTCTGTAATATTGATGTTCTCAAAATCTTGAGCAGACTCAGGAGAAGGGGACAACTTATTACGGATAACTTGAAGATCTTGATCTATTTCTTCTGACACTTGACATGAATCTTCACCATCATCTATTATTATATCTGGTTCATTATCACTGTTATTTTCAATAATTGTTCTTTCATCATCCTGATTATCGGTCTTGTCAGAGTTCTCATTTTCTGGACTTGGAATTGTCAAAGATAGTTCATATTCACAAATAGCTCTACTGATTTCATCCAGGCTTAGATTTATGTTCAATTCTATAGCATCCTGTATTGCGTCTTCCTTGGCTTTCTCTAGAGAAATACTTATATCTGCAAAGTTCGGTATGGGCATAGAATCCAAATGGGATGTCTTACTTCTGCCTAGTTTCTCAGACTCTCTTTCTCTTGGAAACACATACTGATCTCCTAAAAATAGAAATAGTGACGTTTATGTTGGTCAAAACAAGAATACATTAGATTTGACAGATAAATAATGTAAATGTATCAAATTTAACTCTTAACATATATACAATGCAGTAATAATAGCACAAACATTAGACCCAATAAGTTATGTAATATATACAAATAGTTGCTTGACTGCATTGTCAACATAAATTGTATAGGCCGCGATAACATGTATTCGAAGATTTTTGCAGAGACCCATGCTATTTATATTAACTAATAGGTCTATATTCATTGAGCTTATACTCGAGCTAATATAAAAGAATTGATTAAATTACCTATGTCTGAGGTAATCGCATTGATGGTCTTTATTCTAGCTAATCTGTCCATCATTTCAGCAATGTCATAATTAACTATGGTACTATTTGTGGTGGTCATGCTTCTGGTTTGTCGAAAGATCTTTTCTGTTGGCTGACTACTGAATAGCCATGGAGTAAAATATTTCATTGTGCCATATGTCCTACACTTTTCAATCAAAACCAGTATGCCATGAGCGTTGATTTCTATGCACAAAAAAACGTTTAATGTTAAAAAGTTTTCCAGAAGACTGTGACCATTGACCTTAATCCAGTATCTCCAGAGACGATTGAAAAATACGCAGTACCAAATTTTATAGACTCGACTTTCAGGACTTAGAGATTTATCTAAAAATGAATCTATGATTTTCCTCGTGATCAGGAGTATCTGTCTTGTGGCATTCGCATTATCTACGTTGGCCAAGATATCAGTAATGCATGGATCTGTTAACTTATTCATAGATTCAAAATTCATTTTGTCGGTAGCTAAAAGAAAAAATAATGCTGAAATTATGGGAATAAGCAAAACTGATTAATTTAACACATACCATCCAAGTCTGAAGAACAAAGGAAATGTTGATCTTTTGGATGATTCTTGATCAAATTCTGAAGATGTTCTATGCTAATAATAAAACTTCCCATTTTTAAAGATATTTTGGAGTTTAAAATTCTAGTTCGGAGCTTTGTTGCAATATGAACTGTATCTTGTATCGGAACTGGTTTGTCTGGTAGATATTGACACTGGAACAAACAAAAATCTGCACTTAGACTTCTAGGACTAATATTATCACGAGTATTATCAAGATAATTAACGAGATAATTAAATATTGTAAGATTATCTATGAACATGTTTTTCTATATAATGCAATATAAAATCTCAAGATAATTTTTTTACTTTCTTCACTTAAAAAGTGTGAACAAAATATATTTAATTATTTTATGAATCAAACGCATATTCTATGACTATACATGAAAATTATAATGGAACATTCACTAGAAACTTACCCAAAAATACTGTAAATACGGAGGTTGATAATCTTGTTCTTCTTCGATGTTAGGCTTGGACGGAAATTTTATGATTGTTCTCATCGCTTTCAAGCAGCGCCAGTCACCATCTGCAGAAAAACCTAATATTTCAATTTCATGTATTTTTGCCTCAGTGCTTATCGTCTGCCATCTCTTTAAAACATCTTGGTAACTGAATTTACTGTCGCTTCCAAAAACAGATAAACAGTAAGCCGGTGATTTGTCAACTGCAGGCTGAGCCATAAAACAATAAGCTGTAGAGCTCATAGATGCTTTCTGGAAAGCTATTTGAATGTCTTTAACAGACTCTAATTTAAAATTATCTGGTTCTGGAAAACCAGTTTGTTTGTTCAGTGGTGACACAAATCCCATCATTTTGTTAGTGTGACTCTGATATTTAATTCTCTTAATCAAGGACGTCTGATCCTCCGACACGAATACTTTTAGGGGGTAATTTCTTTCAACCAAAAATGTCTTAAGTGCGGTCATATCTAGGAATCCTTCGATAATTTTTGTCTCTTCATTCACCAGTGGCATTATTGCAGACAGGCTTGGTAAAATATTCTTCAGATTTGCCTGTAATGTTTCATAGAGCAGCCGCCCGCCCGTAAGAAATAAATATACACAGAACAATTTCAATGGCTCTTCATATCTATTTCTATGTTTGTTTCGCTTGCTGTTTTCAAGAGCAGTATCGCGCAACGTTTTCAAGAAATGGTTCTGGTCTTGGACAAAGGTAGCAGAGGTAGAAAGAATCATTTTTAGCTCATTTGCCTGAATCACTTCCTGCACTTGATCATAAATGTCATAAAACTCAGTGATTTTCCTTTGATCTTCTTCAAAACTATTTAGAATTTTTGTTTGATTTCTATGACTTCTAGACTGTATCAATTTCTTATTTTCTATGTTAGAACGAAATGAGATAGATACTGGTTTTATGGCAGGGCTACCCTCTCTACGTGTAGCCCTGCCATGATAAAAATTCGGTAGTGCTTCAGATGTATTAGCCTCACTATTAGCACTAGAGATAAGTGGATCATGGTCGCTTATTCCTGCTAGACTTTCAACTACCTCAACTACTTGAAAGACGCACTGATTTTCATTTTGAATCTCGTTTAATACTGCTGCTGGTTCAGAACAAGAACGAGGCGTTAAGGTGAAATTATATGCCAGAAGATTATTTTGTTCAGCGGACGATTGGCTCTGTGATTTACTCGGTGATTTACAAGGTGACTTATTTGTATTTTTGAAATGCGTTTTAAAGTGTTTATTGAAATTCGATAGGACCCATTTTTTTTTGCCATTCGTTTTACTTTGACAGAACGATTTCGACACAAAATCACACTTTATACATTTAACCGTAACAAATTTGTTTTTAACTTCCACCTCGATAGTTTTTAATTTAGACAGCAGTGAGTTTCTTGTTGGTTCCGGCAGGTTTTGACAAAAATTTGTAATGTATGACGTGACAATATTTCGGCAGTGTTTTTCGGCTGCTTCATTAGCATTTTCATCTCCATAAGTTTTTTCAGAGTTCTCGGAACTATCATTATGAGATATTTCAACATCGGTATTTTGCTCAATATTTTGAATTGTTTCAGGTTCGGTTTCAGAAAAACTTCTTTTCTGAGCATCGCTCTTTTTTTGTTTGGTTTTACATCTTCTTGTTGGTATACTTTCCGCACTATCTTTCTGTGTTATTTTCAGGTATTTCATGCAACAATCGGCAAATATCTTTATCAGTTCAACATGCCCCTGTGCAATTTTAAAAGCAGTCGGTTTCTTGGAATATATACCATATACAAGTACTCTCTCATTTTCTTCCAAAAGTTCGAAAAGCTCATTTCGTACGAATGCATTCATATTTTCAATATGATCATCAGTGATTTTTGAAATGGAAAAGAGATTATCGTAACCAGTATACATCATTAGTTTTTTGACATAGTCTGGCAACTGAAAATCATGTAGATTAACCCCGAGTGTAACTTTGCGAATACAGGCATCAATTGAAGAAAATGATTCTTCTACCTGTAACTCTTTGTCTATTGATGAAGACATTCTGAAAGATGAAAGAGACTATCAAACAAGTGTATAGGAGTACAAAAAATTGGAAAATATTAACACTAGCAATAACAACTAAGTCAAGTCATTACTGGATAGATTATAAATGGTTGATGTTCTAACTTTTTGAATATAAAACCTTGAATAAAATGTTTTACTTGATTAAGATGAAATATTTATGGAATTCATACCTTTTCACATTCCGCACCACAAAATAATCAACTTATAGACAAATTAGATAACTATCAATTTACTAACTAAATTCTAAGGACGCGGAAAGAATCTGTTTGCGGATGATTTTAAGAGACAAATACGACCCTTCGTTGTTGTCATAACAACGGTACGATTATATGCAATCTGAATAATCTGATTGGTCAGACTGTCGCGTGATCCGGAGTGTCGTCAGAAGGCGTTTGCTTTGGAGTCGAAATCTGGCGTAAGTAATCCGCGTTAGTGATGGAAAATGGAAAGTTTAGTTCTCGCCGAGAACTTCTCGGTTTAGTTACTACTTAGTACTTATAATATTTATTAATTACTTTCGCCTGACGAAGTCGTGACTTGGGAGAAGTTACTTAGTTCATTTTGTAATAGTGATAGCTGCAGAAAGTACATTAGAGGCTTAATTCAATAAATTGTTTTAAATTTTTGCTCTAAAGTATTTGGTCGGCATAGAGTATTACATTAATATAAATGACAATTTAAAATGTGAATATAAAGGGATTAAGTATAATATACGAGATAATATATATGATGGCGCATATTGTTAGCTCCCTGTTGAGAATTATCGTCAATATTGCGTAAATAGTTGTTCGAATCATCCGAGGAATAATCAATCAAAATCGCAGCTAATACCTTTGAACATATGATAGGAATCACTAGGGGGTGGGCGAGGGGGTGGGTCGTATTTTTCAACCCACGTGAATAATACAAAATAAATAACCTTTTTACTGGAAGCACACAATGTCTTTCAACTAAGTTATTAATGAAGCTAAATGACATTTAAGATTGCGTTCATCCTATTCTTAATATTATAAATGTGAAAGTCTGTGTTTGTACCTAGTCCTAAACAATTTGCAAAAAAGTGTTTGAAATTCCTCAAAATATAAATATCTTGGTGCTAAGTTAAAATATCTACACAGGATTTTATTTCACTTACCTCGAGTTCAAACTCTGATAACTTCTAAACAAACACTGCAATTCAGTCACAAAATTCACAGTGATTCTATGGAATACAAGCATGGTGACTCGTAATTCGTACGTAATGCCATGTAATACCAGTATAATGCCGCGTAATCCCGCGTAATGCTAAAATAATGCCGCGTAATCCCGCGTAATGCTAAAATAATGCCGCGTAATGCCGGTAATGCTAGTAAAGTCGACGTAATGCCACGGTAATGCGTCGTAATGCATCCCAATTTGTACATGTATTGCCACCAGTTGTTACCCCCTCGATTGGGAAGCACATATTGCTGGTTTGTGCAAAAAACTTTCTACACAACTTGTCATACTAAGACAACAGAAAATGTGTCTAAGTCAAAGTATGGTATTACAGATATACTTTTCTCTTTTCAACAGCCACCTAACATATGGCATACTTTTATGGGGGCAGTCTTCACATGCAATAAAACCTTTCGTATGCAAAAAAAGCAATCAGGTTCATAGCCAATGTTTCTCGCAGAGAACACTGTTGTCCTTTATTTCAAAAACTTAAAATCCTACCCTTGCCATGTATTTTCATACTTAAAATGTTTTAGGAATACACAAAAATAATACTAAGTATCTTACAAACACTGACTTTCATAGTTACCCAACTCAATTTTATCGACTGGATCTATCAGCTCGAAATTCACCCAACATACATTTATACAATAAAATACCAGAAGACATTACTGGTTTGAGTTACAACCATTTCAAGGTTAGAGTTAAGCACTCGATAGTTTCTATTCCATCGAAGAGTATTTAAATTGTAAGGCAATAATCTTTTAACATGTTAGTTTTTGTTTTTTTTTTGTTTCAATTTTAGAAATAACTATTTTAGACATATTGTGTATACATTGTAACTATTGTTTGTTTCATTTTTACTTTGTCAGTTTGACTTGTCACTATTGTACATTTGTATTTAATGTGATGAAATAAATCTATCTATCACTTTCCTCCGATAAAGAAGATAGGTCTGTATCCATGATTTATAAAGGCTTATGAAGAAAGACTGGTAGCAAGGAATCAAATAACTTTTGTGAAGCTAAAATAATATTAGTTTTACTTTTCTATTGTAATTTTATTTCAAAGTCTTAATTGGAAACATTGATAATTTTTAAATAAAATAACAAATTTGAATAAAAATATTTTTTGAAAATGAAGGTCCAATTTTAATAACAAAAAGATAGAATGTAATTAATAATTTTATTTTCCTTTTAATTACTTTCAACAGTACTTTTAAACATTATTATAAAGCTTTTATTAGCAAGAACTCTTCACAGTTTGACAATAATGACAATTTAATCAGTCTTAGAGCACTGATTATATTTTAGCTTGATTATGTCAAGTATAACGGAACCGTTGAACGAAAATGGGTCCGGTTTATAAGCATTTAACAGAGAACTGTCACAAATAATGCCTGTGTTGAATATAAAAGCACCATTATTTATTTCCATGAAGTGTTCTGAATATGGGTGTAAGAACTCTAATTTTCAGGGAATTTCTAACAAAATTTTGGATGGGTAGAGAATATAAAAAAAAAGCATTTTTTAAAAATTGTATAACTTTCTTTGGGTTGGGTTAAAAATTTTGAACAAATTCTGTTTTTCATAGGGTAGAAAAAGATGGAAGACTTTAAGCAAAATCAAAAAGGGTTGGGGTCAAAAGTGGTCAATACAGATCTCTTTTGTAATTGTACAAGAACTTTTGACACAAAATAATAATTTGATTTTATATAAATAAGTTGATGCAAAGTTGTTCATTTTTAAATACCTCTTTAGACTCTAAAGGAGCAGCTGGAGAAGGAAAGGTGAAAACGTATGAAAAATATGTGGAACATTTTGCAACATTTCTTACTTCATGAAAAAAATATATAAAAAAAGTGAACTGCATTATTTTCAGTCCCTTTTAAACATTAAGTACAAATTGCAATTTTAATTTTACCTATTTTTTAGTTTGATGACGATTATGGGAGGTAGTGAAGTGGTTAAAGAAGTTGCAGCGAAGCTAATAAAGAAAATTCATCATAATATACATTACATGATAATAAGGAAATGCAGTTTTAAGAAGTTGGCAAATTTTTTGAAGTCATCATATTGATTTAGATCATTCTTCAGGTAAGTTATTATTAGTATTGAAAAATGTTCTATAAGTATGCTGGATAAGTAGATCTAAAAACTGTATTGGATTTTAAATGTGTACATAACAATGGCAGGTCCAACAAATTTTGTACATTAGGTACTTTTTAACACTGAAGAAATATAACAATTAACCAGAACTTGAACTATAAAAACATCTATTAATAAGAAACTTCTAAACTTCACTTTCAAATTTAATGTAAGAAATAATTTTTTTGTATGCAAGATGGTACGGAGTTTTACAGGGTGTCCATTTATTCTCCTGCCAAACGCAAACTGCAGATACTAGATCTCCTTATATGTCCATCTATCCTAATCTACCTAAGTTCCTCATAAGGGAGCTCGTGCCCTTTGATATAAGATGGTTGAGTAAGGTTTTGAAGCATATATGTTACAACAAATCTCAAGGCAGCAGTTTTCAAATTTGTTATATACCATTATAAACCCGACAAGGTTTTTTTCTCAGAAATATCATTAAAAAATAAGAGTTGTCTTATATTCGGACCATCCGATTGTCGATCATTTTCGTACTTGTCACGGCACGGAGGATGATATTTTGTGGCTGGATGAAAATACTGGTGATGTTGACTCAAGTGAAGGAAGTGAACCAGAAGATGTGATCAGTGATGAACGTATTGATGAAGATGATGCTACCGGTGAAATATTTAGTGATTATAAAGGACTACCATTGGGAATTTTGACATATATACCTCTGTATATTTCTTCTTCTTTGCATTCTTGAATAAATTGATTTTTTTTTGAGAAATTCCATGTTGTCGTATAATCGGGGTCGTCTCATTTTCGGGTTTATACGGTAATTCTCTGAAAATATTGGCACCTCTTTGTTCATATTTTCTTTTTAGTCACACACTGTTCTAGACATTATTGCATTTTGTAATGGATTAAATCAGAATTACTCACACTCTGGAACTGTTAAGATCTATACTGAAAATCATATTTATCTGAATGATTCCGAGTTCCTAATTTTTTACCTATGAACTCCACAACTCCGAATTACAACGGTCAACTGTGAAGAACTCTCATGAATTCTGAACACCACATAATATACTACAGTATACCTAGTGTGGGACTGGTCGTTTTCAAATTGCAAAACCGTACCAGAAGTATTGGACCAAGGAATACACAGCGCCGGAGTAGAGTACACTTCGTTTAGTATAACTTCCTTCTTTTTGGGCTAATAATGAAACAGATCGTAGAAGTACAACAGTATATTATTTTCAAGTTATTTGAAAATTCTACAATTTGTTGGAATACTTGAAGACAAAATTCTGTAGCAGCTTCTTCTACCGATGCTGAGTATATGGCACTTTTTGGATGCATACGAGAATCCTTATGGTTTAAATCTCATTTAAAAGACATTAACTAACAGAGCCTATAATTATATATGAAGATAATAACGGTTGCATAGCAATAGCTAATAATCCTGTTTTTCATAAACGGTCCAAACACATTGATAATAAATATCACTTTACTAGATAACAAATCAATAAAAATGTGATAATTTTGAAATATATTTCAACAATTAACCAATTGGCAGATGCTCTTGCGAAATCTCTCCTGTTTCCTACATTCAAGGAACTACGTCTCAAAATGGGCTTAGTGGAATTACAGGAGACAAATGATATGAAGGCTAATAATAAGGTTAAATAATTGTTCGGTCTGGTTGGGTTTTTCTGGGGTTTTCCCAATCCTTATGGCAAATATTGGACCATAAAGATCGTCTCCCCAAAGTGTAATATGCATAATAAACATATATAATTTTTTTCATTACAAGTAATTTTGTCTTTTTGAGTGGGAGTAATTACATTATTATATTTACTTAAATAAATACATAGATAGATAATTTATTAGTCTTTACCATCATATACATGACATAAGACAAGTCAGATACTGTATAAAACTATAGTTAAAACAATTAAAATTAGAATTTAAAATGTATACAGGCAACAGCATAGAACAAACATTTGGTATAAACAAGATTATAAGAAAATAAAATAAAAAGTTACATTTTTAAAGTCTGAAATACAAAAAGATCTAAAATTAAGTAAGGAACTAAGAAATGTTACGCCTCCTAACAAATTCATCAAGCGAGTAAAAACAATATTTTATTAAAAAAATTTTAAGACTAGTTTTAAATTTTTTGAGATGGTTTATTTGTTTGATATCATCTGGTAACCGATTAAAAAATTCACCCCCGGCATATGTTGACGACTTTTTTAATTGGGAACGATTAAATTTGTTTAAGTGAATATCACTCTTAGATCTCGTATCATGATTATGTATGTCACTATTTTTCTGAAGGTTGTTTTTGTTAATAAATGTATAAATTAGAAGTTTGTAGAGATATAATATGCCTGTGAATGTCAGGATGTTATTGCTTTCAAAGGTGCTCCTACAGGACTCCTTGTAGTCTAAGTCAAAGATCAAACGAATAAATAGAGAGTTATTGAAGATCTGTACTAAAGGCTGCTTTTATTAAAAGTTCCTTTATTAAAGTATCCTTTAATGTGACTTTTGATAGAGTTATTGAAAGTAACAAATACAAGACCAAAGACTTTATTTTATTATGACATTTTTATTATGACATTTATGTTTTATGCTGCTTATTTATGTGGATCTATTATCTATTGTGATATTAATTTATATTATGGAAGAACAATTAGAAATAGTAATTTTAGTGGGAGCGAATGCTAAAGAGATGAAGATGTTTATTTTGTATTGGCAAATACTTTTGACTGTAAAATATTTTTTAGTGAGCACAAACATACTATGTTTGACATCATCCCATGTATGTTTGCCATTTTTAAATGGATTCTGGGAAACCACTTCTCTTAAGGTACGTTTTCCTTCACATTCGCCAGTCGCTAGTAGCCGCGAAAAAGTAGCGACGACTTATTCGTCAAGACACCTATTCATGTATTTAAATGGGAGTGTTTCCCTACGCGTAGCTGCTACCCAAATTCGCTGCGAATGTGGAGGAAAACGTACCTTTAGCATAATAATATCATCCTGATAGGTGAAACGAAGACGGTTTTTCATCGGTTTTGATGATAGTTTCATAATTATATAAAAAATATAGCAAATCCATCGAAAAATTTTGCATTTAAAATATTTCGCTCGACAAAACAATTATTTTCTGTCACATATTGACAAAGTATGTCAAAATTAAAAAGCTTTAACTAAAATTTTCCTTTCCTGTATTTAATTTAAATATAGGATATCCTTTATTTACATAAAAACCTTTAAGACAAACTTAGGAAATGCGCATGCGTATATGTCAAAGTAGAAGAATCCATTATTAAAGGAAATCCCAAAAGACGTTTCAATAACTCTCTATTATCTTTTAGAGAATAAATACTCGCCCAATTTCGCTTGCTCTCTCCCACACAATTACATTGCAGCCGATATATGAGTGCATAATACAAATTCAGTAAAATAATAATCTTGATATAAATTTGATTTTAAACTATTAAAAGCAAAATATAATTTGTTCAATTTTTTACATAAACTGTCAATGTGATTTTTAAAATTAAATTTGTATTCTAATTCCATTCCTAGAAATGTTGTATATTCAGAAGTGTTGAATGTGCAATTATTAAAATCAAAAACTAGGGCATTACTTTTCTTGAGTAGGGATGTAAATTGAATAAAAACGGTTTTGCTCTCATTTATAATAAGGTGATTTATTTGATACCAAGAGATGAACTCTTTCATGATTTTACTAATTTTTTTAAAGTAACTCCTCTAAACTATCGGCTGCAATTATAATTGAGGTGTCATCTGCATATATAAAAACACGACGACTTACGTCACTCATCCGGCTGTGTCCATGAATGATATTCATTTCAGACTTAGAAATAATAAACAGAATAATTGATATTATAATTTTAAGAGAATAACATTTTACTAAAAGATTGAACGCAACATTAATATATTATAATAAAACTAATGAATGGAACCTATGGGACTATAGTCTATTCCAAAATAACGATTGTAACATACAGTTTCCGATTATCTACTTTTCTGCCTCATACCTACTTTTGACACGTGAAGCTAGATAGCACCACAATCGATTCACCGCAGTATGGAGGTATATAAAACAATCAATTATTGTTAAATCTGAAATTTAACAGAAATCTTGAAATTATCTCATATCTGAAATTCGTAGCCCGCGCCGACTTTTTTCTTTTACCAGCATATGCCTATCAAAGGTAAAAGTCGGCAAAGACGACGATCGCTTCTGGAATTGATTTTAATTGTATCTAATTAATATGTGGATACCATTTTTTTAACTAGAAACTTCAAGGAAAACGACCAAAAATTGAAAAAATGGAATACGTCGTAGCGGAAATGGAAAACAGACTGCGACAAATGAAAGCATAAAGAACGGAAATGAAAAAGAGATTGCCATGAAATTGATTGAATGTAATGAAGAAATTCCAGTACAACCAGCAGAAGGAGAAGCATATTTTGCAGGTAAATTAATAGACATAAAGCATATAAGTCAGAAATTTACAAAATTCTCATAAAATATAATACAACTTATACTCCGGAGTTTGAGACCTCCTTTGTCTTGAGAGATATGAAAAAAGTTTCATAAAAAAATCATGGAAATGGCAATTTTCACATTTTAAAATTATTTTTAATATACAGAGTGTTTTATACGGATACAGCATATAAAAGTTTATACCGGATGTAAATGATATATCGGGAAAGTGTGGAGGATGATTTTTTCTTCTTTTAACAACTCAATTGTTTTTCAAGCACTGTGGGAACTTGTATTGTCTTGGAGAAGCATCATTTGTCGTTGGGGTTTGGTTTTTCGAAACTCTGCTATTACTTCCTGCAAACAAATCGATATGTACCAATCAGCTGTAACTGATCTTTGATCTTGGAGAGGAATTGATGCTACCTGACCTGCTTTTGTGACAAATGTTGCCACGATCTTTTGAAACACTTCAGGAACGTATCATTTTTGTTGGATTTGGTTTATCCTAGATCACCCAAACAGGCGACTGACGTTTATCTTTTGGTTCATGAGAGTAAATCCAGAATTCATTACCACTTTATATACTAGACGTCAAAATAATAGTGTAAAACTATTCATAACACGCTTCACTTAAATATGACAATTGATACAGGAAACTGTAATCTATTTTTTGCGTTAAACCGGTTAGAGAGTTTTTGACACCAATTAGGGTGAATTCTATAAGAAATCGTTCCAAATTAACGGCAAGCCGTTATATTTGACGAAGTTTCCGCTATTGGAAATGTTTTAATCTATAGATAGTCAAGATTAGGATTTTAATTTTAACTGATATGGGGTCCAATTAAGAGTTTTCCGTTCATATTTTAAAGATTATTATGCATACAGAATAGTGAAATGGAGTTAGCAGATTGTCTAAGTTTTAACCATGTGTTAAAATTTAACATTTGCTTACAGAATTGCACCTATCGACTCTAATTGCTTCTTGGTCTTCCGTCTACAGATGCGGTCTCCAACGAGAAACTATTTTTTTTACAAATTTATACGCCTGTTGTAAATGAGCAAATATATAATTACTAATTATATTACACTTCCAAAAAACTACGAGTGAATATGATAATGATAATTGATTAGGCTGAAAAGATATGTTAAATAATCATTACAGGGGGTTATTAGAACCCAGCACCTGTCGGATGGATGAGCAATTTTTAACTTACTCTTGGAGACAAAAACCAAGACGAAGAAAAGGATAGATATACTGGCATTATAAAAAAGCGGGATGTGTTATTGAGGAATGGATTAGTTAGAGAGGGATATATTATAACAACGTGTTAGGTAGTAGGAGGTTAGTCAGGGAAACGTCTTTTTCTTTGCTGAAAATGGTTAAGTCACGGACTACTTTTGTTCAATTTCACGTATTATATTATCCATACCGAGTGTCCTAGAAATTAAATGAAATCAATAGAATATGTTTTTAATGTAATATTTATATTGATGTGTTAATTGTGGAATTATTATCAAATATCAAACATGTTATTTCGTAACACCATCAGTTTTATAGTTACATTTACATTATCTTCGCCGAATTTAAAATAATACGTTTAGATGGCTGATTGAATAAACTCGTATCCTTAATAATTTATATCCTAATAGAAATACCATAACCAGGTCTACTGTCAATACATTGCTAAAAACACACAGCAATAAAATTGAAGGCAAATCTTTAAATGTTTGTTTCATGCTAGGGATTTGTCAACATTTGGGTAGTAGAGACATTAGAAATTTTAGAAAACATACAGATTACCCCAATACATTTTGCAACATCAATGACTGCTCAATTTTTTAAGTGATACCACAGGAAATAGTTTGAAGGATTAATGTCGGGTGATCGCTGGGGCCACTCAATAAAACAACGCCTTCCAATCCATCTTTTGGGAAACACCTTATTTAGACATAGCCTCAGTGGCTTTATCGCAAATAATAAATTTAGATCGTTTTGATACACCAATTTTCCATTATTATGTCTGCGAACTCTTCAAGTCTATCGAAAACATCATCTGACAACTCTTGAACTAATCTTATTTAATATGTATGATATTTATTTTCACGACAAATTTTCATTATGGATGTTTGCGAAATATCAAGTTCCCAGGGTATTTGTCTAGTACTCAAGTGTATATCGTCTTCTAACAAGACACAAACATCTAAAGATTTGTTTTCAATTGATGCAGTTTTTCTGCGCCCTGATGTGGGCGAATCTTTTTCTGAGCCAGTTTCGTTCAACTTTTCTACTAACTTATTGAAAGTAGATGCTGTTCCGAAAAAAAAAGAAATATCTGACATCAAAATCTATGAAAATCATCTATTTCTGAGATAATTGAGGAGTTCCATACTTGAAACTCACTCTGTATAATCTAAATAAGTGTTTATCTAATATATTTTATTTTATAGATATAGAAGCATTTCAACTTTGAATCATACTTGGATATCAACAATTCGAAAATAAACCGTAAGTTTACCAAAGAATAATGGTGTCAAATTTGACCAATGATTTTTTTTATATCGAATATTTAATAAAAACTACAGTTTTTCTATGGGGGCGTCCATAAATTACGTGAGATGTTTAAGGGGGGTGGGGAGGAGGTCGAGTCAAATCTCATCTAATCTTACGTTGGAGAGAGGGGGGGGGTCTCGGCAAATATCACGCAATTTTTTTTCTGATTGAAACAAAAAAAAATTATACTATACTATATTTTGAAGGAGCAGATGATTTTACTGAAAATCATATGGACATGTTGGTTCCAATAGTCTCTCTTGAGACCGCGCATGATTCTCCATGGACTGAATTAGAGAAGATATTCTTTTTTTAATCACATTAGTTACGATTTAAGTATTCTATTGTTAAATTTTTATTACCCTTATAACTCTCAGCAATATTGATTTCTAGTCCTTAACTAGTCGTAAATAAAAGCAAGAAGCAATTTTTTTTCTTTTTACAATAACAATCCAACGCGTTTATGTAAGAAACCCATATTTTGAAAAATCTCACGACATCTCACCAGGGGGGAGGGAGGTACAGGAAATTCAAAAAAACACCTCACGTAATTTATGGACGCCCCCTATAAATAGTTCAAAAATTCAAGACTTTGCTCTAAATTGTATTGGAACAATGTACAGAAAAACTTATCTAGTGTTTTTTTTTATTCAAATCCTCTTTGATGATTGTAGTTTTGTCTACTTTAGGTGGTCAAACAGAAACATTTTCTATTTCGAGTGCCAGTAAAAAAGCTAGTTCCAGGCACCAAGCAGTCAAGACAAGGATAGAGAACCAACAATATTATTTCCAATTCTTTGAAGAAAATAGTTCCATGGGATGATCATGTTAACAGCGTTAAGCCTCCAATTTCGAGATGTCGGAGAAAAGTTAGATTATAAATCGATTATTAAGAATGTTCAACTGTGTTTTATAATAATTTAACGAGACATTTTGCCATCCATAATCTGATTATTGATGCCAAAATAATGTCGAGTCAAATTGATAAATTCAAAGAAAATTAAGCAGCAATAAAAATAGTCGACAATTTATCGGGGACGTGTTATATTTATGAAGATTATTTCTTGAATCCAATTTTCTATATCAGTCATATCCACAAAATGAAACAATTTGGAATAATGATTTGCCGATAAATTTCACTTGGCTTAATTTTCTTTGCATTTAGAAAACGAATCACAGATCTGATTCCACAAGCAGCGGCATTTTCAATTAAGGCTGCCATTATAAAGAAGCAATACAAAGAACACGTCGGCAGCAGCGATTTGAAAATGGCGTACATTTTTTCTCCTCGAGTCAGAGTAACTGCCGCGCATGCCCGGAACTGCGATTGCAGCTCTGCCACGGATAGAAATAGAAACTGAACTTATTTTGTAGATATACCTCGTATTACATTTTTTTCTCGACCTTTACAAAAAAATTGCAAACTTTCGAATTGAAAATCTACAACGTTATAACGGACGAAAAATACTTGCTTTCAAAAATAATCGAATTTTCATTCGAAATATCATTTTTTGTATTGGTTGAAGAAAAACATATTTACTGAATATAAGGTAACAGTAAAATTACAATTTGTACATGTTTATGTCGTTTAAGAAACTTAAGGAATCATTCATTTGGTCTATGAAAATTGAATGTAGGCTGTACGGTGTCTTTACTGGTTTGCAAACTGGTGACTTTGTTATAATAACGTGTTTGACGGACATATTTTTGTTACATTGAGGTGTGTCTTCTTTGCTAATTTGACATTTTTGCATGTTGAATTATTAAAATACCGGGTGTCCCAGAAGTTTCTGACCCATTTTAACTGTAAAAATCTCGCAACTCAGAAACGATAAGGAGGTTTTTCGAGGAACAATTTTTTTTTTATATAAAGTTTTTTCAGTATAAATGTTTAATTAGTGAAATCTTATATAGGGCGTTTTTGAAAAAATGGTATTTTTAAATGCAAATATCGTCTATTTTTTTAATGGAACACTCTACATATTTTTATTCTATCTGAAAGCTGAACTTTTCCCCTTTCTGAAAATGTATAATTTGTTGAAGTTTAGATGAAAAATGGGTAAGTTATTTGGTTTTTAATGATGATTGTTTGTTAGATAAAGATATGTCTGGCTCATACGTTTTAAATAAAAAACAATTACAAAATTTGTCTGCTAACTAATACCTACGTTTAAAAAAAATTATACCGAATGTTTTTGAAAGAAGCACGACTTATTAGAAATCAAATAGAAATCAAATTTTAATGAAAATGAACATTATAAATTTTCTAATTTAATAAAAATCTTTAAGATGTTCCAAGTGTTGTCCATTTTGTTCTATACATTTTTGCAACCTGAACAAAAAGTGATCTAAAGAGTTGCGTAACATTTCCGGGGTAATTTCTTGAAATGTTCGCCTCGCAGTTGTCCCAGAGTTATAACATCTATCTCTAATAAAAATTCCAAAGCTCAATTAAACATTGACGCCTCTTTCTAGATACCTACACCTACATAACAGCCTATCATTTAAAATCAAATAACTTACCCATTTTTCATCTAAACTTCAACAAATTATACATTTTCAGAAAGGGGAAGAGTTCAGCTTTCAGATAGAATGAAAATATACAAGGTGTTTCATTAAAGAAATAGACGATATTTTCATTTAAAAATACCATTTTCTTAAAAACGTCCTATATAAGATTTCACTAATTAAACATTTATACTGAAAAAACTTTATAAAAAAAGAAATTGTTCCTCGAAAACCGCACCTCCCTATCGTTTCTGAGTTGTGAGACTTTTACAGTTAAAATGGGTCAGAAACTTCTGGGACACCCGGTATTGTCCAGATGACTTGTTTGATTTATAGTAATGTTATTTTTTGTCACGTCCTGAGTAATTTATTCTCAAAAAATGTCAAATTTGCCCCAACTCTTTCATTTTGCAATTTTGGTTGAAAACTTGTTCAAATTATTTGGCCCAGCTAACAACAAGTCATCTACAGAGAAAAACGATTGAAAATTTCTTTTTTTCAACATTTATTGCCATTTTACAATCTACTTCAAGAGTATTCAATAAAAGAGTTTTCAAGCTCCAAAGTGAAATACTCTGACACTATCACTTAAAGAGCACTAAATACCAATGTGGTTGAAGAAAGTCTTCTGGCCAGTTTTTGTTCAATCTTCGGTTGGTTAGTCCATCCTTGTACCTACAGGTTTTCTATTTGGTCGTTTGGGTTGCCAATTAATCGTGTTTGATAATTGGTAGAAACTGTATTAATCACTTCTGTGACTGGAATCTTTGTATGGTTTTTATTCTAGCGAGTCTTGCACATCCCCATAGTTAATGTTCAGATGGACTTTATAATTGATTTGTATAGCACCATGATTTTGATGTCTAGTTGCCTTCTTTTGAGCGGCTTTCATTTGTAACAGCGAAAATAATCCGGCCGCCTTTAAGTAAAATATCGTATATTTATTTTGTAATCTTTCAATCACTGAATGGATGTAAAAATATAAACAAACGAATTTATTAATTTCGAATTATGTTGACTTATCTCGTTACGACAGAAATTATTCAATTCCTCATTTTGTTACAGATGAGATGAGTTGACTTATCTCTATCTAATCTTTTAGAACATATTTGAAGATACCTCCATATAAACATCGGTAACTGACTTATCTTTTTGGTCCATAAGCCAGGTTTTGATATTATTTACTTCCAAAATTTGAACATTAATTAATAATGGTGTTCAGGTATCGGCGTTAATTTCCTTGTTTGATTTAGCTTTTCCATAAATAATCTGTGGACTGTATTTTATGACTTTATTTTACATCAAACTTAATCACTACCGATACTACTATACAGTGAACTTAGCCCTTTTTAATTTTTAATAATATTGTTAACTTAATTATAAAGTCTAGAATAACCTCACTCTTCTTTTCTTCGACTGCGACTGACTCTCGCTCTCCTCCCCCTCGGGTTTCCGTCACATGCACACCAAATAATTACGACGTTGCCACTTCTATTATTTACTACAGAAGCTTTTGAGTCTTAACAAATGGACTTATGTCATTTTGCCCTGCACCAGGGAATCAGCACAGTGTGGAAAATAACAAATGAGTGCTCTGCTATGAAAGTTTATCTAGCTATTGTAAAGTGCAACATTGATACTTTATGATGAATTATTAGTTGAGACGGAAATAAAATTCAACTCATTGGTAGGTAGCAAAAAAAATATTTCTTTTGGGAATATGTGGTAGTCACTTATTATTTGGAACTATATTATGTAGAATGTGTTTAGTGCCGAAATTATCTTAAATACTGTCGACGCAGAATTTTGAGCGTTTTCTATAATTAATTATTAAGTGCGGTATAATCATTGCTTCTGGCATTAACTTAAAATTTGAAAGTTGATTTATGGTTATCCGCACTTTCAGTTTACTCTTGAATCTTCTTTGTAAAAGTGCTTTCCCAATGATCTTCGAACATTTTTTTGTCCTTGATTTTGTAGAACAGGTCAAGCGGCATTTATTATCATAGGTTGGCAACATGTTTTTTTATCATTTGAGTATATTCGTAAGCAAGTCGTCTATTTTTAAGACGTTTCACTCTATTTTTTTGCCAATCCTCTCTGTAACATTTTCGTTTTTTAGTTGCTTTTTCCACTTGAGAAGGATATTTCTCCGAACTGCGTTTTTGCTCAGCTTCATTTTTAATCGTGCTTATAATGGTCAGAGGGTGACGAGGGTTTCTCTGCTACATCCCAGCAAACAATTTCGATCGGCCTTATTCCGGCCCAGAATATGCTGGCCAGATCAGGCCAGAACGGCAAAGCACCTATAACCTACGGTGGGCCGGTGAAAATAGGAGACACCGGCCATCATCAGGGCCAATGCTTGTCAACAGTGTCTTTTGAACGACGGGCCTCTGAAGGCAAAACTGTGTAAATAATTGTTGGCCCAGTGGAAATATTGCAATTGAAGTTACCTACTCAGTGGGTTGGCCCACTGAAAATTATACACATTAAATGTGAAAAAGAAAAGTTTATACATACTTTAATGAAATACACGTAACATGTATAGGATACAACATAAAACAATTCTTTAGTATGAAAGAACAAATATCATTGAAATGTGTCAGTGTGTACCATCTTCCCCTTCTTCTGCTGGCTTTGTCCTCCTTCTGTTCCTCCCTCCTTGACGGTCAGATGCAGTTCTTAGCCAGATTTTAATTTCACTGGCAATTTCAGTTTCCGTGGCATTTCTGCAAAACGGATTTTTTCGAAGACAAACTGAAAAAAAATTAACTGGGGTCAAGTGCAAATGTAACTGGTACATGAAGGGTTCATGCAATTGACATTGATTTCTCAGAAACAACAAAACCTGGATTTGGTAAAGTTCTGGTATTCCTATTTTTTCATAATTTTCAAGAACAATTTTTTTTATTACTATGTCAGTGTTAGTGAGTGGTAACATCAAGCAGTGGCGGTCATATACACTTTGAGAGGGGGGGGGCATGGGCGATTGTGTGATACGACTGAACCACGGTAAAAATACACGGTATGCTGACTGGTTGACTCCAATTGTGCACGCTCTGAGCATGACGTCACCTTGGAATCAGAATCAGAAATTGTTGGATAGAGTTGTACGTGTTTAGTTTGTTTTTCCGGAGGTTTTGCTATTCTTCTGCGTTAATTGATATTGTTTTATGCTAAGCCAGTGTTTAAAATTATTATAGAGTTGATCTAAGTGTTTTTTTTTGTTTTAAAACGTATAACTTTATTTTACTTTAATTATAAGACCATAATGCCGGGCTGAGCGGTGGCTACATGCAAAAATACCAATCGCAATACGAAAGAGACGGTATAAAATACTAAGGATTTACAAAAAAATGAAGACTTGACGAAGCACTGGATAAGTGTTTGTCGTCATTAATTGCGAAAGATGTGAATTGTATAATATATGGTCTTCTACCTGCTTTGTCCAAGTGCCAAATATCAGAAAAGTATTTTCGACTTATTTTATTTTGAAGTGTTTTTTAGGTAATTGTTAATTACACATGAAGATAATTACACGAGAATGTTATTATTTTAAATTTCTGAACAACTACGGTTGAGCTAGGGGGGGGGCCATGGCCCCCGTGGCCCCCCCTATGACCGCCACTGACATCAAGGGTCTGAGATACAGAACCATAAAAATATCATGTAATTAATACACATTTATGATAGCAACTCACCTAATATCATTCTTAAATTCTGAACTAATGAAGGTTGCTTTTTATAACTGACGCTACAACTGCGATTATAGATATAAATACTAACTTACCTCAATACATCAGGACAAGTCGTCATCATTTTTCTTTACTGCCCACACCGGATCTTGGTGTTCACAAAAGTATTAGTGGTAAATAAATAAACAAAAAAATTAGAATAAACATAAACAATGAACCACGAAAGGCACGAATGTGATAAAACTGTCAAATGTCAAACCTGTCGACAGAATCAGTTTCACGCTACGTTGATGGTTCACATGACCGCTTTTGATTATCGCATACTCGTTTTCAATTGGCTGTTGAATGATAGATTTTCATTCAATCATTCAGATGATGATACGCCGTAAGCTCAGAAGCTGATGTGTACCTGGCGTCAGTGCTGGTTGAACGTTCCTTAATAGTCACGGGACGGGTCACAGTACCACATACTCAGCAGGACGGTATTGTGTGATATGTTGGGTTTGGTATTGGTCAGTAGGTTTTATTAATAATTCCTTACTCGAGGAAGCAACAAAGTAATTTTATTTTTATACGACAAATTTTACTCAAAATAATAATAATAATAATTTTATTCAAAATAGCTTGGTCCGCTGGAAAATAATTTGTACAATAACACTTGAACGGGCCTTCATTTTTATGATGTCGGTCGAAAGACACATTTCTGATAGTATTGGCCCATTGCTGGCTGGATTGTCGGTATCCGATTACAATATGCCTTACATTGGGCCGACATTTTACCGATGTAGCTTTGACGTTGCCAGCATATTGCCGACCGATCATGCATTGGGCCAGAAGACGGCCAGAGATTCATTGTTTGCTGGGATAGGCTGCTATTTGTTGTAGAACGAGTAGTTCCAACGTTGTAAAAATTAATGATTTTCCACTTTTAAAGTATGAAAACTAACACCTCCTATAGTTAACTGTCATCATGACATTTATGGAAGGGTCGGTGATCTAACCTCATTTTAATATTGGTTTTGGCATCTGTCAAATTATGAATGATAAACATTCATCTCCATAGGTGGTTTATTTTTCGTAATAACGTAGTAGACTAATGCCCGGTTGCAAGAACGCTAATCAAATCTCTCATCATGTGATTAAAAAATTATGAACTATCAATGGGAACCCGATTTCACGAAAAAAATAATGGTCGATTAATTGTTCATCATTGCAGGTACCTATCCGTTGCATTTTGATTGTGTAAATGATGGTAGATTTGAAGAATTAACGAGTTATTATTTCATTGATTAGCAGTTAATCATTCATCATTTTTAATAAGTGTTCTTGCAACCGGGCATAAGACTGACATTTAGATGTAACTTCATAAATTGGAAAGAAAAGTCATGAAAATTTTTATTTCAAAAAAAGTCTTATCAAATAAATCCCACCCCAGAGAGCGTACGTGGAGTCTTTTGATGATATACAAGTTGAATGAAATAATAAATAAATTTCTCATAAATTTAACCGCCACACCAAGGGTAATGGAGGAAAGTTTATTGACATTGGTAACTTTGTTTGATGTTTAGAAATTTTTTTTTTTTTTTTTTCTTATTTTCTTGGGAATGAAACCACAATATGTTTTTTTATTTTTTATTTCAACGTTTCGGTAGCGTTCCAGCTACCGTTGTCAAGATTAACTAATAATGAATTAATGAAAAATTTTTTGGTCCCTATCTGACACAACGAAAAAAAATTTGACAACTAGACAATCAATAATATTTTGAAGTTTAAGACTACAAAACTTTGTTGTCAAATTTTATTAAGGTCCATTAATAGTAGATCACACCTCTGGTAAAATGAGAAATAAAATATTTTATTTCATGACATTCTAACGATATGTAGTCCACTAGAAATGGAATCCAGTGAAGTGCACGTTCCAGGAACGGTTTTTATTGGGATAGCGCTTTTTTTTTTCTTGCTTATTTTGGAAATTTTGTTAATATAAACGCGTTTGTTGTTACTTTTTTGTGTATGATTATTTTGTTTTCAAAATATGTACAACTCAGTTTGGTGATTTTGTGTATTGAAGTGTGTATCGATTAACAACCATTCCAAAGATAAATCATAAGAAAACCTGGATAAAAACTTATGATGCTATTCTGATAACGCCGGTAATTGATTATTGGAAATTTCTCTTTCTAACATTGGTAACCAAATTTGACTACATTCGGCTGAAATACTAGCTACACATTTATCTGAATTTAGTTGTATTAAAGCACTTTCTTTGATTTTTCGTCTGAGTTATACATATTTTGAAAACAAAATAATCATACACAAAAAAGTAACAACAAACGCGTTTATATTAACAAAATTTCCAAAATAAGCAAGAAAAAAAAAAGCGCTATCCCAATAAAAACCGTTCCTGGAACGTGCACTTCACTGGATTCCATTTCTAGTGGACTACATATCGTTAGAATGTCATGAAATAAAATATTTTATTTCTCATTTTACCAGAGGTGTGATCTACTATTAATGGACCTTAATAAAATTTGACAACAAAGTTTTGTAGTCTTAAACTTCAAAATATTATTGATTGTCTAGTTGTCAAATTTTTTTTCGTTGTGTCAGATAGGGACCAAAAAATTTTTCATTAATTCATTATTAGTTAATCTTGACAACGGTAGCTGGAACGCTACCGAAACGTTGAAATAAAAAATAAAAAAACATATTGTGGTTTCATTCCCAAGAAAATAAGAAAAAATAACAAGTAATGCCACAAGGAACTTATAGAAGATGTTTAGAAAATTGTTACAATTGTGCTAACAATTACCAGATAAGTGTTTTTGAACTTCATAGTTTTCGCTTATTTTTAAGTGATTGTATATTTTTTTTGTATGTAAATGTTTTCTTGTAGTTTTAAATTTAAGGGTGAATGACAGGCCTGGGTATTATGAATGTGTGCTTTAGGCTATAGGAGTTAAGTCACAGCTGTTTTGTTTTGGAATTCATAATATGAAAAGATTTTGTTATTGACTATATTAAAATAAGTTTATGTGTTTAAATAATATCATTTAGGTTTTTTTGTTTACAAAAGGATAAAAACAATCCAAATTTTAACCAGCACCCATGATTTTATGGTCTATTTTTTCGACAATTAAATGGTCGACCCTGCTTTAGTGTTGGAGTCAAAGAGTGAGTGAGGTCTGCAAGCCCCAGTTCAATCTTCCCCACTCGATCATATAGGTTTAAATCTGCATCTTGCTCTGGTGCCCCTATCCTTTCGCTCAGTGTTTGAACGGCTACCAGCAGGGATTCTAGCAAATCTCTATCTAATGTGATTTTCCAATCGTATGTGCTCTTCATACTCTCATTAGATTTGTTATCCTCAGCTACATTAGGTTGGGAATATGTAATATGGGGTGGCATAGGTAGAAATGTCTTATCATGACTTTTTGATTGTTCACCTTGGGCATCCTCAAGAAATGATGATAGCCGTGTATCTGCTAGATATATGCTCGTTGCCTCATGACTATCCATTTCTAATACATCCCCTAACGTCTTTCCATCTCCCTTTCTGATATCTAGCACGTTAAAAGCATCCATAAAAGATTCATCTCTTGCATCTTCTTCAGGTCCCCCTTTTGTGGGTTTTGAAATACAAGTTTTATCTTTTGATGGACTCATTGAAGAGTCCTTGATGTACTCTTTCCAATTCCCTATTATCTCTGCAACCTTATTAGATACTTGTGTGCTGTTTAGATTGGAATCTTGTAAGATCTCCATTATGGGCTTGCTGATCTCATCCTGTAGTCCATCACACCATGACATCATGGCTACCAGGTAAGAGTCGTCATTCTTTTTCAATAGCTCAGGAGGAGATAATATTTTTTCATCAATTCCTTGGTTTAATTGACTTCTAGGAGTCTCCTCTGGTATAACACTTAAGATTTCCGTTGTGGCTCTGTCTTGAGGTAATAACGAGAATGCATCTTGAAAGTAATTGGTAACTGAATCCAGCTCTTCTGCTAAACTTTTATCATTTATGGCCGTACCAACATCTTGTGATTTTGATTTCTTATCTTCTGTATTCTTCTTTTTTAAATCTTTATACTTATCCTTGCATGAGCAGGACTCTATATTTTTATTGCATACTGTGCAAACCATCTTTCGAACAGGATATGTATTAGTAACCGGCTCGGTTCTCCGGAGTAGCTCAGAATCACTCACGTCACACAAAGATGAATTGATCTTGCGGCTGAGTTGTAAACTATTTATATTTTGAGCCTAATAATGAAAAGACAGTAATTTATTTTTAAAAATGGCTTTATTGTTTTTCGAAGTATTCTCCATGATGATCAATACACTTTTGCATGCGCTCGAACCAATTTTCGTAACACTTTTTCCATTCCGATTGAGGTACCTCCAAAACGTGGTTTTTGAATGCATCAACAGCTTCTTCAGGCGCCGAAAACCGTTGGCCACGTAATTTATTCTTGATATGCGGAAATAAAAAGAAGTCATTTGGTGCCAAATCAGGGCTGTACGGCAGATGACCCATCAATTCGACGTTTTGGCCAGTCAAATAGGTGGTTGTTTTAGCCGATGTGTGAGAACTGGCATTGTCATGATGAAGAATGATCCTTCGTTGCCGGTTGTTTTTTCGTATTTCACGAAGCACTTCTGGCAAACAAATGGTTTTGTACCATTCAGAATTCACCGTTCTACGTTGCTCTAACGGCACGACTGCCACATGTCCAGTTATTCCGAAGAAACAGGCGATCATTTGCTTCGCGCACGAACCACTTTTGTCGGATTGGGTTCGTCTTGGAAGACCCATACAGTGGATTGCTGTTATGTTTCGGGCTCACATGCATAGATCCAAGATTCGTCACCTGTGTAGATGTTATACACAGCTTTTGATGCACCGCGATTGTATTTCTTGAGCATTTCTTTGCACCAATTGACACGAGCATCCTTTTGAGCTTTTGTCAAATTATGCGGGATCCAACGCGAACAAATCTTTTTAACAGCTAAATGTTCATGCAATATCTTATTGATGCTTGTCTTACTAATGCTCAAAGATGCCTCTATCTCGCGATATGTCACATGTCAATCTTGCTTTATCAGTTCGTGCACAGTATCGATGTTTTGTGGCAGAACAACTGATTTTGGACGACCTTCACGACTTTGGTCCCCGAGCGAACTGCGGCCACGATTAAATTCGTTATACCAGCGTTTAACAGTGGCCGAGGATGGGGCTTCATCGCCAAAAGTCGAAGTGAGTTGATCGATGCACTCTTGTCTTGATAAGCCACGTCGAAAGTCGTAAAAAATCATCGCACGAAAATGTTCATGAGTTAATTCCATTTTTTCGCTGAAACAAAATTTTCAAGTCGCTGTAGATAACATAAGTTATACTTAAATGACAAAAAGTTCTGGAGAAGGTTATGGTTAAAAAGATCAAACTTTCAATTGGAAACATCAGATGGCGCCTGTAAACACTTGATAAGCCAAGGATCAAAATATAAATAGCAACCCTCGTACATCATCAGAATCTGCATCGGACCCAAAAAGTTCATTCGAGCTCTCATTACCATCAGAGTCCAAGCATTTTCATTATCAAACAGAACTTTGGATGATGTAACTTATGTAATAGAAAAACAATACATACGATTACTGGGAAGACTTGTTATTTCGTGTATGCTATTTTGGTGTTAATATTCTCGAACACAAATACATACTTCACCATGGGCGCCGGAAGGGTCAAATATAGGGTGGAGGGGCAAGTAAAGGTAGATTACAACTTTTATATTTTTATTCTCAAAAATACATATATATGGTTGACTTGAACTAAAACTCAACTCTAATGTTGAAAATATGTATATCGATGGCGTAGAGTGAAACATTCGTATGTCAAAAATTGCAAATTTTACAGAAGACAGTTAAAACTGTTTTTAAGTTAAGAGTATCTAAAGATTAAAATATTTTATTGGATAGTGTATCTAAAAAGCTATACTTTCTTACCTCAAACAACACATTTTTAGGAAATCATTACTATGACGTAGTACCGTGACTTACGGGGTTTTCACGCAACATGACTTACTAGTTGTACGAGTATTTCGTGTGTTATAAATAAGCAATACAATATTAAGGGGAAACTTTTATTAACTATTTATTAAAAAATAAGATCACAATAAAACTGATTATCTTATAGGATAAAACAAACAAATAATAATTTTTTTAACCAAACAAAATAAAGAAAAAGTTTATTTTCAGTGTGGCAGCTCATCATAAAATGAATGAATATCTTTTGGAATGACCATCTTTAATTGAATGATTGAATTTCTGTATTTTAATAGAATTTCTTCTGGTATATAATTTCATAAAGTTGTCAGTGGCGTCCGGTTTTTTAATACGCCTGGGTAACTCCTCGTAACTATCTGAGAATTTATTCTTGACTTGCATCGTACCTTCAGGATGGTATTGTATTGCACACAAATCCACTACAACAGGATCTCCAACACGGTTACCAGGACGTATGAAGTTTACATAAGGGACATCCTTGAATTTTAAGAAAAAGTCGTATTCCAAGTACTTTACTTGGTATGGTCTAGGATGCGTACGAGCTGTCTTGCACACTTCTACAAATCCAGCTGGAGAATAGATCTCCCTATTTCTTAGATGTCGTTCAATTGTGGCGTGCATCGAGTCACACTCCATTTGGGTGTCACCCTTTTCTAAAAACTTTTGAGTAATAATTAATCCTGTTTTTACTGAAGCTAGAAGCAATCCGTTAGATAAAATTGCATTGTGGTTTTGGTATGTGCAACCATCGATGTAGAAAATTACCTCTTTTACTACGGTTCTGTCAATATAATGGTATAAGGCTTGGAAAATATGCACTAAAAAATAGCAAAATATGCATGCAAATATGCTCTAAAAATAGGTCAAAATATGCAGTTAAATATGCACTTGTGCTCTTAAATATGCACTTTTCTCCTTTATATAGATATTACCTAAACATCATTTTTAAGGTAAACAAAAAACAGAGTGAAAAAACACTATACTTATTTATTTATATTATTAAACTTGTAAAAGAAATACACAAAAAATTCTATACAATAATTAATTACAATATTTACTTATTATATTAACTATAAATTATAATCATGTAAGATTAATCTAACACATAAATATTTCAATACCTACACTTTATTCATTCATTATTGTTTATTGCATTGTAACAATATGCAATTAAATATTTCTCAATATTGTCACTAGTAAAACTTTGGCGCTTGTCACTTAATATTTGTTTATAAGCTGAAAACGACCTTTCCACTTCACATGAAGTTATCGGAGCAAATTTAAATTTACAAATAATGTTTGGATCTACAGTGTCATTTTCGTCAAAATTTCCTTGCAATATATTATTTATTTGAACAAGTTTTTTAAATCCTTCATTTTTATTAATTACAGCGTTAAATTTATTATAAATTTCATTGCTTTTGCTCCCAGAGATTTCAATGTTATTTTTTAAAGATGTCACAATATTAATGCTGTCTTTTAATGCAAGTCCTCTGCTTTCGAGTTTTGTGATTGCAGTAGCAATGCATACATAGTTAGATTTAACAAATGTCAACTGATTTTTCACTAACGGATTTTTGAAAATGGTTAAACATTTTTCTAGAGCAGCGGAACTTTTAGGATCAAATTCAGAAATTACGTTTTTAATGCCTACATAATTCTCTGCCAAAAAATTTACACAATTTAACCATGTGCCCCACCTTGTTAAAACCGGCTCTGGAGGCAGTGGCACTCCTGGTAATTTTTCCTTGTAAAACTGTACTCGTAGTGGAGCTTTTACAAAAATTTTTTTAATATTTGTAACCAACGTATTTATAAGAGGGAATTCTGATCTAACAGTTTCAGCTACACGATTTAAGCCGTGTGCTAGGCAAGTACAGTGAATTAATTTAGGGTAAAAAATTTTCAAATTTTCTGCTGCTCTCACCATGTATGGAGCAGCATCAGTCACCATTAATAATAAATTTTCTGAAGGCACTGCCTCAGGCAAATAAAAACTTGAAAATGATTCATTCACAAATCTAGCAATTGTTAAATTATTAGTTTTTTGTAGTACCTTAACACTTATTAAATGGCCCTTTCCTTGACCGTTTTCATTTAAAGCGCCAACGATTAGATTAGCTACATACCTCCCCTTAACATCTGTGGTTTCATCAACTGAAAACCACAAAGATTTGTTTTTCAGTTCATCTCTAATATTTGTTAAAGCAGCGTCGTAGTTTATATCAACATATTTCTTTCGTAGATTTGAGGATGAAGGCAAATTAACATTTTCTTTACAATGTGCTTTAAAAAAATTTCGAAACAATGGCTGATCCAATTTATAAAGTGGAATATTGCAACCAATAAATACATTGCACAAATCTTTGCAGAAATTTTCTTGTTCAGAATGTTGGTTATTATTGGACTCCCCGGTTAATAATTGTTGTAACAATTTCTTAGGGTGACTCTGTTTTGTTTTGTGACTTTCTGTCCCTAAATGTTGGTCGATTTGAAATTTCTTCTCGCATTTGATCTGCAAAAAAAATACCTATTATTATTTATTGTGATACAGGTGCCTTAATACACAAATTTAAATAATTATTTTAATTAAATATTTAAATTATACTCAATTATTGCTAAATTGTTTCTTTTTCGGACACATTTTTGAAACAATTTAATAAAACTTTAGAATTTCTAGCAAAAAAAATTATACTACCAATTAAATTTCAATTTACCAAAAACACCTTCAATAATATAGTTGTTAAGCTTACCGTTTTAGCGCAAATTGTGCAAATTATTCTCTTGTTGACAGAAGGACTACCAAATCAATTTTAACTAATGTTTTCTAAAAAAGAAATCCCTTCCCCAAAAGCATATTTAATAGTTTGAAAACTGGTAGCGGGAATGAATGAAGAATATCATTTACGAGCTAGCAAGGTTATTTTATTACGACCCATGGTTTTTACAACCACCGAAATATTTAAGCCGGACGTGAAGAATTAGTATTTGAAAGAAATGTAAAAATAATCCCATTTTATGAGACCATCTGTCGTTTAACACAAGAACGGCAGTAAAATAGTAATTAGTGGGTCCTAATCCCGATACAAAGATGAATTGCGGCTACCTGACAAGCCGTCGCACTGTGCCTTGTTGTTCTAAAAATGCACTAAAAAATTAAATTTTTGCAAAAATACGGTAAAATATGCATTATTTTATTTTGCATATGCATTATTCAAAAAATGGCGAAATATGCACATATGCACTTAACATGCATTTTGCATATTTTCCAAGCTTTAAATGGATAATGAAATCATACTGTAGCCACAGCAGATATCGCACTGGTCTTTCTTTGGTCGGAATAAAGCTAAATTCATTTCATCAAAAATTTGCCAGAATACAAATTTTGATACTGAATGCTGTTGTTCAATATTTAAATCCAACAAGTTTAAGTCTTCTGTATACAATTTAGATTTTGATTGCCACAGAGGCTCTAAATATAATTTGGCTGTATCTTTCCTACAATAATGTGCTTCCAATTTTGGTCGACTATTGTAACGCGTTTACTTCCTTCTACACGTCACTATGGACACCCTTGATGTTAAATAATTAATCGGAATGCTCGGGCGCCAGATTTTTATCGTGGTTTGCTCCACGGCCCCTTGACACTTAGCGTCAAGAGTTCCAGATAGCCTCAGATGGAGGTTACGGCGAATTCCAGGGGTCTTGTTGAATTTTACTTTAACGGATTGTATACAATTCGGACAAGCCGAATATCGGTACTCAAGTACTTAAGTTACGGTAGCCAACGAATAAAACAGCACTTCAAACCTTTTGTTTATTAATACTCTGTGGTTGATTTGATTCAAAAATATACAGGGACACGCAAAATAACGGAGGAAAGAAAATAAGGTATTTATTACTTATACCGGGGATTTAACGGACGTAACAATCAGGGCGGGTCAGAATCGTCAAATATAGCTCAAATCTGCCAGGTAACTGAACAAGTTGTGGCTAAGCCTCTTCCGAGTTCAAGAAACCCTTCGGATCCAAATGAGACACGGGAATTTCCTATTTAGACAGCGAGATAGTATATGGATTCGTGAGACGGTGAAAGAACTTTATAAACCTGCCAGGTACTCGAACAAGTTGTGGCTAAGCCTCTTCCAAGTTCAAGGAACCCTTAGGATTCAAAGGAAATACAGAAAACCAGTTTAAAGTCAATATCTATAGCACACGAGACGGTGAAAAAAATTAAATCGGCCAGGCAATCGAACAAGTTGTGGCTAAGCCTCTTCCAAGTTCGATAGACCCTTCGGATTCACAAGAAATACAAATAATAATATTTAGGCACGGGAAAAAAAAATTGACTTAGTCCACTGGACGATATAACAAAGATTTAAATCTGCCGGTTAATCGAACGAGTTGCGGCTAAGCCTCTTCCAAGTCCGAGAAACGCTTTAGATTCAAAAGAAACAATAAACAAAATATTTAGGTAATCAAGGAAACAAAATGGTCCACGGTAAAATGAAAGAACGGTTTGAATCTGCCGGTTAATCGAACAAGTTGTGGCTAAGCCTCTTCCAAGTCCGAAAAAACCTTTGGATTTAAAAGTAATACGAAAAAAAAAATATTATAAACTATTATTCCTGGAATAAATTTCACGAGTTTAAAAGGTACCTAATTATCGACGCACAGAGTAAAAATATCAAGGCCAGAATAAAGTTAAAATATATCACCAACCATACCAGTTTTAATTACCTATGTATAAAAACTGCAGCAACTAAAATCATAAAGCCACCAGAGAGCCGGATTATAATAATTCAATCAATTACTAATTAATGTTAAACGCTGTAATACAAAAAAAATTAAAGCCAACTATACTTCAACTACAAATCTTTATTTGAAATAAAAGAAAGAAACAATAAAAAAAACTTGTCACTCAACATACCTCGGTATGAGAACTGGTAATTAACATTTTCAAAGAAAATATCTACAAAACCTAATATTAAATCGGCGTTACGGAAAGTTTTCGAATATACTCGTATCGGAAACTGTATATTTATTTCAACTAACAATCTAAATTTTGTAACCAGAAATAATCACAAAATAAATCTCTATGCATAAAAAAACCCTGGTCCTAAAAGAAAAATCAAAACAATAAAATATTTACGGAATATCAATCGGCGGTGCGGAAAGTCTTCGTATAGTATTATTATCAAAACTATATTACCTTCAAAACTATTTCTCGGAGTCCGGAGTCGCACAATGACGGATTATTGCTTACGGGCACTCAACAAACGGTTAACTTAATACTTAGAGAAGCACAGATCAGAGAGACTTCTATCGATTCTTTTCAAATTTATATCCTCGTTCCTACTCCCATTTCGGCACTATCGGTTGTTAAATTTTATTTTTCAGCAAAAAGTTTCATATATACTAATTGTCTTTCTGAATGAATTAAAGTTCATATATACCGAGTGTCCCTACGGTTTAAAAAAAATTTGAACATCGGAAACGACTAAAGTTTTATGGTAGAATTCGAATTTGCGTACCTCCGGACTAATAAAAAAAATACATTATATAAGTAACCAATAACCCAATATAAAATACAAAAAAAAAACGTTACGGCAAAAATGAAAAAAACTCTATTTCGTGCTCAAAAAAAATAACTCGTTACACTATCAAGAAAATCATGAACCTTTTGTCTATTGGCGTTCTCGTTAGCTTTGATGACAGGATTTCTTGTTGTGCTAATTTTATCTTTAATACCGACCCACGCATGAACTGTCCATTCTCCAATGGCTGATGTATGTAAAAACATTTTTTTACAAACGTGAAAGGTGGTACCTACATCTTTTAAATGGTACTGAAAGGAATTGCCTCTACGAGAATTTGGATTAACTGTTCGTCTTTGTTTAACCCCTTTCTTCAAAACTAGTGCTTTTACAAAACACTTTTTTTCCTGCCGACTCATTTTCCAGTAAGTAGTAAAAATTTCCTGCCTTAAATTATCACTTACAGAACTGCACTTAAAGAACGTAGAAATTGTGTGGCTACATCGAGGTTTCAGTTGTCTGGAAGCCCTAGGTACATCAAAAATAATTTTTCCTTGTTCTGTTTTTCGTCTACCAAAATATTCTTCTCCCTTATTTCTTTTTATTCTTAGTTTCTCCGAAGTCCAGTTGTCTTTACTTGCTCGTTTTGCCTTCGTGTTGGTAATTATTGCTAAAGGTGCTTCATTTGATAAATTTTCTCTGTCTGCATCAGGTTCAGACTCCGATTCTGCCTCTTCTTCTGGGTTGAACAGTGGATCCGCATCCGAGTCATCGTTATCTTCCAACAACTCCATTGGAGACGCCTTATCAACATCTCTAGACGTAGAGGGTATGACATTGTCTCTTTCACTATTTACATCTTCTGACGATTTATTTTGTGTTAAAGCTAGCTGCAGTATAGATTTACCTCTAGATGACCTGAAATTAAATAATGTAACGTTGTATTATAATACGGACGAACGCCGAATACCATGCATGAAATACTCGTATGTCTAGCACTAAGCATTCGTGGGATGTAACATTCATTATAGAATGATAGGTTCATACGAGGTTTTCGTAGGGTGCCAACAAAAAACTTTTATTATATCAAAACTATTTTATCAAGAGACTAAATAATATAAAATTATGAAACAAGTGTTATGCATTTACTAGTTTTTGATTAAATAAACAAAAAACTTACATTATTCAAACCGATGTTTACAGATTTAACACAAAACAATTACCACGTTGTGACATACAAGGTTTTCGTTTTATTTAAATTCCACAAAATGGATACGTGGTTTACATTCAGGTCGCTAGATGTCACCGCTCTCGAGGTAGAGCAGCCATTTTTAGTCAAATAATGACGTACGAGGTATTCATTAGAATAACATAATAAAAATTTTTTTAAAAAAATTGAGATACGAGGGTTTCACTCTACGCCATCGATATGCCCTTTTATAAAAAATACATTTGTATGTACATGTAGAGTCTGTTTCATTAGAGAATGGGCCACCTACGTCATAGCAACATGCGCGGAAATGACGTCATAGTTGAAGCCATGTTGGAAATTTGACGTCGGACCTTTAAATCATAGGCGTAACGATTTTAATGTTATTGGGTATCTGGGATATGACTAAAATTTTAAATTAATTTGAAGAAATTATTTCAATATAGGTATGGACAATCAGCTACTTTTGTATATTAAATCAGCATCCACATTAAAAGTGTGTGTAAGAGGTGTGGATGAACTTGAAAGAGGGAAATCTTTAACTAAATATAATAATATATTGAATTTTTTACAAAGTTAATGAGATTGAATATTTCTTTACAGTAGCTTAGTAATGAACATATAATTTAAAAAAAAATATGATAAGGATCTCCAATGTGTAATGTGTTATAGTTCTGCTGTATTAAAACAAAAATTCAAATGTATAGCCAAAGAACCCATAACAAAAACAAGAAATCGAAATACAACACTACTACAAATTGAGAAAATACTGATTGATTATTCAGCACATCCAGTCAATGTTTGGAATCCTTAGCACCTTAGCATTAAGGCTTCTTGTGCTCTTGATTGTACCGTTCAAGAGAAGAGACTAATTGTCCTTATCATACTTAACAGTCTTTTCACTAGATCCTTCTTGGAGAAATTCTCCTTTGGGCACTCTAGTCCCAGGAAATCTCTGGGCCCTCCTCGTATTCTATTTATTTTAAGTTGAGCAGTAAAAATAGCAAAGATATTTATATGCATAATACAGCAGTACACTTTAAGTGGTTTAACACTAAAAAATGTAATAAGCTATGTTGTCAATTCTAACTATTTTTAATTTATGCCGGTCACTGCAAATAATTATATGTAAATATGTATTGAGAGCAATAAGTAGGATAAGAAAGATATTAAAACAAATATTATAATGAACATTTTTATTGCCAGGTAACAAAATAAAAATCGTAGTAGAAAATGTCAGTTATCCAGCAAAAAACTGTTCAAAGTTGACACTTCCATCATTACCCAATTAGGAAAACAGGAATTCAAAAAGACAAAACAATCGAAAATAGATGATATTTTTTACACAATATTCTATTTTAAAAGAGATTATAAAAAATTAATCGAGAGGTATACTTCTTACCTTTTATTATGTATTTTATACAAGGTGAATATACACAGATTCCCTAAATTAATTGGGAGATATACTTTTTACCTTGTATACACAGAATAGTTATTTTATACTTTTCTTCATAATAAGCTAATAAGCGAAATTCACATAATAATGCATTGAGTCATTCAATTGGATTATCCCATCACCTTAATTGCTATCAGATTCGCTGAATAATTCAATTCCGCTTAAAGCATCATTTCCACTACTATCTGAAATATCTTCATCAGATGAACCTGCATTCACTACAAACGCAAGAGAATCTTCAGCCCCATCAAATAAATGTTCTTTTTCTATCCACATATCCTCACATTTTTTAACGTGTTGACAAATAGGATGCCACACATCCACTGAAACTTCGTCAAATTTTTGCTTGGCCAAACTTTCTACATCAGCTAATTTAAACGAGGTGTTATGGGCTGCCACCCAGTTTTTCACCAATGCCCAAATTTTTTTATCGGGTTAACCTTTTCGCTGCGGCAAGATCGAACCGGCTTTGATTCCCTCAGTGCTGCGCTAATAGACGTCATCCGCAGTGAAGCGTCAAATTTGTCATTTAAGCTATTATTTATTTATTAATAATCACAGCTTAATTAATTTTGGTATTTTATGGTTAATTTAATATCAAACAATAAAATAAAAAATAAATAAAAAAAATTATCAAGAAAACTTTTATTACCTACAAGAAAAATAACAAGGCTCTTATTCTAAAAAACAAAACAGACTGTAAAAGCATAACCAAAACGAAAGTATGAATCAAAATGTTTATGTACTTATCTATTTAAGGTTACGTAACGTGTGATACTTTTCGAAACAAGGTGTCACACATAAGCCGACATCACATTGTTCACACATATAAACTGTCTCTTTCCGTACCTTATTCTGAGTACAAACAAAACATCTTTTTCTAGCGATCAAGTTATTTTGGTTTCTTGGCGGAATTTTTCTAGGAAAATGTCTAGCTGTCATTCGAAATGGAGCTGGATCATGCGCCCTTCGTGCTGTGTAAACGTAGTCATCTAAATTTAATTCTATCATTTGAGAAATCAAATTTAGCTGAAACTTAGCCAGTGGTATCTTCTTTTTTGTCGCATCTTGAAATAATACATGACTGTTGAGCAGGCCCATGTCCAATATATGGAAGAAGACTTTTTTATACCACTACCAGTTGTTCTTCGTACACTTTCGACAGAGCTCAGCAGCATATCAGTCTTGTCTACTGCTCCCATTCTTTTGTTGTACTCAATAATACACTCTGGTTTCATAATTTGTCTGTTAGTCGTTCTATCAGTTTTACCTGTAGCTGCGACATTATTGTCATGGGATGTACTAAGCATAAATACTTCACGCTTGTCACACCATTTTATGGCTATTAGTTTGTTTCCAGTAGTACGAAACGAAAACTCGCCCCTTTTTAATTTTTCTTCCATTTTAGGCATTTGCTTTCTGCTCTTGCGCACAGTACCACAAGCGTTAGTGCACCGGTCATATAACCATAAAAATAAATCAGGACTGCTATACCAATTGTCAACAAAGAGTGTATGACCTTCGTCCAAGAAGGGCTGAAGGAGTGTAACAACTACATCTCCAGATTTTCCGAAACGCGATTGCGCAGTTTCTGTGGTTGCTCCGGTATATATGATAAAATCTAATATGTACCCGGTTACTGCGTCACACAAGACAAAAAATTTTACTCCAAATCGGTGTCGCTTTGAAGGTATATACTGTTTAAAAAATAGCCTTCCCTTGAAAAGCATTAGACTATCGTCAATGCATAACTCTTTATATGGGGTAAAAGATTCTCTAAATGTCGCTCTTGCATGATTTACAATTTTACGAATTTTGCGTAATGTATCATCGCCTCTTGCCAAATTGTTGTCGGAAAAATGCATCATACTCAGGATCTCCAAAAACCGATCTCGTGACATTGTTTTCTTGAAAGCAGGTGTTTCTAAAAACGCATTTGTAGACCAGTACTCTTGTATCTGAAGCTTTCTTACTCGCGCCATGAGAAAATTTAGTGCAAAAAAACGATGCAATTCCTTTGCGTCAATGTCGTTCCATAGGTTCAATCTAGAATGTGGCCGAAGGCGCTCCTTGTGGTCCACAACGTACTTATGAAATTTATTAGTTTCGCTTACTATAAAACCTGTGATGTCCTCCCCAAAAAAAACTTGAAAACAATCGTACTTGGAACAGTTATCAAAAAGATCCGGAATATTATGTCCAGACTTACTAGCGTCAAAAGGGTATATATGCGGCACAATGTTCACCTGTTCCCAACTCAAGTTTTCGTTTATGTTCTCTGGTTCTTCCTCTGCCCGTTCTTCCGCCTCAGCGTCATCTGGTGAGGTTGATAGCTGTTCCAAAACTTGACCTTCAATCTCGTCAGCGGAATTATCCGATACATCTCCGGCTATAAAATCATCTTCAGAGTCACTTTGTGTCAGGATTTCCTCTAATTCGGCAGTGGTATAATATGCCCCTCTTTTAGGTGGCAGGGGTATATTTGACATAGTTATTACTGAAAAAATGAATGAATGTTATAACTATTCCAGCTCTATCCAACCAAAATAATTACCTTTTATGCAATAATCACTGTACCGGTACAATTCGCCCACAATAACTACGTTTTATTCCAATAATATTACTTAATTATTACTAAACGTGCAACACAACACGCCCACAGCTTCACCACCGGCCACTGACTAGCTCAAACACGTCAAAACTAGTAAATAAATAACTGACATTCGTTATACACAAATATGCGCCCACAGCAGCGCAACGGCAAGACCTTTCGCAAAAATGCGTTATCCGCAGAGGTGACACGAAAATGAAATGACGCATTTATGCGCCATCCGCAGCGAAAGGGTTAAATTCTGGATGGTATGGAGGCAACCGTAGTTCTTTATGACCATGTTCTTCCAACAATGTATCTAATTTATAAGCTACTGCTATACCTAAGTGTACCCTAGAATTTTATATTAGTTCATACAGGACTGGTTTTGTTTCTAATTTATCATGTGATATATTATTTGCCTCAAGCCACTGTATCATTTCAGCCTTAAGAGATGCTGAAGTAATGACTTTTTTTTAGTCTTACATTATGATATGATGCATTATCCACTACCAAAACTGATTTTGGAGTCATATTAGGTAGAAGATGTTCCCGAATCCATTTCATAAAATTATTATGATTCATCGTGGTAGTCACCACTTTTAGAACCTGAAACAGAAAACATTGTTGATTTAAATAAGTTCAACTAGGTTATTAGCTTTTAAAATATCAGAATCAGATATATGAATATTGACCTATAATAATGATACATACTATGGAAATATGCAAGCTGAGTAACTTTTTTTAAAAGTGGATTACAACAAATACTAATCTAAAATTTCTTATGCTCAAACCCATATTAAGAAATTCAAAATGTTGAAAAAGAATAAAATAAAAAAGCCATATTTCGAACAATCCTATATAAATATAAAAATATTCAAGGTATTACTCTAAGTTATTCTATAGTCTGCAATGTTCTCATTTACATAGTTTTTGAAATATTGAGGTTTTTTTATATTCAAATTATTCTGTAAAATGGAATATTATAATTTAAAGTAGAATCATGTGCAGTAACTGTTAACTAGAATGTACCAAAGTTTCTTAATAATATATTATCAATACCCGAGGGATGGTTCGCTTAAAATAATTGACACTTACCTGAATTAAAAATCAATAAAGCATTAGGAATGAATCCTTTTTCTCCACCTGCATGTACTATTGAGATTGGTTTATTTAAACCTTTCTCTGTTTCATAATACCATCCTTTCGATTGCACATGAGAACTGTGAATATATGTCTCATCTGTATATATAATATTCCAGCCTTCTTTTCTAAATTTTATTATCTCTGTCAAGAAATTGATTATTTTCACTCGAATGTCATGAGATTCTATTAGAACTCTGGAGTCTATCTAATGGAACAAATTTGTATCTTTTACAGCAATATACAGTGTGTCCGCGTAAGTTGGCTACATATGGAAAACTATGTTAATATCGATTTTATGAAAAAAAGGTATTCTTCATAAAAAGTTCTGCATATTCTAAAACCCAAAATTCAACCATCAGATATTAAATGTTATCAGCCGTATACGCGGTGGGCCAAAAAACATGATTTTTGTTCAAGAGTAAAGTACCTTCATTTTTAACCTTATCGAAAATGTTTAATAAGAAAAGATGTTGAGGATTAAATAATTTTTAAATTATTCAATATCGTTTATTTACAATAAAAGATTTTTTTTTTAAATTTTCTTTGTGATAACATTGAAAGTTAAAGTTTGAAAATTAATGCATTACATTTAATAATTCATAAATTTAATCAAATAAATCTTAAGCAATAATAATTTACAAATGTACTTTTATCAAAACAAACATATCTTCATTTTCATTGAACGCTGATGACCTTTCACATGATTACCTAATCACTAATTTGTAATATTTTAACTATGCATTTAAACGAATACAAAATTGTATAATTTATTATGTTGTTATCATGTAATGCCCCTCGTATAATGTATTAGGTCATTGACGAAATAGCTTAATTAATACTTTTATAAATATGTCTATCAGCAATGATATAAAAGTATTAGTAAGCTTAAATAAAAATAAAACATAGTTTTGGACATTTTGATGAGACGGGGAAAAATATATTTATAATTAGATTAATACAATAGACTTCAAGGAGGTCAGTTCGATACCGATAGATCAACATAATTTGCACTTAGAATTATTGAGTTGTTTAATAAATATAAGTGACTTTTACTAAGTGTTTAATAACAACAACCCCACAACTATTACATGGCGATCCTGCCATTTTGAGCTAGACTAGTGTATGGTGAGCAATTATCATGGGGAAATCCTATTCCACGCATGAAGATGTACAGGAGAATGGCGTAGTGAATTCCAACTTCATAGTACAAGAAAGCCAAATCCAAGTATCTGGAGAAGCTCGTGTTTTGATGTATGTACTAACAGCAGCAGTAGTGGTGAAACTGATGATTTCCATCTGGGCGATGTACAGGCGCAACATGTAGAGGACCATCAGAAGGAACTTGACGCAGTCCAGAACCAGTGTAGTGTAACAAGTGGTAAGATTATATATAATTCCTACCGATTCTTATGATTACTGATTGCTGTGCCTATATCTTTTATTATTATTATTATTATTATTATATTTCTTATTATTATTAATTGCGAATGTATCACGAGAGTTTAAATGTGATATTATACTCGAAAATTGCTGCTCATTTTACACTAACTAGACTAGATGTCTGTTGTTCCAGGAAAATTAGATACAGTGTTAGATAAATTAACAGAGGAAATAAAGAATCAATCCAAACGGGTTTTGAAAACAACAGTACCAAAAAGCGAGTCAGTCAGGGAAGAAATTAAAAATAATCTGATTTCGTTATTTAATGAATTTACTCGTAACATAGCTCTTTCATGGGATGAACTTGATAATAATTACAAAGCAAAGTGCAATTCGAAATTTTTATTAGTCAGGGACAGGGTAGTTAGGTCCTTCCAGGTGCTAAAGTTGAAGTATAAAATACCTATTTCATGTGTTCAATTAATTGACACAAATAAATTTGGGGAGGATATAGAGAGCGAAGAGAGCGAAACCTTAGACATAATGCCTTTGTCACAAGTAGATTTTATTAATTTAGCATGTAAACTCATACCCCAACAATTCGATGGTTCCTTCGAAAATTTATTTGGGTTTCTGGATGCATTGGAATTGTTAAAGACTAATGTTACTGAAGAGTTATCAGTCACAGCAGTAGCTTTTGTAAAGACTAGGTTGGCAGGCAAGGCCAGAGCAGTGATAGCTCATGAAAGTACTTTAGAGGGAATAATAACCGCTCTTAAGAGTAGGGTGAAAGGTGAAAATTCAGGATTGTTGGCAGCAAAATTAAATAATCTGAGGCAATACAACAAAGACGCTGTGAAGTACACAACAGAGGTGGAGAAGCTGGTCGAATCTCTTAGGAACTCGTACATCTCGCAAGGAATGCCGAGATTGCTGGCAGAAAAGTACACCAAGGAAGCGGCAGTCACGGCGTTAAGCAAAAATGCCAATCAGGAGAAAACTAGGTGGATTCTAGAGGCCAGGTAACTTTTCCATGGCAGAAGAGGCCCTTAAAAAATTCGTAGAGGTGGATACACGTTCTGATCAGCTAACTACAGTCCTTAGTTATGAGAGCAATAGGGTAAATGGGCGCAGAATTAGTAGTAATGTTGGGTCAAGGTACAATCAGGCCAGGAATCATAATGGAAGATTTAATGTAGACAGCCGGTCAAATAATTACATTAGGAGGAATAATAACTTTAGAGGTAATCAATACAGGGGTTACAATGCAAGGGGTAGCAGCTGGAGAACCAACCATAGGAACAACAACAATGCTCAGAATGTTAGATGCATTGAGGCAGCTGAGGAGTCGGGAAACTTTCCGGACCCCCAGTTACAATTTCAATTTTCAAAGAAACTAGTGTCAATACCCCTCAGTTAATAAACAATAATCTCACTATTAATATAAAAGGTGTAACAGCTGGAATTACAAAGTCCATGGGTACAATCAATGCCACATTACAAAAACATTTCAAAAAAATAACGAAGTGTCGCATAGATTTCATGTAGTGTTAAAAATCTTTTCAATCCCGGCTGATGCAATTTTAGGCAGAGATTTTATTTCAAAATTTAAATGCAATCTAGATTACTCACGTTGGTTAATGACAATAAATAATTTCAATAACTATTTTTCGGTACCAATTTTTAACAGCCCCATAGACAATACTCTCTCAATACCTCCCAGATGTGAGGTAATGAGAGTTGTAGACCACTTCAAAGATTTGAAAGAGGATGCTGTGGTAGAACAGCAAGAATTACAACAGGGCATATTCATAGCCAGAGGAATAGTTTCTAGAAATAGTCCATATGTTAGGATATTGAATACAACAGAGGAAAGCGTAAATGTATCTACTACTAATATATTCAGTATCAGTATTAGCAATTTCAATGTATACACGATGACCGGGAAGTCGGAAGTAAGAAAAAAAGAATTATTAGAGGCAATAGATGAAGATATGCCACATTATATTAAAGATGAGTTAAACAAATTATGTAGTGAATTTTCTGATGTATTTGCTTTAAAAAACGATCAAATAACGTCAAATAATTTTTATTCACAAAAATTGAGAGTCGACGACCACACTCCGGTATATATAAATTACCATCGCACACCTCACGCACATGTGTCAGAAATCAATAGTCAGGTTGACAAACTATTAGAGCACGGCATAGTCGAGCCGTCGCGATCTGTGTACAATAGTCCTGTACTATTAGTACCTAAAAAATCTCAAAATGGGAGCAAAGCATGGCGTATGTGCATAGATTTCAGACAATTGAATAAGAAGTTGATACCTGATCAATTTCCTTTACCTAGAATCGATAACATTTTGGATCAATTAGGTAGAGCAAAGTGGTTTTCGGTGGTTGATTTAATATCGGGATTTCATCAAATCCCTCTGGATAAAACATCCAGAGATTACACATCATTCAGTACAGACAAGGGAGCATTTAGGTTTACAAGGCTACCCTTCGGGCTACATGTAAGTCCCAACAGTTTTCAAAGAATGATGACAATTGCGTTTGCTGGACTAACTCCAGAAAAGACGTTTTTATATATGGACGACCTAATAGTAATAGGTTGTTCTGAAAAACACCATTTTGAAAATTTGAGAAAAGTGTTTGAAACATGTAGAAGTCATAATTTAAAATTAAATCCACAAAAATGTAAATTTTTCCGTAAGGAAGTTACTTACTTGGGTCATAAAATCTCGGACAAAGGAGTTGAGCCTGATGAATCAAAATTAGTAGTAGTAGAAAAATACCCTACACCAGTTAGTGCGGAAGAAGTGAAAAGATTTGTAGCATTTTGTCCCGAAATTCGCGGAGATTTGTTTACCATTAAATAAACTAACACGTAAAAACGTAAAATTTCAATGGACAGAAGATTGCGGGATTGCTTTTAATAAGTTGAAACAGTCACTCATTAAACCGCCAATCCTGCAATATCCTGATGTTGCCAAACAATTTGTTTTAATAACGGATGCATCCAATTTTGCAGCCTCCGCAATATTATGTCAAAATCACAACGGGACAGATTTACCTATAGCATTTGCGTCAAAAAGTTTCAATAAAAGTGAGCTTAATAAACCAATCATATTAAAAGAGTTAACCGCCATTCATTGGGGAATAAATTATTTTAAGTGCTATTTATACGGAGCACCTAAATTCTTAGTGAAAACTGATCACAAACCATTACAACATTTATTCGCAATGAAAGATCCTTCTTCTAAACTAACACGAATTAGATTAGACCTGGAAGAGTATGATTTTGAAATAGAATACATTAAGGGTACGTGTAATGTATCTGATGCTCTTTCCAGAATAACTAAATCAGACTTAAAACAAATGCAAGTAGAAAATTCACAAATACTAGCATTAACAAGGTCAATGGTCAAAAATAACTTAGTAACTGACAAAGAAAGTATAAAAACGCAAAAAGCAGAATCAACTTATTTAAAAGTTATTAAAATAAATAATAATGTCGAAGTGCTAAAATTGCCTAATCTACAATTTACACAATGGAATTCCACATCATTACAAATGACTGTGAAACATAAGGGTAAATTGCTGATGAAGGAACAAATATTGCAAACTGTAGGAAACAACCTTGACCTAGGCCAAGCGTTGTACCGACTAGATAGGTCGGCAGTTGTAAATAATGTTAGGAAAGTTAAACTATTTACAAATGATTTTATATTCAAAAAATGCACTGAACAAGAATTCAAGTAGTAGAGTAGAAATTATCGGAAGAAGGAGATGTAGAAATATGAAACAGTAGTGTAGAATACTAGAGGAAGGGTTAGAATAATCCATGTAGAGTAGCAGTCAGTCTTGTTTAATGAAGAATCATCTTGAGCCTATTTCAGGATCTTGAGAGCACTTATTACCTCAGCAAGGTTAGGATCCGCTGGTCTTAGTTGCCTGATAGTGGTTTCAGCACTTCCATTAGCTGTCAGCATAGCCTCAGGAAGGCCAGTGCCAGTAGTATTGGTGAAAGAAATTGACTTCAGGAATTTGCTTCTTGCAACATCAGACATGGAGTCACAATTGAAAGAGGCCTGATAATAGACAAGCATGGCATCGAGATTTGTGTAATCTTGCTTCTTCTTATGGATTACATTGTCAATCAGTATGTGAACTAAAAACAACAATAGATTTATGTTGTTTGTCACTTCTATCCAGGAGCTAGGGATGCAGGCTGGGAGATAGGGACAGACAGAGACTGATGTATATGACTCAGGCTGACTTACTTGGTGAGGACCTACTAGTCTCTTAGCATAGTTCTTATTGTATGCCTGGACCATTAAGGTGGGGAAGCAAGCAGCCAATCTAGAAATAGTGATGGTATCTGGCTTGAGAGCAGAATTGGGATCATTCACTGTAGTATCAAGATCATACTTGACAGTCAGGAACCCAAGGATCTCTTTTACAGCTTCTATGCTTTTATCCTCAATTCTACAAACGTTATTGCCTCTCGCTGCAAACAAGTAGAGGAGAAACTGAATGTTCTTGTGCATGGGCTCCTTGTTTGTGTATTTCTTGGTCTCCTGGACACCATTGGTGGTCACATGATACTCCACAGTGGAGGTTGCGATGGAAGGGTTGTTCTGATAGAGCATATAATTGGATCTTAAGAGTCTGAGAATATGTATTACACTGAATCCCTGGTACTCAGTCAAAGCAGCCCAATCAGCTACCAAACTTTCATTAAAGTTCTCTAGGTTCTTTGACTCTCCGTCTTTCTCTAGCCAGGCCTTGAGAGTGTCATCCTTAGACAGGTATGCAACAAATAAGTCCCAGTACGACATTTCGACCAGAATGCACGTGCACGTGGGAGGACGAAATATAGATCGTAGGATAGATGTAAAGTGGAGACTAGGCTGCGCCAAGGAATGAACTGGACAGGTGGGGTCTGCCTGACGCCTATAAAGAGGTGTATGGAACCCTGCTACTCTAAGTAATGAAGAGGAAGATCTTGGGATGAATGGGAGATTATGTCTATCCACCACGGTAACTGCACGATCGCACACTACAACAGGTTAAACTCAATATAATCAACTAAATTTTTGCCCGTCAATGTGTTATGATATTGGATAAAGGAGATCTTGTTCTTCTGAAAAAAGAGAACGGAACTAAATTTAGTGAGAAATACAGTGGCCCGCATGTAGTGGTAGAATTCGCAGACCCAAACTGCACAGTAGCGTTAGGAAATGGAAAACATACCACAGTACATAAGAATCGGCTGGATATATATAATCCAGAACAGTGACTTTGACAATAAACCAGGAACATTTTTCCTATAGGTGTATATTTATATTTTTTTTCTTCCTTTCAGCTCCAATGTATGTTATCTTGTATTTTTTTTTTCTCTGTATATATGGTTTTGCTGCAAAGGGGGGGTGCTAATGGCTAACGCTCACTATTAAAATAAGTACCTAGTGGAGGCGCCCCACAGGTACAATTCATATTATTATTATTATTATTATTATTTTTCTTATTAATATTATTATTATTATTGTAGTATACCAATTGTGGTACGCCACTGAATTATTTTTGGTTCTGGTTTTTGTATGTTTGAAGTTAAAAACTAAGCGAACGGCAGTATAGTTTTGGATGTAGAATAGAAATGATATACATTAAAGTTTGATGACAAGTTGGTCGATATTTTTATTTCACAACCTATCATATTATAGGGATAGTAAATGTGCATCATCACATTTTGTGGCATAATATATCGCAGTGGCGACGAGGATTTTGTTCTTAAGTTCTGCAATTAAATCGCAGTTAGTGTGAAATTCCACGTGCAGTTTTTTTTGTGGTGAGTTCACCCAAAATGGCCGAAACTCGTGAAATTATTGGACATTTGAGGGAATTCGACCCATCATCGTCAGATTGGTCTATTTTCAGTCGACGGTTAGAAAATTATTTTCTGGCAAATGCCATTGTAGAAGATAAACGCAAAGCCGCTATTTTGCTGAATGCACTTAGTGAAGAAGCCTACAAACTAGTGCAAAATTTGTGTTTACCAGTGCAACCAGAAAAAAAGAAATATTCTGAATTGATTACATCGTTAACGGAACATTTTCAACCAAGTTTAGGTGTGTTTCCGGCTCGATTAAAGTTTTATAATTCGCGGAAATTGCCGAGTGAAACAGCGCGAGAATGGTCTGCTCGGTTGAGAAGTTTAGCAGTGTTGTGCGATTTTGAAAATACGGAGCTAGATTTAGTGCTTCGTGATCATTTTGTAATTGGGTATAACCCAGGTGCGGTCCAAGATCGATTGCTGGAAGAAAAAAAGAACGTTTCCTTAAAAAACGTTGTTGAAATTGCAACGGCTAAAGCAGCTGCTCATGGTACTTTGCCAGAATTTAACCATGCTGCTGTGAAACGAGAACTGGACATCCAGTATGCGCAGGCGAAACCAAATTCGTCGCGCACTCTCCAGAAGCCGTTTACGTCAGCAGGTTCAGCCACAACGCGCAGTAACTACAACGAACAAGGGAGACAGCAACAACAAAAAACTCTACCGGCAAAGGACAAATGCAAGGTGTGTGGAAGGAAGAACCACAAATCAGATAAGTGTTCTTTTCGAAATTGTTTTTGTCACATTTGCAATATTAAGGGTCATTTGGCTCCGATGTGTAATAAAAAAAATAATAACAAATCTTCAAATCATTCTAATCAAAATTATTTAGAATCTGATTTTTCTTTGTACAATTTAGATTCAAAAACTGATCCAATAATTATTGATCTACAAATTGATAACAATAAGTATGCTTTTAATCTAGATACAGGGTCAAGTTTTACAGTTATTTCAGAAAGTTTTTTTGAACACAATTTCAAGGCTAAAACATTGCATAAAACGGACAAAATTTTCAATTTATACAACGGAGAGCAAATAGTACCTATAGGATACATAGTTTGTAATATTGTTTATAAAAATGTAAACAATGAATTAAATATTTATGTTATACCAGCGGCATCTGGTCCACCTTTGCTAGGACGCGATTTTTTTAATCTGTTCAATCTTAATATTTCAAATAATTTTTACTTGGGCCTACCTGATGATTTAAAATTTTTACTAAATAAGTTTAGCGAAGTTTTTGAAACAGGCCTTGGTACTTTTAATAAGGGAGTGATTTCAATAAATTTAAAAAATGAAGAAGTTTCTCCGAAATTCATTAAAGCTCGTCCGCTCCCATTCGCGATCAAGGAGAAGGTTGAAAAGGAGCTGGAGCGACTTCAAAAACTAGGAGTTATTGAACCCATAGATTACAATCCCTGGGGAACTCCGATAGTCCCAATTCTAAAAAACGATGGTACAGTTCGAATTTGCGGCGATTTTAAAATTACGGTTAATCCATTTATAGAGATAGATCAGTATCCACTACCGCGAATAGAGGAGTTATTTGTAAAATTACAGGGTGGAGTACATTTTACAAAATTGGATTTAGCTAACGCTTATACTCAAGTTTGTTTAGAGGAAAAATCGAAGACGTTAGTGGCGATATCTACTCATAAGGGATTATTTAAATACAATAGAGCCCCATTTGGGATAGCCAGCATTCCAGCTAAATTTCAAAAAATAATGGAATCACTTTTAGGTGGAATACAGGGTGTGGCTATATTTTTGGACGACATATTAATTACGGGTCGAAATAGACAAGAGCATATGTCACGGTTAAATGAAGTCTTGTCAAAATTACAAGACGTTGGCCTAAAAATATCTTTAAAAAAATGCGATTTTTTTAAAAACAAAATTTCTTATTTAGGGTTTGTCATTGATCACGAGGGGCTACACACGTCGGAAGAAAAAACTTCCGCTATTAATAATGCTCCGGTACCAGAGAATATTACCCAGCTCAAGTCGTGGTTAGGTTTAATAAACTACTATGGGAAATTTTTGCCAAATTTATCTTCGCTATTGCATCCTTTGTATGAGCTACTTAAGGCCGATGTAAAATGGTTCTGGTCAGCGAATTGTGCAAAAGTATTTGCTAAAGTTAAAAAATTATTGACATCCGCCCCGGTTTTAGTGCATTATGACCCGAATATGCCATTAAAACTTATTACTGACGCCTCACCGTATGGAGTAGCGGGGTTGATAGCTCATGTCATGTCGGATGGCACGCAAAAACCTATCGCGTATGCGTCAAGGACATTGACAAAAGCCGAGAAAAACTATTCTCAAATCGAAAAAGAGGGGCTTGCGATTATATTCGGTATTTGTAAATTTAACCAGTATGTTTACGGTCGCGAGTTCACCTTAGTAACCGATAATAAACCCCTTACTACTATCTTTCACCCAGAGAAAGGGATACCCCAATTCTCCGCAAACCGGCTACGCCGCTGGGCTGTGATTTTGTCTAATTATAACTATAAAATAGAATTTGTTAAATCCGAGCAAAATTTAGCGGATTCATTATCACGTTTACCGGAACAGTTCAATGAAAACTCGTGGGAAAATGTGGACATAGATTTTATAAATTTTTTTGAAAATAATGAACACTTTCCTTTAAATTTTAAAAACATAAAATCGGAAACTGAAGTAGATAAAACTTTAGTAACTGTTCGAAAATATGTTATGGAAGGTTGGCCCAGAAACATTTGTAAGTTAGATTCTGAAATGAAATATTTTCATAGGATACGAGATGAGTTAAGTATCGAAGATAATTGCTTATTGTGGAACAATAGAATTATAATTCCTATGAAACTCAGAAAAATAATAATAGAGGATCTTCATTCATCTCATTTGGGTATCGTGAAATCAAAAAGTTTGGCTAGATCATATTTTTGGTGGCCCAATTTAAATAAAGAGATAGAAAAAATTTGTTCTACTTGTGAGAATTGTATTTTGTATAAAAAAACACCTAATAAATCAGTTTTAAACTGTTGGCCTTATCCAGAGGAGGTGTGGTCACGTTTACACTTAGATTATTTAGGTCCTTTTTTACAAAAACATTTTCTAATTTTGGTTGATTCTTTTAGTAAATGGATAGAGGTCTTTGCAGTTCCCAATATAACGTCTAAGACCACTATAGAGATATTGAGGACTACTTTTGCAAGATTTGGTCTTCCAAAGCTTTTAGTTACAGATAATGCAACAAATTTTTGTTCCAACGAATTTGAATTTTTTTTGAAGCAAAATAATATTAAACACATAACGTCACCCCCTTATCAACCTTCTTCCAATGGAGCGGCCGAAAATGTCGTAAAGACCGTTAAAAATGCTTTAAAAAAGGCATTAGGCAAAAGTATATCGTTAGATTTGAATAAAGTTTTAAATAATTTCTTGTTTGACTACAGAAATGTATCACACTGCACAACAGGAAAAAGTCCGGCTAGCCTTATGTTTAGGCGTAATTTACGTACACGCTTTGATTCACTTTTGCCTAATAGCTCTAATGGTGACCCAAGTAACAAAGATCTAACGAATCATATTTTGGCAAAGCAAAAATTGCAAAAATTTTATCATGGTGGATCTAGAAATATAGTTCTTGACATTAATGATAAAGTTATCGTAAAAAATTATGAAAATGTTAGTAAACCTACCTGGTGTAAGGGTGTAATTAAAAAAAAATTAGGAAAATGTGTTTATTTGGTATTCATTCCTGAATTAAATATTGTATGGAAGCGCCACCTGAATCAAATTAAATTAATTAATCATGTAGAAGCCTCACTTCCCAGCAATACAAATTCAGATGGCACTACCAAAGAAATTACTGTAAGTGATGAAAGTGAAAACGAAAATGTTCGTTTGTGCGCGAATACAGAAACAGTTGAAGGTGAGCCCTTGCGACCAAAAAGGAACATTAAACCGATTGAGCGGCTTAATTATGAATAATATTATATTTGTCAAAATAATAACATTTTCTTTTGCGGGGGGGAATACTGTAGTATACCAATTGTGGTACGCCACTGAATTATTTTTGGTTCTGGTTTTTGTATGTTTGAAGTTAAAAACTAAGCGAACGGCAGTATAGTTTTGGATGTAGAATAGAAATGATATACATTAAAGTTTGATGACAAGTTGGTCGATATTTTTATTTCACAACCTATCATATTATAGGGATAGTAAATGTGCATCATCACATTTTGTGGCATAATATATCGCAATTATTAATTTGCTTATTATCATTATTTCATTATTACTATTGTGGTAACAGGAAGTAACCATCCATCAAAGCCAAACTACTACGCGTTTGAAAATTCCCTTAGATAAATGGTTCAAGGGCTGGCCAACCCTGAAACCATTCTCCCTAGGGGGGGGGGGATGTAATGCCCCTCGTATAATGTATTAGGTCATTGACGAAATAGCTTAATTAATACTTTTATAAATATGTCTATCAGCAATGATATAAAAGTATTAGTAAGCTTAAATAAAAATAAAACATAGTTTTGGACATTTTGATGAGACGGGGAAAAATATATTTATAATTAGATTAATACAATAGACTTCAAGGAGGTCAGTTCGATACCGATAGATCAACATAATTTGTACTTAGAATTATTGAGTTGTTTAATAAAGATATAAGTGACTTTTACTAAGTGTTTAATAACAACGACCCCACAACTATTACAATCAGTACTAATGAAAAATCTGTTTTCTCAATTTGCTAATGCTTCCACATATCCTCCATCTCTGGTCATACATGTAATCATACGGGGCGTTATACTACGAACCGCGTCTGTAATTACTTCCTCCAAATGGTCAATATTTCGAAAGGGCTTTTGAAGATATACCTTCTGCTTTAAGTAACCCCACAAGAAAAAATCGAGTGGGGTTAAATCTGGAGGCCAAGGAATTTCCGAATAACGATGAATAATTTTTCCATTAAACAGATTTTCAATGTATTGACGTACATCTAACCTGCTGTGACATGGGGCACCATCCTGTTGGAACCATACCTGCTGACGTTCAGTTAGGGGAAGGTTGTCAAGAAAATCACTTATTTTATCGTTTAAAAAACACAAATAACGATCCGCATTCAAGTTTTCTCGAAAAAAGAAAGGTCCAATTATTTGATTTTTATAAATTGCGCACCAGACGTTTGTTTTGAATGAAGTCTGGTCCCGAGATTTCAATGTGAAATTTGGATTAGTATCACTCCACCAACGGCAATTTTGGCTTGAAACTGTCCCATTTGATGAGAATGTTGCTTTATCTGAAAAAATAATTTGTCTTGACATAAATTGGTTATCATCTAAGTGTCCCTGTATGTCACAACAGAATTCAAATCGTCTATCATAATCTCCTGGTTTTAACGTATGAATGAATTGAGGTTTGTACGGGTGAAATTTGTTCTTCTTTAGGATCTTTGCAACTGTAGTTTTTTTTACGACATTTGTCATTGAAGATGCTCTTTGTCGCAAAGAATATTCAGGATGTTCAATTGTCGAGAGAATTACTTCTAATGCAATGTCATCATTATCTGCTTTGTTTTGACGTTTTTTGCTAAATTTATTATGTACATCTCCATAAGTCCTAAATTTATTATAAATTTTTCGTACTGTTGTAAAATGAACATCTTTATCTGGATGTCGGGTATTAAATATTTCTGCAGCTTCTCGATATGTTTTATACTTATCACCCACTATTAACACAATTTCAATTTTATCGTCCATACTTAATGTTGCTGGCATTTCTACCTTTTCATAAACAAATACTTTCAAAAATAAAACTTTACAACAATATCACAACGAGGTATTACGTTTTGACGTTCACTGACAAGTGCCTCCTAGATTAATAATGTATTAATTTTCAAACTTGAACTTTCAATGTTAACGCAGAGAAAATGTAAAAATAATATTTTTTTAAAAATAAATAAACAATATTTTAAAATTATTTAATCCTCAACATCTTTTCTTATTAAACATTTTCGATATGGTCAAAAATGAAGGTACTTTACTCTTGAACAAAAATCATGTTTTTTGACCCACCGCGTATACGGCTGATAACATTTAATATCTGATGGTTGAATTTTGGGTTTTAGAATATGCAGAACTTTTTATGAAGAATACCTTTTTTTCATAAAATCAATATTAACATAGTTTTCCATATGTAGCCAACTTACGCGGACACACTGTATATGAAGCAACTGTGTTTAGTATCTAATCCTTCTTCTAAACTAACACGAATTAGATTAGACCTGGAAGAGTATGATTTTGAAATAGAATACATTAAGGGTACGTGTAACGTATCTGATGCTCTTTCCAGAATAACTATATCAGTATTCACTTTGCTAATTGTTATTTTTGGTTTTCTTACTAGTGGTAGCAGTAAGTTCCAAAGGTTTTCTTTTTAATTTAACCTCCGTCTGAGTTGATACTTCCATGGAACGATCCTCTAACAATCCGAAAGCGTCAAAGATGTTTTCCCACATTTCTGTTGGCTCGAGAGCTTCCTCCACCTTTCTAAAGATACTAATGGTGATAAAGAGTTCATTTCTCGCAAGTTCACTCAGCAGAGTAGATTCATAACCCGCATTTTGATACATCATGATCTTATTTTGATCTGTTGGTTTATTCGGGTTGATCACAGAGTCTAAGTTAACCATTACTTCGAATTGAACTCTTAAAATCACGTCGGAGAAAGTCGATGTCTTTGGGATACATGAGGCGAAACATGGCATGCAGACGAAACGTGGTACTATCTCTAAATGCGGTGCAGTGACAGGTCCATCATACAGTCTTGGCTTAGAGAATAAAACACGCACCACAGCGTCAGGATATGCAGCAGCAACTCTAGATAGAGTAATTGCTAATCTGGATCCTCCCGCTGGTACTTTATCTCTAATATTGTATTTCATTCTTAAATCTATTACCTGCTGTTTGCCTTCCTCCGACATACGCTCGATCATTTTAGAGATATTAGTACCTCTCTTGATATAGATGCTTAAGAGAATAGGAAGGTCTGTCTTTAGAGTTGCCACTCTTTGAAGTTCTCTTCGTATAATCTTGGGATTAAACCCTTCATAGGAGAAAACATCAATTTGTTCATTTGACAGAACACTGTTGACAACCTGATCTACATTATATTCGGCCATATTCCACTTGTCTCGTTTCTCTCGGATCCTTGAGATGAAATTTAAAGTATCCCTTTCAAAATTTCCTTTCAAAGACCTCTTGCCCTTTAATATCTTCCTATCCAGATTGATAATACTTTATTACTTCTCTTTTAAATCAATGCACAGAGACTGCTATATTAAGCAAGTTAAATGTAAATCTAAATTTAAAAATTCTGATTTGCATTTATTGTAAAATTTAAGCCCGTCAATGTGTTTTTCATTACTATCTATATTCGGTGCCTCCACTGCTAGATAGTATCCCAAAGAAAAAACATGCATATTGTCTAACCCAATAAAGGTCTCTAAATCCATGATAGATACTGAAAATATGAAAAATAATACAATGCAAGTATTTCTTACCCGACTTTCCGACCTTTCTTCCTGCTCTGCAAAGTAAAGACTGAATACTAAACTATTTACTCTTCTTTGTTATTTTCTATATTTCTAAATCGACAGATATAGAGTTGGTACAAACGGCGTGGGAACAATTTATAATTTTCTATTTAACCGTTCCAAAAGTAGTTGGTACAAACGGCGTGGGAACAATTTATAATTTTCTATTTAACCGTTCCAAAAGTATTCACTTTGCTAATTGTTATTTTTGGTTTTCTTACTAGTGGTAGCAGTAAGTTCCAAAGGTTTTCTTTTTAATTTAACCTCCGTCTGAGTTGATACTTCCATGGAACGATCCTCTAACAATCCGAAAGCGTCAAAGATGTTTTCCCACATTTCTGTTGGCTCGAGAGCTTCCTCCATTTTTCTAAAGATACTAATCGTGATAAAGAGTTCATTTATCGCAAGTTCACTCAGCAGAGTAGATTCATAACCCGCTTTTTGATGCATCATGATCTTATTTTGATCTGTTGGTTTATTCGTGTTGATCACAGAGTCTAAGTTAACCATTACTTCGAAATGAACTCTTTAAATCACGTCGGAGAAAGTCGATGTCTTTGGGATACATGAGGCGAAACATGGCATGCAGACGAAACGTGGTACTATCTCTAAATGCGGTGCAGTGACAGGTCCATCATACAGACTTGGCTTAGAGAATAAAACACGAACCAGCGAATCACCATCTTTCAAATTTAATTTAAGGGACGTTTCAAAATTTCCTTAGTTGAATCGTTTCAAAATGCTTTACAAAATCAAAATATTTTAAAACATTGGATGCAAAAACAAGGCAAACATCTGTAAACCAACATAAACATTCCTCATCATACCCATTATTTAAAAGTAATAATTATCAAATGAACATTTTTTTTGGTTTCTTTACAATATTAAACCATGTGATTTAGATAGATGTATAAAAACTATGGATCTACTTTTTGTCAGTATATATAAACCATCACATAATGAGTGAAAGTAAATCTCAGGATGTCTATTTTACAAGTGAGAGCTCCTAGGAGAGTAAACTCTTATAAAGTGCTCTCTCGAAATTGCAAATTATGAGATAGCACGCATGCAAAATTGTTATTGAGATAACGCGCATGCGCAGTTTATAAGTTTGTACCAAGTATTATATCGTTGATTTTCAAGATATCCTCAATATTGTGAAGCAACTTGAAACAATAATTCTACTAAGAAAATTTTGATTATTCCTTTTTTATTATAGGTTTTTGGAAAATTATGATTCACTGTGAAATGTGCAAAAGAAAATGCCAATAATCTTTTCACGGACAAACCGTGCCCCTGTGTTGTGGGCTGCAAACAAAGTGTGTTGTCGGTATTGTGCGTTATTAATCTACAACAAATTCAAACACAAACTGTCGACGATGTGAACAAACACCAGCATGGAAAGACGTATGTGTGTGTGAATCCAAATTTTATTTTGTAAAATATACATACGCCAAATAACAAAATTTTATTCCTATTCCTAAAGCCACAATAGCGATATTTATATTCATTAAATAATCAAATTTTTGATAACATTTTTTTTGCATAACTTTATAAAAAAAATAGTTATCAAAATGAAATTTTGGGTGTATACGTGAAAAATTAGGTAGAACTTGATTCCAAATTGAAAAAAAAAATTCACAACTATTTCAAAAAGTTAGCCCCACCCTCTCCCTTAGGGGGTGGTGGGGGGATGTTTGATTTATGTTCAATCAAAAATAATCATCCACAAATACATCCCCATGAAATTTTTTTTTTTACCTAATCTGGAAGTAGGTACCTATGCTAGACCCGAGTGTCCTACATCAACCAGCAGAAATACATAATAATTTGATAATCTAACCAGGGTTGGGTATTTGGTGCAAATTTGTTATTTACTAGACAGCATGCAAAAAATATAAAATTCACTAATTAATTAAACCATCACGATAACGGTACTTTTTAGGTACACACATACAAAGGGATATAATTTGTACCGAAAACATACTTCAGGTTAGTATTGTGACGCGTTTTCTCTCCACACTTGGCTCTTGCCAAATTGGTACGTCACTTTTGACACCTCTGAAACCTTACACTTTCTCGGGCGCCAGATTTTTAACGTGGTTAACTCCACGGCCCCTTGACCTCAACCGTCAAGAGTTCCGGATAGCCTCAGATGGAGGGGGTTCCAGGGGTCTAGTTGTATCCCGTGAGGTCGGGTTTTATCTTGAAAACACTCTTACCGGTCCTGCAATAGAAGTTATTCTCCTGGCCTACACTAAGGGAAAAGCTAAATTCATGCAGCAACACAACTACTTTACCTTAGGCTCTACTCTACCGCTACAGTAGGTCAGTAAAACACAAAAGTTCGGTTAAGTTATGATCTATTACCTTCATAAATATTTACAAGGTCGGTAGCTGACCAAATCGTTACAGAAAAATGAGCAATCAACAACAACAAAAATATATCCTGCGTAGCAGGTACCAATACCCTGATATTTACAACGACAAAAAAAACTATTTAAGCAAAAAAAAATTAACTACTTATCCAATCACCATGCGTTTATTAGAGACGAAGCGGGCAGGATATAAGCGAGAGAGGTTTATAAGCATAAGCAATGTCTTTATATGCAAAAGAAAAGCGGTAAAAGCCAGTTTTCAAAAAAAAATAAGTCTTTTCAATAAGCAGGTTAATAATAATTGAAAGCAGAAAAACGGATTCTTGGAAGATGCTAGTAAAGTATACAAACTGAACGGGAATATTCAGTTAAAATGGTCAGGGGATCGGAAGAGTCTGCAAGGGTTCGGTCCGAGAATGAAAATATTATTGAGCCCTGGCAGGACGCCTGGAAAACCTTAATATTTTGATTCAGCGGTCTTTTATGTCCTCGAATTGAAATATCAACGAGCCCTGGCAGGTCGCCTGGAAAACTTCAATATTTCAACCGAAACGGATTTTGAAAAGCAAGACTGAGTACGGAAGGTTCTAATCCGTGAATGAAAATATCAATGAGCCCTGGCAGGACGCCTGGAAAACTTTAATATTTTGATTCAGCGGTTTTCTATGCTCTCGAATTGAAATATCAACGAGCCCTGGCAGGACGCCTGGAAAACTTCAATATTTCAACAAAACCGGAGTTTGAAAATGGGAATGAGTACGGAGGGGTCTGATCCGTGAATAAAAATATCAATGAGCCCTGGCAGGACGCCTGGAAAACGTTATTATTTTGATTCAGCGGTTTTCTATGTTCTCGAATTGAAATATCAACGAGCCCTGGCAGGACGCCTGGAAAACTTCAATATTTCAACCGGAACGGAATTTGAAAAACGGGAATGAATACCGAAGAAATATTATTCAGAATTAATGACAATGGCACTATAAAATAAGTATACCGATTATTGTAAAAATGGAATATTAATTATATTGAATAAACTCTCGCCTAACGATTATTGAAAAGACCACCTTTTATTTAAAATTCTATTTTCATAAAGTCTTACCTTCACAGCAACTACTTAAAGTTTTAATTCGGAAAGAAAATAAATTTATCTCTAGAAAAAAAACAGACTATACAAAAAAAATTATAAACAACAAATCGTCTAACGGAGCGGCGGTCGGTAGCAAGCGGTCACCACTGCAGGCCAGGTGATACTCTCCTTTTTCCCCGAGCTTACTCAAAACCAGCTCCCACTGTCTGTCTTTCCACCTCTCTCGGTTAGTTCGACCTGCGCGCTACCTACTCCACTGGGAGGCATAACTTTTATACACTTCGGTGCATTTTAAAATTTTAAGTACAGAAACAGAAATGAATATTTTATATAATTATAATAACTTTTTTAACAGAAGTCAGGGGTTATAACGGTTATAAGCATACTGAAATAAAAAAATATATTCGGTAACTTGAAATAATCATTAAAAAAAACTTCGTTACAGTATAAAATAAAACAAATATCGATAATATTGAAAAATCATAAAAACAGCATGGCGTCGTTCATGAAAGGGTATAATTAAAACTGCTAAATGTGCATAACGAATAAATACTATACTAACCATGCTGATTTCTCCATGATCAACTTACTTAGTCTTCAGTCAGTCTTCACAGCATCAATTTCTAGAAAATACATTCTTCACTCAGTAGCTTTTTGTTCTATAACGAGACTAAGCGTACAGCTCAACCACCATTGTAGCACCACCAGAGTAAAGGCTCATTTACACTTGGAAAGTTTACTGGCGGAAAGTACTTGCCGCCAATAAACTTGCTACCAAATTTATGTTTACACATGATAGTTTTGTTTGTCAATTTAATAAAAAATAAAAATGGCTCCTAGTCAGTTGGTGCGTGTTGCGGTTAAAATTATTGCAATTCGAGAGAACCACGGAGTGGGCGACATCTATAATTCATTACTATAACCTAGAACTGGGGGAAAACAATCGATTTGTCATTTACTTCAGTGGTTATAAATCAACAAGTTTCAGCGTTGTTTGTTATAAGAAGTGAATGTTTGTACAAGTAAATTGTTGATAATTTCTTCGTTATGACTAGTAAGTCGAAAAAGTTTTGTTCGGTGCCTATGTGTAGTAACTATATATCGGAAAATGTTTCCATGCACTCCTTCCCAAAATATTTGAAATTGACCAAGGAATGGATAATAAAACTGAAAATTGGCAAACCAGTCAGTAAATACATGTGTGTGTGCAGTGAACACTTCCTTCCTGAAGACTTAACATTGAGTAATATTATTTTAAAGTTTTTGTCAAGAATCTAACCAATAATGTTTTTTAGATACAAGAGATAAGAAATTGAAACGACTGAAGAAAGGGGTTATTCCATCCCAGAAGCTTCCTATGTTAAAGACAGATCGTAAGATTAATCGATCTGATAGGGCAAGGTATAAGTATATAGGTACTTCAACAAACAATTTAAATTCAATCAAACATTTTTCAGGTTACGAACCGAAAAAATGAATGTAGAAACTGAAGTGGTACCTGACATTTCTATGGATGTTGAAGTAGAATCTGAGATGGTACCTGGATTTTCTATGAATGATGAAGTGCTACGTGCTGCACAATCTATAAATCAGTATGGCACCTACAAGATGCCAATCATAACAGAACCATTAGATGTTTTTGTTGATAAAGAAGTACAGACTAATCTTTCTACATTTAATCTGATGGATTCACTGCAATCTGATTATAGTATGGAGTGCTCTACTGGTGTTGACACAACAGTCATAACTACTCTTGTAGAGTGCTCTGTTAATATTCTGAATGTGAATTCACAAGACATTCCTGAAAATCTTCGGATGAGAATAGTTCTTGTGCTTACTAAATCAAGGTGCAATAATTCCTTCCGTTTCCTTGCCATTCCGTTTAGTTTACCAAGAACAACATGTACTAGATATTTGTATTCAACTCTAGCATTGCTTGCTAAAGTGTTGCAACCTCTAGTACCCTGGCCTGATAAAGAGAGCATACTTGCAAATATGCCAAAGTGTTTTGAGAAGTTCAAAAACACTAGGGTGGTATTGGATTGCACCGAAGTTCAAGTGGAAAAAAGTAAATGTTTAATAACGAGAATAAAAAGCTATTCACATTATAAAGGTACTCAGACTTTCAAGGTTTTAATAGAAATCACACCGTCTGGTTTGATATCGTATGTCAGTCCTGGGTATGGAGGAAGAGCTAGCGATAAGGGAATTTTCAATAAAGAGAATTTTATTTCAAAATTAGACCCATATGATGCAATAATGGTGGACAAGGGTTTTATGATTGAAAACGAATATGAGGATTACTTCATAAAATTGATTCGACCTCCGTTTCTAAAAAAAAAAACAATTTTCGATAGAAGAAGCTGACCTAACTGCAGATATAGCTAGAGCCCGTATTCATGTTGAGCGAGCTATACAGAGACTCGAACTATATAAAATAATTTCAACTCAGATTGAGTGGTACATGATTCCACATATGGATGAAGTTTTGATTGTAATTGCAGGGTTAGTCAATTTGTCTCCTCCTATTTTGTCAAGCAAGAGATTTTGAATAAAATATTCACCAAACACATTTTATGATTTTTTTTCACTATTATAGTCAACAAGGACAATGTACTCATTATCGTATACGATGAGTTCATAATATATAAAAAAATCAATAAACTACAGCAGAATTAATGATTTTATTACTAAACATTGTCTCTTGGAACACTGTTTTCGTGTTTAATTGATAATTCACTTGTTTCACAAATGTTTGTTCCGTTCACCAAAACTTTAGTTTACATTTCCAAACTCGATTTTCTGGGTTACATTTGATTTAATTTGGTGTTCACTGTGGTTTTCAACACTAACGCACAAGTTTGTTTTAAATAACCAATATTTTTACCAGTAAGTCGAAGTTTTCGAAACTCTTTCCATTCCTCAGAGCCCTGTTTACATTTCAAAGCTTTAGTCACACCATCCTGGCTTAGCTTTGATAAAACATTTATGCAGCAATTATTTTGAGGGTACCATTCCTTCCTTTATTTTCAGATTTGTCATAAATTCTGAGCTCCCTGCAGATTTCAATATTTTTAAAATATCTGATTCATCTGTCATTGAGTCTTCCATTGCAGTATTTTCAATACCTTTTGAGTCTCTGGACCAATAAACGAAACAAAAGAAAATAACCAAAGTGAAGAAGGTGAAGCTTTTAGAAATTTGCCATAAAAGTAAGAAATTCATATAACCTTTGCCTTGCAGGTGCAGCATTGTTCAGAAACACAGAAATTGCCGAAGAAGGTTTGCCTGTAAAATATGAATCATTTTAGAGGAATTTATTTGGAAGATAATGGAATGTATTACACTTGATAAGCATCACTGATTCACATGTAATAAAACATCAACCACATGTTTACAATATCCGGATTGCCCAGCTTTACAACTACAAACACAAGTCCACTGGTTTGTAGATGTTCCTTGTGGCCCTAATGCGAGTTTCACTTCATGAGGGGAATCTTTTAAATGCGAACTTTGTAGGCACAGGGCAAATATCTTTCTGGCGTTCAAGTCTTCCACCTGACACAAGATGATGTGGTCGGCTCGAAAAACAGCTTCACCCTCCACTATTAGTCTGCTCTTTCCATTTAGGTAACTTAAAATGTCTGCTAAAAGAACCACCACAACAGGCATTTTGAAAAAAAAATGTTAATTTTGAATCTTACAAGAATAAATCCAAACAATATCACAACGCAAACAAACGAGATTTCTTTTGTTTTTCCCCAGTTTTTATTTGACATCTGTCAAACCGTCACGCCGCCTGGTGGCCATGGACACCTCGAATAAATTATTTTTAAACGGTGTTGGCACAAAGTCATGTTCTATAATTGTGGTGGAAGTTGATGGAAGATTTTGAGGGATGTGTTCATAAATTTACTCCAGAGTTCCTTCTAGGGTTATGTCAGAGTTTAATCACGTGGGCCATGTAGATAAACTCGAACTATGGGAGTAAACGCATTTAAAATCTTACTCCAATCTCCAATGTCAAGTGTCGATCAATGTCATGCTGTGTGTGCCATGGCCATGGATGGCATAACCAAACTTTTTTTAGTTTGTTGTTTGTGGTTATAAACAAAGAAAATTATTTTGTTTGTTTCTGTTTTATCTGAATAATATTTTTAGGAATAGGATGGAAAACAAAGCCATTGTTGCTATGCATGCATGGAATTACATGTTGGAGTTGTTTGATGTTAGTTGGTATTCATTATTTTATAAATTTAATTTTAATATTTCTTTACTGTAAACAAGAGAAGTAATAATTAAAAAATGGATTAGTGCACTTTTCTACATCACCTTAACTTTCAGGATAGTACTGAAGAATCTTCAGATGATGAGTACATTTATAATATGGTTATAAGAAATCGACCTGCAAAAAGAACTGATTTTGTGAATTTTTTAAGAAATGAATTAAATGGTCAGGACTTTAAAAGTCATTTTAGAATGTCTAAAGAGGCGTTCGAAAATATTATAAATATTTTGGGACCCCATTTACAGAATAATAATTTAGAGGGAAGGCCAACTGTCAATATTATCACGAGTGAGAAGCTAGCTCCTAGCTCCAAACGTATATTTGCGACAAACGTCTGAACTGGCAACAGCGCACCAAACTGTCCGTTTATCGTAGTCGCCTTATGGCGCGGCAAGTCTCATATACGGGGGAAAGTTGAAATATAGTCTTAGAATTTGGTTGGAAGGGAACTGAAATAAACCTAATAATGTATATTCTTTGATATTCCACGTTCAAAATTCGCTGACAAACGTTACGAGGGTCGAAAAAATTGAATAATAGGCATTTTTGAAAAAAATTACAGCTTTCTTTTTACTACTGCAAAGCCATATATCGATGTACCTCGTTTAAATTTCGCACAGAGGTTGATAATGTAATAGTCTTTCATATTTCATGTTCAAAATTCGCTGACAAACGTTACGAGGGTCGAAAAAATTGAATAATAGGCATTTTTGAAAAAAATTACAACTTTCTTTTTATTACTGCAAAGCCATATATCGATGTACCTCTTTTAAATTTCGCACAAAGGTTGATAATGTAATAGTCTTTCATATTTCATGTTCAAAATTCGCTGACAAACGTTACGAGGGTCGAAAAAATTGAATATTAAGCCATTTTAAAAAAAATTACCAACTTTCTTTTCATGACTGCAAAGCCATATATCGATGTACCTCGTTTAAATTTCGCACAGAGGTTGATAATGTAATAGTCTTTCATATTTCATGTTCAAAATTCGCTGACAAACGTTACGAGGGTCGAAAAAATTGAATAATAGGCATTTTTGAAAAAAATTACAACTTTCTTTTTATTACTGCAAAGCCATATATCGATGTACCTCTTTTAAATTTCGCACAAAGGTTGATAATGTAATAGTCTTTCATATTTCATGTTCAAAATTCGCTGACAAACGTTACGAGGGTCGAAAAAATTGAATATTAAGCCATTTTAAAAAAAATTACCAACTTTCTTTTCATGACTGCAAAGCCATATATCGATGTACCTCGTTTAAATTTCGCACAGAGGTTGATAATGTAATAGTCTTTCATATTTCATGTTCAAAATTCGCTGACAAACGTTACGAGGGTCGAAAAAATTGAATATTAAGCCATTTTAAAAAAAATTACCAACTTTCTTTTCATCACTGCAAAGCCATATATCGATGTACCTCGTTTAAATTTCACACAGAGATTAACAATGTAATAGTCTTTTATATTTCATGTTCAAAATTCGCTGACAATTGTTACGAGGGTCGAAAAAATTGAAACCTGGTATAAACCAGTTCCAAAAAATCCTCGTTTCCACATCACCCAGGAGGTAGAGGATACGATGCGTTTTTTTTAACGTGGTTTCCCCCTATTAGGCCTAATCCACCAGAAATGAAATCATGAATTTTGATTCGCAAATAACAAAAAAATAATGATAAACTATGCAAGGGAATGAATTATTAGTTTTGTAGTAAAGTAATGGCTTAGATAACCAGGACTAGTCTTGTTCACACAACGAAAAATTATCATTCAATTCTTTTGTCTCCGGAAGTGTCTGGCTCTCAAATATCATACGAAGACACTGGCGCATTTATCTTAAACCACAGGGTGGTCAAGACTTCTGGAGTTTTTTCTCCAAGTGTCTGGCGAATCGCGATCATCAAAATTTTAAATTTAAAAATATCATTGCCACCTCTCAAATATCATACGAAGACACTGGCGCATTTATCTTAAACCACAGGGTGGTCAAGACTTCTGGAGTTTTTTCTCCAAGTGTCTGGCGAATCCCGATTATCAAAATATTAAATATCACGGTAATGACTTCGACCGACTATGATCGTATACGATTTTTATAATTTTCGCAAAGCGCGCAAGAAAATTCACCCGGAAATTGCTCGTCTAATCTCTGTGTTTCGTCTACATCCCTATTGTTAATACAAGAATAATAGATCCATCTATTACAAAATGAACACTGTATCCAATCATCAAATGACTTTCCTCTCCCTACACAAAGTCTATGAAGATCTCCGCACAAACAATATTGTTCCAAACTATCCGAATTTTCTAGAATAAACGTTTGAAGATATTCGCGAAACAATTTTGGAGGACCTAAGTTTTTCAAATTGAAATTAAGATTGTCATCAATGATACTTTTTGAGAACATTAAAATGAAAACACCACAATTGTGTTGATCAGTCTGCAGTGAGTGGTTTATCTCAAAGGGAGTCCAGGACGACTTGTCAAATTGAAAATAATCTAAAAAAACATTCATAAATCTAATTGACTCCGATATACTACTTCCAAAGGGATTTACAAAAGAAAAAGCTTTATTTTCAATATCCGCGACTGCTAAACACCAATGGTTATTATTTATCAAAACAGGAATTAAAGTTATACCGTAACATGATATTTGTGGCTTTTCAAAATTATTGGGATTGTTGAAAATATGGGAAGAATCAACGCTAGATATAACACATATTCGGTTTGTACGCCCTTTCGCAAAAACAAAAAGAATGATATCTATCAGAAAATTTGATAGCCACATTTTGTAAATGTCATTGTTATCCGCGAGCAACATATAATCACCAATATCAAGAAAATCGAAAGGTTTAGCTCCCTCATAAATTCCAACAACGTAGCGCACACCGAAATCGGAATAATAATCTTTGTTCTTCACGGTATAATTTGTGCGAGTCTGTATAGCTGATTGAATTCTCTGAGCATAAGACGGCTGAAGGCGTTTATTCAAATTAATCGCATTATTCAAGTAAGTTTGTTTCATTTTTCGTTTTTTCGCCCATTTTTCGGTCGCGAGCATTGACTTTCTATTAATCTGTGCTTTTAGGTCCAATTTCCGTTTGATGCCCCTAGCACACCCTGATTTTGGAATGTTCAATTTAATTTCTCTATATTTAGCTAACACAATTTCCCGAGATGCCCGTATGAATCTACTACATTTTTGATTACGTGGTAACCGAAAATTATTTTTCAACTGTCCAAACCAATTCTCTACCGGCGCGTTACTAAATCTTTCTTTACTATGATCGCTGATGACGTTAGACCATAGAGGAAGGAAAGGCAAAAATTTTTTTAATATTATATTTATTAATTCTGGATAAAAATACTCGTTTTTTATTCCAGTAATACAGCTGGGTTCAACAAAATTATCAAAAATGTTTTTGAAATATTTATAAAAATTGCTATTCTCAAAATTGGTGTAGGCTTTTTCTTCAACATTGACATTTATTTCATCGAAATCATAATTTTCATTATTATCGGAAACTAGAAGTGACAAACTGTATTCCACTTCGCTGGATTTAAATTTTGATAAGCACAAAATTACTAAGTTTTTGAACCACTTTCCCACCTCTTCGAGATTACTAACAGAAAATAATGATGCCAAAGTAGTTTTAAAAAAAAATTTATGTTGCCGATTGCTTACAAGTTTATTAACATCATTAACAATTATTTTTACGAAATGACAACAACATATTTTCAAAAAAATTGATGGTTTCTTTGGGTTCGTAGATAGGGTACATAAATCGAAACATAGATTAATATAATCAGTCAATGATTCCATGCCAATTAACTGGCGTATAACCGCGTTCATCAGCGCGAAACTAAAATCCGTCACAACTGTAGAAAAGGCCATTTCTGATTATTGAGGGTGGCATAGTCTTTGATATATTCTAACCAATAACCGATACTCCGTGCATCGTGTTGATCAGTAACCATTTCGAAGATTGGGCATATAAATTTGTTTTCAGGTATGTGGATAACCGCCGCATAATAAAAAATGCGTTTCTTCTTGTTTTTGTCGGGATACCTGACTAAACTTCCCGTCGCGTCTAAGTGTAAAGTTACACAGGGTTCCTTCATATTGGCTGCTTGTAGTATAAACAGCTGTTCTCTGCTACATACATATACTGCAAAATCGTCGATTAGTCTTAAAATATATTCAGGGTGTTCCTTCTTCATTAACCGTAGATCCATATAGTCATCTTCATCTCTATCTAATTGCGACATAGCTTCTGACTTAATTTTCCTGTACACCACTAGAGACTTGATATTTCCCAGATTTCCATTGACTTTTTCGCTACTTGGTGTAGAATTAATATCTGTCATACGAACAGAAGAAGAGGTGGATGATATTAATTTATTTGATAACAATTGCCGCTCGTGCGCACGGACGTATGTCGTATATTTATCATTTGGATTATGGCAAATACCGCGAAAAGAACTATGAACACTACCGACAACATCCGAATGTTGTCTTCGAAGACGAATAACGAAAGTTTTGCACTGTTTATGACTACAGTAAGCATATATAGTGTATACTGTTTTGTATTTATCAGAAAACGATTTCTTAAAATGTAACACGCAGGCACTATTGATATTTTTAAATTTATGGCGTATGGTGGTATAATATTTTTGTAATTTACCATAAATATTTATATCCGAAAATTCTTGCGATGACATTTTAAAAGATCCCTCGTAAAATGCGCAATTACTAAAATTGAAATTTTTCCTCACATTTCTGGAACCAGCATCCATAACATTTTCAATTTCTTTAGGAGGCTCATCGCTTTTTTCGAAGTATAGATTCCTTATTGAAATAGGGATATCTTGGGAATTTGGTGGGGTAACATTTAAAATATCTGTGACACTAGTGTTATCTTCGGAATACTGTTTACTATTAGAATTATCGACTGGTAAAAATGAAGCTACTTGTTGCACTTCTTCATCAAGATAACTATAATTTTGAACATAATCCAAGATTTCGCTGGTAGCACTGGAGTTGTCGGAAACGTGAGTAAATGAGCAACACCGATTCTGCCTCATTTTGGCTCTTTTAACATGGGAATCTCCATAAGAAAATCTAAGGTTCATTCTGCTACTTTTTGTCTCATTTTGGAGTGGGGGTAAAACTCAATCTACGCATGCGCTACGTTATTGGATAGGTGACGTCATAGGGGTTATGAAAAAAATAATGAAAAAATTCCAGCTACCCCCTTTCATCCCCCACGCAGCACCCCTCATACTAAAAGTTAACCAATCCTAGCAAACGACATCTCGTTTAAAAGGCCTTATCGTCTAGTGTATAATTAAAATAATGAAAAAATTCCAGCTACCCCCTTTCATCCCCCACGCAGCACCCCTCATACTAAAAGTTAACCAATCCTAGCAAACGACATCTCGTTTAAAAGGCCTTATCGTCTAGTATATAATTAAAATAATGAAAAAATTCCAGCTACCCCCTTTCATCCCTCACGCAGTACCCCTCGTACTAAAAGTTAACCAATCATAGCAAACGACATCTTGTTTTAAAGGCCTTATCATCTAGTGTTTAATTGAAATATTGAAAAAATTCCAGCTACCCCCTTTCATCCCCCACGCAGCACCATCCTTTTTTTTGGCCCACCCAAGTATAGGCCCAAATGTTTAGGACCCCCAATACCCCCAAATGTTTAGGACCCCCAATACCCCCAAATGTTTAGGACCCCCTGTTTAGGACGCCCCAATACCCCCATGTTTAGGACCCCCAAATTTACACTCATCATTATTTTTAAAATTGAAAAAACTTTTGTCGGAGTCTGGGCGCGAACTATCAACCCTCGCGTTCGAAACTATGCGCCTAACGAATGTGGTTATTAACTTTCATAAGATTAGAATGATAGGAGAGGTATATATAAAAAAAATAATATGATTGAGCTTGGTTTGAAGTGAAATATACATGATATTAGGTAATCTCTAGTATGCATAGGTACAATTTAAACAAAGTACATCAACAAAATTCGAGTGCAGATATACAGAGTATATCAAAAAATTGTAAATAAATCGTTATATCTTTAAAAAGATTTATAATATTAACAACTAACAACAGAGTATAGTAAAAGAAAATTTATAAATAAATCATAAAAGGTCGCTCAGGATATTAAAAAATGTAGCATATTAAAAAAATAAAAATCCTATTGTTGAAAAGTTCACAATGGCAATAATTATATACTAAATGAATGTATTATTGGAGATTCTTTAATACTTTGCTATGACCATCCTGTTATAAAAATCCTATCCGCCTGAGCCAATTAATGCAGTCGCAAATTAGTGTTTATTATGTAAGTATGCAAGGTCATTAGATAGTTCATTATTTTAAAAAATCTTAAATCTGTGTATATATGTATACCGATAGGAGGTAATAAGTAGTGTAGGTAATCATTAATTGATCCACCTAAGTGTAGAATTTTTGAAACAATAGTTTGTTTAGTTGTAGAAAAGTGTTACTTAAACGTTTTAAACTTTGAAAAACTTGGAATTGTAAACAAAAATTAATAATTGGTTTGTGTACGGCTGAATGTAATCAAACAAGACCACTGAGAAAATTTCCTGAATATATAGATAATAATTGGTTTCATGAATTAGACCCATTAGATGAAAGAGAGAGATATATAGCGGATATTTTTTACCTCCACGACGACGAGATCAGGTCTAATATTAGAAGAAAATATTTAAGAGACCGTTAGTCTTTCAACATCCTTAGAAGAAGAAGAATAAGAAAAAATTAACATAAATCTCAAAAGAATGACTTTCTTAAATTTAAACTTTATTATTTTGGTTGCCGTTTCAAATAATATGCTGTACACAAATGTACCAGAGAATGCAAAACATGTTGCAATATGTTTTGATATGAAAGATACAAGGGAAGACTGTAATCGAACAACATGGAGTTTGTTAAGTATAACAAAAACAAATAATGGTCACCTCTCTGTATACCATATTGAAATTCCAGAAACGAATCTACCATATTTTAATTACAAATTAAAAATAATATTTAACGACAATTCGGAAGGTGATCAAACCCATTGGCAGAATGTGATTATAGATGATATTCCTATGGACAAGACAAGCATAAGTGAAAAAGTCGATAAATTGTACATTTTAACATATATAGTTTTAATTTTATTAATTATTATTGTCATGTATAACTTACTTAAAATGGTTAAGGTATTAACACAATATAAGTGTTACTCAACGGTTTGTAGTAAATAAATAAAACAAGTTAATTAAATAATATTCTTTTATTTTTCATCCATTATAAAATATTCATATAAGGTAAAAACATTTGTTAAAGCACAAATACATGGATTAATCTTATGATAAAAACATTTTGGTGTCAAGGCTGCTAATGGTGGATTTTCATCTAATTCATATACAGGTGTGGTGGAATATTTTTGAATGAAACTAGCCTTTTCTTTTCCTTTCACGAAAACCATGTCAGCATTTTCGGTAATATCTTTTAGAATATTTTTGAATTTATGTAAATGTGTATAACCAAAATTCCAATCGATGCCATGATGATTTTTCATTAACCAAGTTGCTTGTCTATGTAAGTCTGGAGGTAACATATGTAGAGGAAATGGTGATTTGAAAATATAGTGACATACTTGATTACCATCATAAGCTGCAAATTCTTTAACGATGAACTTATTATTTTCAATCTTAAAACCTTGAACATCTAAAACAACTTTCATATTTGTAATTGTTGCAATTTAGTTACGACACCCTTATATTGTTCATAATATTTTATGTCACGTTTGAGACGTGTTAATTTTGAAAGAAACCGACTAAGAGCAATTTGATACTGATAGTCTAGGAGGAATCGGCGCATGAGTACCGAAAACTATTTGACCTCAATTTTTTTATGCGATCCTCTTCAAATTGCCCTCCTTATGATATAAATGCATGTTGCCATGGCGCAACCCGGTGCCATATTGTTTAAACCGAAATTGTTTAAACAATTGCAAGGAATTGTTATTTTTCAACCGGACAAATTTTTTTTATATTCTTTATTGAAATACCAATAAAAAAGGCCCTATGACTTTTAACGATAAAGTTAATATTTTTAAAGATATGAATTTTTAAAGGTTCGAAAAATCTCAAATTTAGGTACTTTCGACCCATGAAAAATATATTAAAAAAAAACATAATGTCTAAGTAATATTTTTTTTTAAATTCTCTATACAATTGTTAATAATATTGTTAAAAGAGATTTAAAAAAATTTCATTGTTTATATCTTTTTTTTAATTGTTAATTCCGCGCGCTCACAAGTATGCGTCGCTTACCTTTAAGTATCGCTGTCTCTCTCTGACTCATGCGCTGCATCGGCCTCTCTGTCTAGAATCATAATTTATCATTTATCTTTAGTATATATATATATATAGTATAGTATATTATCATTAGTATTATTAGTATATATAGTAATTTTTGCCTTTATATCAACAATAATAAAAAACAAAAAAGTAATATAAACTGATAAAAAAGTAATTTTAATTACATGTTCCGATTTATGCTTAAATAACTTTTGAAAAATTGATTTCAGAAAAAAATGTATTAAAAACAAATTGTAGACAATTTAATTATTAATAACATTGCTCTCTTTAACAATCTTGATAAAGTTGATAGTTTTCAAGATAAATGATAAATAATGATTCAAGACACAGAGAGGTCGATGCAACGCATGAGTCAGAGAGAGACAGCGATACTTAAAGGTAAGCGACGCATACTTGTGAGTGCGCGGAATTAACAATTAAAAAAAAGATATAAACAATGAAATTTTTTTAAATCTCTTTTAACAATATTAACAATTGTATAGAGAATTTAAAAAAAAATATTACTCAGACATTATGTTTTTTTTAATATATTTTTCATGGGTCGAAAGTACCTAAATTTGAGATTTTTCGAACCTTTAAAAATTCATATCTTTAAAAATATTAACTTTATCGTTAAAAGTCATAGGACCTTTTTTATTGGTATTTCAATAAAGAATATAAAAAAAATTTGTCCGGTTGAAAAATAACAATTCCTTGCAATTGTTTAAACAATTTCGGTTTAAACAATATGGCACCGGGTTGCGCCCTGGCAACATGCATTTATATCATTAGGAGGGCAATTTGAAGAGGATCGCATAAAAAAATTGAGGTCAAATAGTTTTCGGTACTCATGCGCCGATTCCTCCTGGACTATGATGGTTATTCATATCTAATGAAGAATATGTAGTGACCCTACTTTTATATTGCATGTCAATCATGCGCGTTATGAAATGTTAATTATTTTTAATATTGCTTTACAATTTTAGTTAATGGATTATATGAAAATTGTTTTTCATGAAAGATCAAACAATAAGCAGAAATATCACTTGTAATGGGAGCATTTAACTCAAATTCTATACGAAGAACTACAGATCCAGACTGTATTAGTTCCTTCTGCCTTGAGCAATCTACTTGAATTAAGGGGGCTATATCTCTAAATTCGTTGGGTGTAAAAATAGGTTCACTGTTTGAACGGCTGTAATAAGAAGTTTGAAAATCGGCAAACATTTTGTATAACGTAGCAAAACTATTGTTTGTGAAATCTAAAAGTAAATCATTGTATGGATACTTCTCAGAATTGAGAAATACCTTAATATTTTTCAAATTCAGATGTTTAAATTGACTCATATTTTCTTTTATGTTACCCCTAGCATTATTTTGAAATCCAATTACAATATGTCTAGGTGTCTCTACTTTTGTACTAGTTTTTACAGCCCAAGTGTGGCGAGACGTTTTCGGTAAGCTGGGATACTCGATCAATTGCCAAGATCTGAATTTTATTGGTAGTTCCTTGTTACTTTGAATAATGTTGTTTAGATGTAATTCATGTTTTATGTCCGGTTTCACGTGAGGAATTCTCCAACAAATGTGAGTTAATTCAATTTTAGGTTTTTCCGTTTCGTCTGTATGTGTGACCGAGTCTCTATCGTCACTAGATCTTACCAATATTAGCTCTTGTTTCATGTTTAAAATTATTTTATTGAAATCTTCAAAGAATCCTGACCATAATTTCAAGGGTATACAAACGTTAAAATTTCCATGTTTGTCTGACAACTTGACGTCTTCCTTAGGAAACCATCCAGAATTATTTAGAAAAATACTTTCATTTGAATTATAGGATAAATAATTTTTCATTGTTGAAACAAGGCCAATATCTCTTACTGAATCAATTACAACACCGTTCAGTTCATATCGAATTTCACGGAATAAAAAAGCTATTGCATTATTAATGAATTTCAATTTTGTAGGTACTATGTTGGTTTCAGTTGAAATTTTTCCTGCAATCTCAAGGTAACTGTCAGCCGGATATGTTATACAATCTAAATCTTGCACTACAATACGAATCTCATCATTATAATTCAACTTTCCGGTAATATATGGTTGGTATGTGTGATATTCATAATCCTCCACAGCCATGTCATTGAAGGGCTCATGAGTAACTTGTAATATATCCATTTTATATTAATAACTTAAAACCGAGTGATTTTAAAAAACGTTTATTTTTAGGCGTTATAACGGCTATTCTCTCACACAAACTAATCGTAGACGGTTTGCTCATCAATCTTTTATAGTTTTTTTCAGCATATGGATGAAGATGGGAAAATTTTAAGACCATTTTTGTTGTCGAATATGTAAAGTAATAGTAATCTCCTCGTCTTGAAAATTTATAACGTTACCACTCTGATCAATAATTTTTACTGTTATGTTGTTAATTGTTTTAACACTTACAGGATAATACAAGATATTTTGAGGAGATTCAACTATTTTATAGCCACTGGGGACAGTAGGAAAAAATTGATGGATAATGTGAACAGGATGTCCATTGAGATATGATCCAACAGCAATATCACAATCTATTCCAATAGAATTAACTTGTAAAATATTTATAGGTTTTGTAGAGGTGTGTGTCACATTGGGAGTTAACACAACTTTTTCAAATCCAAATACTTTACCAATCGAGTCATCAGTTAAAAATGAAATTGTTTTGTTGCTATAAATTGATACGTGAGATGTGTTTAGATTTGGGACTATGTCAATTGTTGAATCTGATGCTATTTCAAGCATGTGTTGTTTGATAAAATGAATAATTTCATTAAGTTCATAAGCACCTTTAGGTATAATTATTGTATGATATATAGTAGGACCTCCAAAAATTAATCTATTGTTAGTTTCATCAATATTTGGTATTGTATTGAAGCTATTAAAATTCACTAAACCAACTTCATAGTCATATTTATCATCCAAGTAAATGGGAGGATTGAAATTATAATTAAGAATAGATGATGCACCACTAAGTGTAACGGAAAATGACATTTCAACTAAAAAATGTACAATAAAATATTATAATTGATTGAAATATTTATGTAAGAATTGAAGTGAGTGATGACCACAACTATATGAATTGTTCTGAAGTTTATCATAATTGTATGTTATATATACTGGACCGTTACTATGAAAATACTTAATCAATTCCATTGGTGGAGGTAAATTTCCATAACTATCAAAGTATACAATTTTCTTATCCGATTTTATGTATGATGTCCAATGTGTTCCGTCTCCTCTGACTGTATCTATATTCAAAATACCACATTCATTTTTATGAATCTTCTTCGGTAAATTATCTCTCATGAACACTCCTCTAAAAAAAGGTATTTTTAATATTTTAACATATTTCCATAGATCTTTATCGGTAAGCCCACGATGGGGCAATTTCAGTTTTTTGTTGTTCCTTGTCCTTTGTATGGTCCTAGATAAAGACCTTTCCCTTCATGTCTCTGTTGTTGTTGTCTTCTTGGTTTTTTTTGATGTTTTTTTTTTAATCCTTTTCCCTGTTTTGATTCCATAGCCATATCATGTCGTTTTTGTTCAGTTAATTGTTGATTGTTATACTTTGCATCATTTACTGCCTTTGCAATTCCGGCTGCTCCACCTCCTAGAGCTCCTAATGCACCTAACAGTGGTAATATAAATGGTAAAAATCCACCTATTTTTGTCGGTGTTTGAATTATACGTTTCTTAGGTTTTTTCTGCTGTAAATTACCACCAACACGACGACGACGACTACGACGATGACTAATTCCAACACCCATACCAAGTTTACGTTTTCCTTTCATGACTGCAGTGACAAACAGAGAAGCTACTTTCTCACCTAATGTAGCGTCCTGGGATTTAACTCGTTTCCAAGCTTTCTCCTCCAATACCTGATCTGCTTTATGTCTTTCCTCTAGATTATTATTTTTTGAGTATGCTATATCGTGTTCCTTACAAGCTTGATCTAAAAGGTTAATTCCCTTATCATTTCGTTGTAGTCTTTGTTCTAGTTTTGTATTTGGTCCACAATATTCGTATCCACCAGGTAAATGAAGTTCAAATGGTAGTTTATTGATTAACGAAACTAAATCTCCACCTTTGTGATGATGATGATGACGACGACGTGATTGTAACTGTTTACGTTTAACCATCATAGTTCTCTTTATATACCTATATATACTCCGATCACCCTATAAATACTCTTAGTTATCGGTGTTGTTCTTGACTATTTATATATTTTCAAAAAATGAAGATTACAAAACATTTTATATCTTTACCAGTCGAAAATTATGATTTGAACTGTGAACAACGTACTGATGCAGGTAAACATGGATATTTATTTGGTGGAGACTCTAAACGAGCATTAATAATCGGTCCAAGTGGTTGTGGTAAAACTAATGCTATGTTATCCTTAATAGATCATCCTAATGGTTTAAGATTTGAAAATTTATATATATATTCAAAGAGTTTACATCAACCAAAATATGCTTATTTACGTAATTTAATTCAACCCATGAAAGAGATTGGATATGAGGAATTCAACAATTCTGATGACATAATTACTCCAGATGCCATAAAGATTAATTCAATTATTATATTTGACGATGTAGTGGCCACCTCCAGTGACCATAAACCCATTCAAAGTTACTTTTCTTTTGGTCGACATAAATCTACAGATTGTTTTTACTTATGTCAAACTTATTCGGCTATACCAAAGCAATTAATTCGAGATAACGCTAATCTCCTCATAATTTTTCAACAAGATTTCACCAACTTAAGACACATCTATGATGATCATGTTAATATTGATATGTCATTTCAAAAATTTAAAGACATTTGTTCGTACTGTTGGAAGGATGAGAAGTTTGGATTTCTCACCATCGATAAAGATTCTGAAAAAGCATCTGGTGGTCGTTATAGAAAAGGATTTGATGGATACATTCATATATAAGGAGGAGAGTATATATAGTTAATTTCAAACCCAGCATGAATCCTGAACTGACTCGACGACTGGTTAAAGCTAGACAGGCGCTTCGAAAAAAGTATAAAAGTTTAAAGAATAACACAAACCAATCGCAAACACGATTGCAACAAACCTATCAGCCTATCACTCAACCGCTACAACAACTAATATCAACTATCGAGAAACAGGAATTGATTAAGCGGGAGCCATCTCCAATATCACCAAAAAAAGAATCTCTCTCTACATCATTCCACCTAAATCAATTAAGTCCAAAAAAATATCAACCAAAGCCTTCCGATTATGCACTTGCTTTCGATTCACCCCCCAAAGAGGATGTTTTCAGTTCTGATAGAGATGATAATGCGTTTGAGCCAAATAACACTTTAGGGTACAGTAGTGATGAAAATATTAGTAGATTTATGGATGAAAGTATCCGTGACCTCGGTCGAATGACCACCGACCAAGGTATCCAGCAATATTACGAACAGTTTGAAAATCCCTTACCTAGAGTGTACATAAGGGAAGGTATTGCTGACACCGAAGGACAATTTGATAATACTCTTGGAGTCTATCATGATTTGCAGCTAGAAAAATTCTCTATTGGTGATCCTCCAATTGACTTTATCGGACCTGATTTAAAAATACAAGGTATTACCTACAAAGGTACTCCTGGTCTGTATGAACTGTTATTCAAAACAGACCCCCACATTTTTACAAAAAATGATGCAAAGGAATATGTTGACATTTTACAGAGAACGAATGCCTTATACACAAAAAATAATAGAAATTTACCAAAACGAAGAATTTCCGCAAAATTAAAAAATAAATTTACTAACGCTATTCAACCGTTCCTTGGGATTCCCCTTATTGCACATAGAGAACGAGCATTTTCAGTTCCTACTATGACTACAAGACAAATAGCAGCAAAACTAAGGGGTGGAAAAGGTTTAACAATGATGCAATATTCCAATAATCCCATCGATTATAAATATTTTGATGATTTTAATGAATTGATTGATAGATTACGCTTACTTATAGCTTCAAAGCAAGCTGGCAATAATGCTCACCAAAATGAAATAGTGTCTATTGTTGAAGAACTAAGGGAAGGTGGTATAATAGCATAAAATAGATAACGTCACTTAAATTCATAATAGTACTAGCTATGCCGTTAAACAAGTTTAACCAACATTATCTCACTGCTACACATTCAAATAATAATAAGGATCATGATGATGAGGTATTACTACCACCACTACAACCACCATTTTATATTTGTCAACCTGCAGACTTTCGAAGTTTAGTAATTATTAATATCAGCGGACATATAGACAAAAAAGTTAGTAAATTAAACTATGTATTAAATAATAATAATACTGAATATACTTTTCCAGTGGGTGGAAAAGTTGTAAATATTAATAGCAACACATCACCACCACCACCAAAAATACTTTATCACAATAAGGTTCAAAATTTAAGCGTTCTCAACCAGCAATCTATAACGAAGGGTGAAAAGATTTCTATTTTTATGGGTGATGAAAAATATCCATATATTGAATTTGTGATAGAATGTCCTCTTCAAGGTGGGTGAGCTAGCTAGCGTTATTATAAATAAAGTACTTTTCATAGTACATACACCATTCCAACAATGCCTCTTAATAGATTTAATCAACACTATTTACAATCATCATCATCATCGTCATCGTCGTCTCAGTCAGTTCCAAAACTAAATGCGCAATTTTATATTTGTGACTCATTTGATTATCACGTTAAAAACATTATTCGATTGAAAGGTAAAAAGAAAACTAATTTAAATAAAGATTATTATGTGTTGGACAATGCAGGTACAGCTTTTGTTTTCCCCTTCGATGCTAAAATTGAAAGTGTTCGACATTATTCTGCAGACGGAGAGGTTTTAGTTAATGGTAAATTGTTCAAATTCCATGAAATTGGTGGTAATAGTTTTAGGCGAGGTGATAAAATCCTATTTAAATTCGGCACACCTTCTTCTATTTGCATTGAATTTTTAGTGCAGTGTCCAGTAGTGAAAAATGAGTAAAGCTCAAGTTGTACATGAACTTCATAAACCGGCAAGAATCAATTATAGAAGAAGACATGTTGTAATTAAAGGACTTAATGATCTGATTCAGGCTGATCTAGCCATTCTTGCTCCTTTTTCGAAAACTAATAGAGGATACAATTACATCCTCGTTGTAATTAATGCTTTCAGTAAATATGTGTGGGCTGAGGCTATTAAGAAAAAAACAGGTAAAGAAATCACATTAGCTATGAAGCATATCTTAGACCAAATGAACGTTCCACCTAAACATCTTCAAACCGACAACGGAACTGAATTTTATAATAGGAATTTTCAAGAGCTCATGAAAAAGTATGGTATTAACCATTACAGTACATTCTCCAATTTAAAAGCAAGTATAGCAGAACGAGTAATTCGTACTCTAAAAACTATGCTATGGAAACAGTTTAGCATGCAAGGATCTTACAAATGGTTAACGATTCTACCTAATATTGTCGCGAAATATAATAATACAAGACATTCTACTACAGGTGCCATTCCTAGTGAAATAACTGATAAAAATGCAAAGTCTATTATTGCATATAATCATATGAAAACTATTGATCCAAGACAGTCAAATTTCAAAAAAGGAGATTTTGTTCGAATTAGCAAGTATCGACATGTCTTTAAGAAGGGATATACTCCAAATTGGACTGCCGAAGTTTTCAAAATAAAGAAAGTGAAACTAACCAATCCAACAACTTACATATTAGAAGATGATAAAAACGAAGAAATACAAGGAGGATTTTACAGGGAGGAATTGCAAAAAGTTAAATATCCTGATGTGTATCTAATAGAGAGGGTCTTGAAACGAAAAGGTAATCGGCTATTAGTAAAATGGCTTGGAATGGATTCTAAATCGTGGATAAATAAAAATAACATTGTATAAAATTATTAATATCACTTTTAATGTTTAATAAAATTATATGAAATAACAACGACTTATTTATTTATTTACACATTTTAATCAACCTGCATACTCTTAATTTTTTTTTTTTCATAAACCTTACATCTATGTTTTTTATCTAATATTGGATTTATAATTTTAGAAATTTCAATAATTCGTTGCATAAACCGTAGTCGGTCACAGGCGGCAATGATCCATGATGATCCTTGTCTCCTCGCTTGTTGATATGCATATTTCCAAGTTACTAATACATGAATTTTGTTTTTTGTTTCATTAAAGTGAACAGTTCTCTCAACTTCCATTGTTGTGTGCTGCTGCCTATTCTTCATACTTCTCTTTTTTTATTTCATAGTTGTAAATCTTCATCTTTAAGTAATTGAGGATATCTATATATTAATTCTAATGCGATAGCGTATGTCTCGTTATTTAAATGTTTTATTGGTTCAATTATATTTAAAGCTGTAGTTATTGGATTTGTGGAATCTTTTATTCCCATTTGTAAAATTTTTAATGAACTAGCAAATTTCAAATTTTTTAATACTGTTAATCTATTTTCAATAAGTGGTAACATTTTCCATAACATTGAAATAGTATCAGCTCTTAGGTAAATAGAAGAATCACCCTTATAAATTTTTACAACATTCCCGAATGATATTCGTTTGAATATCAAATCAAATTTACCCATATCTAGCGGTTCCATATTCTTGTTGTTATTGTTGTTGTCTGTTAATCTAAATAAAAAGTTATCGATATCATTTCTACACGATAAAAAAATGTTCCATTCCTGCACACTAAATATAAAATGGGTATTTTTGGTTCCAAATATTCCAACACATGGATCATAATTTAAATAAGGTGATAAACCAATCTTTACATATTTTGTTTTATATGTATTTAGAGATAATTGACGTTCTCCCAAAAATACGTCATTATCTTGCAATTGATAAAAATTCATATATGTTTGTGAGTGATTCTACTACTACTAATTCTATTACTATTACTTCAACATACTATCGCTATTAGAATAATTTAAAGATATTTTCTAGTAGAAAAATATCTGAAAAAAAATATCTCATTTATTTCAAAAATTACATCATGCTCTCGAGAAATGAACAAAAATTGTATCCCCCCCACCTTAAAATAAAAATTATAAACGTTAAAAAATCGTTGAATCTAAACAGTATATTGATAAACTTCAAAGTGAATGCATCTTTAAAATAAAACTATGTATAATCAACAACAGCAGCAGCAACAACATTATCATCTAGAAGATTGTATTTGTCCAATGAAGGACCATTGGCTATACAAGCGACGATTATATCAGTTCAATGAAGAAGAACTTGCGAAGTTTCCATTGGATTATTTGATTCAAAAAGCGCAACCACTTGAGTTATTATATGCTTGGTATAAATTACCAATAGCATATCGAGACAATTTTGATTTACAAATCCAACTGCCTTGTTTTATACATTACAATCGTCCTGACTGGCAAAGTCACATCGATGGACCACCATCATCACAGTCAAAATGTCATTTATGTACCTTAGCTATTGAACAAATACATGTTTGATGTAGATGTAAATAAAATCTGTTTAATATACTATGTTTTTTATTATATAAAATAATTTCAAAGATATATTTCCCTAGTAAACATTTTAGTCGTTCCAATTGACCAATTTTACGTTTTTGACCCACCTTTAAATGATATTTTTTCAATGCTATGTTAATTAATCAATTTTTATTGATTTGTTTTCAGCAGCAGAGTTCGATTTAATTACCTCAATAGATTCATCAATTTTAGATAACGTACCGTGGTATTTGTCCATAATATTATATCATAAATATTTACAATAATAATATAACTCACCAATAATTAAATTTCAACAATTTCAAATGATGCTGCCGCATTCGGTTTACCAATGTCCACCGCTCCTCTAAATATTAAAGCGTATTTTCCCTCTCCAAAATATTTCATAAACGGTTTATAAGTTTTTGTTACCCACTGTGGAAGGAACGTTATTTCTTTTTCTAGCTCCAGCAACACCGTTTCCCCAAATTTGCTCTGAACCAATTTTGCAGAAATTATTTTCTTAGGTTCCCCCAATATTAAATCACTTAATTTTGTGGTTGGTTTCGGATCTCTTGCTAGAAGAGAAGAAGAATTTATCGCTTTTAAATCCATTTCACTGAAAATAATAATACTTTAATTAAATCATTACTAATTTAAATTCCAAGTAAAATAAAAATAAATGGAAATGTCTTACCTGTTGTAAATTGAAGGTTGATGGTGCGATCAAAAACTAGATTTTACAGGAAAATCCTGAGCTTATATATAAAATGAATCTAATTTTTTTGAATTTCAAGATGTTACCTTCAAAACAAACTATCTAATGACCTTGCATACTTACATAATAAACACTAATTTGCGACTGCATTAATTGGCTCTGGCGGATAGGATAACAGGATGGTCATAGCAAAGTATTAAAGACTCTCCAATAAATTCATTTCGTAAACTTTTCAACAATAAGATTTTTAATTACCATACAAATGTAGGTGGGTATTGGAGGTACTAAACATTTGGGGGTGGGTCTATATTTGGGGTCCTAAACATGGGGGTATTGGGGCGTCCTAAACAGGGGGTCCTAAACATTTGGGGGTATTGGGGGTCCTAAACATTTGGGCCTATACTTGGGTGGGCCAAAAAAAAGGATGGTGCTGCGTGGGGGATGAAAGGGGGTAGCTGGAATTTTTTCAATATTTCAATTAAACACTAGATGATAAGGCCTTTAAAACAAGATGTCGTTTGCTATGATTGGTTAACTTTTAGTACGAGGGGTGCTGCGTGGGGGATGAAAGGGGGTAGCTGGAATTTTTCCATTATTTCAATTATATACTAGACGATAAGGCCTTTTAAACGAGACGTCGTTTGCTATGATTGGTTAACTTTTAGTAAGAGGGGTACTGCGTGAGGGATGAAAGGGGGTAGCTGGAATTTTTTCATTATTTTAATTATACACTAGACGATAAGGCCTTTTAAACGAGATGTCGTTTGCTAGGATTGGTTAACTTTTAGTATGAGTGGTGCTGCGTGGGGGATGAAAGGGGGTAGCTGGAATTTTTTCATTATTTTTTTCATAACCCCTATGACGTCACCTATCCAATAACGTAGCGCATGCGTAGATTGAGTTTTACCCCCACTCCAAAATGAGACAAAAAGTAGCAGAATGAACCTTAGATTTTCTTATGGAGATTCCCATGTTAAAAGAGCCAAAATGAGGCAGAATCGGTGTTGCTCATTTACTAACGTGATTAGAGTCCGTGCAAGAATTGTTCAAACTATCATTAGATAAACAACTACTTTCACAAAGGCCTGGGGTGATCTCTTTGCTATTTAATTTGGGCATATTGCGTAACCATTTTAGTTTTAGCCTATAACGATTTTTCTTCAAATTACGTATGCCTAAATATGCACACAAGGAGCCATACACTCCATTGGATGAATTGTACCCACCGAGCAAATCATTCAAGACAAACGACGAGTGATTGTTTACAAAGCATAAAATTTTTTCTATTTCGGGATCTGATATACATTCCGGATTATTGTTTTCAAGAAAAAATTGTTTAATATTGCCAGTGTTTCTATTAAGAATCCGTTGGATTTTATAAATATTACAAGTTGAGGAGTTTTTAAAATAAAGCTGGCAAGTTTTCACTAATATCTCGTTATCTATTTTCAATTCCGAAAAATACTGATAAGAGGCACCAGGTACCTGTTGTAAAAGACACTCCGAAAGTTTTTTACAATCAATAATAGTTTTTCGAGGCATATTGCAAACTCAACTTTAAAGTTATCGGTAAGAAACGATTTCACTCATACGAGTACCATAAAATGCATAAACGAAAACTAGTGGCTGTACAGTGTACGTATACCTATAAAATAGTTAAAATTATTTGTTTGTTACTTTATTACTTGTAGGTAAGCGAATTTATAAATATCAATCAACAATTTCTACGGAAGATGAATGTTAAATCTATGTAAGATAAGGTTAATTGAGAAACATGCAGTGATTATATATAAAAAGATTTTTAGGTTTGCCTGACAATAATCCAAAAAAAATCGCTTTGAATCACTGGACACACACACCTCACAAATTCTAAAAATCTAATGGCGAGTGCGGGAAAGGTTTTTGTTGGTGTACATTTCGTTATTAATTTGCATGTTTTTCAACACATTCTATCCCTTTTGTTTCGATGGAAAACCGATAAGATCAGTGCTTCTTGATTCTAGTATGCTAACGGTTTTTTTTCCGTCAATAACTTCTGTCTCATCAGATTTCCATTGAAAATAAAAGGACATAATGTGCCATTACAGGCGGGGTTATGAATTTAAAAAGGCGGGAGTATTGAAAATAGTGCAATCAGAAATGAGAATTAGATGCACATTCAGTCCAATTCTCCGTCTCTGTTCTATTTATCTCAGACGCACTACATGTATCGATCGAATCGATCCACTTTTCGGATTTGTAGCATACTAATAGAAAAATCGATAGTCTGTCTCTTTTTTTCCGATGGAAAACTGATGAGATACAAATAAGTGATCGATTGGTGAAACAAAAGGATTTGTGACGCCCTCTTTGTGGGATTTGAATCTTTCTGCCTAAAATATATTTGCATCTCTACTTGTTCTTGTTAATAATAACACGTGTATTTTTCCAATTTTAAATCCCTTGCCTTTAAAATGTAAGTATCAGTATACATTGATAGTTATTTATTTATGAAGAACGAAAAGTGAAGTTTGAAAGTAGGAATTAGTCGTTAAGACTATCTAGGCCGAAAATGATTGTGTGAATCTTTAGAATCACTTTTGGTATGAGCTAAATATAAAGTTTTATTTCACACTGTAATAGTTGAACTATATTTAAAAAAAAGTCATGATACTGCTCAAATTATAATAATGAATTTTGCGGTAAGGGTAATAAGGTAGAGTTTGAGTTACTCCTATGTTGTGCATATGGCCGACATTTCAAACCATCACCTATCTAGTCTCCATGCATTGCATGCTATCACCAATCATCTGGATCGTTTGATAAAGTTTACAGATTGACTAGGTACCATGCATTTTCATAGTTTTATCCGTTCCTTAAGACAATTTCCGTTCTTTAAGATTTATAGTTATTTAAGCAACAAGTGTTTTCCCTATCTTCAAAAACTAATATTTTCGATATGACTGTATGTTTGGTTGCCTATAGGAAAATCGTATATTAATAGAAAATCGTTCATTACTGGGGGTCATTAATTAATTATTTTGTGTACATTTTAAATCAGGTCAAAAACGCACTGTCGACGGAAAAAGTTGTTATATTTTTGGGAGTGAAATATTTTGGTTTAGATTTAATGATTTTTTCGCTAAATTAGCTGTTTTCAATTTCAATACAAGTCTTAATTACCAATATAAACCAGATGAAAATGAACGAAAAAGGAAGACGGAATTAAGTAGTATGAAAACAAAATTAGTTGATAGAATTTTAAACACCTAGGAATTTAAGAGTTCATATTAAAGTACTAGGATGTTCATGTTTCACTTTATGTACCATAAATAAACGTAAGTATGAAATGAAAAAAATATATTCGTCTTTGTAAATATTTAGTATCGTAATTTTCTTTAGGGACTACTATAAATTTTGGAGGCAATTTGAAACTAAAAAAATCCCCACTTTCCACATAAATATAATCCGTGGAGATTTATTCCATAGCAACGGTTGCATAGGACATTGTGTGTCGAGGGACTTCAGAATGTCCAAAGGTATCGCCCTCCGATTTCGGTAAGTCTATGTCACTGACCCTCTTTATCAGTATGAAGTTCTTATTATTTTTCCTGCTTAAAATACGATTTGAATTTTGATTAAATGTCGAAACCTACATTTCTCGATCAACTGCTGTTGTAGCGCTTCGCTCTTTTTACAATGCTTAGGTCTCATGTCAACTGAACATTGGTAAAACCTTTGGAATTTTTTTTAGAAACACATTCAATAACGTTGATGGCTTGAGAAGACAAAAGAAAAATGTGGGCGATGTAGCCGTGCTATTGGATGGAGACCGCTACATATACTATCTGATCACAAAAGATAGGTATTTCGAAAAACCAGAATATGAAATGATTTTCAAGACACTAACAGCGATGAAAGTCCACGCCACAAGCAATTTCGTGAAGATGATATCTTTACCAAAAATTGCATGTGGCAGGGACCGAAAATCCTGGGCTGTAGTGCTCGCGATGATCCGTTTCATATTCAAAGGAAGTGGAATAAGAATTACAATTCTTTATACATAAATTTTTTGGTTGGATAGTATGGTATAACGTCCCAAACAAAAGAGTATTTTTTATTACTGTGGATTAGGCCTATTGGGGGGAAACCACCTAAAAAAAAACGCATCGAATCCTCTACCTCCTGGGTGATGTGGAAACGAGGATATTTTTAAACTGACTTTTTTGAAATGGCTTAATATTCAATTTTTTCGACCCTCGTAACGTTTGTCAGCGAGTTTTGGATATGGAATATAAAAGACTATTACATCATCAATGTCTGTGCATAATTTAAACGAGAGTCATCGATATATGGCTTTGCAGTAATAAAAAGAAAGTTGTAATTTTTTTCAAAAATACCTATTATTCAATTTTTTCGACCCTCGTAACGTTTGTCAGCGAATTTTGAACATGAAATATAAAAGACTATTACATTATCAACCCCTGTGCGAAATTGAAACGAGGGACATCGATATATGGCTTTGCAGTAATAAGAAGAAAGTTTTAATTTTTTTCAAAATTGCCTATTATTCAACTTTTTCGACCCTCGTAACGTTTGTCAGCGAGTTTTGGATATGGAATATGTAAAATTATAACATTATCAACCTCTGTGCAAAATTTAAACGAGGGACATCCTTATATGGCTTTGCAGTACTAAAAAGAAAGTTGTAATTTTTCTTCAAAAATTCATAGTTATATCGATATTATTACAGTAGCAAAATAGATTTTTTCTCAATTAATTTGTTTTTTATATTTTTTCATCCAGAGGGTTTGTTCTGACTAATAAAAAACTTAAATTGCTTCAATTGCATACTCCCCCCGTAACTGGCGAGTCCGATCGACGGTTGAGCGGTGTTGCCAGATCAATTTCCCTCGCTAGGAGCCAGGAGCTAGCTTCTCGCTGATAATATTATCACACAATTTTTATCTGTGCTATGGCTGTTGGCTACTCCAGATTCTTACAGGTAAACATGAGTTACTGTAATTGTAAAATAAAAGTCTTTAAATAACGAACTTAAAATATTCTTATTTATAGATCAGTTAGTGAAAGATTTGGATTATCTAAGTCATCATTATTCGAGTGCTTTAAACGAATGATCGCAGCGTTAAATTAAATGGCCTAGAAATGAAGAGTCACATGCAATAAAAACGAGCTGTGCTAGAAAAGGATTTTCTGATTGTATTGGGGTAGTCGATGGTTCTTACTTACAAATAAAGGCACCTAAAACAAATGGAGAGGTATATATTTGCAGACAGAGATTCTATGCAGTTACTCTGCAAGCAGTGTGTGATCACAAACTCAGATTCACCTATTGTTTTGTTGGATACCCAGGCTCAGTTAATGACCGCAGAATTTTTAGAAAATCGGATATTGTTAGAAATATTTTGGAAGATGTTGCCCAATATTTTCCAAATCCGGAATATATCTTGGGCGATAAAGCTTATCCTTTGAAAAGTTGGTGCCTTCGCCCATATATCAATCGGGGAAATTTGACACATATGCAGACCAATTTTAATACCCAATTGAGTAGAGTAAGGTCAATGATAGAAAGGGCTTTTTCATTACTAAAGGGAAGGTTTCGAAGATTAAAATATCTGGACATGACGAGAATCAATTTGGTACCCCAAACAATTTTAGCATGTTGTGTGCTTCATAATCTTTGTCTAGATAATGGGGATATGGATGAGCAATATATATTGGATGGCAGAGAAGTTGGAGGTGAAATAGAGAATCCGATCCATTTTCAGTAAGTACATATAAATTATACATAATTTTTATTAATGCTTTGAACAAAATATTAGAAAGTAGTGCTGCTTTGGTGCCAATTCTAAAAACTTCTGCTAAGTTTGAAACTAGGTATTTAACATTTTGTAGATACCAGTACCTAATGTATTAACATTTCTCTCAAAGGAATTTCACAGCTCCGAATTCAAAGTCCTAATAAGAGGATTTGCACATTACTGTTTTCTAGCAGAAATTATCTAGTTTTCTTTATGTTTTTATAAATGTTTGTTTTGTTCTCAGCATTCAGCATATATTCAAACAGGCTGTCTAGGGCTTTATGTATTCATTAAGTAGGCTTTGTGATTTTGACCTATTTCTTACTTCATATTTTTATTTCAGGGAAGTAGTAGGCATTGAAGATGATGAAGCAGGCCACTTGAAACGAGATGTTCTCGCTAGAAATATGCTTCATAGATAAATACTTTATTTCTGGGATCTTTGAGTATGAATAAAAAAATGTTTGAAACGTGTTTATTTGAGTCATTAACAAACAGAATATTCTACTAATAACAAAAAACAAAAATATTCTCTTGGTTGTTTAAACAATCTAAAATATTCTCTAACAAAAATATTCTAATAAAAAAAACAAATATTCTCTTGGTCATATATAACATAATCTAAATTATTCTATTACACATTTAACAAAAATATTCTAAATAAAAAACAAATTATCATAAAAATAATCTAGTCAGTGGTCAATAGCTCCTTTACTCAGTATACATGATAAAGAAAAACATTATTAGTTACCGTAAACTGTACAATTTAAAGTTATGGTGCTTCATAGGTACTAGTTGAAACAATATACTCTTTATTAAATGGAACCACCTATTTTTCAATTCATTTTCGGATTATAAGTATGTAAAAAAAAGTTTGTTAATGTGCAACACTTATGGTCTGAAATTAGTACTACAGGTACTGCAGACTGAAAAACCGACTATTTTTGATTAAAAAAAAAATCATGTCACCAAATAGAACTTAAAGAGTTAGGATAGGGACATGAAAGGCGTTTCCTATTTTGAACAGTTTCTACACAGTAGGCAATCTAAGTTCAAAAATCGCATTTTTTGAGATGCTATTGTTTTTTTTTACATAAAATCTGAAAATAAAAAATGGGTGGTTCCATTTAAAAGAGTTATGAAGCATTCTGTATATTTAGGCTTAACAATTTCTTATCATTTTTTTTCGTATCTGAGTAAAAAGCTTTACTGCAATCCCTGACTATATTGCTAAATCTACAAGAAAATAAATCTATCTATATTCTAAGAAAAACCAATAGTGTAATAGTTCACAGGATCAGGATAGTGAAGCAACATCCCTGTTTCTAACAAAGTCTTTGAGCAGATTTGGCTGATAAGATTTTTAAAAGAGTTGGATCACCCTTTATTCTGTCCTTCAGTATTATTTTTTCCAATATTCTGAAAGATGTTTTTGAACTCCTCAAGTGCTTCCCTCTGCAACTGTAACTTTTCTTTGTGTCGTTTATCTCTTGCCTCCTCGCTCCTTGCCTCCTTCTCTTTCAAGAAGTTTAGTAGGTCACTATTTTTGGTAGGTACTTTTAGTAGCTTTGGTCTGGACGGCCCTGGCTCATCTTTACTGGCAGATAATCCTTTAAAAGAACATTAAAATAAATTTATTAATAATATACCTATTTTTACTGTCCCTCAATTATACGTTATCCTATACCTATGGTATAGGATATGTATAATAGGGGGAAAGTATTGTAATCGCCTAAAATTTCGACCTCGAGATTTTGATTGATTTTCACGTTTTGGGGGTCCCTGAGTCTGAAAAACATGTTTTCCGAAAAATGTCTGTGCGTGTCAGTGTGTGTGTGGTAGAATTTTTCGTCCTCATTTTAGAAAAAAACGGCTGAATGGATTTTCACGAAATTTACAGCAAAAATCGAATATGTAAAAATCTAGAGCTGATTAGTTTTTGGAAAAAATCTGAGCATAGGAAGGGGGTTTAAAATTTGAAAATCCATAAAAAAAGAAGGAACAGGCCGATTCGATTTTTTTTTGGCAAAAATTGTTATTATATAATTGTTTTTTTATTTCCAAAATATTAAACTCATTGGCGTACTTTAAAGGGGATTTTAAGAGGATTTTTTGTTGTGATTTCACTAACCTTTTGATGAGGAAGCTAATGCCTTAGGATGTACATTTGGTTTGTCATTGAAAATTTCATCAATTTCATCGTAAAATTTAAACTTCAGGGGTGACTCTCCAGACCCTTTGTCACCCACACCATTTTCTTTTAAGTTTTGTGCAATTGTCTTCCACACCTCATCATGCCTAATTTTAGTACTTTTGAATTTATTAATATTTTCTTTGTATAGCTGAATAAGTTTATGCGTGGCCCCATTTGCCCAGATTGCCTTCTGTAGGGTTTCCTCTCGCTTTTCTTCATTCTCTTTTTCCTCATTTCCTTTTTGTTCATTCTGTTTTTGTACATTCCACATTTGTTCTATTTCCGAGGAGGCAAAGACTTCATATAATTCATCAGTAGCTATATTAAAACAAATACAATTAGTCGTAATTTTATGATTTATAAGATTTTGTTTCCATATACAAAGTAATACTTAGCTATGAAAATTTATAGGCAAAATAACATTTTCCACCTTACCTTTACTTTTAATGGTGGCTATTTTACCATTTAGTTTAATTATATCGAATTCCTCCATTATTCCTTATTCTTATTACCTCTTAAAAAGTACCCTCTACCAAAAAAGAAAAAGAGAACCGTATTTACCCAAAACACAAAACAAACAACAATATTTTACAACAAAATAGGTATTTACTACTTGTCATTTGTCAGAGTTAAAACCAACTCTCCTCGGATAGCAGAGTCGGAAGAGTTAACTCGGGAGTGGTATTTATTAAGTTTTTGAACGCAAAAGAGTTAACTCTAGATGACAAGCCCGTCATCTAGAGTAGGTAAATGAACGAAATAGAGTTAACTCTCAACTCGCGAGTAAGTTTATGAACGCACCCATTGAGAATGAACTGATTCTATATTTTGAGTAATTTGCTTCATTGGTGTACGCTGGTCTTGCAACTCATTAGTTGTTCGAGTCTGTGGTGATGCCTCCAGGTTATTTTCTTGCGGTGATGTTTGCATGTTGTATCTTACAATTATGTTTTCGGGAGTTTCATTTACATAATCTCTTCAAAGTTTTTTGTAGTCCTGTCAGCCTGAGAAGTATTCTCAGATTGGAATGGAAGCTTAACCTGCTGAGGTTCCCAAGGCACCAGCCCACACTTTTTAAAACCACTTTGTATCATTTTAGGTGTAACATAAGGTAAAACGCTCTGTAAAACCTTTGCGAATTCTGCCTTGCCTACTTGCTTCCCTTCATTTTTCATCCTCCACTCATGCACCTTTTGTCTCCATATGGTTTTCATTGTGTGGAAAACCGCTACGTCCATGGGCTGTAACACATGCGTTGCATTAGGATAAAGTGCCACTAGTTCTATCCCATTTCTTGCACAAAATTTACTCAATGGAAGCGAAACATGGGAGCTGTGTCCATCCATGAAGAAAATCACTGGTAGTAGAATATTTTGTTGTTGAACCAACTTGAAAAAAATATTACACATGTACTCATAAAAGAGTTCTTGGGTCATCCACCCATTTTCAGATCTGACAATAGCCCAATCTTGGGGGATACCTGCCACAATATGCTGGGGCACTCTAACAAACCTATAAACTACCATAGGTGGTGGCAACTGACCAGCTGCGTTAGCTGTGATTAGGACTGTGATATTGTCCTTCTCATCTGCTCCAGCTCCAGTATATATATTTTTGCTCCCTTGTTGGGCTAGTACTTTGCAAGGCTTGGGGTTTAAAATAAATGCTGTTTCATCTGTATTGAATACCCGCCTTGGATCATTCAAAATGCTAGTCAATTCATGTTGGTCCGTATAGCTCTTCACTTCACGAAACCAGTTTGATATATCTGCCTCTGATACTAAGCTTATACTCCTAACTAAATTCTGACTTGTTCTAATGGAAATATTTGGGTGCCTCGAGAGAAATAAATTATACCATTTACGGCCAGGATTAGCATTTCCTCCAAATTTTACATTATACTCAGTCGCTAATTCTGCAACACTACTCAGTAGTGTTTCTTTGGAGACAGGAAAACCAGCTTTGGCCATGGTGATAATCCAGTGAACTAATATGTTTTCCTGTTCTTCAGTAAATGATGTAGTAGGACCCATTTTACTTTTAGCTGGTAAGTTACCCTTATGTTTGCGCATAAGAGTAATACGAGGAACACCATTCTTTATGGATGCAGCTCTATAAGACATACCATTTCTGACATCAGATAATGCATTCAACATATTTTCCCCGGAATACTTCAAAATGTTCTTCATTCCAGCCATACCTGTAATAAAAGCATAACATAATTCCAGTGCAGTTTTTGGTACCTATAGTGGACATACCGTGTCCCAATAGTGTACATGCTATGTTCACTATAAGTTCCTGCTTCTAGAAACTATTGAAACTCATATCCAAAGATATTTAATTTGAATGATATTATTTACGCCGCAAAAACAACCAACAACCATATATCCCCAAAGTGAACAGGTCTGTTCATGATAGGTACATCAATCATATTAAGGTTCCTAAAATGGACGTCACCTCGATTGTGTGTTATTACAGCTATTCCCAAATATAATGCAAATAATTGCATTGTTCAAGGTGGCATACAACTATTTGTTGAATAATTGAATCCAAACATTAGAAAAAGAAAAAAATAGGTACTTACTCGTTAATTATTCTCTAACAATCGCGTGTAAACCAGTACAATTCACAACGACCACTGTCGTTACTTGAAAGCGGTTAGATATAGAAGGATGCAAATGGAGGACTGTCGAGAATGATGCTAGACAGTGTTGACAAATTATTTAGTTTCACAGAAAAATTTGAATATTTCTTGTTTTTGATGTTTGATTAATGTATGTCCACTATAGGAGCTATGTTCATAATTGGTACATTTACCTTAATTCAATGTCTGTCAAAAACACTTTGTCCATAAAACACACTGCTTGTCCTTAAGACACACTGCTTGTCTGTAAAACACATTGCTTATAAAAAAAAACCACTACACTATTTGTCCTTAAGACACACTGCTTGTCCTTCAAATACACCTTGCTAGTATGGAAAACACAATGCTAGTAAGGGAAAACACAATGCTAGTAAGGGAAAAACACAATGCTAGTAAGGGAAAAACGATGCTGCCTAGTCATCTTCCTCATCTGACAAATCTAAAACAATTAAATTAGTGTAAATATTATGAAAGTTGCTTGGAAACGAAGATTTTAAAGAGTTTAAACAAATATTAACCTAAGACATCCATATATACACGAGTTGGAAAACCACAATTGGCATCACATATTCAGCATTTGTACTCTAGCTGTGCCCCAGACACATCAATGGGCAACCAGTCACTGCACCTTGAGTGGTACAAGTGTCCACATTGCAACGCCACCTCAGGTTTTGGTACCATGCAAAACTGGCATCTCATCCCTAAAACATAATATAAAATGATAGCTTTGTTTTTAAGAGAAATTGTAATCTAGTTAACAAGTAAAAATGTATATATACATGTATTGGATTTGAATATGGTGCAACTAACTGCCCGCATACAAAACCTGCATGGCCTAGTTGCAACATGGCAAAGGCGACCCGTGAGGTGGCGCACTCAGACATTGGGCCATTGTGCTAAGGGATATTGTTCTTTTAGGATGTATCCGATTCTATCTGCCTCCCTAGTCACTTTCTCAGTGAATGGTCTTTGACATTTTTTTAACTCACCCATTTCCTCTGCATTCAAATGAAATTGCAGACACTTATTTCCTCGGCAATTTGGAGGTTGCTGCCTGCAGTACAAAAAATCATGTACATAAGTACAATTTGTACGGCAGCAAACCCCATCGAGTACAAATGCCCTGCAACTCATTATTTCATTTCTAAAAAATAGAATAAAAAAATAGTTAATACCATAATAAGAATAAAATCAATTTCAGAAGAATACTGAAGAATATCAATGAAAGTGGCGAAAAAGGAAATCAATTTTTGACCCGAAATGCCTTTATCAAGCCCAATAACCATGTCAAGTTTTTTTAAAATAACTACAAAACAGCAATATCTTTTAAAAAATAAACCACACATCAGTAATTTGTTAAAGTGTAAAATTATTAAAACGCTTTTACAAATTAGAAAATAACTATCCAAAGGATAGTAGATGTTGCTTCCTGGTGAACGTCTATAAAGTAATTTTCTAATTTGTGAAGCGTTTTAATAGATTTACACTATTATTTTGACATCGATTCCCAACACGCTTAATTAAATGACAATTGATACAGAAAACTGTAATCAAGTAAATAACTTCAAAAATGTATTACCTGGATGTACTAGTGAGGTATCGTGCCGGCACACTGGACACTTGAACTTCACCTGACTGGGGTCACTGCCAGTTTCAATTTCGTTTTGTATGAGGTGGAGGTAACAATCCTCACACACAAAATGGCCACATTTGGTGAAGCTACCTTTGTTGGGGTATATCTTTTTTTTGCAGACACTGCAGTTTGGGTAGTTTTTAACTGCCTTTTCTTTTGGGCTAAAATGCTTAAATGCACAAGCCTTACCCTGTGTGCACAGTCCGGTTGCCGTATAAACTCCACATACTCCACCCAACTGAAAAGTTCTGGCTGCCTCAGATGCCACAATAGTTAGGATGTTTTTGGCTCTGGATGTTTCATATGTCAACTGCTCGGATTTGGAGAGGTGCATATATATGCATCCAGTACTTCGAGTGCAACTTTTACTACTTTGGAAATTTTTGCAGTACGTGTAACTATGAATATATTCACACCAAACACTGCACTCCTTTCCCGACTTATACTTCATGCACCTAAAAAAGTAATGGTTAAAAAATCAATGTAGTATTGGTTGCAATGTTAGATTAAAGAATAATAGCGGTTTTGTAATAGTTATCCTTAATTCTTATTACTAATTATTATTCCTTCCGACATCTGTTGATGCATTCACTCTATTAAATACGACAATATTACAGGAAACTGTAATAAGATTTATTGTTTCAAGCCTACGAGGCTTGTTGTCAAAAATTCAAGATTTTTGGCTTGCGATTGGAAGTGAAGAGGGCGCTACCGTCACAATCTTTACATTTCCGTTACTGGAAGACATGTATTGATTGTGATTGAAGTTTACTCGTCAGTCTGGGATTAGAGATTCTTGGACGGACACCACATACCTTGTACTGATAAGGCGCAAATACGCCGAAACCGGTCTACAAGTTGTGTTGTCCCTTCTAATTGCAAACCAGAAAGGTTGGTTTTAAAATATCTTGTAGATATACCAACCCCGTTTGACTTTTGGGGTGTAATTCAATATCCGGCGGTGCATATTGCACGGGAAGTAGTTGTTGCTCCTTAGTTGAACGGCCACTGTTTTTGAAAAATATTATTTTTCAAAAAATTCATAGTGTTGAATATTTATAATTATTCCTTTCGACATCTGTTTATCCTTAATTCTTAGATTAATCTAAATGTTCCACTTATATTTTTTGTAAAAACCACAAAGCTGACTTAGCAAATACTTTTCTTGTAACTTATATTTTTAGAATAGGTAGTTTGTTTCTACCCTTACTTTGTGGAATTTTTCTATTCGAATTGGGGATAAAATTCAAGCAGTTTACGAGATAATAAAGGAATAGTACTTTATTTTTAATAAACAAAGTAAATTTCATGTTCCTACTTTCCAATTTCCAGCAATCCATGATTTGTTGGTTAAAAATTGAATATGAATGGCGGCAGGTCGTGGTATTTTGGAGGGCGGAGCGAATTTAAAAAATCTTGAACTAGCAAATTTCAACAAAATGATTAATTTAATATCAACACAATAATTGATCACTATTAAAAAATAGAATTTTTTTTTAGATTTGAATGCAGCAACTGTTGACAAGAGGTAACGAATCTTAAAACATCTCAAGCATCTTTGCCCATTTTTCAAATTTCAGCAATTGAAATAGTGGCTCTGTGTTAGATCAATGATTATTCAACATTATTTAACAAAAATTTTGGTTTAGTACCTACTGAATAAAGCATGGCATAGAATCTAGAGAACATGGACTCACTTAAACTACCTGTTTGAAACATCTAGTAAATAGAATAGATGGATGACAATTAATTAACGTATAAAACTTACCATTCGGAAGGTTTTGGTGCCATTCCAGCTTCCAGCTATAACATCGCCATATTTTGCACAAAAGCTGGAAAAGTATGTAAAGAAAAACTACTTTACTTTCATACCTTGTTAACCATTTCACCACCAAATTAGAAAAAGGAAGAATTCAACGGCAATGCAAATCACAGATAACATATTTATAGATAGGCATCTGACCGTGGCGCTCCCTACGACGAATTAATTTTGATGGGTGGCGTCACCTTACGAGTCGGAAAAGTAAGCTCTCACACCTTTTACATGGTTGTGGTCCTTGCTAACTGCCGAAAAAGTAGATTCCTGTAATTTAACAGATTTTGGCGGCATATTCAAAATTACTGTAATATTACTTTTATTGAAATATGGCATTTATGGTCCATTTTTTGATATTTCATTTAAAGTAACTCAACATTTGATTGATTATATTAATAACCATCAAATAGTCAAGTTAAATTAAATGAAATGTCAAAAAATGGACCATACAATGCCAGTAGTGGGAAAAATTAAACAATAATCAACCAGTTTATATATTTCATTTAATATAAAAAATACACAATAAATAAAACGTTTTTTTTTACATAATTTAATGACAAATAGGAAGAAACTAAGTATGTAAGGTAAAACGATTTTTTAAAGTAAGAAGCATTTATAAGATCATTCTTATTAACAGTGATCAGGGAACGACGCAAATAGTGAAACAGTGACCCTCTCACCAATAAGGCCTTCTGCACACGGAGCTCATAGTCATAAACACGCCAGAGACGCGTAAAAGATTCGTCATGCAGCGACGATTTGTCTACGCCTTAAAAACTGCACACGGAGCATATTGTTTTGGACGCGTATAAGATGCAACCTGCAGCGACGAACAAAAAAACGCAAATTGTTTTTGTGTGAATTTTACTCTGTGAAGATGTCAAGTGATGAAGAGGACCTTCTTTTGTTAAATTATCTTCGTAACCGCAGCCGCAAGAAAAAGAAGAATCGTAGGAAGTTTTGGGCACATCCCTATATTTACAATAATAGTAATACGAGGTTATTTATTGCCGCCAAAGAATTATCAGAAGATGACTCTAGATTCCAGACATTTTTCAGAATGTCTAAAAATACATTTAACGATCTCGTGCTAATTGTGGGCCCTGTCATTCAGAAGCAAAATACTAACAAGCGTGAATGTGTTAGTCCAGAAGAAAGAATTATGATAACGCTTAGGTAAGTACATAGTTTATTAATTCAATAGAGGTTAATTTTAGAAGAAATATTAATTATTGCTAAAGAAAAAAGGTTCATTTTCCCTAATAAAAGTTTGTAAAAGAGTGTTTGAATATGCTAGTAGAAGCAGGTGGGTTTTCCAAATCAGTAATAAATTGTGTATCCACCAGTAGAGGTAGAATTATAATTGATTGAAATTGGAGTTGATACAACATCGATCGGTGATAGAGCGGGTGTGCTGACTGTGTTGATGGAAAATCCACTTGAGCAACGTGATGCTGATGAATCGCGGTACTTATTACTGGGAGATTGATTGGTTCTTGAACGTTCGTTTGTCTGAAAATCTTGATACGTCATTGCTTGCTCTTGCTGAGTTATTAACTGTTCTAATAAAGTAAGTGTTTTTATTTTAAACGTGCGTAAATTTTTCTCCGATAGGCTTTTTACATCGGGTAGTAAACTAAAAAGAAACATTTTGCGATCATCATCTGGTGGTTCCATCGTCTTATTAACTTTTTTTTCTTTAATATATTGTAAAACAGCCTGATCAACCTCATCTTGTTCTTTTGTAATAAATTTCTTCTTCTTTCTTTTTTGGCTAGATGAAGATTCTTGATTGCGGTTAGAGGGTTCCGCTTCTGAATCATTTTTTTCATTATTTTTTCCAAGTACATTTTCGTCTTGAGTTATGCGAGAGTCGTCTCCATCTAGCTGCGTCATTGTCTCCGTGTCGGGTAACGAAATATTTCCAGTATTTTGTGTATGTTGAACAGGTTTTACGTATGGCAAAACAAACTGCATAACGTCATGCAAATAATATGTTTTTTTTGCTTTTGACGAAGATCCAGATGGGGTTGGTTTAAGGCTTCGAACAAAACCATTGCGGATGTTCTTCCATTTTTCTTTAACATCAGTCACTGCAAAAAATAAATAAAAATAAACGTATTTTTTGTTTCATATATTTGGCTACTGGATGTACATTTGCGGCCCTAGCTTTATATTTTCAAAGAGGTGAACGTACCGTCGGATTAATTATAGAAGAAACTACAAAGGTCGTATGGGATTCGTTAAAAGGATCATATATGACGTTGCCAAATGAACAAGAATGGAAGGACATAGCAAAACGGTTTTTTGAATTATGGCAATTGCCTAATTGTTTAGGAGCAATCGATGGTAAACATATAAGAATTCAAAAATATCCAAATTCCGGATCGGCTAATTTTAATTATAAAAATTATCATTATGTTGTGTTAATGGGTTGTTGCGATGCCGATGGTATCTTCACTTCAATAGAATGTGGATATGCTGGAAGAAATAGTGATGGTGGCGTTTTTCGAGTTTCGACGTTTGGTCGTTGGTTGGAAAGCAATAATACATTACCATCTTCTACCGAACTTCCGCATGACGAAAGTGGCAATAAATTCCCATATTACTTTGTAGCAGACGCCGCATTTCCAATCAGAAAAAATATTATGAGACCTTACCCCGAAAGAAATATTAATAATAAAAAAAGAATTTTAAATTATAGACATAGTAGGGGCAGAAAAAAATATAGAGTGCACGTTTGGGATGATGACTCAAAAATTTCAGATTTTTTTAACACCTATACGATGTCGAAAATACGAAACAATAATCTCAATCATACAATGTGCTTGTGTTTTACACAATTTTATTAGAAAAAAAGATGGTATCTTATGTAATGCGGTGGAGAGTAAGACAAATGAGTTTTGGTTTGCATTAGAACAATATAAATTTTGAGAGTGGTTATCTTCAATATTTACATTGTTTACATTGGGTAGAATTCGAAGATTCTCGTGTGATTGAGAGGTAGTTGGATTGTTTGAAATGGAGAATCGTGAATGAGTGGTGCTATTAGTATGAGCGTTAGTTTGGGTGTTATCATGGCATGGTCGATTGAGAGGTTTCATATGATTTGGTTGCATGTGTAGCAATGAATGATGCTTGTTTTGACAGGTCTTGCAAGTATAAGTAGACTTGCAATCACTTTGGCGGTGTCCTGGACGCAGACAATTGGTGCATAAGTTCGCACGTTTTGCCTCCGAAAACCTATTACTTATAGGTAAGTCAATAAATTTTCGGCATGAATATATAAAATGACTGTCTTTGCATAGTGGGCATGAAATAGTGTTGTTGTTATGGGAAAGTAATGTTTTACGTTCGTATTTTTGAGGTTTATCAGATACAAAAGGTTTTTTAGTATTCAATTTGAAGTCAAGAGATTCCAAAAAACGACAACGTTGAGATAAAAAAGTTATAAAATCTTGAGTTGAAGGATTATCAATATTTCTTGAGAAATGTTCCCATTCTTTACGACTATTATAGTCCAATTTTGAGGTAAGTAAATAAATTAAAATGCTGCTCCATTGGTCTACAGGTTCATTTAAGTTCTGTAAAGATTTAAAATGATTTTGAAAACTGTCCAGAAGTTTTCTTAAACTGAGATGAGAATCATCTTTCACTTGGTTGAGTTCAAAAATACATTTGATATGCACTGAAAGAACAGTTTGATTACAATCACTAAGACTAATTAACTATCACCAAATCCGTTATTGAAATATGGCTTATTAAACGTTTGTTGGTAAAAAACCAATTATTTGTTTTCACTCTATAAATAAAGAATTATTTACTATTACATGAGAATATTTTCTCATAATAATTAGTTATTAACAATAAATGTATATTTTGTTTTTATGAAAAAATGATTAATCACTAAGAATATATGTTTTTCCACCACACCGTATGTTATTTAATATTACAAAGTCATTGTATATAGTTATTACATATTCTGTCACTGTTATTCCAGATTGAATTATTATACCCATATATTTGTTCACAATGACAACATGACCAAAGCCCCTTTATTGATAATAAACAAATATTTTTTACATTTTGTTACCAATATTTATAGATTGATGTCAAAACTAGACCCGAAAAGACCCGAAAAGTTATCATGATATTAGCAGATAATGAAACCATATCAGCCTTTGGTGATTTCTGCTAATACATTGATTACTTTTAGAGGATCTTACTGGAGATAGCAACTTATTGCAGTTGATGAAATAAGAGTTGAGACATTTTTGAAAATTTCTTTGTTTTTTTAGTTTTTATAGCTATACCTATTATCCGTTTTCTACACCATTACAGTTTTTTTAATATATAAATGATAAATTGTTGTGCTTTTCTTCAAAATGACTTATACCTAGATGCTGGTAAATGAAACAACAAAACTTTTAATCAAGCGATTTATTCAAAAAGGGAACTTACATTTTATCAAATTTATATTTTGAACCCTGACTAAACGATAAATGTCAATCACAAAGGAATGATGTAATAACATTACAGTAAAGTAGTAGAGTTACTAGGAACTATGGTTACTAACCTATTATTGGTTCATAGATGTTATATATGGGGGGTACTACTAAAGTCGACACATACACCTCCGTCCGCCATTATTTTGGTGTAATATCCAAATACACCAGTTCAAGCACATACTCAGTAAACACTAAACTATTTACCAACCCCCACGCTGCCCACACTATTGCTAATATCCAAATAATATAATTACCGGCAAAAACACACACTGAAACTGAGGGAAAGATTATTATTTACGACGATACACAGCACACGTGCAAATCTAAATAAGGGTAGCTACATCACATGTGCAGACGTAAGATCACGCGCATGACAGTTTGTTGATTTATAACAAACAAGATTAACTATTAAACAATATTTTGCTCATTTGTATAACGTAGGTTTATAACAAACAAATGAACTTATTGAATGTTATAATGATACAACAAGATTTATTAACAGACACTGTACCATTTATAATAATTATCAATTAAGTTATAATTATTAATTATACTTAGTAATTATCATCGCGAAGTTGGCGTGTTAGATGATTTGTTTATTATTGAAACATTTTATTCAAAATAAACAATTATAGCAGAAACAAATCTTCTATTATTTATTAATCAAAGAAATCATCAGTAATGATTATAATAAATAAGCTTTTTCAATTATAAATATCAATACGTAATTATGAACAAATTTGACATTAACAAACATTCGATAATTATTACTGAGATTTTTCTTTTGGTGTGCGAGTGCACGATTGCCTTTTTGTTTTCGTATCTTTCCTGCAGAAGTGACCAAGCAGTAGCATAGTTATTCTTGGTTGTGGCTAAAGAGTTGATTATTTGAGCAGCTTCTCCCTGTAAACTGGATCGTAGATAATAGAATTTTTCAATTCTATTGAGTTGCGAGTTTTTCTCAATGAGCGTGATAAAAGTATCTTTAAAATTGGTCCAAGTATCATAGGATCCGCTGAAATTAGGTAGTGGTATAGGGGGGAGACGTGAACCGTACTGACCATGTGCCGATGGCAGTGCTACTTGCACTGAAGAGCCAGTAGAGAGTGCACTTGGGGCAGCCTGAGCGGCATTAATTTTGTTTATAGTCAATTTTGCATTTGAAATATAAATTTTCAAATGATTCGTATTCTCTATCCTGATCCTTCATTTCTTCATATTCATTATCTAAACAGAGTTTCTCAATTTGAATTTGGACATGCTTAAATTCATCAATCAAAGGTTCAATCCTATTTAATCGGGTGGTCAGGTCTATCAACAAAATAGGATTATTTAACTCATTGCATTTCAGTTCCAAAAAGGTTTGAAATCTATTTATTTCGTTAGTGACAGCGTCACGACGAGCTACGAGATCATTATAAATGTCAATTTTTTGACGACTGTCATCTTGATGGTTACCCCTTTTTGATTTAGGCATCTTGAGGGATAACGATACGGATTAGTTGAGAAATAAAAGTGTTACACCCACGGTAGGTCAAATTGCTACACTTATAGCGTATCGGAAGGATCGATATAGCGGTTACAATCACTTAAACACGTTAAAAAATGGCTTGATTAGCCGTTTCGCGGAAATGACCAGAAAACAGCTCGAAATGGTTCAGATGGATGCGATGCTAATTGAAAGTTAGGTTAGGTTAGATTAGGTTAGGTACCTTGTCTTTGTCAATTTGTCCTCCAGATTTCATAAAAGGATTGCTGCACAATGCTTCTTGGAATATGGATTCAATTGGGTAAACTCGAAGGCTTTACATCCGTCACGGTCCTCAAATTGATTATGGAATGGATATCCGGCTCGAATCGATCAAAAATTGGCGATACATTTTTGCAATGTCCCCTGGTAATACAAAATTATGCTATCGAAAACGCAATATTACGGTAAATAAATCGTTTTGGACAGTAGGTCCGACTTTTAGGCAGTCATTGATAGATACTCCTGAAGACGACGTAGCAGATCCGTCGAAAACGACTCTGAGGCGAGTAGTTAGGCTATCACTCTTTTCCACACAATGGTGTGGAAGATAATAAGAGGGATATATAGAGTTATGGCTGGAGATATCTGGGTTTATTTCAGACATATGTCCAAGGCTTTTATATTCTGAGATAAAGTCGCAGTAGGATTTTTTTATATTAGGATTCTTATTCAGTTTTTGCTCAATTGCAAGAAAACGTTTCAAGGCGGTTTGAAAAGAGTCTCCAAGCTGAGAAACATTGGGCCTGAGAGGAAGGCTTACAATAAATCTTCCAGAGGAATCTCGATGTGTAGAGGCTTTAAAATGGTTTTCACAGTCGATTTCTTCTTGGGAATATTTATTTTTAGATATTTGTTCGGTGGTTTCTTCGCAGTTCCAAAAAAGCTGCAAACTATTTTGAAGATCGTTGTTTGTACATTTTAAGGAGTTTGTCTGTTGATTATTTGTTGTCAGTAAATCAACTGGGCCACTTACTACCCACCCTAGTTTGGTGTCTTGTAAGATAGGATTATTTTTGCCCAATTTAATTTGGTTAGCATTAAGGAGGTTGTAAAAAACGCCTGCGCCTAGAAGTACATCTATATCGGCAGGTTTGAGAAACTCAGGGTCGGCTAGGTGAATATTTGTTGGTATATTTAAATTTGTGAAGTTTATAGAGAAGGGAGGTATTTTTTCGGTTATTTTACTTATCACCATGAATTATCATGAATTGATTTTATTTTGAGTTGAGGTCGTTTAGGAATATTGGTGCATTTTTCGCTAATTCCTGAAACGGACATTTTAATAGGCTCAAAAGGTAAGTTTAACCTTTCAAATAAATTCTGAGTGACAAAATTGGATTGACTTTCAAAACCGATATGGAGTGTATGTAGATACTGGGTAGACCATCTGCGCCAAAAGTGTTGAACCATGGATTGTAACATCCGGCTCGAAGGACCAAAAAATGTGTGGATATGATTCTTCTCTTTGTTCAGAATATTTATCCTTAGGTTATTTAAAGAAAACAGCTTATTTTAATAGCTTTTTCTATTGATTTTATTTTCGTGACAATACAAAATTAGTGGACTGTATATTGACAGCTATGTCATAACAAACTAAAAACCATGGTGATAGCACCTTAGGCTGGTGGCTATATTTAAACAGGAACTAAATGAAAAAGATTGTTCATATTTTTTTTTTTTTTTTTTTTTTTTCTAAATTGCTAAATAGAGATTGAATGCTATAAGTAATGATAAAATGATAATACTCCTGAAATCTGTCTATGGGTGTCGCGGGTATACTAATGAAGCGCCTTGATACGGGTTCCCTAGCTGCATCTGGAGTTGGGCAAGTGTTGGTGCAACTCCCCCTTGAGGAAGAGGAACCTTTCTAACTCGTTGTGTGTTGTATGCTACACCTCGATCTTTCATATACTGTTCCACAACAGGCGTAGACACTGCCGCTATAGAGGTGTCTGACTTGACAAGTTCATACTGAAGGAGGTCGATAATTGTACTTACAGGATTGTGAGGTGTGATAGAACCCAAGTTGTAGTTCCTCCACGACTCCCCCCCATATATCTTTTGGTAATAGATGGCTGCACATGCCAGGTCGGGGTATGCGTTTATGTCCAGCCGTGAATTATGTGGCTCCATAAAGCACAAGTATCTGGGTTCAAACCCTTTGTTTGAGCAGTACGTTTCTAGTTCTTCTTTTGTTTTCTTCAATTTGATGTACTGTTCTATCACTTCAGACAGAAGGTTTGCTTCTGTCTTCGGCCAATCTCCAAACTCCAGGCATTTAGTAAAGGTGGTCATGCCGTAGTGATCTAATACTAGGCGAATTTGAGATTTTAATTGGGCAAATCCAGGAAGATCTGATCGTCCCATGTCTCCGATGAAGAAGTCACCCAATACTTTTCTGAAATCAGGTCTCGTTTCCATAAACGACCCCAAGATAGACACTTCGTATGAAAAGTCGAGATCGATTATCGACGGATCATGTTCAATACTTGAAAACAAAGCCTTCAACCGTTTTTGCGACCAGGCCCGAATATGTTGTATGTCGCTTCCAGCTTTTGTGATTCTGGCCATACACAAAAAGGCGTAGGCAAGAGTCACATCCTCGTCAGGTGCAGTTCCGAAATAGTCAAGCTTGGCTATCAACTCTCTTCCTGGCAACCATAGTTCCACAGTCTGCCCAATTACCATGTGTTCGATTCTATTCAAGAATTTTTTGTAGGATGCCGAGTCCATGGTGGACAGGAGAGCACTTATGTAAGTATTAATGATAACACTCCTTGTGGATTTATCGGTGATCTGTTGAGTGATAGGAGGCTCACGCCCCAATCAGTACATTTCTGAGGTTAGAAGTATATTGTTGGCGTATGTGCCTCCGATCACGATTGCTGCTGATGTTTTGGATTGGTGTTCCCTAATCTTACTGGCGTAGCTTACATCATTAAACGCTTCTTTCCCGACAGATATTTTGTGTTTGGTCAGGAAAGCAACATCTTCTGCAGCATCAAATGTTACCTTTTTGTAAAGCGATGCCCCCAACGGTTTCCTAATTACCATCATGAAAACGTCTTCTGTCAAGTTTATCACATCCTTGGACCCATCGTTGGTGACTCGACAAGAGACGACTATTGACTCTCTCATTGCTCCTTGAACTCCTTCTACATGGTACGAGTATTGGATAGTTGCTTTTGTCTCTTTAGACACGTTGTTAAGAGCAATCAGGGCTTCTTCTGTGACGATGTTCAGAGTTCGATTGATCCAATGTCCTTACCAGTATTATCAAGATAATTATTGTTCCTTCATATCCCTACATCTGAATTACATCCAGAGAAAAAGTAGTAGATAACCAAGAATTCTACTAATTTTGAGAAAGTAACTTTTTTACATAATATCAAAAGTACCGCCAATCTTAGGTAGAAAATCTTCTCAAGACCTAGTCAGAGTAGAAAAACTTTAAGACATTCAAAAGAAGGATGATAAATTTAAAGGTCTAGGATGCATTAAAAAATATATCTACGACATAGATTTGATTGAAAATCACAAGCTTAATATACATATCTCATGTAATAAGAAATGACATAAAGGCAGAGTTAAACCAAATGGTCGAGTAAGGTGTAATAAAACCTATAAAAGTACCTACACCTGCAGTCAGTCCCTTGGAGATAGTACACCAAAAAGGTGAAATCAGTATCCTTCTGAAGTCAACAAAAACATTTTAACAAGACATTATCCTTTAAAAAAACTTAATGAAATCTCCAGCAGAATGGTTTTGTCTTTTGCATGTAAAAAGAGGTTTCTGGCAAATTAGGGTCACTGAAAGAACACAGAAGTATTTAACTTTTGCTACCCCTTGGGGAAGATACAGTTTTACCCGTTTATGCTATGTTTGGCATCAGCACCGGAAGTATACTAAGTAATCATGTCTTCTCTTCTGGAATATGGAAAATAATACAAAGTTTTTATGGACGTATTTGCAGGAACAAAAGAGAAGCTACGTGAAATTGCAGCTAAAGTGCTAAAAATACTTGAAGAAGCAGGTATACAACTGAATAAATAAATATGTGTATTTGAATCCAGAAATTCTTAGGGCATCATTATCAGAAGAAGAACTGTTAAAGTGACTACCATCAAGAACTCGAAAACACCAAGAAACAAGACAAAGATACAGAGACTTTTAGGGATGGTAACATATCTTGACCAGTTTATAAAAAATAATAATATGTCAAAGCTGACAGAACCATTACGAAAGTTATTGAAGAAAAAAAAACGTAGAATTTGAATGGAGTCATGAGCAAGATTATGCTTTTTGGTTTTTATTGTTTATTGTGGGACTTTTACTTTAAGAGACAATGTCAAGAATATGTTTTGTGAAAGACTGTAATGTGAGGTGCACACGGTAAGCTTTATCTTCATTAAAAAACATGTTTCATTAAATAGAAAGTGACAAAAGTAGTATTTATTCTTCCACACAACTTTGAACTTCCCAGCATCATTGTTGAACTACCAAGATTTATTTTTCTTCATGTTTGTCATTTAAATATGTAAAAATACGTTTCATTTATTGTATACTTTTTTTAATCAATAAAATATATGAACTTGATGATTATTGCTTTATTTTTTCAAATTCAGACATTATATGATCCATTTTTTGAAATTTCATTTAATTTTACTTGACTTTTCATTGTTATTATTGTAATATCAATCTAATGTTGAGTAATTTTAAATGAAATATCAAAAAATGCATCGTAAATGTCATTTTGCAGTAAAAGTAAAATTACAGTACTTTTGAATATACAGCAAAAAACTGTAAAATTACAGGAATCTTCTTTTTCGGCTGTTAGCAAAGTTCAAAACCTAATTTGTGCCAGAGGTACTGACGGGACTCTCAAGGTAGCGCCACCCGTATGAATAGAGGGCGCCACGGGTCAGTTTCCCATCTATAAGTATTTTTTTATCTATGGATGCAAGTTCGAAGAGTGTTGCAGCTGTACTTATGCAAGAAAATCAACCAGTAGCATATGCAACTAAAGCACTCACGAAGTTTCAAGAATCCTATTTCCTGATGGAAAAAGAAGCTTATGCAATTAAATTCGTATGTTATAAGTTTAATGAGTATATTTACGGAAAACAGCTAATTATTGAGACTGACCACGTCTCTAGAGGTAGTATTTAAGAAGCCTATATACAATCAGCACCTGCAAGACTCAAAAGAATATTTTTTGACAAAACACAGTATTCTCAAAAAATCATAAACAAAAAGGTACATACTACCGATTGATGACATCCTTAGTCGTGATTGCCAACTAGTGATGTAACGAATGTTGGATTTTTGATTTCGAATATTTATCTTCAACATTTGCAAATTCGAATATTTTAAAATTTCAAAAAAACGCGCGTAAAATGTTTGACGGGTTTGACGTTTATCTGAACCTACGGGGCATCGGTGAGAGGCGAGGAAACATGGCGCTTATTATCTGTCAAAAACGTACAAATGGCGTACTGTACCTATTTTATAAAGTAAAACTGAAAAAACAAAGGTCACTGACAATACCAACGCCAAAGGTTATACAGATTGTGTAAATCCTTATCGAACCATCGTATTACACAAGAACGACAGAAAAACAGCTGAAAGAGAGAGAAAGATAATTATGCGCGGTCATCGAGGCGTGTATTTAATTCCAGCTAGGGTGTGGGTTTATCCCGATCCGATAGGCGACTGAATTTAAGATCGCAGCGCCAAAACGGTCGAGAACGGAACTAAATGAAAGTACATTGTCTTTTTATTGTTCAATTGTTTATGTGTAAATTATCCATTCTTTGGTGGTGATTCAAGCAAAGCAGACTGCAATTTTAGCTCTATTTTTTTATTCCAGTTAATTACAAGTGCCTTTTCAGCCGATATCCGTTCGATAAGGTATGTTTCATTGCCTGTAATAGGTATAATTTAGTGATTTTACTAACTATATTTTGAGGTTATTTTTTCGCAAATTAACTATTCAATGAATAATTGTTGAAAAACTGTTTTTTCTTTCAGTGTTATCAATATGAGATTGAGTCTCTTAGAATATATGAGATATATTGGGGGCACGCATTCATCCAGATGTGTATATGAAGGAGAAGAAGTCCTCAATGCTGGACATGTAATCCTGTGTGGGAAACTCAACTCTTCCACATCGGAGAAATTGAATTTGTGTGCCCTATGTCTCCAAACTAGTGCCCTAACTTCTGATTCTCATCAGATAAAAGGAATACTAGCTTTGGATAGAAATGGGCACGTCCAAATTAAAGAAATGTCCTGCTCCTGTAAGGCTGGTAACAGTGGAAGATGTAAACACATTTCAGCTGTTCTGATCAAGTGTTCAAGGTGTGTAATGTTATTCTGTACAAAAGTATGGTGATACTAGGCTAATACTGACTCATATTTTTAATATAACTCACTGATTGTATGTTTTTATGAATGTTTATTTTGTTTCAGGAGCGATCTCCAAGAATTGGAGTTGATTTGTCAGACAGACCTCAAATGTGTTTGGAATAGGCAAAAACATACCACAAGAGAAAAATATCGAGCTGTTCCTATAAAAAATATGCCATGTTTCACGAAGAAAGTTGAGGAACATGTGAACATATCACTTTTTGATGAAAAAGAAATGTTGAATTTTTTTATTGCTAAACTGCCAAATTCAGCAATATCAAAACATAGGTATATTGAAACCTTACAATTTTAGTCATACAGCAAAATAATTGATATACTTACCACGAATTCATTCATAAAATATTTTTTGTTCATCAGTGTAGGAAGAAGAAGTGTTAACGAACAGTTTGAGATGATCCTCAGTGGAGTAGAACAATCTGCACTTCACTTCACTGCAATTCTTGACCATTCATGCCAGTCAGTTTTGATGATGGAATTACATTCCATCGAAGTCGAGAATGATAAAGATTGTTGTAAAGAATATTGTACTGAGACTTATGATCTTACATCAGACAATGTAGTAATTGCAATAATTCAACAATCAAAAGAATGGCATCAACAAAGGCAGTTTCGAGTGACAGGTTCTCGAATTTATGAAATATTCACTTATTCTGGAGGAGACTGGGAAACAAAGTCAATCAAATATTTCTATCCAAAATCATTCACAAATAAATTTGTAAAGCATGGAATCAAATATGAAAGTGAGGCAAAGGACACATTTATTGCTACATCTGGTCTGGAGGTGATAGAATGTGGCATGGTTTTATCACATTCAAATCCATGGCTTGGTTATTCCCCAGATGGTGTAATATTGGAGAATGGAAAACCAGTGGCTTTATTGGAAATTAAATGCTTATATGAAGGTATGTTTCCCTACATATTATATGAACATAACAATAATTAGTGTCTTTTATAGGTGCATCAAAAACAGTCAAAGAGGCGATGGAAAATGCCAAATTTCTGAGAGAAATTAATGGTGAATATTTTCTAAAGGAAAATCACAAATATAATGGGCAAATCCAACTAGGAATGGGTTTACTTAATGTGGATAAATGTTATCTAGTGATATATGCCTCATTTGATAAATCTTTGGCAATAATTGAAGTTCCTTTCAATTATGAATTTGCATCGAAACTTCTGTCAGTTACCAAAAAAAAGTTTTTTGATAACATGATCCATTTTTTATGTGAAAATAGAAAATAAAATTATAATATTGAATATTGGACATTGTAGTGTTTTATTTATACCTTTAATACAAAATTACATAAACAATAGTAAAGTGAAAAGTATCACAATTCAATATGCATAACCAAAAAAAAATCCAAATTACAACGAAAATAAAAAATATATAAATATAAATAAATAAAAGTTTTGTTATAAATTCCACTATATAATTATTGTAAAATATATAGGGTAAGGCATCTGCCTTATAGATATGGTGCCCCACCCTGTATGTATAAAAATTATTTATATATAGATATATATTTTACAATCATTATATATAGTGGAATTTATAACAAAGCTTTTATTTATTTATTTTTATTATGGACACATTCCACAAAGTCAGGTTATTGACAATTCTAAAAAAAAATATATATATATATACATTAATAAAATTGACTCAAAACTTGGTTATACCAAGGTTAAAATTTTCAATGTTTGGATTGATCAAATTACAATAAAATCTTAAAATTAAAACAGTAACTAGTCACTTAAAAATCTATTATCTGCTAATATGGGCTGTGACAAGTTAGTGATTCCACATGCAATTATGAAAATGTCTTTTGCTTTTCCAACTAATGACCAATGTAACTTGTTACTCAAGATTTTGAAAATTTTTATACGTTGATTAGCCCTCTCAATGTGAACTCTAGCAGCAGCTATTTTGGAATTGACTATTGCTTGTTCAGTACTCAATTGTTTTTGATTTTGTAAAAATGGTGGTCGAATCAATTTAATCTTGAAGCGCTCACATATATCATCAATCAAAAAACCTTTATCTACCATTATAGCATCTTTGGAACTTTCCAATTTGAGAATCAAATTACTTTCTTCAAATATAGTTTTATCTGAAGCTCGTCCACCATAAGGCTCACTAATATAAGTAATAATACCCCCAGGGGATACACCAGTCATAAATTTTATAGTAGTATTAGATTTGTATTGTGAATAGAATCGAATACGGCAACATAGGCACTTGGGTTTCTGAATTGTAATTTCAGTACAATCTAATACCACCCTTACAAATTCAAAACATTCAAAACACTTTGGTAAATTTTTTTTTATCTCAATGGAGTCTGGGAATATTATTGTCACACTCAAAACCTTACTTAAAATTGGTAGCATTTCAAAAATATACTTCTTACAAAGTTCATGAGATATTCCAAATAATACAGACAATGTAGCATAAGTCATATCACATTTCAGTTTGACTAATAATAGAACTATGCGCACTTTTATACTTAATCTATGAGATCTCTGATCACTATACACTAGTTGCACTGCTTCAACTAATGTTTCCAACATCACTAAACTACTAAGTCCTGTGAAGCTATTGAGGGCCATATCAGTTGCAAAAATGTCACGTAAGGTATACATTTTTGGCGTATTTACTTGGACTCCTATGTCCCGGGAAGTTGTAGGAGGTACCTGTTGCAACTGCAGTGCTTCAATAACCTCAGGCTGTTCGGGCTCCTCAGTTTCAAGAAATTCATTTTCCTGAATAGACTGTTTTGGCTCCTCAGTTTCACAATCAGACATTTCAGGAATATTTTCCTTTAAAGCATTCCTTTTTCCAATTCTCTCAAGTCTACCCACTTCTATTTTACTGGTAGATTGCTCAGCTTCATATTTTTGAAGAGGAAGTTTTTGAGAAGGAACTGCAATCTTCTTTAGATTCCTTCTTTTGGAACAATTTGCCCCTGAAAATGAAATGTTTATTATGAAACTAGTATTTAAAAAAAGCTATATAATTTACCTCGATAGGAATAATCATTGTCTGTGAAATGCAGTGAACAAACTTTCATGTATTTGGACACTGGTTTGCCAATTTTTAGTTTCAAAATCCAAGCTTTTTGTCTGTCAATCATGACTCTGTTGCCCAATTTGGTCTCCATCCAAACACGCTCTTTGCCTGCTTCAGGAAATAAATGGAAACTCAATTCAGGGTTTCTTTTGGCCCAAGAAGTACACTGAGGAACTGAACAATAATGATTCGACATATTCAAACGGTTTTTATGCAGATACAATCACAAATACCACTAAACTTTGAATCAAACACATGTAAACTATATGCAAACACAAATGTAAACAAACTTCTGATGTACTTTCATGTAGTTACATTGAATATCCGCAAGAGGGCGTCGCGCTTATATTGAATTGCCTATACATGAACGATACCAACAACTTAACCATGAAGGAGTAATCGTCACACTACTTTGGGTACCCTCTCATGTCGGAATTGTCGGCAACGAATTGGCAGACCGCACAGCAAAAAACGCAGCAACATCTAATCTTCCGGTAGAAAAAGTTCATCTGTACCAAGACCTAAAAAACTTCTTTAAAAATAGCACCCACTCACTATGGCAAGAGCACTGGAACAGAACCCCTTCAAAATTACATGAAATCCGTCAATCCGTCAAGCCATTCTAGCTCCCTTCATTACCAAGAAGAGATAAAATAATTATCAGAAGACTACGAATTGGACATACCAACGTCACACATTGCCATCTAATGACTTCAGAACGTCCTCCTTTATGTCATCATTGCAACACCATTCTTTCCGTCAAACATATTATCACAGATTGCCAACAATATTCAGAAAAAAGAAGACAATCAGAACTTTTGGACACCCTAACAGAAATTCTGAACTCTCCGGACCAAATACGCAGTGTTTTAAATTACTTAAAAGACATTAACTTCAGTACCAAAATGTGATCAGTTCTAGATAAGTCAACAATGTAACTATTTACTTTATCTAAAAATTGACTCTAATCTGTCATATTTAAACTGTAACTGTGTCAATGGCCTCTGAAGCTGAGACACATTAATTTAAATAAAAAAAAAAATATATATATATATATATATTGCATTGTAGTCGTTCGTGGCTTCCGTATATATGACCCTTGTTGGCATCCTCCCAATATACACCATGTATATTAAGAAGAATTTCAAGATACTTATAGCGACTTCAGTGGCCTCTGTAAGTTTGACAACATTGTTCGGTTGGAATTGCGTGAAATATTACTAGTTTTTGTAAAAAAACAGAAATACTGAGCTACTTCCATGTATACATAAAGGTTGTCTTGGCATCCACCATATTTTATATTAGGAACAAATAAATAAAATCATTAACTTGAATCCGATTGTTTTTATTTTTTAATATTGAATCGATCTTCTACATAGGTACAAATTAAATTTTCAATTATTTAATTTTCACTTTTAATTTATTAAGTGAATACGATAAAAGAACTTTACTGAACATAACATTAAATAATACATTTTTCTTATTTTTTTTTGGGAATCAAACCACAATACTGTTTTTTTATTTTTTATTTCGATGATTCGTTAGCGTTCCAGCTACCGTTGTCAAGATTAACTAGTATAGAAATAATTTTTTGGTCCCTATCTCACACAACGAAAAAATTTGACAACTAGACAATCAATAATATTTTAAAGTTTTAGACTACAAAACTTTGTTGTCAAATTTTATTAAGGTCCATTCATAGTAGATCACACCTCTGGGGAAATGTGAAATAAAATATTTTATTTTATGACATTCTAACGATATGTAGTCCACTAGAAATGGAATCCAGTGAAGGGCACGTTCCAGGAACGGTTTTTATTGGGATAGCGCTTTTTTTCGCTTATTTTGGAAATCTTGTTAATAAAAACTCGTTTGTTGTTACTTTTGTTGTGTATGATTATTTTTGTTATCAAAATATGTATAACTCCGTTTGGTGATTTTGTGTATTGAAGTGTGTATCGATTAACAACCATTCCAAAGATAAATCATAAGAAAACCTGGATAAAAACTTATGATGCTATCCTGATAACGCAGGTAATTGATTATTGGAAATTTCTCTTTCTAACATTGGTAACCAAATTAGACTATCTTCTATAAGTTCCTTGTGGCATTACTTATTCTTTTTTCTTATTTTTTTGGGAATCAAACCACAATAATGTTTTTTTATTTCGACGTTTCGGTAGCGTTCCAGCTACCGTTGTCAAGATTAACTATTTATAGTATAAAAATAATTTTTTGGTCCCTATCTGACACAACGAAAAAATTTGACAACTAGACAATCAATAATATTTTGAAGTTTAAGACTACAAAACTTTGTTGTCAAATTTTATGAAGGTCCATTCATAGTAGATAAAAAGATAAATATTTCATTTTATGACATTCTAACGATATGTAGTCCACTAGAAACGGAATCCAGTGAAGTGCACGTTCCAGGAACGGTTTTTATTGGGATAGACTCCATTCGGCTGAAATACTAGCTACACATTTATCTGCATTTAGTTGTATTAAAGCACTTTCTTTGATTTTTCGTCTTTTATTATTGGGCTCTTATTATTATTATTATTATTTTTGTCGAATCCCATTGAATTTTATTTTATGTTAATCGATACACACTTCAATACACAAAATCACCAAACTGAGTTATACATATTTTGAAAACAAAAATAATCATTCACAAAAAAAGTAAAACCAAACGCGTTTTTATTAACAAGATTTCCAAAATAAGCGAAAAAAAAGCGCTATCCCAATAAAAACCGTTCCTGGAACGTGCACTTCACTGGATTCCATTTCTAGGGGACTACATATCGTTAGAATGTCATAAAATAAAATATTTTATTTCACATTTTACCAGAGGTGAATTGACAACAAAGTTTTGTAGTCTTAAACTTCAAAATATTATTGATTGTCTAGTTGTCAAATTTTTTCGTTGTGTCAGATAGGGACCAAAAAATTATTTCTATACTAGTTAATCTTGACAACGGTAGCTGGAACGCTACCAAAACGTCGAAATAAAAAATAAAAAAACATGATTGTGGTTTGATTCCCAAAAAAAAATAAGTAATGCCACAAGGAGCTTACAGAAGATATGAAATAATACGATGTAAAAGATGCAGTCAAAAATATTCATAAGTAACAAGAATAGGCATGATGACTGATTTTGGAAAACTGCTCCACGATGTTTTCACATATATACTTTATCTACAATAAATGTTATTTCTCCGAGAAAAAAAGTTTTTAAAGGAGAAATTTATCTTTTAAAAATGCATTTTAAATTCTGCGCCAAAACGCAAGAATAGTAATGGCGTCTGTCTGTGACATCATCAATTCGTAAATACCATTTATAGGTGATCTGTGTCATTCTTAGAACATAAAAGAGACTGTTTTATGTCATTGGTAAAATCGGCAAACTTCAAACATTTGACAGCTTTCAGGTTAGAACCACACAAACAAAGGAAATTCAAAACAGAACAGATGTTCGGACCATAGATGGTTCGGACTTATCTATGGTTGGGACGAAAGACACAATATCAAGGTCAAATTTGCGAAAGTACGACGTCACTCTCTTCTGATTGGTGTTTGAGCTAAGATGGCGCATTGTTAAATTTTGTGCTTATATTTTTACTAAAATATTGGTCATCACACATGTAAAATGAAAATGAGTAATTTTTTTAGAATCTCTGCATCATATATAATTATATCAAAGCAATATTTTAGTGATTCTTAGTGAGTGTCATCATGCCTATTGTGTAAGGTATGATGTAATGTTTATTTAGACGAGCAAGTTTTTCTTGCAGAAGTAACTTTCAGCAATAAATGCTCGTCTGAACGGTACTTGCGGAAGTAAAATTTGCTGGTAAGTACTTTGAGAATCCGTTTACACGAGCAAATATTTCTGGAAGTAAAACTTGTCAGTCTAAAAAAATTGCTTGGCCACCTATATAAGTTTTTATTTGTCAGACTAAAGTGTAGCATAGTAAATATTGGAAAGTATGCCCTTTCTAACTCCTTACAGTCCATCGGAATTAGAGTAAAAAAGGGACTTGGGTCGACATTTTTAGTACCGGTAGAGACCCGGCAAAATTTGAAAGTTTTCAAATCCAAAATACTTCATTTATAACCCGCAGTGATAAGAGAGTGTGATTTTTAATATATAGCCCTTTTTGCCGATGTTTGTAGCAAAGTCATTTAGCCGTTAGAGTGCGTGGAAGAATATAAACTGGGTGTAAACGGGTCATGGGTACCCCTATAACTTTTAAACGACCCGACAGATTTATTTAAAATTTTGTTCAGTTATATTAGAGGTAGTTTTGAATAATCTGACGTGACAATTCAAAATGGCTGACTTCCGGTTTTACCACAAATGAATCTAAAGGTAAAAATTTAAATGGAACACCCTGGGTTATTTTTCCATGTACGGGTTCAAATACATGCTTGTCATTGCCAAATGTCACACATCTTCCAAATTTTTTATTTTATACCTACAAGGCGGTTGTGACCTCATTCAAATCACCATAAAATGAAGCAGAATCACATTAAATATATTAAGTTTTTAAAAAAATTATTTGTTTTTTTTATTTACGATTAAACGTCTTCTTTGGAAAAACACTCAGACCCGTTCGATTTTGTTTTCGAGGATGACACAAAATTAGCAAAAAACACGTTAACACGTGCAGCCCCCTAGGCGGGGGTGGCACCATTGTATGAAATTCGTGGATAAAGAATCTTTTTTCCAGTCATCGGATTGCCGCACTCGCCTGACGGCTCGTGAGGTAAATTTTCCCATTCGTAAAAACAGTATAGTAAGTTAATGAAAAAAAGTTGAAATTTGTTTTTTTAATGAATGGCATAGTTTAAAAAATATATTTTTATCTCAGCGACTCAGATTCAATTTAAAAACAAAAATGAGAGAATAAAAATTATTATAGAAATTCGTGTAAAATGGATAAAAAATAATCGATTGAGAAATATAAATAGAATTGGGTATATATTCCTCTTAGGCCCAGCTGTGTAAGGACTTTATATAAGGTTCGTTCCAAGCTACGATAAAACACCGTTCTGGAACCGTTTTGGAATCGTTAGGGAATTATTTATACGCAGGCGCAAACTTTGCACCGTCCCAGAACTGTTAGAGGCTGGAACGGTTTTAGGCGTACTTTATTATCGTTTTGTTTATCTAATAGTAACCTCACTTTTTTGAATATATTTTTATAATGGTTGGTGTAAAAGGAATTCCACCTCATCCTCACTGGATTCTTCCGATAAAAAATCGCTGTCTCCTTCGCCTTCCATGGTATTTCCTGAGTCACAAATAGTTAATTCAATCACATATTAATTTTTAAGGGAGGTTTATTACCTTTTTTATAACGTTTTACCTCTTCGTTATTATGGTTAATAACAAAATTTTTGATTTCGGATAATAGACGAGTTGCGAACAAACACGTCAATCTTTAAAACAACAAACTTTGAGAACAGCTGAGAAAATATTTACTAACAGCGCATGTCAGTCCTCACAGTTCCTTCTTTCGATCGAGTATCGAAATTACCGTTCCGTTGCGGCTCTAGAACGATCACAAAATGGTTGGAACGCAAATAGAACCGTAATATTACGGTGACGTTTAGCTTTGAACGGCACTAACTATATGCACTTGCGCAGTGCCGTTCTCGAATGGTTCTTCGCGAGGTTGGAACGAACCTATACATTTCATAATTAAACATTGAATGTCTTCATATTTTAACATAAATTAAATTGAAATTTTGAACAAATATAAATTAATAGAGAATCCTAATATACAAGTGTTTTTTAATTATTACCTACTAGAATATATAATAAAAGGGTCTGGTAGAAACCGGCCCAGTAAAGTGTACGCCTTTCGTGGCATCCAATATACAGAACATATACATGCCTTCCATAATTGTAAATGACTATTTAAATCATCTAGTCTTTTTCACGTATTTGTATGTGTTAAAAAAGATATAATATGCCTTTGCCAGCGAAATCTGGTAGTGAGTGGAAGTAATACCCACTCCTACATAATATTTGATTTATATTTTTCAGCGATTCAAATGATTTTTCAACATATATTACAGGAAACTATATTAATTTTTATTCTTACAATTTTTTAATTTAAGCTGATTCGCCGAGATAAATCTAATTTTTTTTAAGAATTTGGCTTCTCAAAAAACTAAATAATGGACATAATGTAACCATTCCCGAAATTTCAACTTTAAAATTTTTTCTATTAAGAAGTTACTTCCCGACTTAATATTTGATTTACATTTCTCAAGCGATTTGAATGAATTTAAAATATAAATCAGATATTACTTCCTCTTAATAAAAAAAAATAAAAATTTGAAATTTCAGAAAAGGTTACAAAATATTGGTTCTTTAGACGGTGTATGTGGGATATACAGGATGATTTCAATGTTAAAAGTTCTTTTTAACTGTATTTTTTTTTCAATTCTTATTTTTTTCAGTTAATTTTACTACACACAGTTAACTACAGTTAAAAAAGAAGTATTCACTTTATGATTACATTGTATATTTCTATCCTCTGTCATTGTTTTCGTTTAACTCCAGTCCATTTTCTAGTATACCTTCCATTTTGAACATTTTAAACAAGAAAATAAAAAAAAGAACTCCTAAACAAATCGATTTTTATTCTAAGGGGAGCTTTTCATCATAACTTCATTTTCCTCCCCGCCGACTCTCTAATCAATACAATTTAAATAGGGATTGTACCAAAAATGACACATCATTAAAAATGTAATTTTATGAGGAATTTAGCATTACAACTGTTAATTGCTCTATTTTTGAATTTAGCGCCTCTAGAGAGATAAAGAACTGTTCACAATAAATTTTCAAATTGTGACACTTCATTTGAAAGCGAATTTTATTAGTAATCGAAGCCCAACATGACAAAACATAATTGAATGAAATGTCAACTTGAATATTTGTATGTTAAGAAATACATACAGTGTGGCCCATTTATATAGGAAACACCCCTGTGAAATTTGAAGTTATTATTATTTTTTAAATGTCAAGTAACAAAAGATCTACTTTGGGACAAAATTTAAAATGTTAGGGAGCACTCTGCATCCAACGGCGTATTAATTTTTTTTAGTAAAAAATCGTTAATCACAAAGTAGTCTTTTATTACTTGATAATTAAAAAAATGGTTGAAATCGGTTAATATCTTAATATTTAACAGGGGTGTTTCTAATCTAATTGGGTCACACTGTAGGTAATCAATTTAACTTTAATCACCCGAAATAAGAAATATATGCTACGCATTAAATTACTAATAAAATCAGCTCTCAAATAAAGTGCCACACTTTATAATGGTAACCGTTTTTTTTCATTCCGCTAGAGAACGCTAAAATCAAAAGTAATATAATGAAATAAAATAGATCAAATTTACTACTTATTTATAAAGTATGCCTGAAAAAGTTGGCAACATACCAGTAATCAAATATTTAAATTTCTAAAATATTTTTTGGTATACAGCGAAAATAAAACATTACACAGCCAAATAATCAAAAATTATTTTTGTGGCTGTGGAGGTCAGTACATGTTTACCATATGTTTTTAGGGTCGTTGATACCATTTTGTGTGACTGTGCAATGTCTTATTTTCCCTGTATATCACTAAATATTTTATAAATTTGATTATACCTACAGGGTGTTGAGAGAATGTTATGAAGAAAATTTAATGGCAGATTCTACATCTAAAAATATGAAAAAAGTTCATATAAACATGAGTCCGGAAATGCTCAGTTTTCATGATACAGGGTGTTTAAAATGTTGAGATATTGAAATTTAGTCTTAGTACACGCAAATATATCATGAAAGGTTATTATTAAGTTATTATTTTTTTTTGGTCAAGTAACAAAATATCTATTTTGGGACAAAATTTAAAATGTTAGGGAGCACTCTGAATCCAACGGCGTATTATTTTTTTTTTTTTAGTAAAAAATCGCTAATCCCAAAGTAGTCTTTTAGTACTTGACATTTAAAAAAAATAGTTGAAATCGGTTAATATCTTAATATTTTATAAAGGTGTTTCCAATATAAATGGGTCACAATGTAGGTAACCAATTTAACTTTAATCACCCAAAATAACAAATTTATGCTACGCATTAAATTACTAATAAAATCAGCTTTCAAATAAAGTGCCACACTATATAATGGTAACCGTTTTTTTTTCATTCCGCTAGAGAACGCTAAAATCAAAAGTAGTACAATGAAATAAAATAGGTAAATTTTACTACTTATTTATATAGTATGCCTGAAAAAGTTACGCATTATACGAGTACCTCTACCGTCTTATGAAAAATACGACTACCACGACACGAAACTGGACCTGTTAAACAGTTTAGAAAAGAGACCGAATAACTTCACATAATATACGAATATTATTCACCTTTTCAAATATGCAATGCATATCTCCTATTTCAATTACTCGGAAGAAAGTCACAAAGGTCTCCTTGATTGTGTATATGACAAAATCTGTAGAAATAACATATCCCTAAATCATTAGCAAGCTAGAGAGCTGACAACCGTGCAATGGATGCCATCGAACCGAAAATGGAATATACGGAAGCAACCAGATACCTAAAATAAATAAACATATCTGTTGATGCCACCATCACCTTTGAATGGATCCCGGAGTATACAGCTCGCGAAAGTGGCGGTCTTTGCGGCCACTGCTTGAACTGCCATGTATAGAAATATACAAAAATAGACCGATTTGGCATCCTTTCAATATTTTGCAGAGAGATAGTAGGGCTAGGATCCTTTCATTTGCGATGGGTTTCATCGAAAATCCCCGTGGCGTCCGTATATCGGATGCCACGGGGACGTGGAAGTCACTGCAGACGTATTTTTAACATGGGGGGATGCCATCAATGCCTATAAATATATATATATATATATATATATATATATATATATATATGTATCTAACTACCTAATCGAAGCCCACTACGTTCTGAAGGCAAAGCAAAGCCCTATAGAGGGGAAGGGTTTTTACGCCTATATATTTCGTAGAATTTACGAGCCCCGGGGAAGTATCACATATGTTACCGAGCCCATGTGTATAAAAAGTATGTAGTTTGTGCATATTAAGATGCCCGCCAATGTTGCCAAATTTTCTGTCACCGTTATGTAAGATGTCTTGTTAAAAGGCTCCCAAAACCCGATTTTTAATATAAAATGTGGATAAAATGAAAAATGGAACAAATGAAAGGAACAATAATATTTAAAAAAGTTTTTATCATTATACTACAATAACTTATAATATATAATAAAACTGATGAAATTATTTTTGCCGAAACTCATTGTAAACCATAGTTTTAACTTTTACCCAATTAGTACTACCAAAAGTTGATTCATATTTTTTCAGAAATTCGTCTACTTCATATTTGCGAGGAGCAGTTTTTTTATTGATGTGACTACTAAAATGTTTGAAGACAATTTCTTTTTCTTGCTTGTTCCAGCGTTTCCGATTGCCTGTCTTGTTTTCTAAAATAGTAACACATACATTTATAAAAAATAAGTAAGTTCTCCAAATCATGCTTTATTATATTCGCGTCCGATGGAATACATTACAATAAACCATCAAAAAGAGCAACATAATTTCTTATTTGGACCTAACCAGAAAAGGCTAGTGATGATGTCTATCTAATTCATAGTCTATTTGAAAAAATTTAAATAGCTTGTTACCTCTTAGTACTTTTTTGACTGGTACGTCTTCACACATTTCGGAGGATGGTCTTTTTCTGGTGTCATTATTACTGCTTGGTATATTAGTATTTTCCAATACATCAACAAGTGTATCTGAATTTCCTTCTCTTTGAACATTACCTAAAAATCGTTCAGTTAGAGGCCTTTCGTCATCATCATTCTCCGACTCAGAGCTATAGAAAATATCCGTTTTGAGGTCAATATCATTTAAAGTTTTTCCTTTAAACTCTGCTCCCTTTCCTTTTTCTAGTAAAATTAAAACTTTAGCCACTTTTGCCGTTTGATAGATATCTTGTGGCAATCTTAAAAAAGAAATTGTCAAATTTAGTGCAACAAAATAGTAATAAGTATGTGGTACATATTCTACCTCTAACGCTTCTCTTAATGAGCAGATCCAATCAATTACTTAACATTTATTACGACCATTAAATGATCTACAGCCACACTATTTTTTTCGATTTAAGCAGAAGCCAAATAATTTGCATACAAAAAAAAATTGTATCTTTCCATAGATAGGTCTTGGAGAGATCAGATAGGTACATATTTGTCTTGTACAGCCTAATCTGGTACAGATTGGCTTTAGAACCTTTAATGCTCGTAATAGGTGTTTCACTATTGAATCCATCACATTTTGATTTTGGAAATGTAAACAAAAAAAAATGAACCTTTTGGGACATTCTAAATTACTTTTTATTTGAACTCTAGTGAACATACATGGTCCCACAGAACGAAATCATTTATAAATTCTATAGTCTGGCCAATACTAAGCGATGCATTACAGGTAGCGGACCCTATATATGTAATACAAATAATGAATGTAAAAATACCTATAAAATTCTTCATGGGTCTTCTTTGTGTGTCCCATGAAAGTGGCTACTTGTTCTATCTCATCATCTTCCATGCTCATCAATTGTAATGTTGTGGCTATATGCTTCCGAAATTTGGTTGAAGTTAGAAGATCTGGGTGTGTGGCACCACACTTGTGAGCTAATTTTCTTATAACGTTGTTACCTGACATCCATCGATTTTCCGAACCGAAAGAGGCAAAAAGATATTCATTTGATTTCGGTACGATGTCTGTATTTTTTCTTGTTCTTAATAGACAATCTACATATTGCTGTAACCGTTTTGGAAATAATATAGGAACTGGCTTTGAACCTTTGCCGCCACTGACAACCCTTTTGAACTTTTTACAAATAATTTTCTCTAATGGGCTCAATAAATTTACAAAACTTTCTTGATGTACTATGTCAACTTCTCTTACGTAATAAACAATTTTCAAATATTGCACGTCGCATATTCTTTTTCGGTTGAACATTACTGTTAAAGTTAATACACATTCTGCTAATGTTTTGTAATTTAGTATCACATCAATATTTAAATTCAGCTTGTCGTAAGCATCTGTTGCGAGCTGTTCAAGGAATTTGTGAAATAGTTGAATATCACTGGTTAAGGGTAGTTTGGTTGGTTTTTGCCAAGTATTTTCCTTTAGATTTTTGAGTGCTAAGCTAGACATTTCGTTGCACCAATGCCCTAGGATCAATTTTTTAAGATCCTTCACTTCATTTTTTTTTAAATCCTGGTCACTCCAATTAATATTCGGAATATTTTTCTTCTCTAAAATAAGTTTATATGCTACATCGCACACAACTTTTAATGTAGTTCCCATATGTAAAGCTAGTGACGGTGAATTGAAGGTTTTCGTTTCTGTGTTATATCCACTGATTCGTTTTGTAGCAAAAACAAGATACTGAAACATTTCTGGTTTCAATGCATCAAACAATCCTGGTACGGTACATATTTCTCTTAAAGCTATTAACAAGCGCGCAAGCTCTCTTAACTTGTTGGACACCACTGTGGCCATCTGTTTTCTTTTATGCCTTGATAAAAGCGATTCCCCATAGATACATATCAGTGGGTCGTTTTTGGCTACAGCGCTTATTTCATCAGGGCGCATAATAGAAAATACCTCGCTTTTTACCCTGGATGATTTCAAAAAACTGTGATTTTTTACGTTTATTAGTGCCATTAGTGTCTGAGACTCTGTTAAACATTTCCTCCCAGGTCTATGAATATTTTCTGGCTTACTCCTACAGGTCTTTACGTGCTTATACAACAAAGATTTTGTGTACTGTCCTAGACAGTGCGTACACACAAAATATTCAGGATTAGACTTTTTAGAAGACTTAACAGGGTTTTCAATATTCTTTTCAGTTTTAAGATGAAAATAGCCTTGTTTCCTAAGAGCTGCAACTAAAGCTAGACGTTCTTTGCTTTTAGGTTTCAGACTCTGCAAGTGACGAATATCTTTATTTTCCTTATGATGTCTAAAAAGATGTCTAGTGAAATGTGTAGGCACTTCTAAGTAACATAAAGGGCAAAGTACTGGCCTTTCTCTTGCAGATGCTGATTTTTGGAACGGTTGCCTAAAATTCTAGAATAAATATAAATTCTTATTATAAGCAAATATGATAGGATTGTTTATTTATCACATGTCTACTTTTCGACGTTATTCATGTCTTTTTCAGTGCTACAATTTTTTTCATTTCAAATTACAGTAGATTAACTACATTTTTTAGATCGCAACATTCTTTTAAAGAAAAAGTTGAAATAAAATTTATAATATAAATAATAAAATAAAAATATCTCTCCATGCAACATTACTCTAGTTTGGAATGATCTAAGAAAATAAATTATTTTGAATAGTTAACATAACTAATAATTTTTATAAACCTTACTATTCGGCGCGAAGCTAGTGGGGGTTGCAAGCAAAAATTGAAGGTAACAAAACGTATTTACCACTAAAGAAAGTACAGGAGCAGATTCAACTTGTAGACTATTGATTTTAGTTGCTGTTTCTAGTTTATTTTGAGCGCTATTTTCTATTTTTTTCAGATAATCATTTGCCTTGGTTGTACATGGCTTATCGTCAAGCTTTGGAAAAAGAATGTTCAATTAAATATAAAAACTATGTATATAAAATTGAGTCAGTATATGCAGAAAAGGAGCATTTTTGGAAAATCGAAGAAAAAGTGATATTTTTTCGTTTTAACTTTTATTCGTAATTGCAACAATGATAAATTAACTTTGTGTGTATTTGGAGTATAGTCATATCTGGTAAATAAAATCAAGTTTAGGTAGGTGAACGTTTTTGAAAAATTGACATACGCTTTATATGAAGTATGAAATTCATAAATATCACATTATATTGGTCACTGTGACCTTAACTGGACATCTTCATTTTACAAGCATTATGCTACTGTGTACAAGTCACTGATATGCAAATTGTATACTAAAATAGGTACTTGGAATCAACTAACATATTATAGATAAGACGAATAGGTCCTACATCTTGTTTGAAATATCGGAGTGAAACAAATATTTGTTAAAGAAATTAATCTCGGGAAACAGTAATAGAGCCCTTTCTGCATATTTACTGATTCTTTTATAACCACTCCACTTAATATCTGAATTGGGTTTTTTGTTTGAGCATTGAAAAACCTACTTTATTTCTTGGATATTCACGAACGAGTGATGAGGGATTTGCAGCAATTGTGTCAGAATGTCCATGGATAGATAGTGCATCATGCACTGGACAATCTCGTTGGGACGTTGGGTTCGAGGGTGTAAACGAAGAAGTAGGTCACAACACTTTATTTTTACATATAACCAAAGAAACACAATATATAATGGTTTACAATAAAAGTATTCGTTACACAACTTGTGTTATATCCTCAGCCACCTATTACGGCCGGTAGCTGACTGCCGCCGCGCGCCCCATGTCAAGCATCCCCTGTCCCCGTCTCACACTGTCCTGGTACTGTCTACTCGGCCATGGGCCGTACCACTACACAACTCCCCACTTAAATATGTATACATTAAGTATTTAAGTACATAAATGACAGATACCCAGGGACAGAAACATAAGTAGGAACAATCTTCAAACACCGATCATTCTTGCGACATCTACTAAAACGCGAGATAACATAAAATAATAAAACGATAATGTTTTAACTGGAATAACTCAAAAAAATAAATGTACCGCCTCCGAACAGCTCCTAACCGGAAATGTTTGTTTCCAAATCAACCGGCATGGGTTTATACAACTTTAGATTGATAATGTTTTGTTTGGAACTCTCGGTCCCATCGAGATTTCCTACAATAAAGGAGTTCGGTCCGGCTATTTTTAATATATAAAAAGGACCTTCGTAAATTAAGAACAGTTTTTTAATAGCTTTATTAATAGCGGAAGATTGATAATGTGTTCTGACCAAGACAGCATCTCCCATCTTAAAATCCGTTATTTTTACCCCCTTATTAGCTCGTTCGGCTCGTTCTTGCGCTTTTGTACGAAGGTTATTTAAGGCTATCTCCAATATTTTTGTTCGCGAACTGATACTGTCAAAGTCAAAAGCCGGATAATTCACAATTTTATGTATAGGGAATTCGTCCCTTATACCCGTTTGCAGGAAGTTAGGAGTAAAACCGGTGCTTAAATTTATAGCATTGTTTATACTAGTTTCTACGAATCCCAGTATATTGGACCACTTTGTATGTCTCTCATGACAATATGCCCTGAGCATTCGAACCACCTCTTTGTTATAGCGCTCTGTCATATTACCTGACGGATAGTACACCGAAATTAATTTTACCTTTATACCCGCGGCTGACAATTCGCGAAGCCATACCCGACTAGTAAATTGTGAGGCATTTTTTTTTTTTTTTTTTTTTTTTTTTTTTTTTCTATATAGAGTTCGTTAGCATATTGGCTGGTGTTGTGAACACATTGAGGAGTTGCTCAGTACTCTCTTCTTTCTCATTATCTATTCTCTTGAGATCTTCATCCAATTTCTTGAGTGCTGCCTCCATTTCGAGCTTTCCAATATGCCGTGTGTCATTATGCAAGGCCCCATAGATCCAGACATGCTGTCTGAGATCCAGATATTTGGTTATTTGGTCTCTGAGTAATTGAGCAGATGGTGAAGTATCTTTATAAAAATTCTGAAAAGATGTCTACCCTTTTTTGCAACACATTGTGCGGCTATTGCTACTATTGTAAAGTTTCTTCTTGAGAGGAATTGTGTATCATCTTTATCTCGAAGAATCTTGGAGTACAATGCTTGATTTTCTGGAACCTCTCTTAATTTTGCTATAGCGCTCAAAAAATTTCTTAAGACACCTCTTAACATGTATGTACCAAATAGCTCGGGAAACATCTCTGCAATATACTTATCAATCATAATCAAATGTTGCATCTCGTGCCCACGACATAAGTGATGGATTTCATAAAAACACTGTGCCATCAGTGAATTCCCTGATCGACCTAAGCTGAGTATCTCTATATAGAGATTTTTTCTCAGCTCATGATTCGCGGAGATTGCATTATTCAGTATATTAAACTGATGGAGAGAGGGATAGAAACCTTCTGTCAAGATGTCTATAACTTCTGGGTCACCAGTGACACCAGCAAATGTTCTTATTCTATTCTTTACCCAACCCTGGAAATTTGTCTGATTCAAATTTTTCATCATGCCTAGTAAGATGACGGATGCTAGAACAACCAAAGACCATGTTGTTTTCGTGATTCTAATAAATTCTTCTCTACCCCAAAGTTTTTTTCCTTCAACTGGTCCTCTCTTAATGTTTCAAAATTCTCCTTCAATTTCGCAAAATCCAATGACAGCTTACATAAAAACAAACGAATGTCCAAATTTTTCGGTTGCACCGGTTCTGTATTGTAACTGGCAAATCGCGATAAAGCATCCGCGATAACGTTATTCGCGCCACTGCAATGCTGAATCGTAAAATCAAATTCCTGGATGAACATGATCCAGCGAGTCAGTCTTGCTGATCGTAACTTGCACGTGAGTAAGAAATTCAATGATTTGTGATCACTAATAACAACTAGATCCCTTCCTAGTATTAATGTGCGCCACTGGCGTAAACAATGAATAACAGCATACGCCTCTTTTTCCGTTGTGGTATAGGCTAATTGACTTCCCTTAAGAGTAGCGCTCGTATATGCAATGACATTTCTCTCGTTGTCGTCATTTAATTGAGACAAAGTTCCCCCAATCGCAACATTGGAACTGTCGCACTGTATATAAAAGGTTCTGTCAAAATCCGGATGTGACACCATCGTAACGGCCACATATGCTTCCTTAATTGCCTTAAAAGCGTCATTTTCGGTCTGGCTCCAGCTCCACAATTGTCCCTTTTTTAATAATTTCAAAAGAGGTACACTCAAATCCGCGTAGTTTTTGCAAAACCGTTGTTCGTAATTCACGAGCCCCAAAAAAACCCGCAATTCCCTTAAATTTCGAGGTATCGGAAAATTCATTATACTCTCGACACGTTTCGGGTCTAATTTCACACCGTCTTCAGTCAGGATATGCCCCAAAAAACATATCTCCTTACAAATAAAATTCGATTCTTTAATCCACACGCCGCTAGTTGGGTGCCAAAATGCACTGGACAATCTCGTTGGGACGTTGGGTTCGAGGGTGTAAACGAAGAAGTAGGTCACAACACTTTATTTTTACATATAACCAAAGAAACACAATATATAATGGTTTACAATAAAAGTATTCGTTACACAACTTGTGTTATATCCTCAGCCACCTATTACGGCCGGTAGCTGACTGCCGCCGCGCGCCCCATGTCAAGCATCCCCTGTCCCCGTCTCACACTGTCCTGGTACTGTCTACTCGGCCATGGGCCGTACCACTACACAACTCCCCACTTAAATATGTATACATTAAGTATTTAAGTACATAAATGACAGATACCCAGGGACAGAAACATAAGTAGGAACAATCTTCAAACACCGATCATTCTTGCGACATCTACTAAAACGCGAGATAACATAAAATAATAAAACGATAATGTTTTAACTGGAATAACTCAAAAAAATAAATGTACCGCCTCCGAACAGCTCCTAACCGGAAATGTTTGTTTCCAAATCAACCGGCATGGGTTTATACAACTTTAGATTGATAATGTTTTGTTTGGAACTCTCGGTCCCATCGAGATTTCCTACAATAAAGGAGTTCGGTCCGGCTATTTTTAATATATAAAAAGGACCTTCGTAAATTAAGAACAGTTTTTTAATAGCTTTATTAATAGCGGAAGATTGATAATGTGTTCTGACCAAGACAGCATCTCCCATCTTAAAATCCGTTATTTTTACCCCCTTATTAGCTCGTTCGGCTCGTTCTTGCGCTTTTGTACGAAGGTTATTTAAGGCTATCTCCAATATTTTTGTTCGCGAACTGATACTGTCAAAGTCAAAAGCCGGATAATTCACAATTTTATGTATAGGGAATTCGTCCCTTATACCCGTTTGCAGGAAGTTAGGAGTAAAACCGGTGCTTAAATTTATAGCATTGTTTATACTAGTTTCTACGAATCCCAGTATATTGGACCACTTTGTATGTCTCTCATGACAATATGCCCTGAGCATTCGAACCACCTCTTTGTTATAGCGCTCTGTCATATTACCTGACGGATAGTACACCGAAATTAATTTTACCTTTATACCCGCGGCTGACAATTCGCGAAGCCATACCCGACTAGTAAATTGTGAGGCATTTTTTTTTTTTTTTTTTTTTTTTTTTTTTTTTTTCTATATAGAGTTCGTTAGCATATTGGCTGGTGTTGTGAACACATTGAGGAGTTGCTCAGTACTCTCTTCTTTCTCATTATCTATTCTCTTGAGATCTTCATCCAATTTCTTGAGTGCTGCCTCCATTTCGAGCTTTCCAATATGCCGTGTGTCATTATGCAAGGCCCCATAGATCCAGACATGCTGTCTGAGATCCAGATATTTGGTTATTTGGTCTCTGAGTAATTGAGCAGATGGTGAAGTATCTTTATAAAAATTCTGAAAAGATGTCTACCCTTTTTTGCAACACATTGTGCGGCTATTGCTACTATTGTAAAGTTTCTTCTTGAGAGGAATTGTGTATCATCTTTATCTCGAAGAATCTTGGAGTACAATGCTTGATTTTCTGGAACCTCTCTTAATTTTGCTATAGCGCTCAAAAAATTTCTTAAGACACCTCTTAACATGTATGTACCAAATAGCTCGGGAAACATCTCTGCAATATACTTATCAATCATAATCAAATGTTGCATCTCGTGCCCACGACATAAGTGATGGATTTCATAAAAACACTGTGCCATCAGTGAATTCCCTGATCGACCTAAGCTGAGTATCTCTATATAGAGATTTTTTCTCAGCTCATGATTCGCGGAGATTGCATTATTCAGTATATTAAACTGATGGAGAGAGGGATAGAAACCTTCTGTCAAGATGTCTATAACTTCTGGGTCACCAGTGACACCAGCAAATGTTCTTATTCTATTCTTTACCCAACCCTGGAAATTTGTCTGATTCAAATTTTTCATCATGCCTAGTAAGATGACGGATGCTAGAACAACCAAAGACCATGTTGTTTTCGTGATTCTAATAAATTCTTCTCTACCCCAAAGTTTTTTTCCTTCAACTGGTCCTCTCTTAATGTTTCAAAATTCTCCTTCAATTTCGCAAAATCCAATGACAGCTTACATAAAAACAAACGAATGTCCAAATTTTTCGGTTGCACCGGTTCTGTATTGTAACTGGCAAATCGCGATAAAGCATCCGCGATAACGTTATTCGCGCCACTGCAATGCTGAATCGTAAAATCAAATTCCTGGATGAACATGATCCAGCGAGTCAGTCTTGCTGATCGTAACTTGCACGTGAGTAAGAAATTCAATGATTTGTGATCACTAATAACAACTAGATCCCTTCCTAGTATTAATGTGCGCCACTGGCGTAAACAATGAATAACAGCATACGCCTCTTTTTCCGTTGTGGTATAGGCTAATTGACTTCCCTTAAGAGTAGCGCTCGTATATGCAATGACATTTCTCTCGTTGTCGTCATTTAATTGAGACAAAGTTCCCCCAATCGCAACATTGGAACTGTCGCACTGTATATAAAAGGTTCTGTCAAAATCCGGATGTGACACCATCGTAACGGCCACATATGCTTCCTTAATTGCCTTAAAAGCGTCATTTTCGGTCTGGCTCCAGCTCCACAATTGTCCCTTTTTTAATAATTTCAAAAGAGGTACACTCAAATCCGCGTAGTTTTTGCAAAACCGTTGTTCGTAATTCACGAGCCCCAAAAAAACCCGCAATTCCCTTAAATTTCGAGGTATCGGAAAATTCATTATACTCTCGACACGTTTCGGGTCTAATTTCACACCGTCTTCAGTCAGGATATGCCCCAAAAAACATATCTCCTTACAAATAAAATTCGATTCTTTGTTCCACACGCCGCTAGTTGGGTGCCAAAATGCACTGGACAATCTCGTTGGGACGTTGGGTTCGAGGGTGTAAACGAAGAAGTAGGTCACAACACTTTATTTTTACATATAACCAAAGAAACACAATATATAATGGTTTACAATAAAAGTATTCGTTACACAACTTGTGTTATATCCTCAGCCACCTATTACGGCCGGTAGCTGACTGCCGCCGCGCGCCCCATGTCAAGCATCCCCTGCCCCCGTCTCACACTGTCCTGGTACTGTCTACTCGGCCATGGGCCGTACCACTACAATCATCAGACTCTGTATCAGATTCACAACTAGATGGTTCATATTCGGTACCTGAATATTGATCTTCGGACATAGAACTTTCAGTATACTTAAAATAAAGATTATAAATGGAATAATATCAATGTTTTATGAAAATATTAGAGGGCGGAACGGAAATTTTTATAAAAACAAGTGAAGAATGAAAAAAATAAACGATTCAAGCTTTGTCGATTTGGAGTTAGCAAATTCAAGGTCTTGGTCCGATAAAAATATACTTACGCTTTCATCATTTACAGAATAATTTTCAGCCTCTTCCAATCTTATATTTTCGACGCCTGCAGTTACATGGTCACAATCATTAGAATAATTTTCAGCCTCTTCCAATCGTATATTTTCGACGCCTGCAGTTACATGGTCACAATCATTAGCTACTGGTATATTGTAATTAGAATTCAAATTAGGTAAAATATAATTATGTTCTTCCAGTGTACTTGAAACCTTTAGAGAGTCGTAATCGCTATTAATAATTTGGTTAATATCAGTAGATACATTGATATTTTCCAATCCTCTATTTTTGACATCTGCAGTGACTATCATCAATTACTGGCAAATTTTCATTTGAATCTAAATTTTGTAAGACAAAATTTTGTTCTTCCGATGAACTTAAGGTCTTTGGAGAGTTGTTTACATTATTAGAAATTTGGTTAGTATAATTAGCTAGATTGGGATCTATTATTAAAGTGCTTTCATGTGTAAAGTGTTGGGTACTTTCCCAGTTAAAGCTGTTACTTGTATCATTGCTAGCCATGACCACTCTTTCGCTTATATTCTCTGATTCAGGAACATCATTCTCCAGAATTGATATTGTTACCTCAAATTCTGAACTTGACTCATCAAAGTCATCGCTTTCTGTTTCCAGCATTGAACTAGGATTATCACCTTAAACAGAAAAATATACCATTTTCACGACGTCGTTTTAATTGTTTTCAAAGTAGACATCATTTTTCAACAAATCGACAAATGAGGTATCATTATTTTCGGGCGTAGTATTATCTCTAGCAATAAAGGGTGTAGCAGATAGTCCTTTGGAGTCGGTTAGCCGGAATCCGAGAACTACAAGTGAATGAAAATGAAATTTGCATCGAAAACATTTGAAGAGTAATTAGAAATTCCTTCTTTTCAACGTATTTCTCATTTTTCCAATTTTCCTTGAAAAGCTGATTTCAAAGGTACCAAATTTATGGGGTTTACAGTAAATATTGACAATATTACAGGGTGTTAAAAATCGCCTTTTTTCCATATTCCCATCAAATTAATACAGGGTGGTCATGAATTTGGAGCTTTTTGAGTTTTTGACCTTTTTGTATCCATTTTACAATAATATCACTTACTAGTTCTTGAAAAATTAAGATTGGAAGATGTAAGTGAGCCTTTTTGCCAATATCCATGTGACTGACAAGAAAATTATTAAGTTGAATAAGGTGATTTTCATCATCTTGTAACTTTACTAAAAAGCCCATGTATTTTGGTATCTTTGAAATCAGTTCTTCCAGGAGAGTTAGAAGATCAAAAATTTTAACCTATTCACGATTAACTTCCGGTATAACTGGAAGCGATAAGAAGATACCAATAGTTTTAACGAATAGTTCTCCTTTCCAAATCTCTACACGCAAATTTTCAGTTTTCATTTATCTGGAGTCATCGAGATGAGATTTGTTTAACTGATGGTTTTTCCTCCCCACCCTGTATATTGCCTCTCAAGCATGCTATGAATAAATTTTTTGTTAATTTGTGCACCGATGTATTAACTCCAATGTTAAAATTTCTTATACCTGGAAATGTTATTGTCACTTTGACATCGATAAAAAAGGTGCATCCTTTTTTATCGGATAAAAACTTCTCTTCCTGAATATCTAGTAAGCGGACGTCACTTTTACACAATGACAATGAGTCGCAAGTTTGGTTAATAAAGATAATTATTGTTGTTGTTGTTCATCCATATATTCTGTCGTTAATTTATCTTGCCAAAAAACACTCGAGCTTTTCTTTTATCATATAAATTTCTCTTTAACTCAAAGTTTTGCCAATCACTAAATTTGCTCGAAAAACTGACATTAGATAAAATCGGTGTCGCGATTTTATCATGTCAGTTTTTCTCGTAAAATTAGTGATGGGCAAAACTGTTTCGTTGCAAAGAGAAATGTATCTGATAATATTGTGTTTTTACTGTTGATGAAATGAATAACTTACCCAGGGTATTTAAAGCCATTGCCACTAAACGTCTACTTCTGCTCATTATTCACTAATGCACACATTGAGACGCGTGGCGGAATTTTGGCGAACTAATACGAGTATATCTGATCAAGAAAGTCGGGCTTAGGAGTCCCATACGGAAATTCGACAACAGACAATATGTGGGTAGGGGAAACGCTGAACAAATTTATACACGCTTGTCTTTAGGAAGCCCAAAACCGGGCTTCCTATGTCGGTGGTGGGCTTCGTATAACACTAGTGGTATAGTAGATTGGGCTTCTAATTGGGGGATAATATGTATATATATATATATATATATATATATATATATATATATATATATATATATATATATATATATATATATATATATATATAATATATATACACTATTCTTATTATTCACTTATTACTTATTAAGCAATTCACAATTAAACAAGTCAAATAATTTTTGAATACATTTTTTAACAGTTTTATCGTGGATCAAAAGAGAAGACCAATGGAAACCTTTTGTTTGGAATCGGGTAGAAGAAATAAGGAAATATTCAGATAAAAATGATTGGTTTCATGTAAATGGTAAAAATAATCCGGCAGATCTTCCATCTCGAGGATGTTTTGGCAAAAAGCTAGCAGATGAAAGATGGTGGGAGGGACCTGCGTGGTTAAGGAGATCTCCCTGCGAATGGACTGACCAATCTTACGACTTTGATGATGAAATTATTAATCCCGAGCGAAAAAAATTGTTACATCATGTCTTAATAGTAATATTAATGCCCGGTTGCAAGAACGCTAATCAAATCTCTCATCATATGATGGTTGATTAAATAATTATGAACCATCAATGGGAACCCGATTTCACAAAAAAAATAATGGTCGATTAATTGTTCATCATTGCAGGTACCTATCCGTTGCATTTTGATTGTGTAAATGATGGTTGATTTGAAGAATTAACGAGTTATTATTTCATTGATTAGCCGTTAATCATTCATCATTTTTAATAAGCGTTCTTGCAACCGGGCATTAGACTTTTAAATGGTACTATAATTATTTTTCTAATTATAATAAAATTATCAGATTGGTAGCATGGGTAAAAAGATTTATCAGTAACTGTAGAAGAAAACATAGGGAATCAGGAGATTTAACAGTTATTGAATTGAACTGTGCTGAGAAACAAATAATTAAATTGATGCAGAAAGAGAGTTTTCCTCTGGAAGAAAATGATCCAAAACTTTCTACGTTTTGTCCATTCAAAGATGAGGAAGGTATACTACGTATATGTACTAAAATTGTTGACCGAGATGATTTAAGGGATTTTAGACGCCCATATATTCTGCCAGCAAAACACGAAGTTGTAAATCGTCCCATAGCTAGTGTACACTTGAAAAATTGCCATGCTGGAGTACAGAGTCCAATAACAATTCTAAGAGAACGTTTCTGGATTTTAAAATGTCGACAGACCGTAAAATCAGTAGTTAACAAATGTCATGTATGTAGGAGATATAGCAGTAAATATTTAAATTCAACTCCAATACAACTACCCAAAGACAGAGTTCAAGATGCTAGAATATTTCAAATTGTAGGTGTTGATTTAGCAGGACCATTGTATATCAGGTCAGGAGAAAAAGATTGGATTACTGTATACACTTGTGCAGTATACCGTGCACTGCATTTGGAGATTGTTTCTTCGTTATCAACAATTGCTTTTTTACAATCGTTACGACGTTTTATAGCTCGAAGAGGAGACCAATCACAATGTACAGTGACAATGGTAGCAATTTTATTGGAACAGTCAATGCTCTGCAGAAACTAGATTGGCAGGAAATATCAAGAGAATCAGCGATTGAAAGAATTGCTTGGAAATTTAATCCACCAACTGCAGCATGGTGGGGAGGTTGGTGGGAGCGCGTCATTAGACTAGTGAAGGAAATTTTAAGAAAAATGTTGGGAAAATCGCATCTTTCCATGGATGAACTAAATACAGTACTATGTGAATGTGAAGCTTTGATTAATTCACGTCGCTTAACTTCAGTTACTGAAGACAATCTAGATTTAGCTACTCTAACACCAAAAATGTTCTTACAAGAAAATACACAAACAGATGCGCCCGACATTTCTAGGATAGTGGGAGAATATTTAAGAAGAAGGTTTATGTGTAAACAAACATTATTAGAAGACCTCAAAAAAAGGTTTAGATTGGAATATTTAGGACAACTGAAACTATTCGCAAAAAGGAGACCTATCAAAAAAATTAATATAGGTGATATCGTATTTGTTTCAAATCCTAAACAAAAACGCATGGATTGGATATTAGGCCGCGTAATTAGAATATTGCCAAGTCGTGATGGAGAAGTACGGGTTGTTGAATTAAAAACAATGAATGGATCTATAGTAAGACCAGTTCAACACATGTTCCCTTGAAATGGAACATTTTGAGAAAATTACAAAAGTTGATACAGGCAATCATTGCGTAGAAACTTCTACTAATAATGCCCCGTCTGAAGAGAAAAATGGACATCCGAAATCAGATGTAGAAGACCAAGATGATTTTCCTAGAACACGATGCGGTCGTAAGGTTATGCTACCCCGAAGATATCAGTGTTGAGACATTTCTCAATCCTTGTCTCAAGGTGGGAGGATGTTCAAGATATCAGTTAATATTTATAGAAAAGTTTTTAAAAGAGTTAGTAGTTGTAATTTGTCAGAATAAAAATATTGTAATTGTCAATAATAAAAATTGATATAAATCTAAATCCCTGAACGTAATTTCAATACTGAGGAAAGTAAAATTGGTTCGAGTAAACAGTACGTCCGTTCCTTTAGATAGTTTTCTAATTGCTGGTTAAGTTCTTGGAAAATCTTACAACTACAGCCTAAGCCTGTTTTTCTTTCATTTGCATTTAAAGCCCCGATTCCATTGTATTAATATTTTCTTTAGTTTTCTTATGAATAAGATTTTTTGTGCCAGTTGTTTTATTTTATCAGTATATGTTCTTTTATGGAATGAACATATAAATTCTGCAAATAATTGGAGCATATTGTGGTCTGTACAATTAAAGACATAACGAAACTCTGTTTGAGTTGTGAGTTGATAAATTAAATTAAATTTGATATCTTTAACTGTACATATCTGCGGTATTATGGCCATTACAATCTGTATTGAATTCGTCACTAGCTTATTATAGTTGGAATTTGGGTACAATAAGGCGTTGTAGCTATAAGCTCTTGCTTCAATAAATCTTGTTTCTGTTGTACTTTGATGCTCTTTTTTTCCAACAAGATCTGTTCTGCATATTTTACAACGCCTAATTTTATGCAATAGCTTTTTTGCTACATAGCCCGCAATATAAGTTAATGTACCTAATTCGATTGTACTTATCTCAGAAACATTTATATTATTGAGCACTACAACATTCTTAGTTTCATGAGCTGGTTTCACAGGCTTCTACTAAATAATTTTTTAAATTCGATAATGATTTTAAATCATCATTCTCGCAGTTTGCAGACTCAGAATGTGATGCTGAATAATCATTTATTATTAGTGATTTAAATGAATTTATTAAAGAGAAGCATGTGGGATTTACATTTCTAATTCCATGTGACCTAATGGATCCAAAGAAGTTCTCCAGAGGATCTTGATTCAAATTTCTTGTTGACAAAAATTTAAATCCCCTTTTACTTAATTTGTTCCATAGGTATTTTATACCTTTGATTGTATGAATCCAGTTCTTCTCAGATGGAGGTTGGCGTGTGCTATTAATTAACTTAACACTTTCATTGCTTCTGTCCAAGTTTTTTCATGGTCCGAGTTAAGAGTAACTGCTACTCTTAGACTTTCCCCCTTCCAATAAAACTTTTGTTCCATTGACACTGTCGAATAGCTTATCAATAAATAGAATAAATTCCGCAGTATCATCAGGCATATCAGAAGGAAGGAACCGTAAAAGAGGACAACTTTGCCCGCTTTTTCACACTTTTCCTTGAATGAAAATCGTACTTTACATTATGAGATTAATTTTACTGTATGATGAATACTTATATGACGAATCAAGTCATATAATGCTGGACGCGCAACGTTATATTCCTCCCATTCAATCATTGGAAGATTGACCAGGGACTGGGCTAGCAAGTGGATGTCTACATCTCTGCAAACTCCAGCTCGTAACAATCTCTCTCTCTGACGAGGAGCGTAAGAAATTTATTTTTTTTTGCGTTGATAGTCGTCTTTTATTTTTGCTTTGAACCTTTACCTTGTCTTGCAGAAGACTTTACCTGGACAGAGTTGGTAATAGCAATGTCGGCGTGTTCGGCGTTCATCGTATAGTATGATTGGATTCGTCTTAATCAAACGAAAAATCGTGGTAAGGAAGAGACTGCTGTAGGGTTTATAACAAAGAGATGAGAAACCTATAAAAAAAAATAAATGAAGGGTGGGCAAAGTTGTCCTAGATTTTTTCAACTTTGCCCAGCTATAGCTTTATCACATAAATTCAATTAAGACCGCTTCCAGGGCAACTTTGCACACCCAGACAGTTTTTAAAAAGTTTTGGGTTGACCGTAAGTACATAACATCACAGAAAAGAAACACCAATATTGAAAAATAAACGTATACATTCGATAGTGCCTTATTTTAAGATATCAGGTACAGGTTGAGATCAGAAATATTTCCATAACATGTTCTATGTTATGAATAAACTTAAAAATATTATAACAGGTACCAAAATAGAACTAAAAACGAACTCAAAAATAATTTAACAAATAACAAAAAGAAAATATTCTCACAAGTTGAACATGTTTAAGTTCTCTTTAAATAAAAAATTCCCTCTTCTACCTACTGTAGGGGTAGAAAGAACTGCTTTCATGTCGAGAATGTTTACTACGGAAACATCCTCGACTTCTGGAAATATATATCCTAGGTTAGCAGCTTTTCTCATAAACTTAACAACATACGATTCTTCTAAACTATATTGGTCATCATCTTTGGTTTCAGTCACTTTTCCCATGAAATATTTCACAGTCTTCTTGGTTGAAAATTGTACAACTACGTATGAGTCTTCTTTATTTCGTCTGGCCTTTGGCTTGGATAAAAAGGCTGGACCATGCCACCACATAGAGCAGGTTTTGAGGTCCTGAGGACTCATGCCCAGAGATATAATATCCGCTGGATTTTCAGCAGACGAAATGTGATACCATGTATTCGGATCAGTAATTTGCTGGATTTCTGAAATTCTATTACAGACGTATGATTTCAATTGTCTAGGCTCTAAAGAAAGCCAACAGAGAACAATAGTAGAATCAGTGTAATAGTACACCTTGTTTGGTTGACAATTTGAAGCTTTTATGACTTTATCATTAATCGAGATAGGACTAGGGCACCACATAGTTCAAGACGTGGTAAACTTACGGATTTTAAAGGAGCTACGCGGCTCTTAGCAGTTAGTAGATGAACAGAAATATTGCCATACGAATCTATAGAACGTGAATATATGCAGGCTCTAAAAGCATTAATGGAAGAGTCACTGAATCCGTGAAGTTCAAAAGCAACAAATGTTTTGATTGTGACTTGGCGGGGAATTTTGAAATAATCAACTAAGGATAAGTGATGGGTAAAGTTTTTCCATACTCGGAAAATGTCTGTGGGTACAGGATCATCCCAAGCGATTTTAAGTAACCATAATTTCTGTAAAAGGATTTTGACTTGTAAAACCATAGGTCCTAAAAGGCCAAGAGGGTCGAAAATCTGTGAAATAAGTGATAATATGACACGTTTAGTTACAGGTGTAGAGTTAAGATCGATGTTAGAGTTGTAGATGAAAATATCTTGTTCGGAATTCCAAGATATGCCTAGGGTTTTATGGTGATGAGATTCATCAAGTGTTAAGGGTTTAGATTGAGTAAAGGGCTCGGTTATGTCAGATATTACAGATTGGCTATTGGAAGAAAATTTTCTTAATTCAAGTCCGTATGTTTCAAATATCTTCATAAGATTTTTGCGAATATTTAAAAGAGCTTCTTCAGTAGATGCACCGGTGATGACGTCATCGACATAGACATCATTTCTTATGATTTCACTTTCTGTGGGATAAGAGTCCAAGGTGTCTTCTGAGATTTGGTTCAGACAACGCGTGGCTAAAAAAGCACTGCTTGCCATTCCATAAGTGACTGTGTTCAATTCAAAATGTCCAATGTTGTCTTGAAAGTTGTCACGCCACAAAATTCGTTGGAGGCAACGTTGCTGAGGTTCGATCAAAAATTGGCAATACATTTTTGCAATGTCCCCTGTTAATACAAAATTATGCTGTCGAAAATGCAATATTACGGTAAATAAATCGTTTTGGACAGTAGGTCCGACTTTTAGGCAGTCATTGATAGATACTCCTGAAGACGACGTAGCAGATCCGTCGAAAACGACTCTGAGGCGAGTAGTTAGGCTATCACTCTTTTCCACACAATGGTGTGGAAGATAATAAGAGGGATATATAGAGTTATGGCTGGAGATATCTGGGTTTATTTCAGACATATGTCCAAGGCTTTTATATTCTGAGATAAAGTCGCAGTAGGATTTTTTTATATTAGGATTCTTATTCAGTTTTTGCTCAATTGCAAGAAAACGTTTCAAGGCGGTTTGAAAAGAGTCTCCAAGCTGAGAAATATTGGGCCTGAGAGGAAGGCTTACAATAAATCTTCCAGAGGAATCTCGATGTGTAGAGGCTTTAAAATGGTTTTCACAGTCGATTTCTTCTTGGGAATATTTATTTTTAGATATTTGTTCGGTGGTTTCTTCGCAGTTCCAAAAAAGCTGCAAACTATTTTGAAGATCGTTGTTTGTACATTTTAAGGAGTTTGTGTGCTGATTATTTGTTGTCAGTAAATCAACTGGGCCACTTACTACCCACCCTAGTTTGGTGTCTTGTAAGATAGGATTATTTTTGCCCAATTTAATTTGGTTAGCATTAAGGAGGTTGTAAAAAACGCCTGCGCCTAGAAGTATATCTATATCGGCAGGTTTGAGAAACTCAGGGTCGGCTAGGTGAATATTTGTTGGTATATTTAAATTTGTGAAGTTTATAGAGAAGGGAGGTATTTTTTCGGTTATTGTACTTATCACCAAGGCTGGTATTTTGATAGAAAAATTATCATGAGTTGATTTTATTTTGAGTTGAGTTCGTTTAGAAATATTGGTGCACTTTTCGCTCATTCCTGAAACGGACATTTTAATAGGCTCAAAAGGTAAGTTTAACCTTTCAAATAAATTCTGACAAAATTGGATTCCATTGTCAAGTATGGCCTTACATACTATAGGCTGATGGTTTTTGTCAAATACCTCAATAAATGCGGTGGAGAGTAAGACAAATGAGTTTTGGTTTGCATTAGAACAATATAAATTTTGAGAGTGGTTATCTTCAATATTTACATTGTTTACATTGGGTAGAATTCGAAGATTCTCGTGTGATTGAGAGGTAGTTGGATTGTTTGAAATGGAGAATCGTGAATGAGTGGTGCTATTAGTATGAGCGTTAGTTTGGGTGTTATCATGGCATGGTCGATTGAGAGGTTTCATATGATTTGGTTGCATGTGTAGCAATGAATGATGCTTGTTTTGACAGGTCTTGCAAGTTTAAGTAGACTTGCAATCACTTTGTCCTGGACGCAGACAATTGGTGCATAATTTCGCACGTTTTGCCTCCGAAAACCTATTACTTATAGGTAAGTCAATAAATTTTCGGCATGAATATATAAAATGACTGTCTTTGCATAGTGGGCATGAAATAGTGTTGTTGTTATGGGAAAGTAATGTTTTACGTTCGTATTTTTGAGGTTTATCAGATACAAAAGGTTTTTTAGTATTCAATTTGAAGTCAAGAGATTCCAAAAAGCGACAACGTTGAGATAAAAAAGTTATAAAATCTTGAGTTGAAGGATTATCAATATTTCTTGAGAAATGTTCCCATTCTTTACGACTATTATAGTCCAATTTTGAGGTAAGTAAATAAATTAAAATGCTGCTCCATTGGTCTACAGGTTCATTTAAGTTCTGTAAAGATTTAAAATGATTTTGAAAACTGTCCAGAAGTTCTCTTAAACTGAGATGAGAATCATCTTTCACTTGGTTGAGTTCAAAAATACATTTGATATGCGAGTGCAAGATTGCCTTTTTGTTTTCGTATCTTTCCTGCAGAAGGGACCAAGCCGTAGCATAGTTATTCTCGGTTGTGGCTAAAGAGTTGATTATTTGAGCAGCTTCTCCCTGTAAACTGGATCGTAGATAATAGAATTTTTCAATTCTATTGAGTTGAGAGTTTTTCTCAATGAGCGTGATAAAAGTATCTTTAAAATTGGTCCAAGTATCATAGGATCCGCTGAAATTAGGTAGTGGTATAGGGGGGAGACGTGAACCGTACTGACCATGTGCCGATGGCAGTGCTACTTGCACTGAAGAGCCAGTAGAGAGTGCACTTGGGGCAGCATGAGCGGCATTAATTTTGTTTATATTCAATTTTGCATTTGAAATATCCGTGAAATATAAATTTTCAAATGATTCGTATTCTCGATCCTGATCCTTTATTTCTTCATATTCATTATCTAAACAGAGTTTCTCAATTTGAATTTGGACATGCTTAAATTCATCAATCAAAGGTTCAATCTTATTTAATCGAGTGGTCAGGTCTATCAACAAAATAGGATTATTTAAATAATCGCATTTCAATTCCAAAAAGGTTTGAAATCTATTTATTTCTTTAGTGACAGCGTCGCGACGAGCTACGAGATCATTATAAATGTCAATTTTTTGACGACTGTCATCTTGATGGTTACCCCTTTTTGATTTAGGCATCTTGAGGGATAAGGATACGGATTAGTTGAGAAATAAAAGTGTTACACCCACGGTAGGTCAAATTGCTACACTTATAGCGTATCGGAAGGATCGATATAGCGGTTAAAATCACTTAAACACGTTAAAAAATGGCTTGATTAGCCGTTTCGCGGAAATGACCAGAAAACAGCTCGAAATGGTTCAGATGGATGCGATGCTAATTGTAAGCTAGGCTAAGTTAGATTAGGTTAGGTACCTTGTCTTTGTTAATTTGTCCTCCAGATTTCATAAAAAGATTGCTGCACAATGCTTCTTGGAATATGGATTCAACTGGGTAAACTGGAAGGCTTGACATCCGTCACGGTCCTCAAATTGATTATGGAATGGATATCCGGCTCGGGATATGATTCTTCTCTTTGATCAGAATATTTATCCTTTGGTTAGTTAAAGAAAACAGCTTATTTTAATAGCTTTTTCTATTGATTTTATTTTCGTGACAATACAAAATTAGTGGACTGTATATTGACAGCTATGTCATAAAAAATCAAAACCATGGTGATAGTACCTTAGGCTGGTGACTATATTTAAAACAGGAACTAGATAAAAAAGATTGTTCACATTATTTTATTATTTTTAAAATCAACTGTTTTCAAAATCAATTTCAAGAGGCTAATTTGAGAATAGCTACTTGGAAATAAGAAAACATTGTGTGAAAGAACTTACTGTTCATATTCATCTGATGATATTATCCCAGGTTCTTTACCACTTTTCTGTTGTGGTAAAGACACTTCTAAATTATCAGCATCCATATCTGTTGTTAGGCTGTCTTCTTCAACAATGATTATTATCTCCTCTTCTTGGGCATCCTGTAGTTGAGTGTCCTCTTCTCCAACTTCTTGGTAAGCGTCCTGTTGGAAGTCCACTTCGCTGGTCTCTTGTAGTTGCAATCTCTCTTCTCGATTGTCCTCTTCTACAGCATCCTCTTCTGTGGCATCCTGTAGTCCAATGTCCTCTTCTTGAAATTCCTCTTCTTCCGTCTCCTGTTGTAGAAATTCTTCTTCTAGTGGTTTTGTCTTCCCTCTTTGCCTAAATAATGAAAAACATTTATTTTATTCTCTCATTATAATCAGCTTGCCTGAAACCCCCAATTGCACCCCAAGACATCAAAATTTTGTATCATAAAAGAGACTCTTATATCTCTTTTACTAATTGCTACATCGCTACTTCAACTCAGAGCTAATGAACCCCCCATCTCATACATATTTAAAAATATCTACCCCCATGTTACCCCTCCAATTTCCCAGCAGGGTTAAAGGAGGATAGCTACAACGGGTAGTTAACAACAGCCAACTACACCCTACAAGAAATATTGTGGTGCTGTCCCGACTTCTCGTCCGCGGAGAGTGGGTGGGTAAATGTTTTGTGGTAGTCTGTGGTTATTTGCTTTATGGTTGGAAGAACAAACGAACTACTCGGTAGGCGTAAAAAGTATATATATTTTGACTGACAGACTTATGACAGCGCTTGGCTTACCTTTATAATATGTTTGATTACAGAGAAATCAGAGAATGTGAAATGATTTTATTTTTATCTTACCAGAATTATAATATGCCTGTTATTCAGCTTAATTCTTATTTAGAATTTGAAGAAAGTTTCCGCAGAAGTATACTTCGGGGATTACATGGACTTTCTGGTAAATATAAAGTTTAACTAATTTATTGTTAACCTACTACCTATTTTGAATTGTTACTAACTATTTACCTTACTTAAACTACAGCTTAATATCTATTTTAGGCATTCCAATACGTATTACTGAGAAGAGTTATATGTTAAGTAAAGATGTTCATGTGTCCTTCAATTAGTTAAAATAATGTACATATATTGGGAAGATAGTCAATCTGTAGCACACTACTCACACCACTATGTAATAAGTTGGAAAGATCTTACTTGAAGACTACTTCTCCTTATGATGGTACCTACGTATTCCTTCTCGAACTGGGTACGTACTGATGCGAAGTTGAGTTGGGGAGGCGTATAGAACAAGCTGGGTAGGAGAAAAGTTGAAGGCTACCCTGGAGTACTATGGGTAGAGCTTACTTCCAAGCTGCCAGCCAATATTGATGACGTAAAGCATGTACAGATGAATAAAGTAGCAGAACAGTAGTAAAAGATGCACAAGAAGAAGAAAAGAGGAAAAAGAAGGTCTGAAAAGAAAATAGAGTTCAAAGACACTGCTGGTAACTATGCCAGCCCTATGAAAAGAGGTATTGCTTACCCTAGATCGCATGTGACCTTTAGGTGAGTTTTTTTTTCCCAATCAGGAGCTATATCCATAAATTTATGAACTCTTACAACTGGATTGTACAAGAGAATCCTGATTATGGTTAATTTTCCTGGTTCACTAAAGCCGCAGAATGCGAAAGTTAACCAACCATGTATATCCAGGAAATAACCAAAACAAAATGGAGGTCAAAAGTCAATGCCCTCTCTCCATGGCCTTGAAAGGTCAACAGAGGTCTTGTGCCTTGTGACAAAGGGGTCAAGATCAATGATGGTTATCTGAATACTTGAGGAATCCAGACACCTTTGGCTTTTGTCAAAGACTAATAGATTCAAGGTCACCATCAGAACCAGTTATCCAGTGTCAACAATAATTGATCTAGTTATAATGTAAATAGTTGCTAATATTATGTTATTATATTAAGGTGACAATTAAATCATTTATGCATCCAAGCCACAGCTGTTTATTGACTATTTAACTAATTAAGTCTTTATATTTTAGGGTGAACCGTAACACCCACCCTAAGGGCACTTCACTCATGGAAATTTATAGTCTTTTTGCAGGCCGGGTGTCAAAAAATTCAATTTGTGCGATTATTTTTATATTAGCAATATTTTCTTTTGAATATTGCATCCACTTATTTTTTGTTGAGAATGAAATCAATTTATATTTCACATCACATGGCATTCTACTGAATTTGTGATAACGACAACTATATAAAAAGCCAAATGTGTTCACAAATAATTTTATCGAAATCTGAAGCGGCAATTGTAAATTGCAGCGGCGGTCAGAGTTTCTATAATCCTTACATGTGAATTGCAACGAATGGTCATGTATGGGTTCGTAGTAACTATGTAAATTGCAGCGCACGGCAAAATTTATGAAAACCTACTGAGTTAAACTTGAAAAAAACGGTAGATTATTTATACTGCATTACTTATCTATACTAAAGAAAAGAAAAATACTTTTTAATATTTATTAATTGATGACCAAATACACATTACACATACATACGAGTATACTATAAGAACTATAATAAAATCAAAAACAATATTTACACTAAATGTACATATTATGTGCTCAAACATTTCCAAAATAGTGACATACTTGTTTTACAAATTGCAATCTCGTTATACTTTTTGTTTTATAATACAGGTTTAATTTTATATCTAAGAAATTAAATTTATTCCGGGTTCGAGTATTTGGAAGCTTAACAGTATCAATGCTATTTATTTTAATATAAGTATCTATTTGAAATTGTAACAATGTTTCCAGAAATTTGTAAAATGATGGGTGATTACTATAAAAATTATCATTAAAATGAGCGTGAAAGGATTCACATGCATTGGTTGTCCGACACATACTAGGTGAAGCAGATGCCCAAATTTCAGGAGGAAAAAGGGCACTTTCTGACACATACACATTTACTAAATAGTCGACATATTGGGTAACCCTACTATCTGGTGGTTGTATTTCTCCCAAGTCAAAAACAAGGCAATCTCCTACTTCGGCGGGTGTAAGATACTGAAGACCAAAAGTATATTTTAAAAACTTTCCTATCTCGGAATCTTTATCTTTGTACTCTTTTGCCAAACCTAGTTCTTGAATCTTGCGCCACCATGATTGGCTTAAGTGAAAACGACATCCAATTATTTTTATATCGGGCCATATGCTATTTACGGCTGAGTGGATAGCTTGTTCAAAATCAATAGCTATTTTGCTTGGCTTAAAAAGTAATTTTTTGCATATATATCTACAATAAATTTTAAACATTTTCTGTAGGAGTCGCATGTTTTATCTTTAACTAAACAAAACAACAAAGGTAAATAGTGGCCATTTTTGTAGCCATTAATTGTAAACAGTTGCTTAAAATAGCGAGTACAGTATGAAAATGTTCCATCGGCGTAAATAATGTCACAGAAGTTGCATAAAAACTTTAAAATGGTTACACACGAAAATATTATAATGTTGTCACTGCTGTGTTTAATAACACAAAGTTTTCACCACAATTTGTGTTCCAAATGTTTGACTCCAAAGCAGAATGGGGTGGATATTCTCGGCGTCGGGCATTGTAAATATTCCTTTTGATACAATTCACATCCGAAATGTTTTTTTAAATGCCACGGTATATTTTTGCTGGCTTTACAGAAATATCTTCTGTCGCTTTACGTTTACAAAAAACACTCACAATATGCTTTCTCGTCACTCTGATGATTATGTTCAAAATTCTTCCTTGAAATTATCCGTTCGGGTCCATCTTCAATGCTGTAAATCTTGGCGGTGCACTTCCTTGTGGTACAACACCACTTGACTTCTCCAGATTTCAACGTTTCTTTTTTAAAGAACTTATAATAACTTAATAGTAACAACACGTTTCCACGTTCACTAACAATGTTAGATAGCAAAAACTAATGATAAAATATGAAATCTACTTATTTATATATAGGTGAAGGGGTGGACAACCCCATAACGGGGGCGGCACCGAGTTGCGCCACCAATTAGATAGGTTCTTAATCTATAACAACTCCAGGAATAGACAAGCTGTAACAACTGTTTAGTGAAATTCTTAAAAGAATTTAACCGCTGCAATTTACAAGTCGGATTAAAATCTCAAATTTGACCATCGCTGCAATTTACAGATTGTATTATCAACTCTTATCGGGTATACGGATTAAGGATTACCAAGCGCTGCAATTTACATCTGCCCATCTGAAGGACCTGTATTTATTTTCAATATAATTTGATTTCATGTCATTTTCTTTACAATGGTACTTTTTATCTAAAAGCAAGATTTTTTTCTTACTTCTTCTTCGCTCTTGCCTTCTTGTATCGTTTATGGTTCCTACACTTTTCTCGCGCCATATTATAATACAAAAAAAAACTAAAAAAGGTGTCTCTTTCACCAAGTAATCTTAAAAAAAACTGAAAAAAGTGTCTTTTTCACTGAGGGTGTCAAAAAAATTAAAGAAAGTGTCTCTCTCACTAAGGGAGGGTGTCCTTATCACCAATAAAGATAACACAATAAAATAAAAGTAATAATAATATATAAATAGACAATAGAAAACTAGGTATAGCGAAAAAAGCTTGAAACAATAGCAAACGCAAATTATAAAATGAACTAGTCCACCCTCCAATGTACTTATCTAGTACCCCTACCCTTGTTCGTTTTTCGCGCAAAAAACGAAAATGTTGAGAATTTACCGGTTTTCTTTCCTGGCCTCAATGATTGTAAGTTTGAATCTAGGCCATCATACTTCAAGAAAAAGTTGAAATCAATTACATTAATATTATAAGGCTGCTTAGGTCTGGCCAGCCTCATTCAAGCAATGTAATGCGCGGGTGAATTTACTGGTGGTTTAAAGTATTGTTCCAGGGTCGCATGGACGCTGTCCGCCTCCATCATTGTGTGACCCTTTTCTAAAAACAGCTGCTCAATGATGATAGATTTTGACTGTGCAAGATCACTTAAAGCGCTGGCCAATACTTTATTTCTATTCTGGTAATTACAACCGTCCGAAATCAAAACCACGTGTTTATAAGTTTCGGATACCATTGTAGAAATGTAGTGAACTATGCATGAAGTGAATTCATCGCTGGATACACCCCCATTAGCCTCATGCCAAACGTACAAATAAACGTCTCCTTTATTGAGCCCATAAATAGTAAAATTGTGGACGTAATTTTTGTTTGTAATACATTGCCGATGCTTCTGTTTTTGGACAAACAAGGACGCTTTGCAAATCCATTGTTACAACCAACTTTTCCGAGTTAGCGCTTTCCTTGGCAGCTCTTTTATCAGTCATCATCTTTTCTTTTGATGTGGTTGGCGTATTCTTCATTATCAACAGTACCCACTTTGAATCCACATCAAGTATCGCACTGGTCTTTTCTGGGGTGATGAATAGCTATTTTATCTTTTTTTAACAGACCTGTGAACTGCATTCTTCCAACTGGTACCAGTTCATTTTCTGTGCACCATTTCTTGTAGACATCATACATGTGAAGTTAAGATCTAAAAGTTGACTCGACATAATTTTTTGTTGACGAAGCCCGGCAATAATGGCTAGGCACCTTGGGCAGTAAATCCAACCATTGTTTCACTTTTTCAACCTTATTAATTTTAACTGTGTGCGTATCTCTAACAGTAGTTGTTACAGTTTCTTCATCCTCATTTCCACTGGAGGTTGGACTGGAAGTATGAGTGTCTCTTTTTACCCATCTCATAAAAGTGTCTCGTCCCAGATCAATGGTATTTAGGAAGAAAGTTCAACAAACTCTCACTTTGTCCCCTGTGCCAGTTGGTAAAAATAAATCGTGGCCTTCGCTTTTAATTCGTTTCCCACTTACTTGTTTTCTTCTTCTCCTAATGTCCCTCGAAGTTAGTAATCCTTTAAGGCTTTCTTCTCAGGCCATGTTTTTAGTTTCTTCCAAAAGTTATCAAAAATATGTTTTCTGTCTTCATCTTTTATTTTAGCACACATAAATGAGCTCTTCGTTTTTCTTTTTGGCAGGAATTATGAGGACAGCGACCTTTGATAGCCCTTGCATCTCTATTTTGGTCGTGGGTAATCACATTGAGGGGCGTTCTTTTACAGCCAGTATATTTTTCACCGCTTACTCTGTTTTTATACGTTTTTCTTCTTTTTTCAAAAATAGTTTCTGTGTTTTCACCTTTGGATTTGTCTGTGTATTCTCCTTCATCCATATCTTCTGTGTCTACCTCATTAAAATTTGAATCCATTTCTGCAGGATTATTTTCGTATTCTGCATGCCCTCCATCTCGCCTTTCATTTACAATTCGATTTTCTGCATCATCCCCTATATCCATATTTTCTGTGCATTCTTCTGAATTTTCTTTGTCTTCCTCAATACCATGTTCAATAATATCCAGATTCATTATGACGAGTTGGTCTGTTTCAATAATGGTATCCGCAGTATTATTTTCACATCCATTCGTAATAACTTGTTCGGTAAAAGTATCTTCACCAAAAGCAGATATGTCTTCTGTTAATACCCTAACGAATTCAACATTTTTTAGTACTTCCCACTCAGGAACCTCGCCATCGATACCTTCATTTGGAATCACAAAATTTGAAATGGAAGTACCGTTTCCGGGAACGTTATCTAACTCCTTAAGTAGATCGTGATCAGGAATCAATACTGTTTGAGAATCAGACTCATTTACTGTGACTGTAATTTTCTCACTGAAGATTCTGGTTTTTTTGCAATGGCCAAATTGAAAATTCTTTTGCTACGAGATGTTGTCTGGAAGGAAACAACAATAAATATAAGCTTGGACCTAAATAATAGTATAATAATTAACTTTTACAAATAAAAACCTGATTTTGTAAAACGAAACACTTTTAAAAACTCTATTATAACTTTAGTTTTTTGTATTAATCTTACATATTATATAAAAAGTGGATGAGCGGAAATTTTCTTTTTTATGCCCCGAGTATTGGGTACCATAAATATTTTTTGTGGAATAAATAACCTTGTCATATTATATTGTACACACTTTATACTTCTTGACTAGTCCACACTGTATAATGAAAAACTTAATATTCTTTTGCTAGCTTTTACTCAGTTATCTATCCTAAATAACATCAAATTTTTAAGTCCAACCAGTGAGCTGTTTAGATTTATAGGCAAAGTATGATTGGCGCCAAAATAATGTTGTCACTATAATCGGTATGAACTCAAGTGGGCCATAATAAAAAATTGTGCATTCACACCTGCATTAATCACAATCTTATACTTACAATAGAAATAATAGGCCGTATTTATAAAAAAGAGGATTTGCTTTTACTTGCAGAAATCGAAGCAATTCATTCACATTATATTCATAAAAATAAGATGGAAAAGGTTTGGACTTGAAGCAAAAAGGTTTTGCTCCAAAGGAAAAGGTATTACTTTTTGGTATTTATAAACAGTAGCATTTGCTTTGAAATAAAAGGATTTGCTTTAGAAAATATGCATCTAGTCGAGAGAAGCTTCTATAATTGATTATTTACTTCAAACGTTTATATATACTTGTGGGGCGAAGGTGTTTAGTTGTAACAGGTTATACCATCTTGGGAAAGAAATACTCTTTAGTTAGTGTTATCGAAGGTTATAACAATAGAATAGGGAATATTCAAATTATGAGGGCTGACCTGGACCTGCCGTCTAAAGCTCAAAATATGAGAAAATTCGGGAAGTGATGAGCTGATACGAAGAGACGTTAATGGAGACACTAAATTCAGACCAAGCTTTTTCAATTCATCCATAAGAAGTTGGTTGGGTATCGAAGGACAAACATTGGACAGTACAAGTCTTTCGGCTGGTGTGATCAGCCGTCGAACACATAAAGTTTGGTTAAGTACTTTTATGGATCCATGATTGTTAATAAAGTCATCTACTAGTTGCGTACTTGAGAGATAAACACATACCCGATTTTGACTTAATTTAGAGATATGAGTTATATTTTTAGGTTGTACGATTTGTCCCAGAGGAACTAAATAATCTTGAACCCATCATCTGAGCTGATTATGATCCCATGATTTTTTGAAGGATATTTTGGTTGAGCAACCATAGAAGAGTATGACGTAGTAGTTGACATTTTAGGTGAACTGATGTAGAACGCCTAGGCGCTTCAGTACGCCCCTGGCTGTTTAATTATGCTATGTTGATAATTAGATTGCTATCGTACTTTCTTGTTGATTTTCCGTTTTAAAACTACGCTATTCTAAAGTATACAGTTTACTGCTAAGGTATGTAAGATGGTAGTTTGCACAAATGCACTCACCATATAAATATAGTAATTTTCCATAAAATCACAATATTCACTTAGTTGTTTAACTTAGAAATTCCATTTTTTTGGAGCATCGAAATAAAACACGTCCTACTGAAATGGTTACAGGGACGGACCTATCCACAAATGTTTTGCATGCCACTGCTTGTTGGATGAAAATCTACAGATGTACTGGATAACAATGATTTATTAAAATCTTGAGATAGATTCCCTCCTGCTGGACCGCCACTTTTCAAAATTTAATGGACTGGATATCACCAACCAATGAATACCTACTCTCATTCATAAATTGTTTAAAACTGAAAATGATTAATTTTGAAAACATCAAATAATGTTATTTTTATCATGTATCTCTATATTTTCAAATTCCTCTTTATATTTTCCTACTTATCTTTATTTTTTGTTACTTATTAAAAGGTCCAGTATGATAAACCCCAGGAAAATAAATCCTTCAAAGTCTTCAGTATATAACACTTGAAAATTTTGGAATTTACTTTGAAATTAAACTCAAACGAAAATGTTTAGAGTGCTATGTACTGAGATGAAAGAACTTTATGACTTTCTATGTTAATTTAATGTTTTTTCGATGCTCTGATGATGGAATATCATGCTCAATTTTTAACTTTAACCGATATGCTGAAATAAGAATGGAGCCAACAAAATTTTATTCCAGTGACTTGCATTGTAACATCTATCGGAACTATCGGAACCAAAAAATACGGAGGGATAAAATTATAGAAGTACGTAAGTCCATTGAAAATTGTTGTTATCAAAATAAGGGACAAATATTCCAATAAAAATATAAATGATAGGGAAAAATCGAATAATAATACAATGCAATTTCAATAACAACTGTATTTATTAATTTTATTTTTTATTGTAGTTGTTTACAATAAAAATTTTCACTTTCTCCCAACTTTTGTTTTAAAAAAATATTAGGATGCTGGTCTATCAACATTGCACATTCATTTTTCTTTGGGGGAATTTTTTTCTTCAAGTGTCCTTTGAAATATGTCAGCGCTATATTCTTCTGAACATCGGTCCATGGCTCCAATATACGTTTTTTCTTCTTTAATTCTGTCATCAAAGGGGTATTTTTTACCTTAAATCAAAAACAAAACAAAAAATATGTTACTAACTTTTTATCATTAAATCGCTCTATTTCTGCGACGAAAATGAAAGACAAATACTAAGGAAACATCAATAAAAATACCCTATGATAGATCACCATGTAAACAGGACAGAAGAATATACCATATGAAAGTATTTAATGGGCACCATGAAACAAATAAAATAATATGAAGGAAATCTTTATAGGTGTAATAACGAAACACACAACTATTTAAAACATTTTTTTTCAGTTTTTGGACCAATTTTAGCAGAGTCCTCCGAGAATATCCCCATCGTTTATTCTTAACCCTCAGTTGGGCGCTTTCTTAACCCTCAGTTGGGCGCTACTTGCATTTCCTCATAAGTAGTCGCTCCAGTGTATTTTGTACACCGATACAATTTCGAAGTGTATTTTGAAAATAATACGAAAAAATACCTTGGCAAATGGAAATCTAAGTAAAAACAAAAAGTACTCTTTTGAAAAAATATTTTATTTAAAGAAATAGAAATAAACATAGTAAAAATAATTAAAAAAAGTATATCTAATTAGGAGTGTGCTTTCTATACATTTTCATCGTTTTCTTCATCTTGATTTTCCCGGCATGTAAGACATACATGAGTCGTTACAACATGTTCCTTGCCAGCCATTCTCTTGCATAAGTTGCATTGAATTGTTGTGGCGCTACAGTGTATTTTGTACACAAGTTGTAAAAAAGGCAGCTTCAGCACGTGATACGCTTAACTTCAAGGCACGACACTAACTGTGGTGTTAGAGCGAATATCGACACAAGGTTACCTAGAGTCGTGATGGGGAGAAGCGGTGCATGTAGAAGTAGCACACTAAATAATTAACTCGGTGTATTTAATACACAGTAGCGCCTACTTGAGGGTTAATTAATTTTACTTTACTAAAATTGATTTGTTTGACTAAAGTTGAAGTTAAATCGATACCTTATAATCTAATAAAGTATACCGTAACTTACCATCACTTGTCCATTATCTGATAGTACGTCTATTGGTATGCCTTCTGCCTCATCGTTATCGTCCTCCGATAGGTCATCATCGATAGCATCTAAGTTTATGTCAATTTCGTCCAAAAGCTTCCCTTTATATTTTGAAGCTTCTCCTTTTTCATTTAGCAGAAGCAATTTAGATACCTTAGCCATTTGGTAGACATCATTTGGTAGTCTATAATAAGTTTTGTGAATGTCAGAGGTATGTCCCATAAATATAGCTAGTTGTTCCAAATCCTGCTCAGACAAATTAATAACTTGTGACATGGTAGCTAGATGCTTTCTCAGTCTTATTGATGTAAGAGCAGCAGGGTTTTTAACCCCCGCAAGTCTCACATGTTTATAAATAGATTTGGTTCCACTGATACTGGATGATGATTTGGTATTAGCAAATTGATAAACATTATCTTCCGTTATAAAATGAATCCTATTTTTAAGTAACATTTCAGTATTTTTGATCATTTCTTCCATGGAGACTATATAAGGAGAACTAACTCATACGGAGAAATTGACAAAACCTGACCTCAAAATCGACTATCTAAGCAGTTTGTTTTTTCACCGCTACGCTGCGCATTGCAACCCGTGCACCATCCAAATAAGTAACCTTAGTTTTTATAAATGACAGTAATCAAATTGTAAACATTACTTATGACAATAATAAAAACTAAAAGTAGGAGCTAGAAAGATTGAAATTATTGTTAAAAATTGTTAGAATATATCTTAGTAATCTAATGTCAAATAATATTTGTCTACAGTTAGTTATTGTGTCAATGTTTTAAGATGATTATGTTAATGTCATAAAATATAAAGTAAAATAAAACAGAGATTTTTCTACTATATTATTGTACAATTTCACCACTGGAACAACAGGTTATGGGCCCAGTGCCGACGGAAGTAGTTACAGTATCATAATATAAGTAGTTCAATAGTTATCTCAATTATTTTTATTGAAAGTTACCAATATACATCATGTCATTACCCGTATCAGAAGGTACTAGCGGAACTCCAACATTCACGACTATGCAGTCAATTTCCACGTCTGTGCCAAATATAGACAAGCTGGAAGGACAGGCGAATTATGCATCATGGAAATTTGCCATGAGAATGAGTTTAATATTGGAAGGTTTATGGGATATTGTATCCAATGGTACAACCAATGCTGCGAGTAAAGACAGCGATAATAAAGCATTGGCAAAAATATGTTTGAGTGTGAAACCTACTTGTTACATACATGTTTGTAAAGCCACGACGTCTAAAGAAGCTTGGGATAATTTGCTTAACGCTTTTGAATCGAAAGATATGAACAGAAAATTCGATTTACAAAGACATTTATTCAGAATGAGACGTGACGAATTTAATTCAATGGAAGAATACATCAATGATATTATGACTACAGTTTATAAGCTAGCAGATATTGGTGTGAACATAGATGATGATTTTGTCGCTTTTGTTATGCTAAATGGTCTGAATTCAGAGTATGAACCTTTGGTTATGGCCCTAACGTATAATAATACAGAACTCTCATCATATGAAGTGAAGGCAAAGCTCATAGAAGAAGATGCAAGAAAGAAATTTCAAGATTATGGAGCCAAAAGCGAGGCAGCATTACAATCAAAGAATGCATATAAAAATTTCTCGAAAAAGAAATTGAAATGTTATTCCTGTGGAGAAATTGGGCATAAGAAGCCAGATTGTCCAAAACGTATATATCAGGATAAAAATTCAAAAGGGCATAAGAAAACATTACTCACTACTGCAATGTTAACAACATCTTCAAAATCTGATTGGATAATTGACTCAGGCGCCACATCACATATGTCTCCAAACAATGACTGGATGACAAATTTCAGTGAAACTAAGAAAACTAATATCTCAGTTGCAAATGGAGAAGAAATTTTGTCAAATGGTATGGGAGATGTGACAATTAACCTAAATCATAACAAATATATTGTCACAAAGACAGTTAAAAATGTGATGTATGTACCTAACCTATCAACAAACCTTTTGTCAGTGAACGCTATGACTGAAAAGGGTCTTGTTGTGTCATTTGATAAGTTTGGCTGCAAAATCTACGATGAATCAGATTATTTTGTCAAAGGAAAAGTAGAATTCACTGGACACTTGAAAAATGGGTTATATATTGCTGACACATGCAATAAAGAACAAGTGAGGGCGTTATCTGCCACTACTTCAGAACACATGATATGGCATAAACGTTTAGGTCACTTGAACAGAAGAAGTATGCGATTACTGAAAAGTTTGGTAACAGGTTTACACTTTGGCCAAGAAAATAATGAACCTTGTATTCAATGTATTGAAGGAAAGCAGACTGTTCAAAAATTTCCCAGTAAAAGTTCGAGAAGAGCAAATGAGTTATTAGAACTTATCCATAGCGACATAGCAGGGCCGATGGAAGAGACTTCATGGGGTGGAGCAAAGTATTGCCTTATTTTTGTTGATGATTTTAGCAGAAAAACTTTTGGCTATATGCTGAAAACAAAAAGTGAAGTTTTATGTAAGTTTCGAGATTTTAAAGCTTTGGTAGAGAACCAGACAGGAAAAAAGATAAAACGTCTCAGAAGTGATAATGGTTCAGAGTACGTCAATAACGATTTTAAAAATTTTCTTAAAATTCACGGCATAATTCATCAGACAACCATTCCATACACTCCACAACAAAACGGAGTAGCGGAACGGACTAATAGAACTCTTGTAGAAAAAACTAGATGTCTCTTGTTTGATGCGAATTTGGGAAAACGATATTGGGCTGAAGCCATGAACACCGCCATCTATTTAAAGAATAGATCACCTACTGCTGCTGTGAAGGAAGCAGTACCCGAAGAAGTCTGGACAAACGAAAAAGTAGACCTGTCGCACTTGAAAATATTTGGTAGTAAGGCACAAGTGCATATACCAAAGCAAAAAAGACATAAATTTGATAAAAAATCACGTCAATATTTGATGATGGGTTATTGTGAAGCATCGAAAGGTTACAGACTATCAGATGAGCAGAATCCCCGCAAAATAGTCGAAGCACGAGATGTGGTTTTTATAGAATCTGTGAAAATTCACTCAGATGATTCACAAGGCACTCAACAAAATAGTTCCTTGGGTGAAATCACGAAGATCAGAAGTTTCGAAAATAACCACGAACAAGTTGCAGTTGAACATCTATCAGAAATCAATTTACAGGGTAACAGTTCTTCAATAACTGAAAATATTGATAATGTTACTGAAGAAATTTCCGATGAACAGGAAAATATTGAAAACACGTGTTCAACTTCAGAAAACGAACCAAAAATTAATTATCAGATTAGGCGATATCCTTCAAGGGAGAGAAAACCTCCTCATAGATATGACGATGTGGAATATTCATATTCATCAGTAGTATGTAACTCTACCGACCCCATAGATATAACAGATGCTCGTTCAAGATCTGACAAGAAACTGTGGGAACGTGCAATGGAAGAAGAGTTGCGATCGCTCGCTGAAAATGAGACCTGGGAGCTTGTTGACCGTCCTCGTGGAAAAAATGTGGTCAAATGCAAGTGGGTTTTCAAACTTAAGATTGGAGCAGATGGAAAAGCCCAAAGACATAAGGCGAGACTTGTAGCAAAGGGATTTTCTCAAAAATTTGGGGAAGATTATGTAGAAATCTTTGCACCCGTTGTAAGACTCACCACAATAAGAATATTATTTGGACTAGCTGCAGAACTGAATTTGGAAATGGATCATATTGATATCACCACCGCATTTTTGAATGGAAATCTAAAGGAAACTATATATATGGAGCAGCCTTCAGGTTTTATTGAAAAAGGAAATGAAAAGAAGGTGTGTAAACTTAAAAAGGCCATATATGGTTTAAAACAATCAGCCCGTTGTTGGAATGAAAAAATTCATAATTTTTTGATTAATATTGGTTTTAAAAGATGCGGATATGATTCTTGTGCATATATTAAAAATAAGGAAGACAAATTAATCATAATTGCTCTTCATGTAGATGATTTTTATATTTTTTCGAATAGTGCACATGAAACAGAAAAACTGAAAGAGGAAATTGGTAGACATTTCAAGATGAAAGATCTTGGAGAACTTAAGGAATGTTTAGGAATGAGAGTTATAAGAGATAGGTTGAATAAAACAATTACTCTTGACCAGAAAAGTTACATAGAAACCATTTTAAAAAGATTTGGAATGGAAAATTCAAAACCAGTGAGTACTCCATTAGAACCAAATTTAAAGTTGGGAAAATCTTCAGAAAACGACTCTCAGTATCCTTATCAAGAACTCATCGGGGCTTTGATGTATTTATCAGTATGTACACGTCCTGATATCACATATTCGACAAGTTTCTTGAGTCAGTTCAATAATTGTCATGATAAAGATCATTGGAATTCAGCGAAGAGAATTCTTAGATATTTGAAAGGTACAATGGACCACTGTCTATGTTTCCAGGAGAGCCGAAAACCTATTCAAGGTTATGTTGATGCTGACTGGGGTAGTTGCATAGAAGATCGTCGTTCATACACCGGTTTTGTGCTGACATATGCTGGAGCTGCTATTAGCTGGCAATCTAGGAAGCAAAAAAGTGTTGCACTAAGTACAACTGAAGCAGAATACATGGCAATAGCTGAAGGAGTAAAAGAAGTTATGTACGTTAAAGGATTATTCAATGAACTATACAAAGACTGTGAGTCAATTGTGGTCTATAATGACAATCAAGGAGCAAACAAACTTGTGTATAATCCAGTTTTTCACAATCGTACTAAACACATCTCCATTAAATATCATTACGTGCGAGAGCTGGTTGAGGAAGGGGAAATATCGGTACTTTATCTGCCTACGGAAGAAATGCCAGCTGATATATTAACTAAGTCATTGTTTAGACCAAAACATTCATTTTGTGCTGAACAATTTGGATTAAGAAGATTACAGTGATTTTATTAATATGTTTGACATGAGATTAAGTGAGGGTGTTAGAATATATCTTAGTAATCTAATGTCAAATAATATTTGTCTACAGTTAGTTATTGTGTCAATGTTTTAAGATGATTATGTTAATGTCATAAAATATAAAGTAAAATAAAACAGAGATTTTTCTACTATATTATTGTACAATTTCACCACTGGAACAACAAAAATTAAAAAAAGACAAAATGTGTGCGTTGTTGAAAATTATTGCAATAGTGGTTGATAGTGCATCTGATTTAAAACGATAAGACGTGAATTGAAGTTAAGAAAGCCAAGTGTTTTCAGTTACCCAAGGTGATTGAAAATATTCAAAGATAAATAAAGTAGGAAAGAATATTTATTATATGTTAGGATTCAAATTATATACATTACTCGTGAGAAGTCTAGAAAAAGCACAATGGCACACAAAATACTGGAAGAAAAAAGGTGAACAATGATATGATAGTTGATATAAGGAATGAGCTGTGAAAGTAATTTGAAAAAACTACTAATAGGTATACTTTGTGTACAGAAAAATATGAATTGAATTCAGTGATAGAAATAGGAAATCAAATTATTAATTTTGGAGCAAAAATATACAACAAATGGAAAAAAATATTGGTACACTCTACCTCTACAGGGGTTACTAAAACCATTCGACATTGAAAGTGATTTTTAACACTTCTTTCTTACCAATCTTCAGCTAAGTACCTAATTTCAGTCTGTGGCACTTGTGGGATAACATCTACAGATAAAACGCAGAGAATTTAAAATAGTGTAGTGAAGGTTATAGAATGTCAACAGATGAATCGGGATTAATGTCGTCATCGGTAGTGTCACTTGAATCATCAGTAGATAAGTTATATTCTTTAAGATCTTTAACATGCCATCGTCCTATATTTTTGCCATTACTATCTTTAAGTTCATAAATCAAGGGAGATATTACACGGTTAACAGTACAATGTATATATTTAGGCATAAATTTAGCAGAAATAAATTGAGCTTTATCTGATTTTTGATAATTCTTTTTCCAAACATGATCACCTACATGGAATTTAATATTGCGTTTACGAAGATTATAACGGTTACTTGTTTTTATGTAAGCTTTATGTAATTTTTTCCTAACATCTTCGAAAATTTTTGGCATTTCTTGAGTATCCTGTATACGGTGTATTTTATCAGAAATTGCAGGCTGATTATTTGCATTATCTACAATATTCCCATAAAATGATCCCGAAACAGGCACATTTCTAGCAAACACTAGAAAAGATGGCTGAAATTCGGTAACTTCATGTTTAGACAAACGAATTGCTTGAGCAATTTTCTGTAATTCTACATCCCAAGTTCTATGATCGGTAAAACAATATGATCTAATTGCCGTAACTATGGACTTGTTTACTCGCTCAGTATGATTTGCTTGAGGAGTGTAATTGGAAGTGAACCAAATACTTTGGACTTGATATTTAGACATTAAATTTTTAAATAACTGACTAGTAAATTGTTTTCCATTATCGACTGCTACTATTTGAGGAATCCCAAAAATCAGAAACACATTATTTTCAATAAATTTCACAATAGCAGAAGAGGTAGCTTGTTTTAAAGGTTGAATTAAAACAAATTTGGTGAAGAAATCTACTATTACCAACGCACAAGTATTTCCCTGACGTGATCTCGGATATGGACCTATTAAATCACAGGAAATTAATTGAAAAGGAAACTCTATATTCCGATATTTCCCCATGAGACCAGCTTGTGGAAAATTGGTAGGTTTACAGGCAGCACAAATTTTACAATGCCTAACATATTTTTGCACACTCTGTCTCATTCTAGGCCAATAATACAATTCTGAGATTCTTTCCAAAGTTTTATAAACTCCGAAATGAGCTGCGGTAGGATCATCATGAAATTTAGATAATAGTTCAAGTCTATTTTCTGTTGGAACTACAATTTTCCAATCAGTTAGATTACAAATATTGGCATATTTATTAAAGATATGTTTGTACAGAATATTATTTTCCACTTTAAAACTTGGATAACTATCTGGATTTGATTGAACCTTGATAATCATATTTTTATACCAATTATCAGGTTTTAGCAAAGATAAATTTAAGACGTTAATTTCAGGCAATCTAGATAAAAAATCAGCAGGAACAGTGCCTGTTGCTCTACGATGAACAATGGAGAAATTATATTGCGATAGCTGAAGAATCCACCTAGCTAATCGTGGTGATGGCTTTTTCATATTATTCAACCAAATAAGGAAGGAGTGATCAGTGATGACAGTAAAATGTCGTCCTAGAAGATAATAACGAAAATGATCAATTGATAATAGGACTGCAAGCGCCTCCTTCTCAATAGTTGTGTATTTCTTTTGACACTTATTTAATTTTTTACTATAATAAGCAACTGGATGTTCCAATCCATCCTCTAACTGAAAAAGCACACTTCCAATACCTACGTCACTTGCATCACACATGAGATAAAATGATTTGTTAAAATCCGGACTACAAAGAACAGGAGCGGTAGTTAAGATAGTTTTAATGTCCTCGAAAGCCTTTTGAGCTTCCGGTGTCCAACTTATTGGTTGATGTTTTTTCCTATTAGATAAAAGATCAGAAATAGGAGCAGATAATGTTGAAAAATTGTTTAAAAAACGCCGATAATATGATACTACCCCTAAAAATCTACGTACCTCTGTTGTAGTTTTTGGTACTGGATAATTACTAATGGCTTTTGTTTTTTCTCCATCGAAACTTAACCCGTTTTCATCCAAAGTATAACCTAAATAACGCAGAGAGGGACGACAAAAATGACATTTATCTATATTAATCGTTAGATTGGCCTCTTTTAATTTATCATAAACTTTAGTTAATATTTCTAAATGCTTATCAAACTGAGATGTACAAACTATTATATCATCTAGATAATAAAAACAATACGGTTCTAAAGATGGACCTATTACCATATCCATTAAACGTGACATTGAAGCTGGACTTGAAATCAATCCAAATGGTGTACTAGTAAATTGAAATAACCCTCTAGAACGAATAGCAAAAGCCGTTTTTGGACGAGAAGACATTTCTAAAGGAATTTGATAGAAGGCATGTTTTAAATCGATACTAGATATATATCGTGTATCCCTAAGTTGACTAAGTATTACCTCAATATTTGGAATCATATATGAATCTGCTTTTGTTTGTTTGTTCAAATATCTAGCGTCAAGAAGTAATCTTATACTGCCATCAGGTTTATGAGTTAAACAGATAGGAGAACAATACGGTGATTTACTTGGTTCAATGACCCCTAATTTTGAAAAATTATCAATTTCATTATTTACATGAACCTCCATAGCTTGAGGTAATGGATACTGTTTTATTTTAAAAGGAGGAGAATCTCCTGTGTCGATAAAATGCTCTAAGATACGAGTTCTTCCAATTTTATCCTTAGGACTAATCTGTTTAAATTTTTCGATAATAACATCAAGTTTGATTTTTTCATCAATTGTTAAAGTAGTGACATCTTTAACTTTGTTAATTACATTTAAAGATAAGGCATTTAAATTCATAGTAAATTTAGAAAAATCTATCTTAATATTGAATGTCATTAAAAAATCCATTCCCAAGATAACAGTTTGAGTTACTGAAGGTAGAAGGTAAAATTTCAAAATCCGAGATAACTTATCTACTGTGACATAAGTTTCTACAAAACCACCTACATCATGATAAGTACCATCAGCAGTCGATACTTGAAATTGTTCGGTATCAGAAATAGGTATAGACAAATTTTTAACAAACTCAAGACCTAAAGAACCAAAAACACTCAAATTACTACCTGTATCAATCAAGCAAGAAAATGTTTTCCCAAAAATACTAATATCCACATATGGTCTATTGTCATTATCCTTACGGTACAACGAGTCTAAAGAGAAATTATTAGATAATTCTGTAATGCAAGTTTCTTGTAATTTAACTAAATTATTGTGCTTGTAAAAATTTCGTACTAATTTTAACCAAGCTACCCAATCATTTTTATTGAAATAAGATACGTTAATATTATTAGAGTTATTTGATAAATTAGATAAAGAATGCTTTTCACTTATTGGTTGCTGGTAGAAGGTGATGTCTCGGAAATTGTTCTTGAACTTGTCTGTTTTTTTGACTTGTTTTGCTTTGGATTTGTGTTTCCTACAGGATTTTGAGAAGCGGTATGAGTCACCAAAGAATGGACTTGACCGCCTTGTTCGTTTTTTGAACACTTTGGACACTTAGATTTAACAAATCCTGGATTCCCACATCCATAACAAAACACTTTCAATGCATATTTACATTGAGGATAAAAATGATTGTGTTCACCACAATTCCAGCAAGCTTTATGTGAAGTTACTGTAGCGACTTGTCTAGAATTATTGATATTTCTAGAACGATAAGGGGAGGTAAAGGTATTACTTAATTGAGGTTCTAAATAAATTTTTGGTTTTCGTGAAACAAAACTGGTGCTATGTGATTGTTGTGAGTAAGCAAAAGATTCTTCCAACTTTTTACATTTATCAGTTAATTCTTCGATACTATTGATATCTATCAATGCCAGTGGTTGTACATAATTAGAAAGTAAATTTCGTTTAATTATCCTTATCTTAGAAGATTCATTCTGTTTTATTTCCAATCTATTAAATAAACTACACATTGAATTGATATATAAAGTTACTTTTTCATTATGATTTTGTTTTCTATTTTTAATTTCATCCAATAAATCTTCCTGGTAATTATAAGGTAAGAAATCTCACTTTAATTTAGAGACTAAATCTGACCAATTTTGAAATTGACTTCTATTATTTAAATACCAATAAAATGCTTGATCAGTGAAAAGATCTGCTGCACTAGAAAATAATTCATTATCAGTTACACCCCGAGAAATTTTTAAGCACTCTACACGTTCTAAAAAACCTGCCAGAGATTCAGTTTCGGAAATTCCTGAAAAATGTACACCCCATTTATAGATAGGTACTGGTTTAGAAAAAGTAAAACTTTGATTATGACTCACGGGAGTTGAATGAGCTTGAACATTGCCAGATAATTTACCATCAAGTTCACCCTCTAACAACAAAATCTGAGTAGCTAATTGTTTTTTTGTGTTTTCTTCAACTTCATTCTTACATGATAAACGAGAAACCCGATTACTTACATGAGCCAACCTACAAGTTAATCTAAGATATACCTGATCTCTTTCTGATCCTATAAATTCAGAAATTTTTCTGTTCAAGTCAGTTACAGTTAACTCTATACTGCTAACTTCCTTGTCGAAATTTAAGTGACTATCCCCCAGCAAAATAGAACTACGACCAGATGCTTCTTGAGCTAAAATACCCCTTAACAATTTTCTATTCTCTGCCACTGTCGGCAATACTTCGACATTACGATAAGCTAATTCATGTTCTAATTCATGACTTAATAAATATTCGACCTTCAATTTGTAAGGCAAAGACATCTTAACAAATTATTTAGATAAAATTTTATATAGGAAATAAAGTGATTGTAATTAAAACTCTAATTACCCAAAAAAAATTGGAAGCAAATCCACAGCAAACTATTAAAATGTGTTTCGACTGAAGGTCACTGAAAGATACGATAAATTGAATTGATAAATTGATACGCTAATTACTGAATGTACGAATCCTTAAGCTTTACAGTTTTTCTCGATACAATTAATTTTTCAGATAATGATAGAGATACTTACTAAACCGAACCACCAGTTATAAATGATAAAAAGAAAGAAAGTTAAGAAACGTTAATATTAAAGTTAAATTAAATTCAAGTAAATTCCCCCAGAAAACAGGAAGAAAAAATTTTTAGCTATAAAAAAAATTTTTTTTTTAGAGCAGACAACAAACGTTAAAAGTTATACACGTTGGAGCGCCAATGAAACATTTACTTGCGATCAGGTACATTTTCCAATAACATAATTTTAAATTAAGAAAGCAACAACATAATGTAATTACATACCAGTAATCCAGATTATTATTAAATAAGATCTTCGTAAATTATCGTTTTATTATACAGCACACAAGATATTTCTAAAGATTACTGCACAGTTTCTATTTTCTATATGTTGCTTCGTCGACTGACGATATGAGAAGACCTGCCGGTACCTTCTCCGTTCTTATAAAGACACGTCAAAATTTTAAATTTCGCGGTATAATAGCTATAGAATATTGATTTTTGGTTAATGAATTTATTCCACCACAAATCACAAATGTGAAATAATTTATTAATTTTTCGATGGCAATATTTTTAGAAAATCGATGCATTCTATTCCACCAAAAATCAAAATTTTAAAGAAATTAATCAATGAATTTATCAACTGAAAGGTTGAACGCAAAGTTCACGTTTCAAGGACTCTATTCCTAATTGTTGTTGAATTCTTTGCCACGCGTCGTAGACCGCATTTCTATTTTTGTGAAGCGGATGCATAGCATTCCAAATTGCTGGTTCATTTTCATAAAGATCTAAAAACTTCATTGTCACCTCATTTGACCACTCCATTGTGAACGCACTAATCACACTAAACAATAGTAAGCATACACAAACAGGCACCAGCACGTGCCGATGCCGTCGAGATTGCGCGCAAAACTGTCTGAATATTGGTGCAAATATGTGGTTCGGTCAAAGTTGAGAGTATTTGGCTCCTTTGATTTGTGATAACTTACCGACTTCTAGCGGAAAATATTTGTATTTGTCGCAATTATCTAGATTTGCCAGTCTGTTCAAATATTTGTTCCATCCATATATTCGGATATGTGGCGCCGGCTTCACTTTTCGCACAAAAAAGATGACAAAATGAATTATTATCTCTGTCTATGGATTTTATGAAAGTACATGCACCATACCCGCCGGTTTCCGCTGCATCAGAAAACCCATGCAATTCTATTTTAACGGGTTATGAATGCTAACGTGACGTTTTATTTTTAATTTATTTAACAATGGCAGTTGCTGTCTAAAGTTTAGGAATGCATTTTTTATATTTATTGGTAGTGGATCATCCCAATCGATTTTTTTCTAACCATAATCTTTGCAACATAATTTTAGCGGTTATTATACAAGGCCTAAGTAGTCCTAAGGGGTCAAACACTTGCGCAATATCAGATAGCATGCGACGTTTTGTTATTTTATTATTTTTAATTTTCTGTAACGGATTAATGTTATAAAGTAATGTATCTGCGTTAGGTGACCAAGACAATCCTAAAGTTTTAGCACTTTCGTTTTCACCGAAATTAATAACTGATGCCGTTGTTGTGTTTTTATCTAAATTTTTTATTATTTCAAAATAGTTTGAATAAAATTTTCTTGATGGAAATCCATGACTGCAGAAAGAGCTCATTTTCTGTAACTCCTCTAGAAAGTCTAAGGACTTCAACTTTTTCTAAAAATAAATGAAGTGATTCATTTTTACCAGTGAAGAAAACATTCCATTTGTAAACTGGATCATGTCTTTGATGAGGGATGTCAAAACGAGTAGTGGAGGGAGATGAGTTTGAAGGTAAGGTGTCTTCAGTTCTATAGTTGGAGGTAGGAGTTGTTTTTGTCGCAAGGTCAGCTTCTAATAGTATTAGCTTATTTGTCAAGATCTGTTGTGGTAGTAACTGCTCGTTACTTTCGGCATTTAATCTATTAATTCGATTAGTCAAATGTGTCAATCTTGAATTAATTCTGGAAAAGACTGGTTCGTTTTTATTGCCACTAAATTGCTCAATAATATCTGTCAAGTCAGTAATTGTTTCTGTTACTTCCAATATATCGTCCTCAAAAGGGTATGCATTAACTGGGACGAAAAACTTCTATTAGAATTTTCCCTAGCAAGAAGACCTGTTAAAACTCTTCGTTTCTGTTCGACAGTATCCGGAACAGGAAAATTTCTGATTTGAATCTTATATGTTAGTTCAAGTGACTTCAAGTGATTGGCCTGCATCTTGTAAGTGTTTAAAAGGAGAGAAAAATAATAAGAAACGGTATCTAAATCAACAGTACTAATCAAATAGCACTAGCGAAAGCAAAGAATCTAAAATCCAAACGAACATAAATGCCTGGAAACGAGATATAGATGAAGAAACTGATTATAAGTGGATGCCTATAGATAGAAAAACAACATATACACAGTACCGATAGATGTCATTTAAAATAAACAATACTGTACGATACTTTCAACAAATTATACGATATTTTCAACAAATTATACTTAGCAATGTAAATGTTGCATAATAACTAAATATATAACTGATCAAGTTCAAAAATGTATCATAAATTGTCATGAAAATTTTTGTAACACATCACAATTCTCATGCTATTCAAAAAAATTTAAATGAAAAATATTCATTTCTAAAGATGAATAATTAACTTGGCAACACTGCACTTGATTAACAATATTAAAGAATGGGTAAAAAAACAGTAAGTTTAAAGATAAATTGTTATTTTGGCAACACTGCACTTGAATAACAATATTAAAAATAGATAAGATATTTCAGTTTGTGTAACTCGACACCATTCAGCTGAAGAAGATAAAGAAAATATATTTCAGTTTGTGTAACTTGATACAATTCAACTGAACAAGATAAAGTAAGATAAATTAAATATGACATTAAAAAATGAACATCTCAAAAATTTACTTTATTTGACAACACTGCCAAGAAATCAGATGTTATACACCATCCCAAAATAATCAATAAAAGAAAATTCAATTATCTTTTTAACAACAAAAGATTGTGTTATGTTACATGTAGAACCCCAAAAAATATTAAAATGAAATTTAAAATAAATATCAGATAAGGCAGTTAATGTAGGTAAAATGTAAGTACAGGGACGTTAAAACATTTAATCAAAAAAGTGAAAAGGTAAAAAATTAATCATTAAAACTTAGCAAAAAGTTAAAAGTAAAAGAATTCAAAAAAAGCAAAAAAAATCTATAGCCCGGTTCAACCCAACTGTCATACAGTGCAACAAAAACAAGGGGCGCCAATTTGTAACACTGTTCTCTCCTCAAGAGACAGATCCCGGCTAGAGACTCTCTCAAGGGTGGATCGACTCCATGTTAGTGTTACACTAGATATGCCAGAGGGTTGACAGACTATAAAAGCTTAGGGCGCCACTACCTTTTTAGACATCGACGAAAAAAGATAATCTAAATTTAAGAAAAGAAACTAAGGTGAAAAAGGTAGAAACACCTTGTAGAATTTAATTAAAATTAAAAATAAAAAAAGTTACAAACTTACATGAACCCGGACACGATCCCCTACAGCTCTTACAGCCGGGTAGATAAGAAATTAAAAAGAAATTTAAAATATCAACTTTATTCTGCCTTAGGAAGAAAAACAAAAAGGAAAGAGAGAAAAACCTGTACTTCAGGAAGGTACTTAGCTTCGTGGAAACTGATGGAGATGTCTTGTCGAAACGGATGAAGCGGAAGATGTCCTGAAGTTGAAGTAGAGATGTCCTGAAGTTAAAGTAGAGATGTCTTGGAGTTGATGTATAGATGTCTTGGAGTTAAAGTATAGATGTCTTGGAGTTGAAGTATAGTTGTCCTGGAGTTGAAGTATAAATGTCTTGGAGTTGAAGTATAGCTGTCCTGGAGTTGAAACTAGATGCCTAGGGGTATCCTAGTGGAATGTAACGGTATCTTGTAATGTAACGGTATCTGGTAATATTACGGTATCCTGGCAGGGATAACCTGGCTTGTAGCTTGGCAGGGGTAACCTGGCAGCTGTGCTTACCTAGAAGTTCAGGTGGATTAGGGATATGTAGGAACTTGAATGTAATGGGGCACATAAGGTTGGTTTAGCTTTTCAGGTAAAAAAGGAAGGCAGTTGTTTGAAATGATGAAATTTAAATTGACTGAAAGCTTTCCAACATATATGTCCCATATTAAAATAGTAAAAATTATCAGCCAAATTAAAAAAGTACTAATGACCTGAAAGAATTAATTATAGCAAAAAGTTATGAATAAACCATTTCTAAAAAAAAAAATAAAATGTTTAATGAAATGTGAAGCCGACACTGGCAGGTTTTTTTATGAGAAAGGAATATTTGAAAAGGTTAAAATGCAAATGTTATCTATCTTTGAAAATAATTAGGTATTCTACAACACAGAATTTAGCAAATGTTTGCATTAAAAAAGGTAACTGTGATTTATGATAAAAGATTTAGTTTAAAAGTAATGTACAAGTATAAAAGAAATGTAGGTGACCACGTGGTATGTGTATATTCGTCTATCTCTGTAAAAAAATAAGAAATACACAAAAAAATTATATCAGCCACTACTTTTAGAAAAAGCATAATAAATATAAATTATAATTTTGGACTTACCACAGCTATTTAAGGTAAAACTTAATTAAATTTAAGAGACGATAAAAAGATACGTCCTTGCTACTCAAGGGTCGGTAACGGAAAGGGATGAAATCGACCGTTGACATCATATGTCAATTGTCTTAACGGTCAACGAGAGTAGGAGAAATCCAGATCACAGAACTATATTGGAAGTGGTTACTATGACGGCGAGTGGTAAAATCGAAATTATTTCGTAAAATCGAAACAGGTCGATAGACATGTTACAAATGTTAAATCTATTGCCGAATTATTGTTTGATCTCGATATTTTAGTTGGAGACCCGTCATTTAGGAGTACAAAGTCAGTTTGGTTCACGGCATTAAAAATGTTTGATCCAGAGAGGTTTACTTTGTATGATCCCCATAGATTATGGTGACCATTAAAGTCCCCTGCTATAATATTGCAACCGTCGGATACACTCTCAAAAAGGTGGATTAAATTATGTACAGACAATCTCAGATCTGGTGAGCAATACACGGAAGCAAAAGTAATATTTAGACTGTTATACCAAATTTTTGCGGCACAAGTCTGAATACCGTCCGCAATATTATTTAGAAGTATTTCTTTAAACCGTATATTTTTTTTTAATGAAAATTGCAACACCTGTAATTCCGTCAAATCTATCTTTTCGAATTATTGAGTAGCCTGAATAGATATATGGGGTGTTTGGCTTGAACCAGGTTTCGCATACTATTGCGATATCTATATTCAAGTTCGATAATGTTTTACTTAAACTATGTTTATTTGCTACAGCGGAGCGTGCGTTCCACTGAAGAATTTTTAGATCGTTAGTATTCGTCTTGGTCATAATCTTCCATAACACAATCTGATTGAGTAGCTGTTATTTTCTTTATATCGGTAATGCTGATAGTCGTCAGTTCATCAAAAGAATTTACTTCACTTATGATTTTTTTAAATACTGAGAAGAATTGTTTAATGAAAGTATCATCATTCTCATCAAGTTGTTTTTCACGGGGATATTTAATAGGATTAGTAGGACCAAATCTAAAGGGAAACATAGGAGGGGACCGGGTCTCCAAAACTGGGGAGGTTGCCTTACGTTTTTTTTGTGGTTGACTGGATTGGGAGAGGGGTTTTATCTGGTTTTTGGAATTATTTGCAGTAACTTGTTGTAGTGTTTGACGATTTCTATTTTGGGGATATTTTTGTTTTGCAGTGGGAAGTGCTGGAAATTCTTGTTCGTTAAAAACATTAAATGCTTGGAACCTGTTATCTGTTTTTAATGCACTTGCGTAGGATGTATTGTTGGACAATTTTGCTTCTAAAAATGTGATATTTTCTTCTGCCATTCTTTTTTTGATTTCCTGCTGTTCGATATGCGCCGGCAGGTCTTTGATATTGAGTTGTGAGTATTTGTTTTGCAATATATACAACAATTGTCTTGGGGGTCCCTACAACTGTGTGCTCCATCCTTCTCTTTACCGCAATTTATACACAGCACAACAGAACCGCGGCATTGATTAGCAACATGTCCATATCATTTGTCTTGGGACTAACACTGTTTCACCGTTGTTAATAATTCTTTTCTTCGCCCTATACATTTCTGTTATGGATACCAGATTTTTTTCCTTTAAAAAAAATAAAATAAAAAAAATAAAAAATTCAGGATTAGCCGAGGCAGAATATGCTGACTTAGTCACAAGTCCCATGTCTACTTGATAAGGGAAATAGGAATGGGTAGGTCCGACTTCTTCTTTTTTGTTCATCATCTGCTCTATATTTGACCCTATTTGTTCAACGAATATCCAGTCCAATAATTCACATAAATTGTTCATCCCTAGGACTTTGGTAATATATCCATAAGATAAGAGACCAGCACAGTCTCGGTGACGGGACCCAGTGGTAGCTATTCTGATGTTGGAGTACTTATGGGTGGGAAAACGGAAAAAGAACATATCATACATTGCATCTAACATGTTAAATGTACGGTCGTGTTCCCACCCTTGATATAGGTCGACTACATCAGTCATTTCTACGTCAGATACCTTTAGTGCTTTTAATGTTATGATGTTATCCGAGTGCAGATGGCTGTTCTGTACTCACTCATGGACGCTCTAATCATCCTGTGTATAGAGAGTAGGTACAAACACATCCACGGGTCATCCGTTTCATCAGCAGGCTGACCTGGATCGTCTCTGAGTCTTTCGACTGAAATGACATTAAGAAGTCCAATCATCAACCAATTTCCCGGATATAGTTTGTGCAAACAAGAAAAGAAAAGAAAGGTTTGTGCTTGTTCTAGGGATATGGATAGGTTCTTTGTCTGGGCCCTAATGATTTTTCGACTCTTTCCCAGGTCCTTGGTTGTCAATTCGATGTTCAATATCAGCTTCGACTGAGGATGAGCCTCAAACCAGGAGTAAGGATATTGAATTTCAATTCCTGTGGTTGGAATGACTGGGACGATTTCAGTCCCAGTTGAAACTCTGATCATTCGTTTAATCGACATTATTTAGCGTCTGTTGTATCCACAAATTACAACAAAATAAATTAAAACAAATCCTAAAAGATATTAAACATAAAAGAGCATTGAAATGACATTAAAAGTTAAACATAAGCGTGCCGTGGCGCGGAGTCCAATTCAGCTGTAGTCGTTTTGCTTGCTTCTCCATTGCTGTCGCCGGAAGATATAGGATCCTAGTCAGGTCGCTGTCGGTTTAGTCTTCGCATTCTCTATAGCGCGCCACCTGTGCGCGTGGCTACGAGGTGTTGTCTGCGTAATGCTGGTTGCCAACGTGACTGGAGTACATGGCGTTGCATATACGTACGACCGCTACACGCTTCAATTTTTTATCTTTTCTCTTAATTTTTAATTCTCTATTAAAATATTTTAATGTGTAATATATTTTCAGCCTAATAAACAATTTGAGAACATATATCAAAGGAAATGAAGAACATGGATGTTCGAAATTAATATTTTTCATATTACTAAATACTGTATTTGAGATTGCCCTCTTGATGTAAATACTTTCAAACTGTATACAAAAAATAATTTCCAATTTATACACATACTCCACAAATCTTTCGGGGGGTGCTCTCAATACACCAAAAATGTTTTTATCAATACTAAAAGCTTTAAAGTAAGTTAATAGATGAGCTGAATTTCACATGTATGGAATTTAAAAGCTTTTTTTATTAAATACCCACAAATATAAATAAATCCATTTTGCACTGGTAGTGATTCATGACGGTAATCATGGTCTGAAAGAGTTAATGCTTTCTGGTTGTCAGATTCACTATTTACTTTTAAATTTGCATTATACTCCGGTTCAAGATTGAGTAACAACTCATCTAGATCTTCAATATAATTCATTCTGTTGGAATGTAAATATTGTTGGCAGAATAGTTTTTTAAACGCCCACTGGAACTGTATTGGTGTCGGATTTGCGGAATTGCCTCCTTGCTGTCTAATTATTCCAAACAAATTCTCAATACAATCCTGATTTATTCTTCTAGTTTTTAAATATTTAAAACCTGACAAATGTAATTTCTCCCATAACTTTTTTAAACCATTTATGGAAACAACCCAACATTTTTTGATCTTGATTTTGAAGTGATCTCTTCTCCATTTTTATTATATAGTTTAAGATTTTTTATAAATTCAAACATTTCATCTAAAAATTTTACTTGGAAATCAGCATCGAAAACATTTTTATATATATTCGGATTTTTAAAATCAACAGAGTTCATGATGTCAAATAGCTTGTCAAACTTTTTTATGAACTCTATTGTACTTGTAGCAGCTTGTGGAAGTACTCCTAAACTAACATTGCACTAGCAACAGTACTACTTAATACTTGAGTGGCAAGTTTCACTCTCATTTTTTCAAAATTGGTTGGATATATATGCGATTTAGTTAGTTTGGGAGCACATTTATAAAAATGTTTATTGTCTTTTCTATAAAAAGCCTCTACAAATGTCCAAGAAGTTTTCTTGTCATCAAGAGAAACTACATTATTAATTAAAGTGTTCCGGGTTGCTTTAATTAAGTGACAGGGATCAAAAATATTGACAGTTTTCTTATCCTTAACTTCAAATTCTGACACATTAGCAGTTACTTCAAGAAGTCAACTTAGCTTAAGTAAACCGGTCACCTTTATCGCCGTTCACGATTACACAAATGACACGTAATATTAATAGTTCAAAGAATCGAACAAAAAGTTTCAGATCATTAAACCGATTTGGCAACGTCTGTTGTAAATGAAAATATATAATTGAAAATTACAGATTATCTCGTAGAAGGTGAAACTATTGCACTTACAAAAAACTATAAGTGAATATGCCTAATTGATTAGGCTGAAAATATATGTATGTGAAATAATGACAGGGGGTTATTAGAACCCATGACCTGTTAGATGTATGAGCAATTTTGAACTGACTCTTGGTTCCTTAGAAGCGACAAAAAACCAAGATGAAAAAAAGGGAGATAGATATTGTGGCAAAAGTAAAAGCGGGATGTATTGAATGCATTAGTTTTAGAGATGGGTATATTATAATATCGTTTCAGGTAGTAGGAGGTTACTCAAGGAAACGTCTTTTTCTTTGCTGAAAATGGTCAGGGGCGCACTGACCACTTTTGTTCGAATTCGATCATACGGGGGGGGGGCAAGGCCAATAAAATAAGAGAAAGAGAATTATTTATTCTGAAATAGGAAGAGGTGCTAATTCAACTATTTTGGGCGGGTATATTTCCGCCATCAGCTGTTCGGACACAAGCAGCACGTGAAACAATTAAATTGAATGCCAATGAAACACTAATAAAAATTCATGGAAAATATATTGTAGGTTCTCACCAAACTGATTTATTATTTGGAGATAACAAACCCTATGCATTATTTTACTATATTATTTGGAGATAACAAACCCTATGCATTATTTTACTATGTTTACAACCCCCACCCAGATAATTTTCTTCCCCAAGTCACTATGAGACAAATCTGAGATTTCTATGTTATTAAATACTTGTATAAAGGAAGAGTCCACCCAATTAGCAACTGATCTTAATTAATACCATGGAACTCTTAGAAGCATAAGACAAGGTAAAAAAAAAGGTAAAGGTAAACAGACTACAACAACAAAATAAAACAAGAAAAAATGGATAGTTCTAAGGAAAATAAAGAGACGATAAAAAAAAACAACACCCTCACACAAGTTCTGCATTGTCTGATCCCGACATCCGCTGTCAGGTCTGATGACGAAAATTCCCATAGTCCAATATAGAAATAGAAGGTGTGCCATGTTGGAAGTGGTCACACAAGACCGAAATTGCGCACCCTTAGATGCAAAGGAAGCCTCATTTCCCAATCCAACTACTTCTACATTACACCATAATAATTTCAGTCACCCCACACTGCAATGAAAATCGATTTCAGACAATACACAACGACCAGAACAGAGTACTGCGGACTCAATGATATTATAGCATATCAATAACGCTAAAATAATAACCTGAAGGGTTATTAAGGAACTTAAATATTAATAACATAAGTTATTAAAGTCATAATCGGAAAAAAAAGAAAAATAGAAAAAGCTTAAAAGTCGGAATTTTATTAAGATGGTCCAACATTAACCACCCATTATATGTTAGACAGACTAGGTATTTGTCACGAACCTCATTCATTGGGTGCATATCAGATAAAACGGTAGGTAAGGTATATAGGAAAAGACGTTTGTCCAAAAATGATATTTCAGTGTTGCCCCTCGTTATCCGTAGACCGAACTGCAAACAACACTGGTGAGAATAAACTCACAAAAATAACACCCCAGACAAATTCCTTAAATCATAAAAAAAAATTAACTAAAAATAATAACAGGAAGAAAAAAGGATTACATTATATGACTCAAATAAATAGGACGATATAACTCATAACCAACTGCCGTAACAAATAACTAAGGAAAAAAGAAAAGAGAAAAAGGAAAAAAATATTCTTAAACAGAATAAATAAGTCACAATCAGGTAAGATATATCAAAAACACTAAAAATTTACGAACCAATAAAAGAAAATTTTTTGAGAAAATACAAATATAATCACAAAGGAATGGACGATTATTCCTACACTAACATATGTAATTACCCCATGTCATAATCCAAAGGTGACGTAACAAACTCCAAACTTATTTGTTTTTCCGTTAGTTCTTGATTTTTCATATTCATAAACATAGCTTATGTGTTTTCGATGTATAGATAGATAGATATTCTACTATAGAATATATATATATGTCTTAGTCAGGTAAAGATATTTCAAAAAAAAATTTTAGATGTTGTCGTACTAGATAACAATAAGAATTCATAAGAATCCTTTGAGGCAACGAGAGGAAAAGTAAAAATTATTTTAGAGAAAATACAAATACTGTAACAAAGGAATGGACGATTATTCCTGCACTAACATATGTATCAACCATATGTCATTCCAATGGTGAGGTAACAAACTCCAAACTTATTTGTTTAACTTTCCCTAATTCCCACAACTCTAGGTAATAATTAGGAAAGATGAAGATAAAGAATTTAAGATAAAATTACAATTACTGTTGCGAAACATAGAAAACATTTTTTTATATGCTGTTGTGCAATAAGAGGTAAGAGTCAAATCTTCGCTAACTACATTTAGCATGTTAAGATAAGATACAATAAATGTCTGGTGAGACACTAGTTACATGTCCACTTAGACATAAGAAACATGTCTTCTGCGACATAAGATACGATAAGATAAAGATAAATTTTCATGTGCCATTTCATCTAGCACACAAAAACCATAGTTAAGATAAGTTATTTCAGTTTGTGTCAATTGTCACAATTCAACTGAAAAAGACAAGGTAAGGTATTTCAGTTTGTGTAACTCTACACAATTTAACTGAATAAGGTAAGATAAGGTAATATGTTTCAGTATGTGTAACCACACATTTCAACTGAAAAGATATGTTCACAATTCAGATACATAATATGGAATATTCAAATTTTAAAGAAACTAATCAGCATCCCAACATCACATACCTCTAATTTAGCAATCAAAAATAAATATTAATTTCTTAATACTTTCAAATTTCTAGTATTCTACAAGATAAAACTACTTTACCACCAAATTAATTTTGCATATAGATATTTTTTTAACTCCATGCAGAACATACACATAAGAAAATATAAAATAAAGATACTTTCATTAAAAAAAAGGTAAAAATGTGTTCATCTAAGAAATAATTATTCACTATCAGAAGATACGGAATCGGGATTATTGTCGTTATCGGTAGTGTCACTTGAATCATCAGTAGATAAATTATATTCTTTGAGAGTAGACAACAACGGTTAAAAGTTATACACGTTGGAGTGCCAATGAAACAATAGAATTGAATGCCAATGAAACACTAATAAAAATTGATGAAAAATATAATGTAGGTTCTTACCAAACTGATTTATTATTTGTAGATAACAAAGCCAGTTCTCAGGGCTTTGTTATCTGATGGAAATTAAGAAAAGAGAAGACGTAAGTAAAGGAAAGGAATTCAAGGACACCACTAATTTTGTTTCCTAAAACAAAATTAGAAAAAAAATCAGCTAACTTTTAACTGTTGCAATCTACTCAAAAATAATTAAGTTAATTGAGATATTGAAAAGAAAACTGATGGTGGAGGTTTATTAAATAATACTTCCACAAAAAAAATTAAACTGGATAACTATATTCACTAAAATTTTGAAGATTGACTGTGTTCAAACAAAATAAGTAAAACCAGGGGGTCTATTCTCGAATGTCGAACAAAATATGTCGAATTCGACATTTGTCGATGAAAATTGTCGCACAACTTGAAATTGTGGTATTCTCGATTGGTTTCGTCTTCCAATTCGCATGCGACATATTTTGTCGAATAGCATGAGCTGGCAACACCGATTTAACGTTTATCAAATATGTCCTATGCCACTGTGACATGTGTTGTGGGTGTTATCTATGGTTGTGGGCGTCCAGTGTTTTGGTTTCTTGAACATTATATTTTTGTTTGTGAAGCTTGTGTTATTGTTGTTTGTACTTGTTAGGATTACGTTGAAAACTTTAAATTATGGCAGTGGAAGAAAAAAAAAGTTATTGCACACAATCCCAAAAAGAAACTCTCATCAATTTGATGAAACAAAAAGAAAAGGAGCCCCTTTTATCTGGCAAATTCTCTACAACCTTTTCATACAAAGAGGCAAGAAGTAAGTGGCAAAATATTGCCTCAATTTTAAATTCAGCCCCAGGTGCTTCTAAAGACTGGAAACTATGGAAAAAGGTAATAATAATAATCACTTAATTGTTGACAGAAACAGATAGATAATAATTTTTCATTTCCAGACATGGCAAGATCTTAGATCTAAAGCAAAGAAAAAGAAGTCCGATCAAGTTAGACATGCCAGAGGTACTGGTGGTGGGCCACCACTTGACACAAAATATTATACAACAGACGAACTCATATTGAGTACAATTGCACCCAGTGCAATTACTGGTGATGTGAGTATAACTGAAACGCCCATCGATTTTCATTTTGAATTTTATGATGAAAGAGATAAACTGATCGTGACTGACATAAGAGAAGAATATGTTCAATCAAATGAGATTGTGAATGAAGATCATATTTATTCTAATGAAAATATTGTCCCTGTCTCCTCATCCTCACATCCAAAAAAAAGGACCTTAGCAAGTCAGCGGTTGGAAACTAGTGCTTCTGCAGCAACTACTCTTGCTGAAGTGAGTCAGAGTACACTAAAACTGCAAAAAGAGTGTTATGCTACAAAAGTTCAGTTACTTGAAAGACAAGTTGTTGCAATAGAAAATCTGGTGGACTTCTTTACAAAGAAATAATTTTTAGTGCTCTAAGTTTATGTAGGTACCTGGTGTATTATTTTTGTTTTCTAGTTTCTTTGAGTTTATATATTTGTAACAAGTTCATTTTTTTTAAGATTAACTGTTTTTTAGTTTCACTTTTAAAGTTTATGTTACTCTGGAGTAAAATAGTTACTAAATGATAGGTAAAAAAATGCAGTATTATTTTTGTTTCAAGTTTATATACTTGAAACATGTTTTGTTAATCTTTCTAAACTAGTTTTTTAAGTTTAACTTTTGTTTTCTAGTTTTATTTTTAAAGTTTATTTTATTTTTGAGCTGAACAATATGTTGAAAATAAAAATGCGGTTTAGTTTCAACATATGTGATATAAAAATAAATCACTTCATTTTACATATTATTGTTTAATTTATCTATAATTATTAATAAACCTCCTTTGTAGCCTCATACCCTGTGTTAGTAATGGGTTCCTCTGTGCATTTTCGTTTGGGTTTTGATCAATATGAGGAAGAAGACCAAAATCCACTTCTTCTAACTCTTCATCTGGATTTAGTAGTAGTTCGACTCTTTGTATACACATATTATGCAGCACTACGCAAGCATTTATAATCAACGATGCTTTGGTTGGTGAATAATGCAATGTTCTGTGCTTCAGTAAGCACCGGAATCTCATCTTCAGCAAGCCATTACACCTCTCTATTGTGCACCTTGCTTTTTTATGTGGTTCATTAAATCTTACTTCTTCGTCCGTAAAAGGGTCAGCCATTGGTGTAATGAGCCATGGGCGAAGAGGATATCCAGAATCACCTAAAAATAAAAGAATTAAATAAATCATAACTGAGAAATGTTATTCTGGGTGTGTTTCATTTAAAATAACTGTATGACCCTGTATGATAGATAATTGTTTTAAAAAATAGTAAATTAAACTCAAAAATTGACCTGTTTCGGGATTTTTTCATATTACTATTTATTTAGCTAATAATTAATTTAAGTGTTACGTTATATATATACTTAGTATAAATTTGTACCTAAAAGAAAATACCCCTCATTTCCTCTTTCATGGAGTTGTTCCAAAAATTTCCTCACATTGCAGTTATTCCAAATATAGGAATCATGGGTACTTCCAGGATATTTTGCATTTATATGAATTATCTTCATATTTTCATCACATATCTGAAATGTAGGTAGTAGAATAATAATTTATCACCTACCTATAACTTACCAGCTGAACATTTATAAAGTGATACTGTTTTCGGTTCACGAAAATATGTTCAGGTGCCAATGGATCATTCTTTTTTGGAGGTACAATTGCCACATGGGTGCAATCAATACAGCCCACAATTCCTGGCATTCCAAAAATGTTGTAAAATCTAAAACCAACTGAATTAGGTTAAAATCCATTTTTTATTATTGATAAAAGAAACCTGTTTCTTAAACTGTTAAGCTCATTCACATTTCTGGGAAATTTTACAAATCTTGCAAGAATTTCTGGAGCATTGAGAGCTAATGTTATTTCACCAACACATCTGCTCACTGACGCCTGCGACAAAGCAAACATTTTATTATCTCCCACACTACCCTGGTAAGATCCTGTTGCATAGAAAAGCAGTGCCACAAGAACCTAGAGAACAGAATAAAAGGTTATCAGAAAATAATGTATAAGATATATAGATATAGATAGACTATATCTATAAGAAGTCAATTCGAATGGCATAAAAACTTCAACTAGATACAGAGGGCATACGCCAGGCAGACTGAATAATAGATAAGAAATTCATACTAGGTCTAATAATCGATTTTGTGTGGGGAGTTTTATAATATGGTATTAACAAAAAAATTATCAGACCCGGTACATGGGTATTTTATTTAACTGTTCGGATTGACTTCCTATAGACTGGTTTGTTACTATCATAAAAAAGTATCATGCTTACCTTTTCTTCAAGTGATAGTGCAGAAGAGCGATGTCCCTGTACCACAAATGGTTCCAAAATAATTAATTCACGCACTAATTCTTTACTTAACGTGAATGTTTTTATAAATTTCTTATCTGATAATAATCTGAAAACATCTTGAAATATTCCTCTTCTATTTCAAGGCTGTTGATAATTCTCTTGATTTTCCAAATTTTCAATTGCTATTAATAAAGCTGCCATTCTACAAAAACGAATCTCTAACAAACCAATCTATCAAGCTAACCTTTTAAATCTGCTTTGTTCTTGTTATGATTAACCTAAAATAATCCTGTCAATTACTGTCGAATATTTCATGTCGCGTTCGACATGAAATTGTCAACCGCTTCAAACCACTCTACAAATTATCTATCGAAAATTTTCGAATGCGACATTCGAGAATAAGGAATTACGTTTTTTGTTCGACAATGTAAAAATCTCGCATGCGACAAAATATGTCATCGTTTGAGAATAGGCCCCCGGGGGCATCATTTCAACTTTTTTTTTGTTGGTGCGAAAATGTTTGCAGGCCATTAAAATTGTTACCATGCCACATAGAAAACTTTTTTTTTGGGTGGGGGGGTGTCTAGTGGGGACAAAAACTGTAGAATATTTGTAATATGTATTTAATACGTCACTTATATTAGTATGAAAACATCACAATATTATTACTATTTTTGAAGAACTATGTGTAGGTACTTTTAATAAGTTTATATTATATTGTGGATGCCAGTTGTATTTGGTAAGCAAATTTATGGATATAAAGCATCTTAATAGTACTTAATCGAACCTAACCTATACATTTTTTCTCCCTGCACACTCAAAATAAATAATATAGCTAAACGCCTAAACCTGAAATTTGTTTTGTGGGTTACCTTGTTTTTCACATCTAATTTTAATTTAACAACTCAAATTCAATTTAATAATAAATCATTCAGTTACACAAATAAAAACATTTATTATCATAAAGCAATAATTACTTAATACATATTATATTACATTAGTGGATATCTTCGATTTTTCAACTTTGAAAATGAATCTACAGCACCATTTAGATTAATTTTATTGGCCTCTTCTTTCTCCACACTTACCACTAATAAGTCACTTAAGCGCTCATCTCCCATGGTTGATTTAATATAAGACTTGACTCTCTTAAGTGAAGAAAAAAAATCTTTCATTAGAAGCCGTACTTATATGTAAAGTTGAAACTAAAGATATTATTTTTAATGTTTCTGAAAAAGCAACTGGAAAATCTTTTAAACAGGAAATAATGTCAATTTAATGCAAATTGGTTATATTTTTTTTAAGAATCAAGGATTTTGCAGAAGGAAATTCGGTTAACATTTTAGACTCATTAAATTGAAAATAACCATAATGGTTTGTAAAGAATATTAAATGAGGGCAGTTAGGATTAAAAAAATTATTGCTGAATACATCAAAAATTTCAAACAGCTTAAACAAATCTTTGCTCTTCTCTGAAAATCTTTCATTCAGCTGTTGAAGAAACCTGAAAAAATCATGCTTATGTTATTTAATCAAAAACTAAACCACGGAGTTGAAATATCTACTTTATGAATTTGCATTTACATTTAAGAAAGGAAATTTAAACAACATTCATATAATGTAAGTTATGCATGGATTCTATTTTATAAAATATTAATATAAATAAATGAAGCAAGTAAATATATTTCTACACAGTGTTGGATAGGAAAAGTACAAACACACAACATTTTAAAACTTTGGCAAGCTCAAAATCAGAATTGGGTTACAATTGTTAATTATAACACTTGAATTGAATCCAGCTCACCGATTTAAACTCTGTAGGGGAAAGTCGCCTATATTGGACCAAAATTAGAATTTAATTTCTTGTAGGCAGGGTATTTGAGTAATCGCAACCAAATTTCATCTATGGCTTTGACTATCTTTCTACGATCTAAATGTGCGAAAAATCTTCAAAATCTTGAAAACTTACGTGCTGACGTAACTTGAAACCAGACAATGCAATCAGTCCAATATAGGCAACTTGTTTCTCAATTTGGACCGTATGATTCCTAAATTGGACCTCACAACAAATAATCTCTTAACAATATGCAGATGTTTATTATTTATAAGTACAAGACAAAATACAAAAAAAAATATTCGAGAAACAAATAAGTATAATTCTTAGCTACATCTCATATCTTGTCACTAAAAACAGAAAGTGAAATGAAAAAGTTAACGAATTGGGAATTTGAACGAAATACCAAATAAAATATGGGCTTGTTGCCGTTTGGTTTGCCCGTGATTCTGTGGGTTTGGCAGTTTCATTTTAACGTCACAATCATCAACAATAGCAATATCTGGTACAGCCGGAAAGAAAAGTGCCGTGTTTAGTTTAGAAGACTTTCGCAAGAAAGAAATTTCGATCACACTTTTTGATTATTTCTCCTGCACAATTTGTCCAGCATAATATACGTCATTCCTTTTTTCGTCTTGTAAACACACGATGACGTAGTCATTAACTTTCAATTCATTACGATCAAAATCCTTAAAATCATTGGTTCCAATCAAATCATCTTCAAAACCTTCACCACCAGACGATGATCCACTTGCTTCAAATTCCTCAGATGTGTCATCGCTCTCCGACAAATCAATGTTTTTCTTGGATCCTTTTATTTTAATGTTATCTGAAATCACTTTTCGTTTCAATTTCGCTGCTGCCTCTTGTGATATACTTTGTTTAAAAATGTTCAAAGTATATCTTCAGGTTCTGTTAATTCTAGTTATACCTTACATACTTCCAATGAATGAAGCAACTTATTCGTTTAGCATAACTTTATTTAATAATTATTAAAATTCATGTCTACAAATCTATAACCCAACAAAAATGCTTACACTACAATAAATAAATAAGCACCTGGCAACAGTAGGGACGTGTACTAAATTCCTGTAGTTCATTCAACTACATAATTCGCGCATTTCTAAGTATTGACCAATTATCAATTAAAACAATATATTTTACGAAATATATTTTTGTCTATTCACTACACCTCCCTCGCTGACCAAAAAAAAATTTATAGTAATATATATTTTTTTTTTTTTATAATTACACAAAGACAACAGGTTTTGTAAATTATCTAGTTTATTTTCATATCCTATTAGTCTAGGAGGAATCGGCGCATGAGTACCGAAAACTATTTGACCTCAATTTTTTTATGCGATCCTCTTCAAATTGCCCTCCTTATGATATAGATGCATGTTGCCATGGCGCAACCCGGTGCCATATTGTTTAAACCGAAATTGTTTAAACAATTGCAAGGAATTGTTATTTTTCAACCGGACAAATTTTTTTTATATTCTTTATTGAAATACCAATAAAAAAGGTCCTATGACTTTTAACGATAAAGTTGATATTTTTAAAGATATGAATTTTTAAAGGTTCGAAAAATCTCAAATTTAGGTACTTTCGACCCATGAAAAATATATTAAAAAAAAACATAATGTCTAAGTAATATTTTTTTTAAAATTCTCTATACAATTGTTAATAATATTGTTAAAAGAGATTTGAAAAAATTTCATTGTTTATATCTTTTTTTTAATTGTTAATTCCGCGCGCTCACAAGTATGCGTCGCTTACCTTTAAGTATCGCTGTCTCTCTCTGACTCATGCGTTGCATCGGCCTCTCTGTGTCTTGAATCATTATTTATCATTTATCTTGAAAACTATCAACTTTATCAAGATTGTTAAAGAGAGCAATGTTATTAATAATTAAATTGTCTACAATTTGTTTTTAATACATTTTTTTCTGAAATCAATTTTTCAAAAGTTATTTAAGCATAAATCGAAACATGTAATTAAAATTACTTTTTTATCAGTTTATATTACTTTTTTGTTATTATTATTATTGTTGATATAAAGGCAAAAATTACTATATATACTAATAATACTAATGATAATATACTATACTATATATATATATACTAAAGATAAATGATAAATTGTGATTCTAGACAGAGAGGCCGATGCAACGCATGAGTCAGAGAGAGACAGCGATACTTAAAGGTAAGCGACGCATACTTGTGAGCGCGCGGAATTAACAATTAAAAAAAGATATAAACAATGAAATTTTTTTAAATCTCTTTTAACAATATTATTAACAATTGTATAGAGAATTTAAAAAAAAATATTACTTAGACATTATGTTTTTTTTTAATATATTTTTCATGGGTCGAAAGTACCTAAATTTGAGATTTTTCGAACCTTTAAAAATTCATATCTTTAAAAATATTAATTTTATCGTTAAAAGTCATAGGACCTTTTTTATTGGTATTTCAATAAAGAATATAAAAAAAATTTGTCCGGATGAAAAATAACAATTCCTTGCAATTGTTTAAACAATTTCGGTTTAAACAATATGGCACCGGGTTGCGCCATGGCAACATGCATTTATATCATAAGGAGGGCAATTTAAAGAGGATCGCATAAAAAAATTGAGGTCAAATAGTTTTCGGTACTCATGCGCCGATTCCTCCTAGACTATATACATAGTACAACAAAATAATATTACATGATTTAACATTAAAAAAAATTATGAGTAATAAAGCTTAATATTGTTTTTATGAACTTCTACATCCTTATTTCCAATTTTCACAACTACGTTACTATTTTTATTTTCTATGACTTCATAAGGACCTTTGAACAGAGGATCATATTTTGTAGAACTACCCATGTTTTTAATTAGTACCTTATCTCCTACTTTAACATTAACAATATTTATTTTTGTATCGTATTTCGCTTTACGATGTATTTTTGATGCCAACAAATTATTTCTCGCGTCATTCCAAGCGACTTGCAATCGATATTTTAATTCTTTCGGATAATCATCGAAGTTATAAATCGGGTCTATATGATTTAATACGTTTGAAGGCAATCTACTAGCTTTTCCGAAAACTAACTCGTAAGGGGTATAACACGTTTCTGTGTGAACCGTGTTATTATATGCAAAACACCAAAAAGAAACCCAAGAACTCCAATCACTAACATGATTTGACGCGTATATGCGTAAGTAGGCGCCTAGATTTTTATGTGAATTTTCTAAAGCTCCTACAGTTTCATGATGATAGGCTGTAGAGTTAAGTTTTTGAATTTTTAAGAATTTACAAGCTTCCTCGAGAGTGGAGGAAATAAATTCGGAACCCTTATCCGTCAAGATCTGTTCGGGTATGCCAAAACGAAGTATAAAATTTTCAACAAATGCTTTAGCAACTGTTACAGTTTCTTTATTCTGTATCGGATATGCCTCGACAAATTTAGTTAAATCACACTGTAACGTCAGAATGTATCGATTATTTTCTTTGTCTTGATCTAAGGGCCCAACCAAGTCAAGGAAAACTTTCTGAAAAGCTGAGGTAGCAGTAGTTGTAATTTGTAATGGATGTTTTATATTTCTAGAATACTTATGTCTTTGACAAGCATCGCAACGCTTGACAAAGTCTTCAATATCTTTTCGAAGTCCCGGCCAAAAATACAATTTCTTAATATTTTTGTACATCCGATTAACACCGGTATGACCTCCTGTTGGGAGCATGTGATAGTCGTTAATAATTAGCTGTTGTGTTTCTTTATTATTAATATTTTGAGAACTATTAATTACAGTTATTTTTATACCTGCATTTCTTATATCATTGGGAACTTTTAAAAACTCATTTATTATTGATGCGCATCTTTTATTTTTTATTATAACTAATTCCGGAATTTTTTCAGTTTCGCAAATTTCTTTCAAGGCTCTCAAAGATGTGCCTAGGCTGTCCGTCTTTGATAGAGTTGCTTGATTTATATAAATAATATTTGATTTTTTATCAAATAAGGTATTAACCTTTTTGCAATCATTATTTTTTCTTTTACATGTTCCCTTGCTAAGTTTCTCATTAAAATCATTAACACACACAAATCTTAATTCGACACATTCTAGCGGTGATTTCAATAATTCTACAACTCCAGGGTGATCAAGCCTTTCATTTAAAGAATCGTTAAAATCATTTTCAGAATTATCGGTTTTTTCCATTTCCTTTTTTCGGGATCTTGTTATTACTTTCATATTTTCATCTTTGGCTGACAAAAGCGACTTCAAATCATCCGAACTAATTGTTACTTGTGACAATGCGTCCGCTACGACGTTTTCGCGGCCTTTAACATATTCAATAACAAAATCGTACTCTTCTAAAGTTAATCTAAATTTTGTAAGTCTACTAGACGGGTTTACCATTCCAAAAAGATACACCAAAGGCCTGTGGTCTGTCTGAATCAAAAAGGTTCTAGAAAACAGATAAGGCCTGAATTTTTTCACTGCCCAACAGATGGCTAATAGTTCCTTTTCTATTGTACAGTAATTTATTTCGGCTTTATTCAATTTCCGACTCGCAAAAGCTATAGGTTTATCATCACCATTTGATAAAACGGCACCTAGAGCCAAATTTGAAGCATCTGTTTTTAAAATAAATTGATTTCTTTCGGAAAAATCTGGGTAGGCTAAAACAGGGGGTTGGATTAATGCTTGTCTTAACGTTTGAAATGCTTTTTCGCATTCCGGAGTCCACTGAAAAACTACTCCTTTTTTACTTAAATGGTTTAAAGGCGCTGCAATTTCGGCAAACTGCTTAATAAATTTTCTATAGTAATTAGCGAATGCTACAAAACGTTTAGTTTCGCTTGAATCTTTTGGTGTTGGATATAATTGCATCGCACTAATCTTCTGTGGATCTGGTGAAATTCCCTCAGAAGATATTACATGTCCTAAATATAATATTTCCTTTTTTAGAAATTCACACTTCAGTGGATTTAATTTTAAGTTAACTTTTCGTAAGCGGTGCAACACTTTTATTAAATTTTGATTATGAATTGTTAAATTGTTTCCAAAAACTACAAGGTCATCTAAGTAGACAAAACATCTTTCGTAATTCAAACCCGCCATTGCTATCGTCATAGCTCTCGAAAAAGCACTAGGACTAATTTTTAGACCCATAGGTAACCTAGTCATTTGAAATTGTCCTCTGTCTGTCGTAAAAGCTGTGCAAGGTCGCGAAGCTTGCTCCAACTCTACTTGATAGTAACCTTGAGACAAATCCAAGTGAGAAAAGTATACTGCTCCTGATAAAGAATCTAAAATTTCGTCTATACATGGTAAAGGAAATTTATCATCGGTAATTTGTCTATTTAATTGTCTGTAATCGATAACTACTCTATAGCGTTTTCGACCATTTATAGCTCGCTTTTCCACTAGTAATAAGGGACTAGAAAATGGTGACTTTGCCGGTTCAATAATACCATCATTTAATAATTTATCTACTTGCCTATGAATTTCCGATTTTTGTGCATGAGGTAATCTATACGGTTTAATATAAACTGGATTTGAATTGTTGTTTAGATGTATTGTTTGTTTATAAACGTTAGTCACTGTAAATGGATCGTTCTCTAAATGATAAACATCTGCATATTTTGCACATATTTTGTGAATAGATATCTTTTCTTCTTCATTTAATCCATTAACATTTATTATACCTAATAATTTATCTAAACGGTCAACTGAAAAGGGAATATCTCCGAATTCATGAATGTTAAAATTCGAAACATCTTCTAATTTAGGTTTAAAATTTTTAAGTGTAATTTCTCTATCATTAATATTTAAGATTTTAACCGGTACTCTGTTATTGCAAGCTCTAGTAATAATACCTGCTATAAAAACACCTTGTGAAATTTCTTCTGGAACTACTAAGCTATCATTTTTATGTTTGACTTCAAAATATTTAATAATTTCGCAACGAGGTGGAATTGTTGTAAAGTTATTGTGTTCGGATTCTAAAGGAATAGCTATTTTCTTATCGTTCACGTAAAAATAGAACATGAATGTTTCGTAATCTAATACTGCATAGTGTTTAACAAAGAAGTCCGATCCAATTACACCATTTATGTTACCTTCAAAGTCTTTTACTACATGGAACTTATGACCTATCTTAATATTATCATACTGTAATAAAATATTTGCTGACCCCATTGTAACTGTTGACCCAGATATACCTTTTATTTTAATCCGGTTTGATGTGTCAACAAACTGATTCTCGCTTATACTAGATGGAAAAATAACACTAATAGAAGCGCCGGAATCCAGCAAAAAAACTAAATCTCTATTTTGATTTCTCATTCGAATGTAATTTAAACCGTTTACATTCAGTACTACATGACTATCTTCATCATTACCTTTAGGGACGAAAAAAAACGTTTTCACTGTTATTTTCGCTCCTCTGGTCTTCATTATGCAAGAAATAATTGCGTGGAGCACGATAAGAATTTCCTCGAGATCTCATCCCGCGATTATTGCCTCGATTTTGATGTCTAGGAAAATTTTGATACCTGGACGAATTTTGGTATCTCGAAGCATTTTGATTTCTGAAATAATTTTGGTTTTGGGAAAAATTTCTATTTTGAGAGTAATTATTAACTCCTCGGCCGAAACCTCTATCTCTATAATTAATTGTCTTAGATTTGGATCGACCGCGCATACTAAAAATGTGGGAATTTGAATTATTCGTTATTTCTTCGTCTTTAGCTCCTCTTATCGCCTCGTTTAACGAATTATAATTTCGTGCTTTAACTATTGTTTTTAAATCGTGGTTACGTAAACCATTTGCAAAAGCATTAATAGCCAATTTTTCATTCGTAATTTTCAAAATTTTTGTCGCGCTGGCATCCCCATCAGCTTGCGCTAGTGTTAGATTTACCATTAACTCTCCGATAGATTTTCCGAATTCATCGATTGATTTGTCTTTTTGTTTTATATTATGTAAACCTAACGATAAAGAAGCTGCTGATTGCTTTGTTAGCAAATTACTTTTAATATCTGTAATTAAATCTGCATTAGAATTGTAAATTGAATTTAATTTTAATTTTGCACATTGTGTCAACCTAGTTTTTAACACATATTTAATCAAGAACTTTTTACCATCATTATCTAAAATGCTATCGTATAATTCTATGGCATCAATTAGTTGTTTTACCGATTCCTCCGTATCGTCAATTATAGGGATTAAACTAGAAGCTGTTTTTAAATCAAATTTCTCTCCCATATTGATTAAGTTATCCTTTGAATTTATGATAATCGCCAATCTCTCCTCTAAACTTTTACTTACTTCATCAATTGTTTTCTCAATTGACTCCACAATTGATTTAACAGTATCAATAGTTTCTGTACTATGAGATTTTAAATTAAATGCCCTTTTTAAAGCTACAAATTATCTTTCAATCTGACTTAATTCACTACTTTGCTGCTTATTAACTTCTAAATTAAGACGCCTTTGTTGATTATCTTTACCTAAGTTCCGTTTAAACCCCTTAATGCTTTCATTTAAATCATTAAATAAGTCTATACTACTCATTTGTACAAATAAAAGAATACAATATAATTAAAAATTAGAGTTAAAAATACCTTCTTCCATTAATTTTCACTCACTAGCACTGTTTTACTATACTAGCTCTTGACTCATCCTTATTTCTCTTCTTATCTTATTATCCAAATGCCTTTTGAATGTCTTCATCACGAAGTAGATCACTATCACCAACGACCCAGCGAATGCAATCATTCCCAGAATCTCCGCTGTCGAAAAAGAGTTCCCTCCGTTTAATTTGGGAGTATTAGTAAGACCACCACTATTACCAGCCTGGGCTATGATAATTTCTTCCTTAGAATGCTCTTGTCCCATATTATTGATAATATCTCACAATCCGAACTGTCACTTACACATAACTACAAACTATTATACGATTTGTAGAACTGGCAGGATCGCCATGTGATATACTTTGTTTAAAAATGTTCAAAGTATATCTTCAGGTTCTGTTAATTCTAGTTATACCTTACATACTTCCAATGAATGAAGCAACTTATTCGTTTAGCATAACTTTATTTAATAATTATTAAAATTCATGTCTACAAATCTATAACCCAACAAAAATGCTTACACTACAATAAATAAATAAGCACCTGGCAACAGTAGGGACGTGTACTAAATTCCTGTAGTTCATTCAACTACATAATTCGCGCATTTCTAAGTATTGACCAATTATCAATTAAAACAATATATTTTACGAAATATATTTTTGTCTATTCACTACACTCTTCGTCTATTTTCTTTTGCTGTAATTCCGCTTCTCTTTTAGGATTGCTTTCATACTTTGTTCTCTTTTTCTTTGGTTTCTCCAGTTTACTGTTATCAGCAAACACATTTCTTTTCAATTTTGCCTTTGCCTTTTCTTGTGTTTTCCTTTTCTGCTCCTCCAAATTTTCTTTGTAAGGGGTACTTGTTAGAATTTCTTTGCTTCGACATTCAACGACTCTGCAAAACTTCTTGTTGGTGTAGGTAGAACATTATCATGTGGTGGGACTCACGATTGTCGGAGGCATCTTAAACACTCAGTAAACAACGTATACAATGAAGAATCAGACCGTAGCGCTGCGGCAGCGGAATCGCAAAACGGTACTTACTTAAAAAAACATGCCTCGTATTTTGTGGGGTTATTCTATGGACTACCTCGAGTATTCACGAATTTTACCGAAATTTTAACGTTTCATTTTGCGGAAAAACTGACACCGTCAAATGCACTCCAGTGCCGGATCCTACCCAGTCTACCCTACTGCTCCTTGTTTTTCCTTACGGTAGAATGAAGAGGAAGATACTAGTTTTAAAAGAGATATTAATTTTTTCAATGTGCTTGTAACTGCAGGTATTGAATATCAAAAAAAAATTCCAACCTGTATTATCATAAGGATGAATATGGTCAGTAATCGCCCTTCTAACCACTTACTTGTAAATAAAGAGTCAATTAAAACAATTATTAAAGAAGCTTTGGGGAGCACCCAAACGTTTCTCGTGAATTGCGAGAGGGTAATTATTTACTTTAATGAGGATGTTTAATATGTGAAAGTAGAAGGGCGTTTTATTTCAAAAGAAATAGGAAGAAATAGAGAAATAAAAATAGTTTGGGGGGATGTTTCTCGTTTGGAAAACACTCAAACAGAAACGAATAACTTGTACTAAACGAACCCTATCAGTTTTTTGTGGATTATGATGGAGTTATCGTTTACTTTAGTAAAGATGTACAATATATGAAAGTAGAAGGAATTTTTATTACAAAAGAAAATGAATAAATAAATAACAACAAAAAATGGGTTGGGGGAATGTTTTTCGTTTGGGGAACACCCAAAAGACAAAGAGTTCCATCTAACGCGGAGGATCTATTTGAAATAAAGCTATACCGCCGAGTATTGTTGTAGATGAGGTCATTACTATACCTGAAAAATACGATTTCTTTGTCGTAGGCCAATGTGTGAGACAAGGCAGGTCTCTACTACAAGTTACAACGTAATCTCCATAAAGATAGAGAGAGGTATTTATTGCGGGAAGTTTCCCACAAAGAGAGAACTCCTACGGGTACGTAGAGGAAGTAATTATTTACCGAGTTCCTAGGAGACGACCCTGTACAACTGAATAACTTGGCTTGTGCTTTGACTTTGTTTTTATTAATTCTTACTATGTTAGCACTCTAACTTATTGAATGGATTTTTCCAAGTACTGATAACATTTTAACAATAAGCATATTACAGAAACACGACACCTAGAGAAATCACTGTGTTCTACCAACCTTGTTTATTCCTCTCTTTTCCTTTTTAAAATACTGTTATGTGCAAATTTTATTTTGAAATGCTAAACTCATATGTACTATAATTGCATTTTCTCAAAGAATATGATATACAACTTAAAATATTTTTATCGACGGGAACTGAGGAAAGTGGTAATGACGTAACCCTTGTTTTTACAGCTGTAACTACTGAAATAAAAAAAATACAATTGTATTGTCATTGACCTCCTTGTCCAACCTTAAATAGTTTTTTGTTACTTGTCCAACCTTAAATAGTTTTTTGTTACCCACAACAAAAATTCCTGCCTTGTCCTCTTTTTTTAAATCCGCTGTCGTCGCCACGAAGACGTGCAGCACTCACAAACTGGAAAAAAAAATTCGAAAACGCTTCAGAACAAATGTAACGGACCGACCAAACGACCAGAAAAAAAATCCGAAAACCGCTGTCACCAATGTAATACGGGCGTCTTTCTTCTGTTATACCGACAGAACCTATCACCACTAATAATACGGGCGAACGTTGAGATCCTGGACTCACTGTATTATCTGCTACTCCAGAGGACACATCGGCGCCGAATGTAATATCCAGAACCTGTAATCAACACCTACGTGTTGTGTCCCTGAAAATAACGCAAAGGCAGCGTAGCTGGCTGTCACCACCCACGAGTACGTGGGAAACAGGAATCGACGATTCCTGAAAGAAAATGTCCGAATGGTTGGATTCGGCCTCCGCTGCTATCAGCTGTTGTCCATAATGAGAGGTATTTTATAGGGTTACGTCTGGAATAAGGTTAGGATAAGGAACAATTACACATATTATTTCACCAGTATATTATGAATTTTTATATGTTTCCTATGCAAATCACTTGTACGACCTCGGGTCATTCATTTCCTCTTTCATACGAAAGGTTGGGTTGGGAAATTGGACGTCGTTATGAATTTTTACGGGTTTATTATTAACAAAAAAAACAAGAAATAAAAATGAATGACAATAAGAAAAAAAACTCAAATATATATATTGTTATGATTCATTCCAACCACAAGATAAATACAGTTTAAAAAATCATTCCATAAACTTATTTGAAACACCTTGTATCATCAAATTACAAAATATTTGATTTATGAAAGTTATTTATTTAGCAAATTTAATACACCCTGTAGAGTACAATTTAACAGAAGTCTCAACAACACTAGAACAAAATAACATCAACAATCTTAACTTATATCAACCAATCAAAAGATGTGACTGTCAGATGTATTGTGAATTATTAACACAAATGCAATTTATTATTAATTATTGATCTTAAGAATTACTCTGTTATTAATATTTACAAAATCCTGTACATATTTCAACATAATAAGTTTAATTTTAAGTAAAATTATTACAATGTGTCAAATCATGAAGAACATTGATATCCAATAAAAATTTGTTAATGTAACAAAAGAAAATAAACGATGATGATTGGAGGATGGTAACTAAGAGGAAACTAGGAGGTTGTTGATTACGGAATGCTGGGTGGTGAGAAGAAAAAGAAAGCGGAAAAAATGATATGCAGAAAATAAACTGCTAAGTAATAAAAATTAGTGCTTGATTCATTAGGAAGGACTGTAGAATGGTTGGTCCATATTTCCAGTGATCCTATAACAAGTTGTACAAGAGTTGGTAAGTCAAACTAATGCAAATTTACGAAACTTACCTGAACGAGTGAAGCAGTCCAACTTGACCCAGACGTGGTTACTTTTTATACACAAATGTTCCAAACCGCAGTACATCTACTGTATTTTTGATTCCCATTTAATACAAAAATTTAGTCCACCACCGGTTTCTTTTCCTGGAAAGCTGAAAGGACAAAACGATACGTTGAAAGAGTGCGACATCGAGGTTCTAACAGGTTATAAGTGATTATAAAGGTTATTTTACGTAAACAGAATATCAGTGATTAAATAAGATAGGTTTAGATTGTTCCATTAGCATAATTATTTCTTTACCTTATAAAGGGTGACGTCATTCTTGGATATTTGTAGAAATTTCGTTTATAAATTCCTAAAGCCGTTTTCGCCATTTGTAGGTATATCATATCTTGACATAACTTACACTATTGCCACGTTGTAGAAGGAACGAGATTTCTCTTCGCATTGTTGCCGTTGTTAGAAACAACATTTGAAATTATATTTAAAGAATATTAATAACAGACGTGTTGATTATAACTTTATTTTGTTGAACGAATAATAATAAAACATTTTTAAACATTTATTAATTAATTCAAAATTAAACAAGTATTTGATTAATAATTCAATAGGAACAACACTATTTGCAATGGTGGTTGCCTGTTTTTGAACTCTCCCTTAGTTTGAGACGTTTCATGTTAACCGACTGAGCGAAGTGATTATTTAAATAAAAATTAAGAAATAAAGGTAATTTCAGGTAATATCTCTATCATTGTTAGCCGGAGCAAAACTAAAGTAATCATAAAACATGCATAGACAACACACAATACACATATAATTCATATACACTCAAATAAATAATTCATTACACAAACACCACAGATTCCACGTTTCATATAAATTTAAATACTAATTTAGAAGACAATAGTCGTGACTCACACCCACGGACACACGCTGAACATAATAATATATATATATGAAAAAAATTCGTCTACAGTTAATTAAATCAACTATCGCAAACAATTTCAAACGTGCTTCCTATCCAAGTTTAAGCGGAGAGATCCAAACAGTGGGGTTCTCTCACTTGAGATAAAAAAATAACATGAAATTAAATCCCATGAAACATTTAACCCAAAAAAAAATATTTATATTGGTGCGAGGTGGCAATAAAATAACAGGCTAACCAAACTACAAAAATATAGGGTACACAGTTAGTACAAAATGTATATTGACTCACCAATCTGTAGACTGGCCGCTATCCCAGAGAGGCAGGCTGTTTTACCTTGGTGGGCTCGTTGGCTTCAACACTCGTATACACACAACCTTTTCGCCTCTAGCGAATCGTATTTAGCCGTTCACTACCCACGATATCGAAGAACCCTTCAAAGCGCTTGCAGTGACGCTTTATTGAAAAATTAGATTAAGTTTCAAAAGGAAACTTTTTTCCAAACCCAAACACTACTTTTAATCAAAACTTTAAACAACTCCGAATTTCCCGGAAACCGCTACTCGCGCAGTTGGGCAACCGTGATTCTTTGCCAACTGCCTGAGGTTTTTCGTTCCTCTGCCGGCTTCTTGCACTTTGCCGCGTCAGCCTTTTTCCCTTCTGCCACCTGGTGTTTTTTTGATTCGCTGTAATTACCTTCAGCAGTACTTTGTCTTCGGCCTTTGGCTCTTTTGACTCAGCGGAAACATTCTTTCGATACAAAGTTTCCTGTGTTACTTTTGTAACATTGTGAAACCGCTGTGCTGTCTTTTTATTTGCAATTTATGTTTGTCATATTAAAAATGAGAACTTTGATAATATTAAATAAAGTTTGTGCTACATATTAAATAAAATCTGTTATACAGGGTGATGTTCTCTATATATCCACCTTTGCTATTTATTACACCCTCTTATGTAATCCTTTGTGATTCCACAAAACGGTTCCGGACCTGTGAAGTCTCCTTTAGAACCTTCTTTAGCTAGCTGGTCTGCCATTTCATTAGCTGCAATCTCCTCATGTGCCGGCACCCATAGTAGACATTTTGTTGTCTCTTGCCAGCATGTTATGGGATTCTTTACAGTTTTTTACCAGTTTAGACCTAGTTGTTGGATTGCTGATAGCTTTAAGCAGAGCCTGGCTGTTTTATTTATTTATTTGAACAATAAACATGCAGCATGTGTTGAAAATAATTCTCGGAGATTTTTTAAATCATTTCTGCTGCAAAATTCTTATCAAATTGTACAATAATTTCTAAATATGATTTTGAATAGCTAGAATATAAAATTAATCTTGTGGAATTTGAACCTAGGAGAGCCATTCGCAATTGAACTTGTTCATAGTAACTATGCCTCTCTATTAGTGTAGGTCCGGAACTAGTTTTCTCAATATAGTCACAAGATTCCAAGAAGACTTCAGAAAGGTTATCTTTTCCTAAAATACTAATAGTTAGAAATTAAATAAAAAAATGTATTTACACATTTTACAATTAAATGGGCACTTGATTTCAAGTAACTCTGAGGGAACACCGTTTTTAAATATAACCCCATCTGGGGAAAATCCTAGCCATGGAAATGTTTTTGACACCAATAATCCAGGTGTTACTACATTGCAGTGATGTGTTTCCTTATATAATTCTAGAGCTTCTTTCCCATATTTCTTACCGTGTTGCGTGAATTTATTCGTGAACTACTTTGTAAAAAATTTTTTGGCTTTGTTTTCCCTCTCTTCTATTTTTGTAAACGTGTAGATTGAGTAAAATGTTGACCCTAAAAGATAATACTTTAATAAAGAAACAATTTTTTTCAATTATGTTGGGGTACCTGTTATTCTAAACTGTCTTTCTCTTGCCCACATACTGTAACCTTGTTCGTATGCTGTTGCAATATGAAGTGGGTCGCTTGTTGACAATGAATTTAAAAAAAAAATATCTGGAGGATCTCAGGCTATAATATGTACTAACAGATTTGGGTACTGAGCTCAGTTAAAAATGCCGAATTAAGTGAATGTTCAAGTAAACTTGGGACTTTTATGCGTAAGTTGCTAAAATAAAAAATATAGTATTTAAATTAAGCAATAAAATTTTCAGGTACGTAATACATACTTGTCTTTTTCAGTAGCCAAACTTATAGTAGGCCTTAATGATCTACTAACAAACTTAGTGAGAGTAGACTCGACTACACCTGAAAATGTATAAACATTTAGTCATAAAATCTGAAGGAATTGGGTGAAAATTCTTTGACTAATTAGGTAAATGATTAAAGTAAAATATTAATGACCGAGACCGCCACAAAACTGATAGATTTTTGAGTACGATGAAAGTGAGAGAAATAAATGTTTTTATTAAAGATAGCTGTTGTAAGAAGATCAAAATTGTCTGCATTTACTGCCAGCGAAGTCTCAAATACACTTTTTTCTCCTTTTAACTTTGGGTGGCAAAATATTTTAAAAGGTTGGGCCTTATACGTTTCCTCCACACCTTTTTTCTCTTTTCCCCACTTCTGAGCCAAATCTGTGAAGCTTATTACTTCCAAATTCTCAATTCTAAAAAAAATACAAATGGTATTAAAAGGCTATTTGCCATTACGTAAAATTGTACTGACCTGTTAATGTAAATTAAAGTTGCAATAATATGTTTGCAGAAGCCGGACATTCCAGCCTTACATGAACAGATGCATTTCCATTCTTGAACATCATCATTCAGATTAATTGTTATCTCATGAGGCTGGGAAGTTAGACCAGACGTCTGCAGACACAAACTTTTAATGTTTTTTGAATTTGTGCCTTCTAGGCCACATAATATTATATGTCCCCCTTTAAAAACTGCTTCACCTTCTTTTAGTGGTCTGCTTCTGACTCCAATATATTCCATGGGGTTAAAAAGGGTTACTTCAATTTTCGTCATTTTTAGACCTATTTTCCCAAAAACTACCTCACAAACACGTTTAAACGGAAATTACAAAAATAAAGAAAAGCCTGCCAAAACCACTAAAAACACCTCGAAAACACATAAAATAACTCAACAGCATCAAACACCTTTACAGACTGTTTTGTTGCTCACCGCTATAGGAGCCATATTGAAAAATTCAGCGCCATCTTATTAAGGTCCATTCATAGTAGATCACACCTCTGGTAAAATGTGAAATAAAATATTTTATTTTATGACATTCTAACGATATGTAGTCCACTAGAAATGGAATCCAGTGAAGTGCACGGTTTTTATTGGGATAGCGCTTTTTTTCGCTAATAAAAACGCGTTTGTTGTTACTTTTAACATTGGTAACCAAATTTGACTACATTCGGCTGAAATATCTGAATAAGAAAACTGGTAGTCTTTAGCATGTCATATTCAAAAATTACTGACAAACGTTCTAAGGGTGAGCGAAAAAATAAAAATCAGTCTTTTTAAATATACGACCATTTCGATGTCCAAAACTATTGAAAGTATCCTCGTTTCCACATCACCCAGGAGGTAGAGGATTCCATGCGTTTTTTTTAACGTGGTGTCCCCTATTAGGCCTTATCCACCATTAACGAAAACAAAACAAAACAAAAATATAAAACAATTGAAACTACTAAAACTAAAACATAATATAAACAAAAGAAAACTATAGATGATAAATTTTAATCTTAATGCTACTTGAATGAAAAATGAATCTAATCATCAATAGCACTACAGGCTATGACTTACCGTCCAAGCCACAAGTAATTTTGGGTAAGATATTGTCCTTACCATATTGTCTGTAGCATGGACTTCCATATCCTGTAGTGCCATGAAAATTGATTTGTAGTTAGGTTTGTGGTAGAAAGCTCTTTTTGTTATTAGGTACTATATGTACCTCTCTTGTACTTATAGTACCCCTACACTGCCCACATTTTTTCCTTGGGACCTTAAAGATTCTACGTTGTTGAACTTTTTCCTGAAAAAATTATTTATATGAAAAACCATCATTATCAAAATTGTCCAAAAAATGCAATAGCTTACCGAAATTGGAGTGCAATTCCCTTGGACATTTTGAAGTCTTGCGACCAATGGCACCACTAGCTTGGAACAAATCCCCACGAATAAAATCAATATGTACCATGGGAATTCGTTTTTTGGCTAATTTTCTCCAAAACGTTCGGTACTCCCTGGAAATAATTACGAAGTGAAATATAAAGACAAATCATGTTTTCATAGCAATAAAGATACTTACATTTCGACGAAAAAAGTGAAAAATAAAATAATATCTACGGAGACGTCTTTGCAGTAAAAAGATATATATTATTGTGATGTGAGCAAACTAAAAACTCGAAAATAACAGATGTTCGATTACAGAATAATCTACCCCCTCAGAAGGTTGTGGGATATCGTTGAGATAGGAGATAAAAATAACCCAAATTTACCAACCAATGGAAATTTCTATATTAAACAGTTATAGGAATATGCTTCATTTTTTCGATGATAAAAGATTCGGTTTTTGATTTTATAATAATATTGAGAAAATATTAGAAGACAATTGATATCAAAATGATCATAATATACTATAATGATGTTATTTCAGAAGCGATTCCCTTTTTCAAATTGAGATAAGCGCTCAAAAAAAATTATCTACATTTTAAAAAATTTCTTTTATGAATTAAGTTCTGTGACTTATAATGTATTTGAATGTGAAAGCAACCGTAGAAAATAATAACCTCGATAATAAAAAATAATAATGTTATAGTAATTATTATGTCAAACTATATTTTAAAACAAAATAACTTGTTCAAACTTCAATACCATTACCTTCAATGCCAACAAACTTTTTCCTTGTAGATTTCTGTATCTCTGTTTATATCCTGTAGTGCCATGAAAATTGATTTGTAGTTAGGTTGGAAAATCTTTCAAATTTAAATAAGCTATTATTATTAACAGATTTAGCAACAAAAGGTTTTGTATTTTTTTTTTATATCTGGGATTTCTTTTGGAATTGAAAATTCGAAATTTGGCCAATGTTCACGGGATTGTGTGACCCACTCCGGCCCGTGCCACCAAAGATCTGAACCGTTATATTTTCTGATTGTATCCCCCTTGTTAATAAATCAGATGGATTGTTCTTACTGGGTACAAGTTTCCATTGTGCGAACGCAGTATTTTCTTGTATCTCTGCAATTCGGTTGCTTACAAATGTTTTTAGGTTGTTTGCGGGAGACTTTATCCAACAAAGCACAATTGTTGAATCAGTCCACAAAAAATAACTATCGAATTCAGTTTTTGAGTACAACTGCCCCACATAATTCTAGCCGTGTTAAGGTAACTGGTTTGAGCGGTGCTACCTTAAGCCGGCGCCACACATTCGGATATTTGGCAAATATGTATTTGTACATATATATGTAAATAGTTTATTTCTTGACAAACTGAACTGTCCACATATTGGCCAAATCAGTTCAAATATAGTAATTGGGTATTTGCTTCGGGAACTAAGTACAACGATGGAAATGGTTGAAGACGGTTTAGTCGTTGACGTTGCGGCATTTTAGTAATGAGTTGTGGTTATTTGTTATTAAAAAAAGAAAAATCGTTCTAGGAGGAGATGGTAGATGGTGTCGCTCCATAGAAGCAGAACCAAGTAAGTTACTAATAAGTTAATAAATATATATTCAATTAATACTTTTTCATTATTATTTTTAGATATAATGGCACAAATCATCTTAGCGATTTGCTGAAAAAGTCTTCTTATCTGGTTTATTTGAAAAATTTTACATTACTCTCAGAAGCTATAACTCCAGAACGGGTTAAGGTATCGGCTTCGAATTTTTACAGTGCAATATGTTTGAGTCCTAATTTTTGTTTACCATGTTGCCATTTTTAAAATATGTCTACATTCTTAGTAAAAAATTTATTAAAAGACAACTTTTTCCAAATTCATGTAGTGATAACTTTGTTGTTAATAAAACTTTTTTTATAAAATTTTGATAGTTTACATTTGTGATGATTCTGAATCCAGTGGTGTAGTAATAATTGAGAAAAAAAAATGCCTAATATACTTTCGTCTTTTTTGGCAAAGAAAAATTAACATAGAGGGCCTTGAAAATAGCTATTATGGTATGAAAATTTGTGCTCAAATACTGTTTTTGATACTGAATCTAACAGAAAAGACTAAATCAAAATCGGTTGAAAAATGCGGATTTTATAGGGGTGCTTCCAAACAAAATGGGTCACACTGTATCATTAAATATTTCAGAGATATTGTAACGCGTTTACTTCCTTCTACACGTCACTATGGACACCCTTGATGTTAAATAATTAATCGGAATGCTCGGGTGCCAGATTTTTATCGTGGTTTTCTCCACGGCCCCTTGACACTTAGTGTCAAGAGTTCCAGATAGCCTCAGATGGATATAGCTCAAATCTGCCAGGTAACTGAACGAGTTGTGGCTAGGACTCTTCCAAGTTCAAGAAACCCTTCGGATCCAAATGAGACACGGGAATTTCCTATTCAGACAGTGAGATAGTGTATGGATTCGTGAGACGGTGAAAGAACTTTATAAATCTGCCAGGTACTCGAACAAGTTGTGGCTAAGCCTCTTCCAAGTTCAAGGAACCCTTAAGATTCAAAGGAAATACAGAAAACCAGTGTAAAGTCAATATCTATTGCACACGAGACGGCGAAAAAATTAAATCGGCCAGGCAATCGAACAAGTTGTGGCTAAGCCTCTTCCAAGTTCGAGAGACCCTTCGGATTCACAAGAAATACAAAGAATAATATTTAGGCACGTAAAAAAATTGAATTAGTACACTGGACGATATAAAAAAAATTTAAATCTGCCGGTTAATCGAACAAGTTGTGGCTAAGCCTCTTCCAAGTCCGAGAAACGCTTTAGATTCAAAAGAAACAATAAATAAAATATTTAGGCAATCAAGGAAACAAAATGGTCCACGGTAAAATGAAACAACGGTTTGAATCTGCCGGTTAATCGAACAAGTTGTGGCTAAGCCTCTTCCAGGTTCGACTAACTCTTTGGATTCAAAGAAATGATAAAAAAAATTATTTAGGAACTGAAAGAAATAAACTGGTACACGGTACGATGTAAGAACGACTTAAATCTGCCGGTTAATCGAACAAGTTGTGGCTAAGCCTCTTCCAAGTCCGAGAAAACCATTGGATTTAAAAGAAATTAAAAAAAAATTTAAAGAAAGTGAACAACCTAGTACACGGTATGATGTAAGAACGGTTTAAATCTGCCGGTTAGTCGAACAAGTTGAGGCTAAGCCTCTTCCAAGTCCGAAAAAACCTTTGGATTTCAAAGAAATACGAAAGAAAAAAATAATATAAACTATTATTCCCGGAATAAATTTCACGAGTTTAAAAGGTACCTAATTATCGACACACAGAGTAAAAATATGAAGGCCAGAATAAAGTTGAACTATATCACCAACCATACCAGTTTTAATTACCTATGTATAAAAACTGCAGCAACTAAAATTATAAAGCCACCAGAGAGCCGGATTATAATAATTCAATCAATTACTAATTAATATGTTAAACGCTGTAATACAAAAAAAATTAAAGCCAACTATACTTCAACTACAAATCTATTTGAAATAAAAGAAAGAAACAATAAAAACTTGTCACTCCACATACCTCGGTATAAGAACTGGTAATTAAAATTTTCAAAGAAAATATCTACAAAATCTTAATATTAAGTCGGCGGTACGGAAAGTTTTCGAATATACTCGTATCGGAAAATGTATATTTATTTCAACTAACAATCTAAATTTTGTAACCAGAAATAATCACAAAATAATTTTATCTCTATGCATAAAAACCCTGGTCATAAAAGAAAAATCAAAACAATAAAATATTTACGGAATATTAATATCAATCGGCGGTACGGAAAGTCTTCGTATAGTATTGTTATCAAAACTATATTACCTTCAAAACTATTTCCCGGTGTCCGGAGTCGCACAAACGGTAAACTGCTTACGGGCACTCAACAACTTAACTTTTTCTTTTATATTTTAAGAAGCACAGATCAGAGAGCGTTCTATCAATTCTTTTCAAATTCATATCCTCGTTCCTACTCCCATTTCGGCACTATCGGTTGTTAAATTTTATTTTACAGCAAAAAGTTTCATATATACCAATTGTCTTTCTGAATTAATTAAAGTTCATATATACCGAGTGTCCCTACGGTTTTAAAAGATTTGAACATCGGAAACGACTAAAGTTTTATGGTAGAATTCGAATTTGCGTACCTCCGGACTAATAAAAAAATACATTATATAAGTACGTATACAGGGCTTTTCACGATGTGCGTTAATTAGACGTTTCTGGCAAACGAGACAACGAATCAACCTGAAAATTTTACAGTATGCATAAATTGATATGATCTACACGCCTAAAATATTTTAGACGATGCGTTGTTGCCGCTTCTACTATAAAGTAGCGACTACTTTGATTTTTCAAATGGAACACTCTGTATATATGATCATATTATGATTTCTTATCACTTTGTCAACAACTTCATGTACTATTTCCCTATACCTATCTGTTACCGTTTAGAAGATATAAATTAATTTCGATTTTTTTTTTACCAAACATGTACTTTTATAAACGCTGATAATCTTGAACTCTCTGGTACTAAGACGATTAAATTCGAAATGGAGTGGAGTGATACCATGAAGATCTTCACTTAGAGTCATATTTTTATTTGCCTCCTACAGGGTCTTTAAAAAATGCAGATAATTTGATCACATGAAAAAATGAGTGGAAGTCAATTTTTTCAAATGGAACATCCTGTATATTTCCACATTTTTGAGCTGTACATCCAATTTTAGGTTGACTTTGTTCAGGTAATCATATTTCAATTTCGAACAGTTTTCGAGATAAACTGTTTCAAACAGAAACTGACGTGATTTCTTTGTATTTATCACTTATTTTTGAAATTTAACAGATTCCGTTCGATAAATAATTATTAAAATACTCTTCAACTATCAAATGAAACTTCTCTTCAAACAATAGTTTTATTAACGCTGACACACGAACTGAAAATAATTTCATGAATTAGTTAATTCAATTGTCAGTGTATTTCAAAATATGTTTGAACACATCTCCACCTCTACTTAAACAAATATGTAATCTCTTCAAAAGATTTCCATGTGTAGCGCTCCTGATTAAGTCTGGAGTTAAACTATTGAAAGCAGTTCTAACTCTCGATTTCATATCTTCCATTTTTGTTACTGGGTTGGAGTAAACCATATTTTTAATGAAACCCCACACAAAATAATCTAATGAATTGCCATCTGGTGTTCTAGGAGGCCAACGAAAAGGTCCATTATTACCAATCCATCTGTCTTCGAAGATTTCAGTTGAAGCTTCGTTTACTGAACGAGAATTATGGGGTGGAGCACCATCCATTTGGTACCTTACACGTTCTCTTCCTGGCCTATTATTTAAAATCATTTGAACTCCATTTCTCAGTAAATCTTCATGAGACTGTTGAAAAACTAAATCGAAAAGAAATATTACGTAGTACAAAATAGATGTTACAATTACAAAAATAAGTGATGAATACAAGGAAACCACGTCAGTTTCTGTTTGAAACAGTTTATCTCGAAAACGGTTCGAAATTGAAATATGATTATCAGAACAAAGTCAACCTAAAATTGGATGTACAGCTCAAAAATGTGGAAATATACAGGGTGTTCCATTTGAAAAAATTGACTTCCACTCATTTTTTCATGTGATCAAAATATCTGCATTTTTTAAAGACCCTGTATGAGGCAAATAAAAATATGTCTTGGAGCGAAGTTCTTCATGGTATCACTCCACTCCATTTCGAATTCAATCGTCTTAGTACCAGAGAGTTCAAGATTATCAGCGTTTATAAAAGTACATGTTTGGTAAAAAAAAATCGAAATTAATGTATATCTTCTAAACGGTAACAGATAGGTATAGGGAAATAGTACATAAAGTTGTTGACAAAGTGATAGGAAATATAAATATGATAATATATACAGGGTGTTCCATTTGAAAAATCAAAGTAGTCCCTACTTTATAGTAGAAGCGGCAACGCCGCATCGTCTAAAATATTTTAAGCGTGTAGATCATATCAATTTATGCATACTGTAAAATTTTCAGGTTGATCCGTTGTCTGGTTTGCCAGAAACGTTTAATTAACGCTCATCGTGAAAAGCCCTGTATATAAAGAGAAACAAATAAATACGGTAACAGAAAAGGCGGTAAAGTATGTAACGAGTTATATGAAACCCAATATAAGATACAAAAAAAAAAAACGTTACGGCAAAAATGAAAAAAAAAACTCTATTCCGTGCTCAAAAAAAATAACTCGTTACGCACCCCCCGTTCTTCGAGAAAAAAAAATGAATGGACGAAACACAACTTTCGTTTCATTCCATTTTTTTTTTAACATAATTATAAACAAATAACTCTCCCAATATCTAATAGTAAAAGAAAATAAAACGGAAAAACTGAAATTTTGGAACGCCTTACGACCGGGAACGTTGGCATAGGGTGGGTTGGTCCGGAAGGCGAGGTCCTCTTTCCCGGGTTGACTGCCGACGATATGACCTGGCGTTGCGTCTGGATACTTCCGAGGTGGTTGGCGCTCGTTCGGAACCGATGCTGCACTGGATGCCCGTGTCCTGCAGGCGTCGGGACGGATTATTATGGGCGGCTATGTGTGCTTGTACCGCCACCGATCGGGTACGGGGGCCGAGTCGGTCACACGTGCAGTCACGTGACATTTGGCCAACTCTGCCACAGCGGGAGCAGAACAGGATCGCTGGCCTACTGCACCTTTCTCGGCGGTGACCGGGGGTTCCGCACCTCCGTGAGATCTATTATATCTTCGCCATCGGGGTTCAGCGGAATCAACGGCGGCGGTTATTCACGGTCATCCATTCTACGGACCAGAAAACAAAAAAACAATACTCATTGGCGGGTTTCAAATCTTTTATATGTATACGATTATACCGCTTTCCTTCACCGTCGCGTTAGTTATTCACAACAGGAGAAATAACACGTACGACTTCGTACGGCCCGGAATATTTCGGAGCGAGTTTCGCGGCGACATGATCCACGGCGGAGGATAGTGTATAATCCTTCTTCAAAACTTTGTCTCCGATAGTGCACTTCCAGTCTCTACGGCGCAGATTATAGTTACGACTTTGACTGGTAAATGCTCGGGACAGGTTCAGACGGACTAGGTCGAAGCACTCTTGCAGTTTCTCGACTCGCAAGAGATGCGGCTTCGGGTCTTCTTCGGTAGGGTCGTCCACTCCGGCGTTTTCTTCCGGACTTCCCTCGGTATCATTTTCAGCTTCTCTTCGGAAGGATTTCGCTGTCTCGGGTTCTCTCCCAAAATTTAGGAAGGCAGGTGTGAATCCAGTCGAGTCGTGTCTTGAGTTATTCATTGCGAACTTCAAGTCCGGCAACCTAACATCCCAGTCTCGGTGATCCGCTTCGCAATATTTCGCAATCATTGTTTTCAGGGTGCGTTACTGGATTCGCTTGCGGTGTATACGGCGGAGTGAAACGGTGTTGGATTCCTAATCCACCCAGCATATCCTTGAACAGTTTACTGTCATACTGAGTTCCATTGTCGGTCAGTACGGTTCGGGGGCATCCAAATATCGTCAATATTTCCTCGTAAAAAGCAGTACTTATGCTACTGGCAGTGGCATTCCTTAACGGTTTACATTGTACCCATTTGGTGAATCAGTCTTGAAACATAATAATGTAACAGTTACCTTTCTTACTTCGGGGTAACGGTCCAATTTTATCGGAACTAACTGTTTGCCATGGTTGCCGGTTTGCTGACGGCCGCATCTTCCCCGGCAGCTTTTGTTGAGATGGTTTGTACTTTTGACATTGCAGACATCTCCTTACGTACTTGGTGATGTCTCTGAACATTCCTGGCCAATAGCACAGCTTTGCAATCCGGGTGATGGTTTTAGCAATCCCTAGATGTCCGGCGTTTGGAGCATCATGGTTTTCTTGAAGGATTCGGGTTCGGTCGGGTTTTGCTATGCACAGTTTTCATGTATCGGACATTTCTGGTTGCCTGAAATCGTTAATGTCCCAGAAATGACGGTATAGACGGTCTTCCTTTATGCAGTGGTCCGGAAACTTCTCTGGATCCTTCAGGACCTCTTCTTTCCTGTTCCGGTACCACGAACATTCGGCGGTTACATCGGTCAGACGGTGGATCGGTTTCGGAAGTCATTGGTAGCGGATTTTTACGGTACTGTATCTCAAAATCATACTGTTGTAGAAAAATACTCCACCTCGCTAGACGTCCGGACGGACTAGATATGGAATGCAGCCATCTAAGAGATTGATGATCGGTTACAACCGTGAAATGGTAAATAAGGACGCTCTTTCTCGGTGACGGAGTAGTTTTTCTCGGTAGGACTCAGGCTGCGACTTGCATACGCTACCACGTTGGTTGGTTGGTTGGTTGGTAGACAGACGAAAACAGGCCGGGTTAGTGGGCCCCAACACTGCAGCCGTTGGCTCATTGTATTGTCCTGTCTGTCTGCTAGTCTGTGAGAAGATTTGTGACCTTGATGAGATCTAGAAGTCTCTTCACAGTATCTCTTTTGGTGAGGTTGTATATAGGGTCATCCGGCCCTATCTGTCTATACCTCCACCAACGTAGAGCCTCACATTCGAAAATTATATGGGTGGCTGTTTCGTTCTCCTCGCCACATAATCTACATGTAGGTTCTTCTTGGAAGATCCCCATTGTGTGAAGGTGCTTTCTCAGGCCACAGTGTCCGGTTATAAGGCCGGTTACCAGCCTGATATCTCTCCTATTTAACTTCAGAATTTCTTCAGTAAGTTTTGGTATGGGTTGTTTGACCATCATTTTACTGTGTTTGAGCTTCGGAATTGTTTGCCAGTATTTGAGGTGTTGTTTGTGCACCCACTGGTTTAACGTGGTTCTTACCGAAGCCTTTGTTATACCGGTTGCCGGTTCAGGACCGGTGTAGCCGGTTGCCGATCCTTCTCGTGCTAGGGCATCTGCTTTTTCGTTCCCTTCAATACCCTTGTGACCTGGCACCCATTTCAGGGTTACGCTACCACGTGCTCGTGGCCATCTTTCTGTTGGGTAAGGGCTATTCCCAAACCATATTCGGAGGCATCGGTCTGCAGAGTGAACGGTACGGTAAAATCTGGACAGCTTAAAACGGGTGCTTCCGACAGACAGGTTTTGATTTTAGCGAAAGCGGCTTCTTGTTCTACAGCCCACTTCCATCGCTGGGATTTGCGGAGTAATTTCGTTAACGGAGCTACCTTTTCTGAAAAGGAAGGCACAAATCTCCTTTACCAGGATGCAACTCCCAAGAATCTTCTCAGTTCTCGGATATTTCTTGGTGCTGTAAATTTTATTATACTCTCGACATTTTCTGGATCGGTACGGATTCCATCTCCAGTGACTATATGACCCAAATATTTCATAGACGGTAAACAGAAGTGACATTTCTCTGGATTTAGTTTCAGTCGTGCTCCTCGTAATCGACGGAACACCTCAGTTAGATATTCCATATGCTGTTCAAAAGTTTCCCCCAAAACTATGATGTCATCCAGATAAGCAAATGCATACGGATCTAATTCTGGACCTATTAGTTGGTCAACCAATCTCTGGAACGTGGCAGGTGCGGAATGTAACCCAAATGGAAGGACCGTGAATTGGAACAATCCACGTCCTGGTGCGGTAAAGGTGGTAATGGGTTTGCTTTCTGGTGTTAACAGAACTTGCCAGTACCCACTCTTCAAATCTAAACTGGAAATGTACCTGGCCTTTCGCAGTTTATCCAGTATTGCATTTATAAACGGAAGAGGGTAGGCATCCTTCATTGTAACCTCATTAACTTTACGGAAATCGATACAAAAACGGTTCTTTCCATCTTTCTTCTTAACAATCACAATCGGAGAACTCCACGGACTTGTAGGGGGTTCTATTACTCCTTCTTTCAACATCGCGTCTATTTCGGTATTGCACACCTCTTGCATTCTTGGATTTTGGGGTCGGTATCTCTGTTTGATCGGACGGGGTTGAAGCAAACAGATTTCGTGCTCAACCCGCGTAGTTGGACCTTGAATATTCTCAAACATCGGAAGTTCGTGGTTCAAGAAAATATTCAGCTTCTTCTGCTGATCTTCAGTCAAATTTATTTTTTCATTCGGGTTGATTATCTCTAATGGACATCCCATATTACCATAATTGTTGTCATCTCCTAAACCTTCCGAAGATAACGCAAATTTTCCAAATTTATTATCCTCTCTCTCCTCTCTACGGGAGACGACGAAAAGACTACGGACACAGATTGCTCCTTGTCAACCCCTAACAACTCCAGGGAAGACGCATAGACTTCAAGAACGGCTTGCTCTTTGTCAACCCCTAACACCAGGGAAGACTCAGAGACCTCAACACAAGATTTTTCTTCATAAACCCCTAACAACACCGGGGAAAATTCAGAAATTTCAACAACGGATTGCTCCTTGCCGATCACTAACTCCAGGGAGGACGCAGAGACTTCAAGGACGGACTGCTCTTTGTCAGGAGACGCAGAGACATCGGAAACAAATTCTTCTTTGTCAACCTCTAAGACCAGGGAAGACGCAGATACTTTGGGAACAGACAGATTTCCAGAACGGCGGTGTTCAGTAACAAGATGGTTGGTATCTTCATTGCATATTATCGGTACAGCGGCACCGATTTCTTTCCTAGGCGGGTTCACGGCCTCCAATATCCCAACAGGACTGGCCAGTTGTGAACGCCTCACTAATTTATCATTTACGTATATTTCGCCAGTTCCTAACTCCAGCCGGAAATTATACTTCTGTAGGACATCATGTCCCAATACAATGTCGGTTCTTTGAGAAAAAGTTTTAGCTATTTGATCACCAATATATGACTTCGCTGCTCCTGTATCTAACAATGCTTGGAATTTCTGATTTTCAATTTCAACGACTATGTGCGGTCGGGGGTCGTTCATTTCTGCCGGCGGCGGTTCGGTATGAGAGGCAAAGATTTGCGAAAGCTGTGTCGGCCTCTCTTCGGTATAACTTCGGATTAGTTTTCCTGCCCCCTGCAGGAACAGTCTCTGGAAAATACGCCTTCCTTACGGCAACGTGAACAGAAGATTTTTGGAGGGTTTTGACAGTTATTCCGGTAGTGGATTTACCACAACGGAAACAAGTGGTCGGACGGGAAGATGATCCAGACGATGACGAGTAGTATCAGGCGGCGAACGGCGAGGAGTATCGGTCGGTGACGGTTGGCTGGAACTGGCGACGGGTTCTCTGGACGGACCAGGAGTAGAGTTGTGGGACGGTCCATATCTTGGTGCTATCGGCTGCGGTCTGACGGGTCCACGGTTCGGTCCACTGTGGCTGGGTACATTTTGGAGTTCCTCCCTGAGGAGCTCATACTCCCTGACCACCTGACAAAAAGTGGAGTCTTCGTCAAAGTCCCCTTTTCGGACTTGCAGACGGTATTCCGGCAACAGATTGCGGTACAGCCAAGCCAACTGTTGTGTGGGAGTTAGCTTACCATGGCGTCGCATCAGAGTTTGCAGCTCGGTTATATATGTTGCGGCGGACTCATTCCTTCTTTGCAGACGACGGCATATCTCTACTTCTAATTCCTCTTCATAATTTACGGGATAGAAGAAGATTCGGAAATCTGCCTCAAAGTCATCCCAGGTCGTGTACCTACTACGGTTATTACGGTACCAAAGTGCCGGTTCACCGGACAGTAATTCGGGTAACACTGGAAGCAAATTATCTTTCGGAACATTTCTTCAATTCTTTCTATAAATGCGGCCGGGTCTCCCCGGTTTCCAAAAGATACCTTCCAATCATTTGCATTTATCGGTGGGATGGCCATGACGGTCGGAACGGTTACGGTATCGAATCGGTCAGAAACGGGTTGCGGAAAAATATTTTCTCGCCTTAAAAATCGTACCAGTCTCCTTCGTTTCTCCGGAACGGTTCCAGCAACTGATAAATTTATCTTTGCTTGCTCGGTATTAAGACCCTCGTTTCTCAGTAAATTTAATATACCCATCTTACTCGATGATCTGAGCCTTCCTCCACGGAAATGACGGTCGGTAGCTGGGCCGGTACTGTAGGACCGGATTCGGATTTTCCAGTTTCGTCCTGATCGAACAAATTGGGCAAGCCAATATCGTCGGAGTTCCTTCTTGACATTAGTCTTTTACTCTCCTCAAGCTCCTCCTACTTCCTTTTTCAGTAAAAAAATCAACAATGGAGGAAAGAAAGAGAATAAACAAATCTAGCACCGGTAGAACGGCCACTCTTCAAATAAACAGTACGGAAAAATAGTAAATCAAAAGGGAATAACGGTACCTGGTTCAAATCAACCATTCGGTTGCAAATAACCCAGTAAAAAAATATAAACGGTTCAGCAACAATACGTTTCTCCAATATACTCGATACAAAAAAAACTTTCAACAAAATAACAGTCTCTTCTCTACTCGGCAATGCGGAGAAAAAAGCCATCTAAAACGGAATCTAACGGTCACTGTTTTTTTCAACAATCGGGTCCCTGCTCGGGCGCCATTTTGTAACGCGTTTACTTCCTTCTACACGTCACTATGGACACCCTTGATGTTAAATAATTAATCGGAATGCTCGGGCGCCAGATTTTTATCGTGGTTTGCTCCACGGCCCCTTGACACTTGGCGTCAAGAGTTCCAGATAGCCTCAGATGGAGGTTACGGCGAATTCCAGGGGTCTAGTTGAATTTTACTTTAACGGATTGTATACAACTCGGACAAGCCGAATATCGGAACTCAAGTACTTAAGTTACGGTAGCCAACGAACAAAACTTCAAACCTTTTGTTTATTAATACTCTGTGGTTGATTTAATTCAAAAATATACAGGGACACGCAAAATAACGGAGGAAAGAAAATAAGGTATTTATTACTTATACCGGGGATTTAACGGACGTAACAAGCAGGGCGGGTCAGAATCGTCAAATATAGCTCAAATCTGCCAGGTAACTGAACGAGTTGTGGCTAAGCCTCTTCCAAGTTCAAGAAACCCTTCGGATCCAAATGAGACACGGGAATTTCCTATTTAGACAGTGAGATAGTGTATGGATTCGTGAGACGGTGAAAGAACTTTATAAATCTGCCAGGTACTCGAACAAGTTGTGGCTAAGCCTCTTCCAAGTTCAAGGAACCCTTAAGATTCAAAGGAAATACAGAAAACCAGTGTAAAGTCAATATCTATTGCACACGAGACGGCGAAAAAATTAAATCGGCCAGGCAATCGAACAAGTTGTGGCTAAGCCTCTTCCAAGTTCGAGAGACCCTTCGGATTCACAAGAAATACAAAGAATAATATTTAGGCACGAAAAAAAATTGAATTAGTCCACTGGACGATATAAGAAAAATTTAAATCTGCCGGTTAATCGAACGAGTTGTGGCTAAGCCTCTTCCAAGTCCGAGAAACGCTTTAGATTCAAAAGAAACAATAAATAAAATATTTAGGTAATCAAGGAAACAAAATGGTCCACGGTAAAATGAAAGAACGGTTTGAATCTGCCGGTTAATCGAACAAGTTGTGGCTAAGCCTCTTCCAAGTTCGAAAAACGCTTTGGATTTAAAAGAAACAAAAAAAATATAATATTTAGGCAATCAAGGAAACGAAATGGACCACGGTAAAATGAAAGAACGGTTTGAATCTGCCGGTTAATCGAACAAGTTGTGGCTAAGCCTCTTCCAGGTTCGACTAACTCTTTGGATTCAAAGAAATAATAAAAAAAATTATTTAGAAACTGAAAGAAATGAACTGGTACACGGTACGATGTAAGAACGACTTAAATCTGCCGGTTAATCGAACAAGTTGTGGCTAAGCCTCTTCCAAGTCCGAGAAAACCTTTGGATTTAAAAGAAATACGAAAGAAAAAAATATTATAAACTATTATTCCTGTAATAAATTTCACGAATTTAAAAAGTACCTTATTATCGACACACAGAGTAAAAATATTAAGGCCAGAATAAAGTTAAACTATATCACCAACCATACCAGTTTTAATACCTATGTATAAAAACTGCAGCAACTAAAATCATAAAGCCACCAGAGAGCCGGATTATAATAATTCAATCAATTACTAATTAATGTTAAACGCTGTAATACAGAAAAAATTAAAGCCAACTATACTTCAACTACAAATCTTTATTTAAAATAAAGAAAGAAACAATAAAAAACTTGTCACTCAACATACCTCGGTATAAGAACTAGTAGTTAAAATTTTCCAAGAAAATATCTACAAAACTTAATATTAAATCGGCGTTACGGAAAGTTTTCGAATATACTCGTATCGGAAACTGTATATTTATTTCAACTAACAATCTAAATTTTGTAACCAGAAATAATCACAAAATAATTTTATCTCTATGCATAAAAAACCCTGGTCATAAAAGAAAAATCAAAACAATAAAATATTTACGGAATATTAATATCAATCGGCGGTACGGAAAGTCTTCGTATAGTATTGTTATCAAAACTATATTACCTTCAAAACTATTTCCCGGAGTCCGGAGTCGCACAAACGGTAAACTGCTTACGGGCACTTAACAACTTAACTTTTACTTCTCTATTTTAAGAAGCACAGATCAGAGAGCGTTCTATCGATTCTTTTCAAATTTATATCCTCGTTTCTACTCCCATTTCGGCACTATCGGTTGTTAAATTTTATTTTTCAGCAAAAAGTTTCATATATACTAATTGTCTTTCTGAATTAATTAAAGTTCATATATACCGAGTGTCCCTACGGTTTTAAAAAGTTTGAACATCGGAAACGACTAAAGTTTTATGGTAGTATTCGAATTTGCGTATCTCCGGACTAATAAAAAAAATACATTATTTAAGTACGTACATATAAAGAGAAACAAATAAATATGGTAACAGAAAAGGCGGTAAAGTATGTAACGAGTTATATGAAACCCAATATAAAATACAAAAAAAAACGTTACGGCAAAAATGAAAAAAAAACTCTATTCCGTGCTCAAAAAAAAATAACTCGTTACAATATAAATAAATCAATTCAAAAATTTTAAATATTTTATTCATGAAAATGATGTGGTATTCGCAAAACAACTAACCACAAACAGTATGAATCATTTTCTCAAAATATTTCTTTGAAACTGTTTCAATTAGATGTTTTGCAAATCCCTCATCGAATGGAACAGAAATCGGCAAATAGTGCTTTTCTTTTAGAAAATAAACTATAAATTCACACATTCTCATATTCAGCAAAGCCATCCCAAACTGAATTTGACCATAATAAGGATGGTTTTGTTTCAGAGTGCAGTCTGAATTCAGATACCTGAGTGTTGGTATCACCTCAGTTCCTGACTTGATTTTTCCTAAAAAAAAGTAATAAGAGTAAGGAAAGTCTTGAATCATTATTGACATTACCCAAATATGGGCACTTGATCTCTAAAAGTCTGCTTGGCTTTCCATCCTCAAATGCTATTCTATGGTTCGTCAAAAAGAAAAATAAAGAATTATTATTCAATACCTGTTATTTTATTCTTGCGCCTTGTTTTCCATTCCAATGTTCCTTGCTGGCAGCACATGCTTTCTAAAACATCTTCATTCTTAAATGATTCCAACAACAATCTGATAGGGATGGAATAGTTATATTCAAATTGTTTATAAATGGAGAATCTTTGGAATTGTCAAAAATCACTGTTATATGTGAAGGCATTTCTTTGGTCAATTTGGGTTTCCTGACATTTTTTCTTCGCCCTTGTCTGTAACAATCAGATTTAAATATCTATATTTCAATTGTTTATTAATAGTATACAGATGAAAGTTTACCTATTCAATGCAAAGGAAGAATTTGAGAGTGCTAATGAGACCAACTGAAACATTTCTTCAACTTCTTCCTTCGAAAATGATATTTTTCTAGCCAACATATTTAATGGCCTGAAACATTGAGTTTTGTTCAGTGGCTGTGGCAAATATTTATTTGTTGCTTTGGTTTTCTGAACTTTCCATATACATTCAGTGTCTGTAGAAGACAACTCTTCTAACTCTTCCAATGGTTTTCTGAAACAAAAACACAAGCACAGAAAAAGGAAACCTAAAGTAAAAAAAGGTTGCAGAAACCTTATAAATTACAATGGGCACGATAAGCCATCAAATAAATCAGTCATAATACCACCTTGAGCAAAACAGTAGTGTTGCTGCTACATGTTTGCAAGATTCTGATGTGCCTGCCTTACAGCTGCAAGTAAATGTCTGTATTTCAACCTTGCAATCTAAAATAGCTGAAAATATTCCATTGATTTCATGGGGATCACTTTTCACTGCACTAGTTTGCAAACAGTACGATCTGATCATCCACTTTTTGTCCACTTTTTCCCTCACTCCACACACAATAACATGGTTCGCTGCCAGAACGGCTTCACCTTCTACAATACATCTGCTGTTTGGAGAAGCAGATAAATAGTCAAAAATTGAGGACAGTGACCGAAACGTAATTGGATCTCTTCAAAAAAATATCAGAAAAATATAAGTATAACAGATTATCCCGTACGAAAAAAATAAACAAGCTTGCTCAACCACAATAAACTCATAGGTTATTTACAATTCAATCACACTTGGCGTCAAAAAACATGTTTTTCGACAGAATGACAGCGCCGGAAAATTAGGGTTAAAATCTCAATACAGAGAGGTAGACCATGATTTGTTTTTGCTATACTTAACAAATTCCATGTTGTTCGATTACAGTATTCCCTTGTATTTTTCATATCAAAACATATTGCAACATGTTTTGCATTCTCTGATACATTTGAGTACAGCATATTATTTGAAACGGCAACCAAAATAATAAAGTTTAAATTCAAGAAAGTCATTCTTTTTAGATTTATGTTACCTTCTTATTCTTCTTCTGAGGATGTTGTAAGACTGACGGTCTCATAATTATTTTCTTCTAAAATTAGACCTGATCTCGTTGTCAGGGAGGTAAAAAATATCTTCCACAATATATCTCTCTTTCATGTAATGGGTCTATTTCATGAAACCAATTATTATCTATATATTCCGGAAATTTTCTCAGTGGTCTTGTTTGATTACATTCACCGTACATAAACCAATTATTAATTTTTGTTTACAATTCCAATTATTTTCAAGTTTAAAACGTTTAAGTAACACTTTTCTACAAACTTAACAAACTATTGTTTCAAAAATTCTACACTTAGGTGGATCAAATAGATTATTCATTCTGCAAACTATTATACTAACATTTTTTCAACAGTATGTTCACAATTTTAATGATTACCTCCACTACTTACATACACTAAGAGATAAATAAATTACTATATAACTACAACCAATATAATATTAATTATATGAATTCAAGATGAAGATCCAAAACCATTTTCACCTCTCTCTGTAAAACTTAAATTATCCACCTCTTCAATAATCGGAATACAACATTTTTCACGAATAAGTAGAGCGACTTTGTCTCCTCTACCAAATTTAACTATGGTTGTTGACGAATTATATAATAATATTTTAAATGTACCTTTATAATCAGCATCACTTACACCTGCCAACACTATTCCATTTTTAAGCGCTATGCCAGATCGTGGTGCTATTCTACCATAAACTCCCTGTGGTAGTTCTAATTTTAGCCCACTGTCCCCAAGAAATATTTCTCTTGAACCTATATTAAAATTTATGGGTGTTTATAAATCACATCCCGCAGATTGCGATGTAGCTCTTGTTTGGACTTGTTCTCAACACTTTTAAAATCTCAAATATTTTAACATTAATAAAAAATAAATAAAACAGAAATTTCAATCTTACCACATTTTCTGGTTTCTTCCTATTCAATTCCTTCTTACGTTCTCAGGTAGAACTAGTTGCTTAACTTGATACTTTATTAGAAACAAACAGCAACCTATCGGTATATATATATATATACAGAGATTTTAGATTTTTTAAATAATAAGAAACTAATGACCTAAATAATAATTGCATACTTACATAATTTGCACTATTGCGTAAGACTCTCGCTGCGACTGCATTAGTTGCCTCTGGTGGACATGATTTTTATAACAGGAAAGTATAATAGACTATCCCATTGAAAATATATTTATTTCCTATATAATTAATGTATTATCGACTTAGGCGGGCTTGTTTTCTAAACATTGTATACACACACAACGCATTCCTTTATATCTATTGCAATTCTACAGGGTAGCCATACCAAAATATGAGGATTTAGCATATACTGAGTGTTAAATAACTCAGAAGGAACATTGTACATCTACTACTCTAGCAGTACTTGTTGCATAAATCCGCTTTTTTCGAAAAAATTGTAGTAAATTATAGCTTGGGAAGTAGTTATCAAAATATAGTTTTATGCAAGGTTCTGATATACGTTCACACAATTTGATAACTGTAGAAGCGCCCAAACCCAAAGTAAAACAATATTATTTATTCAGTTCTGTTGTTGCTCCTTGATCAAAAAATCGTAAAGAAGGCCACTCTTGCCACACAATGCAAATATTTGTATGCCCCAAGGAGACGGTTTTCCCTTACAATATCGTTTTACGTTTAGCTGCCCTTTGAAGGGCATCATCTGTTGTCAATTTTCAAGATTCAAGATCTAGCTCATGACACCTAGATCGGATTTTGTCGAACAAAGGTCTTATTTTCCAAAAACGGTCTATATTCTCATTGTCTGTTTAAGTTTATGAAATTTATTTAAATTCATATTTTCGCGTATGAATGGTAGCCCAAGTTTCAAGTTTTAGTAGAATCTAGTTCTTGTATTATGTAAATTTCCCATGCATACATGGATACCTACTAATTTTCCAAATTCCGATATATTAGTAGGAGTAAAATGATTCACATTGTTTTGGATAGCGTACAAATTAGTCATATCAGCTATGGAATAATAAAGATCTACTAAAATATATTATAAGAGATTCTACTTCTATTGTTTCCAATACTTTAGCTTGATGCCAACGTAGTGGGGCGGTTATGTAAGTCAAATTTTTTCTCCAACCAATATCAACTTTGTAAGTCAGATTGTTATTCTTATAGAACTTATTGATATCTTTTTTCGATATAGATTTTGGAAGTTTTACATTTGCAAGTGGTTCTGATTTTTTTGCTCTTTAACTTCTACGATTTCTTCTATATTTTCTAGAACTTCATCACTTTACTCATCTCGGAACTCTTCATCTGAATATAAACCCAAAATTATGTGTACTTGTCAACAACTACTGACTTAATGTATCAAAGTCAGGCTACAAATTCGTCCGTCCGCTGAGCATGCGATATTGAAAGGCAAAGTATGGGTGTTTGTTGAGCGGATCACCAAGAATCAACGGAGTAAAATTTGTTCAGTTTATCATTATGCTTATAAGAATTTGATGTTCGTTTAAATGACCATGGTAAACGAAAGGGTTAATATAATCAGTCAATGATTCCAATTAACTGGCGTATTACCGCGTTCATCAGCGCGAAACTAAAATTCGTCAACTGTGGAAAATGGGGGACTTCTGATTATTGAGGGTCGCATAGTTCTTAACATATTCCAACCAATAACCCATACTCCGTGCATCGTGTTGATCAGTAACCATTTCGAAGATTGGGCATACAAATTGGTTGGTATGTGGATGACCGCCGCATAATAAAAAAATGCGTTTCTTGTCTTTGTCGGGATACCTGACTAAACTTCCCGTCGTGTCTAAGTGTAAATTTACACAGGGTTTCTTCATATTGGCTGCTTGTAGTATAAACAGCTGTTCTCTGCTACATACATGCACTGCAAAATCGTCGATTATTTTTAAAATATATTCAGGGTGTTCCTTCTTCATTAATCGTAGATCCATATAGTTATCTTCATCTCTATTTAGTTGCGACATTGCTTCTGACTTTATTTTCCTGTAGACCACTAGAGACTTGATATTTCCCAGATTTCCATTGACTATTTCGCTACTTGGTGTAGAATTAATATCGGTCATACGAACAGAAGAAGAGGTTGACGAGATTAATTTAGCTGATAACCATTGCCGCTCGTGAGCACGGACGTATGTCGTATATTTATCATTGGGATTATGGCAAATACCGCGAAAAGAGTGTAACGCGTTTGCTTCCTTCTACACGTCACTATGGTCACCCTTGATGCTAATTTACGGTTTAAAGCTCGGGCGACAGATTTTTAACGTGGTTTGCTCCACGGCCCCTTGACCCTTAGCGTCAAGAGTTCCGGATAGCCTCAGATGGAGGTTACGGCGAATTCCAGGAGTCTGGTTGAATTTACTTTAACTAATTCTATACAATTCGGACGAGCCCAATATCGGTACTCCAGGTATTGAGTTACGTAAAGTCTTTGGTTTATTAATACTCTGTGGTCTATTTGATTTATATATCTATAATGACAGTCAAAATATCGGGAAAAATAAAGTAACGGACGTAACGGTCACAGCCGGTCAAGTTATCAAATACGGTACAAATCTGCTGGGTAACCGAACAAGTTATGGCTTAGCCTCTTCCAAGTTCGATAGACCCTTTGGATTTAAAAGAAATACAGAAACTAATCTTTGGGACAATAAAAACTATTGGACCACGAAACGGCGAAATAACGTTCTAAATCTGCCGGTAAATCGAACAAGTTATGGCTTAGCCTCTTCCAAGTTCGATAAACCCTTTGGATTTAAGAGAAATACAGATAACTAGTTTTTGGATAACAAAAAAAACTATTGAACCACGGGACGGCGAAAGAACGGTTTAAATCTGCCGGTAAATCGAACAAGTTATGGCTTAGCCTCTTCCAAATTCGATAAACCCTTTGGATTTAAAATAAATACAGATAACTAGTTTTTGGATAACAAAAAAACTATTGAACCACGGGACGGCGAAAGAACGGTTTAAATCTGCCGGTAAATCAAACAAGTTATGGCTTAGCCTCTTCCAAGTTCGATAAACCATTTGGATTTAAAATAAATACAGATAACTAGTTTTTGGATAACAAAAAAAAACTATTGAACCACGGGACGGCGAAAGAACGGTTTAAATCTGCCGGTAAATCAAACAAGTTATGGCTTAGCCTCTTCCAAGTTCGATAAACCATTTGGATTTAAAATAAATACAGATAACTAGTTTTTGGATAACAAAAAAAACTATTGAACCACGGGACGGCGAAAGAACGGTTTAAATCTGCCGGTAAATCAAACAAGTTATGGCTTAGCCTCTTCCAAGTTCGATAAACCATTTGGATTTAAAATAAATACAGATAACTAGTTTTTGGATAACGGGATGACTGCCGGCGATACGTCCTGGAGCAGCGTCCGGCTGCTTCCAGTGCGGTTCGGGGATGTTCAGGGCCGATGCTACATTGTATGGCGGCGTCCTGCGTTCGTCGGGGTTGGTTGTCCTTGACGGCCAGGTGAACTTGGACCGCTATCGATCGGGTACGGGGTGGTGTTTGGCCACAGGGGCATTCCCTGGACATCAGGCCAACTTGTCCGCAACGGTAACAAAATAAGACATACGGTCGGCTGCAGGTCTCACGGCGGTGACCAGTTATTCCACATCTCCAGCAAAGATCATCGGTCAGATGGATGAAGGCTCGGGATCCTGGCGCCGCACGTTGGGGCGGTCGGTGATATAGCATCTCTTCGGCGGTTTTAATCATGGTTGGAATGTGTCCCGGGCGCCAAATCTTCCGTCGTTCTTCGACGGAGAGGGCACCCGGAACATCGGAATGGCTGGTGACTTCCAATTGGAGGCTCGTCGGGACGGATACTTCCAAAATGTCCATCGGTGTATCAGGGTTCATCTATTAAAACAAAAAAAACAATAAGCCATCTCCCTTTTTTTTACGAGAATACGGAAACAAAACGGACATTTAACAGAACAATTTTACTATGACGGCGGACGGTGAGGTTTGTGGCGTTTACGGGGCCGGCTGAATCTGTACGGCGACTCTTTTCCCTTGCCGGTCGTATAGGCGGACCCTACACCATTTCTTGGGGTTTGTCCCCTCGGGTCGGAAGCACTGCGCCTTCTCGGCACAGGCCCTTGGCCATGGTTCGTGGTGAGGTATTTTGGCCGCGAAGTCTAAGACCTCCCAGCCAAGGACTTTGTTGTTCTGTCCTGACGAGGGCTTTGGTCCCGGAGCGACGGAAGGAGGTGACGGCTCCAATATCTCCCATGGCACCTGTGGCTGTGGTCGCGGTGGATCTGACTCCAGGGCCGAAAACGAGTGCCAGACTTCGGTATTGCCCTGTGTTACCGTCTCGTGCACTTTTATAGTTCCTTCCTAGGCGGGGACAATAGTTTCCTGCTCGTAGAGGGTGCATACCAAGAACTTCTCGGTATACACCCCTGGTACTGGCGGAGTCGGTGTTCGAGGTGGAGTTTGGCCGGGACTATACGGGTGTAAGCCGAAGTTCTCGTCGAAGGCCTCTTCGAATTGTTCGGCGGTCCCATTCCACTGCCACCAGTCTTCTTCAAAAAGGTCGTCGATGGCCGACGGGGAGTCAGGAGAGGTCAGGTCGATTATGTCGGGGCTTAGCGGGATCAACGGCGGTGGTTGGTAATGGTCGTCCATTCTATGAGAAAAAACAAAAATCTTTTACTGATTGGCGGGTTTTCAATCTTGTATATGTATCCGGTTACACCGCTTTCCTTTTTCGTCGCGCAAGTCATATATAACCGGCGAAATGACTCGTACGACCTCATACGGCCCGGAATATTTCGGAGCGACTTTCGCGGCGACGTGATCAACGGCAGAGGATAACGTATGTTCCTTTTTCATAACCTTGTCTCCGATAGTGCACTTCCAGTCTCTACGGCGCAGATTGTAGTTCCGACTTTGACTGGTAAACGCTCGGGACAGGTTCAGACGGACTAGGTCGAAGCACTCTTGCAGTTTCTCGACTCGCAAGAGATGCGGCTTCGGCTCTTCGGTAGGGTCGTCCAGTCCGGCGTCTTCTTCCGGACTTTTCTCGGTATCATTTTCCACCTCTCTTCGGAAGGATTTCGGTGTCTTGGGTTCTCTCCCAAAATTTAGGAAGGCAGGTGTGAATCCAGTCGAGTCATGTCTGGAGTTATTCATTGCAAACTTCAAGTCCGGCAACCTTATATCCCAGTCTTGGTGATCCGCTTCGCAATATTGCGCAATCATTGTTTTCAGGGTGCGGTTGGCTCGTTCTACTGGATTCGCTTGCGGTGTATACGGCGGCAATAAGAAAAAGAAGTAAGTATATAGATACATACTTGCATAATGCTGCTTTTTTGTCGACATACTGCACAAAAGGCATCCTATTTGAGCAAGTTTCACAAAAAATATGCCCGCATGCCGTTAAAAAATACATTTTATAATTTATTGTTTCCAAGCAAATTGGTCATTTTAATTCCTCCTCTCCGGCCTTGATATGGTGGTAACAACAGGAATCCCGCTTGCTACATGTCCCAGTTTTCCAATATTCAAAACAATACCCTAAATTCTTCTTTTTTTTATTTCTTCCAATAAATTCTCTGTTTTTTTGCCAGAACTCTCATATACCTGAGAATCTATTTTACTGCAATGCAGCTTTAGGCATCCACTGTAATGACACACACCATTTTGGGAATTATGGCAGAACTCTAAATCGTGGTTTTTCCCGCAAGCTGCTGCAGAGTGTTTCTGACGACATATGGTACCATTTACCCTAGAAATTGACCACCAAGTAATGTACCAAAAGTAGAGTGTTACCCCAGCATTTTTAATTCAATTTATATATAATTATAATTTACTGACGATGCAAATGTAATTTTGTGAAACCAGTGGAGTAATAGGTATATGCTATATTTCTGTTGTGAAATTAAGTAGTTATCAATTGATTCCATTTGATAATTATTATAGAAAGATTCCATAAAGTAAGGGTTGAAACAATCAATTTTCAATTTATATTGCTGTTTATATATATTGGCTGAACTGATGGCCATACAATGAGTACCCTATCTTAGCTGTTTATTAAACATTACAATATTTGGATAATTCTCAAACATCATCTCGGACCCCAGCTCAGTTGGCTAAGACTCATCACAGTTCAGACAAAGCAATTTTAAAATCCCTAATAAATTTTACATGTTTAAATAAACGAGTGAGAAGCTCCTAGCTCCAAGAGTGAATCTGCGACAATTGACTGAGCCGGCAACAGCGCACCAAGATGTCCGTTTATCACGGTGGCCTCATGGCTCGCCCAGTCTAATATACGGGGAGGTTGTAATTTGTTATACAAATTTGGTTGAGAAAGAACAGAGTTATATTATTATTCACCAAACCGTCGATAAAATGTCAAGATTTTCAATGGGTTTCCATTTGCGCGTATTTTCGTCAATACTTTTAAATCCGAGAGAACTAGGAAGATAGAAATAATAAAAAAATTCCTTCAATTTGGGTAACATCGTATTTCTAAAAAAATGTGGGTTTCTTACAATTCTTCGGGTCATCTGTATCCCTTTAAAATTATAAATTAGAACTCACACCATGCTCTATTAGTTATTTCTAATAATCCTTGTACTTGGTGGTAATAGTTCGAATTTATTTGCAATTTTCCTTCTTCATCGATGTACGGCAATGCCTTCAATGTGCCGTGTTGATCGCGATCACGAACACTAAACGGACATTTAATTTCAATTGTTCCGTCCTCGTTAAGAAGTCCATCTGGAGACCCTGCTAAGAATGAGTAATTTTCATGAATTACTAAACCGCTTACACTATATTTGTATGTTGTTTTGGCGAGAAACTCTTCCAAAGCTATCTTTTCGCAGTCGATACCGTGTTCCATAGCTTTATTCATAAATGGTTTGGTGTATAATAATCCGTCCACTAATTTTATTTTCGATGTAGAGTTGTTTGCCTTGCGAATTGCTCCGAAATTTGATGCAGTCAATATTTTCCTCCTTTCTTCGAACCACAGAGAACAACATCTCTGATCTCTAGTGTTTTCTTCTATTTCAAGTTTGCTCAAATTATCAACATCCAATTTTTGTAGAGCCTCCTCACATGTAAAATATTAGTCCTGGAACAGCTTTTACAATAAAAAGATCCACTGTAAGATTTATTGTTCGCGTCGCATTTTTTATGAATCCATCCATTACATCTGTCACATGCCACCCAATCCACAGAATAAGCTAGATCACCCAAACCACAATACAGACACTTATAACCTTTGCTATCGTTACATTCCTGCTCTTTCGATAAACAAATGAACCGCTGTAAGTTTTATCCGCAGACTATGGATCACAATTCGTATGAATCCAGCGGTTACATTTGTCACAAGCTACCCAGTCAACGGTAGTGTCTAGACGACCATACCCGCAGTAAAGACATTTTTCCTCTGCGTTTGTTTCCAAATCCATACTCTCTATTTTTGCGGGGCACTCAGGTACATCATCAGAAGCTTGTGTTTTGGTGATAAGTTTCTTCTCCAAAGCCAGTTTTTTCAAAAACCTTCCAGAGAAATGTGTGCTTGGTGCTCGTCTAATATGTTCCTTCCACGATTCTTCCGCAACGTGTTCATTCATTGGATCGACATTACTTGTAGCTTGTTTTGTTAACCGTCTTTTCGGAATATTCAACATAAATTCTTTATGTAACGCCAACACCAACTCTACTTTTTCTCAAGTATCTTGAACCTCGAATATTTTTTTGACCATCTAAAACATTTTTCTTCATATGCCCGAAATAATTTTCAACATATGTGTTACTAACATGATACTGGGAGGTACGTTTTCTCAAAATCATCCCTGTCCAGATAGAACAAAATGGCATGGATTTCAATAACACAATATCAAAAAATTTCCTACTATAATATTTATTATTGATTTCGGTTGATGCACCAGAAAATTGGTGTACAGCATCCAACCTCTCAAATAATCTTTTGAAGTGGCCGTAAAAAATACTCATTTTATGTAATCCCCCGGATTTATCAGTCCTCATCACTACTAGTAATACACTCTTTCAAATCGATTCCCAAAGCCTTACTATCATTCAACTTTAATAACTTTTTCAGATTTTCATCAACCGTCTCATTCATTACCGGACTCAATAAAAGGATTGTTATGCTCTTGAACCAGTCATCAATTTCATCCAAAAATACTAAATTAATAACGCGAGCCATTATGTCTTTATAAAAACTTCTAGCTTCGTCCTCAGTAAAACATTCATTAATGTCTTTACTAAAGGTTTTTATCAAATGAGCGCAACATAAATGTATTGTAACTAATTCATCCGGAATCTCAGTTTCTCCACATACAACTTTGTATGTTACAGTTAAATAATCTAGTAGGGTCAATCGATTGCATGCTTTTATAATTGCGTGAATGTTGGCAAAACTAAAATCTGTAACTACCGATCCGAACGCAGGCCATTTATTTCGTTCTTCGCAAAAAGTTCTAAAATCATGAAAAATTGTAAAAATTGTTTTTGAATAATGAGTACCCGAAACCATTTCAAAAATGGGAAATATACGGCCGGTACGGATGGGTAAAACAGCAGAGTACAAATATACACGTTTTGTACGTAACGTCGGTTTTCTAATTATACCACCCGTTGCGTCGAAAAATATTGTCGGTGAATTGTAATTAAACCCACATTTATCGAGAACTTCAAATTGTTCTTTACTAAAAATCTTTACGTTGAATGGTATAGATACTTGTTTGATATATTCGTTATGATCTTCCTGCATTTCAATTGAATCTAACAGGTCGTGTATATGTCTGTCTAGGTGCGATTCAGATTCCGATTTAATTTTTCTAACGGTACAATCAGATTTTATTCCCTGTAAGTTACCACATTCTACAATATTGTTTTCAGCACTTAATATTGATTTTATTTTAAACTCTGATGGCTTCTTATGCAATATCTGATTTTTTACGAGAGTCCGTTCCACTCCCTTAACACTACCAGTAATTTTGTTCGGATGACAAAAGTTGACGGAATTCGTATAAACACTGACACCATTGCCTCTTACGCTAATAACAAATTTTTTACATTCCCAATTATTATTTTTGCACAAAGCAAAAATTTTAATAGTTCCGTCTTTCAGATATTTTGTATATTTTATTATTATCGTACAAATGTTGTTTACAAATCTAATTAGGCGGTTACGAAAATAAAACGGATAATTCTTTAACTAACCGGTTGTCACGAATTATGTGATTTCATATATCACTTTCTATTTGAAAAGTGCCTTCCAAAATAGTGCACTGTTTATATGAACTTTGTGGGAGGTCATCAACGTTACAAGTATTTTTTGGGATGACTAAATTATCATCTCCTATTCCGGACAAGTTTGGAATATCAAAAGTTTCAGGAGTCACTTCATGTTTGTGTTCCGCAATAATTTTTACTTCTTCAGAATGTTCATTCTGTTGAGGTATAGACATTTCCCTTTGTTGCATGTTATCTGTTTCTACAATAATTGTACTAATATCAAAACGAGCTTTTTTTGTGAGATGTAAATATCTGTTCATCGGAGTAGAGCAAACAGCATACTGATTTGATTCCAGCTTTTCCGTACAATCAACAGTGTTCTCAAACAATTTGATATTGTCCGCATTTACACCATCTTCATTCAATATTTCAAATATTTTTGGTTTTTCATCTTTTTGGCAAACTTCACCTTTAATGGAAGCAAATACCTTTTCAATACTGGCTTTATTTGCGTGAATTCTCCGATACACTTGACTTGGAAATTTTAAAGTTCTATGTCTGATATTTTGACAAACAAAGCTGAATATTCGATGATCTGGCTTTAAAGTAAAAAGTGATTGATATGTACAATGACTATCAAACGATAAAATAATTTCTAGAATTTTCTTCAACAATGAAAAATTTTTAACGTTTTCCATAGTAGGTAATTTGAAGAAAAATATTTGGTACCTATGTAAATATATAAATAAGCTTATAGAACTAAAATAATATTAATGAATTATTAAAAATTAAAATTAAATAAATTATCTGATACAGCTCACCTTCCGTGTATAATTCAAACACTTGCACTTAACAGCGAAACTATTTGACTGACAAAAAATAATAAGCAATGTAGAAACAAAGAAAGAAAGATTTTCAAAAAAACATTTTCTTTCCACTGTTTAATGCTTTTACCATGAGCTAGCGCGCCGGTGATAGGACAGAGTAGTGCAATTTATTAGGATTAGTGGTAAAGCCGATAGAGATTAAAAATTTACCCAAAAAAGTCATGGTGAAGGAAAAGTAAGTCATTTTAAAAAAAATTAAGATTTTAAAATAAGCAACTCATTGTACAAACTTCTAGCTCTTGTTAGTTGAAGTAAAATTACCAATACCTACAAATTTTTGGTGCTATAGATATTTAATCTTTGAGTTTATTTACTACATGTTGACGAGTCCCTTTTTTACATTTCTACAGGAAAATCTAGTAGTTGCCGATAGCGATAATGTTTGCTTTATAGGAGATTTTAATATTTATGTACACATGGCCAGATCTGTCAGTATTCAAGTTATTGTATCTTAGCTCCTCTACTTTTTTTGTAAAAAGTAACTACTACCTACATTAAATAGTACCTATATTAAATACTTTTCATTCTTATAATAAAGGTATATAATGTATTATGGATATATTGTTTTATTGCAGTAATTTTCTTATTTATTCACGTAATAAACCCTTTGGTTTGTATGAATAAAAGTTAATAAACAAAAAAATACTTTACTACCTACGCAATGGATTGGAATTGTATTAGTTTCAGTTAAGAATTCAATGTTACGTTGAGGAAAACTGTTTGTTAATGAAATTCTTGCAAAGCAATAAGTAGTGGTATTGAGTTTGTGTAGAGATTACACAATTTCCCCCAGTCGCTCCTATTCACTGAGATTTGCCGTCTTCGGTCGGCACTTTTAGGGGTGGATTTTTTATGTATTAATTGTATTATCATAGACAAAACAAGTATTATTGTCTTTTGTATATTCAGATATAGATTAGTTTACTCCAATAACTGGTATTGCAGTCATTTAAAAACTGTACTTTCTGTTTTCCTTTTCGTTTTTTGGCAGTTCTAGAAAGATTTCGATACTATGTAAGTTGATATCTATCTGATTTATTATAGAATAATATAATATAATATAGTATAATATAATATAATGTTGTAAATAACAGTTTTGAAGATATTACGATTTATAAAAATTGAAAAAAACAAAATAACACATTAATTCTGAATTATCACACCAAAATATATTACATTGAGTACTTAAACTGAGTTTTTCCTTCTAGGTACCTGGTACATGAAAAGTTCGTTTGATTATTAATTATTGATTATTTTTTAATTATTAGGGCTGGAGGTAGGAAGTATATATACCAGTTAAACACATGGATAGCGAGTGGCATCAGTGGTGGCACTTGTACAATAACAAAAAAATACCAATTCGATCTTTCATTATATTACAAGGTGATTTGTTCCAATCCAACAGAAATATTGCTCTGGCACATTGTGTATCGAGTGATATTCACATGTCACGTGAAATTGCTGTCACCTTTAAGTAAGTTAAAAACATGTCTCATGTGTATATACATGTATATACATGTATATACACTGCTTCAAGAGAAAACCTTGATAAGATCAACAAAAAAATAGATTATAACAAACTCAAAAAAAAATTGGAAAATACTTCATGGTTGCTTGTTTATAATGCAGAAAAAGCTGAATCTGCAGCAAATGAACTTATTAATATAATTGACCAACAAATAGGGAACTGTTCGAGAACTATAAGAAATAGATTCAAAAAAAGGAAAGAATGGATGACTGCAGAGCTCAGTCTAATCATTGAAGATCGCGATAAACTATATCAGCAACTGCTGAAATATCCAACCAATGAAGAAATAAAATTATTATACAAATCTTCCAGAAATAGAGTATCTTCCATGGTACAAAAAACAAAAATGGAGTATTATAAAAATAAAGTAAATCAGGCGGGTGGGGATTCAAAAAAGTTGTGGGACTCTATAAATGAAATTTGCTCTAAATCAATAAGGCCTAAAAATGAAATAAATAGAATAAAAATGGAAGGAAGAGTTATCGACAATTTAGTAGAAATCGCAAATCTTGTGAATAAACACTACGTCACACAGGGAAAGAAGCTTGCAGAAGAAATCAATACCGATCCTGAATTTATTGCCCCAAAACGCAACCCGCCTTTAAATTCTTTATTTTTACGACACGTTGACGATAACGAAATAAAAGAAATAATTTCTGAACTGAAACCCATGAAGGCACCAGGAATTGATCACCTGACGTCTGAAACCATTAAACAGGTGGCTGAAATAATTGCAGCACCACTAGCTGATGTAATCAATAAGTGCATTCAACAGGGAATTTTTCCCGCAGCATTCAAAGAAACAATTGTATTTCCCATATACAAAAGTGGCGACAGAGAGGAAATTATCAACCACAGACCAATCTCAGTTATAACAAATTTTTCAAAGATATTCGAAAAGATATTGAAAAAGCAGTTGGTTTCGTTTCTCGATAAATATGGAATCATTTCAGATAAACAACATGGTTTCAGAAACGGTGTTTCCACCCAAGATGCCATACTGAAATTAACTTCAGAAATGTATTCAGCAATAGACAAAAGTCTGCCTGCCCTCTGTGTCTTCCTTGACTTGTCGAAAGCGTTCGATACAGTCAGTCACAACCTACTTATTGAATCGCTTGACAATTCTGGCATCAGAGGAAAAGCTCTAGACTTGTTCAGAAGCTATCTTTCGAATAGACCGCAAAAAGTTAAACTGAAAAATGTCTATAGCGAATTCGAAACAGTAGAGTATGGAGTACCGCAAGGAACCGTACTAGGACCAATCCTGTTCAATGTTTATTTAAATGATTTATTTCTGGTCAACACCGTAGGCAAAATAATAACGTATGCAGACGATACTGCAATCTTCTACTCAGCTCAAAAATGGAACTCTTTAAAAGAACTAGTAGAAAAAGACATTAAGATGATCAAATCATGGTTTCAGAGTCGATTGCTAACCATAAACCCCAGTAAAACGTTGTTTCTTCCACTTTCCACTAATAAGTCTACTTTACCGTCTTTCACTACCCTACAAATTTCTGATGATTTCTCAATAGAGTCCACACTGGAATTCAAGTACCTTGGTGTGATAATTGACAGTCATCTCAAGTGGAATAAACATGTGGGACATGTTATTAAAAAACTATACTTCTTAATTTACAGACTGAAAAACCTCAGATATATTCTAAATAAAACTCAACTGAAAACAGTATATCATGCATTGGTAGAGTCGCATATTACTTATGGCATAGTTGCTTGGGGAGCAGTCGGAAAAACCATACTCCATAATTTAATGATAGTTCAGAAAAAACTCATCAAAACCTTATTTTGTAAATCAAGCCGATACTCTTCAGATCTTCTTTACTCTGAAACTGGGATCTTGGACCCAAGACAGTTATTTTTCCTGAACCTGAATGTCGAACAGCATAAAACTAAATCCACTTTGATAATAAATGAACACCAATATGATACAAGACTAAAACATACCACTTACTTACCTCCACCAGCTTCGAAATCTATTGGGCAGAAAAATTTTAAATTTTTAGGCCCGAAACTTTACGGCCGCCTTCCCCAACACATCTCAGAATTGAATAATATCAACCAATTCAAAAATAAATTAAAAGACTATATCAAATCAACTTCGCGATATGACATACATGAACAAATCGAATGCCCCTTCTTGATATAGTAACTACTTCAGTTAAAGAGAAGTGTTAGTTTATTCAATGGATATATAATATACCTACTTATTCTTTTCTGAGGTATATTGGTTTGTATGTTTTTGTGTGGATGTGTTGTTCGTTTGGATGTCTGTGTGTGTGTTTATTTCTTACTATAACTATAAGTGATAATGATATTTCAAGAAACTTGTGCTCTTCCCATGCTCTTTTAACTCTCACTTTTTGTAATTACCACTAATTCTTTATAATTATTATGTACCTTTCATTTAAGATTAATTATGTATAGTATTTATATTTATATTTATTAACCTATATCTTTTCAACCTATTCAAGAATTAAATTTCTTAAAGGTTTACTCATTTTATTGTACATGTTCTAGGTTAGTTTATGTATTTATCTTGTAACAGATTTTTTGTGCAATAAATCTTATTATTATTATTATACTACAAAACCATTTATAATAAAATTATAGCTTGAGAAAATTTCACTTGTGAATTTTAGGCGGAAATTTGGCGGGGTCCACCATTTACTTGGGCAAAACCAAAGAAGTGGAGGAATGGCTTGGCAATACACCCAAGGGAGGTATATTTTTTATTCAGTCACCAAGAATAATTATTTTGATAAGCCCAACTACAGGACTATTTTCATGAGTCTTCGTAAATTACGAGATTTCATTGATGAAAATAATGTACCTGACTTGGCTATACCTAGATTAGCTTGCGGCAGAGATAAAAAAAATTGGAAGCTTATTAAACTCATGAAAAGTTACCTGTTTCGAAGCAGTAAGTGCCGTATACATATATATGAATGAATTTTTCATCATTGATGAACGTGGTAAAAATAGGGCTCCTGGCGAACCTTCCACTTAAAAAAAAGGTAACGCGCCCCTGCCAGATCTGCGTGGACAAATCTTGAGCTGCAATACCTCATGGGTGGGTGTGGAAAGTTGCATTATCTTTTTTGCGTAATGACATTTTTTAAATTTTCTATTTTGCGAAATACGACCCTGCTATCACCTTGAGTAAGGAATTATTTTACCAAAACATGTTAGTATACATCAAAAGTGAGCTGCCTGAGCATATTTCATATTGGCAGCCGTTTGCAAAATTGATGAAAAATAACATTTTTTAAATTTCCTATTTTGCGTAATACGACTTTGCTATCACCTTGAGCAAGGAATTATTTTACTAAAACACGTTAATATACATCGAAAGTAAGCTGCCTGAGCACATTTCATATTGTCGAAATTAATGAAAAATGACATTTTTTAAATTTCCTATTTTGCGTAATACGACCCTGCTATCACCTTAAGCAAGGAATTATTCCACAAAAACACGTTAGTATACATCGAAAGTAAGCTGCCTGAGAATATTTTACACTGGCAGCCGTTTGCGAAATTGATGAAAAATGACATTTTTTAAATTTCCTATTTTGCGTAATACGACCCTGCTATCACGTTGAGCAAGGAATTATTTCAATAAAACACGTTAGAATACATCGAAAGTAAGCTGCCTGAGCACATTTCGTATTGGCAGCCGTTTGCAAAATTGATGAAAAATGACATTTTTTAAATTTCCTATTCTGCGTAATACGACCCTGCTATCACCTTGCGCAAGGAATTATTTCACTAAAACACGTTAGTATACATCGAAAGTAAGCTGCCTGAGCACATTTCGTATCGGCAGCCGTTTGCGAAATTGATGAAAAATGACATTTTTTAAATTTCCTATTTTGCGAAATACGACCCTGCTATCACCTTGAGCAAGGAATTATTTTACTAAAACACGTTAGTATACATCGGAAGTAAGCTGCCTGAGCACATTTCGTATTGGCAGCCGTTTGCGAAATTGATGAAAAATTACATTTTCCAAATTTCCTATTTTGCGAAATACGACCCTGCTATCACCTTGACCAAGGAATTATTTTACTAAAACACGTTAGTATACATCGAAAGTAAGCTGCCTGAGCATATTTCGTATTGGCAGCCGTTTGCGAAATTGATGAAAAATGAAATTGTTTAAATTTCCTATTTTGCGTAATACGACCCTGCTATCATCTTAAGCAAGGAATTATTTTACTAAAACACGTTAATATACATCGAAAGTAAGCTGCCTGAGCACATTTCATATTGGCAGCCGTTTGCGAAATTGATGAAAAATTACATTTTCCAAATTTCCTATTTTGCGAAATACGACCCTGCTATCACCTTGACCAAGGAATTATTTTACTAAAACACGTTAGTATACATCGAAAGTAAGCTGCCTGAGCATATTTCGTATTGGCAGCCGTTTGCGAAATTGATGAAAAATGAAATTGTTTAAATTTCCTATTTTGCGTAATACGACCCTGCTATCATCTTAAGCAAGGAATTATTTTACTAAAACACGTTAATATACATCGAAAGTAAGCTGCCTGAGCACATTTCATATTGGCAGCCGTTTGCGAAATTAATGGAAAATGACATTTTTTAAATTTCCTATTTTGCGTAATACGACCCTGCTATCACCTTGAGCAAGGAATTATTTTACTAAAACACGTTAATATACATCGAAAGTAAGCTGCCTGAGCACATTTCATATTGGCAGCCGTTTGCGAAATTGATGAAAAATTACATTTTCCAAATTTCCTATTTTGCGAAATACGACCCTGCTATCACCTTGACCAAGGAATTATTTTACTAAAACACGTTAGTATACATCGAAAGTAAGCTGCCTGAGCATATTTCGTATTGGCAGCCGTTTGCGAAATTGATGAAAAATGAAATTGTTTAAATTTCCTATTTTGCGTAATACGACCCTGCTATCATCTTAAGCAAGGAATTATTTTACTAAAACACGTTAATATACATCGAAAGTAAGCTGCCTGAGCACATTTCATATTGGCAGCCGTTTGCGAAATTGATGAAAAATTACATTTTCCAAATTTCCTATTTTGCGAAATACGACCCTGCTATCACCTCGACCAAGGAATTATTTTACTAAAACACGTTAGTATACATCGAAAGTAAGCTGCCTGAGCATATTTCGTATTGGCAGCCGTTTGCGAAATTGATGAAAAATGAAATTGTTTAAATTTCCTATTTTGCGTAATACGACCCTGCTATCATCTTAAGCAAGGAATTATTTTACTAAAACACGTTAATATACATCGAAAGTAAGCTGCCTGAGCACATTTCATATTGGCAGCCGTTTGCGAAATTAATGGAAAATGACATTTTTTAAATTTCCTATTTTGCGTAATACGACCCTGCTATCACCTTGAGCAAGGAATTATTTTACTAAAACACGTTAATATACATCGAAAGTAAGCTGCCTGAGCACATTTCATATTGGCGAAATTAATGAAAAATGACATTTTTTAAATTTCCTATTTTGCGTAATACGACCCTGCTATCACCTTGAGCAAGGAATTATTTTACTAAAACACGTTAGTATACATCGAAAGTGAGCTGCCTGAGCATATTTCATACTGGCAGCCGTTAGCGAAATTCATGAAAAATGACATTGTTTAAATGACCCCGCAGAATTCTTATGGGAAATGGCTCTCGGCCAATTTTTCTGAAATTTTGTAGAATGATAGTTCAAAACACGTATACTCGATTTGAAATTGGTTGATAGTAATAAATCATTAAAATCCGTCAAACACGTATACAAAGTGGTCCACCTAACCAGCCTCATTGGTTAAATTACAATCACTTTGTCGTGCTGTAAACAGGTCTTGGAAAAATAAAAGTTGTTCAAAACACCATAGAGAAACTTTGATTGCATCAAGGCCGGAACCAGTTGATGCTAGAAACGCCTCTATTTTTACAGGATTTGAACAAACTAAGAAGATGACGTCATATGCTGTCAATTTTTTGGTTTGCTCAAACTAATTTGATCAAACATTTGACCGTGAGACATGGGCTAATGCGAATGCATGATTACCATACAGGGCTGGTGCGTAAGTAATTGATATACTTCTTCCCGCACCACGTTATTTAAATAAATAATTATTGTCATTGCGTTTGAAATTTTTGACACTAACACATCTGTGGAGGTTGTTATTAGCTATATTATAACGCCTAAAATATTATTTTGCCTAAGTACACGCCCTCGAAATCAGAAGCCATACTATTTGGCAGTAAACGGGTTCAAACTTTAATAAAAACAGGTTACCTAATGTAGAACTTTAGTTTTTTTACAGATGTGAAAAAACTTGCGGTTTATATTGATGAAGATATCTGCCTTTGTCAACATGTGACTGATGACTGATTTTAAAAAACTTATCGATCTATTTCTGATTTTTTTTTCCATTGACATCAATATCTGTAGATACAGGAGAGGAAATAAAGTAAAATATTTTTTTAAAGAAAACTGGTTTTTATTTTTTTGCTGACCCTTGGAACGTTTGTCAGTAATTTTTGAATATGTATTCCTCTATTTGCATTCCAAACCATGACGTAACAGTTAACCACCCACACAAACCAGCTCACTGAGATAGTTTGACAAAGTAGTTATCTTATTTGAGGTTAGGTGTTTGTTTATTTCAGGGTTTTCACAAACCGTTACGTAATAAAAGTTAACCGTGACGTCATGGTATTGTTAACCCGGTTTGCGTGGTTAGGTTCAAAGAAAAATGGTTAAAGGATTTTTGAATGTAATATTATTACCCGTCTGTTCCATAGTCTTCTATACCTTCGATAATATCTGACTTTTGATTATATTGTATATTTCTTGCCAAATACATTTCATCAAAAATGAGAATGCAATTTCTATCTTTGACTGTCATTTTTTTAATTCCCCGTTAAATGCTTCCAAACATAACCTTGTTAATACCAGGGCTTATTTGGTATTTTATTCAATAGAGCAGTCAAGGTTCTTTTTGACGGCAAAAAGAAAATTTTTGATAGCATCCTGTATCCTTTTCTACTACTCTTGAACAATGTCAGTGCCAAAATCTTTTCCTCCTCCGTAAATCTTCAAACCTTTGGGATGTTCGGCCTGTAGTCGAATTTGTGAAACTATAAATGTGTATGTTGCAGAATTAACACGTGTTGCCAAGTTTTTGAATTGTTCTGTTTCAGATAATGTTGAAGCAAATGAAAGTCCTCGACGATAGTTAGCTACCTTCTTTGTTAATAAAGTTTTGTAGCTTTTGGGGTTAAAGCATTTTGTCTTGTCACTCTTGTCTTCTTAGTGAACCTGAAAACAAATCAATACAGTTATTTTCAAATTGTCCCTTTAACTTTAAGAATGCATACTAAAATAGAAAAGTGTACGCTGTGTACAAAAATTATCCATTTATAACTTACTTCCAGATGATGCTCTAATGGGTGTCCTTTTAGGTGAACTGTAAATAGTTTCTATGATATCTGGTTCATTCTCCTCATCCCTCTGCACTTCCATGATAATAGAACTATCCTGCACCTTCTCAGTATCATCCAAATTCAACTCCAGAAAACTATAACTGTTAGATGTGGATGGATGATTTATATCTGTAAGTAATAGTAATTTACGTAATAAGTTCTGAACGTGATATATTATATATCACTAATGAAGCATGTTACATACAATATTTTTCCGCAGGCGTTTACTTCAGATACAATTCATGTTAAACCTTTTTTCAATTATATAATTCATACATATATATTATATGATGTGAAGTTTTATTTTCAGAACGACTGCAGAAAAATATATCCTATTTTAAAACAAAATAATTTGTTTTTTTTTTAACGTGGTGTCCACGATTAACCAAAACAAAACAAAAATATAAAACAATTGAAACTACTAAAACTAAAACATAATATAAACAAAAGAAAACTATAGATGATAAATTTTAATCTTAATGCTACTTGAATGAAAAATGAATCTAATCATCAATAGCACTACAGTCCATGACTTACCGTCCAAGCCACAAGCAATTTTGGGTAAGGATATTGTCCTTACCATATTGTCTGTAGCATGGACTTTTATATCCTGTAGTGCCATGAAAATTGATTTTTAGTTAGGTTTGTGGTAGAAAGCTCTTTTTGTTATTAGGTAGTATATGTACCTTTCTTGTACATATAGTACCCCTACACTGCCCACATTTTTTCCTTGGGACCTTAAAGATTCTACGTTGTTGAACTTTCGCCTGAAAAAATTATTTATATGAAAAACCATCATTATAAAAATTGCCCAAAAAATCCAATAGCTCACCGAGATTGGAGTGCAATTCCCTTGGACATTTTGAAGTCTTACGACACACAATGTCCAATGGCAAGACTAGCTTGGAACAAATCCCCACGAACAAAATCAATGTGTACCATGGGAATTTGTTTTTTGGCTAATTTTCTCCAAAACGTTCGGTACTCCCTGAAAATAATTACGAAGTGAAATATAAAGACAAATCATGTTTTCATAGCAATAAATATACTTACATTTCGACGAAAAAAGTGAAAAATAAAATAATATCTACGGAGACGTCTTTGCAGTAAAAAGATATATATTATTGTGATGTGAGCAAACTAAAAACTCGAAAATAACAGATGTTCGATTCCAGAATAATCTACCCCCTCAGAAGGTTGTGGGAGATCGTTAAGATAGGAGATAAAAATAACCCAAATTTACCAACCAATGGAAATTTCTATATTAAACAGTTATAGGAATATGCTTCATTTATTTGATGATAAAAGATTCGGTTTTTTATTTTATAATAAGATTGAGAAAATAAAAGACAATGGATATCAAAATGATCATATACTATAATGATGTTATTTCAGAAGCGATTCCCTTTTTCAAATTAAGATGAGCGCTCAAAAAAAAATTATCTACATTTTAAAAAATCTCTTTCAATTGAATTGAGTTCTGTCACTTATAATGTATCTGAATGTGAAAGCAACCGTAGAAAATAATAACCTCGATAATAAAAAATAATAATGTTATAGTAATTATTATGTCAAACTATATTTTAAAACACAATAACTTGTTCAAACTTCAATACTATTACCTTCAATGCCAACAAACTTTTTCCTTGTAGATTTCTGTATCTCTGTTTATATTCTGTAGTGCCATGAAAATTGATTTGTAGTTAGGATGGAAAATCTATCAAATTTAAATAAGCAACAACAAAAAAGTTTTGTAATTTTTTTTATATCTGGGATTTCTTTTGGAATTGAAAATTCGAAATTTGGCCAATGTTCACGGGATTGTGTGACCCACTCCGGCCCGTGCCACCAAAGATCTGAACCTATCATATTTTCTGGTTGTATCCCCGTTGTTAATAAATCAGAATGATTGTTCTTACTGGGTACATGTTTCCATTGTGCGAACGCAATATTTTCTTGTATCTCTGCAATTCGGTTGCTTACAAATGTTTTTAGGTTGTTTGCGGGAGACTTTATCCAACAAAGCACAATAATTGATGAATCAGTCCACAAAAAACAACTATCGAATTCAATTTTCAAGGCCTCAATAACCTTTTTTACTAATCTAGAAAGTACAACTGCCCCACATAATTTTAGCCGTGTTAAGGTAACTGGTTTGAGCGGTGCTACCTTAAGCCGGCGCCACACATTCGGATATTTGGCAAATATGTATTTGTACATATTGTAATATTTTAATTTGTGTGATGTAATTCTTATTTTTAGATTTTTATTATTCTGTAATATTTTATTATTATTTATTTGGACGCCTTTATTTTTCAAAAAAACTTGTATAGTTACTTTAAATTTTTGTTTGAAGATTAAAGAATTCGGCTAGCTGTTAAAAGAAAAGCAATTTTGACTCTTTCTCCCAAGTTGCGGTTCCCTCAATTAATATCTGATGTAATAATTTAATAGTTTTTCAAAAACGTTTAATATAAGATATTATGTATTTGTTTAATAAATTTAAGAACAAACTTTTATGAATTATTTCCCTACTTTATAAACCTTCTTTTTTTTTATTTTTAAAATTCTGTTTTCTCTTATTATCCTCAGCAACTAAATATTCCGTCTCCTTACCCTTTTATTATTTAATAATTTTATTAACACCTTCCCTTCATTATAATTTTAAAATTCACTTGTCGTGTTCCCCTCGTAATGCAAATAGAATAATTTGAAAACTGAAACTTTGAACATGCGCACAGAATTCATCTGCTCTATATCTCGATCATATGTTATTTAACTATGGTTTCAAGGAGAAAAGAATTGTTCAATTGCCTCGGATTATTTGAAATATTAAGGTAAGCTTCCTTTTTATTTATAACTACTATTATTAAGAATCTTAACTAACTTATAATATAAGAAATATGCAATTGCGAAATGAATGTTTTTACGATGAATAAATTTATAGGTTATCTATTTTTCAATTTTTGATTTTTCTTTCTTAACTTTTGCACCTTCACCCTTCTCGTTCCAAAATCAACAACTTTCAATTCTTTTTCTTGCTTATTTCTCCACAGGCGACTTTCCCTGTCATCAAATTGTCTTAGTGTCATTTTTAATTGACTTCTATGGATATAAAGGTCCTTTCGCATGTTCATTATATCAATGTTCCTTATCAACTACACTGAACTTTCTTTTAATCGGTTGATTCATTTCGCGATTAATCACTGTCACTTCATTGAATGTTGACATGAGTTACTTAAATTTAATTTAACTACAATACCTATCTATTACATTTTACATAACATGTATCAATTATAAGATTATTTATTTAAGGTTTATAAAGATATTCTGTGTTTATTATTTATTTGTTTTAAAATGTTCTATTTTTAAATTTAATTTGATTTCTTCCAAAATTATTCCTATTCAGGGTGAATTGATTTATTATATGTTATTTTCAGCAATTACAGGCTCTTCACCTTAAATTGGATTCACCTGGTTTCAGATCATCACAGTTTCCCCCAATTTCATTTAAAAATTTTAACACTTATCATTAGTTTGATTGTACTTACTTAAAATTTTGGAAATGTAATTCTTGTTAAACAATTTCCTTTCCTTTATTATTATTTTTTTTTACCAATACTATTGATCATAATACCTCTAAAATAACTTAATACTTAATAACTCTTGATATTTTTAAATTCTCAAACCAAAACCTAATCTCAATTAATTACTTATCCTACTAAATTCGATGTCATGTTAAATTGTCTCTCTGTCTGTCAAAGATTGTTAAAATGTTGCCTTTACGTTTTAAATTTATACAAATTTTGTATGGTTATTGTCCCCCTTAATGAGTTATTATATGGGTTTCTCAACACATAGCTGTTCTCATATGCTTTTTCTATTATGTACGGTCCAATAAATGGTAATTTTAATTTAGCACATTCATTTTCTTTTTTACTTGCTACTTGTAAAGATCTTTCTATCACCCAATCTCCTTCTTTAAATGTTGTTGTCCTTTTTATATTTTTCTTCGCTCTTTTTATGTATCGATCTGCATTTCTTTTAAGTATTAAATTCACTCCTTCTAACAATTCTTCATATTTACTTTGTTTTTCTAATATCCATAGTCTGTCTGGTTCTATATTCTTCATTATCTGTATGGGAGCTTCTTGTGTGGTTGTATTTGGTAAATTATTCATATAATATTCTACCTCTGTTAAATTATTTTCCCAATTTCGGTGCTCTTGTGATGTCAAAACTCTCAAATATTTTATTATTTCTTTTATATAACGTTCTGTTGGATTTGATGCTGGGTGTCTTATATTCGTATAAGTTAGTATTATCCCATTTCTTTGCATGAAATTTTTAAAACGCCTATTATTAAAATAAGTGGCATTATCCAAAATACATCTTTTTGGTCTACCCACTTCATTGAAATAATTAGTCATTATCTCACAAATTGTTTTTGTATTTGTTTTAGCTGCTGGTTTATTGTAAATGAATTTTGAAAATCTATCCACAATCACAAATATGTGTTTATTTCCCTGGAAGCTAGTAATGAGATTAGACATAAAATCTATGGATATCAAGTCCAATGGTTTCTCAGATTGAATGGATTTTGGTAAGTTCTCATTGTAGTAATTTTTCTCTTTACTCATTTGGCATATAGCACAAGTTTGTATTAAATTCTTGGTTATAGAAATATCTTTTGCACAAATGTAATTTTCCCTCCAAATTAACCATGTTCTTCTCATTCCAGTATGTCCAAATTTCTTATGAATTTCACTCAAAACTTCTTTTGCAAATTCCATTGTCGTCAAATACAATTCATCTTGTCCTACCATTTTATAAATTATTCCATCCTTATTTAATGATCTTCTTTTTTCCTTTACTGTTAGCTTGCCTTGATCCTTTATTATTTCTTCTAAGGAAAATATACCCTCTTTTTGTTTCAAAAAATTCAACCCGATTCTTGTTTTATGTAAATTTCTCTTATTTTCTCCATCCATTCTCCTCAAATAATCTGGTACTATATTCGATTTTCCCGTGATATATTTAATTTCAAATGAGTATTCTTGTAGTAATAATGCCCATCTGTGAATTCTACTATTTCCAAATTTGTTATCCAAGATTGATCTCAATGCTTGGTTGTCGGTTTCAATTAAAAACTTATTTCCTAATAGATAAAATCTAAGTTTAGTCACACAAAATATTATACTTCCTAATTCTAACTCACTAACACTATAGTTCTTCTCATGTTTTTTAGTTGTCCTCGATATAAAACTGATTGGAATCTCTTTATCTCCTTGTCTCTGAATTAGTACTCTAGAAAGTCCACCGTTTCAAATTGAAAAATTTCTCTGCAGTGTCGCATTCTCGCTAGTATTGAAAAATTGCTCCTATCATAGTGAACTAAAATTCGTTATAAAAGAAAAAAACTCTGTGGTCCAGTAGTTAGTTTGTTTTAATGTCTTTTATTTTTGTATAAAACAAATCTAAGATAAACATCACATTCTAAGGATGTTTATGATTTTAATTTTCATGATTATAAATGCAAATAATTTTTTATTTTTATGTTATATTCATGTAATCTATTACAATGCATAATAAAGTCAACTGGAAGAAAATAAATACCATATGACAACGCCTCTAAATGTGTCAGCTGGTCCTAAATGGTGAACCTAGGCTACCTAGACATAAGATTCTGGTGTGTAATTTTATAACCTAAAATTTCAACTGAAAATAATTATGCTTAAGAATCTTTCTAAAAATTGGCAAAATTTAATAATTTTCTTCCGGTTTTTTTGTGAAACAGACCTACATTTAGTTCAAAATAATAACCTTTACAGTTTAAAGTGAAAATATTTATAGTGAAATAGCATTAATTACTGTTGAAAAAGTACCATTTTTGAACTAAATTCGTGATTTTTTAAGTAATTACTGAATGATCCAGCGAAATTTTTGTTCTAATCTGATTTATTTAAGGTAAGCTATCAAACAAATTCAAAATTAACATAAAATTCCGAGGGTCACGAAGTCGACCAGAACGCAATAATCAATAAAATACGAGTATCTTACCTGGGAATAAAAAGGAGGATCTACTCAACTTTTTAGCGGACTTTACCGAGCGGTATTCCTGTTTGTATTTCTATTGTGAATGGAGTAGAACTTCAGCGAAAGCGATCGTTAAAACCAAGCACCAAACCAGGCTGTGTTTTGCAGGCATCGACAAATTGCGTAATATTGTTGCACTTTTATCGAAAAATATCTGTACTTTTCACATCTTACTGGTTAATATCCGACGCACGAAGAACTTATTTTGTTATTATTCAACTTGAGTAATATAAACCAGTAAATTTTCTACCATAACACCTTTTTTATTGCGTAGATAAAACAATGGTCGCGTTCATCCCAACAGAGTTGATCAGGTACCGATTTTCAGAGTAATCCATCATTTCTTAATTCTGGTGAACGTTGTAATCTTGATACAACAACATAATCAAATTTTATTTGACATAGGACTGCAATAATTATTCATTCATATGCGACTTTAATTTAGTTTAATAGTTCCCAGTGGTGTTCATTCATTTTCAAGATACAAAGGTCTAAAATATCTTCAAACAAAAATAAGCTATATTATTTTATATGTTTATTCACATGATATTTGTCATAAATGACAGTTAATATTTCAATTCTGATGGGAAAATGGCGACTGCTACCACAGCGCTCACATTAATCAGTTGACAAAACACGCGTTCAGCAGTAAATTGATTGATTGATTATTGCTCCGGTAGCGCTACGTTGAGATGAACGCGACCAATATTAACATTTTGGTAATCAAATTATTCTCAACGACATGTTTATTTTGTAAGTGTCAAATATACTGTCAATTATATTTCTTTTTTAAACAAAACAAAAAATAAATAGATTTTGAACGAAGGTCACCGCACGGATGAAAAAGCCTTTGAAGCATTAACATTATTCAAACTTATGTATTGAATCAATGTGTTTATGTTGCAAACACACAGATACAAACTATTTGCAAAATTTCCTGCATAACAAGATTGAAATATATTCAAATATTATATGTGCTGTAAACATTTAAATAATAAGAATTATGCATGCACCTTGGAAAATGTTCATTCCATTAATTTTTGTATAAAATACTGTTATAAGAAATAAAAGGTATTTTATAAAAATAATAATTTTATTGTTTTTAATGTACATACCTAAAACCTATGGCCACATATATCAAAACCAAATTGGTCTACATCAGGTGACAACGACGTTTCACTTTCAGGTTATCGAGTTGATGCCGACGACGACGACGTTTCTCCTACTTCTTGACTTTTTTCTTGTGGTTCGTCGTCGCCGTTGATTTCTCCAAATTCTTGAAGACTTGGAGTTTCTATATATCCTTTAGAAGTGACAGGTGCATCCAATCTCTTCCTGTCCAATTCTTCCACTTCTTCATCCAATAAGTTGAACCTGTACCTCTCAATAATGTTCTCCAGCACTTTAAAATCTTCCTGACTTTCCAATTTGGTCCTCATATACCTAATGGGAAGGTTGCCAAATTTTTTCTTTAATGTCTGCGCCCTTGTGAGTACGTAAAGGAGATCAATACTTCATCCCCTTCTGTATACATTTTCTTCACTCCATATCTGTAACAAATGGGAACACTTAAGTGCCCAAGTAACAGTGAAATATTCACCCTTTCACTCTCAGCAGTAGTAAACATTGTTCAAAAATTCTAATTTTTTAATATTAATCTCTTATAGACTTTCTCAAAACATTTTTGATATCAATTTTCTTATTTTTCACCCCCTCCCCTAATTAGAGCATGTCCCTCCCAAAAGACAAACATAGAGGATGAAAAAAACTGTATTTAAATTATGGTTTATTACAACTTTTCAACAAATGGAGTATCAAAGGGTATGCAATTTTGTGAAATAATGCCTCTCCTTTAACAAACATAAATAAACATTGCATTTCTGACAATAGTCTTGTGTTTCTCACTTGCAATCCTTTAATTTACATTTGGTGTTCTCTTTTTTCCATCAACACTTGGAAAATGGTTATAGCCATCAAACTGCTTCTGCTCGAAGGGTCTCACTTCCAAGTGTTTCTTTTCAGAAGGTCCTGGTTGGTCAATATCAGTTGTTGGTCTTCCTCTTTTAGGTGCGGTTCTAGATAAAATAAGATGTTCGCCAACGTCTTGACAGAATGCAAGTAGATCAAGAATTTTTGTTTTTCTGAACTTCTAGAAGACAGCTTGATGCTTATATTCAAGCCTCGAATTCACTAACACTAAATCGATGGCATTTAACTTTCTAACGGTCCACTTTTTGTACCTAACAAAAGATCGATAAATGCTCAATAAAAAGTCCCATGTTCATGTTGTAATATTTTATTGATTCTGGTCTAGGTATTTGTAAGTAGGTCTCATGCTTCTTATCCCACCGTTGACAATTTTCTTGTTGACCAATTCCAATGAAATTTAATGAAAATTTTACTGGTTTGTTGTCGTACCATTTAGTTATGTATAAATTATAACTTGCTATATATTTATGCTGGTGACTCCTGGCTTCACCTTCAATCTCTAATTATTAATATCAGAAATAATCTTACCAATACTTCATTTAAACGTTGTGACGTCTCTCACAGGTTAGTATTTTTTCTTGTGAATGTTTGTAGACTGATTCGACGGTTTTTTATCTATAAATTCCAATTTTACTTTTTATTAAAAAATGTTCACTCACTGTCACTTCACTTCTTAAATATTATTTTTCCTGTCTTGAAGTTGAATTATTTAATATGTTTTTTAAAATAAATCTGAATTTAATAATTGTAATTATTTCCAATTTTTAATCTACTTAAATTTAAATTTGATTCTTGTGTGACTTTCTACTTTCATTTTTACAGTGTGTTGAAAAAATTAGCTAGGCTGATACATTCTAATAGATTGTTAAGCATATTAATTAATTGTTCTTTTTATTTTCAGGTTCTTCAACCTTAAATTATACTTCTTCCTTACTCATTACAGTTTCCCCAAATTTCATTTTCAAAATTCCACTATTCGTTGGTAATTTTTATCTGAAATGATTTTGCCTTGTTTTTTGTTCTATATATGTTGTTTTTTTTCTATATCTTGTATAGTTTATCAGTCTTCTATTATTATTGTAATTATTATTATATCTGTCATTTGTATTGTTGGTTTGATTGAATGGTCTGTTTCTGTTATTGTAACTATAACTTTTGTTTCTTCTTTCTTAGTTATTTCCATATCTATCATTATTATAATTCCTGCAACCAGTTTTGTTATTTTCATTTCTATGCTTATATATATATATGCTACCACTCCTTATATTTTCGTTTTGATTTATATTCCCGTTTCTACTATTATTATTATTTCAATTCCCATTGTTCCAACCAGCACAATGTATAACCAGATAATTCTGTGATGACACTACTCCATTTGTAGTGAAAGTGGCTTCGTCGGTATATAAAATATTTTGTAGGAAATTTATATTGTTTACAAATTCCCCTTGGGCCCATAAACAATATTCCAGACGTCTTGCTTCGTCGCCTTCTTGCAGTGTATGTAAAAATTTTGGCTTGAAAGGTTTAATATTCTTCGCCTTGAGACATCTCCTAATGGTTTCTCGTGGAATATTCAAATCTAAGGTGGCATTCCTTATACTGGCATTAGGATTATTTCCGAAATAATCTATTATAATTTGATCATTCCTGTTTCGTCTTTGTACAGGATTACTTTTTAACATCATTTTTGATACTGCACCAGTTTCATTGAATATTTTATTTATTTTATTTACCGTACCGCAGCTAATACGAGGACGATCTGGATGTCTCTCATTAAATACTCTACAAACCTCTCTAGCACTTCTAACGTCATCTCCCGAAAGGCGTACAATTTCAATTTTCTCTCTTACGCTCAATCTTGCAGCCATTACACAAAATAATTCGAAGAATTGTAAGGTGAATGCTGTTGACAATAGTACATTTAAATCTTTAACAAGTGTCAAAGTGTAATATCATCTCCATGGCAACTAAGATTTAAATTGAAAAATCAATTAGGTCTTAGTTTTAGTTAATTTGCGTGAAAACTTGATTGTAATTCCGTTATTTTAATTAAAAAAATTTACGCCATTTGTTTTTTTTTTCATCTGGCGGCACTTTATTGTTGAAATCATTAAAAAATATTCTCATTGCTATATCTGTTGATATAGGGTGTTTTTTGTGACTGCTAGCTGTGTGAGTTTTTAAATTTTTGAGTTTTCATAACTTTGTTATTAATGAATATTTTTTCATGAAATTTTGGTCACACCTGTTTAGAGGCACTCTGAATCCAGTGGTGATTTTTTCAATAAAAAAATCGCTAATAAAAAATCTCGATTTTCGACTAAGAAAAAATATCGTAGTATGCCCTGAAAATTGGAATAAACATTTCAAATTTTGTCCCAAGGTGGACATTTCAGTACTTGACATTTCAAAAAAAAAATATTAAAATCTGTTTACAACTTCAAATTTTAGGGGGGTGTTTCCATTAAAAATGGGTCACACTGTATATGAGTTTAACATTTCAAAATAAAATTTGCACATAACATTATTTTAAAAAAAGAGGGAGAAATAAACAAGAGGTTATGTTGGCAGAACTCAGTGATTCCTCTAGGTGTCGTGTTTCTGTAATATGCATATTGTTAAAATCTTATCACTACTTGGAAAAATCTATTAATGAGTTATATTAAAAAAAAAGTGATAAAAACAAATTCGAAGGACAAGCCGAGTTATTTGGTTGTACAGGGTTGTCTCTAAGGGACTCGGTGAATAAATATCACATCCTAGTACATACAGTGAACGGCTAAATTATGGAATATTATCATTATTTCGAAAACCGTCGAGTTTTGAGGAAAATCCTGAAACAGGTCGATTTTTGTTGAAAAATACCAATGTTATAATGTACATGGAGTAGAGATGACGTCACCGGTGTCGGTGTAGTGACGTAATCGTTAATTTTCTTAAATAGAAATCGGTATAATGTGACACATCTGTTGAACGAGAATTTAACTCTTTATTTAACGACATTACATTTTTAACTAAAATATTTTTTGAAGGGTACGAAAACAATTTTTTTTTCATTTAAATTCAACCAAATTACAACTAATGATTTGATAATGTACTTTAAAGTAACCAAATTATGCATAACAATTATTTTAAATTAAATGTTCGAAATGCTATCCATCGGTTTCTTGACAATATGCGAATATACGTACACATTCATCAAGTACATTGCGGATGACTTCTGGGCCCTGATTCTCGAGTTCAAGAGAAAAGGAACGTTCACTTCACCAAAATGAACATTCCGATCCGCCAACGTTCACGCGTTACTCTAAAATCTAATTCTTGAGCACTTGTGATGTGAAACGTCATGCGGATGATTAATGCTATGTTGCCAGATATTTTATAGCTAAAGCACACCATTTTAAAGAAAGAAGAAGAAAAAATTATGATGAAAATCATAGAAAAAGTATATATGGATACTTTTTCTATGATTAAAATGCAAGTAAGAAGAAGAACCTGTTAACATAACCAAAGTTTGTAATTCGGCGGGTATTAATTTTTGTTTGTGTTTTTGACTTCTGTATTTTGTGCGATTTGGCTGTGAAAAAAGTGGAAGTATTTTAGTGATAAACTTTATCGACATTGGATATGGTAAAAAACTGTTATCGGTTCAACTCATTTCAATTCTTATGTGTTCATTTTAGATGGAAATAAAGGAAGAAAAAAAGCGTTTAGCTCCTATTGTGCAGCAGCAAAAGGAGATTTTATCTCAGTTTATGGAGAACAATGAAGAATTGAGTACAGGGAGATTCACAAGTGAATTCACCAAGAAGAGAGCGCAGGAATTATGGCAGGAAGTTACAAACCTTGTAAATGCTGTGCCAGGGGGCTCAAAAAAAATTGGTCCCAATGGAGGAAGGTAAGTATGGGGTCTTTATAATAAATTCAAAAAATTTGCTATAGCTATTAATAATATAGAATGGAACCTTTTATATATGGCCAATATGATTGGCCTTTTTTTTGAAGACATATAATTATTATTTACATTATAATGATTTCAAATTGTCTTGATAAATATTTCCATTTTCTTATCATTTTATTTTAGACCTGGCAAGATTTGAAAAAAAATGTTAAGGCTAAGGTGGTAGCCAATAAAAGACATGCTACTGGCACAGGAGGTGGCCCAGTTAAAATAATTAAAATTGATGACACTGAGGCCAAAATACTAAATTTAATATCACCAAAGGCCACTTTTGGGGATTTATCTGTACCAACACCTGTAATTAATTTTGAATATGTAAGTTTTATCACGGATTAGTAAAAATATGTGTTGAATTTCTAGTGGCAAAATAGTTAATTTTGTACCAAGGGTGTAAAACAGACTTTTACGCCTGCAGCTGAAAGTTGTTCAACACTCAGCTGAGAGTGTGAAAGTGCTTTACACCCTTGGTACAAACATCATTTGTTAGTTCAGTTGAAATTATTGATTATGCATTTTCTGTAGTTATTTTTTTCTCAATTTTTGTATATAACTGGTATATCATATTCTTTTGCTGATGCCCCTATCAAGCTCAAATTGATTAAATAACTTCAAGTTACCAAACAAATAATTACTATGATTGTCAAATAACTTGTGTTACTTTTTCACCCTATGAATTTTATGTATTGTATATTTTACTCCTAGCCATACAAGAATATATTTTTTTTTAGGTAAAGATAGGCAGTCAATGCTTAATAACATAATTTTTGGTTTAATCCAGCAAAATATATCACAAGAATAAGTAATCAACTTCTTATCAGTATAGTTAATTTTCAGGGATCTGATGGTTTAAATTCAGGTTTGGCAAACATTGAAACAAGAGTTGATGAAATTCCCAAGGTGTCAAATTTAGAATCACCAGACGAGTATATAGAGATTAATGATATAAGTGTCATAAACCAGGCAGAGGAAAACACTGAGGATTATTTAGTAAGTTTGTCTTAATATTTCATTATACTTTATTGCTTTTCAGCTTAAATGAGAGCAATTTGTTTAATTTTATTAATTTCAGATGCATAAAAGAACAGGCACCTTCAAACCTACACCTAGGAAACATACTAAGACTAGAAGGCTGGAACAATCCACTCAAATATCAGAGAAATTAGTGAAAGTTGAAGAGGAGAAAAAATGTGCTCTCATTAAATATTATGAGACAAAAACAAATTATTTTGAGTGGAGAAAAACATATGAGCAACAAAAACTAGAAGATGCAAAAAAGATGCATCTTTTGCAAACTAAAATTTTAGAAGAAATAAGGGACATTAAAAAAACTGTTCTACAAATGAGTATCGATTCAAGTTTATGAGTATATTGAATTTGATTTAAAATAAAACTAGAACCTTTGCAAATTTTGTTTGATTTATGATAGCTAGTTACAAATACATAGTACAATTTACTGTTTGCATTTGGACCCTTGCCTGGTGCCACTGTTGTGAGTGAAACTAACTGTTTTTGAATAATTCCACCATATATTGAAAAAATGATCAGAATGACGATAATACGCCAATACAAAAGAAGTGACAATTTTTTATAATGTTTTCAATGTATTGTGAAATTATTTAAAAACAGTTAGTTTCATTCATAACAGTAAATACATAATATTTAATATGTAAGTTATTTAAAACTTTACAGTGTGTATGCACAGGTATTAGAAAATAGTACAGGTTTATGATTATATTATATATAACAAAATTGTAATAGAAATTATAGGACTACTTTAAAGTAAAGTAAAGTGAAGTAACTTCAATATTAAACAGCAAAATGTGTTGCTGCAATGTGCCTCTGCATTCTTCTTGCCAAAGCTAAATCTGGATTGATTCCACGAGGTAAATCTTGTAGCAAATTTTCTTCTCTATAAATACCAGAATCAACTTCTTCAATATCCCTATCCGGTTCAGGTATATTGGCCTCCAAGCACATATTGCGAAGAACAACACATGCATTTATTATCTTCGATGCTCGATTAGGTTGATAGTGTAAGACTCTGTGTTTAAGTAAGCATCGAAATCTATTTTTAAGGACCCCATTACACCGTTCTATTCCACATCTTATTGTTTTTAGTTTAATGTCAAATCTTTCCTCTGCTGCAGTAGTTGGGGGTGAATCTAAAGGTGTTAGCAACCAAGGTCGGAGAGTGTAGCCTGTAATAAAGTAATTATATTAAATAGGTATATATTTAAACTCAATTGGTTTATTCTACGGTGCTCATACTTGCATATAATTAATGATATTTAAAAATATGAAAGTGTATTTAAAAATGGACATAACTATTATACTAAACTCATTTCTAAATCCATGGTTTGAATACCAATTAGTAGATATTACAATGTAGTAATTTTCAATAAACTTACCTGAATCTCCTAGAAGGTAGAATTGATTATTGGGATTATTTCGATACATTTGCTCCATTATCTGAGAAATGTTTGATTGTTTCCAGATATGAATATTATTGGAGCTTCCTGGAAATCTGGCATCAACATAAAGGATTCTCAAATTTTCATCACATATCTAAAAAATATATAAGTTAAAATTATGACTATGAGCTAAACATGTGATTTTAAAAACAATACACCTATTCAAAACATACTAACTACTTACCAGCTGAACATTAATTGAATGGTAATTTTTTCTATTTACATACACATGTTCTGGGTATTCTGGTCCAGATGGTGTTGCAATAGCTACATGGGTACAATCAATAATTCCCACCACTCCTGGAAACTGGTACTTTTCATAAAACCTAAAAACTCGATGTTATCTTGTGTTCTAATCTAGGGGGAGCACAAATTATTATTCCATACCTTCTTCGTAAAGTCTCCATTTCTTGGATATTTCTTGGAAATTTCACCCATTCATTTAAAATTATTTCTTGGTTGAGAGCATCTGTAACCTCTGTAATACATCGAGACACACTTGGTTGGCTTATGGCAGAAAAAAGATTGCAGCCCGTTATTTCTTGATAGCTTCCAGTAGCGTAAAACCTAAGAGTCACAAGTACCTATAAATGTATGAATATGTAAGTTGATAAACAATAAAATATCAAAATGCTAATTATGAAAAAGAGTATTTAAACTCCATAAAATATAAAATACACACTATTGCAAACAAAATAATATACATATTATACCTTAACACCAGTTATAAATTTGAAAGTTTGAAATTTTTGGATACACTGCTTTAAATTTATTTAAACGTAAGTAAGTACATAGGTCCAAACATTCACTGAAAAAGTTATTTAGGTATAAAGTAAGAATGTGTTAACTAACTTTTATATCTATATTAATTGCTGAAGCTCTTGATGGGGCTCTAATATATGGAGACACTATATTAATAAGTCTTTGGGTAAGTTCCTTGTTTAATCTAAACAACTTAATAAACTTTCCATTATCCAAGTCCATGGCATCTAAAGCTTTATACATTCGTCGTGAATTATGCTCGTTTAGATCTTCTGCATCTTAAAGCAGTAATAATCAAAATTAGCCTATAATATTAGTAGTTCTAAATTAAAAAATAAATAATGTACTTACCTTGAAGATTATTAAGAACAATCCCATAAAGTGCGGCCCTTCCTTCCATCGTCGATCAAAATTTTTGAACCAAGTAATCTACTTCTACTCGTATTTAAAAACAATTAAAATAAAATATCCAAAGTAAATTTTTCAAACAAGAAACCAGCCAAATTGAAGTTATCTTAATTCCCCAACATCAAAATCACAGCACATATGTGTGCTGTGGTCAAAATAATTTACACGAACACCCGGTAACGCTCCGTTCCCTTAAATATTAGTAGTAGAAACCACTTCTCTCGAAAATCGGTGATGTGAACTGTCACATCTATTCAAGAATATGATTTAGACACTTTCGAGAGAACTCCGCCCACTTTTCTCATGAGAACATAGATCCTTCGTTTCAAGAATCTGGGCCCTGGAGTAATAAGACTCATTTCATGCCTATTGACACAAACTTTTGATTTTATGTAACTCTACAGGAAAAAGTCTAGAGGTGTTAGATCTGGCGACCTTGTTGGCCACTCTATAAAAGCTCGTCTTCCGATCCACCTCCCGGGAAAGCAATTATTTAAAAATTGACGTACTTCACGTGCGTAATGCGGAGGGGATCCATCTTGTTGAAACCAGATATTTTCACTAAGTAAATTTGGATTATTGGCATTTGGATACATGTTAGCAAGGACATGTATAAGTTGATTTCTCAAAAAATGATTCTGTCATTGATGATTCCCGCCCATACATTTACTTTCTGAGGATATTGCGTGTGTGCCTCAGTCATCTAATGTGGGTTTTCTTGACTCCAATATCTGCAATTTTGACGATTCACGGTACCATGTATAAAAAATGTGGCTTCATCGGAAAAAAGGATTTGATTGATGAAAAGTGGATTGCGGATACATAAATCCTGCGTAATTTTAGAAAATTGAAGCCGGCGATCGGGATCGTCGTTGTTTAATTCCTGATATTGTTGAATTTTGTAGGGATGGCATTTTTCTTTTTTTTAAATACGTAATACCGATCGTTGGGAAACTCCAGCATATTCACCCATTTGTGTTGAACTACTGTGAGGATTGTCGTACATTTAATAAAATATCAAGTTTCACATTGTCTTCAATTTTAGGACGCTCAGTGTTTGGAATATGTTTAACGTGCCCAGTTTCTCCAAACTTTCGGACTATTTTACTTACTGTTGATTGCATACCTTGTTTTGTGTTTTTTTTATCTCCGCATCCTCTAAGGATTAATATTTCTATGCGTTGTGTTTCATGTAGGTGAGATATGATTTACTATTCAAAAGTGAAAAATTACTATTGACATCTGATGACAAATCACAAAATCAAAACATTTACGACAATAAATATTACAGTAACTATGCCACTATCACTAGCTTGAATTAACATTTGACAAAAAGTTTCAGTGCTTATGAGTTTTTACTTATTTTTGCTTTTTTAAGTATTTACATCAGAAAGTTATCAATATTTACTGGAATAATTAAAATTCTTTTATCTAAAGATTCGGAATAAAGGGTAAATAGACGTGGGTTAATTTCGAAATGGAAAGGTATTTTGATAGAATTAATTTGTAAAATATGATTTTCATAGTCAATGCATCGAATACGAAAGGTATTATGAACATATCAAATGTGTATTTAATTCTTTCAAAAGAGAGTATTTATAAATATAATTAGAAAATAATCTAGCCGGTTCTGGATTAATAATAGAATTACTTGCACCTGGATCAATTAATATTTTTAAATCTAAAGTTGAGAGATATATAAATGGAAGTTTTGGGTATGAATTTATATTATTTATATCAATTCCGAAGCTCCTAATCAAAAATTTTGAGTTTCGTCATAATTTTCGTTTTGAGGGTCGTCGTATTGTAAATCATAAGGATTATGATCTACGTCTTCGACATTGAATAATTCTTCAACAGCTACTTTAGAGGGTACCGTTTGTTAAAAAAAATTTTGAGGGGGTCTATAAGTATTTACGGTAGAAGTACTCATTGGGGTTGGCCTGTTTGTGGAAGGTTGTGGATGACGATTGAAGTTTTGATTGTTAAGCCGCGGTCAGACTAGGCTGTTTAGCAGCCGCTACTAACCAGCTGCTGGCAATATCGCCAGCAGCCAGCTGGATCTTAAGGGTTCACATTATAAAACCTACTAGCCGCTAGTACAGTTGCTGCTGATGACTTGAAAGCATTGTGTTGTGTATTTTATGTGTGTTCACCATGTCATCTATTGGTGTGAGTCGTGAAGTTTTGAGACGTGTGTTAAATATTGGAATTAAAGAGTTGTGTGAACAGATGTTGAAACGGAAGAAAAGGCGATGGTGGGTTAGATCCTGGATATTAAGAAGAAACGACCTGTGAGCATCAGCAAGACTTTTTAAGGAACTAGAATTAGAAGACCCATCATCTTATGCAAACATTTTAAGAATGTCAGTTCCTAAATTTATAGAGTTATTAGAGTTAGTTACTCCGCTTATCCAGAAAGAAGACACCAAATTCCGTCAGGCTATTTCAAGTAAAACAAAACTGGAAATAACTTTACGTTATCTAGCAACTGGAGACAGTTACAAGTCTTTAGCCTACCTATTTAGAGTTCGTCATAACACAATTTCAGTGTTCGTTCCAGAAGTGTTGAGCGCCATTTATGAGGTTTTACAGCAGTTCATCAAGGTACAGTACATTGTTTACCCCTATTTGTATGTTTAGTAGGCCTATCAAATAGTAAATAATTGTTTTTTCTTGCTGGAAAACCAGCAAGGGATTTTTTCCTAAAAGGAAAGTACGCCTAGTACAAAAATTATGAACACATTTTACTTTAAACAATATTGTAGTTTATTAATCATCTTCACTTTGTCTATAACAGATTAGCATTTTTCTTCAATGTAAAACAAACTGGAAATATTTTAATATATAGTCAATCAGGAATAACTCTTTTATTGAAATATTACTTATATAAAAAAGTACTTATGAAAGAAACCTAAAAAGCTCTTAAATTGGCCTGGCTGTTCCCCGCATCACACATTCCAACCATAGCTTGGGATAAAATGTCCAAACCTCCAGTATCATCGTCGTAGATTGCACATGGTGTTTTGTCAGAGCTGTTTTGACTGTATGGTGACAACTGAGGGGTCGAACGAGAGCTGCCGCTGTATGGTGACAATTGAGGGGTTGAACGAGAGCTGCCGCTGTATGGTGACTGCGAACGCTGCATGGAACACTGTTCTTGGTCAGCATCCAAACAGTGTAAGCGTTCTGTTGTGATGAGGTGATTAATTTGACTTTGTAAGGTGATGAAATTTCTTAGTGGCATCTCCCTTAATTGGCTAGCAATATACTTCTCATATTTGTCAAATTGGTCTTCATTATCAACAGCTATTTTAGCTATATCTTGCAACTTCTCCACTGACTTTCCAAACCGTGTTTGAGGTTTCTTACTACCAGAAGTAGTTTTCATCAGCTTCAAGTGACGAGATGGAGGTAGCATTTTTCCAGGAGATCGTTTTGCTGCTTCATTACCTGATTCAGGAGGCGTTGAATTCTTCTTTCTTTCTGAAGGGCTTGGAGTTGTAGTCCTGACCTCTGAGTTTGCTGGCGTTTCGACTGACAGAACGTCTGCGGTGTCCTCAAATGGAGAATCAAAGTCCTCATTTTGCAATGCCCTCTCCATAACGTTGTCCTAAAAAATACAAAATTTACATCAAATTTACAAAAAATTACTTAGGTAACACCCTGTATATTTAAGAGAATTACAAATGTTCTATTTCAGGTACCGGATAGAGTAGCTGAATGGAAACAGATTCAAAAGTCGTTTGAATGTAAGTGGAACTTTCCTGACTGCTGTGGGGCACTGGACGGAAAACATATCAGAATTCAACGACCACCAAACAGCACTTCTCTATTTTATAACTACAAGGGGACATATAGCATAGTTTTATTTGCCATGGTCGATGCAGAATACTGCTTCAGATATATTGACGTTGGATGTGATGGCAGATCTAATGATAGTACCATTTACAACAATTCCACTTTGAAATTTGCTCTTGAGAGAAATCTTTTAAACTGGCCTATAGGAGGACTTTGCGTTGCCGATGATGCATTTGGTCTCACGTCTTATATGTTGAAACCATATTCACATAGAGGTCTCTCTGTGGAAGAGAGAATTTTCAATTATAGATTATCTCGAGCTAGGCGTGTCGCTGAAAACGCCTTTGGTATCTTGGCCAGCCGTTTTCGCATATTCAGCAGACCTATTCCGTTAAACGTAGATACAGTGGAAATTCTTGTAAAAGCACTGCACAACTGGTTAAGAATGACATCTTCTCAGACGTATATGACCCCGGGATCAGTTGATGAAGAGGACCTGATGACAGGACTTATTAACCTAGGTGAATGGCGCAAGGACCCAAACACTATGTCTCCATTAGACAGACTGTATGCATTCAACAATTACAAACAAGATGGAAATGAGCTACGACAGTGGTTTACGCAGCAGTTTTCAACTACCTTGGCTGTTCCTTGGCAAATGAAATCCATCGGACATGAATGTGATGAAAGCGACTAATTCGCCCAAGAACTATCTGATAGATACACGTAGAAATGTTTTTTTTTTACGAAAATTGACAGTATTTGTTCAGTATGTAAAATTATTTTACCAAATAAACTTTAAGGTTCAGAAAAAATATTTTTCTAAAAGTAATGGTCTCTCTACCTTTTAAACTTCACAATAAACAATAAGATGATCTACGGTAGTGCTATACTTTTAAACTTACCAGATTCGATGATGAGTCACGACCAACAATAGTACTGCTCCAAAACATTTCTGCTGCCGAGAACCACACCAGTCTAGGTATGTACACGTCCCCTGCTCCCGCACCACTCTTCTTTGACTTTTTTATTTTATAAACTTCATTTCGATACGTATCACGTAAACTTTTTATTTTTTTCTTCAATGTGGCTAATTCTGCTTCAAGTCCTTGTTCTTCAAGTTTTTCTAGTAACTCCTTATAAGCTGAGTCTTTTGCATTTCTGTTGATGTAGTCTGCAGTCGAAGCGTCCCACAGGCAAGGATAATTTTGAAATATATCTAGGAATGTAATTATGTCTTTACCTGACCACTTGCTGCTGTCAACCATATTCACTGTTAATCGCAAAAATAAATAGAAAATACAGTTTTAACGAAACCAACACTGCAAAACAAACTAGACACGTGTTCATTCACCAGCCGCTTGTTAGCTACTAGAGGATTTACATTGGCTGGTTGGCGCCAGCAAGGAGATCACGTGACTGCCAGCGGAGGGTAGGCAGCGCTCAAAGTTGAACATGTTCAACTTCTGATTGTGGCTAGCAAACACTAGCGCGTTGGCATTCACCGGCCGCTGGTTCTGGGTCAGACTAAGCTGCTTGCTGGCGATATTGCCAGCAGCTGGTTAGTAGCGGCTGCTAAACAGCCTAGTCTGACCGCGGCTTTAGGGGATTGGTTTTGTCTATTAATTGATTGATTATCCGTTTTTTGGTAGTTATTTTGATATTAGGGTCTTTGATATCTATTAGTTTGTTTATTATTAGAATACTGGGGTCTTGAGGTACTTGCGAAAAATTATTGAATGATTGATTCCTTGGTGGTTGATTACCTGAATTATTATATTTTGGAGAAAGACGATTTCTTTGAATTTTTCAGGATCTAAGGAAATTTGCAAACTCAATTTGAGATCGTTCATTATCTAAACGTTTACATTCGTACAATGCTTGCTCAAGGGATTTTATTGAAATATGAAGTAAGTGTTCTCTTTGAGGGTTTGAAAGACCTGCCTCAAATACCATAAGGGCTTGATCGGTATACATAATTTCTTTAAAGATTCTAACTTCGTCATTATCTGAATTAATGGCTAAATGTTCTTTAAGAACTTGTAATTTACGAGTGACCTCGTCATGGAATTCTGAAAATGTTTGAGGGTGTGATTGAATTGAAGTATTTAGATCGTGAGATAATATTTCTTCGGACCTAGGGTCACTAAAACGAGTTATGAGGGCTGTTTTTAAATTAAGAAAGATCTATTTATAATTACGTCCCTAGCTGAACCTAATAATTTTACTTGCTCTTACAGAAGAGAGTTAAATAAATCATTATTTTTGGTTTTAAGTGAGGTTAAATATTTTTCTGATAGTCTAATAAACTATGCCAAATCATTGAAACCACCGTTATAGGTTGGGACAAGATTGTTTGCCATTGACAATTCAATTGGGGTAATTAGAGTAGACATTTCGGTAGCAGTATTCAAATTACGTTCTGTAGATAATGGAGATCTAGATCGATCACGACTTTTTAACATATATGCTTATTAATAAAATCAATATTTAAATATTTAGAGTATTGGAATTAATATACTTGATAATTATTTTCCAATTTATTAATGTGAAAATAAAAATTGAATTTAAAATATTAAAATTAATTCAATAATTGTAAATCGATTGTAATTGAGGGAGAAAAAAAAATTGTATCATTTATAAAATATCAGCCAATAAATCCAAATAAAGGAAAAGACTTACAGGAGGATACACTGGAGGATCATCTGTGAGCTTCTTCTTTGCTCTGGATTCACTGAAGGATTCTGGACAACCGTCTTTTTCACTGGAGGAATGGTCAGGTTGGAGTCAACTTCTTAACTTGCACAGTTTATTGTTTCACCGGAGTTTTTAAAATGTTCGGATACCGTTTTAATTTCTTAACAGAAAATGTAGACGTTTACCGCACTGAAGGGATGTTTTCTATAGACAGTATCCTGTTCGCAGCGCCAGTTAGATTTTTTAAAGTAAAAATATACTTTTTAAAAATTTTATTAAAAACTTAGATGACAAAAGTATTTAGTACAAAGATAGAATGTAGACTGAATAAAAATCATACAATTATAAAACAATAGGAATATAAAAATGCTGAATATAATGAATTATGAGATTCGTGTTAACAGGATATTATAAACGTGTTAAAATGTTTTTACTGATTTTTATAAAAAAAATAATAGGAATTATCTAGTAAGTTTCTGTGAGAAATAGCTAGTAAGCAGTTTAATAGTTATATATCCATATGACTCGCGTTTTATTAACAAAATTTCCAAAATAAGCGAAAAAAAGCGCTATCCCAATAAAAACCGTTCCTGGAACGTGCACTTCACTGGATTCAATTTCTAGTTGACTACATATCGTTAGAATGGCATAAAATAAAATATTTTATTTAACATTTTACCAGAGGTGTGATCTACTATGAATAGACCTTAATGAAATTTAACAACAAAGTTTTGTAGTCTTAAACTTCAAAATATTATTGATTAACTAGTTGTCAAATTTTTTTCGTTGTGTCAGATAGGGACCAAAAATTATTTCATTACTAGTTAATCTTGACAAAAGTAGCTGGAACGCTACCGAAACGTCGAAATAAGAAAATAAAAAACATTATTGTGGTTTGATTCCCAAAAAATAAGAGAAAAAAGATTGAAAAATGTAATTTTTCATTAATTTAGCAAACGACTGTCAAGATGAAATATGCTTAGGCAGATTACTTTCGATGAGTAATAACGTGTTTTTGTGAAATAATTCCTTGCTCCAGAGGGGAAATCAGGGTCGTATTACGTAAAATAGGAAATTTAGAAAATATAATTTTTCATTAGTTTAGCACGTGACTGACAATATGAAATATGTTCTGGCAGCTTACTTTCGATGTATACTAACGTGTTTTAGTAAAATAATTCCTTGCTCAAGGTGATAGGAGAGTCGTATTACGCAAAATAGGAAATTTAAAAAATGTAATTTTTCATCAATTTCGCAAACGGCTGCCAATATGAAATGTGCTCAGGCAGCTTACTTTCGATGTATACTAACGTGTTTTAGTAAAATAATTCCTTGCTGAAGGTGATAGCAGGGTCGTATTACGCAAAATAGGAAGATAATGCAACTTTCCACACCCACCCAGGAGGTATTGCAGCTCAAGATATGTCCACGCAGATCTAGCAGATGTGCGTTACCTTTTTTTAGTGGGTGGTTTGCCAGGAGCCCTATCATCCCAAAATAAGCCACTGTTCTCCCAATACTATGTGAAGTACAATACAGTGTTTGGTCGTCAAACATATTTTGTTCCCTTACAAAGATCATGACCTTTGTTAAGTTAACTTTTACCCCACATTCGTTAACGTTTATTGGTAGTCGATCCTCAAGAAAGTGTGTTTCGAGCAGAAGCCACCCATCCTCACATTTGTTTTACCTCTCACTTCCGCTAGGTCCTACTATAAGTGTTCGTTTAGATGTACCTCCAAATAAAGCTCCGTGATTAATTTCATCATTTATAACGTCATAGTTTCTAACTGGTAAGGAAACTTGTTGTTTTACAAGCTTCATGTTGAAGACTGCTAGTATATAAAGAGAAACACATATATATAAGTGTTAGTATGAAGAAGAAAACAGTATCACTTGAACGTCGTAGGACTAAAGGTAGAGGACTTGTTAATACATTAATAAATAAGCTCCCCTTTGAACTACATGCTCCTGGAGGGTATCAGTATTTAGGTCCCGGAACGAAGCTAACAAAAAGATTAGCCCGAGGGGATAAACCAATAAATCCGTTAGACGAAGCAGCACTACAACACGATATAGCATATTCTCGAAGTAACGATCTAAGTGAACGACACGTGGCTGATAAAATTTTGGAGAACAGAGCGTGGGATCGTGTTAAATCAAAGGACGCTAAATTAGGCGAAAAAGTAGCTGCCTGGTTGACAACGACAGTTATGAAAGGAAAACGTAAACTTGGAATGGGTCTCCGACGAAAACGTAAGACTAAGAAGCGCATTATTAAACCTCCTAAAATTGGGGGATTTTTACCATTTTTAATTCCTTTGATTGGAGCTTTAGCTGCCGCCGGTGGCGGTGCTGCCGGTATTGCCAAAGCCGTGAACGACGCTAAAGCTAATAGAGATCAATTAGCCGAGCAACAACGACATAATCTTGAAATGGAGCAAGCTGCTAAAAGTGGTAAAGGATTATATTTAAGACCTTATAAAGGATATGGAATGAGGCAGAGAAAACAAAAAATATGTAAAAAGGGGCAGGGTTTTTATTTAAAACCGTATTCAAGAAACTCCCGATAAAATTACCTCGCCACATAATGACAGACATTGAACTTGAAAAATATATAACGTTATTGCAAATTCCATATTTTCGGGGTATATTCATGCGTAATTCCTTACCTACAAAAATTAACAAATATGAGTCGGGTATTATCAACTTAGATACACAGCAAGGTGTTGGAACACATTGGACAGCATATACAAAAAACAGTGAGGATGTTACATATTTTGATAGTTATGGTAATTTACCACCACCATTAGAAGTCGTAAATTATTTTACAAATAATGGAAAAGTAGATATCCACTTCAATTACGACACTGTACAAAGATTAGGTTACCAATGTGGACAGTATTGTCTTTTTATATAGTCAGTATAACTGAGTAGGCAACTCATTACATAACCATCTGTCTAAGATGTCGTATACTTTTACGTTAAGTGGGGAGTCATCAATTCTAAGTGGCGCCTTTAACCCCCCCATTTACTTAGATGAAAATTCCGAGTATGAGATAGGATTAGCTAATTTTGATACATTTAATAGTATACCAAACGTAACTCAAACAAATAATGTATTAGTGTGGGGCCAGAACAGCCAATACAAATATATAATACCTATAGGCTCCTATGAAGTAGATGATATTACAAAATTGATTGAAAAAGAAATGTTTAATAAAGCTGGTACAACGGTCAACATTGTGTCAGATAACAGAACCTCATCTGTATCAATTAAAAGCACAGAAACTATAAATTTCAAGGTAAATAATTCAATAGGAAGTTTTTGGGCTTTTCACGAGTTTTTCTTGAACCGAATAAAGTACATACCTCAACCAAAAAGATAAATATTTTAACAGTTAATACTATATGTGTTGACTGCAACATTGCTGTCGGATCATTTTTGAATGGAGAACCAGTACACATCATACATCAGTTTTTCCCGCAAGTTCCCAGTGGGTATAAAATAGTGGAGCAACCTTTAACAATACTGTATTACCCTGTAAGCATCAAAACCATCAACAACATTACTGTCAGGGTTCTCGATCAAAGTGGTGAATTAGTTGATTTCCAAAAAGAAACAATTACTGTTCGCCTACATCTTCGAAAAAGTACATAAAATGGTTTGACAGTTTCATCGGATACGACCATATAAAAGCACATGTCTTCACAAAACTATCAGTAGAGTAAAAACCACAGCATTGCTAACGTCTGCAAATCATAACTTTTTAAAGTCTTTGGGTTTCAAAGTGTTGGTATAATGGAAGTTTTACATGTTATGGGTGAACCTTTCAGCGACACCACCATTGAAAATTATGAATTTCATACTTACCAACCATACTCTTCTGCTAATCTTAATTATAACGATGAAATAAGAATTCCAATTCAAGATCTTGAAGCTCATACTCTCCCTAGTAATTCAGTTCTGTACATAGAAGGAAAATTGTTGACTGATAAAAATACTGTTCCAACAAAACTCAATTTTATCAATAACGCTATTGCGTTTTTATTTAGAGAAATTAGATATGAGTTGAATGGTGTAATTATTGACGCTGTCAGAAATGTAGGTTTAGCTAGCATATTAAAAAATTATCTATCAATAAACGAAAATGAAAGTAAGCTTATGAATAATGGAGGGTGGTATCCAAACAACGGAAAAATTCTAACGGATTCCAAGGGTAATTTTAATATATGTATTCCTTTAAAACTACTTATGGGTTTTTTTGAGGATTTTAAGAAAATTATAATTAATATGAGACAAGAGTTGATTATAATTCGAGACAAAGACGACATTGATGTTGTAGTTGCTTCTGACGAGTCTGAGAAACCAAAAATTGAGCTATTGAAAGTTTATTGGAATGTACCTCACATAACTCCAAGCATTAAAGAACAGCTGAGGCTAAATAAAATTATTCGCAGCAATATTGATCTACCAATTAAATTTCGGAGTTGGGAATTGATTGAATATCCCGCTCTTACTGATGCTACTAGACACGCATGGCCTGTCAAGACTACAACTAAAGTAGAAACACCCCGACATATTGTGGTGGCATTCCAAAAAGCTAGAAAAGGCAAACTTTTAAAAGATATGAGCAAATTTGATCACTGTAACTTGACTAATTTGCGTGTATTTTTAAATTCTGAACGATATCCCTATCATGATTTAAATCTAGATTTTGATAGTAATCGTTTTGCCACTTTGTATGAGATGTTTGCCAATTTTCAAGAAAGTTATTACCACATCCAAACTAATCAACCTATATTTAATCCGGAAGAGTTTAAAAACAATGCGCCAATAGTTCATATTGACTGTTCTCGTCAAAAAGAGGTTTTACAGAGTGGTTCTATTGTTCTTCGAATAGAATTTGAAACCAGTAAAAATGTGGGTAATGATGTATCAGCATACTGTTTGATTATACATGAAAAAGAATTTTATTACAATCCCTTAACAAAAATTGTTAGACAAGTTTAATGCGCATGCGTTTATATTGTGTTAAAAGTCAACTACCACTTGTAGTTTATTTCAGTCCACAATGAGTTTTCGTCATAGACTCGAGCAGTATATTATTAACTTGACTAAACTCAAAGCCGATATTGAGTGGTATAAAAAGAAAAAGCATCTAGTTGAGCAATTTCAAAATTTACAAATATGAGTTTAGTGATTGATGTTCAAGGCTTTAGGATCGAGAACAATAAATTTATAGTGAAGGAATTTGCCGCATATAATGGAAATCAAGTTTGTCATTATGTGTTTAAGCCACCATTCCCTTTACGAATGCTGTCCTCCGATTTGCATAGACAGGCTGTTTGGCTTATGAAAAAGCATCACTCTATAGACTGGAATAGTGGTTTCACGCCAATACATATGTTTGGTAGTATAGTAGCTGAATTAACAAAGGATGTGGACATGGTTTACGTTAAAGGAAAAGAGAAAGCTGACTATATCAAAAAATATTCAAATGCCCCAGTTTACGAATTTGAAGAACACCCCCAGTTAATTCCTCTGAACCAAAATGTTTTTACCACAGTAATATTAATTGTATTTGCGCATTATCGAATGTATTTTTTTTATATGAAAACTTTATAATGAAATACTAAATAAAAAGAAAATAATATATCGTCTGTCAATTAACTTTTAGACCTATTGCGCAAGCGTTTTCTTGTATATAAATGTAATTACAGAGTTGGTTTTTCATTAGTTTCATAATGCAGTGTATCAAGTGTGGTAAGCACTTTGCTAGAGCTTACAATCTTCGGCGACATCAGTTAGGTGGTTGTGAAGGTGATGTTCCATTTGTTCTTCCGAAAAAAAGACTTAGACCTATGAATATGGAAGTGTTGGAGACGGGTGTTACCAAGTTACATCATGCTTTCAAAACTAGAATAGCTTCCTATCGGTTCTCCATTCCAGATAAAAAGACAGATTATACTGTTTTTCTCAATGAGGTGAAACCTAAAGTTTTAAATAAAATACGCGAATACTTGCATCAACATTATTCGTTAAAAATAAATTTCGAGATATTCAGCATATACATAATACCAGAGAAGGAGATTTCAGATATAAAGTCCATGAATACTGCCAACAAAGTTGTGACTACATCAACCGATTTGAATCATCTATATGATGAATTTAAAGATGAAATTATGAACCAAGCTTCAGAGTTTCAAGAAAAAGATAGTGGGTGGGCGTTACAAGAGATAATGTTCTTAGATGTAAACATAAACCGATTTTCTGCAATTTCCGCTTCTTCTTACATTAGGTTGCCAATGACGATAATTAGAAAACAGGCAGTTTTGAATATTCGGAATAATGATAATGCATGTTTTGCTTGGTCTGTGAATGCCGCACTATTTCAACCAGAAGGAGATCCAGCGAAACCAGAATCTTACCCCCATTTTGATACCTTGCTAGATTTTACAGGAGTAGAGTTTCCAGTTACCCTGAAAGACATTACAAAATTCGAGAAATTGAATAATATATCTGTAAATGTTTATGGTTTGGAATCTGAATTTAAAGATGGTAAAAGAATATATGAAGTTGTTGGACCCCTACATTTTACTTCAGAGCGGAAACCAACTCATGTTAACCTTTTATTGATAGCTGATAGAGATGGAAACAATCATTATACTCTTATCAGGGATTTATCTAAATTATTGAGGAGTCAAAAAACACGACATAATGAAAGACATTACTTTTGTGATGGCTGTCTACAGAGTTTTTCAAAAGAAGTCACATTACAACATCATCAAGAAAATGATTGTACTCACGTATACACTAAACTACCAACTTCTGAAATTAAAATAAACAAGTGTGGAGAGTGGTTGCCAGAAAATACATTGAAATTTATCAACTTTGAAAAACAACTACAAGTGCCTTTTGTTATATACGCGGACTTTGAAAGTTTATTAAAGCCGATAGATCACACAGAACCCCAAGATGGTAAATCCTTCACAGTTAAAGTGTGTGAACATGAGCCTTACTCGTTTGCTTTTTATGTAAAGTGTACATATGATGATAGTTTATCCAAATTTGAAATTTATGAAGGTGTCGATGCAGCCCAAGTCTTCATACAAAAATTGGATTCAACAGTTCATGATTTATACAATAACCATCTTAAACATATTATACCAATGCTAACACTAACACAAGAAGAGCAACAAAGATATGACTCGGCTACCATATGTCACATTTGTGAGAAGCCATTTGATGTGTTTGATAAAAAGGTTAGGGATCATTGTCATGTTACCGGAAAATTTACTAATGCGGCCCATAACTCTTGCAATCTAAATTATAAACTTCCAAAATACATTACCGTGTTGATGCATAATTTAAAAAACTATGATTGTCATTTATTTGTGAAAGAATTAACCACCAAAGGAGAACACATCAACGTTTTACCCCAAACAAAGGAGAAGTATATATGCTTCTCAAAATCTATTTTAGTGGAAAAGTTTAGTGATCCCAAGATACGAGATGTGTATATGACTTTGAAATTTGTTGACTCTTTTAGTTTCCTAGCTAGTTCCTTAGAAAAACTGGCTTCTACATTAAATCCTGAACAGTGTAATGAGGTACAAAAGTTTTTCCCACAACATTTTAATTTAATGAGACAAAAAGGTGTGTTTCCATATTCGTATGTGTCATCATTTGATAAACTACGTGAGCGGCAACTACCTTCTAAGGACCAGTTTTTTGATACCTTGAAAGGCGTTGATATTTCGGATGAGGAATATGCACGAGCTCAGCTAGTATGGGATACTTTCAACTGCACGACTATTAGCGATTATGCAAAGTTATATTTAAAAACAGATGTGCTGCTTCTTGCCGACGTCTTTGAGAATTTTCGCAAAGTTTGTCTTAAAGAATATAAATTGGATCCAGCTCACTACCTTACCGCCCCTTCCCTGAGTTGGGATGCGATGTTGAGAAGTACTAAGATTGAACTTGAACTTTTAACCGATGTGGATATGCTACATTTTTTTAAAAAAGGAATTCGAGGCGGTGTAGCTCAATGCAGCAAAAGGAAAGCTGTAGCAAACAATAGATACATGGAAACGTTTGATGTAAACAAACCAGAAAGCTACATAATGTTTTTAGATGCCACAAACCTCTATGGTGCTGCAATGAAGGAATATCTACCATATGGCAATTTTAGGTGGTTAACTGAATCTGAAATTGAATTATTCAAAGTCGATACTATTGAAGATGATTCACCCAAAGGGTATGTTTTGGAAGTTGACTTGGAGTATCCCACCTATCTGCATGATGCGCATAACGACCTTCCTTTCTGCCCGGAAAGTATCATCCCTCCAAAATCCAAATATTCGAAGCTAATACCAAACTTGTACGATAAAACCAAATATATCATACACTATCGTAGCCTTAAACAGTGTTTACGAAATGGTTTAAAATTAAAAAAGATTCACAGAGTTATCGAGTTTTCGCAGTTTGCATGGTTAAAGACATATATTGAACTTAACACCAATCTACGCAACAACGCCAAAAATGCATTTGAAAAAGATTTGTTTAAACTGTTAATTAATGCCATCTTTGGAAAAACAATGGAGAACGTGGAAAAAAGAAAACGTATAATTCTGTCAAGTCATTGGGAAAACACCAGAGGATCTATAGGAGCAAAAACTTTGATTGCGAAACCGGAATTCAAATCTTGTTCTGTGTTTAGTGATAATTTGGTGGCTATTCAGCTAAATAAAATTAAAGTAGTGTATGATAAACCGTTGTATGTAGGATTTTCCGTTTTGGATATTTCAAAGACTATAATATACGATTTTTATTATGATTATGTTAAACAAAAGTATGGTGATTCTGTTCAGTTGTGTTATACGGATACTGATTCTTTAGTGTTGGAAGTACGTACTGAAAACTTTTACAAAGACATGAAGGAAAATATTGAATATTTCGATACGTCCAATTATCAGAAAAATAATATTTATGACATTCCTAAAACAATATCTGTTATCGGTAAAATGAAAGATGAATTTGCTGGTGTAGTTGTTGAGTCTTTTTATGGAACTGGTGCTAAAGCCTATTGCGTTAAGTTATCAGAACGATTCAACAAGTCTGATATTTTAAAAAAGGCTAAAGGTATTTCTAAACATATAATTCAAACACAACTCCATCTTAATGACTATAAACAAATCGTTGAAACTGGTGGGGTTGTATATGGAAAAATGTATGTTTTCATTTCCAATATGCATACCATTCACACAGAATTGAAGAATAAGGTGGCTATTTCTTCAAAGGATGATAAGAGGTATGTAATACCACATGACACAAATACTCTAGCATGGGGTCATTTTCTAATAAATCCATCTTCCAATTCTGGCACATTAGATGATCTTATATAAGGATTAGAAGAAGAAGAAGCGGTGGAGAATTTTTTCAGTGATGTAAATATAGAAGAATATTTAGATTCCACATATTTTGATTCTTTGTATGATTTAGATATTTAATAAAAAAATAAATGCTATTTATATACTTTTATTTCAACAAACGAAGGATAACTTTATAAAATATTGAAACAGTTACAATTGTAGAACATGTAGCTATATAATATAATATATAAGTAAGCGTATTTGTGTGCGTGCTTGAGATAACCTGGTGAGCTCCATACAACTGCAACCATGTCGAATCTTGGTAGTTTCCATTATTTTTGAAAAGACGCACTTTATATGTTGTACTCTCACATCAGAATTTTCTTTCAATAAAGATAAATTATTAGGTATTAAATGAAGAACTGTTTAAATTGGTTGAAATAATAACTTGTTTAATCATTTTATCTATACAGTTACATTCCTTTTATTATTTTGCATTCAGGAATAAAAATAATTCACAATTATTTTTACAATTTGTAATCCACATATACCGGGATATTTGAAATATCTATATCTTTAATAACTAAAAATAAAACACAATATTTTACTGATTTTTTTATTTCATGATATTATTTTTCATCTTCTTCATCCTCATTCTTGAAGCGATGTTCCTCAGGAAGTAAGTAATTGTATTCATAGATCCACCTTTCCAAATCTAAGTGTTTTAATAACTGCATTAAACATACAATGCAAATTAATCCTTTCACAAAATTTTTGCAAGCGTTAGCTCCTTTTCGATACATCTTCGCCTGCTGCATACAATATTCCTCTGTGTATATTCTACCCCTACCATATATCTGCTCTCGATCAAACATTTGTTGATGTTTGTTAAACGCATATACTAAACTTTGCACTGCTTCTTTCAATTCTTCCATTTTAATACAAACACATAATCGACTTGCCCCGTATAATATACTTGTTCCCTCCTCTTACATAAATATCTTAGAGGTTAGATGGGTACACTCTTATTATATATGAAAGTAGGTCAACCGGTGCTACTCATCTGCGTTCCCATGTATTTAATTAAGTAATTATCCTGCTACGTGCGTGGAACTGCCCCCAAGCCCCCCCATTATATATCTATAGGATAGGATTTAAAATTATGTATATCGTATATGGGGGGGCTCATTAAAATTAATTGAAACGTTTAACGGAAATATGACATGAAAGAAAAATCTAACGTGATAATTGTAATAATTGATACATAAAATAGCCGATAAGATTTAAAATTATGTATATTTTGTCAGAAGAAATAGGATGTTGTAGCAATTAAGGAATTAGTATTACCTGCATGTATAAAATGAGAGCTCATTAAAATTAATTGAAACGTTGAAATGAAAGGAAATTCGAAACGAAAAAAAAGCAAGCTGCTATTTTTATAATAATTGATACTTAGAAGATTCGATTAGATTTAAAGCTATGTATGTCTTCCCTGTATAGCCTGTTAAATTTGAATTGTATCCGCGAATTGAAACAGCAAATCGTAAAAAATAGCGATGTACAAGAGGATGACACTGGTGAATTGGTAGGAGAGGAGTTGATTGATACAACAATATATAACCCATGCTATTATCCAACACAGCCTGACATAGGATTGTAATAAAAAAGAAATATAAATCATATAAAAGATTAAACATGTTATTATTTATTTAGTATTAGTCGATATGCTTACTCCAACGTTTATAATATTGCAAGCTATTATTGGCAACTACCTTTTAATACAACATCCGTATAATATTAGAGAAGTGTTTGTATGTTTTGATAGTAATGGTACAAAAAATGATAGTTGGCCTGAAAAATGGATCCGAATGGAATCTTATACACCAAACAATTCGGTAACCCTAAAGGCTGAAATACCCACCAATAGTACAACATATAAAGTGCGTCTTTTCAAAAATAATGGAAACTACCAAGATTCGACATGGTTGCAGTTGTATGGAGCTCACCAGGTTATCTCAAGCACGCACACAAATACGCATACTTATATATTATATTATATAGCTACATGTTCTACAATTGTAACTGTTTCAATATTTTATAAAGTTATCCTTCGTTTGTTGAAATAAAAGTATATAAATAGCATTTATTTTTTTATTAAATATCTAAATCATACAAAGAATCAAAATATGTGGAATCTAAATATTCTTCTATATTTACATCACTGAAAAAATTCTCCACCGCTTCTTCTTCTTCTAATCCTTATATAAGATCATCTAATGTGCCAGAATTGGAAGATGGATTTATTAGAAAATGACCCCATGCTAGAGTATTTGTGTCATGTGGTATTACATACCTCTTATCATCCTTTGAAGAAATAGCCACCTTATTCTTCAATTCTGTGTGAATGGTATGCATATTGGAAATGAAAACATACATTTTTCCATATACAACCCCACCAGTTTCAACGATTTGTTTATAGTCATTAAGATGGAGTTGTGTTTGAATTATATGTTTAGAAATACCTTTAGCCTTTTTTAAAATATCAGACTTGTTGAATCGTTCTGATAACTTAACGCAATAGGCTTTAGCACCAGTTCCATAAAAAGACTCAACAACTACACCAGCAAATTCATCTTTCATTTTACCGATAACAGATATTGTTTTAGGAATGTCATAAATATTATTTTTCTGATAATTGGACGTATCGAAATATTCAATATTTTCCTTCATGTCTTTGTAAACGTTTTCAGTACGTACTTCCAACACTAAAGAATCAGTATCCGTATAACACAACTGAACAGAATCACCATACTTTTGTTTAACATAATCATAATAAAAATCGTATATTATAGTCTTTGAAATATCCAAAACGGAAAATCCTACATACAACGGTTTATCATACACTACTTTAATTTTATTTAGCTGAATAGCCACCAAATTATCACTAAACACAGAACAAGATTTGAATTCCGGTTTCGCAATCAAAGTTTTTGCTCCTATAGATCCTCTGGTGTTTTCCCAATGACTTGACAGAATTATACGTTTTCTTTTTTCCACGTTCTCCATTGTTTTTCCAAAGATGGCATTAATTAACAGTTTAAACAAATCTTTTTCAAATGCATTTTTGGCGTTGTTGCGTAGATTGGTGTTAAGTTCAATATATGTCTTTAACCATGCAAACTGCGAAAACTCGATAACTCTGTGAATCTTTTTTAATTTTAAACCATTTCGTAAACACTGTTTAAGGCTACGATAGTGTATGATATATTTGGTTTTATCGTACAAGTTTGGTATTAGCTTCGAATATTTGGATTTTGGAGGGATGATACTTTCCGGGCAGAAAGGAAGGTCGTTATGCGCATCATGCAGATAGGTGGGATACTCCAAGTCAACTTCCAAAACATACCCTTTGGGTGAATCATCTTCAATAGTATCGACTTTGAATAATTCAATTTCAGATTCAGTTAACCACCTAAAATTGCCATATGGTAGATATTCCTTCATTGCAGCACCATAGAGGTTTGTGGCATCTAAAAACATTATGTAGCTTTCTGGTTTGTTTACATCAAACGTTTCCATGTATCTATTGTTTGCTACAGCTTTCCTTTTGCTGCATTGAGCTACACCGCCTCGAATTCCTTTTTTAAAAAAATGTAGCATATCCACATCGGTTAAAAGTTCAAGTTCAATCTTAGTACTTCTCAACATCGCATCCCAACTCAGGGAAGGGGCGGTAAGGTAGTGAGCTGGATCCAATTTATATTCTTTAAGACAAACTTTGCGAAAATTCTCAAAGACGTCGGCAAGAAGCAGCACATCTGTTTTTAAATATAACTTTGCATAATCGCTAATAGTCGTGCAGTTGAAAGTATCCCATACTAGCTGAGCTCGTGCATATTCCTCATCCGAAATATCAACGCCTTTCAAGGTATCAAAAAACTGGTCCTTAGAAGGTAGTTGCCGCTCACGTAGTTTATCAAATGATGACACATACGAATATGGAAACACACCTTTTTGTCTCATTAAATTAAAATGTTGTGGGAAAAACTTTTGTACCTCATTACACTGTTCAGGATTTAATGTAGAAGCCAGTTTTTCTAAGGAACTAGCTAGGAAACTAAAAGAGTCAACAAATTTCAAAGTCATATACACATCTCGTATCTTGGGATCACTAAACTTTTCCACTAAAATAGATTTTGAGAAGCATATATACTTCTCCTTTGTTTGGGGTGACTAAGCTGCTTGCTGGCGATATTGCCAGCAGCTGGTTAGTAGCGGCTGCTAAACAGCCTAGTCTGACCGCGGCTTTAGGGGATTGGTTTTGTCTATTAATTGATTGATTATCCGTTTTTTGGTAGTTATTTTGATATTAGGGTCTTTGATATCTATTAGTTTGTTTATTATTAGAATACTGGGGTCTTGAGGTACTTGCGAAAAATTATTGAATGATTGATTCCTTGGTGGTTGATTACCTGAATTATTATATTTTGGAGAAAGACGATTTCTTTGAATTTTTCAGGATCTAAGGAAATTTGCAAACCCAATTTGAGATCGTTCATTATCTAAACGTTTACATTCGTACAATGCTTGCTCAAGGGATTTTATTGAAATATGAAGTAAGTGTTCTCTTTGAGGGTTTGAAAGACCTGCCTCAAATACCATAAGGGCTTGATCGGTATACATAATTTCTTTAGAGATTCTAACTTCGTCATTATCTGAATTAATGGCTAAATGTTCTTTAAGAACTTGTAATTTACGAGTGACCTCGTCATGGAATTCTGAAAATGTTTGAGGGTGTGATTGAATTGAAGTATTTAGATCGTGAGATAATATTTCTTCGGACCTAGGGTCACTAAAACGAGTTATGAGGGCTGTTTTTAAATTAAGAAAGATCTATTTATAATTACGTCCCTAGCTGAACCTAATAATTTTACTTGCTCTTACAGAAGAGAGTTAAATAAATCATTATTTTTGGTTTTAAGTGAGGTTAAATATTTTTCTGATAGTCTAATAAACTATGCCAAATCATTGAAACCACCGTTATAGGTTGGGACAAGATTGTTTGCCATTGACAATTCAATTGGGGTAATTAGAGTAGACATTTCGGTAGCAGTATTCAAATTACGTTCTGTAGATAATGGAGATCTAGATCGATCACGACTTTTTAACATATATGCTTATTAATAAAATCAATATTTAAATATTTAGAGTATTGGAATTAATATACTTGATAATTATTTTCCAATTTATTAATGTGAAAATAAAAATTGAATTTAAAATATTAAAATTAATTCAATAATTGTAAATCGATTGTAATTGAGGGAGAAAAAAAAATTGTATCATTTATAAAATATCAGCCAATAAATCCAAATAAAGGAAAAGACTTACAGGAGGATACACTGGAGGATCATCTGTGAGCTTCTTCTTTGCTCTGGATTCACTGAAGGATTCTGGACAACCGTCTTTTTCACTGGAGGAATGGTCAGGTTGGAGTCAACTTCTTAACTTGCACAGTTTATTGTTTCACCGGAGTTTTTAAAATGTTCGGATACCGTTTTAATTTCTTAACAGAAAATGTAGACGTTTACCGCACTGAAGGGATGTTTTCTATAGACAGTATCCTGTTCGCAGCGCCAGTTAGATTTTTTAAAGTAAAAATATACTTTTTAAAAATTTTATTAAAAACTTAGATGACAAAAGTATTTAGTACAAAGATAGAATGTAGACTGAATAAAAATCATACAATTATAAAACAATAGGAATATAAAAATGCTGAATATAATGAATTATGAGATTCGTGTTAACAGGATATTATAAACGTGTTAAAATGTTTTTACTGATTTTTATAAAAAAAATAATAGGAATTATCTAGTAAGTTTCTGTGAGAAATAGCTAGTAAGCAGTTTAATAGTTATATATCCATATGACTCGCGTTTTATTAACAAAATTTCCAAAATAAGCGAAAAAAAGCGCTATCCCAATAAAAACCGTTCCTGGAACGTGCACTTCACTGGATTCAATTTCTAGTTGACTACATATCGTTAGAATGGCATAAAATAAAATATTTTATTTAACATTTTACCAGAGGTGTGATCTACTATGAATAGACCTTAATGAAATTTAACAACAAAGTTTTGTAGTCTTAAACTTCAAAATATTATTGATTAACTAGTTGTCAAATTTTTTTCGTTGTGTCAGATAGGGACCAAAAATTATTTCATTACTAGTTAATCTTGACAAAAGTAGCTGGAACGCTACCGAAACGTCGAAATAAGAAAATAAAAAACATTATTGTGGTTTGATTCCCAAAAAATAAGAGAAAAAAGATTGAAAAATGTAATTTTTCATTAATTTAGCAAACGACTGTCAAGATGAAATATGCTTAGGCAGATTACTTTCGATGAGTAATAACGTGTTTTTGTGAAATAATTCCTTGCTCCAGAGGGGAAATCAGGGTCGTATTACGTAAAATAGGAAATTTAGAAAATATAATTTTTCATTAGTTTAGCACGTGACTGACAATATGAAATATGTTCTGGCAGCTTACTTTCGATGTATACTAACGTGTTTTAGTAAAATAATTCCTTGCTCAAGGTGATAGGAGAGTCGTATTACGCAAAATAGGAAATTTAAAAAATGTCATTTTTCATCAATTTCGCAAACGGCTGCCAATATGAAATGTGCTCAGGCAGCTTACTTTCGATGTATACTAACGTGTTTTAGTAAAATAATTCCTTGCTGAAGGTGATAGCAGGGTCGTATTACGCAAAATAGGAAGATAATGCAACTTTCCACACCCACCCAGGAGGTATTGCAGCTCAAGATATGTCCACGCAGATCTAGCAGATGTGCGTTACCTTTTTTTAGTGGGTGGTTTGCCAGGAGCCCTATCATCCCAAAATAAGCCACTGTTCTCCCAATACTATGTGAAGTACAATACAGTGTTTGGTCGTCAAACATATTTTGTTCCCTTACAAAGATCATGACCTTTGTTAAGTTAACTTTTACCCCACATTCGTTAACGTTTATTGGTAGTCGATCCTCAAGAAAGTGTGTTTCGAGCAGAAGCCACCCATCCTCACATTTGTTTTACCTCTCACTTCCGCTAGGTCCTACTATAAGTGTTCGTTTAGATGTACCTCCAAATAAAGCTCCGTGATTAATTTCATCATTTATAACGTCATAGTTTCTAACTGGTAAGGAAACTTGTTGTTTTACAAGCTTCATGTTGAAGACTGCTAGTATATAAAGAGAAACACATATATATAAGTGTTAGTATGAAGAAGAAAACAGTATCACTTGAACGTCGTAGGACTAAAGGTAGAGGACTTGTTAATACATTAATAAATAAGCTCCCCTTTGAACTACATGCTCCTGGAGGGTATCAGTATTTAGGTCCCGGAACGAAGCTAACAAAAAGATTAGCCCGAGGGGATAAACCAATAAATCCGTTAGACGAAGCAGCACTACAACACGATATAGCATATTCTCGAAGTAACGATCTAAGTGAACGACACGTGGCTGATAAAATTTTGGAGAACAGAGCGTGGGATCGTGTTAAATCAAAGGACGCTAAATTAGGCGAAAAAGTAGCTGCCTGGTTGACAACGACAGTTATGAAAGGAAAACGTAAACTTGGAATGGGTCTCCGACGAAAACGTAAGACTAAGAAGCGCATTATTAAACCTCCTAAAATTGGGGGATTTTTACCATTTTTAATTCCTTTGATTGGAGCTTTAGCTGCCGCCGGTGGCGGTGCTGCCGGTATTGCCAAAGCCGTGAACGACGCTAAAGCTAATAGAGATCAATTAGCCGAGCAACAACGACATAATCTTGAAATGGAGCAAGCTGCTAAAAGTGGTAAAGGATTATATTTAAGACCTTATAAAGGATATGGAATGAGGCAGAGAAAACAAAAAATATGTAAAAAGGGGCAGGGTTTTTATTTAAAACCGTATTCAAGAAACTCCCGATAAAATTACCTCGCCACATAATGACAGACATTGAACTTGAAAAATATATAACGTTATTGCAAATTCCATATTTTCGGGGTATATTCATGCGTAATTCCTTACCTACAAAAATTAACAAATATGAGTCGGGTATTATCAACTTAGATACACAGCAAGGTGTTGGAACACATTGGACAGCATATACAAAAAACAGTGAGGATGTTACATATTTTGATAGTTATGGTAATTTACCACCACCATTAGAAGTCGTAAATTATTTTACAAATAATGGAAAAGTAGATATCCACTTCAATTACGACACTGTACAAAGATTAGGTTACCAATGTGGACAGTATTGTCTTTTTATATAGTCAGTATAACTGAGTAGGCAACTCATTACATAACCATCTGTCTAAGATGTCGTATACTTTTACGTTAAGTGGGGAGTCATCAATTCTAAGTGGCGCCTTTAACCCCCCCATTTACTTAGATGAAAATTCCGAGTATGAGATAGGATTAGCTAATTTTGATACATTTAATAGTATACCAAACGTAACTCAAACAAATAATGTATTAGTGTGGGGCCAGAACAGCCAATACAAATATATAATACCTATAGGCTCCTATGAAGTAGATGATATTACAAAATTGATTGAAAAAGAAATGTTTAATAAAGCTGGTACAACGGTCAACATTGTGTCAGATAACAGAACCTCATCTGTATCAATTAAAAGCACAGAAACTATAAATTTCAAGGTAAATAATTCAATAGGAAGTCTTTTGGGCTTTTCACGAGTTTTTCTTGAACCGAATAAAGTACATACCTCAACCAAAAAGATAAATATTTTAACAGTTAATACTATATGTGTTGACTGCAACATTGCTGTAGGATCATTTTTGAATGGAGAACCAGTACACATCATACATCAGTTTTTCCCGCAAGTTCCCAGTGGGTATAAAATAGTGGAGCAACCTTTAACAATACTGTATTACCCTGTAAGCATCAAAACCATCAACAACATTACTGTCAGGGTTCTCGATCAAAGTGGTGAATTAGTTGATTTCCAAAAAGAAACAATTACTGTTCGCCTACATCTTCGAAAAAGTACATAAAATGGTTTGACAGTTTCATCGGATACGACCATATAAAAGCACATGTCTTCACAAAACTATCAGTAGAGTAAAAACCACAGCATTGCTAACGTCTGCAAATCATAACTTTTTAAAGTCTTTGGGTTTCAAAGTGTTGGTATAATGGAAGTTTTACATGTTATGGGTGAACCTTTCAGCGACACCACCATTGAAAATTATGAATTTCATACTTACCAACCATACTCTTCTGCTAATCTTAATTATAACGATGAAATAAGAATTCCAATTCAAGATCTTGAAGCTCATACTCTCCCTAGTAATTCAGTTCTGTACATAGAAGGAAAATTGTTGACTGATAAAAATACTGTTCCAACAAAACTCAATTTTATCAATAACGCTATTGCGTTTTTATTTAGAGAAATTAGATATGAGTTGAATGGTGTAATTATTGACGCTGTCAGAAATGTAGGTTTAGCTAGCATATTAAAAAATTATCTATCAATAAACGAAAATGAAAGTAAGCTTATGAATAATGGAGGGTGGTATCCAAACAACGGAAAAATTCTAACGGATTCCAAGGGTAATTTTAATATATGTATTCCTTTAAAACTACTTATGGGTTTTTTTGAGGATTTTAAGAAAATTATAATTAATATGAGACAAGAGTTGATTATAATTCGAGACAAAGACGACATTGATGTTGTAGTTGCTTCTGACGAGTCTGAGAAACCAAAAATTGAGCTATTGAAAGTTTATTGGAATGTACCTCACATAACTCCAAGCATTAAAGAACAGCTGAGGCTAAATAAAATTATTCGCAGCAATATTGATCTACCAATTAAATTTCGGAGTTGGGAATTGATTGAATATCCCGCTCTTACTGATGCTACTAGACACGCATGGCCTGTCAAGACTACAACTAAAGTAGAAACACCCCGACATATTGTGGTGGCATTCCAAAAAGCTAGAAAAGGCAAACTTTTAAAAGATATGAGCAAATTTGATCACTGTAACTTGACTAATTTGCGTGTATTTTTAAATTCTGAACGATATCCCTATCATGATTTAAATCTAGATTTTGATAGTAATCGTTTTGCCACTTTGTATGAGATGTTTGCCAATTTTCAAGAAAGTTATTACCACATCCAAACTAATCAACCTATATTTAATCCGGAAGAGTTTAAAAACAATGCGCCAATAGTTCATATTGACTGTTCTCGTCAAAAAGAGGTTTTACAGAGTGGTTCTATTGTTCTTCGAATAGAATTTGAAACCAGTAAAAATGTGGGTAATGATGTATCAGCATACTGTTTGATTATACATGAAAAAGAATTTTATTACAATCCCTTAACAAAAATTGTTAGACAAGTTTAATGCGCATGCGTTTATATTGTGTTAAAAGTCAACTACCACTTGTAGTTTATTTCAGTCCACAATGAGTTTTCGTCATAGACTCGAGCAGTATATTATTAACTTGACTAAACTCAAAGCCGATATTGAGTGGTATAAAAAGAAAAAGCATCTAGTTGAGCAATTTCAAAATTTACAAATATGAGTTTAGTGATTGATGTTCAAGGCTTTAGGATCGAGAACAATAAATTTATAGTGAAGGAATTTGCCGCATATAATGGAAATCAAGTTTGTCATTATGTGTTTAAGCCACCATTCCCTTTACGAATGCTGTCCTCCGATTTGCATAGACAGGCTGTTTGGCTTATGAAAAAGCATCACTCTATAGACTGGAATAGTGGTTTCACGCCAATACATATGTTTGGTAGTATAGTAGCTGAATTAACAAAGGATGTGGACATGGTTTACGTTAAAGGAAAAGAGAAAGCTGACTATATCAAAAAATATTCAAATGCCCCAGTTTACGAATTTGAAGAACACCCCCAGTTAATTCCTCTGAACCAAAATGTTTTTACCACAGTAATATTAATTGTATTTGCGCATTATCGAATGTATTTTTTTTATATGAAAACTTTATAATGAAATACTAAATAAAAAGAAAATAATATATCGTCTGTCAATTAACTTTTAGACCTATTGCGCAAGCGTTTTCTTGTATATAAATGTAATTACAGAGTTGGTTTTTCATTAGTTTCATAATGCAGTGTATCAAGTGTGGTAAGCACTTTGCTAGAGCTTACAATCTTCGGCGACATCAGTTAGGTGGTTGTGAAGGTGATGTTCCATTTGTTCTTCCGAAAAAAAGACTTAGACCTATGAATATGGAAGTGTTGGAGACGGGTGTTACCAAGTTACATCATGCTTTCAAAACTAGAATAGCTTCCTATCGGTTCTCCATTCCAGATAAAAAGACAGATTATACTGTTTTTCTCAATGAGGTGAAACCTAAAGTTTTAAATAAAATACGCGAATACTTGCATCAACATTATTCGTTAAAAATAAATTTCGAGATATTCAGCATATACATAATACCAGAGAAGGAGATTTCAGATATAAAGTCCATGAATACTGCCAACAAAGTTGTGACTACATCAACCGATTTGAATCATCTATATGATGAATTTAAAGATGAAATTATGAACCAAGCTTCAGAGTTTCAAGAAAAAGATAGTGGGTGGGCGTTACAAGAGATAATGTTCTTAGATGTAAACATAAACCGATTTTCTGCAATTTCCGCTTCTTCTTACATTAGGTTGCCAATGACGATAATTAGAAAACAGGCAGTTTTGAATATTCGGAATAATGATAATGCATGTTTTGCTTGGTCTGTGAATGCCGCACTATTTCAACCAGAAGGAGATCCAGCGAAACCAGAATCTTACCCCCATTTTGATACCTTGCTAGATTTTACAGGAGTAGAGTTTCCAGTTACCCTGAAAGACATTACAAAATTCGAGAAATTGAATAATATATCTGTAAATGTTTATGGTTTGGAATCTGAATTTAAAGATGGTAAAAGAATATATGAAGTTGTTGGACCCCTACATTTTACTTCAGAGCGGAAACCAACTCATGTTAACCTTTTATTGATAGCTGATAGAGATGGAAACAATCATTATACTCTTATCAGGGATTTATCTAAATTATTGAGGAGTCAAAAAACACGACATAATGAAAGACATTACTTTTGTGATGGCTGTCTACAGAGTTTTTCAAAAGAAGTCACATTACAACATCATCAAGAAAATGATTGTACTCACGTATACACTAAACTACCAACTTCTGAAATTAAAATAAACAAGTGTGGAGAGTGGTTGCCAGAAAATACATTGAAATTTATCAACTTTGAAAAACAACTACAAGTGCCTTTTGTTATATACGCGGACTTTGAAAGTTTATTAAAGCCGATAGATCACACAGAACCCCAAGATGGTAAATCCTTCACAGTTAAAGTGTGTGAACATGAGCCTTACTCGTTTGCTTTTTATGTAAAGTGTACATATGATGATAGTTTATCCAAATTTGAAATTTATGAAGGTGTCGATGCAGCCCAAGTCTTCATACAAAAATTGGATTCAACAGTTCATGATTTATACAATAACCATCTTAAACATATTATACCAATGCTAACACTAACACAAGAAGAGCAACAAAGATATGACTCGGCTACCATATGTCACATTTGTGAGAAGCCATTTGATGTGTTTGATAAAAAGGTTAGGGATCATTGTCATGTTACCGGAAAATTTACTAATGCGGCCCATAACTCTTGCAATCTAAATTATAAACTTCCAAAATACATTACCGTGTTGATGCATAATTTAAAAAACTATGATTGTCATTTATTTGTGAAAGAATTAACCACCAAAGGAGAACACATCAACGTTTTACCCCAAACAAAGGAGAAGTATATATGCTTCTCAAAATCTATTTTAGTGGAAAAGTTTAGTGATCCCAAGATACGAGATGTGTATATGACTTTGAAATTTGTTGACTCTTTTAGTTTCCTAGCTAGTTCCTTAGAAAAACTGGCTTCTACATTAAATCCTGAACAGTGTAATGAGGTACAAAAGTTTTTCCCACAACATTTTAATTTAATGAGACAAAAAGGTGTGTTTCCATATTCGTATGTGTCATCATTTGATAAACTACGTGAGCGGCAACTACCTTCTAAGGACCAGTTTTTTGATACCTTGAAAGGCGTTGATATTTCGGATGAGGAATATGCACGAGCTCAGCTAGTATGGGATACTTTCAACTGCACGACTATTAGCGATTATGCAAAGTTATATTTAAAAACAGATGTGCTGCTTCTTGCCGACGTCTTTGAGAATTTTCGCAAAGTTTGTCTTAAAGAATATAAATTGGATCCAGCTCACTACCTTACCGCCCCTTCCCTGAGTTGGGATGCGATGTTGAGAAGTACTAAGATTGAACTTGAACTTTTAACCGATGTGGATATGCTACATTTTTTTAAAAAAGGAATTCGAGGCGGTGTAGCTCAATGCAGCAAAAGGAAAGCTGTAGCAAACAATAGATACATGGAAACGTTTGATGTAAACAAACCAGAAAGCTACATAATGTTTTTAGATGCCACAAACCTCTATGGTGCTGCAATGAAGGAATATCTACCATATGGCAATTTTAGGTGGTTAACTGAATCTGAAATTGAATTATTCAAAGTCGATACTATTGAAGATGATTCACCCAAAGGGTATGTTTTGGAAGTTGACTTGGAGTATCCCACCTATCTGCATGATGCGCATAACGACCTTCCTTTCTGCCCGGAAAGTATCATCCCTCCAAAATCCAAATATTCGAAGCTAATACCAAACTTGTACGATAAAACCAAATATATCATACACTATCGTAGCCTTAAACAGTGTTTACGAAATGGTTTAAAATTAAAAAAGATTCACAGAGTTATCGAGTTTTCGCAGTTTGCATGGTTAAAGACATATATTGAACTTAACACCAATCTACGCAACAACGCCAAAAATGCATTTGAAAAAGATTTGTTTAAACTGTTAATTAATGCCATCTTTGGAAAAACAATGGAGAACGTGGAAAAAAGAAAACGTATAATTCTGTCAAGTCATTGGGAAAACACCAGAGGATCTATAGGAGCAAAAACTTTGATTGCGAAACCGGAATTCAAATCTTGTTCTGTGTTTAGTGATAATTTGGTGGCTATTCAGCTAAATAAAATTAAAGTAGTGTATGATAAACCGTTGTATGTAGGATTTTCCGTTTTGGATATTTCAAAGACTATAATATACGATTTTTATTATGATTATGTTAAACAAAAGTATGGTGATTCTGTTCAGTTGTGTTATACGGATACTGATTCTTTAGTGTTGGAAGTACGTACTGAAAACTTTTACAAAGACATGAAGGAAAATATTGAATATTTCGATACGTCCAATTATCAGAAAAATAATATTTATGACATTCCTAAAACAATATCTGTTATCGGTAAAATGAAAGATGAATTTGCTGGTGTAGTTGTTGAGTCTTTTTATGGAACTGGTGCTGTTATCAGAACGATTCAACAAGTCTGATATTTTAAAAAAGGCTAAAGGTATTTCTAAACATATAATTCAAACACAACTCCATCTTAATGACTATAAACAAATCGTTGAAACTGGTGGGGTTGTATATGGAAAAATGTATGTTTTCATTTCCAATATGCATACCATTCACACAGAATTGAAGAATAAGGTGGCTATTTCTTCAAAGGATGATAAGAGGTATGTAATACCACATGACACAAATACTCTAGCATGGGGTCATTTTCTAATAAATCCATCTTCCAATTCTGGCACATTAGATGATCTTATATAAGGATTAGAAGAAGAAGAAGCGGTGGAGAATTTTTTCAGTGATGTAAATATAGAAGAATATTTAGATTCCACATATTTTGATTCTTTGTATGATTTAGATATTTAATAAAAAAATAAATGCTATTTATATACTTTTATTTCAACAAACGAAGGATAACTTTATAAAATATTGAAACAGTTACAATTGTAGAACATGTAGCTATATAATATAATATATAAGTATGCGTATTTGTGTGCGTGCTTGAGATAACCTGGTGAGCTCCATACAACTGCAACCATGTCGAATCTTGGTAGTTTCCATTATTTTTGAAAAGACGCACTTTATATGTTGTACTATTGGTGGGTATTTCAGCCTTTAGGGTTACCGAATTGTTTGGTGTATAAGATTCCATTCGGATCCATTTTTCAGGCCAACTATCATTTTTTGTACCATTACTATCAAAACATACAAACACTTCTCTAATATTATACGGATGTTGTATTAAAAGGTAGTTGCCAATAATAGCTTGCAATATTATAAACGTTGGAGTAAGCATATCGACTAATACTAAATAAATAATAACATGTTTAATCTTTTATATGATTTATATTTCTTTTTTATTACAATCCTATGTCAGGCTGTGTTGGATAATAGCATGGGTTATATATTGTTGTATCAATCAACTCCTCTCCTACCAATTCACCAGTGTCATCCTCTTGTACATCGCTATTTTTTACGATTTGCTGTTTCAATTCGCGGATACAATTCAAATTTAACAGGCTATACAGGGAAGACATACATAGCTTTAAATCTAATCGAATCTTCTAAGTATCAATTATTATAAAAATAGCAGCTTGCTTTTTTTTCGTTTCGAATTTCCTTTCATTTCAACGTTTCAATTAATTTTAATGAGCTCTCATTTTATACATGCAGGTAATACTAATTCCTTAATTGCTACAACATCCTATTTCTTCTGACAAAATATACATAATTTTAAATCTTATCGGCTATTTTATGTATCAATTATTACAATTATCACGTTAGATTTTTCTTTCATGTCATATTTCCGTTAAACGTTTCAATTAATTTTAATGAGCCCCCCCATATACGATATACATAATTTTAAATCCTATCCTATAGATATATAATGGGGGGGCTTGGGGGCAGTTCCACGCACGTAGCAGGATAATTACTTAATTAAATACATGGGAACGCAGATGAGTAGCACCGGTTGACCTACTTTCATATATAATAAGAGTGTACCCATCTAACCTCTAAGATATTTATGTAAGAGGAGGGAACAAGTATATTATACGGGGCAAGTCGATTATGTGTTTGTATTAAAATGGAAGAATTGAAAGAAGCAGTGCAAAGTTTAGTATATGCGTTTAACAAACATCAACAAATGTTTGATCGAGAGCAGATATATGGTAGGGGTAGAATATACACAGAGGAATATTGTATGCAGCAGGCGAAGATGTATCGAAAAGGAGCTAACGCTTGCAAAAATTTTGTGAAAGGATTAATTTGCATTGTATGTTTAATGCAGTTATTAAAACACTTAGATTTGGAAAGGTGGATCTATGAATACAATTACTTACTTCCTGAGGAACATCGCTTCAAGAATGAGGATGAAGAAGATGAAAAATAATATCATGAAATAAAAAAATCAGTAAAATATTGTGTTTTATTTTTAGTTATTAAAGATATAGATATTTCAAATATCCCGGTATATGTGGATTACAAATTGTAAAAATAATTGTGAATTATTTTTATTCCTGAATGCAAAATAATAAAAGGAATGTAACTGTATAGATAAAATGATTAAACAAGTTATTATTTCAACCAATTTAAACAGTTCTTCATTTAATACCTAATAATTTATCTTTATTGAAAGAAAATTCTGATGTGAGAGTACAACATATAAAGTGCGTCTTTTCAAAAATAATGGAAACTACCAAGATTCGACATGGTTGCAGTTGTATGGAGCTCACCAGGTTATCTCAAGCACGCACACAAATACGCATACTTATATATTATATTATATAGCTACATGTTCTACAATTGTAACTGTTTCAATATTTTATAAAGTTATCCTTCGTTTGTTGAAATAAAAGTATATAAATAGCATTTATTTTTTTATTAAATATCTAAATCATACAAAGAATCAAAATATGTGGAATCTAAATATTCTTCTATATTTACATCACTGAAAAAATTCTCCACCGCTTCTTCTTCTTCTAATCCTTATATAAGATCATCTAATGTGCCAGAATTGGAAGATGGATTTATTAGAAAATGACCCCATGCTAGAGTATTTGTGTCATGTGGTATTACATACCTCTTATCATCCTTTGAAGAAATAGCCACCTTATTCTTCAATTCTGTGTGAATGGTATGCATATTGGAAATGAAAACATACATTTTTCCATATACAACCCCACCAGTTTCAACGATTTGTTTATAGTCATTAAGATGGAGTTGTGTTTGAATTATATGTTTAGAAATACCTTTAGCCTTTTTTAAAATATCAGACTTGTTGAATCGTTCTGATAACTTAACGCAATAGGCTTTAGCACCAGTTCCATAAAAAGACTCAACAACTACACCAGCAAATTCATCTTTCATTTTACCGATAACAGATATTGTTTTAGGAATGTCATAAATATTATTTTTCTGATAATTGGACGTATCGAAATATTCAATATTTTCCTTCATGTCTTTGTAAAAGTTTTCAGTACGTACTTCCAACACTAAAGAATCAGTATCCGTATAACACAACTGAACAGAATCACCATACTTTTGTTTAACATAATCATAATAAAAATCGTATATTATAGTCTTTGAAATATCCAAAACGGAAAATCCTACATACAACGGTTTATCATACACTACTTTAATTTTATTTAGCTGAATAGCCACCAAATTATCACTAAACACAGAACAAGATTTGAATTCCGGTTTCGCAATCAAAGTTTTTGCTCCTATAGATCCTCTGGTGTTTTCCCAATGACTTGACAGAATTATACGTTTTCTTTTTTCCACGTTCTCCATTGTTTTTCCAAAGATGGCATTAATTAACAGTTTAAACAAATCTTTTTCAAATGCATTTTTGGCGTTGTTGCGTAGATTGGTGTTAAGTTCAATATATGTCTTTAACCATGCAAACTGCGAAAACTCGATAACTCTGTGAATCTTTTTTAATTTTAAACCATTTCGTAAACACTGTTTAAGGCTACGATAGTGTATGATATATTTGGTTTTATCGTACAAGTTTGGTATTAGCTTCGAATATTTGGATTTTGGAGGGATGATACTTTCCGGGCAGAAAGGAAGGTCGTTATGCGCATCATGCAGATAGGTGGGATACTCCAAGTCAACTTCCAAAACATACCCTTTGGGTGAATCATCTTCAATAGTATCGACTTTGAATAATTCAATTTCAGATTCAGTTAACCACCTAAAATTGCCATATGGTAGATATTCCTTCATTGCAGCACCATAGAGGTTTGTGGCATCTAAAAACATTATGTAGCTTTCTGGTTTGTTTACATCAAACGTTTCCATGTATCTATTGTTTGCTACAGCTTTCCTTTTGCTGCATTGAGCTACACCGCCTCGAATTCCTTTTTTAAAAAAATGTAGCATATCCACATCGGTTAAAAGTTCAAGTTCAATCTTAGTACTTCTCAACATCGCATCCCAACTCAGGGAAGGGGCGGTAAGGTAGTGAGCTGGATCCAATTTATATTCTTTAAGACAAACTTTGCGAAAATTCTCAAAGACGTCGGCAAGAAGCAGCACATCTGTTTTTAAATATAACTTTGCATAATCGCTAATAGTCGTGCAGTTGAAAGTATCCCATACTAGCTGAGCTCGTGCATATTCCTCATCCGAAATATCAACGCCTTTCAAGGTATCAAAAAACTGGTCCTTAGAAGGTAGTTGCCGCTCACGTAGTTTATCAAATGATGACACATACGAATATGGAAACACACCTTTTTGTCTCATTAAATTAAAATGTTGTGGGAAAAACTTTTGTACCTCATTACACTGTTCAGGATTTAATGTAGAAGCCAGTTTTTCTAAGGAACTAGCTAGGAAACTAAAAGAGTCAACAAATTTCAAAGTCATATACACATCTCGTATCTTGGGATCACTAAACTTTTCCACTAAAATAGATTTTGAGAAGCATATATACTTCTCCTTTGTTTGGGGTGACTAAGCTGCTTGCTGGCGATATTGCCAGCAGCTGGTTAGTAGCGGCTGCTAAACAGCCTAGTCTGACCGCGGCTTTAGGGGATTGGTTTTGTCTATTAATTGATTGATTATCCGTTTTTTGGTAGTTATTTTGATATTAGGGTCTTTGATATCTATTAGTTTGTTTATTATTAGAATACTGGGGTCTTGAGGTACTTGCGAAAAATTATTGAATGATTGATTCCTTGGTGGTTGATTACCTGAATTATTATATTTTGGAGAAAGACGATTTCTTTGAATTTTTCAGGATCTAAGGAAATTTGCAAACCCAATTTGAGATCGTTCATTATCTAAACGTTTACATTCGTACAATGCTTGCTCAAGGGATTTTATTGAAATATGAAGTAAGTGTTCTCTTTGAGGGTTTGAAAGACCTGCCTCAAATACCATAAGGGCTTGATCGGTATACATAATTTCTTTAGAGATTCTAACTTCGTCATTATCTGAATTAATGGCTAAATGTTCTTTAAGAACTTGTAATTTACGAGTGACCTCGTCATGGAATTCTGAAAATGTTTGAGGGTGTGATTGAATTGAAGTATTTAGATCGTGAGATAATATTTCTTCGGACCTAGGGTCACTAAAACGAGTTATGAGGGCTGTTTTTAAATTAAGAAAGATCTATTTATAATTACGTCCCTAGCTGAACCTAATAATTTTACTTGCTCTTACAGAAGAGAGTTAAATAAATCATTATTTTTGGTTTTAAGTGAGGTTAAATATTTTTCTGATAGTCTAATAAACTATGCCAAATCATTGAAACCACCGTTATAGGTTGGGACAAGATTGTTTGCCATTGACAATTCAATTGGGGTAATTAGAGTAGACATTTCGGTAGCAGTATTCAAATTACGTTCTGTAGATAATGGAGATCTAGATCGATCACGACTTTTTAACATATATGCTTATTAATAAAATCAATATTTAAATATTTAGAGTATTGGAATTAATATACTTGATAATTATTTTCCAATTTATTAATGTGAAAATAAAAATTGAATTTAAAATATTAAAATTAATTCAATAATTGTAAATCGATTGTAATTGAGGGAGAAAAAAAAATTGTATCATTTATAAAATATCAGCCAATAAATCCAAATAAAGGAAAAGACTTACAGGAGGATACACTGGAGGATCATCTGTGAGCTTCTTCTTTGCTCTGGATTCACTGAAGGATTCTGGACAACCGTCTTTTTCACTGGAGGAATGGTCAGGTTGGAGTCAACTTCTTAACTTGCACAGTTTATTGTTTCACCGGAGTTTTTAAAATGTTCGGATACCGTTTTAATTTCTTAACAGAAAATGTAGACGTTTACCGCACTGAAGGGATGTTTTCTATAGACAGTATCCTGTTCGCAGCGCCAGTTAGATTTTTTAAAGTAAAAATATACTTTTTAAAAATTTTATTAAAAACTTAGATGACAAAAGTATTTAGTACAAAGATAGAATGTAGACTGAATAAAAATCATACAATTATAAAACAATAGGAATATAAAAATGCTGAATATAATGAATTATGAGATTCGTGTTAACAGGATATTATAAACGTGTTAAAATGTTTTTACTGATTTTTATAAAAAAAATAATAGGAATTATCTAGTAAGTTTCTGTGAGAAATAGCTAGTAAGCAGTTTAATAGTTATATATCCATATGACTCGCGTTTTATTAACAAAATTTCCAAAATAAGCGAAAAAAAGCGCTATCCCAATAAAAACCGTTCCTGGAACGTGCACTTCACTGGATTCAATTTCTAGTTGACTACATATCGTTAGAATGGCATAAAATAAAATATTTTATTTAACATTTTACCAGAGGTGTGATCTACTATGAATAGACCTTAATGAAATTTAACAACAAAGTTTTGTAGTCTTAAACTTCAAAATATTATTGATTAACTAGTTGTCAAATTTTTTTCGTTGTGTCAGATAGGGACCAAAAATTATTTCATTACTAGTTAATCTTGACAAAAGTAGCTGGAACGCTACCGAAACGTCGAAATAAGAAAATAAAAAACATTATTGTGGTTTGATTCCCAAAAAATAAGAGAAAAAAGATTGAAAAATGTAATTTTTCATTAATTTAGCAAACGACTGTCAAGATGAAATATGCTTAGGCAGATTACTTTCGATGAGTAATAACGTGTTTTTGTGAAATAATTCCTTGCTCCAGAGGGGAAATCAGGGTCGTATTACGTAAAATAGGAAATTTAGAAAATATAATTTTTCATTAGTTCAGCACGTGACTGACAATATGAAATATGTTCTGGCAGCTTACTTTCGATGTATACTAACGTGTTTTAGTAAAATAATTCCTTGCTCAAGGTGATAGGAGAGTCGTATTACGCAAAATAGGAAATTTAAAAAATGTCATTTTTCATCAATTTCGCAAACGGCTGCCAATATGAAATGTGCTCAGGCAGCTTACTTTCGATGTATACTAACGTGTTTTAGTAAAATAATTCCTTGCTGAAGGTGATAGCAGGGTCGTATTACGCAAAATAGGAAGATAATGCAACTTTCCACACCCACCCAGGAGGTATTGCAGCTCAAGATATGTCCACGCAGATCTAGCAGATGTGCGTTACCTTTTTTTAGTGGGTGGTTTGCCAGGAGCCCTATCATCCCAAAATAAGCCACTGTTCTCCCAATACTATGTGAAGTACAATACAGTGTTTGGTCGTCAAACATATTTTGTTCCCTTACAAAGATCATGACCTTTGTTAAGTTAACTTTTACCCCACATTCGTTAACGTTTATTGGTAGTCGATCCTCAAGAAAGTGTGTTTCGAGCAGAAGCCACCCATCCTCACATTTGTTTTACCTCTCACGAAGGCGTTATGTATTTTTTCATTCAATTTTAGTGCAATAGGACGAATTCAGTCGTTCCTTTGTGAAAAGGCCTCCAACCTGCCCTTACAGCCTTCCCCTTACCTCACATATCAATAAAGCTGTTGCGAATTTTTGTTATTTATCCTAGCGGAACACACAGAAGCGTAGAAAGGCCTCTAAACTCCCCTTATAGCCTTACCCTAACCTCACATATCAATAGAGCCGTTGCGAATTTTTGTTATTTGTCCTAGCGGAACACACAGAAGCGTAGGAAGGCCTCCAACCTCCCCTTACAGCCTTACCCTAACCTCACATATCAATAAAGCCGTTGCGAATTTTTGTTATTTATTAAAGCGGAACACACAGCAGCGTAGAAAGGCCTCCAACCTCCCCTCACAGCCTTACCCTAACCTCATATTTTAATACAATATTTCAGATATTTTCACCAATTTTCTTTCTTACAATATTGTTTGATTGGTTCGGGACCATCAGTCAGAGGCACCTCGGCACCTCAGCCTTTAGGCTTTTTGTGCTCTTGATTGTGCCGATTATGTGAAGAGACCAGTAGCACTTATCAGGCTCAACAGTCTTTTCACTAGGTCCTTCCTGAGGTTCAATATTTCATTAGTCAGCGTCTCCGAGGGTCAAAACAGGAACATAGCAAACTCCTTATGTTCCTGTTTTGGCGCACGTGTCTCCAGTACAACTGTTGTTTTGTTTGAGTCCACCGAGATGTACAGCCACGTGCAGCAGTTTTTAATATCCCAAATACTGGTTCAGGACCAGTGAATACAGTTCCAGACCCTAGCTTTGCTAGGGCGTCTGCCTTTTCATTTCCTACAATACCCTTGTGCCCCGGAACCCACTTAAGAGTTACTCTATTATGGTTAGCCAGGGTTAATAGTTTTTGTAGGTAGTATATCGATAGCGTAGATTTCTGCCTGGAATACAGATGCAAAATTCCCCAACGATGTTCTTACGTTAATGGTGATTCCCATTAATTAATACTAGTAATGCCAGATATTGCTTTTTCAAACTAATATTTTCTATAAAATTTGGGGTTATCTTTTTTCAAAAATTGTTGTAGCAATTTCTTGTGGTAATATTTGGTATTTATTTTCGACGTTCAATGATGTAAAACGATGTCAAGAACAAAATTGGTTAACCACCTATTATTGTCGGGAGATGCAAAATCCATATAACTGATTGCATTGAAGCAATTTAGGTTTTTAAAAACGGCAACGACATAATCTCCACTCACGTCCTTGTGATAATCTATATTATTCACCAAACCGTTCGATAAAATGTCAAGATTTTCAATGGGTCTCCATTTGCGCATATTTTCGTCAATACTTTTATATCCAAGAAAACTAGGAAGATAGAAATAATAAAAAAAATCCTTCAATTTGGGTAACATCGTATTTTAAAAAAAATCTGGGTTTCTTCCAATTCTTTGGGTCATCTGTATCCCTTCAAAATTATAAATGACGAAATCACAGCATGCTCTATTAGTTATTTCTAATAATCCTTGTACTTGGTGGTAATAATTCGAATTTATTTGCAATTTTCCGTCTTCATCGATGTACGGCAATGTCTTCAATGTGTTAATCGCAATCACGTACACTAAACGGACATTTAATTTCAATTATTCCGTCCTCGTTAAGGAGTCCATCTGGAGACCCTGCTAAGAATGAGTAATTTTCATGAATTACTAAGCCGCTTACACTATATTTGTATGTTGTTTTGGCGAGAAACTCTTCCAAAGCTATCTTACCGCAGTCGATACTGTGTTTCATAGATTTATTCATAAATGGTTTGGTGTATAATAATCTTTCCACTAATTTTATTTTCAATGTAGAGTTTCTTGCCTTGCAAATTGCTCAGAAATTTGATGCAGTCAATCTTTTCCTCCTTTCTTCGAACCACAAAGAAGAACATCTCTGATCTCTAGTGTTTTCTTCTATTTCAAGTTTGCTCAAACTATAAACATCCAATTTTTCTAGAGCCTCCTCACATGTAATTCTAATATTAGTCCTGGAACAGCTTTCACAATAAAAAGATCCACTGTAAGATTTATTGTTTGCGTCGCATTTTTGATGAATCCATCCATTACATCTGTCACATGCCACCCAATCCACAGAATATGCTAGATCACCCAAACCACAATACAGACACTTGTAACATTTGCTATCGTTATTTTCCTGTTCTTTCGATGAACAAATATCGCAAACAAATGAAACACTGTAGGTTTTATCCGCAGACGATAGATCACAATTCGTATGAATCCAGCGGTTACATTTGTCAAAGGTAGTGTCTAGACGACCATACCCGCAGTAAATACATTTTTCCTCTGCGTTTGTTTCCAAATCTATACTCTCTATTTTTGCGGGGCACTCAGGTACATCATCAGAAGCTTTTTCTCAAGTATCTTGAACGTCGAATATTCTTTTTACCATTAAAACATTTTTCTTTATATGCCCGAAATAATTTTCAACGTATGTGTTACTAACGTGATACTGGTTGGTTCGTTTTCTCAAAATCATCCCTGTCCATATAGAACAAAATGGCATGTATTTCAATAACACAATATCACAAAATTTCCTACTATAATATTTATTATTAATTTCGGTTGATGCACCAGAAAATTGGTGTACAGCATCCAAGCTCTCAAATAATCTTTTGAAGTAGCCGTAAAAAACACTAATTTTATGTAAACCACCGGATTTATCTTTAATTTGACAGTCGTCCTTATCACTACTAGTATTACACTCTTTGAAATCAATTCCTAAAGCCTTACTATCATTCAACTTTAATAACTTTTTCAGATTTTCATCAACCGTCTCATTAAATACCAGACTCAATAAAAGGATTGTTATGCTCTTGAACCAGTCATCAAATTATATCTTTATAAAAACTTCTAGCTTCGTCCTCAGTAAAACATTCATTAATATCTTTACTAAAGGTTTTTATCAAATGAGCGCAACATAAATAAATAATTGTAACTAATTCATCCGGTATTTCAAGGACTCCACATACAACTTTGTATGTTACAGTTAAATAATCTAGTAGGGTCAATCGATTGCATGCTTTTATAATTGCGTGAATGTTGGCAAAACTAAAATCTGTAACTACCGATCCAAACTCAGGCCATTTATTTTGTTCTTCACAAAAAGTTCTAAAATGATGAAAAATCGTAAATATTGTTTTTGAATAATGAGTACCCAGTAGATATATAATGGGGGGGCTTGGGGGCAGTTCCACGCACGTAGCAGGATAATTACTTAATTAAATACATGGGAACGCAGATGAGTAGTACCGGTTGACCTACTTTCATATATAATAAGAGTGTACCCATCTAACCTCTAAGATATTTATGTAAGAGGAGGGAACAAGTATATTATACGGGGCAAGTCGATTATGTGAAGAGGTTTAGTATATAGTAGTGGCAGAGCAGAAAATTTAATTATATGTGAGGTAGTCAAGAATCCACAGCATTATCAAATTATTATTAAAAGTGTGAATAAAGAAATGGAAGCTAGTAGGTGTGTTACACCAGAGCTTATTTTTAATTCAGACTGTTTATACTACAGTGCTCCAAGATTAGCAAGTATCGCTGCAAATGTGGTATATTGGTGTATCAAAGACGCAAATAATAATAACATTGGAATCGGATACAGATATTTCAAACATGATATCATCTATGAATTTGTAATTCCCTGTGATTTGTATAGCCTGTTAAATTTGAATTGTATCCGCGAATTGAAACAGCAAATCGTAAAAAATAGCGATGTACAAGAGGATGACACTGGTGAATTGGTAGGAGAGGAGTTGATTGATACAACAATATATAACCCTTGCTATTATCCAACACAGCCTGACATAGGATTGTAATAAAAAAGAAATATAAATCATATAACAGATTAAACATGTTATTATTTATTTAGTATTAGTCGATATGATTACTCCAATATTTATAATATTGCAAGCTATTATTGGCAACTACCTTTTAATACAACATCCGTATAGAGAAGAATAATGTATACACCGAGAACATGTTCTCATTAAAATTAATTGAAATGGTAATGCAGGGGGTGATAGAACCCATCTTGTAAATAACTTGTTTACATTACCTTATTGTAGATAATTATATAAGAGCTAAAATTCGACTTGAAAGTATAGTTTATTTTATCTCGTGAAATGAGAAGTAGCATTAAAGTAAATATATTGAGTGATTACAGAAAAACAAGTAAACAAACAGAATTTGAAAAGACGAATACAATGAAAAAAGTATACCTATATGGTTATTAGAAGAGAGGACCTTCTGAAACAAATTATCATATTAAAACAATAAATAATGATTGTTCATCACCAAATTCGACGATAATAATATCAGGAGAAAGTGATGAATCTGAAGAAATCCAAAATCGGCCAGTGTATGATATAAAAAACCAGCCATTGCGAAACTCCGAATTTGACAATGTTTCTATGGATGGAATTTTGGAAAAGAAATCAACTCTTCCAACCAGAAGACTGGAATAGTGATTTTACAACTGTAGAAGAGGATGAAAGTCAATTGAGTGTGAAAACAATGATAAAGAACCATAGTGATAACGTGACAAAGTTCTTCGAATCCAATAAAATATTTTTGAGAGAACAGAAAATAAATTTGAAATTGAAGATTGAAAACTATAGAAGATATTACTAACTATTACAACATTTTGGAAAAGTTGTAATATAAAATTAGCAGAATCAATCAATTGTTTAAACCTATAAATTATGTATTTTCATTTCACGAGATAAAATAAACTATCATATTATAACTAATTGCGTTTTATTTACCCTGTACATCCATAAGTATATTTTCACAATATTGATATTTATAATTCGCTCTTTTTAAACAGTAACAAATCCATGAAATTAAGATATATTATGTGAAAGATTCTTCAAGCGTGTCTTTTTATCAGCCTACAACTCTCGAATAAAATCGAAATAACTTGTTCGTAACTGTATAATTAGTAGACACATTGCAGTAACAGGGCTGGACTGACTTTTATGTAATATAGGAGTGGAAATAAAAGATGTTATAGTTTTAAATTATTTATTGAATAAACCCAAATTGTAGTGAATGTGAAAAAGCAACATGAATATGTGATTTCAAAAAATTAATTTCAGGCTAAACAATACAAATACCTTAAAGTTGTAATATGAAAATGGTTGTCGTAACACAAAAACAATCATCAGTTAAACGTTATAAAAGATAGGATATTATGATTTATAAATTTTAGGCTAAACAATGGAATTGGAAATATAATGTTAAAATTAATTTATGGTGCATCAATATTAAAATGTTTGTTGTTACACAAAAAACAATAATCTACTAAACAGTATAAAAATAGTTCTTTTTGACAAATGGAACATCTAAAACATGATTCTGGTAAATTTCCTGAACTACCGGTAAAATGTTCACTAACATGTTGTGATTCTATGCTTTCACCATGTCCATTATTTAAATCAAAAAAACAACAGGTACATAATCGATATTCACTTGTCGAATAATAGTATTGTAGTATACATATTGGTTTTCCAAAACGTGTATTCATCCATTTCACACTGTTGAATGATTCAATATGGAATGACTTCATGTCAACTGTTGAATTATCGTATTCTTGATCTGAACTACCGGAACTGATAACTGAATCAACTTCACTGTCTTCATCATCTGCTTCAATGTCATTAATGTCAGCATTATCTTGGTTGTCTAGCAAATCGGCGAAATCGAATGATTCGTTGTCGTTATCTATATCCATGTCACTTCGTCACATTCACTACAATTTGAGTTTACTAAGTATTGCAGATGTAAACATACTATATATACCCATCGAACTTAAGACATGCGCAAACAATAGTAGCTAGGGTATGTGCGAAGGAAAGCATTTAGATGGAACTTATCAGTTTCTCGCCACAAAATCATTTATTACAATATAAGCAAGTAAAAACAAATTTATTGGTAGGGTTTTACTAAATATTTGTAGAACATTCCACCGTTTTGGTGGTTTTGCTGTGTTGCTGTTTTCTTTTTTTATTGATGTTTCCATCATCTTGGCAAACTTGCAGTCGGGGCTAAACTTTACATGTTCTGCATGAACGCAATCTTCGGATAGCCACTCATGAATTTCCACATGACAATTAAAACAGCGAGTTATATCACTATAACCAACATAAAAAAACCCTGCTAACGCTAAATCGATAGGGGAAACTTTACCAGTCCAATTTTTAAAAGATTGCAAACGGTAGTCATACAGTGATAATAAATCAGACAAATCGTCTAAACACATATTGATGGTGTGAGTAAAATTCATTTTGCTATAACTATTTATTGATTCCCTCATCCATTCCAATACTAGCATAATTTCTCCCACCACTTTTACATATCTATAAAAAGTCATGAAGATACCATATGGAGTACAGTTTTGTCTTGTTTATTGTTGGACAAATGTCTTCAAATACTGTTCCAAAGGAAGTGTTTTTGGGAGAACATCGATTTTACTTGAATCAATCAAAATCAAAGTTTGTTACGGTGTGTTTATCAGCAGAATGCACTCCATGTGTAATCATTTCAGGGAATAGGAATAATTATATAGTTTTTCACGAAAAGGAATGGGATGAACTATTATGTTTCAAGGATTCAATTAACAATTTTTTCACTGCAGCTGAAACCTTAGACCCCATAGATGCAGGCTATTTTTGGCTTGAATTTCAAAAGTTTGAGGAGAATAAAGTGCTAAAAATTTTAACTGGACATGCTAGTGTTTGGTTGGGATATGCAAGTATATCCGAGCTTTTTAAGATATTGCCGCTAATACAGAGCAACCTGGAAACATTAAAAAACCAACAGTTTCTAGGAACTTTGAAAATTCTACAACTAGCTGTTACTACATCACAAGACGTTCCGAAGACAGCACTAGAAGTTCTCCAACCAATAAAAATAATCAACCCAATTACATACAACCTAGGTCTTGAAGTAATTTATAAATATCCCGAATTATTGCAAGATGAAAAAAGTCAGGTTTAATGAAAACATTAACAAAATATATGTTTTATATGTTTGGAGATATGCATATTATGCAGCAAGAAAAAATGATTGGCAAGCTAGATATCTTGATGAGTTAAGGTTCAAGCAACGCATTCAACAAGTCGCAAAATGTATCAATCCTATTTTAGATGTAATACACAGATGTAAAGTTTATAATAAAAAAATATAGTAATTAATATGTTTTATTCAAAAATTAGTTTACAATACATTATTTTTGCTAATCCACGAGTTGTGTGAGTTATCTAATCCTAGCCATTTCACCAAAACCTTATTTCCTTTCCTTCTCAGCACTTTTTCAACGAGATAAACGTCAGAATGTTTAACTTTTAAAAGTTCTTCGGTGTAAAAAGCTCCTTTGATAGGTTGATTTCGTTCATCTTGTAAAAGGTATGTAGTGGGGTTTGTCACCTTGACTTTAGAAATTTTGAATATTTCAGTTGACCAGTTGGGTGTATAACCTTTCGAAAATGACTCGCGATATTTACTTATGCGTACAAAATCACCTTTTTCAAATTTAGGTTTGCGGGGGTCGACTTTTTTCAAATGATTGAAAGCTGTAATATATTTAGCATTTTTCTCATTAACCTCACTGGGGATTGCACCTGTTGTTGAATGTCTGGTATTATTGTATCGTTTAACAATTTGTGGAAGCAATTCTAACCATTTATAAGACCCTTGCATACTGAATTCTTTCCACAACAATGTCTTGAGTGTTCGAATAACTCTTTCTACGATGCCAGCCTTAAGGTTTGAAAATGTGCTATAATGGTTTATTCCATACTGTTGCATAGTCTGTTTAAACTCTTTGTTATAAAACTCTTTACCCATATCGGTTTGTAAATTTTTAGGTGTTTCCATTTGCGATAGTATTTTTAGCATTGCCTCCGCTACGTCTTTGGAATTTTTCCGCTTTATAGGTTCTGCCCAAACGAATTTACTAAAAGTATTGATTATTACAAGTATATATCCAAAATCTTTGTTAACGCTTTTATAATTATTTAAAACTATTATGTCAGCCTGTAAAAGATCTCGAATTCCTTTGACAATCACATGTCGTCTCTTGTAATTTTTACGAGCTGGACTATGCAATTCATTAACCACATCTCGTTTTACATTACTCATATTTTTTTAAAGCACACTGAATTACAAATTCAATGTAAAATTGATTGTAATTATGGTTTAAAATAAACTTTAACGTATCTCCTTTTTCTAGAACTTTATCTATCATATTGGATTGTTTATAAAAGTTCTCTTTATATTGAATATACACGCCATCAGAATCGCTAGTAATATGTTCCACTTTTCCAGATACTGGTATCGTAAAAGTGTTTGTATTACAGTCTAAAATATAGTAAACTCTATCTTTTTTTTGGCTGCCGCGTATCTTGATAAAAACTTTGGTATTGAATTTATAGGGATCCCCAATGTATAAGTTATCACCGAGGAGTGGCGCTGCTACAATTTCTTTTGTGGGTTTTAACACTTAAGAGGAACATAGTACCTTGGAAGAAATTCAGTGTTGGAAAAACACGCAAAGTTCAAAAGAGGATAGAGAATACACTTCACTGTACACCCATTCGTCGTGTACAGTCAGTTTCAAAATGCATCGCAAAATCTCTCATTTCGCTTATAGATTTCGCTGAGTAAACATATATTACCAACGCGGCGACCGGCAGCGTCAGTGTCAGGTCAGTCCTATCTGCTACTCCACTAAATGGATATTTTATGCTTTGGGGAACCATGCAAAATCCCGATTTTTAATAAGCATTACGTACCTATTGCATTTTATAAATATCCAAAATTCTATAACTGGTTTTAGTATTTAATAAATGATTAAAAAAAATAATGTAAGTAAGAAGGATCTTCTTTATCACATAAAATATTAAACACATTGGTTAAAGCGATTTTTAAAAGGGTTGAATAGGTATTTAAAAAAATATAAATCATAATTAGGAATAATGTTTATTTTGAAAAGTATCAAACGCATAAGCGTACCTACATTTATAGGGTTTGAAGTTTAAAAAAAATAAAAGTGGCAAATCCTAAACAAACTAAACGAATATTTGAGCGTGTGTCTGTTCGTGTATCAGAGTCGGTTTCATAGGAGGGATGCAGGAGCATATAAGAAAAACTATAGTATACCGCATGCACAAAACTTTAATAAAAACTACTAATAAATAGAACATACAATTTATCAAAGATCAATAAAATATTGTTAAATTTTTACAAATAAAAATACTCAGTTTTGAGAACTTCAATCACTCAGTCCAATATTATAACAAATATATTATTATTGATAAGATTTTAATTAAAAGGATAAAAAGCAAAATAATAGGTAATTATATAGTATAATTTGTAAAATATATTTTTTTGGCAAGAAGCACTGTAATTTAGATCCACAATAAGATATAAGTAGATGTATCTTTTCAATATTACCGAAGGGAAGCGAACATTTTTTATTTAGACGAAACCTGAGTTAACGAAGGACACACCGTGATGATAATTAGAATGGGTTTTTAAGAACTTCTGGTAAAAAAGAATTGTAAAAAAAAGAGAACAATAATGGTTTCATATGGCTATCCCAAAACTGATCATCTCGATCAATTTTTTCAATATGTGGTTCACCTTGTGGAGACCAAACCAAGAAATAACACGAGTTCTTTTGAGTTAAGTGTAACTGCCCCTGAATTTGGTAAAAATACTGATGGTTTTGTTTCAAGGTGATCTCTCCTGTTTCAGTAAACTTTAAGTAGTTAATTTTTTTACTTTTGATGCCCTCTGTGACAGTCATTGTTTTTAGATTTTCGGGGCATTTCACTTCTACAATTGAATTATCAAAATCGATCAATCCATCGGGACTCGCTCCAAGAAAGCATTCATCATTTTTCCCAATAAATAGACCGCATTTCGTAATTTTAAGCCCGGTCAATTCTTCAAATTGGCTTATGGCTATTGATTCGTGTTGTTGTCCATATCTTGTTGCCGAATTTCCCTTGAATGTTCCATACAGCATATTTTTCACCGTATTTAAAGGGTTTGTTGATTGCTTCATTCTACATATTCTTCCAAAAGATGATGCCGTTATTCTATATACACGTTCTTGCTGCCATAAAGGATTATTGTTTGGTCCTACTGTAAGCCTTTCAATTTGCTTAATCTCGTCTGAAGGTTTTTGGAGAGAGTTAAAGTATTTTTCTCGACGGGATCTTCTTTCTTCTTCTGTAATGGGTTCTTTGGTATCTCCATAATCTTCATCTGGATTGGCAGTTCTTGTTATTGTCTTAGTCCTATATCCCTTTTTCTTTTTCATTGAATAGTGTTTAAGCCTACTAACTTCTTTTCTCTTCATTAACTGCTTGGTGTATTTCCCATAAGGCATTCCACTGAATTTTATTATTTCTTCAACATATTTTTCTTTGCAATTATAAGAAACAGCAGCTAATTTACATCTTGTTTGGTAGGAAGATTTAAAACAATAATTAATTCTCTTCCCACCTACATATTTGTTTACCAGACTATTAAACTGTTCGGCGCAATTATTATTTCTATTTAATAAAAAAGAAGAGGCATTTTCCAGAACTCTTTTTAAACAGTTGTCTACGTCAGTTTTTAATCCATAACTAATGATAAGTGGAACCAAATTTTCTTCATTTACATTTTTATCGCAAAAATATAATTCACAGTAGTCATGCATTCCAAATATATGGTTGAGAATATTTTTTACGTCTTTTTGGAATCTTATTATTTTTTCCGCTACTGTGATATCACTTTTTGTCCAGTGCTCAGCTGATTTCCTTATTGATGTTCTAAACCTAAGGACACTGCTTTCCAGTTTTTTCCTGAACTTAACGGGAACTATTTTTAAAGAAGATGCGCTCCTAGTAGATTTGCATATAACTCTCAGTTTATTACAAAAGTTCCGCAAAAGATGGTTGACACATTCCACTTTCTCTACAAGTTTCATACCATAGGGCTTTTCCAATAGAAGTTTCTTCGAAACACTACTATCACCATCTCCAACCAGCTTCAAATATTTCACCCCATGCATTTCTACACTTTTCTTGAAACCTTCTACGATGATTGCACTTTCCATAGAAGTGGATGTACCCGTCCAATTTTTAGCGCAAGCATGATCGGGAATGTTGTCTTTGTATTTAGTACAAAACATGCAAAATTTATTTTTTATACCAATATATAAGACCTTTTTTGTCATTTCTCCGATAATCACCGCTACACCTGATAACGCGTTATAATTGGTCTTATAGGATCTTTTGGACCAAGCACCATCTGCTATTACAGTAATAAACGGATACCCATCTTCATCAACATTTCCTTGTTCCCTGGCAATTTTAGACTCTTCCTCGCCCGCTGATTGTAATTGCGATAGTAATACATTTTCAATTATTGTTTCTAATTTACTTTGTGTGAGGTTATATTTTACCAATTGTATAGGGGGTATGTTTAGACAACCAATAATTTGTTCTAGCTGTGAGAATCCGCAGCCGCTTGAGGTAGCTCCTGCAATGAACAAATTATTATTAATTTTTTTAATGTACCCTCGGCAAAAGAGTAGCCGTGTGACATGCTACGGTTGCCAAAGATTATAAAAATGAATAAAATTTTGGGTTTACCAAGCACTGCTGCCAAGTTTACATCAACTTCATCTGCTTGCTGGGAATTTATCGCAATTGTTATATTGCACATATTGCATTTGACAATAAATTTTGAAGAAATACCATTTCTCACTTCATTGATTACTTGACAATTGGATAAGGAACAGGCAAAACTTGGCATATGCTGAATATTTTAAAGCTGTTCAAAAAAGTATGCAATGTCAATAATCCTTTTTCCTTCTAAGGTAAATTGTTTGTTTGGAATTTCCTTCTTTCTTTCTAAATTTGGTAAATTATCTTCATTTAAATTATTTATCTCAACCGGAACGTCGTCGACTACTTCCTCATCATTACCCTGCGGTTCTTGACGCAATCGCCAACGAGATTCTGCAGCCCTAAAAATATTTTGGGCTTCTTGAATATATTTTTCAGTAATTAACGATTAAATTATTATTAAAAAAGGTAGGTATTTTAATTTAATGACCATAAACTTTGACAGCAATAGATATTTCAAATGCAAGTAAAACTAATTTATGGTCAACAATATTAATTTACAAAAATGAAAAGAGTAAATCATTGAACAATAATTTATCAAAATATTTTCAATAATCCATTTCTGTATAAGGTACGACCATAATAGTACCTACATACATATTTCAATTACCTAGACGCCACAAAAATGATTTCTTAGCTGAAAAATCTTTTAAAGTCTAACCAAAAAAATATTTAACTTACCGTCGTTTTCTGCCTCTCAATAAAACAAAGTTGGTTTTTTTTTATCTGTTGCGTTTGTTGCCCATTTTTTTATAGTCAAAATTTTATTTCCTTTCTGCCTGAGAACTAAACTAAGACTGACTAAAATATTTTCAACGACAATTTTTATTAATACCTAATATTTCACAAGGGTTATCTTATCGGAAACTACAGAGTACCTGAGTTAATCCATTTCCGCCTTTATTGGGGATTATACTGACCATTGAGGTGGATCATTACGAAATTACACATGAGCCGTATTTATTGAGGGAATACCCAGTACCAAGGATGTTAGATGAGAATAGGATGGATTAATCCCATAAGAGCAATGCTAGCCATTTGGGTAACCAGTGACGTCACAGCAACGTTCTTTTGTCGACTTGGTGTTCCATCAGTTATATGTTTATCTTCTCTTTCTATTTGTATTAAACAAAGACAGATTTTGAACAGTATTGTAATAAGTGTAACTATTGATAATTGCAACAGCTGTTTCTAAGACGAATAGCCGTTACTTGTTGCACATTGAATAGTTTTTGTTTTATTTGAGCATGTTCTTCAACTAAATAAAACAAAAAATATATATATAGTGTTTATATTATTTTATGTAAAAACACCAGTTTTGTCCTGTAATAATTGCAGATTAATAAAAATGAGTATAAAATTCAATCAGCCATTTCAAAAACCTCATAAATCACACAATTAGAGTTTTTTTAGGAATCAATCAAAGCTATTTCATGCACCAACAAAGGACTTTGTTACTCTAAATTTAGTACATATTTGAGTTGCAAAAAATTAAAATATTGAATAACCTACACAGTTTTTAAATAATAATAATGAAAGAAACCTGAAAAACTGAACATGGCATATGCTGTTTTAGCAAGAAATAGAGTAAGTGGAACATAATTTAACATAGTAATCAATTTTTTTTATTGCTTATTGAAAATTACACTTAAAAATTAACTTATTAAAATTTCACATGTATTAATTTGTCATGTTATAATATCTCTAAGGTGCGTAAACATATTCTCCATCATTCTTATCCGGATTATCTTAAACATTTGCAGTTGGCCAACTAAAAATGCTGTTACATAATGGCTTATGCTTTTCCAGAATACTATCCCCTGAACTTGCTTTTAAATCGCCCAATTAATTATTATTTAAAGTAAAAGGAATGTCTTTTGACTTACATGATTCATACCCAGAATACCTACCTTAAAGAAATGATTTAAAAAAAAACATGTTGAAAAAATGTGACTTACCTAAGAGGTTTTGCTTATATAATAAATACTTTATTTTTTTGTTATTAAAATTAAAAAATAAATAAATAACATCACGAATTTCACAGTTTCATAATTCGCGCAAGGCGACGCGCGCATGGGTAACCAGTGACGTCATCAAACTCGGCTGACACTTTTCAGTTTTTAATCAATCCTATTCTCATCTAACATCCTTGACCCAGTACCACTAATAATAAATTGTATTTAGGGGCATATTTGTTTTCATTTTCTCAGAAATTATACCCAATAAGTGAACAGTAAAAGTTTTAAGGGAGATTCGTTTCTTTCGTGCTATAGAACGCTGATTATATTTTTTGTTCAAGTTTTGAAATTATTAAGTTTTATACATATACAAAAAAAAAGATTCTTACAAACTATATTAATTGATCTTTTCAATTACAGTCCAAAACCAAACTAATAATATGAGACAAACAACAGGGTCCTAATATTTATTTGTTTCACAAAAATAATGTTTGCTCATCCGAAACGTGCCTGCTTTGCCGGAGCGGCTGCGATTCTCGCTCAGACTGTACACTGGTTTCTAGTAGTGCAGAGGGAGCCATATCTCGGACGTAATATTACTAATTTTCAAAAAATTCCTACAACTGAACGATTGAAAATTAAAAGCTGAAATTCAAGTAATGTGTTCACTTTTTCATTATTGAGGGCTGTCTGCATGGATTTTAAAAACTATTGATTTTTAAAGATTTTCAAGGTCGTATCTTAAAAACGGTATAAGATTAATTGATGTACATGCAGCCAGTCCTAGAAAAATACCTGTATTTTGATATGCCTGAATATGAAGCCTTAATCTTCAACCGTTTGAAAGATATGATTTTTTGAAATTTAGACTGGGTAGTATGTTCCTCTTAAGAACGAAGAAAGTGGTGGTTAAACTTATTGATTGGCATACTAATCTACAATGACTTATTTCAATCGATAGATCACTATTTATGTTGATTGTAGCGGACAAAGCATGGTAAAATCAGCACACATATTATTTACAGAACCTACTTTAAATTCAATTTTATCACCCTTTTTTATTTTGGTGTGAGATAACTCATGAAATTTATAAACCTTGCCATTTATCAACACATCACCATCACTCGAGTAGTGCTTACAGCTTTCGATATAACCTTCAACTGGGAAAACAAACGCAGTTCCTCCATTTTCTAACACGTACAAAGGATTTTTTGTCTTTTTTACCCCTATCAATCGAATGAAACATGTACTGAAATATTCTTTTGGTGTGCAAATGTAAAAGGGTGTCTTAAATATTGGTTCAGGAGTATAAAGAATGTCTGCACATTCTGAGGTAGAGAGGTAATGTTGGTTGAAATGATTTAACGGCATGTTAACGACTAAACAATTTATAAAGTAATCAAAGTATTTATTCGATTATACCACCCTCTCGCAATTCTTCAATGATAGATATAATTTCATTGTGATGACCTGTATTGCCTGCTGCTTCAGAAGCCACAAGTAATCGTAACCAATCAACTATTTCATTAAAATCATCAAAATATTTGTAATCAATGGGCTTGTTATTGTAATCCATCATAGTCATCTTTCCCCCAAGTTTTGACATTTTTCTTGTTATCGCACCAGTAAATAGAGAGCGGGGTGCTGTACCAGCCCTTGGTCTACTTGCATTCGGTTTTAGTTCCGGTTTAATGATGAATGTATATTTATCTTTAATATCATTAGGAAATGTTTTGATGGGTAAATCAGGATTATGTTCTCGACGAATAGCATTTGTTCGTTTGATAATATCTACATAATTATCCACATCTCGTTTAGTATATACTACAGGGTTTTTTTTAAAAAGCAGCTCGTACAACCCCGGTGTACCCAAATAGGTTACATGCTTGACAACAATATCTTTGCCTTTAAAGTCTAGTTCAGAGTCACCAATATAAAACTTTTCTTCGTCGGGGTTATGAAAAACACCTAAAATATGATCATATACCCCTTCCGTATCTCGTATCATACCTTCGATAAACTCTCTAGGAAGAGGTGTTTCAAACTGTTCAAAATACTCTCTTAAAACGTTTGGGTCGGTGATTGTACGATAAAAATCTCGTATGCTGTCATCGATAAATTGGTCTTGTCTGGTTCTATCTGGAAGCTCCCCCGAATCATTTCGTGATTCATAAGTTGTTTCATCGGCTAAAAATTGTGTTGGCTCTAAGACGGTGCTATTAAACCTAGGTTCAGTATATGAATCCAAAAATGCCAGTTGGTTGTAACGATTTGTGGGTGATCCTTTCATGGTAATGTTACTTTTAGTTGGTGTGATTTCTGATTTTGGTAATATTTCTTGTTTAACAGGTTTCCCCAAAGTTGAAACAAATTCTTTAAGGGGTTGGTATGATTTTTCCAATTTACTTTGAGACTCATGCCTCTGCTGTTTGAGAAGTTTATATTTCTTTTTAATATCCTGACGCGATTTTATTAGCTGTTTCCCTAATCGTTCATTCATTGTAACTAATTGATTTCACATTTTTAAGGTCTTATATACACATCAAACCCTTTTCGATATTTTCCGGAGGATAATGTACTATCCTTATCAATAACTAAAAATCCGAACTTATCTTTCCAGCAAAAAGATCCCATATCTTTAAATTGTTGAAAATTCATGTCGATATTTGCGTGATCATCGAAAATATGTTTTAGATTAGTAACATCTTGGGAAAACACAATTAACAAATTAGCATTATCCCGAATGAGTTGTTTCGGAATCGCTGAATATGTCTGACATAAATAAAAACAATCGGTTTGTTTATGTCGACCGAAACAAAAATAATTTTTAATAACATTTTGATCACAAGACGCCACGTCATCAAATATAACTATGGAATTATGTTTAATATTATCAGGTGGTGGAAAATCTTCGCTTTTACTAAATTCTTGGTAACCGATTTCTCGTATGGGGTGTAGTAATAGGCGCAGGTATTGATACTTTGGTTGCTGTAACGATTTAGAATATAAATATACATTTTCATATTTCATGCCGTTAGGATGTTCCAACAAAGATAGCATTACATTGGTTTTACCACTTCCTGTTTGTGATACGGCGGCGGCGATGGTCGTCTCCACCACTGCCTTCCTCCTCAGATTTGTCGTCTGAAACAGTTGGTTGAGAACCTGGATCCTTTGATCTCGTCTGTTTCACACGAATTGATGCCTGAGTGTTTCTGGAGTTTGCTCTATCACTTTTGTCATCTTGTTCTTCTGGAGAAGTAGTAGATATGACAATTCTCTTCCTCTTGGTCCCCTCAGTTTTACGAGGGAACACAATTTTTATCTCATCAGAGGAGGTTGAAGTAGCGTAAAACCTCAACCCAGACTGTTCCCCGATCCATTCTAAAAGCTTGTCCATCTCATTCACATATTCCTCAGGGATTCTTGCAACATAAGAAGATCCGGTGGATTCTAAACTTGCTGAGGCGACTGCTGTTGATAGTTCCTGCACTTTAGGGTCCTCCTCTATCAACATCTTGTCTTCCTCTACTGAGCTTTCTCCGATTGACTCGAAGTCCAGGCTTGACTTATCATCAAGGGCATCGTCTTTCTCTTCAGGCTGGGAGTCTGAATCCTCAGGAATCGGAGCGGTCTCTGCTTCTATTTGTCCTATTTCTGGATCCTCCTCTTCTGGTTTGAACCATTCTAGGTTAGGGTTTCCAGATGGATTGGAGGAACAACCACCGCTGCTGCACAGTTGCGTCTCTACTTCCTTCCCTGCCTCCTTGTCTGCATCTTTAATGCATAGAGATTTCCCTGTGCTGTCCAGGTCCATAAGCATATTTTTTGTTTTGCTTGACCAATTCATTTTAGTTGTGTTCCCTCGTAAAACTGAGGGGACCAAGAGGAAGAGAATTGTCATATCTACTACTTCTCCAGAAGAACAAGATGACAAAAGTGATAGAGCAAACTCCAGAAACACTCAGGCATCAATTCGTGTGAAACAGACGAGATCAAAGGATCCAGGTTCTCAACCAACTGTTTCAGGCGACAAATCTGAGAAGGAAGGCAGTGGTGGAGACGACCATCGCCGCCGCCGTATCACAAACAATCTTGGTTCTTCGAGCGGGGATTTAACAAAGATATTTTCAGGTAAGACCAAACAATCTTGGTTCTTCGAGCGGGGAGATTTTGTCGCAAAAGGTTGAGCAATGTAGTCTGGCCCAATGAGAAAATGGTTTGGTGTCAGGGCTTCGAAATCCGCAGCATCAGTCGATATGTGAGTCAACGGACGGGAATTTAAAATATTTTCGCATTCCAAAAGAAAGGTTCGCAAAATACTTTCCGTGGGATATCTGGTTTTTAATATATCTCGGAGTATTGTTTTCACATTTCGTATAAGCCTTTCCCAACTACCGCCCATATTAGGTGCTAACGCGGGATTGAATTTAAACTTAACCTTTTTCAACGTACAAAAATTAACAATTTCAGTAAAATTTAACTTATTGAATTCATTTTTTAACTCTTTGTCCGCCCCTTTGAAGTTTGTTCCATTGTCGCAATAAATTTCCTCTGGAAATCCACGTCTACAGCCAAATTGTCGAAGAATGTTAATAAACTCACTAGTACTTAGGTCATGTGCAAGCTCCAGGTGTATGGCTCTAGTAGTCATACACGTGAATATCACACCATATCGTTTTTCATGGTTACGTCTGACTTTAATTTCAATTGGCCCAAAATAGTCTACTCCGGTTCTTATAAACGGTCGAATAGTGGGCTCTACTCTACACCTTGGTAACTGCCCCATTAACGGTGCTTTAGGTGTACTTTTTTTCAATTTACAAAATTGACAACGTACTCTTGTCTTTTTGACAATTTGTCGTATTCTAAAAATCCAAAATTTTTGGCGCAAGTTATTGATGACAGTTTCCTGTCCGAAATGCTGGCATTGTTCGTGATAGTGTTGAACAAGTAGTTGAACAATGACATGAGGTGTGTCTAGGATGATTGGTTTAATAGTGTTTTCAGCTAATGATGAGTTTTCTAATCTTCCTCCTAATCGAATGAGTCCGTTTTCCATTAAAATTGGTGATAAAGTGAAAAGTTTACTGGAAGGTGGAATTGGTTTTCCATTTTTCAAAAGTGATAATTCTTTACTGAAAAAGTCGTGCTGTATTTTTCTGAATAATAAAATTTCCGCTTCGTTGATTTCATCAACTTGAAGTTCTCCTGTAATCTTTCGTTTTGTCCTCAAGACGTTTATAAATCGTCTAGAATAAACTGTGGCTCTTACTAGTCGCCACCATTTGGAAAATCGTCGAGGATCTGGTAATGCTTGGCCTAAATCTACCTGGTCGATCATGATGAAGACTGGTTCGATGTGTCTGACCTCCAGATCGCTATCGATTGCTTCATTAACCGCTTCTTCTTGCGGCCATTCAGTAATCGGTAAAATTAGAAATTCTGGTCCATTTAACCACCTTGAATTTTCACACAATAAGAAGTCGCTTGTCCTTTTGGTAGCATGATCAGCTACGTTTAGTCTAGTTGGAACATATCTCCAATCTGAGATATTGGTAAGTTCCTGAATTTCACCTATTCTTTGAGAAACAAAGACTTTAAATCTTCTAGCTTCTGAACGTATCCAATGAAGAACAGTTTTGGAGTCACTCCAATAGATTAACCGTTCAACATTCAATTGTAGACAATTCTTAAGAGAATTGCCTATTCTAGCTGCCATTAGAGCTGCCTGAAGCTCTAGCCTGGGTACAGACAAAGGCTTCAGGGGAGCAACTCTAGTTTTCGCACAAACGAAACCAACTTGCATTTCATTATCTTTTTGTACTTTTAAATACGCAACTGCTGCGTAGCATTTCTCTGAAGCATCGCAAAATATGTGAAGTTCTATGTTGTTTCCATTTCGATCCAAGGTAAAATATTGTCTTGGTATGTGAAAACTATAGATTTGTTTTAAATCTTCAATCCATCTACACCATGTGTTGTAAAGCTTGAAAGGAATTTCCTCATCCCAGCCTATTTGTAGTCCCCAAATATCTTGTAAAAGTACTTTTCCTTGAATTAGGAGATTCGCTAAAAATCCCAAAGGATCAAATACTGACATTACAACTTTCAAAATCTCACGTTTTGTCGGTTTTCTCTTTAGAATTAAAATATCTTTATCTATTTTGTGAAATTTTGTATTAAATTCAAAACTGTCTGTCAATGGATTCCAAAACACACCTAGAATTTTTTCAGAAACGATAACATCATCCATTTTCAAAGCTTTGAGACTATCTCCAACAAGTTCTGGTTCAATTGCTTCAAGAATCGTCTTTGAATTTGATACCCAATTACGTATAGTGAATCCCCCTTGGTTATGAATGTATATTATGTCCTGAATTAATTTAATGGCTTCGGAAACACTATCCGCACCTCCTAAATAATCATCCATATAATGGAGCTCTACTATATCTTTTACTGCTGCTGGGTACTCTTCTTTAAACGCCAGAGCATTCTTATTCTTAGCTTCTTGCGCTAGGCATGGTCCGCATGAAGAGCCAAAAAATACTACGCCTATTTCATAGACGTCTGGTTGTCGATGACGGTCCATGCCCCTCCACAAAAGTCGTTGAGCATGACAGTCTTCAGGTCGAACAAGTATTTGTAAAAACATTTCCCGAATGTCAGCAGTGAATGCAAATTTTTTTATACGGAAGTTTACTAGGATATCAAATAGAGAATTGTACAAGTCTGGACCCGTTAGGAGGTGGTCATTTAGACTTACTCCGTGACTCTTGGCCGCAGCATCATACACAATACGTAGTTTTCCAGGTTTATTGGGGTTGACTGTCCCAAAATGTGGCAAATACCACGTTCGATCTGTGTGTACAGACGCTTCTTCATTAGTCAACTTTCGGATGTAACCTTTTCTCTCCTGGTCAATAAACTTTTCGCAGTTTGATTTAGCATACTCCGGGTCTTTATCCATTCTTCTCTCAGTACTATACAATCTTTTTAAAGCAGCATCCCTGTTGTTTGGCAGGACTACGTTAGTATTTTTCCATAGTAATCCCGTTTCAAATCTTTCGCCTTTTCTTTTCATTGTTTCCTGCAAAATTGCCTGTGCCCGAATGTCTTCAGGAGAATACGACCTACTTTTTGCATTTGTAACTTCGTCTATTTTCCAAGCTTCTTTTACCATGTCGTGTAGGAGGTCTAAGTCGTCCTTAGGAGAAGTGTTCATGTCTGTGTACGTGTAGTAAGTGTAATAATGATTTGTGTCATGTTCAGAGCGTGTACCTATATTACCGTGAATTATCCAACCTAATAGGGTTTTACTCACCGCTGGACCGTTCCAAGATCCAATGGTCCCTTTTTTGTTTACTAGGAGAGGCCAATTATCTTGTCCTATAATTATTTGTGGTTTAGCATTAGTCATAGATCGAACTTTATTATTTATATAAGAATATTTATTTCTTAATACGTCTACATTAACTGACTGAGTCGGCAATGCCAGACTCATAGTGCGTACATGTCGAAGTTGGAAACTTTGTCCTCCATCAACTCCCTGAATAGTGAGACTAACAACTTTCGAATCGGTATCCGTTTGAGTGATACCCTCATTTGTCCATTGAATTGAGAGAGGTTGGCTTGGACCAGAAAGTTGCAAATGCTCACTTAAATCTTTATCTATCAGAGTGATAGTAGATGCATCATCCAGCAGCGCAAAAGTTTCAACCTTGATGTCAGCATGTTTTAAAACTACAGGTACTATTTTAAGAAGAACATATTTATTATCGTTGATATGACAGTTCGTTTCAGAGGCTTCTGTATCGTTTTGTCTCACAGGAATGGGCTCTGTAGAATATTTATGTAAAAGATTGTGATGAGGTTTCATACAATTATTGATACCGCAATTTCGTTTCTTACGACATACTTGAACGTTATGATATGGGGTCAAACACGAGAAGCAGATTTTATTCGACGTCACAAATGACCATCTGTCGTCAGCGGACAGAGAGTTAAATTTAGGACAAGAGCTTAAATAGTGCGTACTAGGTTGACAGCAACAAACGTACTTTTTCATATTTACCTTATCATGTGTTGTCAGAGTAGTGCCAAATTTGACATTTTTTGGTCCAAATTTAAGGTTAGTTTTTTTGTCACTTTTGTCACTGTCAACCAGTTTTGGCGTTTGTATTTCACACAAAATATCTGATTTCTTACTAAGCCAGTTAGCAAACTCTAGGAGTTTGAACTGTGGTCTCATTTTATGAATATGTTCAGTCCATCCGATCTTATAGGAAATGGGAAGTTTACTTACCAGTTCCGATAAAAGCAACGGATTATGAAGATATTCTTCTTCCTCCAGTGACTGCACTGTAGCAACAAAATTTTTTATTTCATCTGCGAATTCCACCAACTGGTCAATCTGATCCACTTTAAGGTTAGTAAATTGTTTTAATTTGGAAATTAACAGTGAAATTATGTGTTCGGGTTTACCAAAGCGAGATTGCAAGAGTTCTATAACATTTTCTACATTCTGAGGCATGATTAATAATGACTGTGTGACTTTCTTAGCATTTCCTTTCAAACACTTTTGCAGTCTGGCTTGGTTCTCTTCATTGCTATAATTACAGAGTTTATCGGAGTTTCTATATTGGTGGATAAAATTTGGCCAATCTGTGGGATCACCTGAAAAAATAGGTAAATCTCGTGGCAAAGACTGTCTTACCAATAGTTGCGTCATTTGAGGAAGAGAGACTTCATCTATATGATCAGTAGTTGGCTTTAGCGGGATTGTTTTTAAATGAGAATTAGTTTCATTTTTGATATTAGTTTCATTATACCTTTCCCAAGGAATATCACCTCTCATCCAGTTCTCTACGTCCGGTTTTTCTGACTTGTCCGACGAAAAAGACCGAGATCTTGCCTCTGAGGCTTCTTCTAGCTCGGTTAGTTTTAAAGCTAGTTCTAGATCCAGAATCTCTTGTTTTTGTTCAAGCTGTTTCTTTTGAATAGCATGACGGAGCTCTGCCCGTCTGATCAGATTCATGGTTTTATTACTAGAGCCACTCCTGATTGAAGATCTAACATCAGTATAGTCAATATAATTCGAAGTCATGGTTTGTGGTACAGTATTGGTCATCGTCGTCAGTGGTAGGGCGGCCGTCGTTTCTGTCGTTGCCCCGGCCGCTTCGGATTTGGGAGTCATGATTGTCTGTGATACGGCGGCGGCGATGGTCGTCTCCACCACTGCCGTTTTATCCCTTATCCTTCTACTCCAGCGGAGTGGTACAGAATTTGTCTTGCCGCCTTCCATCTTTGATTGAATGTGGACTGTATTTTTCTATAGTGCTGTCCTGTAGGCTCGAAGACCAAGATTGTTTGGTCTTACCTGAAAATATCTTTGTTAAATCCGGCTCGAAGGACCAAGATTGTTTGGTCTTACCTGAAAATATCTTTGTTAAATCCCCGCTCGAAGAACAAAAACGGGAGACTTTTTAGAGTTTTTATTTTCTATCAAAATTATATGACAAAATTGACTGATTAACAAAAATCTTATATATGTCTTAATTTTTTGTTTCCATCACTACTTAAAAAAAAAGTAATAGGTTACTACTAGTTTAAAATAAAGAAAATACACAAGTAACTACTAAATACAGGAAATCTAATAACTAAATGTCTAACACTTCCGCTAGGTCCTACTATAAGTGTTCGTTTAGATGTACCTCCAAATAAAGCTCCGTGATTAATTTCATCATTTATAACGTCATAGTTTCTAACTGGTAAGGAAACTTGTTGTTTTACAAGCTTCATGTTGAAGACTGCTAGTATATAAAGAGAAACACATATATATAAGTGTTAGTATGAAGAAAAAAACAGTATCACTTGAACGTCGTAGGACTAAAGGTAGAGGACTTGTTAATACATTAATAAATAAGCTCCCCTTTGAACTACATGCTCCTGGAGGGTATCAGTATTTAGGTCCCGGAACGAAGCTAACAAAAAGATTAGCCCGAGGGGATAAACCAATAAATCCGTTAGACGAAGCAGCACTACAACACGATATAGCATATTCTCGAAGTAACGATCTAAGTGAACGACACGTGGCTGATAAAATTTTGGAGAACAGAGCGTGGGATCGTGTTAAATCAAAGGACGCTAAATTAGGCGAAAAAGTAGCTGCCTGGTTGACAACGACAGTTATGAAAGGAAAACGTAAACTTGGAATGGGTCTCCGACGAAAACGTAAGACTAAGAAGCGCATTATTAAACCTCCTAAAATTGGGGGATTTTTACCATTTTTAATTCCTTTGATTGGAGCTTTAGCTGCCTCCGGTGGCGGTGCTGCCGGTATTGCCAAAGCCGTGAACGACGCTAAAGCTAATAGAGATCAATTAGCCGAGCAACAACGACATAATCTTGAAATGGAGCAAGCTGCTAAAAGTGGTAAAGGATTATATTTAAGACCTTATAAAGGATATGGAATGAGGCAGAGAAAACAAAAAATATGTAAAAAGGGGCAGGGTTTTTATTTAAAACCGTATTCAAGAAACTCCCGATAAAATTACCTCGCCACATAATGACAGACATTGAACTTGAAAAATATATAACGTTATTGCAAATTCCATATTTTCGGGGTATATTCATGCGTAATTCCTTACCTACAAAAATTAACAAATATGAGTCGGGTATTATCAACTTAGATACACAGCAAGGTGTTGGAACACATTGGACAGCATATACAAAAAACAGTGAGGATGTTACATATTTTGATAGTTATGGTAATTTACCACCACCATTAGAAGTCGTAAATTATTTTACAAATAATGGAAAAGTAGATATCCACTTCAATTACGACACTGTACAAAGATTAGGTTACCAATGTGGACAGTATTGTCTTTTTATATAGTCAGTATAACTGAGTAGGCAACTCATTACATAACCATCTGTCTAAGATGTCGTATACTTTTACGTTAAGTGGGGAGTCATCAATTCTAAGTGGCGCCTTTAACCCCCCCATTTACTTAGATGAAAATTCCGAGTATGAGATAGGATTAGCTAATTTTGATACATTTAATAGTATACCAAACGTAACTCAAACAAATAATGTATTAGTGTGGGGCCAGAACAGCCAATACAAATATATAATACCTATAGGCTCCTATGAAGTAGATGATATTACAAAATTGATTGAAAAAGAAATGTTTAATAAAGCTGGTACAACGGTCAACATTGTGTCAGATAACAGAACCTCATCTGTATCAATTAAAAGCACAGAAACTATAAATTTCAAGGTAAATAATTCAATAGGAAGTCTTTTGGGCTTTTCACGAGTTTTTCTTGAACCGAATAAAGTACATACCTCAACCAAAAAGATAAATATTTTAACAGTTAATACTATATGTGTTGACTGCAACATTGCTGTCGGATCATTTTTGAATGGAGAACCAGTACACATCATACATCAGTTTTTCCCGCAAGTTCCCAGTGGGTATAAAATAGTGGAGCAACCTTTAACAATACTGTATTACCCTGTAAGCATCAAAACCATCAACAACATTACTGTCAGGGTTCTCGATCAAAGTGGTGAATTAGTTGATTTCCAAAAAGAAACAATTACTGTTCGCCTACATCTTCGAAAAAGTACATAAAATGGTTTGGCAGTTTCATCGGATACGACCATATAAAAGCACATGTCTTCACAAAACTATCAGTAGAGTAAAAACCACAGCATTGCTAACGTCTGCAAATCATAACTTTTTAAAGTCTTTGGGTTTCAAAGTGTTGGTATAATGGAAGTTTTACATGTTATGGGTGAACCTTTCAGCGACACCACCATTGAAAATTATGAATTTCATACTTACCAACCATACTCTTCTGCTAATCTTAATTATAACGATGAAATAAGAATTCCAATTCAAGATCTTGAAGCTCATACTCTCCCTAGTAATTCAGTTCTGTACATAGAAGGAAAATTGTTGACTGATAAAAATACTGTTCCAACAAAACTCAATTTTATCAATAACGCTATTGCGTTTTTATTTAGAGAAATTAGATATGAGTTGAATGGTGTAATTATTGACGCTGTCAGAAATGTAGGTTTAGCTAGCACATTAAAAAATTATCTATCAATAAACGAAAATGAAAGTAAGCTTATGAATAATGGAGGGTGGTATCCAAACAACGGAAAAATTCTAACGGATTCCAAGGGTAATTTTAATATATGTATTCCTTTAAAACTACTTATGGGTTTTTTTGAGGATTTTAAGAAAATTATAATTAATATGAGACAAGAGTTGATTATAATTCGAGACAAAGACGACATTGATGTTGTAGTTGCTTCTGACGAGTCTGAGAAACCAAAAATTGAGCTATTGAAAGTTTATTGGAATGTACCTCACATAACTCCAAGCATTAAAGAACAGCTGAGGCTAAATAAAATTATTCGCAGCAATATTGATCTACCAATTAAATTTCGGAGTTGGGAATTGATTGAATATCCCGCTCTTACTGATGCTACTAGACACGCATGGCCTGTCAAGACTACAACTAAAGTAGAAACACCCCGACATATTGTGGTGGCATTCCAAAAAGCTAGAAAAGGCAAACTTTTAAAAGATATGAGCAAATTTGATCACTGTAACTTGACTAATTTGCGTGTATTTTTAAATTCTGAACGATATCCCTATCATGATTTAAATCTAGATTTTGATAGTAATCGTTTTGCCACTTTGTATGAGATGTTTGCCAATTTTCAAGAAAGTTATTACCACATCCAAACTAATCAACCTATATTTAATCCGGAATAGTTTAAAAACAATGCGCCAATAGTTCATATTGACTGTTCTCGTCAAAAAGAGGTTTTACAGAGTGGTTCTATTGTTCTTCGAATAGAATTTGAAACCAGTAAAAATGTGGGTAATGATGTATCAGCATACTGTTTGATTATACATGAAAAAGAATTTTATTACAATCCCTTAACAAAAATTGTTAGACAAGTTTAATGCGCATGCGTTTATATTGTGTTAAAAGTCAACTACCACTTGTAGTTTATTTCAGTCCACAATGAGTTTTCGTCATAGACTCGAGCAGTATATTATTAACTTGACTAAACTCAAAGCCGATATTGAGTGGTATAAAAAGAAAAAGCATCTAGTTGAGCAATTTCAAAATTTACAAATATGAGTTTAGTGATTGATGTTCAAGGCTTTAGGATCGAGAACAATAAATTTATAGTGAAGGAATTTGCCGCATATAATGGAAATCAAGTTTGTCATTATGTGTTTAAGCCACCATTCCCTTTACGAATGCTGTCCTCCGATTTGCATAGACAGGCTGTTTGGCTTATGAAAAAGCATCACTCTATAGACTGGAATAGTGGTTTCACGCCAATACATATGTTTGGTAGTATAGTAGCTGAATTAACAAAGGATGTGGACATGGTTTACGTTAAAGGAAAAGAGAAAGCTGACTATATAAAAAAATATTCAAATGCCCCAGTTTACGAATTTGAAGAACACCCCCAGTTAATTCCTCTGAACCAAAATGTTTTTACCACAGTAATATTAATTGTATTTGCGCATTATCGAATGTATTTTTTTTATATGAAAACTTTATAATGAAATACTAAATAAAAAGAAAATAATATATCGTCTGTCAATTAACTTTTAGACCTATTGCGCAAGCGTTTTCTTGTATATAAATGTAATTACAGAGTTGGTTTTTCATTAGTTTCATAATGCAGTGTATCAAGTGTGGTAAGCACTTTGCTAGAGCTTACAATCTTCGGCGACATCAGTTAGGTGGTTGTGAAGGTGATGTTCCATTTGTTCTTCCGAAAAAAAGACTTAGACCTATGAATATGGAAGTGTTGGAGACGGGTGTTACCAAGTTACATCATGCTTTCAAAACTAGAATAGCTTCCTATCGGTTCTCCATTCCAGATAAAAAGACAGATTATACTGTTTTTCTCAATGAGGTGAAACCTAAAGTTTTAAATAAAATACGCGAATACTTGCATCAACATTATTCGTTAAAAATAAATTTCGAGATATTCAGCATATACATAATACCAGAGAAGGAGATTTCAGATATAAAGTCCATGAATACTGCCAACAAAGTTGTGACTACATCAACCGATTTGAATCATCTATATGATGAATTTAAAGATGAAATTATGAACCAAGCTTCAGAGTTTCAAGAAAAAGATAGTGGGTGGGCGTTACAAGAGATAATGTTCTTAGATGTAAACATAAACCGATTTTCTGCAATTTCCGCTTCTTCTTACATTAGGTTGCCAATGACGATAATTAGAAAACAGGCAGTTTTGAATATTCGGAATAATGATAATGCATGTTTTGCTTGGTCTGTGAATGCCGCACTATTTCAACCAGAAGGAGATCCAGCGAAACCAGAATCTTACCCCCATTTTGATACCTTGCTAGATTTTACAGGAGTAGAGTTTCCAGTTACCCTGAAAGACATTACAAAATTCGAGAAATTGAATAATATATCTGTAAATGTTTATGGTTTGGAATCTGAATTTAAAGATGGTAAAAGAATATATGAAGTTGTTGGACCCCTACATTTTACTTCAGAGCGGAAACCAACTCATGTTAACCTTTTATTGATAGCTGATAGAGATGGAAACAATCATTATACTCTTATCAGGGATTTATCTAAATTATTGAGGAGTCAAAAAACACGACATAATGAAAGACATTACTTTTGTGATGGCGGTCTACAGAGTTTTTCAAAAGAAGTCACATTACAACATCATCAAGAAAATGATTGTACTCACGTATACACTAAACTACCAACTTCTGAAATTAAAATAAACAAGTGTGGAGAGTGGTTGCCAGAAAATACATTGAAATTTATCAACTTTGAAAAACAACTACAAGTGCCTTTTGTTATATACGCGGACTTTGAAAGTTTATTGAAGCCGATAGATCACACAGAACCCCAAGATGGTAAATCCTTCACAGTTAAAGTGTGTGAACATGAGCCTTACTCGTTTGCTTTTTATGTAAAGTGTACATATGATGATAGTTTATCCAAATTTGAAATTTATGAAGGTGTCGATGCAGCCCAAGTCTTCATACAAAAATTGGATTCAACAGTTCATGATTTATACAATAACCATCTTAAACATATTATACCAATGCTAACACTAACACAAGAAGAGCAACAAAGATATGACTCGGCTACCATATGTCACATTTGTGAGAAGCCATTTGATGTGTTTGATAAAAAGGTTAGGGATCATTGTCATGTTACCGGAAAATTTACTAATGCGGCCCATAACTCTTGCAATCTAAATTATAAACTTCCAAAATACATTACCGTGTTGATGCATAATTTAAAAAACTATGATTGTCATTTATTTGTGAAAGAATTAACCACCAAAGGAGAACACATCAACGTTTTACCCCAAACAAAGGAGAAGTATATATGCTTCTCAAAATCTATTTTAGTGGAAAAGTTTAGTGATCCCAAGATACGAGATGTGTATATGACTTTGAAATTTGTTGACTCTTTTAGTTTCCTAGCTAGTTCCTTAGAAAAACTGGCTTCTACATTAAATCCTGAACAGTGTAATGAGGTACAAAAGTTTTTCCCACAACATTTTAATTTAATGAGACAAAAAGGTGTGTTTCCATATTCGTATGTGTCATCATTTGATAAACTACGTGAGCGGCAACTACCTTCTAAGGACCAGTTTTTTGATACCTTGAAAGGCGTTGATATTTCGGATGAGGAATATGCACGAGCTCAGCTAGTATGGGATACTTTCAACTGCACGACTATTAGCGATTATGCAAAGTTATATTTAAAAACAGATGTGCTGCTTCTTGCCGACGTCTTTGAGAATTTTCGCAAAGTTTGTCTTAAAGAATATAAATTGGATCCAGCTCACTACCTTACCGCCCCTTCCCTGAGTTGGGATGCGATGTTGAGAAGTACTAAGATTGAACTTGAACTTTTAACCGATGTGGATATGCTACATTTTTTTAAAAAAGGAATTCGAGGCGGTGTAGCTCAATGCAGCAAAAGGAAAGCTGTAGCAAACAATAGATACATGGAAACGTTTGATGTAAACAAACCAGAAAGCTACATAATGTTTTTAGATGCCACAAACCTCTATGGTGCTGCAATGAAGGAATATCTACCATATGGCAATTTTAGGTGGTTAACTGAATCTGAAATTGAATTATTCAAAGTCGATACTATTGAAGATGATTCACCCAAAGGGTATGTTTTGGAAGTTGACTTGGAGTATCCCACCTATCTGCATGATGCGCATAACGACCTTCCTTTCTGCCCGGAAAGTATCATCCCTCCAAAATCCAAATATTCGAAGCTAATACCAAACTTGTACGATAAAACCAAATATATCATACACTATCGTAGCCTTAAACAGTGTTTACGAAATGGTTTAAAATTAAAAAAGATTCACAGAGTTATCGAGTTTTCGCAGTTTGCATGGTTAAAGACATATATTGAACTTAACACCAATCTACGCAACAACGCCAAAAATGCATTTGAAAAAGATTTGTTTAAACTGTTAATTAATGCCATCTTTGGAAAAACAATGGAGAACGTGGAAAAAAGAAAACGTATAATTCTGTCAAGTCATTGGGAAAACACCAGAGGATCTATAGGAGCAAAAACTTTGATTGCGAAACCGGAATTCAAATCTTGTTCTGTGTTTAGTGATAATTTGGTGGCTATTCAGCTAAATAAAATTAAAGTAGTGTATGATAAACCGTTGTATGTAGGATTTTCCGTTTTGGATATTTCAAAGACTATAATATACGATTTTTATTATGATTATGTTAAACAAAAGTATGGTGATTCTGTTCAGTTGTGTTATACGGATACTGATTCTTTAGTGTTGGAAGTACGTACTGAAAACTTTTACAAAGACATGAAGGAAAATATTGAATATTTCGATACGTCCAATTATCAGAAAAATAATATTTATGACATTCCTAAAACAATATCTGTTATCGGTAAAATGAAAGATGAATTTGCTGGTGTAGTTGTTGAGTCTTTTTATGGAACTGGTGCTAAAGCCTATTGCGTTAAGTTATCAGAACGATTCAACAAGTCTGATATTTTAAAAAAGGCTAAAGGTATTTCTAAACATATAATTCAAACACAACTCCATCTTAATGACTATAAACAAATCGTTGAAACTGGTGGGGTTGTATATGGAAAAATGTATGTTTTCATTTCCAATATGCATACCATTCACACAGAATTGAAGAATAAGGTGGCTATTTCTTCAAAGGATGATAAGAGGTATGTAATACCACATGACACAAATACTCTAGCATGGGGTCATTTTCTAATAAATCCATCTTCCAATTCTGGCACATTAGATGATCTTATATAAGGATTAGAAGAAGAAGAAGCGGTGGAGAATTTTTTCAGTGATGTAAATATAGAAGAATATTTAGATTCCACATATTTTGATTCTTTGTATGATTTAGATATTTAATAAAAAAATAAATGCTATTTATATACTTTTATTTCAACAAACGAAGGATAACTTTATAAAATATTGAAACAGTTACAATTGTAGAACATGTAGCTATATAATATAATATATAAGTATGCGTATTTGTGTGCGTGCTTGAGATAACCTGGTGAGCTCCATACAACTGCAACCATGTCGAATCTTGGTAGTTTCCATTATTTTTGAAAAGACGCACTTTATATGTTGTACTCTCACATCAGAATTTTCTTTCAATAAAGATAAATTATTAGGTATTAAATGAAGAACTGTTTAAATTGGTTGAAATAATAACTTGTTTAATCATTTTATCTATACAGTTACATTCCTTTTATTATTTTGCATTCAGGAATAAAAATAATTCACAATTATTTTTACAATTTGTAATCCACATATACCGGGATATTTGAAATATCTATATCTTTAATAACTAAAAATAAAACACAATATTTTACTGATTTTTTTATTTCATGATATTATTTTTCATCTTCTTCATCCTCATTCTTGAAGCGATGTTCCTCAGGAAGTAAGTAATTGTATTCATAGATCCACCTTTCCAAATCTAAGTGTTTTAATAACTGCATTAAACATACAATGCAAATTAATCCTTTCACAAAATTTTTGCAAGCGTTAGCTCCTTTTCGATACATCTTCGCCTGCTGCATACAATATTCCTCTGTGTATATTCTACCCCTACCATATATCTGCTCTCGATCAAACATTTGTTGATGTTTGTTAAACGCATATACTAAACTTTGCACTGCTTCTTTCAATTCTTCCATTTTAATACAAACACATAATCGACTTGCCCCGTATAATATACTTGTTCCCTCCTCTTACATAAATATCTTAGAGGTTAGATGGGTACACTCTTATTATATATGAAAGTAGGTCAACCGGTGCTACTCATCTGCGTTCCCATGTATTTAATTAAGTAATTATCCTGCTACGTGCGTGGAACTGCCCCCAAGCCCCCCCATTATATATCTATAGGATAGGATTTAAAATTATGTATATCGTATATGGGGGGGCTCATTAAAATTAATTGAAACGTTTAACGGAAATATGACATGAAAGAAAAATCTAACGTGATAATTGTAATAATTGATACATAAAATAGCCGATAAGATTTAAAATTATGTATATTTTGTCAGAAGAAATAGGATGTTGTAGCAATTAAGGAATTAGTATTACCTGCATGTATAAAATGAGAGCTCATTAAAATTAATTGAAACGTTGAAATGAAAGGAAATTCGAAACGAAAAAAAAGCAAGCTGCTATTTTTATAATAATTGATACTTAGAAGATTCGATTAGATTTAAAGCTATGTATGTCTTCCCTGTATAGCCTGTTAAATTTGAATTGTATCCGCGAATTGAAACAGCAAATCGTAAAAAATAGCGATGTACAAGAGGATGACACTGGTGAATTGGTAGGAGAGGAGTTGATTGATACAACAATATATAACCCATGCTATTATCCAACACAGCCTGACATAGGATTGTAATAAAAAAGAAATATAAATCATATAAAAGATTAAACATGTTATTATTTATTTAGTATTAGTCGATATGCTTACTCCAACGTTTATAATATTGCAAGCTATTATTGGCAACTACCTTTTAATACAACATCCGTATAATATTAGAGAAGTGTTTGTATGTTTTGATAGTAATGGTACAAAAAATGATAGTTGGCCTGAAAAATGGATCCGAATGGAATCTTATACACCAAACAATTCGGTAACCCTAAAGGCTGAAATACCCACCAATAGTACAACATATAAAGTGCGTCTTTTCAAAAATAATGGAAACTACCAAGATTCGACATGGTTGCAGTTGTATGGAGCTCACCAGGTTATCTCAAGCACGCACACAAATACGCATACTTATATATTATATTATATAGCTACATGTTCTACAATTGTAACTGTTTCAATATTTTATAAAGTTATCCTTCGTTTGTTGAAATAAAAGTATATAAATAGCATTTATTTTTTTATTAAATATCTAAATCATACAAAGAATCAAAATATGTGGAATCTAAATATTCTTCTATATTTACATCACTGAAAAAATTCTCCACCGCTTCTTCTTCTTCTAATCCTTATATAAGATCATCTAATGTGCCAGAATTGGAAGATGGATTTATTAGAAAATGACCCCATGCTAGAGTATTTGTGTCATGTGGTATTACATACCTCTTATCATCCTTTGAAGAAATAGCCACCTTATTCTTCAATTCTGTGTGAATGGTATGCATATTGGAAATGAAAACATACATTTTTCCATATACAACCCCACCAGTTTCAACGATTTGTTTATAGTCATTAAGATGGAGTTGTGTTTGAATTATATGTTTAGAAATACCTTTAGCCTTTTTTAAAATATCAGACTTGTTGAATCGTTCTGATAACTTAACGCAATAGGCTTTAGCACCAGTTCCATAAAAAGACTCAACAACTACACCAGCAAATTCATCTTTCATTTTACCGATAACAGATATTGTTTTAGGAATGTCATAAATATTATTTTTCTGATAATTGGACGTATCGAAATATTCAATATTTTCCTTCATGTCTTTGTAAAAGTTTTCAGTACGTACTTCCAACACTAAAGAATCAGTATCCGTATAACACAACTGAACAGAATCACCATACTTTTGTTTAACATAATCATAATAAAAATCGTATATTATAGTCTTTGAAATATCCAAAACGGAAAATCCTACATACAACGGTTTATCATACACTACTTTAATTTTATTTAGCTGAATAGCCACCAAATTATCACTAAACACAGAACAAGATTTGAATTCCGGTTTCGCAATCAAAGTTTTTGCTCCTATAGATCCTCTGGTGTTTTCCCAATGACTTGACAGAATTATACGTTTTCTTTTTTCCACGTTCTCCATTGTTTTTCCAAAGATGGCATTAATTAACAGTTTAAACAAATCTTTTTCAAATGCATTTTTGGCGTTGTTGCGTAGATTGGTGTTAAGTTCAATATATGTCTTTAACCATGCAAACTGCGAAAACTCGATAACTCTGTGAATCTTTTTTAATTTTAAACCATTTCGTAAACACTGTTTAAGGCTACGATAGTGTATGATATATTTGGTTTTATCGTACAAGTTTGGTATTAGCTTCGAATATTTGGATTTTGGAGGGATGATACTTTCCGGGCAGAAAGGAAGGTCGTTATGCGCATCATGCAGATAGGTGGGATACTCCAAGTCAACTTCCAAAACATACCCTTTGGGTGAATCATCTTCAATAGTATCGACTTTGAATAATTCAATTTCAGATTCAGTTAACCACCTAAAATTGCCATATGGTAGATATTCCTTCATTGCAGCACCATAGAGGTTTGTGGCATCTAAAAACATTATGTAGCTTTCTGGTTTGTTTACATCAAACGTTTCCATGTATCTATTGTTTGCTACAGCTTTCCTTTTGCTGCATTGAGCTACACCGCCTCGAATTCCTTTTTTAAAAAAATGTAGCATATCCACATCGGTTAAAAGTTCAAGTTCAATCTTAGTACTTCTCAACATCGCATCCCAACTCAGGGAAGGGGCGGTAAGGTAGTGAGCTGGATCCAATTTATATTCTTTAAGACAAACTTTGCGAAAATTCTCAAAGACGTCGGCAAGAAGCAGCACATCTGTTTTTAAATATAACTTTGCATAATCGCTAATAGTCGTGCAGTTGAAAGTATCCCATACTAGCTGAGCTCGTGCATATTCCTCATCCGAAATATCAACGCCTTTCAAGGTATCAAAAAACTGGTCCTTAGAAGGTAGTTGCCGCTCACGTAGTTTATCAAATGATGACACATACGAATATGGAAACACACCTTTTTGTCTCATTAAATTAAAATGTTGTGGGAAAAACTTTTGTACCTCATTACACTGTTCAGGATTTAATGTAGAAGCCAGTTTTTCTAAGGAACTAGCTAGGAAACTAAAAGAGTCAACAAATTTCAAAGTCATATACACATCTCGTATCTTGGGATCACTAAACTTTTCCACTAAAATAGATTTTGAGAAGCATATATACTTCTCCTTTGTTTGGGGTAAAACGTTGATGTGTTCTCCTTTGGTGGTTAATTCTTTCACAAATAAATGACAATCATAGTTTTTTAAATTATGCATCAACACGGTAATGTATTTTGGAAGTTTATAATTTAGATTGCAAGAGTTATGGGCCGCATTAGTAAATTTTCCGGTAACATGACAATGATCCCTAACCTTTTTATCAAACACATCAAATGGCTTCTCACAAATGTGACATATGGTAGCCGAGTCATATCTTTGTTGCTCTTCTTGTGTTAGTGTTAGCATTGGTATAATATGTTTAAGATGGTTATTGTATAAATCATGAACTGTTGAATCCAATTTTTGTATGAAGACTTGGGCTGCATCGACACCTTCATAAATTTCAAATTTGGATAAACTATCATCATATGTACACTTTACATAAAAAGCAAACGAGTAAGGCTCATGTTCACACACTTTAACTGTGAAGGATTTACCATCTTGGGGTTCTGTGTGATCTATCGGCTTCAATAAACTTTCAAAGTCCGCGTATATAACAAAAGGCACTTGTAGTTGTTTTTCAAAGTTGATAAATTTCAATGTATTTTCTGGCAACCACTCTCCACACTTGTTTATTTTAATTTCAGAAGTTGGTAGTTTAGTGTATACGTGAGTACAATCATTTTCTTGATGATGTTGTAATGTGACTTCTTTTGAAAAACTCTGTAGACCGCCATCACAAAAGTAATGTCTTTCATTATGTCGTGTTTTTTGACTCCTCAATAATTTAGATAAATCCCTGATAAGAGTATAATGATTGTTTCCATCTCTATCAGCTATCAATAAAAGGTTAACATGAGTTGGTTTCCGCTCTGAAGTAAAATGTAGGGGTCCAACAACTTCATATATTCTTTTACCATCTTTAAATTCAGATTCCAAACCATAAACATTTACAGATATATTATTCAATTTCTCGAATTTTGTAATGTCTTTCAGGGTAACTGGAAACTCTACTCCTGTAAAATCTAGCAAGGTATCAAAATGGGGGTAAGATTCTGGTTTCGCTGGATCTCCTTCTGGTTGAAATAGTGCGGCATTCACAGACCAAGCAAAACATGCATTATCATTATTCCGAATATTCAAAACTGCCTGTTTTCTAATTATCGTCATTGGCAACCTAATGTAAGAAGAAGCGGAAATTGCAGAAAATCGGTTTATGTTTACATCTAAGAACATTATCTCTTGTAACGCCCACCCACTATCTTTTTCTTGAAACTCTGAAGCTTGGTTCATAATTTCATCTTTAAATTCATCATATAGATGATTCAAATCGGTTGATGTAGTCACAACTTTGTTGGCAGTATTCATGGACTTTATATCTGAAATCTCCTTCTCTGGTATTATGTATATGCTGAATATCTCGAAATTTATTTTTAACGAATAATGTTGATGCAAGTATTCGCGTATTTTATTTAAAACTTTAGGTTTCACCTCATTGAGAAAAACAGTATAATCTGTCTTTTTATCTGGAATGGAGAACCGATAGGAAGCTATTCTAGTTTTGAAAGCATGATGTAACTTGGTAACACCCGTCTCCAACACTTCCATATTCATAGGTCTAAGTCTTTTTTTCGGAAGAACAAATGGAACATCACCTTCACAACCACCTAACTGATGTCGCCGAAGATTGTAAGCTCTAGCAAAGTGCTTACCACACTTGATACACTGCATTATGAAACTAATGAAAAACCAACTCTGTAATTACATTTATATACAAGAAAACGCTTGCGCAATAGGTCTAAAAGTTAATTGACAGACGATATATTATTTTCTTTTTATTTAGTATTTCATTATAAAGTTTTCATATAAAAAAAATACATTCGATAATGCGCAAATACAATTAATATTACTGTGGTAAAAACATTTTGGTTCAGAGGAATTAACTGGGGGTGTTCTTCAAATTCGTAAACTGGGGCATTTGAATATTTTTTTATATAGTCAGCTTTCTCTTTTCCTTTAACGTAAACCATGTCCACATCCTTTGTTAATTCAGCTACTATACTACCAAACATATGTATTGGCGTGAAACCACTATTCCAGTCTATAGAGTGATGCTTTTTCATAAGCCAAACAGCCTGTCTATGCAAATCGGAGGACAGCATTCGTAAAGGGAATGGTGGCTTAAACACATAATGACAAACTTGATTTCCATTATATGCGGCAAATTCCTTCACTATAAATTTATTGTTCTCGATCCTAAAGCCTTGAACATCAATCACTAAACTCATATTTGTAAATTTTGAAATTGCTCAACTAGATGCTTTTTCTTTTTATACCACTCAATATCGGCTTTGAGTTTAGTCAAGTTAATAATATACTGCTCGAGTCTATGACGAAAACTCATTGTGGACTGAAATAAACTACAAGTGGTAGTTGACTTTTAACACAATATAAACGCATGCGCATTAAACTTGTCTAACAATTTTTGTTAAGGGATTGTAATAAAATTCTTTTTCATGTATAATCAAACAGTATGCTGATACATCATTACCCACATTTTTACTGGTTTCAAATTCTATTCGAAGAACAATAGAACCACTCTGTAAAACCTCTTTTTGACGAGAACAGTCAATATGAACTATTGGCGCATTGTTTTTAAACTATTCCGGATTAAATATAGGTTGATTAGTTTGGATGTGGTAATAACTTTCTTGAAAATTGGCAAACATCTCATACAAAGTGGCAAAACGATTACTATCAAAATCTAGATTTAAATCATGATAGGGATATCGTTCAGAATTTAAAAATACACGCAAATTAGTCAAGTTACAGTGATCAAATTTGCTCATATCTTTTAAAAGTTTGCCTTTTCTAGCTTTTTGGAATGCCACCACAATATGTCGGGGTGTTTCTACTTTAGTTGTAGTCTTGACAGGCCATGCGTGTCTAGTAGCATCAGTAAGAGCGGGATATTCAATCAATTCCCAACTCCGAAATTTAATTGGTAGATCAATATTGCTGCGAATAATTTTATTTAGCCTCAGCTGTTCTTTAATGCTTGGAGTTATGTGAGGTACATTCCAATAAACTTTCAATAGCTCAATTTTTGGTTTCTCAGACTCGTCAGAAGCAACTACAACATCAATGTCGTCTTTGTCTCGAATTATAATCAACTCTTGTCTCATATTAATTATAATTTTCTTAAAATCCTCAAAAAAACCCATAAGTAGTTTTAAAGGAATACATATATTAAAATTACCCTTGGAATCCGTTAGAATTTTTCCGTTGTTTGGATACCACCCTCCATTATTCATAAGCTTACTTTCATTTTCGTTTATTGATAGATAATTTTTTAATGTGCTAGCTAAACCTACATTTCTGACAGCGTCAATAATTACACCATTCAACTCATATCTAATTTCTCTAAATAAAAACGCAATAGCGTTATTGATAAAATTGAGTTTTGTTGGAACAGTATTTTTATCAGTCAACAATTTTCCTTCTATGTACAGAACTGAATTACTAGGGAGAGTATGAGCTTCAAGATCTTGAATTGGAATTCTTATTTCATCGTTATAATTAAGATTAGCAGAAGAGTATGGTTGGTAAGTATGAAATTCATAATTTTCAATGGTGGTGTCGCTGAAAGGTTCACCCATAACATGTAAAACTTCCATTATACCAACACTTTGAAACCCAAAGACTTTAAAAAGTTATGATTTGCAGACGTTAGCAATGCTGTGGTTTTTACTCTACTGATAGTTTTGTGAAGACATGTGCTTTTATATGGTCGTATCCGATGAAACTGCCAAACCATTTTATGTACTTTTTCGAAGATGTAGGCGAACAGTAATTGTTTCTTTTTGGAAATCAACTAATTCACCACTTTGATCGAGAACCCTGACAGTAATGTTGTTGATGGTTTTGATGCTTACAGGGTAATACAGTATTGTTAAAGGTTGCTCCACTATTTTATACCCACTGGGAACTTGCGGGAAAAACTGATGTATGATGTGTACTGGTTCTCCATTCAAAAATGATCCGACAGCAATGTTGCAGTCAACACATATAGTATTAACTGTTAAAATATTTATCTTTTTGGTTGAGGTATGTACTTTATTCGGTTCAAGAAAAACTCGTGAAAAGCCCAAAAGACTTCCTATTGAATTATTTACCTTGAAATTTATAGTTTCTGTGCTTTTAATTGATACAGATGAGGTTCTGTTATCTGACACAATGTTGACCGTTGTACCAGCTTTATTAAACATTTCTTTTTCAATCAATTTTGTAATATCATCTACTTCATAGGAGCCTATAGGTATTATATATTTGTATTGGCTGTTCTGGCCCCACACTAATACATTATTTGTTTGAGTTACGTTTGGTATACTATTAAATGTATCAAAATTAGCTAATCCTATCTCATACTCGGAATTTTCATCTAAGTAAATGGGGGGGTTAAAGGCGCCACTTAGAATTGATGACTCCCCACTTAACGTAAAAGTATACGACATCTTAGACAGATGGTTATGTAATGAGTTGCCTACTCAGTTATACTGACTATATAAAAAGACAATACTGTCCACATTGGTAACCTAATCTTTGTACAGTGTCGTAATTGAAGTGGATATCTACTTTTCCATTATTTGTAAAATAATTTACGACTTCTAATGGTGGTGGTAAATTACCATAACTATCAAAATATGTAACATCCTCACTGTTTTTTGTATATGCTGTCCAATGTGTTCCAACACCTTGCTGTGTATCTAAGTTGATAATACCCGACTCATATTTGTTAATTTTTGTAGGTAAGGAATTACGCATGAATATACCCCGAAAATATGGAATTTGCAATAACGTTATATATTTTTCAAGTTCAATGTCTGTCATTATGTGGCGAGGTAATTTTATCGGGAGTTTCTTGAATACGGTTTTAAATAAAAACCCTGCCCCTTTTTACATATTTTTTGTTTTCTCTGCCTCATTCCATATCCTTTATAAGGTCTTAAATATAATCCTTTACCACTTTTAGCAGCTTGCTCCATTTCAAGATTATGTCGTTGTTGCTCGGCTAATTGATCTCTATTAGCTTTAGCGTCGTTCACGGCTTTGGCAATACCGGCAGCACCGCCACCGGAGGCAGCTAAAGCTCCAATCAAAGGAATTAAAAATGGTAAAAATCCCCCAATTTTAGGAGGTTTAATAATGCGCTTCTTAGTCTTACGTTTTCGTCGGAGACCCATTCCAAGTTTACGTTTTCCTTTCATAACTGTCGTTGTCAACCAGGCAGCTACTTTTTCGCCTAATTTAGCGTCCTTTGATTTAACACGATCCCACGCTCTGTTCTCCAAAATTTTATCAGCCACGTGTCGTTCACTTAGATCGTTACTTCGAGAATATGCTATATCGTGTTGTAGTGCTGCTTCGTCTAACGGATTTATTGGTTTATCCCCTCGGGCTAATCTTTTTGTTAGCTTCGTTCCGGGACCTAAATACTGATACCCTCCAGGAGCATGTAGTTCAAAGGGGAGCTTATTTATTAATGTATTAACAAGTCCTCTACCTTTAGTCCTACGACGTTCAAGTGATACTGTTTTTTTCTTCATACTAACACTTATATATATGTGTTTCTCTTTATATACTAGCAGTCTTCAACATGAAGCTTGTAAAACAACAAGTTTCCTTACCAGTTAGAAACTATGACGTTATAAATGATGAAATTAATCACGGAGCTTTATTTGGAGGTACATCTAAACGAACACTTATAGTAGGACCTAGCGGAAGTGTTAGACATTTAGTTATTAGATTTCCTGTATTTAGTAGTTACTTGTGTATTTTCTTTATTTTAAACTAGTAGTAACCTATTACTTTTTTTTTAAGTAGTGATGGAAACAAAAAATTAAGACATATATAAGATTTTTGTTAATCAGTCAATTTTGTCATATAATTTTGATAGAAAATAAAAACTCTAAAAAGTCTCCCGTTTTTGTTCTTCGAGCGGGGATTTAACAAAGATATTTTCAGGTAAGACCAAACAATCTTGGTCCTTCGAGCCGGATTTAACAAAGATATTTTCAGGTAAGACCAAACAATCTTGGTCTTCGAGCCTACAGGACAGCACTATAGAAAAATACAGTCCACATTCAATCAAAGATGGAAGGCGGCAAGACAAATTCTGTACCACTCCGCTGGAGTAGAAGGATAAGGGATAAAACGGCAGTGGTGGAGACGACCATCGCCGCCGCCGTATCACAGACAATCATGACTCCCAAATCCGAAGCGGCCGGGGCAACGACAGAAACGACGGCCGCCCTACCACTGACGACGATGACCAATACTGTACCACAAACCATGACTTCGAATTATATTGACTATACTGATGTTAGATCTTCAATCAGGAGTGGCTCTAGTAATAAAACCATGAATCTGATCAGACGGGCAGAGCTCCGTCATGCTATTCAAAAGAAACAGCTTGAACAAAAACAAGAGATTCTGGATCTAGAACTAGCTTTAAAACTAACCGAGCTAGAAGAAGCCTCAGAGGCAAGATCTCGGTCTTTTTCGTCGGACAAGTCAGAAAAACCGGACGTAGAGAACTGGATGAGAGGTGATATTCCTTGGGAAAGGTATAATGAAACTAATATCAAAAATGAAACTAATTCTCATTTAAAAACAATCCCGCTAAAGCCAACTACTGATCATATAGATGAAGTCTCTCTTCCTCAAATGACGCAACTATTGGTAAGACAGTCTTTGCCACGAGATTTACCTATTTTTTCAGGTGATCCCACAGATTGGCCAAATTTTATCCACCAATATAGAAACTCCGATAAACTCTGTAATTATAGCAATGAAGAGAACCAAGCCAGACTGCAAAAGTGTTTGAAAGGAAATGCTAAGAAAGTCACACAGTCATTATTAATCATGCCTCAGAATGTAGAAAATGTTATAGAACTCTTGCAATCTCGCTTTGGTAAACCCGAACACATAATTTCACTGTTAATTTCCAAATTAAAACAATTTACTAACCTTAAAGTGGATCAGATTGACCAGTTGGTGGAATTCGCAGATGAAATAAAAAATTTTGTTGCTACAGTGCAGTCACTGGAGGAAGAAGAATATCTTCATAATCCGTTGCTTTTATCGGAACTGGTAAGTAAACTTCCCATTTCCTATAAGATCGGATGGACTGAACATATTCATAAAATGAGACCACAGTTCAAACTCCTAGAGTTTGCTAACTGGCTTAGTAAGAAATCAGATATTTTGTGTGAAATACAAACGCCAAAACTGGTTGACAGTGACAAAAGTGACAAAAAAACTAACCTTAAATTTGGACCAAAAAATGTCAAATTTGGCACTACTCTGACAACACATGATAAGGTAAATATGAAAAAGTACGTTTGTTGCTGTCAACCTAGTACGCACTATTTAAGCTCTTGTCCTAAATTTAACTCTCTGTCCGCTGACGACAGATGGTCATTTGTGACGTCGAATAAAATCTGCTTCTCGTGTTTGACCCCATATCATAACGTTCAAGTATGTCGTAAGAAACGAAATTGCGGTATCAATAATTGTATGAAACCTCATCACAATCTTTTACATAAATATTCTACAGAGCCCATTCCTGTGAGACAAAACGATACAGAAGCCTCTGAAACGAACTGTCATATCAACGATAATAAATATGTTCTTCTTAAAATAGTACCTGTAGTTTTAAAACATGCTGACATCAAGGTTGAAACTTTTGCGCTGCTGGATGATGCATCTACTATCACTCTGATAGATAAAGATTTAAGTGAGCATTTGCAACTTTCTGGTCCAAGCCAACCTCTCTCAATTCAATGGACAAATGAGGGTATCACTCAAACGGATACCGATTCGAAAGTTGTTAGTCTCACTATTCAGGGAGTTGATGGAGGACAAAGTTTCCAACTTCGACATGTACGCACTATGAGTCTGGCATTGCCGACTCAGTCAGTTAATGTAGACGTATTAAGAAATAAATATTCTTATATAAATAATAAAGTTCGATCTATGACTAATGCTAAACCACAAATAATTATAGGACAAGATAATTGGCCTCTCCTAGTAAACAAAAAAGGGACCATTGGATCTTGGAACGGTCCAGCGGTGAGTAAAACCCTATTAGGTTGGATAATTCACGGTAATATAGGTACACGCTCTGAACATGACACAAATCATTATTACACTTACTACACGTACACAGACATGAACACTTCTCCTAAGGACGACTTAGACCTCCTACACGACATGGTAAAAGAAGCTTGGAAAATAGACGAAGTTACAAATGCAAAAAGTAGGTCGTATTCTCCTGAAGACATTCGGGCACAGGCAATTTTGCAGGAAACAATGAAAAGAAAAGGCGAAAGATTTGAAACGGGATTACTATGGAAAAATACTAACGTAGTCCTGCCAAACAACAGGGATGCTGCTTTAAAAAGATTGTATAGTACTGAGAGAAGAATGGATAAAGACCCGGAGTATGCTAAATCAAACTGCGAAAAGTTTATTGACCAGGAGAGAAAAGGTTACATCCGAAAGTTGACTAATGAAGAAGCGTCTGTACACACAGATCGAACGTGGTATTTGCCACATTTTGGGACAGTCAACCCCAATAAACCTGGAAAACTACGTATTGTGTATGATGCTGCGGCCAAGAGTCACGGAGTAAGTCTAAATGACCACCTCCTAACGGGTCCAGACTTGTACAATTCTCTATTTGATATCCTAGTAAACTTCCGTATAAAAAAATTTGCATTCACTGCTGACATTCGGGAAATGTTTTTACAAATACTTGTTCGACCTGAAGACTGTCATGCTCAACGACTTTTGTGGAGGGGCATGGACCGTCATCGACAACCAGACGTCTATGAAATAGGCGTAGTATTTTTTGGCTCTTCATGCGGACCATGCCTAGCGCAAGAAGCTAAGAATAAGAATGCTCTGGCGTTTAAAGAAGAGTACCCAGCAGCAGTAAAAGATATAGTAGAGCTCCATTATATGGATGATTATTTAGGAGGTGCGGATAGTGTTTCCGAAGCCATTAAATTAATTCAGGACATAATATACATTCATAACCAAGGGGGATTCACTATACGTAATTGGGTATCAAATTCAAAGACGATTCTTGAAGCAATTGAACCAGAACTTGTTGGAGATAGTCTCAAAGCTTTGAAAATGGATGATGTTATCGTTTCTGAAAAAATTCTAGGTGTGTTTTGGAATCCATTGACAGACAGTTTTGAATTTAATACAAAATTTCACAAAATAGATAAAGATATTTTAATTCTAAAGAGAAAACCGACAAAACGTGAGATTTTGAAAGTTGTAATGTCAGTATTTGATCCTTTGGGATTTTTAGCGAATCTCCTAATTCAAGGAAAAGTACTTTTACAAGATATTTGGGGACTACAAATAGGCTGGGATGAGGAAATTCCTTTCAAGCTTTACAACACATGGTGTAGATGGATTGAAGATTTAAAACAAATCTATAGTTTTCACATACCAAGACAATATTTTACCTTGGATCGAAATGGAAACAACATAGAACTTCACATATTTTGCGATGCTTCAGAGAAATGCTACGCAGCAGTTGCGTATTTAAAAGTACAAAAAGATAATGAAATGCAAGTTGGTTTCGTTTGTGCGAAAACTAGAGTTGCTCCCCTGAAGCCTTTGTCTGTACCCAGGCTAGAGCTTCAGGCAGCTCTAATGGCAGCTAGAATAGGCAATTCTCTTAAGAATTGTCTACAATTGAATGTTGAACGGTTAATCTATTGGAGTGACTCCAAAACTGTTCTTCATTGGATACGTTCAGAAGCTAGAAGATTTAAAGTCTTTGTTTCTCAAAGAATAGGTGAAATTCAGGAACTTACCAATATCTCAGATTGGAGATATGTTCCAACTAGACTAAACGTAGCTGATCATGCTACCAAAAGGACAAGCGACTTCTTATTGTGTGAAAATTCAAGGTGGTTAAATGGACCAGAATTTCTAATTTTACCGATTACTGAATGGCCGCAAGAAGAAGCGGTTAATGAAGCAATCGATAGCGATCTGGAGGTCAGACACATCGAACCAGTCTTCATCATGATCGACCAGGTAGATTTAGGCCAAGCATTACCAGATCCTCGACGATTTTCCAAATGGTGGCGACTAGTAAGAGCCACAGTTTATTCTAGACGATTTATAAACGTCTTGAGGACAAAACGAAAGATTACAGGAGAACTTCAAGTTGATGAAATCAACGAAGCGGAAATTTTATTATTCAGAAAAATACAGCACGACTTTTTCAGTAAAGAATTATCACTTTTGAAAAATGGAAAACCAATTCCACCTTCCAGTAAACTTTTCACTTTATCACCAATTTTAATGGAAAACGGACTCATTCGATTAGGAGGAAGATTAGAAAACTCATCATTAGCTGAAAACACTATTAAACCAATCATCCTAGACACACCTCATGTCATTGTTCAACTACTTGTTCAACACTATCACGAACAATGCCAGCATTTCGGACAGGAAACTGTCATCAATAACTTGCGCCAAAAATTTTGGATTTTTAGAATACGACAAATTGTCAAAAAGACAAGAGTACGTTGTCAATTTTGTAAATTGAAAAAAAGTACACCTAAAGCACCGTTAATGGGGCAGTTACCAAGGTGTAGAGTAGAGCCCACTATTCGACCGTTTATAAGAACCGGAGTAGACTATTTTGGGCCAATTGAAATTAAAGTCAGACGTAACCATGAAAAACGATATGGTGTGATATTCACGTGTATGACTACTAGAGCCATACACCTGGAGCTTGCACATGACCTAAGTACTAGTGAGTTTATTAACATTCTTCGACAATTTGGCTGTAGACGTGGATTTCCAGAGGAAATTTATTGCGACAATGGAACAAACTTCAAAGGGGCGGACAAAGAGTTAAAAAATGAATTCAATAAGTTAAATTTTACTGAAATTGTTAATTTTTGTACGTTGAAAAAGGTTAAGTTTAAATTCAATCCCGCGTTAGCACCTAATATGGGCGGTAGTTGGGAAAGGCTTATACGAAATGTGAAAACAATACTCCGAGATATATTAAAAACCAGATATCCCACGGAAAGTATTTTGCGAACCTTTCTTTTGGAATGCGAAAATATTTTAAATTCCCGTCCGTTGACTCACATATCGACTGATGCTGCGGATTTCGAAGCCCTGACACCAAACCATTTTCTCATTGGGCCAGACTACATTGCTCAACCTTTTGCGACAAAATCTCCCCGCTCGAAGAACCAAGATTGTTTGGTCTTACCTGAAAATATCTTTGTTAAATCCCCGCTCGAAGAACCAAGATTGTTTGTGATACGGCGGCGGCGATGGTCGTCTCCACCACTGCCTTCCTTCTCAGATTTGTCGCCTGAAACAGTTGGTTGAGAACCTGGATCCTTTGATCTCGTCTGTTTCACACGAATTGATGCCTGAGTGTTTCTGGAGTTTGCTCTATCACTTTTGTCATCTTGTTCTTCTGGAGAAGTAGTAGATATGACAATTCTCTTCCTCTTGGTCCCCTCAGTTTTACGAGGGAACACAACTAAAATGAATTGGTCAAGCAAAACAAAAAATATGCTTATGGACCTGGACAGCACAGGGAAATCTCTATGCATTAAAGATGCAGACAAGGAGGCAGGGAAGGAAGTAGAGACGCAACTGTGCAGCAGCGGTGGTTGTTCCTCCAATCCATCTGGAAACCCTAACCTAGAATGGTTCAAACCAGAAGAGGAGGATCCAGAAATAGGACAAATAGAAGCAGAGACCGCTCCGATTCCTGAGGATTCAGACTCCCAGCCTGAAGAGAAAGACGATGCCCTTGATGATAAGTCAAGCCTGGACTTCGAGTCAATCGGAGAAAGCTCAGTAGAGGAAGACAAGATGTTGATAGAGGAGGACCCTAAAGTGCAGGAACTATCAACAGCAGTCGCCTCAGCAAGTTTAGAATCCACCGGATCTTCTTATGTTGCAAGAATCCCTGAGGAATATGTGAATGAGATGGACAAGCTTTTAGAATGGATCGGGGAACAGTCTGGGTTGAGGTTTTACGCTACTTCAACCTCCTCTGATGAGATAAAAATTGTGTTCCCTCGTAAAACTGAGGGGACCAAGAGGAAGAGAATTGTCATATCTACTACTTCTCCAGAAGAACAAGATGACAAAAGTGATAGAGCAAACTCCAGAAACACTCAGGCATCAATTCGTGTGAAACAGACGAGATCAAAGGATCCAGGTTCTCAACCAACTGTTTCAGACGACAAATCTGAGGAGGAAGGCAGTGGTGGAGACGACCATCGCCGCCGCCGTATCACAAACAGGAAGTGGTAAAACCAATGTAATGCTATCTTTGTTGGAACATCCTAACGGCATGAAATATGAAAATGTATATTTATATTCTAAATCGTTACAGCAACCAAAGTATCAATACCTGCGCCTATTACTACACCCCATACGAGAAATCGGTTACCAAGAATTTAGTAAAAGCGAAGATTTTCCACCACCTGATAATATTAAACATAATTCCATAGTTATATTTGATGACGTGGCGTCTTGTGATCAAAATGTTATTAAAAATTATTTTTGTTTCGGTCGACATAAACAAACCGATTGTTTTTATTTATGTCAGACATATTCAGCGATTCCGAAACAACTCATTCGGGATAATGCTAATTTGTTAATTGTGTTTTCCCAAGATGTTACTAATCTAAAACATATTTTCGATGATCACGCAAATATCGACATGAATTTTCAACAATTTAAAGATATGGGATCTTTTTGCTGGAAAGATAAGTTCGGATTTTTAGTTATTGATAAGGATAGTACATTATCCTCCGGAAAATATCGAAAAGGGTTTGATGTGTATATAAGACCTTAAAAATGTGAAATCAATTAGTTACAATGAATGAACGATTAGGGAAACAGCTAATAAAATCGCGTCAGGATATTAAAAAGAAATATAAACTTCTCAAACAGCAGAGGCATGAGTCTCAAAGTAAATTGGAAAAATCATACCAACCCCTTAAAGAATTTGTTTCAACTTTGGGGAAACCTGTTAAACAAGAAATATTACCAAAATCAGAAATCACACCAACTAAAAGTAACATTACCATGAAAGGATCACCCACAAATCGTTACAACCAACTGGCATTTTTGGATTCATATACTGAACCTAGGTTTAATAGCACCGTCTTAGAGCCAACACAATTTTTAGCCGATGAAACAACTTATGAATCACGAAATGATTCGGGGGAGCTTCCAGATAGAACCAGACAAGACCAATTTATCGATGACAGCATACGAGATTTTTATCGTACAATCACCGACCCAAACGTTTTAAGAGAGTATTTTGAACAGTTTGAAACACCTCTTCCTAGAGAGTTTATCGAAGGTATGATACGAGATACGGAAGGGGTATATGATCATATTTTAGGTGTTTTTCATAACCCCGACGAAGAAAAGTTTTATATTGGTGACTCTGAACTAGACTTTAAAGGCAAAGATATTGTTGTCAAGCATGTAACCTATTTGGGTACACCGGGGTTGTACGAGCTGCTTTTTAAAAAAAACCCTGTAGTATATACTAAACGAGATGTGGATAATTATGTAGATATTATCAAACGAACAAATGCTATTCGTCGAGAACATAATCCTGATTTACCCATCAAAACATTTCCTAATGATATTAAAGATAAATATACATTCATCATTAAACCGGAACTAAAACCGAATGCCAGTAGACCGAGGGCTGGTACAGCACCCCGCTCTCTATTTACTGGTGCGATAACAAGAAAAATGTCAAAACTTGGGGGAAAGATGACTATGATGGATTACAATAACAAGCCCATTGATTACAAATATTTTGATGATTTTAATGAAATAGGTTACGATTACTTGTGGCTTCTGAAGCAGCAGGCAATACAGGTCATCACAATGAAATTATATCTATCATTGAAGAATTGCGAGAGGGTGGTATAATCGAATAAATACTTTGATTACTTTATAAATTGTTTAGTCGTTAACATGCCGTTAAATCATTTCAACCAACATTACCTCTCTACCTCAGAATGTGCAGACATTCTTTATACTCCTGAACCAATATTTAAGACACCCTTTTACATTTGCACACCAAAAGAATATTTCAGTACATGTTTGATTCGATTGATAGGGGTAAAAAAGACAAAAAATCCTTTGTACGTGTTAGAAAATGGAGGAACTGCGTTTGTTTTCCCAGTTGAAGGTTATATCGAAAGCTGTAAGCACTACTCGAGTGATGGTGATGTGTTGATAAATGGCAAGGTTTATAAATTTCATGAGTTATCTCACACCAAAATAAAAAAGGGTGATAAAATTGAATTTAAAGTAGGTTCTGTAAATAATATGTGTGCTGATTTTACCATGCTTTGTCCGCTACAATCAACATAAATAGTGATCTATCGATTGAAATAAGTCATTGTAGATTAGTATGCCAATCAATAAGTTTAACCACCACTTTCTTCGTTCTTAAGTGTTAAAACCCACAAAAGAAATTGTAGCAGCGCCACTCCTCGGTGATAACTTATACATTGGGGATCCCTATAAATTCAATACCAAAGTTTTTATCAAGATACGCGGCAGCCAAAAAAAAGATATAGTTTACTATATTTTAGACTGTAATACAAACACTTTTACGATACCAGTATCTGGAAAAGTGGAACATATTACTAGCGATTCTGATGGCGTGTATATTCAATATAAAGAGAACTTTTATAAACAATCCAATATGATAGATAAAGTTCTAGAAAAAGGAGATACGTTAAAGTTTATTTTAAACCATAATTACAATCAATTTTACATTGAATTTGTAATTCAGTGTGCTTTAAAAAAATATGAGTAATGTAAAACGAGATGTGGTTAATGAATTGCATAGTCCAGCTCGTAAAAATTACAAGAGACGACATGTGATTGTCAAAGGAATTCGAGATCTTTTACAGGCTGACATAATAGTTTTAAATAATTATAAAAGCGTTAACAAAGATTTTGGATATATACTTGTAATAATCAATACTTTTAGTAAATTCGTTTGGGCAGAACCTATAAAGCGGAAAAATTCCAAAGACGTAGCGGAGGCAATGCTAAAAATACTATCGCAAATGGAAACACCTAAAAATTTACAAACCGATATGGGTAAAGAGTTTTATAACAAAGAGTTTAAACAGATTATGCAACAGTATGGAATAAACCATTATAGCACATTTTCAAACCTTAAGGCTAGCATCGTAGAAAGAGTTATTCGAACACTCAAGACATTGTTGTGGAAAGAATTCAGTATGCAAGGGTCTTATAAATGGTTAGAATTGCTTCCACAAATTGTTAAACGATACAATAATACCAGACATTCAACAACAGGTGCAATCCCCAGTGAGGTTAATGAGAAAAATGCTAAATATATTACAGCTTTCAATCATTTGAAAAAAGTCGACCCCCGCAAACCTAAATTTGAAAAAGGTGATTTTGTACGCATAAGTAAATATCGCGAGTCATTTTCGAAAGGTTATACACCCAACTGGTCAACTGAAATATTCAAAATTTCTAAAGTCAAGGTGACAAACCCCACTACATACCTTTTACAAGATGAACGAAATCAACCTATCAAAGGAGCTTTTTACACCGAAGAACTTTCAAAAGTTAAACATTCTGACGTTTATCTCGTTGAAAAAGTGCTGAGAAGGAAAGGAAATAAGGTTTTGGTGAAATGGCTAGGATTAGATAACTCACACAACTCGTGGATTAGCAAAAATAATGTATTGTAAACTAATTTTTGAATAAAACATATTAATTACTATATTTTTTTATTATAAACTTTACATCTGTGTATTACATCTAAAATAGGATTGATACATTTTGCGACTTGTTGAATGCGTTGCTTGAACCTTAACTCATCAAGATATCTAGCTTGCCAATCATTTTTTCTTGCTGCATAATATGCATATCTCCAAACATATAAAACATATATTTTGTTAATGTTTTCATTAAACCTGACTTTTTTCATCTTGCAATAATTCGGGATATTTATAAATTACTTCAAGACCTAGGTTGTATGTAATTGGGTTGATTATTTTTATTGGTTGGAGAACTTCTAGTGCTGTCTTCGGAACGTCTTGTGATGTAGTAACAGCTAGTTGTAGAATTTTCAAAGTTCCTAGAAACTGTTGGTTTTTTAATGTTTCCAGGTTGCTCTGTATTAGCGGCAATATCTTAAAAAGCTCGGATATACTTGCATATCCCAACCAAACACTAGCATGTCCAGTTAAAATTTTTAGCACTTTATTCTCCTCAAACTTTTGAAATTCAAGCCAAAAATAGCCTGCATCTATGGGGTCTAAGGTTTCAGCTGCAGTGAAAAAATTGTTAATTGAATCCTTGAAACATAATAGTTCATCCCATTCCTTTTCGTGAAAAACTATATAATTATTCCTATTCCCTGAAATGATTACACATGGAGTGCATTCTGCTGATAAACACACCGTAACAAACTTTGATTTTGATTGATTCAAGTAAAATCGATGTTCTCCCAAAAACACTTCCTTTGGAACAGTATTTGAAGACATTTGTCCAACAATAAACAAGACAAAACTGTACTCCATATGGTATCTTCATGACTTTTTATAGATATGTAAAAGTGGTGGGAGAAATTATGCTAGTATTGGAATGGATGAGGGAATCAATAAATAGTTATAGCAAAATGAATTTTACTCACACCATCAATATGTGTTTAGACGATTTGTCTGATTTATTATCACTGTATGACTACCGTTTGCAATCTTTTAAAAATTGGACTGGTAAAGTTTCCCCTATCGATTTAGCGTTAGCAGGGTTTTTTTATGTTGGTTATAGTGATATAACTCGCTGTTTTAATTGTCATGTGGAAATTCATGAGTGGCTATCCGAAGATTGCGTTCATGCAGAACATGTAAAGTTTAGCCCCGACTGCAAGTTTGCCAAGATGATGGAAACATCAATAAAAAAAGAAAACAGCAACACAGCAAAACCACCAAAACGGTGGAATGTTCTACAAATATTTAGTAAAACCCTACCAATAAATTTGTTTTTACTTGCTTATATTGTAATAAATGATTTTGTGGCGAGAAACTGATAAGTTCCGTCTAAATGCTTTCCTTCGCACATACCCTAGCTACTATTGTTTGCGCATGTCTTAAGTTCGATGGGTATATATAGTATGTTTACATCTGCAATACTTAGTAAACTCAAATTGTAGTGAATGTGACGAAGTGACATGGATATAGATAACGACAACGAATCATTCGATTTCGCCGATTTGCTAGACAACCAAGATAATGCTGACATTAATGACATTGAAGCAGATGATGAAGACAGTGAAGTTGATTCAGTTATCAGTTCCGGTAGTTCAGATCAAGAATACGATAATTCAACAGTTGACATGAAGTCATTCCATATTGAATCATTCAACAGTGTGAAATGGATGAATACACGTTTTGGAAAACCAATATGTATACTACAATACTATTATTCGACAAGTGAATATCGATTATGTACCTGTTGTTTTTTTGATTTAAATAATGGACATGGTGAAAGCATAGAATCACAACATGTTAGTGAACATTTTACCGGTAGTTCAGGAAATTTACCAGAATCATGTTTTAGATGTTCCATTTGTCAAAAAGAACTATTTTTATACTGTTTAGTAGATTATTGTTTTTTGTGTAACAACAAACATTTTAATATTGATGCACCATAAATTAATTTTAACATTATATTTCCAATTCCATTGTTTAGCCTAAAATTTATAAATCATAATATCCTATCTTTTATAACGTTTAACTGATGATTGTTTTTGTGTTACGACAACCATTTTCATATTACAACTTTAAGGTATTTGTATTGTTTAGCCTGAAATTAATTTTTTGAAATCACATATTCATGTTGCTTTTTCACATTCACTACAATTTGGGTTTATTCAATAAATAATTTAAAACTATAACATCTTTTATTTCCACTCCTATATTACATAAAAGTCAGTCCAGCCCTGTTACTGCAATGTGTCTACTAATTATACAGTTACGAACAAGTTATTTCGATTTTATTCGAGAGTTGTAGGCTGATAAAAAGACACGCTTGAAGAATCTTTCACATAATATATCTTAATTTCATGGATTTGTTACTGTTTAAAAAGAGCGAATTATAAATATCAATATTGTGAAAATATACTTATGGATGTACAGGGTAAATAAAACGCAATTAGTTATAATATGATAGTTTATTTTATCTCGTGAAATGAAAATACATAATTTATAGGTTTAAACAATTGATTGATTCTGCTAATTTTATATTACAACTTTTCCAAAATGTTGTAATAGTTAGTAATATCTTCTATAGTTTTCAATCTTCAATTTCAAATTTATTTTCTGTTCTCTCAAAAATATTTTATTGGATTCGAAGAACTTTGTCACGTTATCACTATGGTTCTTTATCATTGTTTTCACACTCAATTGACTTTCATCCTCTTCTACAGTTGTAAAATCACTATTCCAGTCTTCTGGTTGGAAGAGTTGATTTCTTTTCCAAAATTCCATCCATAGAAACATTGTCAAATTCGGAGTTTCGCAATGGCTGGTTTTTTATATCATACACTGGCCGATTTTGGATTTCTTCAGATTCATCACTTTCTCCTGATATTATTATCGTCGAATTTGGTGATGAACAATCATTATTTATTGTTTTAATATGATAATTTGTTTCAGAAGGTCCTCTCTTCTAATAACCATATAGGTATACTTTTTTCATTGTATTCGTCTTTTCAAATTCTGTTTGTTTACTTGTTTTTCTGTAATCACTCAATATATTTACTTTAATGCTACTTCTCATTTCACGAGATAAAATAAACTATACTTTCAAGTCGAATTTTAGCTCTTATATAATTATCTACAATAAGGTAATGTAAACAAGTTATTTACAAGATGGGTTCTATCACCCCCTGCATTACCATTTCAATTAATTTTAATGAGAACATGTTCTCGGTGTATACATTATTCTTCTCTATACGGATGTTGTATTAAAAGGTAGTTGCCAATAATAGCTTGCAATATTATAAATATTGGAGTAATCATATCGACTAATACTAAATAAATAATAACATGTTTAATCTGTTATATGATTTATATTTCTTTTTTATTACAATCCTATGTCAGGCTGTGTTGGATAATAGCAAGGGTTATATATTGTTGTATCAATCAACTCCTCTCCTACCAATTCACCAGTGTCATCCTCTTGTACATCGCTATTTTTTACGATTTGCTGTTTCAATTCGCGGATACAATTCAAATTTAACAGGCTATACAAATCACAGGGAATTACAAATTCATAGATGATATCATGTTTGAAATATCTGTATCCGATTCCAATGTTATTATTATTTGCGTCTTTGATACACCAATATACCACATTTGCAGCGATACTTGCTAATCTTGGAGCACTGTAGTATAAACAGTCTGAATTAAAAATAAGCTCTGGTGTAACACACCTACTAGCTTCCATTTCTTTATTCACACTTTTAATAATAATTTGATAATGCTGTGGATTCTTGACTACCTCACATATAATTAAATTTTCTGCTCTGCCACTACTATATACTAAACCTCTTCACATAATCGACTTGCCCCGTATAATATACTTGTTCCCTCCTCTTACATAAATATCTTAGAGGTTAGATGGGTACACTCTTATTATATATGAAAGTAGGTCAACCGGTACTACTCATCTGCGTTCCCATGTATTTAATTAAGTAATTATCCTGCTACGTGCGTGGAACTGCCCCCAAGCCCCCCCATTATATATCTACTGGGTACTCATTATTCAAAAACAATATTTACGATTTTTCATCATTTTAGAACTTTTTGTGAAGAACAAAATAAATGGCCTGAGTTTGGATCGGTAGTTACAGATTTTAGTTTTGCCAACATTCACGCAATTATAAAAGCATGCAATCGATTGACCCTACTAGATTATTTATCTGTAACATACAAAGTTGTATGTGGAGTCCTTGAAATACCGGATGAATTAGTTACAATTATTTATTTATGTTGCGCTCATTTGATAAAAACCTTTAGTAAAGATATTAATGAATGTTTTACTGAGGACGAAGCTAGAAGTTTTTATAAAGATATAATGGCTCGCGTTAATAACTTAAAATTTTTGATGAAATTGATGACTGGTTCAAGAGCATAACAATCCTTTTATTGAGTCTGGTATTTAATGAGACGGTTGATGAAAATCTGAAAAAGTTATTAAAGTTGAATGATAGTAAGGCTTTAGGAATTGATTTCAAAGAGTGTAATACTAGTAGTGATAAGGACGACTGTCAAATTAAAGATAAATCCGGTGGTTTACATAAAATTAGTGTTTTTTACGGCTACTTCAAAAGATTATTTGAGAGCTTGGATGCTGTACACCAATTTTATCCTATCGGATTAGTAATGCCCGATATTGCTTTTTCAAACTAATATTTTCTATAAAATTTGGGGTTATCTCTTTTTCAAAAATTGTTGTAGCAATTTCTTGTGGTAATATTTGGTATTTATTTTCGACGTTCAATGATGTAAAACGATGTCAAGAACAAAATTGGTTAACCACCTATTATTGTCGGGAGATGCAAAATCCATATAACTGATTGCATTGAAGCAATTTAGGTTTTTAAAAACGGCAACGACATAATCTCTACTCACGTCCTTGTGATAATCTATATTATTCACCAAACCGTTCGATAAAATGTCAAGATTTTCAATGGGTCTCCATTTGCGCATATTTTCGTCAATACTTTTATATCCAAGAAAACTAGGAAGATAGAAATAATAAAAAAAATCCTTCAATTTGGGTAACATCGTATTTTAAAAAAAATCTGGGTTTCTTCCAATTCTTTGGGTCATCTGTATCCCTTCAAAATTATAAATGACGAAATCACAGCATGCTCTATTAGTTATTTCTAATAATCCTTGTACTTGGTGGTAATAATTCGAATTTATTTGCAATTTTCCGTCTTCATCGATGTACGGCAATGTCTTCAATGTGTTAATCGCAATCACGTACACTAAACGGACATTTAATTTCAATTATTCCGTCCTCGTTAAGGAGTCCATCTGGAGACCCTGCTAAGAATGAGTAATTTTCATGAATTACTAAGCCGCTTACACTATATTTGTATGTTGTTTTGGCGAGAAACTCTTCCAAAGCTATCTTACCGCAGTCGATACTGTGTTTCATAGATTTATTCATAAATGGTTTGGTGTATAATAATCTTTCCACTAATTTTATTTTCAATGTAGAGTTTCTTGCCTTGCAAATTGCTCAGAAATTTGATGCAGTCAATCTTTTCCTCCTTTCTTCGAACCACAAAGAAGAACATCTCTGATCTCTAGTGTTTTCTTCTATTTCAAGTTTGCTCAAACTATAAACATCCAATTTTTCTAGAGCCTCCTCACATGTAATTCTAATATTAGTCCTGGAACAGCTTTCACAATAAAAAGATCCACTGTAAGATTTATTGTTTGCGTCGCATTTTTGATGAATCCATCCATTACATCTGTCACATGCCACCCAATCCACAGAATATGCTAGATCACCCAAACCACAATACAGACACTTGTAACATTTGCTATCGTTATTTTCCTGTTCTTTCGATGAACAAATATCGCAAACAAATGAAACACTGTAGGTTTTATCCGCAGACGATAGATCACAATTCGTATGAATCCAGCGGTTACATTTGTCAAAGGTAGTGTCTAGACGACCATACCCGCAGTAAATACATTTTTCCTCTGCGTTTGTTTCCAAATCTATACTCTCTATTTTTGCGGGGCACTCAGGTACATCATCAGAAGCTTTTTCTCAAGTATCTTGAACGTCGAATATTCTTTTTACCATTAAAACATTTTTCTTTATATGCCCGAAATAATTTTCAACGTATGTGTTACTAACGTGATACTGGTTGGTTCGTTTTCTCAAAATCATCCCTGTCCATATAGAACAAAATGGCATGTATTTCAATAACACAATATCAAAAAATTTCCTACTATAATATTTATTATTAATTTCGGTTGATGCACCAGAAAATTGGTGTACAGCATCCAAGCTCTCAAATAATCTTTTGAAGTAGCCGTAAAAAACACTAATTTTATGTAAACCACCGGATTTATCTTTAATTTGACAGTCGTCCTTATCACTACTAGTATTACACTCTTTGAAATCAATTCCTAAAGCCTTACTATCATTCAACTTTTATAACTTTTTCAGATTTTCATCAACCGTCTCATTAAATACCAGACTCAATAAAAGGATTGTTATGCTCTTGAACCAGTCATCAATTTCATCAAAAATTCTAAGTTATTAACGCGAGCCATTATATCTTTATAAAAACTTCTAGCTTCGTCCTCAGTAAAACATTCATTAATATCTTTACTAAAGGTTTCTATCAAATGAACGCAACATAAATAAATAATTGTAACTAATTCATCCGGTATTTCAAGGACTCCACATACAACTTTGTATGTTACAGTTAAATAATCTAGTAGGGTCAATCGATTGCATGCTTTTATAATTGCGTGAATGTTGGCAAAACTAAAATCTGTAACTACCGATCCAAACTCAGGCCATTTATTTTGTTCTTCACAAAAAGTTCTAAAATGATGAAAAATCGTAAATATTGTTTTTGAATAATGAGTACCCGAAACCATTTCAAAAATAGGAAATATACGGCCGGTACGGATGGGTAAAACAGCAGAGTACAAATATACACGTTTTGTACGTAACGTCAGTTTTCTAACTATACCACCCGTTGCGTCGAAAAATATTGTCGGTAAATTGTCATTAGACTCACTTTTATAAAGGACTTCAAATTGTTCTTTACTAAAAATTTTCACGTTGAATGGTATAGACACTTGTTTGATATATTCGTTATGATCTTACTGCATTTCAATTCAATCTAACAGGTCGTGTTTATGTCTGTCTCGCTGCGATTTAGATTCCGATTTAATTACACTGGAGGATCATCTGTGAGCTTCTTCTTTGCTCTGGATTCACTGAAGGATTCTGGACAACCGTCTTTTTCACTGGAGGAATGGTCAGGTTGGAGTCAACTTCTTAACTTGCACAGTTTATTGTTTCACCGGAGTTTTTAAAATGTTCGGATACCGTTTTAATTTCTTAACAGAAAATGTAGACGTTTACCGCACTGAAGGGATGTTTTCTATAGACAGTATCCTGTTCGCAGCGCCAGTTAGATTTTTTAAAGTAAAAATATACTTTTTAAAAATTTTATTAAAAACTTAGATGACAAAAGTATTTAGTACAAAGATAGAATGTAGACTGAATAAAAATCATACAATTATAAAACAATAGGAATATAAAAATGCTGAATATAATGAATTATGAGATTCGTGTTAACAGGATATTATAAACGTGTTAAAATGTTTTTACTGATTTTTATAAAAAAAATAATAGGAATTATCTAGTAAGTTTCTGTGAGAAATAGCTAGTAAGCAGTTTAATAGTTATATATCCATATGACTCGCGTTTTATTAACAAAATTTCCAAAATAAGCGAAAAAAAGCGCTATCCCAATAAAAACCGTTCCTGGAACGTGCACTTCACTGGATTCAATTTCTAGTTGACTACATATCGTTAGAATGGCATAAAATAAAATATTTTATTTAACATTTTACCAGAGGTGTGATCTACTATGAATAGACCTTAATGAAATTTAACAACAAAGTTTTGTAGTCTTAAACTTCAAAATATTATTGATTAACTAGTTGTCAAATTTTTTTCGTTGTGTCAGATAGGGACCAAAAATTATTTCATTACTAGTTAATCTTGACAAAAGTAGCTGGAACGCTACCGAAACGTCGAAATAAGAAAATAAAAAACATTATTGTGGTTTGATTCCCAAAAAATAAGAGAAAAAAGATTGAAAAATGTAATTTTTCATTAATTTAGCAAACGACTGTCAAGATGAAATATGCTTAGGCAGATTACTTTCGATGAGTAATAACGTGTTTTTGTGAAATAATTCCTTGCTCCAGAGGGGAAATCAGGGTCGTATTACGTAAAATAGGAAATTTAGAAAATATAATTTTTCATTAGTTCAGCACGTGACTGACAATATGAAATATGTTCTGGCAGCTTACTTTCGATGTATACTAACGTGTTTTAGTAAAATAATTCCTTGCTCAAGGTGATAGGAGAGTCGTATTACGCAAAATAGGAAATTTAAAAAATGTCATTTTTCATCAATTTCGCAAACGGCTGCCAATATGAAATGTGCTCAGGCAGCTTACTTTCGATGTATACTAACGTGTTTTAGTAAAATAATTCCTTGCTGAAGGTGATAGCAGGGTCGTATTACGCAAAATAGGAAGATAATGCAACTTTCCACACCCACCCAGGAGGTATTGCAGCTCAAGATATGTCCACGCAGATCTAGCAGATGTGCGTTACCTTTTTTTAGTGGGTGGTTTGCCAGGAGCCCTATCATCCCAAAATAAGCCACTGTTCTCCCAATACTATGTGAAGTACAATACAGTGTTTGGTCGTCAAACATATTTTGTTCCCTTACAAAGATCATGACCTTTGTTAAGTTAACTTTTACCCCACATTCGTTAACGTTTATTGGTAGTCGATCCTCAAGAAAGTGTGTTTCGAGCAGAAGCCACCCATCCTCACATTTGTTTTACCTCTCACGAAGGCGTTATGTATTTTTTCATTCAATTTTAGTGCAATAGGACGAATTCAGTCGTTCCTTTGTGAAAAGGCCTCCAACCTGCCCTTACAGCCTTCCCCTTACCTCACATATCAATAAAGCTGTTGCGAATTTTTGTTATTTATCCTAGCGGAACACACAGAAGCGTAGAAAGGCCTCTAAACTCCCCTTATAGCCTTACCCTAACCTCACATATCAATAGAGCCGTTGCGAATTTTTGTTATTTGTCCTAGCGGAACACACAGAAGCGTAGGAAGGCCTCCAACCTCCCCTTACAGCCTTACCCTAACCTCACATATCAATAAAGCCGTTGCGAATTTTTGTTATTTATTAAAGCGGAACACACAGCAGCGTAGAAAGGCCTCCAACCTCCCCTCACAGCCTTACCCTAACCTCATATTTTAATACAATATTTCAGATATTTTCACCAATTTTCTTTCTTACAATATTGTTTGATTGGTTCGGGACCATCAGTCAGAGGCACCTCGGCACCTCAGCCTTTAGGCTTTTTGTGCTCTTGATTGTGCCGATTATGTGAAGAGACCAGTAGCACTTATCAGGCTCAACAGTCTTTTCACTAGGTCCTTCCTGAGGTTCAATATTTCATTAGTCAGCGTCTCCGAGGGTCAAAACAGGAACATAGCAAACTCCTTATGTTCCTGTTTTGGCGCACGTGTCTCCAGTACAACTGTTGTTTTGTTTGAGTCCACCGAGATGTACAGCCACGTGCAGCAGTTTTTAATATCCCAAATACTGGTTCAGGACCAGTGAATACAGTTCCAGACCCTAGCTTTGCTAGGGCGTCTGCCTTTTCATTTCCTACAATACCCTTGTGCCCCGGAACCCACTTAAGAGTTACTCTATTATGGTTAGCCAGGGTTAATAGTTTTTGTAGGTAGTATATCGATAGCGTAGATTTCTGCCTGGAATACAGATGCAAAATTCCCCAACGATGTTCTTACGTTAATGGTGATTCCCATTAATTAATACTAGTAATGCCAGATATTGCTTTTTCAAACTAATATTTTCTATAAAATTTGGGGTTATCTTTTTTCAAAAATTGTTGTAGCAATTTCTTGTGGTAATATTTGGTATTTATTTTCGACGTTCAATGATGTAAAACGATGTCAAGAACAAAATTGGTTAACCACCTATTATTGTCGGGAGATGCAAAATCCATATAACTGATTGCATTGAAGCAATTTAGGTTTTTAAAAACGGCAACGACATAATCTCCAGTCACGTCCTTGTGATAATCTATATTATTCACCAAACCGTTCGATAAAATGTCAAGATTTTCAATGGGTCTCCATTTGCGCATATTTTCGTCAATACTTTTATATCCAAGAAAACTAGGAAGATAGAAATAATAAAAAAAATCCTTCAATTTGGGTAACATCGTATTTTAAAAAAAATCTGGGTTTCTTCCAATTCTTTGGGTCATCTGTATCCCTTCAAAATTATAAATGACGAAATCACAGCATGCTCTATTAGTTATTTCTAATAATCCTTGTACTTGGTGGTAATAATTCGAATTTATTTGCAATTTTCCGTCTTCATCGATGTACGGCAATGTCTTCAATGTGTTAATCGCAATCACGTACACTAAACGGACATTTAATTTCAATTATTCCGTCCTCGTTAAGGAGTCCATCTGGAGACCCTGCTAAGAATGAGTAATTTTCATGAATTACTAAGCCGCTTACACTATATTTGTATGTTGTTTTGGCGAGAAACTCTTCCAAAGCTATCTTACCGCAGTCGATACTGTGTTTCATAGATTTATTCATAAATGGTTTGGTGTATAATAATCTTTCCACTAATTTTATTTTCAATGTAGAGTTTCTTGCCTTGCAAATTGCTCAGAAATTTGATGCAGTCAATCTTTTCCTCCTTTCTTCGAACCACAAAGAAGAACATCTCTGATCTCTAGTGTTTTCTTCTATTTCAAGTTTGCTCAAACTATAAACATCCAATTTTTCTAGAGCCTCCTCACATGTAATTCTAATATTAGTCCTGGAACAGCTTTCACAATAAAAAGATCCACTGTAAGATTTATTGTTTGCGTCGCATTTTTGATGAATCCATCCATTACATCTGTCACATGCCACCCAATCCACAGAATATGCTAGATCACCCAAACCACAATACAGACACTTGTAACATTTGCTATCGTTATTTTCCTGTTCTTTCGATGAACAAATATCGCAAACAAATGAAACACTGTAGGTTTTATCCGCAGACGATAGATCACAATTCGTATGAATCCAGCGGTTACATTTGTCAAAGGTAGTGTCTAGACGACCATACCCGCAGTAAATACATTTTTCCTCTGCGTTTGTTTCCAAATCTATACTCTCTATTTTTGCGGGGCACTCAGGTACATCATCAGAAGCTTTTTCTCAAGTATCTTGAACGTCGAATATTCTTTTTACCATTAAAACATTTTTCTTTATATGCCCGAAATAATTTTCAACGTATGTGTTACTAACGTGATACTGGTTGGTTCGTTTTCTCAAAATCATCCCTGTCCATATAGAACAAAATGGCATGTATTTCAATAACACAATATCAAAAAATTTCCTACTATAATATTTATTATTAATTTCGGTTGATGCACCAGAAAATTGGTGTACAGCATCCAAGCTCTCAAATAATCTTTTGAAGTAGCCGTAAAAAACACTAATTTTATGTAAACCACCGGATTTATCTTTAATTTGACAGTCGTCCTTATCACTACTAGTATTACACTCTTTGAAATCAATTCCTAAAGCCTTACTATCATTCAACTTTTATAACTTTTTCAGATTTTCATCAACCGTCTCATTAAATACCAGACTCAATAAAAGGATTGTTATGCTCTTGAACCAGTCATCAATTTCATCAAAAATTCTAAGTTATTAACGCGAGCCATTATATCTTTATAAAAACTTCTAGCTTCGTCCTCAGTAAAACATTCATTAATATCTTTACTAAAGGTTTCTATCAAATGAACGCAACATAAATAAATAATTGTAACTAATTCATCCGGTATTTCAAGGACTCCACATACAACTTTGTATGTTACAGTTAAATAATCTAGTAGGGTCAATCGATTGCATGCTTTTATAATTGCGTGAATGTTGGCAAAACTAAAATCTGTAACTACCGATCCAAACTCAGGCCATTTATTTTGTTCTTCACAAAAAGTTCTAAAATGATGAAAAATCGTAAATATTGTTTTTGAATAATGAGTACCCGAAACCATTTCAAAAATAGGAAATATACGGCCGGTACGGATGGGTAAAACAGCAGAGTACAAATATACACGTTTTGTACGTAACGTCAGTTTTCTAACTATACCACCCGTTGCGTCGAAAAATATTGTCGGTAAATTGTCATTAGACTCACTTTTATAAAGGACTTCAAATTGTTCTTTACTAAAAATTTTCACGTTGAATGGTATAGACACTTGTTTGATATATTCGTTATGATCTTACTGCATTTCAATTCAATCTAACAGGTCGTGTTTATGTCTGTCTCGCTGCGATTTAGATTCCGATTTAATTTTTCTAACGGTACAATCAGATTTTGTTTCCTGTAAGTTACCACATTCTACAATATTGTTTTTAGCACTTAATATTGATTTTATTTTAAACTTTGATGGCTTCTTATGCAATATCTGATTTTTTACGAGAGTTCGCTCTACTCCCTTAACACTACCAGTAATTCTGTTCGGAAAGTTGACGGAATTCGTATGAACGCTGACACCATTGCCTCTTACGATAATAACAAATTTTTTATATTTGTAATTTTTGTTTTTGCACAAAGCAACAATTTTTATAGTTCTGTATTTCAGATATTTTGGATATTTTATTATTATCGTACAAACAGTGTTCACAAATCTACTTAGACGGTTACGAAAATAAAACGGATAATATTCTTTAACTAACCGATTGTCATGAATTATGTGATTTCTTATATCACTTTCTATTTGAAAAGTGCCTTCCAAAATAGTGCACTGTTTATATGAACTTTGTGTAGGTCATCAACGTTACAAGCATTTTGTGGCATGACTATTTCGGACAAGTTCAAAAAACATTTTGGAATATCAACACTTTCAGGAGTCACTTCATGTGTGATATTTTGACAAACAATGCTGAAAATTTGATGATCTGGCTTTAAAGTAAAAAGTTATTGATATGTACAATGACTATCAAACGATAAAATAATTTCTACAATTTTTTTCAACAATAAAAAATTTTTAACGTCTTCCATCGTAGGTAATTTGAAGAAAAATATTTGGTACCTATGTGAATATATAAAAACGCCAATAGAACTAAGATTATATTTCAATTTAAATAAATTATCTGATACAGCTCACCTTCCGTGTATAATTTAAACACTTGCACTTAACAGCGAAACTATTTGATTGACAAAAAATAATAAGCAATGTAGTAAGAAGGATAGAGAGATTTCCAAAAAAAGTTATAAAAAAACATTTTCATTCCACTGTTTAATGCTTTATCATGAGCTAGCGCACCGGCGATAGGACAGAGTGGTGTAATTTATTAGGATTCTCATATAATATAATTTTCAGTGTCTGTAGTACTGAAATTAATTTGGTACATTGCTATAATGATGGGGAAATTGTTAATGTATACATGTAGGTTTATTTTCATTTGTCTAGGTAAAATATTAAAGAATCCTCCCAGAGGTGAACCAAACAGTTTTATTTCCAAGTTTTCACCAATTTTCAGTCAAAAGTCTATCTTATATCAGTTATACGTCACCCTATTCTCCTTTTTCCCCGGAAACCAAACCCAAAGGTCATAAGGTGATTCTCATCAATAATCTAAACGCAATGTTAAGTAAAACTTCAAATAAAACGTTAAAAGAAAATCGCAACTATACAACTAACTAAATACATTGTAACACTGTTCTCTCCTTAAGAGACAGATCCCGGCTAGAGACTCTCTCAAGGGTGGATCGACTCCATGTTAATGCCACACTAGGTATGCCAGAGGGTTGACAGACTATAAGAACTTAGGGCGCCACTACCTTTTAGACATCGACGAGAAAATAATTTAAATTTAAGATAAAAGAAACTAAGGTGAAAAAGGTAGAAACACCTTGTAGAATTTACTTGAAATTAAAAATAAAAAAAGTTACAAACGATCCCTACAGCTCTTACAGCCGGGTATAGAAGAAATTAAAAAAAGAAGTTAAAAATATCAAATTTATTCTACCTCAGGAGGTAACACAAAGGAAAAGTGAAAAACCTGTACTCCTGGAAGGTACTTAGCTTATGTCCTGAAGTTGAAGTAGAGAGGTCCTGAAGTTGAAGTAAAGTTGTCGGTGTGGAAGTGTGTCTTGGAGTTGAAGTATAGCTGTCGGAGTGGAAGTATAGATGTCTTGGAGTTGAAGTATAACTGTCAGAGTGGAAGTACAGATGTATTGGAGTTGAAGTATAGCTGTCGGAGTGGAAGTACAGATGTCTTGTGATGTAACGGAATCTAGTAATATGCGGTATCCTTGAATGTAACTTGGCAGGCTAACCTGGCATGTAAACGGTATCCTGGCGGTAACGGTATTTTTGCAGCGGTAACCTGCCTTGTAACGGTATCTTTGCAGCGGTAACCTGCCTTGTAACGGTATCTTTGATGTAATGGTATCTTGTAATATACGGTATCCTGTTTTATAAACGGTATCCTGGCATGTGCTTACCACAGCAATTTAAGGAAAAAACTTAAATAAATTTAAGAGACGGTAGACGGTACGTCCTTTCAACTCAAAGGTCGGTAACGGAAAGGGATGAAAACCACCCCATAGAATCGAGCGTTGACATCATATGTCAATTGTCGTAACGGTCAACGATATTAAATTTAGATCACAGAACTATATTGGAAGTGGTTACTATGACGGCAAGCGGTAAAATCGAAATTATTTCGTCAAATCGAAACAGGTCGATAGACATGTTACACCCCCTCTCCTCCGGGAAAAAAATGATTCGAAGAATTATTTAAAAAAAAAAAAAAAGGTTAATAAGATGAAGGACGGGTGAAGTATCAAAGCAAAATCTATGTATAATAGGTAGGGAAGGTAATTGTCAAAGGTAGCGGTAAGGTAGTTTTGTCATCTTGCGATTATCGTGTCGTTATGTCATCGGATAAGGCAAAGCATACACTGAGAACGAAAGGTAACGATAGGGTGCGATAATTTCTCAGTGTATATAACGATAAGGTAAGGTACGGTAGGTAGTGTTTTGATAAAGCGCTGGGATCTCAGATACGCAAAGCGAAAAATTCCAGCAAATACCAAACAAATGTCTCCGTGGAGACACAAAAATAAACACGGGGAGTGATGTCAGCCTAAAATTGATTCAAAATATAATTCCGTCGGAATTTTAATTATTTCATTAATCAGCCTAATTTTTACCGATCAAAGAGTAAAGATTTGTCATAATGACGTCACCCAAGGTGAAATACTACTTAACCTAGCAAACATTTTTTGGCAGGGCGACAACACTAGTGTTCCACAAGGAACGGTTCTAAAATATCCGATAACGGTAGATATTTCACAAATATCACAATACGGCAACGCAAAAGGTATGTTAAGGAAGAGAAACAAAAAAAATATATAGATATTTACTTCGAATGGGTGACGGTGAAAGGGTATTGACGATATACGTGAACTCTGAAAGATCAACAAAGGTTGAAATAAGTGCGTTTGTGGCAGAAATAGTATGTGGCGACATAATGAAAACATAAAATTGATAGACTTTTATCACATAATTAAACTAAAATAGGTACTAATTACAAGACAGAAAGCATAAATAGAGGCCAGAAACAACAGCGCCCAATCGACAATCGGTGAGGTTGCCAGTTAGCGTCCACAGTAGCCATTGGTCATCGATCCGAAAGTCGATCCAGCTCTATATATTTCGTCTTTTGATATGCTTTCTTCTTAAATTGAACAAGGTAATAAAAATAAAATTACACCCATGATCCTGTGGCCAACCTGGTTAAACAATAAAAAACGACTAAAAACTAAGGAAGTATTGCCATTGAAGACAAGGGAAAGGGAAGAGATTGCTATGAAGAAATAGAGAGACTAAGCAGTCATTTTTTTCAAACCTATTATATTAGTATACCGAGCGCAATCCGCCACTCAGCAAAAGTAAACCCGGTTCAATTGGGGCCTAACGTCTTACAGTACGTCAATCGAGACTCTACGTTAAATTAAAAAAGCGAAAGTATCATTTTGTTGTTGACAAACGGTAATAAAACAGCAAAGAAACCAAAAAAATTTGAATGACGTAAAATCCATTTCGAGGTAGGAAAAGGAGTTAGTGAGCAATGAGGTTATTCTAAATTAATTTGCAATGTCAACGGTATTGTCTTGTTCATGGTCTAAGTCATCCGGAAGGTTTTCGTCAACGTCAATAAATTGGTTTTTCAAATCTGAAACATGCCAATTTCCAAGATCATTACCTGAAAGGTCTTTGAGATTATAAACAAGTTTAGAAATTACTTTATGTACGATACACGGAATAAATTTAGGGGCAAATTTTGCTGCAAAGTTATCATTTTTGGATGAAAGTACATAATTCTTTTTCCACAGGCGGTCACCGACATGATATTCTACATCTCTTTTTCGTAAATTATAATACTTTGTGTTTCTGTCATGGGCTTGCTTAAGTTTTTTGCGTACATCAATATAAAGTTTAGGAAGAGTCTGTAAGTCGTCAATCAGCTGTAATTTGTCTGCGTTATTGATTAAATTGTTAGCATTTTCGGAAATTAAACCATAAAAATCTCCACTTAACGGCACGTTTCTGGCAAAATTCAAAAAAGCGGGAGAGTAACCTATAACGTCATGTTTTGCGGTTCTTATTGCTTGTGCAACTTTATGTATTGATGCATCCCAATTTTTATGAGAGGAGTTGTCATGAATGTAACAACGTAAGGCAGTAACTATGGTTTTATTGGTCCGTTCTGTATGATTAGCTTGTGGGTGATAGCGTGCATTGTAGAAAATTTTTTGTACTTTATATTGATTCATCAAAGAGAGAAGAGGTAAAGACTGTGCCATTATCGACGGAAAATATTTGCGGAACTCCAAAAATAAGAAAAACTTGATTTTCGATAAATTTAACAATACCAGCAGCTGTGGCATTCTGCATGGGGTGAACAAGACAAAATTTAGTAAACCAGTCTGTTATAACGAGAACAAATCTATTGCCATTTTTAGATCTGGGGTATGGACCTATTAAATCAGCAGAGATCCATTTCCAAGGGAAATTAATGTCTTTATACTGGCCCATTATATATTATTTATTGATATAACGAGATACAGTTTTGGCCAATAGTAGATTTCAGAAATTTGGGCGATGGTTTTAGAGATGCCGAGATGTGCACTAGTTTGATTGTCGTGAAATGTCTTTAGGACATCAAGTCTGTTCGGGGTAGGGACTACAATTTTCCAATTAGATAAATTACTAGATATGGGGTTTGGAGAGAAGACATGTTTGTAGAGTACATTATTTTCTACTTTAAAAGTGGGGAATGACTCAGGATTATTATTGACTTTATCAATCATGGCGGTATACCAAGTATCAGGCTTGAAGGTAGTGACATTAATCACTGAAATAGCTGGAAATGAACGGGAAAGTGCATCACTTACAACCATAGTAGTTCCTTTTCTATGTTTGATTTCAAAATCGAACTGCGATAATCTAAGTGAAAGACGAGCTAAACGTCCACATGGGTTAGACAGTTTTGACAGATACTGTAAAGATGAATGGTCTGTTTCAAGTGTGAAGTGGGTTCCTTCGACATAGCCTCTAAATTTTTCTACACCAAAAGGTCGATAGACATGTTACAATATAAAAATTCAGACATCTACATACATATAAAGCGGTAAGAGCCGATAGAGATTGAAAATTTACCACAAAAAGTCATGGTGGTGGAGTAATAATAGTCTTAAAAAAAAATTACTGTTACTTGGAAAAGTATCCTAGATACTTTTAGGTATTCAAAAAGTATCTGTTGCCACAAGAAAAGTTCCTTTAGACGAGTTATGACTTGCTCGAAACGGTGTACGCAGTAAAATAGTACTACCCAACCTGGTAGTACTATAAATTAATGTTTACTTTGTGATTTTTTGTGGTTTTGACAAATTTTTACTGTTTCATTCCAATTTTACCCAAATTAGCTGTAGGTTGTGCGTTTTAATTTTTTTATATATTATTCTATTTAATTTTGTTTTAAAGTCGAAAAGCAACTGGATAAAGTACCTACGGTGCTTTATAAGGTTCAATATATACCCTTTTATTGTACATGGCATAAATACTTATGTATATTTAAACTCCCAATCCCTTGAATGTGTTTTATGATTTTCTTGATTTAAACTATTTAAGATCATTTAATAAGTGCAATGTACAATAGGAATTACTTGAGAACCCACAAAACTGTTTGAATATAAAAAGCAAAGCTTAATGAATGATGCTTTCTACACGTGGATCATAAATTATTGCTTAAAGTGTTCAAATTCAGATTGACAGTGGATATGGTGAACTTTCATCAAATTGATTTAAAAAACAGAACATTGGTAGTAAGATATGAAAGATTTCTGGTAAATTTGAAGTAAACTCAAATTTAAGAACTCTCCTATTTGTTAGGGGATAAATCATCATTTTGAGGTAACTCCTCCATAATTATTAAATATTTATACGCTAGTCAACGTTTAACTGGAAACTATGTTTGAAAATATATAGGGGAGACCGGGGCATTGTGGGGGGTACTTAAGGCGAATCGGCTTGTAGTGCGGCATGCTCACTGGCATGTTGTCAATAATTTGCCATCATAGTTTCATTGCTACATTCTACATTAAAAGTCGTTTGCCAAGCTGTAACCGACGATAGTGTAATAAATGCCAAAGGTAGATATATAGGGAACATCACCCTATATAACATATTTTATTCAATATGTAACACAAATTTTATTTAAGATATCAAAGTTCTAATATAACAAACATAATATGCAAAATAAGAGATAAGCGATAAGTTTTGCAAATATACAAGGAGTACCGTCAAGTGAGGTAAAGGTGGATAACATCGTTTGAAGCGCTTAAAAAATTTTGAAAAAAATTATGAAAATTGCCTTAGGTTTACCCCTTTATATGAGCTAAATACGAGTTTTGCAAAAATTATAGAATCGCTAATATTTTTTTTTAAGTAGTGTCCAACTCTACCCAGAAAAAGGGGTGAAGTTGGACATGGCTTCAAAACCAAGTAAAATCAACTTTTAATGAGAACTGGGTGTAGTTGTACAACTCTAATTTTTTTAAATTGCACCCTTGCTGGGCCAATGAAAAACGTTTGTAGGTAAAAAATAACAGTTTATTCCCTAAATCACAAAACATCAACTTAAACTAGTTTCTAGAAAAAAAATATAACGTAAAAAACAAAAAATATTTAACAAAATACCAGTAAAAAAATGAATAAAATATTTTCTGGAACAAAAAAAAGGAACACAATACCTAAAAAATATATAAAATCATTAACCTATGGTGTCATAAGTTAAATTATCTCGAAACTGAAAACGGTTTAGTCTTAATTCTACCATCGATTGGTCTTCAACTTCTGGATAGACGAAAAAATGCCCCATTTTTTCTCCAAATTTTTTCCTAAGGAACTGTTAAAAACATCTCATCAATGTCTTCAACGTGACCTACAAAATTTAGATTTCTTTTAGTTGATTCAAATTTCACCAGGACGTATTGGTTTTTTTCAAAATCTCCGATGCTAGTAGGCACTAATTCAGTCTTACCATTGGTTGGAGCAGGGTTGCTTGTACTTGGCTCAGCCTCGTCATAGTATAGATCGTGTAATTCATCTTCTATTATTTCTATTTCAGATAGCTTCATTGTAGTTTTCTTCTTCAATAATGGCCATTTTCTTACCTCTTGGCTTTCTCGTTTGAATCACAGGAGAAAGGGTCTCTTCATTGTCGCTTGCATGTTCGATGTCACTATTGTCTTCAGTAATTGTCACACTTCGGCCAGGTTAAATGGCCATTTTTTTACCTCTTGACTTTCTTGTTTGAGTTGGAGGAGCCAGGTTTTCTTTAAAAATGCTAACGAAACTGTCAGTCCAATGTTTCTCAACATTAACTTCTTGATAATCCGCCAGTTTTTTCAACACTCGCTGAGGATCATAAGGAACTATTCCACATGCTGCAAATCCTGATTTGACATTATTCGCAGATCGCATGTCAATTCTCTGAAAAGACTGGGATAGCAAGTTTGGAAAATCGCTCTTCTGAAAGACTCCCCGATTTTTCATTTTCCACTGTCTTAAGACAAATCTCCACGCTTCCTTCATTGGTCTAAGATAAGCCACATCGAGTGGCTGGCAGATGTGAGTGGAGTTTGGGGGGAGCAATATGAAACTGATGTCATGTTCAAGACATTTGTTGATAACCGTTACGGATATGTGACTGGACAAATTATCACCGATGATCACTTTTTTGCCTTGAATCTTTGATAAGTATGGAAGAGCAATTTTATAGAACCAGTCTTCGAAACAAAACTGATCGAACCAACTACTTTTACTCCGGTTATAAGCCGTGCCAGGAGGACCGTTCTCTATCCATGTCGGATAAATATGTTGGGCCTTGTACACTACGTAAGGTGGAAGAACAAAGCCGGAAGCTGCTGCAGCAATCATAACCGAAATGCTTGTTTTTGAGCTATCCATAACGCGATCACAGTGTTTTGCTCCTTTTTTGGCGAGAACTTTAAGTTTTCCTGGGTCGTCGGAAAAATTGGTTTCGTCGTAGTTGACGATATTTTCCGCAGGAACATTTTCTATAGATTTTTGCAATTCCGTAAAATATGCGGTCATAACAGCAGAGCTGACTTGGGCTCTAGCCCTTTTCATATTCTGGGATAGCCGTACAAATAATTCTCTGTGCCTGTTGAGGAAATGTTTTACCCATTTATCCCCAGGAACATTATCATTGAAAATTGTAATGGTTTTTTTCCAGCCGATCCAGATATGATTTCACTAGAGTTTTCACGTCTTTTATGGTTAATGGAAAATTCCACTTAACGGCACTCATTATCCCTTCTGCTAGATCTGTCTCTTCATGGGAAGTACGGTTTGACCTCCATATTTATTTTTATTTTTTATTCCTTTAACGTGATTAAATAAAGTCGATTTCGGAATTGAATACTTTTCCGCAGCTTCCCTAAAGCTAAGTTTCTTTAATTTAACTTCTTTCTCCGCCTTCTTTATTGTAGAAAGCAAACAGTTACAGTTGGGTTTCTTGCCCACTTTTCTATTTTATATACACGCGGCATCTTGGCGTCCAACTGTACCCTGGAACAAGAAACTTTTTTAATGTGACGCCACTGGACTCAATAACTTGTGGCAGATTAGTTTAAAATTTTATAGGTTAGTTACTTATACTGTAATCTACATTGTGGCCAAAAATGGACATTCTAGGAACATCGGTATAATACATACAATAGTTATAAAAACCAAATTGCCAAAATATTGTTTACATAATTAAAAAATCAACTTACGGTTAAAAAACCGCACCAAATGTAACACACTTTCTTACTACATTCAAACTGATGAAATACTCACCGCCAAATTGGCCAAAGATCGAATGTCAGTGGCGTCACGAATTTATTTGATCAGAAACTACGTCTTGTCCAACTTCACCCCGACTGTCCACCTTCACCTCAGTTGACGGTATCTAAAGAGTCATCTGAAGAACGCCAATGACCAGAAGCCAAAGACTTTATTCCGAAGAAATCGACAATGACCAGAGGGTCTTTTACCTGTCATAATTTCTGTTAATCTGACAATAATTTGTCACCACCACTGATGATCAATAAATTTTAAAAGTTTTTGGTGTGTTGGGGAATTGAACCCTCGATTCTGTTTCCTTAGCTCTGTGCACATTGCTACCGAGACATGTTGTGATGCCTTTTGGCCTAAATATTAAGTTATTAATTATTTAAATTATTATCTAATAAATTCCCTTCAGCTAATTCCAATAAACCACGAATTGTTTTATAAATAATAAATATAAAGGTTGCACGTACGAGTCAATGTCAAAACGTGAATAAATATTAACTAGTATCATGTATATTTACTTACGATTAACTTGACTCTTGATATATAAATATGTAACGATAGTATTTTAAGAGGTGATTACAATTCAGTTCAATTCATGCGATTCATTCTAATTAGTAATCTAGTAGTATTAATATTAGTGTTAGTAGTTAATGTATATTAAGTAATAAATAGAACATGTCCCAGTGATACAGGTAGTTGTTTTATTCCTGTAAGATGACCCACCGAGTGACCAGCAGCACCACCTATTCAGAGGCCCATCTACAATCCTAATACACGAAGTATCCCTACTAGGATACACACATTACATGGCGATCCTGCAAACAATTGGAATTCTGTAACAATGGGTGCTAAATCAACGAAACAAGCGGTCCAGGAAAATGGTGTGGTCAACAGTAATTTTATAGTACAAGAAGAGGAAATCAAAGCAGATCTGGAGGTGAAGACTCTCATCTACATCATTGTGGTTGTTTTGGTACTACAATTTGGATGGTCTATATAGAAGAATCATAGAAGACAAATAAAGAGGGAGATAAGAAGAAATCTACAGCAAAGCACGCTGAATCTTTAGGATGGTGAGAATTTTTTTTGTAAACTTTAACGGTATATTCTGTTTTGTTGTTGTTTGATATTTTATTTAAATTTCCTCTCATTGATAATGAAGCAATTAATTTTAAATGTCCTCGAGTGATGGAAATACAGTAACGTGGGATGAATTTGAGATTAGATTGAATTTAATTTTAGAAGATATACGTAGGAATAGTAAGCGTGTGTTAAAAAAGTAGGTTCTAAAAAGCTCAGAAAGTCATATAGATATAATAAATAAGTTGTGTGATTCATTTAATAGTTTCTCTAGGTTAATGAATAAGAATTGGTATAAGTTAGATGAGAATCAGCAGAGTACATGTATTTTATATTTTAACAAAATCAGAGAAAAGGTGGAGAAAGCATTTCAAGTGTTAGATTGTCAGTATAAAGTTCCGTCTCAATTAATTACGCGTAATAATTTAATTAATAAAGAAGTATTAGAAGCAATGAGCAAGGGTGAAAAGGATAAAATGGCATTAAGTATGAGTGATTTTTTCAATTTAGCTGGTAAGATATTACCAAACGAATTTAATGGAGATATAAGCAAATTGCAATCTTTTGTAGATGCCATAAGTTTGCTACAGGTTTGTGCAGCAGAGCATGAGGAGAATGCTGTATTATTTGTGAAAACAAGGCTAACTGGAAAGGCTAGGAGTCTAATCACCACCGAAAACTCGTTGGTAGAAATTATAGAAACCCTAAAAAAGGGACTAAAGGGAGATAGTGCTAGTTTAGTAGGAGCTAAATTAAGCAAATTAAGACAAAACAATAAGGATATAGTTGAGTATGCATCAGAGATGGAGAAATTAACAGATCAGTTACAAGCCGCGTATTTGGCAGAAGGAATGCCAGTACACTTAGCAAATAAGTATACTACAGAAGCAGCAGTAAAATCACTGATCGACAACTCAGCATCAGAACGGATAAAAACCGTTATAGCAGCTGGAAATTTTACGACACCACAAGAGGTGATGACTAAACTGGTTTCCATCAATGTGGGAAACAATCAGTCAACAGGAAGTGTTCTGCATTATAAGGCAGAGAGGAATAAGTTTTTGTTGGGAAATAGGTATTTTCCTCAGCGAAGACACTCTTATGTTAATCATGTTACAGTCACTCTTTGACTCCAACACTAAAGCAGGGTCGACCTTTTAATTGTCGAAAAAATAGACCATAAAATCATGGGTGCTGGTTAAAATTTGGATTGTTTTTATCCTTTTGTAAACAAAAAAACCTAAATGATATTAATTAAACACATAAACTTATTTTAATATAGTCAATAACAAAATCTTCTCATATTATGAATTCCAAAACAAAACAGCTGTGACAACTCCTATAGCCTAAAACACACATGCCTGTCATTCACCCTTAAATTTAAAACTACAAGAAAACATTTACATACAAAAAAAAATATACAATCACTTAAAAATAAGCGAAAACTATGAAGTTCAAAACCACTTATCTGGTAATTGTTAGCACAATTGTAACAATTTTCTAAACATCAAACAAAGGTACCAATGTCAATAAACTTTCCTCCATTACCCTTGGTGTGGCGGTTAAATTTATGAGAAATTTATTTATTATTTCATTCAACTTGTATATCATCAAAAGACTCCACGTACGCTTTCTGGGGTGGGATTTATCGCTCTCTGGGGTGGGATTTATTTTATAAGACTTTTTTTGTGTCCAATTTATGAAGTTCATCTCAATGTCAGTCTTAGTCTACTACGTTATTACGAAAAATAAACCACCTATGGAGATGAATGTTTATCATTCATAATTTGACAGATGCCAAAACCAATATTAAAATGAGGTTAGATCACCGACCCTTCCATAAATGTCATGATGACAGTTAACTATAGGAGGTGTTAGTTTTCATACTTTAAAAGTGGAAAATCATTAATTTTTTCAACGTTGGAACTACTCGTTCTCCAACAAATCATAATGGAGAAAATAATTTCCATAGGAAAAATAACTACGATAACAGTAGGAAATTTCACACCAATCAAGGCAATAGGAGATTTACTGGTTACAGGGAGAAACCAGAAGAATATAGAAACAAGCCTAACAATAGGTTTAACAATGATAATAAATATAGAAATGTAAGAATGTGTGAGAGTGAAGAGACGAGAGTGGAAGATGAACAGAAAGAATTGGGGTTTTGAAAAAGAAAGGTGAAAAATCCAAAATTTTAAATAACTTGCATAATAATAATCGTTATATTTATAACTTTGATTTAACTCTTTCAAACTTTGTGCAAATTAAAACTGACATATCGGATAATATAGATACTTTTATATTAGATACAGGTGCAGATGTATCGTTATTAAAAATTTCAGATAATTTTCCACATCACTTAATAAAAACAACACAAATCTTAAATATTAAAGGAATAACTCAGGGAGAAATTAAAACTTTGGGTACAATAGAAACTTTTCTTTTTATTAAGGGTGTAGCATTTAAACATTGTTTTCATGTAGTAGAGGAAGAATTTCCTATACCTACGAATGGAATTCTAGGTAGGAATTTCATAAGAAATTATAATTGTATTTTAGATTATTCAGAATTAAAATTATACATATATTGTAAATCTAGGAATACAGTAACATTAGAAATTTTTGACAATCCTGAATATGATACTGTGGCAATACCGCCTAGATGTGAAGTCTATCGGTTGGTAGAAAGTTTCAAAAACTTAAGACAGGATAAAGTTGTCGAGCAACAAGAACTATTACCAGGAATATTTATAGCAAGATCTATTATATCAAAATTAATCCTTATATCAGAATTCTGAACACAAATTATGAAAGCAAGTCGATAAATACAAACAATATTAAAATATTGGATTTAAATTTATTTCATGTATATGCTGTGAAGAATGAAAGAATTAAGAAAAACATTAAATTTAGAGGTACCAGAATACGTGAGGGATAAGCTAATAAATCTTTGTGAGAATTTTTCAGATATTTTTGCTTTAAAGAACGACATTTCAACGCATAATAATTTTTATGAGCAAAAGCTATTGGTAAAAGATGATACTCCAGTGTATATTAAAAATTATCGCACGCCACACTCTCAATCTTCAGAACTTCATAATCAGGTCCAAAAATTATTAGAACAAGGTATAATTGAATCTTCAATCTCAGATTATAACAGTCCAGTTTTACTTGTTCCCAAAAAGGCAATCAATGGAGAGAAGTCTTGGAGACTTTGTATAGATTTCAGGCAATTGAACAAGAAAATAGTCACAGATAAATTTCCATTACCCAGAATAGATTCGATCTTAGATCAGTTAGGGAGGTCGAAATGGTTTTCAGTCAGATCTTATGTCAGGTTTTCATCAAATTCCCTTAGAACAGTCTTCAAGGAAATATACATCTTTTAGCACAGAAAAAGGTTCTTTTCAGTATACAAGATTACCATTTGGTTTAAATATAAGCCCAAATAGTTTTTCAAGAATGATGTCCATAGCATTCTCAGGATTAACTCCAGAAAAAGCATTTCTTTATATGGATGATATAGTCGTAATAGGGATGTCAGAAAATCATCATTTAAGTAATCTCGAAAGGGTGTTTAACACATGTCGGAAATTCAACCTTAAATTAAATCCACAAAAATGTCAATTCTTCAGGCGAGAAGTAACGTATTTAGGACACAATTTGTCCAGTGAAGGGGTTCTACCCGATAAGGCAAAATATTCAGTTATTGAGAAGTATACAGTGTCCAAAAATTCAGAAGAATCTAAAAGGTTCGTAGCATTCTGTAACTATTACAGACGTTTCATTCCAAATTTCGCTGAAATATGCATACCTCTCAATAAATTATCTAGGAAAAATGTAAAATTCGAGTGGTCAGAAGACTGCGGAAAATCATTCCAAATACTAAAATCGGCATTAATTCAGCCGCCTATTCTGAAATATCCAGATTTCAATAAAAAATTTATATTAACAACAGATGCTTCAAATATTGCGTGTTCTGCAATACTTAGCCAGGAATACGAAGGTATAGATCTACCTATAGCTTATGCTTCGCGAGGTTTTAAGAAATGTGAATTAAATAAACCTATAATCATGAAAGAACTGTTAGCTATCCATTGGGGAATTAATTATTTTAAGTGTTATTTATATGGTTCTCCACATTTTATTGTGAAAACGGATCACAAGCCGTTAACACATCTTTTTTCGATGACAGAACCAACTTCGAAACTTACAAGAATTAGACTAGACCTAGAAGAATACAACTTCGAAATACAATATTTGAAAGGAAATTCAAATTATGCGGACAGCATTTCAAGGATATCCATAAACGAATTAAAAGACTTGTACATTGACAATGCTCACGTTTTAGCAATAAAGAGGTCAAAAACTCGTCAGAATAAAGCTCAGCCTATAGGAGAAGATAAAATAGTTTCCACAGAAATAAAGGAAGATATTCGCAAGCCAGCAGTATATAAAGTACTGAATAATTTAGAGGCGCATAAATTACCAATTCTGCAATTTGAAAATAACCGTGTTTCGTTAAGGATGAACATACGGATCAAAAACAGGATGAGATTTAGCCAAGCCTTATTAAATACCGATATAGTTAACTTTGATTTAGGTCAAACGTTAGTTCAGCTTGATAAGCTAGCGGTAAATAATGGAATAAAAAGGATGAAAATTTATATGAATGATATTATTTTCACACAGTGCACTATAAAAGAGTTTATGGAAAAAGGAAACAATACGTTAAAAAACGTACAAATATGTATTTGCGATATACCTAAGATGGTGGAAGAAGAAAAAGAAAAGCAACAGATTTTAGAAACTTATCATAATGATCCTTTATTTGGAGGTCATGTAGGAAATAACAGGCTATTGAAAAAATTAAGAGCGAATTTTAGATGGAAAAACATGGAAAAAGATGTAAGAAAATATATTAAGCAATGTCACAAGTGTCAAGTCAATAAAGCGAAGAATAATCACAAAGAAGAATTTGTATTAACGGATACAGCAGAAAAACCATGGGATATAACATATATAGATACGGTCGGTCCTTTTCCACAAAGTGAAAATGGTAACCGTTATTGCATCACAATGTTATGTGAATTAACGAAATATGCAGTAATAATTCCAGTTAAAAACAAAGAAGCGAACACGATAGCTCGTGGAATTTTTGAAAATTTCATACCAAATTACGGTCTGATGAAACAAATTAGGACAGATTTAGGCACAGAATATAAAAATGAAATATTCAAAGCTTCAACTAAAATGTTAAATATTAGTCATAATTATTCAACAGCATATCATCATCAATCTATAGGAGGTTGTGAGAAATTATATAGAACGCTTAATGAGTATGTGAGACACTTTATAAATGGAAGTAAGGATGATTGGGATGAATGGTGTAAACTATTTGCTTATTGTTATAATACGACTCCAAGCTCTTATCATGGTTATACGCCATTTGAATTATTGTTCGGTAGACGTGCTAACTTACCCGAGAATCTAACAAACGAGATTGAGCCATGCTATAATATTGATGAATATCAGAATGAGTTAAAATATAAACTGCAGGTAGCTCATCAGAGAGCAGAGAAATATTTAACCAAATATAAACTGAGTAGACAAAGTCAAAATAGTAAGGTAGCTAATCCAGTTGATTTTAAAATAGGGGATTCAGTTTTAGTAAAGAGGGAAAATAGAACCAAATTCGAATCTCAATATATAGGTCCATTTACAGTCACAGAGGTGAGTGATGTTAACTGTAAAATTAAATTAGAATCAGGTGTGATAAAAGGAATACACAAAAACAGAATCCATCCTTATTGTAAAATGAATTAAAAATTGTAAATTGAAAGTGCGAGTGAGTTTATAAACATTTCCGAATAGTAAACAAAAGTGTTATAACAAACAATAAAAACAGTGAGGTGAAAATAAATAAACATGACAAACAACTAAGTTATCCTAAACAATTTTTAAAGGCAATGGACATTCATTAATTTATGAATATATTATAGGTTTGTTCCAACAACGGTCAGAAATAGTCCGGGATCGTCAGGATTATGCGCATATCTAAGTTGAGCGTTCCAACAAGCGATGGATTGAATCTTCGATTGTAAAGTACAATGTTCCAACAAGCAATTGAATTGATTTCGGACTGTTCTTGGACCGTCAGAAAAGTTTGTGGATTTCTTTCGGATTCCGAATTCGCGCTCGCGTAGAACGAATTGTCGGTTGTCATTTAGGTTTGTTTTTGTTTATGTTAACCTATAGTTTGATTTGTTTCTTGATATTTTGTTCTATCAGTATTCAATATAGTTATTAAAATGGAACATCTGATGGAAGATATTGACGAATTTTTGTCGGATGCTTCCATTGACGATTTGGACACATCATCTAGTGATGAAGACCTTTACTTGGTCATAGAGGGAAATGGAAATCCGCGGCAAAAAAACGAAAACTATTTAGATGAAATTGTGCCCCAATACTCTGATGAAGTGTTTCTTGAACACTTTAGAATTTCGCGGGGTCGATTAGACGAAATCTCGAATTTATATGGGAATAGCAGATATTTCTCACATCATTCCGGCCAATTTGGCAAATTGGCTTCTAAGGAGCAAATTCTCATTTATTTATGGTTTGTAGGGCATCAAACTGCTAGTTTTCGAGATGTAGCAGATAGGTTTTCTATAACAATCAGCACCCTCCATCGAATTATATGTAGGATGAGCAATTTTTTGTCAAACCAGTCCTCTAACATAATAACTTGGCCCAATGAAGAAGAGAAAAGACTAACTGAACAGTACTTTCGACAAAAAAATGGATTTCCCGGAATAATTGGGATCATTGATGGCACGCACATTAAAATTGATAAGCCAAACGATGACCCTGACTCTTACATCAATCGGAAGGGTTATTATTCAATTCAAGTAAGTATTAATATAGATTGGTAATAGTAACTAAAATATGTTTCTATATATTGTAAAATAATCTTATTACTCTTACTTTTCTATATATGCCGTAAGATTGGTACATAAACATGGCACCAGTAAATTAAAAAATATGTACTTATTCTAAATTCAGACTTTTTTTTCACAGATGCAAATAGTTGTCGACCACAGATTGAAAATTCGGGATATATTTGTTGGGTTCCCGGGATCAGTTCATGATAGCAGGGTGTTCAGAACTTCTCCACTTAGTCAGACATTGGAAGAAAAATGTGCCAACTTACATATATTAGGTGACAGTGGTTACCCACTACTACCTAACTTACTTACACCTTTTAAAGATAGGGGACATCTCACAAGAAGACAATTAAATTTCAACACAAAGCTGTCTCAAAATAGAATCCTGGTGGAACATGGCATTGGATTGTTTAAACAACGATTTAGGCAACTCTTCCATCTCAAATTAAGAAGTATTAGGCTTATGGTACACCTTATAAGAGCTTGTGCAGTGCTCCACAATATTTGCCTTGGAGATCACTTAAATTTTGATCAAGCATTACTGGAAGGAGAGCAGGAAGCTATTGAAGTCAACATCCCTCCAGGAGAAGAAGATATGCAAGAAGATAGAAATGCTGTGCAAATAAGACAACAGATTGTAAATAACTTGTAAATTAAATTTTTATATTGTATTAAGAGCGTTTACTTTCAGTATTTTTCTTCATCTACTGTACAGATTGAGATATTAGAATGACTCCAAGTATTTGTGTATCAAATTTCTCTAAAAACTGTCTAATGTTATCAGGCAACTTGGTTTTAAGGAGAAAATTCACAACTTTCTTATCCAAATACCCGATTTCCCTTATGAAGTGTGTTTAAATAAGTGTCCATTAAAGTATTGTTTCGGTTTCATTAAGTATTCAATTACTTTCTTTTATTTTACTGTGATAATGCAAATATTTATTTTTGTTTTTTCTTCCTTTTTCATTGTTTCTATAAATATTCATTGTATTGTTCATTTTTATTTAAACATTAATTTTTATATATTTTGACTTGTGCAAACTATTTCTGTATCAGCATGTAATATATGACTTCGACTTATTCTAAGGATTTTTTACCACTTAAATAAAAATCTATTAATATTTTGATTGCTATGTTAATTTAAAATAAAGACGTTTTTTAAATATAAATTCTTAAGATCAATTGTAAATGTTTTTTACATTATCATTTTCGTTCTATCAACATGTCAAACTATTTTAAACCTCAGCTCAAAATTGCTTGATGGACTAAATTGCAAGTTATGTTTTCAAATGAAACTAACTGTTTCTAATTGACTCCACAATATATTAAAAAAAAACAATTGTTTCAATATTTGAAATATATCATCGTCAGAATGATAGAAGTAACTTTTTTTTAAATATATTGTGGAGTCAATTAGAAACGTTAGTTTCATTTGAAAACATAAGATGAGTAGATTCCACGAAGTAAGGGTTCATGCAAACATTAACACATATTTATCAACATTTTTATTACATAAAATTAAAAATAACTTTTAATAGTATCAATACTAATATGTTATTGAAAATAAATTAACATTATTATTTTATATAAAGTAACAGTAAGTTTTTCTAGGAATTCTTAGTATATGAAGCTGCAGTTGATATGAGTATCCCGTTGAAGATTAGTATAACTGACAAGACACATCAATCTATCACCAATAAAATCTAACAAAATATACTCTCTATCCTTAAACTTGATACTCACATTTCAAAAGCAGTCACCCCCACTAGATGAAGGTAGAGTTCTTACAATAGCCTTTTTGGTGTGCGTCATCGATTGTTAATGCCCTTCTAACACATTACGGTGAAAGAAATGGAAAAAAGGCAGGTCTGTGATTAATCCTAATCAAAATATCACAATAATGAACTGTTTAAACGTATTACAAACGTTAACCCTAATCTTTGACAGAAAAATTTGATTGGTTGATGTTTAGTTTACGTGCAAGCGCGACCTATCAATCGGGCGAATTTATATCGTTCAAAATTCTATGTAGACGTTCCCTTCGTAGGTTACGTCTTTTTCTAATGTCCCACTGACAGTTCTCGTCAGGTCTGTACTTTGTTGTTTATGATTTGTAACGCGTTTACTTCCTATCCGTGGTCTTCTACCACACTAACACGTCACTATGGACACCCTTGATGTTAAATAATTAATCGGAATGCTCGGGCGCCAGATTTTTATCGTGGTTTGCTCCACGGCCCCTTGACACTTATCGTCAAGAGTTCCAGATAGCCTCAGATGGAGGTTACGGCGAATTCCAGGGGTCTTGTTGAGCTATTTTAACTACTAACTACCAAGTTGCTATGACTACTCTGTGGTCGATTTTATGGATACTCCTCTAGGTACGAGCAAAAGAAAACGGGGAAAAGAACGTAGCGGACGTAACGGTCAGAGCCGGCAAGGTTATCAACACAACGGAAAACTACTATTGTTACACGAGTCGAAAATGGTTTAAATCTGCCGGGTAATCAAACAAATTATGGCTAGGCCACTTCCAAGTCTGATTAGCCCTTGAATTTAAAGAAAACCGGCAAACTATTAGTCCAACGAGTTAAAAAAATTATAAAAGGATTGTATCACGGAGCTGATAAAAACGAGTTAAATCTGCCGGGTAATCAAACAAATTATGGCTAGGCCACTTCCAAGTCTGATTATCCCTTGAATCTAAAATAAACCGGCAAACTATTATTCCAAAAAAATATGTAAAAGAATTGTACCACGGTAATGGAAAGAAACGATTTAAATCTGCCAGGTAATCAAACAAATTATGGCTAGGCCACTTCCAAGTCTGATTATCCCTTGAATCTAAAATAAACCGGCAAACTATTATTTAAAAAAAAATGTAAAAGAATTGTACCACGGAAATGGAAAGAAACGATTTAAATCTGCCAGGTAATCAAACAAATTATGGCTAGGCCACTTCCAAGTCTGATTATCCCTTGAATCTAAAATAAACCGGCAAACTATTATTTAAAAAAAATATGTAAAAGAATTGTACCACGGAAATGGAAAGAAACGATTTAAATCTGCCAGGTAATCAAACAAATTATGGCTAGGCCACTTCCAAGTCTGATTATCCCTTGAATCTAAAATAAACCGGCAAACTATTATTTAAAAAAAAATGTAAAAGAATTGTACCACGGAAATGGAAAGAAACGATTTAAATCTGCCAGGTAATCAAACAAATTATGGCTAGGCCACTTCCAAGTCTGATTATCCCTTGAATCTAAAATAAACCGGCAAACTATTATTGCACAACAAAAAAAATGTATAAAAGATTTGTACCCGAATTTTGACACACAGAGTAGAAACAAAATCAACCGGAATAAAATGAAAATGTCCCAATTCACATAAATCTTAAGTGTATATTAACGACCAGTGAAGAAAAAAAATTTTGAAAACTCAATATAGAACCGGCGAACAAGAAAATATTCACGGTGGTAATAAAATAAAATTCTACGGCAAATCTCCTTCAACTATAAATTTTTATTCTTAAAACTATTTGAACAATCAATAAATAAACTTCTTCGAAAAAAAACGGAAAGGAAAATTTTCCAGATAAAATTTACACTGCGTAAAATATCTCAACGGCGGTACGACAATTTCGAATTTTTAAGTGTATTAATAAAATATTTTACCTTTCGAAATCACACACTTTTCCGGACACTATCTTTACGGGAAAAAACACGCGGTAGCTCGTTTCGGTTTCAATCTCGTCTTTCTCCTCTTTACTAATTACTCCCGATCACTTTCCTCTGATTACTCACGATCACTCTCTTCTGATTACTCTCGATCACTCTCTCGAAAATTTCAAAATCTTCATTTTTATATTCTCATTATAGGTGTTAAACTTTATTTATGTTTAACAAAAAGTTTGCCATATACTGAATGTCTTTCGAAATTAATTCAAAGGTATATATACCAGACGTCCTTTTCGGTTAGAAAATTTTAAATTGTTGAAACTACTAAATTTGATAGAATTTGAAATTGTGTACCTCCGGACTAATACTTAAAAATATAACGGTAATATAAAAAAAATCTATTCGGAAAGTAAGTAACGAGTTATATAGTTACGGAAAAAATAAAACTAAACCTTAAATCGGTGACAACAAAAATAACTCGTTACACACCCCCTTTTCGTCGGTAAAAAAAATTAATGAACGAAAGTGCAACTTTCGGTCATTACATTTTTTTTTCATTACATCTCAATATCTATATACAGAAAAAACAAAAATACCAAATGTCCAGTTAACGGAGATCCAGGATGTAGCGGCCTCTTTACATGGAACGTCGTCGTCGGATGGAGGGGTCTGGAAGGCGAGGTCCTCTTCCACGGGAAGACTGACGTCGGTATGACCTGGAGCAGCGTTTGGCTACTTCCAGCCTGGGGGAAGATCGCTCGGCATCGATGCTGCACTGGGTGGCAGTGTCCTGGATTCGTCGGGGTTGGTTGGCACGGGCGACCAGGTGGGCTTGTACTGCCACCGATCGGATACGGGGGCCGTGTCCATCACACGGGCAATCTCGGGACATCCGTCCCACTTGTCCACAGCGGGAACAAAACAAAATGTATGGTCGGCTGCAGCTTTCCCGGCGGTGACCTGAGGTTCCACACCTCCAACAGAGGTCGTCCGTCAGAGTGATGAACTTCCTAGGTTCCTTTGATCTGCGCGGCATGTCGGTTTCTGGCGGTTGCTGTTGTATCTTCCTTGGGATCTTTTGTTTTGACGGTTTGTACTTTTGACATTGCAGACATCTTCTTACGTATTTGGTGATGTCCCTGAACATTCCTGGCCAATAGTACAGTTTCGCAATACGGTTGATGGTTTTCGCTATCCCTAGATGTCCAGCGTTTGGAGCATCATGGTTTTCCTGAAGGATTCGGGTTCGGTCAGGTTTTGCGATGCACAGTTTCCATGGATCGGACATTTCTGGTTCCCTGAAATCGTTGATGTCCCAGAAATGACGGTATAGCCTGTCTTCCTTTATGCAGTAGTCCGGAAACTTCTCTGGATCCTTCAGGACCTCTCCTTTCCTGTTCCGGTACCACGAACATTCGGCGGTTACATCGGTCAGACAGAGTGCAGACGGTGGATCGGTTTCGGAAGTCATTGGTAGCGGATTTCTGGACAAGGCATCGGCTACACGATTTAAAGCCCCTTTACGGTATTGTATTTCGAAATCGTACTGCTGCAGAAAAATACTCCACCTTGCTAAACGTCCGGACGGACTAGATATGGAATGCAGCCATCTAAGGGATTGATGATCGGTAACAACCGTGAAATGGTAGCCCTCTAAATAAGGACGCATCTTTTCAATTCCCCAGACAATGGCAAGACACTCTTTCTCGGTGACGGAGTAGTTTTTCTCGGTAGGACTCAGGGTGCGACTTGCATACGCTACCACGTGCTCGTGGCCATCTTTCTGTTGGGTAAGGGCTATTCCCAAACCATATTCGGAGGCATCGGTCTGCAGAGTGAATGGCACGGTAAAATCCGGACAGCTTAAAACGGGTGCTTCCGACAAACAGGTTTTGATTTTAGCGAAAGCGGCTTCTTGTTCCTCAGCCCACTTCCATCGCTGGGATTTACGGAGCAATTTCGTCAACGGAGCTACCTTTTCTGAAAAGGAAGGCACAAATCTTCTATACCAGGATGCAACTCCCAAAAATCTTCTCAGTTCTCGGATATTTCTCGGTGCTGAAAATTTCACAATACTTTCTACCTTCTCTGGATCGGTACGGATTCCATCTCCAGTAATTACATATCCTAAGTATTTCATGTACGGTAGACAGAAATGACATTTCTCCGGATTAAGTTTCAGCTGGGCCCCTCGTAATCGGCGGAACACTTCGGACAGGTTTTCCAGGTGTTGATCAAATGTTTCTCCCAGAACGATGATGTCATCCAGATACGCAATAGCGTAAGGATCTAGATCTGGACCTATTAATCTATCAACCAGTCTCTGGAAGGTAGCAGGTGCGGAATGTAAACCAAACGGAAGAACCGTGAATTGAAACAATCCACGTCCCGGTGCGGTGAATGCGGTAATAGGTTTACTTTCGGGCGTTAACGGAACCTGCCAATATCCACTCTTCAAATCCAAACTGGAAATATATTTGGCTTTACGCAGTTTATCTAGAATAGCATTAATAAACGGAAGAGGATAAGCATCCTTCATTGTTACCTCGTTAACTTTTCGGAAATCGATACAAAAACGGTTTTTCCCATCTTTCTTCTTCACAATGACTATTGGAGAACTCCACGGACTTGTAGAAGGTTCGATCACTCCCTCTGCCAACATGGCATCTATTTCAGCATTGCAAATTTCTTGCATTTTCGGATTCTGGGGTCGGTATCTTTGTTTGATCGGACGGGGTTGCAGCAAACGGATTTCATGCTCAACTAGTGACGTCGGGCCTCGTAAGGATTCAAATTTCGGTAACTCTTGGTCTGAGAAGACGTTTAATCTGTCTGTTTGTTCTTTTGATAGGTTTCTTTCTGTGAACGGAACTATACTATCCAACGGACAACCTATATAATCATACTTCTCGTCATCCCCTACATCTTCCAGGGAGAACGCAGAGGTTACAAAAACGGATTGCTCCTTGCCGACCCCTAACTCCAGGGAGGACACAGAGAGTTCGGAAACAATTTGCTCCTTGTCGACCCCTAACTCCAGGGAGGACGTAGAGACTTCAAGAACGGACTGCTCTTTGTCAACCCCTAACTCCAGGGAAGACGCAGAGACTTCGAGAACGGACTGCTCTTTGTCAACCCCTAATTCCAGGGAAGACGCAGAGACTTCGGAAACAATTTGCTCCTTGTCGACCCCTAACTCCAGGGAGGACGCAGAGACTTCGGAAACAGGTTGCTCCTTGTCGACCCCTAACTCCAGGAAAGACGCAGAGACTTCGGAAACAGGTTGCTCCTTGTCGACCCCTAACTCCAGGGAGGACGCAGAGACTTCGGAAACAGACTGATTTTCAGAACGGAGGTCTTCAGTAAGACGATGATGGGTATCTTCCTTACATATTATCGGTACATCGGCCTCGATTTCTTTCCTAGGCGGGTTCACGGCCTCCAACATTCCAACAGGACTGGCTAATTGTGAACGCCCCACTAATTTATCCTTTATGTATATCTTTCCGGTTCCTAAGTCCAGACGGAAATTATACTTTTGTAAGACATCATGTCCTAACACAATATCGGTTATCAATCCGGGGAAATGCTCTAACGAACCCTCCATATTGACGTCATTGATCTTCCATGTCAGCTCATAAATATCGGTGATGGAGACTAAATTTCCATTGGCTAAACGGGCCTTCGTCGTTTGACGGGCGGTAGTTTGCTTCTTTTGGGAAAATGTCCTAGCTACTTGATCACCAATATATGATTTTGCTGCTCCTGTATCTAACAATGCTTGGAATTTCTGATTTCCAATTTCAACGTCTATGTGCGGTCGGGGGTCGTTCATTTCTGCCGGCGGTTCGGTATGAGAGGCAAAGATTTGCAGAAGCTGTGTCGGCCTCTCCTCGGGACAGCTTCGGTTTAGCCTCCTGCAGGAACAGTCTCTGGAAAAGACTCCTTTCTTTTGACAGCGGGTGCAGAAGATCTTACGGGAATTTTGACAGTTGTTTCGGTAATGTCCAGTCTCACCACAGCGGAAACAGGTGGGTGGACGGGAAGATGATCCAGACGGATGATGAGTAGTATCTGGCGGGGAACGGCGAGGAGTATCGGATGACGGTGGCGGAGTATCGGTAGGTGACGGTTGACTGGGACCGGCGGAGGGCTCTCTGGATGGACCAAGTGTCGAGTGGTTGGACCGTCTATATCTTTGTGGATCGATCGGCTGCGGACGGTTTGGTCCACTGTGGTTGGGTACATTCTGGAGTTCCTTCCTGAGGAGCTCATATTCCCTCACCACTTGACAAAATGTGGAGAAATTCTCAAAATCCCTTTTTCGGATTTGCAAACGGTATTCTGGCAATAGGTTACGGTACAGTCTGGCTAACTGTTGTTCTGGAGTTAGCTTTCCATGTCGTCGCATCAGGGTTTGGAGTTCGGTAATGTAAGTTGCGGCGGACTCATTTCTCCTTTGCAGACGACGGCTTATCTCGGCTTCCAAGTCGTCTTCGTAATTTACGGGATAGAAGAAGATTCGGAAATCTGCCTCAAAGTCATCCCAGGTCGTGTACCTACTCCGGTTGTTACGGTACCAAAGTGCCGGTTCACCTGACAATAATTCCGGTAACACCGGAAGCAAATTATCTTCCGGAACATTCTTGGCGGTACAGATTTCTTCAATTCTCTCGATAAATGCGACCGGGTCTCCACGATTTCCAAAACATACCTTCCAGTCATGTACATTCAGCGGAGGGTTGGCCAAAGTGATCGGAACGGTCACGGTATCGGATTCTAATGTTTCAGTTTCTTCTTCATCAACTAAAACGGATAAGTAAAGATCTTCTGAGTGTCTTCTTGACATTTGCCCTTTGGTCCTAGGCCCAGCAGTCTCTTCTGACAAGCTTTTTAACTCAAGCCGAAAGATAACTTTTAAAATGACAAAGAACAAAATTCTAAGACTGGCAAAACAGTCCATTTCAAAAAAAAATTTCAAAAAAAAATATCAACAGGTCAAAAAAAAAAATATATATATATCGGTCGAGCAACAATACGCTCTGTCTCAATACTCAATACGAAAAAAACAAAACTACAACTCAACAATACGGACTTTAAATAAAACGGAATGACGGTCACTGTGTAATTCCACAATCAGCTCTCTACGGTAAAACGAAAACGGAATTAAACAGTTCCTACTAATCAACAGTCTATTCCTTGTACTAATAATAAAACGGAATAAAGCGGTTCCTGCTTATCAACAGTCAGGTCACTGCTCTAATCAACAATACGCAAAAAAAAACAATCTTAAACGGAATCTAACGGTCACTGTTTTTTTCAACAATCGGGTCCCTGCTCGGGCGCCATTTTGTAACGCGTTTACTTCCTATCCGTGGTCTTCTACCACACTAACACGTCACTATGGACACCCTTGATGTTAAATAATTAATCGGAATGCTCGGGCGCCAGATTTTTATCGTGGTTTGCTCCACGGCCCCTTGACACTTATCGTCAAGAGTTCCAGATAGCCTCAGATGGAGGTTACGGCGAATTCCAGGGGTCTTGTTGAGCTATTTTAACTACTAACTACCAAATTGCTATGACTACTCTGTGGTCGATTTTATGGATACTCCTCTAGGTACGAGCAAAAGAAAACGGGGAAAAGAACGTAGCGGACGTAACGGTCAGAGCCGGCAAGGTTATCAACACAACGGAAAACTACTATTGTTACACGAGTCGAAAATGGTTTAAATCTGCCGGGTAATCAAACAAATTATGGCTAGGCCACTTCCAAGTCTGATTAGCCCTTGAATTTAAAGAAAACCGGCAAACTATTAGTCCAACGAGTTAAAAAAATTATAAAAGGATTGTATCACGGAGCTGATAAAAACGAGTTAAATCTGCCGGGTAATCAAACAAATTATGGCTAGGCCACTTCCAAGTCTGATTATCCCTTGAATCTAAAATAAACCGGCAAACTATTATTCCAAAAAAATATGTAAAAGAATTGTACCACGGTAATGGAAAGAAACGATTTAAATCTGCCAGGTAATCAAACAAATTATGGCTAGGCCACTTCCAAGTCTGATTATCCCTTGAATCTAAAATAAACCGGCAAACTATTATTTAAAAAAAAATGTAAAAGAATTGTACCACGGAAATGGAAAGAAACGATTTAAATCTGCCAGGTAATCAAACAAATTATGGCTAGGCCACTTCCAAGTCTGATTATCCCTTGAATCTAAAATAAACCGGCAAACTATTATTTAAAAAAAATATGTAAAAGAATTGTACCACGGAAATGGAAAGAAACGATTTAAATCTGCCAGGTAATCAAACAAATTATGGCTAGGCCACTTCCAAGTCTGATTATCCCTTGAATCTAAAATAAACCGGCAAACTATTATTTAAAAAAAAATGTAAAAGAATTGTACCACGGAAATGGAAAGAAACGATTTAAATCTGCCAGGTAATCAAACAAATTATGGCTAGGCCACTTCCAAGTCTGATTATCCCTTGAATTTAAAATAAACCGGCAAACTATTATTGCACAACAAAAAAAATGTATAAAAGATTTGTACCCGAATTTTGACACACAGAGTAGAAACAAAATCAACCGGAATAAAATGAAAATGTCCCAATTCACATAAATCTTAAGTGTATATTAACGACCAGTGAAGAAAAAAAATTTTGAAACTCAATATAGAACCGGCGAACAAGAAAATATTCACGGTGGTAATAAAATAAAATTCCACGGCAAATCTCCTTCAACTATAAATTTTTATTCTTAAAACTATTTGAACAATCAATAAATAAACTTCTTCGAAAAAAAACGGAAAGGAAAATTTTCCAGATAAAATTTACACTGCGTAAAATATCTCAACGGCGGTACGACAATTTCGAATTTTTAAGTGTATTAATAAAATATTTTACCTTTCGAAATCACACACTTTTCCGGACACTATCTTTACGGGAAAAAACACGCGGTAGCTCGTTTCGGTTTCAATCTCGTCTTTCTCCTCTTTACTAATTACTCCCGATCACTTTCCTCTGATTACTCACGATCACTCTCTTCTGATTACTCTCGATCACTCTCTCGAAAATTTCAAAATCTTCATTTTTATATTCTCATTATAGGTGTTAAACTTTATTTATGTTTAACAAAAAGTTTGCCATATACTGAATGTCTTTCGGAATTAATTCAAAGGTATATATACCAGACGTCCTTTTCGGTTAGAAAATTTTAAATTGTTGAAACTACTAAATTTGATAGAATTTGAAATTGTGTACCTCCGGACTAATACTTAAAAATATAACGGTAATATAAAAAAAATCTATTCGGAAAGTAAGTAACGAGTTATATAGTTACGGAAAAAATAAAACTAAACCTTAAATCGGTGACAACAAAAATAACTCGTTACAGATTATTTATGGAAAGTAAATATTAATATTATTGTTAGCATTTTATTTCTTAAATAATACAAAAATATGCCTAGATACACGGAAAAAGAGCAGCAACTTATTTTGAAAGTTATTAAATATTTTCAATTAGAAAAAGAAGCTGGTAAACCATTGATACCTTTAACTTCAGTGCACCAAGTAAGTATTTTTTATATAACAATAAGTGAAATTAATATAAATCAAGTTAATCCTATTTCATTAGGATTGTTTAAATATTTTATTTTTATCTATTGTGTTTCAGCGCGTTTCAGATGCATTGGGAATATCCTTGCCGACTGTAGCAAATTTGGCAAAAAATGGCATTCACAGTGATTCAGAGTATACTACTAAAATGAGTAAGTCTGTCAAAATGTCGAAGGGTCCCACAATCCGAGAGAAACACGAGCATGCCATTAGGACGCGTATATACAGAATGTTTAGTGAAGGTATGTAGAAAAATGTTTTCTATGCATCTGACATTTTTAATTAGTCCGATGAGTGAACCATTTTTACACACTTTTATTTAACTTCACTTCTCTGTTTGTCTACATCAAATCTTACAATCCACTTTTTGAGTGAGTATGAGTGGTATGTAAGTAAAATATTCGAGAGCTCATATTAAATGTTTGTTTAAAACTAGTAGTCACATTTTATAGATTGCGCCACCTACTTTAATCATAGTGAGAAAGAGTGAATGAGAAATTAAAAAAAAATTATTATTCACTTTTTAATGCATTTCCTAATAAAAGTGTGTAATTAAAAAAGTGTTTTTGTATTTTTTATTCATTAATATTGTTTGTTTACTTATTTATTTTAGGTGAACATGTAACTCTACATTCACTGAATAAAAAACTCATCGATCTGGATGGAATCGACATGTCTGTTAGTTCAATGGCTAATGTTTTAAGGGAACTAAAATTCAGATGGCTAAATTGCAGTATTTCCAATAGAAACTATCTTATGGAACAACCACAAGTAGCTCAAAAAAGATTACATTTTCTGAGAGAATTCAAGAGCAATGAGAGTTCTCCTTACCCTCTACAGCCTGTTTTTTTGGACGAGACCTGGATTTTTAGTAAAGGTAGTTTTCGCAAGAGTTGTCAAGATGGTAGCACTAAGGCAGTAAGGAAGACAAGTGGTGAAGGTGTACGGTACATTATTTTACAAGCATGTTCTGAGAATGGTTTTGTCGAAAATTGTAGTTTGATTTTCAAAAGTGGGAGTAAATCTGGAGACTATCATGATTCGATGAATTCGAATAACTTCGAAAAATGGTTGGAACAACAGCTCCTGCCGAATTTAGAAGAACCTTCTTTAATAATAATGGACAATGCATCTTACCATTCAAGTTTAGTTGAGAAAATCCCTAATTCATCTTGGACTAAGCAATCTTTAATTAGTTGGTTACAAGAAAGGTGTATACCTTTTCCAGCATCTAGCATGAAAGATGAAATTATGAAAATTGTGAAGAAACATATACCGGATAAAGAATACAAGTATGTAATTTATTGTAGGAGGTAAGGCTCAACAGTGTTAATGTAAGCGTGCTGTTTTATAGATTAGATAGACTGGCTCTTCAGCACGGTCATCGTATTTTAAGACTACCTCCCTACCATTGCCAGTTCAATCCAATAGAAATGGTTTGGTCCGAGCTCAAACGATATTACGATGCTAAGATAACCTCTGTTGACCGTGTAACTGCAGCAACAATAATAAATGTTTGGCAAGAGGCAATTGAGCAGGTATGAACAAATAAGTTTACGTTTCTGCCGTACTGCCAGTATTTTGATTTTTTTTTGGGAGTCCTGAAGACTGTATTTTAATTATATTTATATTATTGTAGGTTACACCAGAAAAATGGAAAAAATATGTTAGGCATACCCAAAACATTATAGAGGAATATTGGGAAACAGCAAAAATTATTGACGCTAGTGATACTTTGCCTGTAATTGTTGACTTGAATGAGTCGGAATGTGAATCAGATTGGGACTTATGGGAAGATGAACTTTCATAATCCTCTTCTTTTTAATTTTTTATCAATTGGTTGGTTTCTTGACTATTCACTATGTTTATGTTTGTTTTCTACTGAACGTGTAACTGAAGATAGAATACCTACTCTAGTTAGTGTTTGGAAAGAAACTATTCAACGGCAGAGCAAGTGGTCGTAGCTTCAAAAAGCTATAGAATAATATCTATTTTGTTAAATATTCAATATATCCGAGGAGCTTTTGACAACATTCCTGAGACTCTCCTCAGAAACTATGTAGAAGTAAGGGGGCCCAATAGATCTTTTAGGTCTCAGTGAATGTCAAAATACATACATACATAAATTTTCAATACACCACCTGTACATATTTTAATGAAGACAGTGGCCACATTTAAACAAATAAAACAATGAAATTCACTAACAATAAGAATTATAAGTGAAGAATACCTTTTTCCATAAAACTTTAGAATAAAATAGGGTTCCATATGGTGCAGACTTAATTGAACAGGCTGTATAATTCTTTTGCAGGACTATATTTACTAATGAAAAGTTATTTTAATATGTAAATTGAATAAACAATTTGTTTTATTTTGCAGTGTTTTCATATCCCAAGTATTATTAATTTCATATAATTTTCGAATATGGCTGAATACGATCCTGATCATTTTATTTATCAAATTTAAGGTTAGCTAAATGTCAATATAGCAAATATAATAAACGACATGCCGAAAACCCGGATATACGTCACAAACGATGACGCACACCAAAAAGGCTATTGTAAGAACTCTATTAGGTATTATTGCATTTCCAAAAATAAGATCTAAAATAAAATAAATCCTTTGCTTCAAAATATCACTTCATCTCCCATATAATGTGTGGAAATACTCATTTTTAAGTTTTAAAATAAAACAAATACTCTTTGCTTCAAAACAAACAGCAGGAAATCAAAACACACAATATCAGTTCAACTCAAATGAAACATTCTATAAATGGAAAAAATTCATTCAGAAACCAGCCTTCATAGATCATATTCTATAGAAGTTCCTTGTGGGCCATTTTTGCTGATGGCCAAATTCTTCAGGAGTGCATTTCTCTCTGCTAATAAATCATTTTTTCTTTTGAGCTCTTTTAATTATTGTTCTTTTATGATTCCAATTTTTTCAATATTGATTTTATATTGTTTTTCATGGTACTCCTTTCTGTCTCTCCGAATTGCTTCTAATATTGAATTTCGATTTTGAAGTCCTTTAGTTCGACTTATTTTTAGTATACGTTTTGTTCCAGTTTTTTCTTCCACTTTTTCTGTTGTCTTTTCAGTATCATTTATTGCTTCACTATTGTCATCTAGTTTCGTATCAGTTACATCTTCATCAACTGATGAGGATGATAAAAGGATTTCTGGTTTAATATTTTTTTCTTTCCATTTATTTTCTCCATCTGTTCGGCATAAGGAAAGTGTTTTCTTCCACCGCCAGTCTGTTTTTGGCTATCAACCCATTTCTTATAATTTCTGTCGAGGACTCTCCATCGGTTCTCTACATTTGAGGGTGAAACATTGAAATTATATATTTCGTTTAATTGTCTTGCTAGAATTTCCCACAGTTTTTTTACAGATCTTACCTCAAATGTCCCTAACTTTTTTCTAAATGAATCATATAAATCAATAAGCATTTTTGTATGATCTTCACTCCAATATTTATATTCTGGACTTGCTTGTACACTTGTTAGGACATTATATTGGTTTTCCAAGCTATTCAAAATTACATTGTCTTTTTCCAAAGAAAATGTAGGTATACTTTCAGTTAATGTTTTTTTTGTATGTGTCTGGATGTTAATATATGAGGTCCCCTCATTTTGTATATTTAATGGTATTTGCGGAGCATCTATTGCAGTTATCTGTTGATAACTGGAATTAATTTTTGGAGTATTGAGGGGATGTAAGTTTTCATGTCTTCGAATAATATATTTGCCTGGCTTAGCATACTCATTGTTTTCTAAAAACAGAACAAAGAAATATTAGGTACTTAAAGTGTTAATCACCTACCATTTTCATTATAACTTTTTTATTAATATAATCCATATTTTTTATGGGAAGTCGATTTTCTTGCATAAATTAATGTATATTATTTTTTTATTATTAGGTTATAATATGTACCCTTGAAGTTGACAAATGATTAATCATTAATCAATCAGAAATCCGTTTCAACAGAAAACTGTAATCCGGAATAGTTCATGAATTCATAAGAATCCGCACATGCTCATTTCAAAATCCTAAATTAGTCAAGGATTGATCCAGGACTTCTTGTTGGAACAAACCTTATGTAATCGTAGGTTACTGACATTATTTAATAATCATCTATCATTTATTTTTAGGAGATTTGTAAATTCATTTCATTAGGGGGAAAGGAAGCTCAACGGAATTTATTCTTTTTGTAAAAGGGGAAGGTGTGATGCCTTTTGGCCTAAATATTAAGTTATTAATTATTTAAATTATTATCTAATAAATTCCCTTCAGCTAATTCCAATAAACCACGAATTGTTTTATAAATAATAAATATAAAGGTTGCACGTACGAGTCAATGTCAAAACGTGAATAAATATTAACTAGTATCATGTATATTTATTTTAAGAGGTGATTACAATTCAGTTCAATTCATGCGATTCATTCTAATTAGTAATCTAGTAGTATTCATATTAGTGTTAGTAGTTAATGTATATTAAGTAATAAATAGAACATGTCCCAGTGATACAGGTAGTTGTTTTATTCCTGTAAGATGACCCACCGAGTGACAAGCAGCACCACCTATTCAGAGGCCCATCTACAATCCTAATACACGAAGTATCCCTACTAGGATACACACATTACAATGTAATCTTAGTTGACTAAGATAGTTGTGACACTTGTGTATTGTATTGCCAACCCAAGTGGCGCGTTGTTGTTGTCTAAGAGAGAGAGTACAAGAATAATAAGTGAATGAATCGTATTGCAACTATACAGGTTGTATCAAAAGTGTGTAAATCAGAACAGAGTGGGTGAGCTTAAACTATATTATTGTGATTGAAAGAGATCAGTCAAGTTTTATTCGGAAATAAAAGAAAAATTAATATTATCATTTTATTTTTAAAATACAACTATTATTATTTTATTTATAAAATACTTGGGAGCAAATCGGAAAGCCGAACGCATCTTCGTCTCTGTCATCAGAGGTTTTTTTCTCAGTAATTCCCAATGAAGTAGAGTGAGTATTGCGGGTTTCTTCTTCTCTTCTTTGTTTTTATTACTCTCGTCTTCGTCCTCATCCTCTTCATCTAATAGTATGGTGGTTGGAGAAGAGTTTAGAGGATGTTCTATGTATAATTTCCTCTTACTTCCTGATGCTATTGCTTGAGGTAGCGATTCTAATTCTTCGTCTAATATATTAAATTTATAACGTTTCACTATTTTTTCTAGTACCTTGAATTTTTCGTCGTTGTTCACTCTCATATACCTCACCGGTAAGTTGCCGAATTTTTTTTCAATGTTGTCGATTTAGGTGAATATGTGAGAGTTAAAAATATTCTGTCTCTCTTCACCTTCATCTCTTTCGCCCCATATCTACGAACACAAAATATGATATCAAAGAATTGAATTCTCTAATACTAACAGTAAAATTTAAGAATTAATAATGTTGAGAAAAAAAATTAAGATTACAAACAATAGGTAATCGAGAATTCAATTCAATTTGGAAATGTTTTCAAATTCAGAAGATACTTAATTTGAACAAATAATAGAAAGACAATAAAAAAGTGTACTTACTGAAACAACTTCCTCATTACTATCATCAACCAGTTGGTAGGTAGGTTGGTACGATCTTCTGAAAAGACCACAATCGTTGAAGGTGCAGTTGACATAGTGTTTTTATATTTAACTCTCGAGTTGAACTGAATTGTAGCAATATTAGCATATCTTTTATAGGTCAAAAATACTTGCATGAAGTAATAACACTACGTCAATGCAGTTTTATTTTAATTTTGAAAACAAAATTCGATAAGCATGTAGAAATTTGAGACAAAACAAAACAAGTAGTATTTTCTGAAAAGTTATAATATTGCGATTTCAATGAAACAATGCATTTTAAATCGATGCTAGATAGAGTACCATTAAGACCTTTTACGGAAACGTTAGTTTTTTCCACTTTTACACCCAACTTATCACATCATGCTTTTGAAATGAAGCTCGACTGGGAACCGCTGTCAATCAGTACTCTAAAAGTATGCAATTGTCCATTTGCGTCTGCTGTGGACAAGAGTTCACCATCAACTGAACCACTTGCCGAAACAGCATTGGTACCAAGCTTCTTATTTGTAGTTACTGGGTCTTACTGTAGATTATTGGCTGTGGCATGAGTAATATTTTCTGAGTTTAGGTAATTTTGATTGAAACCTGAGCTACTTTCGAAATGTAGTGAAGTGTGATGTTTTCTGTGACACTTTCTACACAAAGACACAAGTAAGCAATTTAAACACATTCTAAGAGAAGTAACCTTCTTGCTCCTTTCCTCATTAGATAACCGCAAAAACTCCGAGCAATTTTGAATGAAATGTGAGCCCTTGCATAACTGACAAACAGGGGAATAAGACTGAGCACTAGAACTTTTTATATCGACTATATTCGTAGACAAAAAACCCTGAGTTATATGTGTCTTACGCTTTTCGATTCGTTTGTCCATATACACGTATCGGTAGAAATATGCTCAATAGTCCGGGGAAGTTAGGCCGAAAGTTGTCGTGAAATTGAGTTGATTTCCACCAGAGATTTGACTTTTTAAAACGAAAGTATATGTAGTATGGACTACTTTCCTAGATTTGTGTCAAGATTCCGCTCGAGCTTTTGGTGTTTTCATATTTCGAAAATTCAAAATGGCGGCCCTACAAAATTTCAATATATATATTTTTTTTCAATATTGTCTCATTTTATGAATATAAACGCTATCGATACGCGGTTTGCTGCAGTCGATTGATAATAAGTTGTAATTTTATGAACAATATCAAGAAGATTTTTTTTATTTTTTTGAATTCCTTCTCACGAGTTTAACTGAAAAAAAATTTTTATCTCTGTTTTTCTTAAATTTCATGGATTCATTAATACTCTGAAAACGTTTGTCTTCAAAAACCACGTATTTTGAAAAAAACATATCAGATTCCATCATTAAAAGCGGAGAAAACAGTATTTAAAGTTCAATAGCCGCGCGAATTGCGAAATGTCGTCCCAGCGCGCATTTTTCATAATCTGTTGATGGCGGTTCATTCAATTTTTCCATTTGAAAATTGTGTATGTATTCCTGATAGTATACCTATTTTAGCCTGTATTATTTCAGAATAATGTGAATAATCATGTGAATTATTTTCTTTTCCTGTACTATATATAATTTCAGGCGCTCCAATTTTTGGTAAAGAAAGTTGCATTTGTGTAAATGCACTTGTCACCGATTCTCTGCAGTATCGCATTCTCGCTGCAAGGGTAGCACTGAACAATTTGTTAGTATTGAAAAAATTACCCCTATCATAGTAAACTAAAATTCGTTATAAAAGAAAAAACTCTGTGGTCCAGTAGTTAGTTTGTTTTAATCTCTTTTATTTTTGTATAAAACAAATCTAAGATAAACATTACATTCTAAGGATGTTTATTATTTCAATTTTCATGATTATAAATGCAAATAATTTTTTATTCCTATGTAATCCATGTAATCTATTACAATGCATAATAAAGTCAACTGAAAGAAAATAAATGTGTCAGCTGGTCCTAAATTGTGAACCTAGGTTACCTAGACATAAGATTCTGGTGTGTAATTTTATAACCTAAAATGTCATCTGAAAATAATTATGCTTAAGAATATTTCTAAAAATTGGCAAAATTTAAGTATTTTCTTCCGGTTTTTTTTGTGAAACAGACTTACATTTAGTTCAAGATAATAACCTTTATAGTTTAAAGTGAAAATATTTATCGTAAGATAGCATTAATTACTATTGAAAAAGTAACATTTTTTGAACTAAATTCGTGATTTTTGAAGTAATTACTGAATGATCCAGCGACATTTATGTTCTAATCTGCTTTATTTAAGGTAAGCTATCAAGCAAATTCAAAATTAACATAAAATTCCGAGGGTCGCGAAGTCGACCAGAACCCAGTAATTAATCAAATATCTTACCTGGGAGTAAAAAGGAGGATCTACTCACTCAACTTTTTAGCGGACTTTACCGAGCGGTATTCCTGTTTGTATTTATATTGTGAATGGAGTAGAACTTCAGCGAAAGCAATCGTCGAAACCAAGCACCAAACCAGGCTGTGTTTTGCAGGAATCGACAAATTGCGTAATATTGTTGCACTTTTATCGCACAAATTACTGGTTAATATCCGACGCACGAAGGACCAATTTTGTTAGTATTGAACTTAAGTAATATAAACCAGTAAATTTTCTACCATAACACCTTTTTTATTGCGTATGTAAAACAATATTAACATTTTGGTAATCAAATTATACTCAACGAGAATTTTATTTTGTAAGTGTCAAATATACTGTCAATTATATTTCTTTTTCAAACAAAACAAAAAATAAATAGATTTTGAGCGAAGGTCACCGCACGCCTGCAAAAGCCTTTGAGGCATCAACATTATTCAAACTTATGTATTGAATCAATGTATTTATGTTGCGAATACACAGATAAAAACTATTTGCAAAATTTCCTGCATCACAAGATTATTATATATTCAAATCTTATATGTGTTGTAAACATTTAAATAATAAGAATTATTCATGCACCTTGGAACATTTTTGTATAAAATACTGTTATTAGAAATAAAAGGTATTTTATAAAAATAATAATTTTATTGTTTTTAATTTACATACCTAAAACCTTTGTGTTCAATTTAATTTTCTATTTGTTCACTTTATTTCTATGGTCTGAACGGCACGGCAACGCTGTGATTGAGAAGAATGCATGACCGTGGCAATCGTGCGCCGAAAGAGAGTCGTCGTTGTAAAAATGTATGAGAGACACCACGTGTCTCTGATTGTACAAAATTAAAGATAAATTCTAACGAAGTCTATTTACTTATTCACACTGACAATTAATAACAAGTATATAACATAATTTTGGTCCTTCGAAAGTCGGATGTGCGAATAAGTCAAGTATTATACCAATTTTCAATCAATTAATAAAAACTACACAAGGAATCAATCCATCTTCAAGTTCAAGAAGTGTGCCTATCCAGTCGTCCAGTCAAGTTTCAAAACATTAACAGCGACGTTCCGACAAATAACAATTTGGTCGGATGTGCAACCAGTAGCAATTCTAACAAGGTCAGTCCGATCCTATTATTACGATTTTCATATCTATTTACCACTTGCAAGAGCGTATGATTTTGAATTATATTTCGTATTGCCGTTCTCAAATTACAAAATAACCACTTCTTGTAGTAGCAATTTTTCCTCGCTCGTTAGCACGAATTTTAAAAGTAATCACTCCCCGACCCCGCCCGACCTACCGACCCATATCGTCTCCTCTGCCACGGCTCCTCACTCGAATATCGAAAGAGTAAAACGCAAAAATAAGAAAAAGCTACGAAAATTACTACAAATATTCGATAGTTCAAGTAAGTATTATCTAATTGTTGCTCCCTTTTTGTTTTCAGCTTATTTCTGATCGAAATGGGCATATGTACACATGTTCTTATGTACCTTTCTTTTAAGATTATCAAAAACTAGTATTCACATGATTTATTAGTATAATTATCCACATCGGTGTATCCATTCGTACAAATGTACCTATGAACCGATTTGTGGTTTATTGATATACAGTATTCACATGAATTACTGTCATCAATTTGTTTTTGAGTATATACCTACTATATACAAAACATAGTTATCGGGCAATGTTATATTTTCACATGAATTTTGTAGCGTTGTAGCCTATTATGGTTTTTTGTCTATGAACAAGAAAAACATTCTTAACGATTATTTGCATGAGTAATCTAAATCGAATGATTTTTATTTATTATTGTTTAATGAGAATATAAAACTTGTCTAAACGCTGCTGGTACAATGTTTTATGCTGTTATTGTTCATAGGTGAATCATTCGCGAATTATGTCATCCCTTTTCCAGAATATCATATATAAAAAGCTGACACACTATATTATTTTTGCTTATACTAAATAATTTACTTCCTAGGTAAAAGACAGAGAACAGTCAGTCAGTAATTAACCATTGAATAGAAAACACTTATCTTATTGTCGGGAATATTATAAATTGTAATAAATAAATTAATAAAGTTTTTAAAAAGGAACTTTTCACCTGTGGTGACTTATTTGGCGCAGTCAGTAGGATATTTCGGGTCGAACATATCGAATGTGCGATTTCGTTAACGATTTACCGAAATAAATCGAACACTAAATCAAAATTTTGAACTTTGTGGGAGTGAATTGTTCAGTGAGATACCAAATCTTTGGATTACTCATCCGTCCATAGAGGACCTGTTCCAGCCACTACCAAGCATTCGACGAGATTTGGGACCAATATTGCCCAAAATTTGCAAGAATCCATCTGTGAATTCTTATAATCTAGTAAGGCATGTTTAAAATCGTCTTCTTTGTTCTGTAAGTACAATTTATGAATTCTGAAGTAACTGTAAACGAATTAAGTGAAGCATTCGATAATTTAATTTTAGAAACCATTACTGACTCAAACTCGACAAATTTAGATAGTACTGATAATAATCAAATAAATATGGCCCTACAACCTTTTAAATGGGAATATTCAAATTGTATCCCCGATTTTGATGGGAACCCAAATGACTTGAATAGATTTATTTCTGTTAGCGAAACAATTATCAATAATTTTGTTGATAGAGCGAATCCTAATAATTTTCAGAACGTTTATTTGTTGAATTCTATAATTGCCAAAATAAAAGGTAAAGCTAGAACGGTAATTAATATTCAAACATGTAATACTTGGAATGAATTAAAAAATGTTTTAACAAGAAATTTCTCAGATCAAAGAGATGAAGTCTGTCTAAACAGGGATCTCGTAATGCTAAGACAAAATTTTAATGAAAATCCACAATTTTTTTATGATAGGTGTTTACACATTCTGAACTTGCTTTGTAGTTATGTAGGTTTACATGAATTGACGGAAGAGGGTAAAAATTTAAAACGACAATTATATCAAAATTTAACCTTAAAAACTTTTCTTTCTGGGTTAAAAGAACCATTGGGTACCACCATTCGCTGCATGAAACCAACATCACTAAGCGAAGCAATGCAATTCGTTTTGCAAGAAGAAAATGCACACTATTTACAAAATTCGACAAAATTTAATCAAAAACCAACACAACCTTTCAGACAAAATTTTCGACAAACACCTGAATTCAGACATGACTATCAACCACCTATACAAAATCAATATTCAAATTATAATCCGCCTAATTCGCAATCATTTAACGCTCATACTCCAAATAATTTTTTTTCAAGGCAGAATAATTTCCCTTCACAACCAATCCCAATAAATCCTAGACCTATTCAGCAAAATTTTCCTAGAAATTCGCAAGTCTTTCGAAGGCCCAACCAAAACGTAAATGTTTTTAGGCCAAATCCAAACGCTAATTTACCTAAACCAACGCCAATGTCCACTAGTACACGAGCTACATACCCTAATAATCAAAATCAATCTAATTATAAAAGACCACCGCCGTCTACAAATAACTTCAAACAAACTAAACGTCCGAATTTTACTTCTGAAGAACTTTATAATGTCGACACAGAAGCTTACGAAGCCGAAAATTGGGAATACTTAGATAATAGTTACGAATATCCTGATCATACTGTTGGTCAGCCATATACCGATAACGAAACTTCAAATAATAATAATAATAATTTTAGTAGTGATAACGATGACACACATAACAAAAACGTAAATTTTTGTTAAGTGCCTCGGAAAACCAATATTACAGAAATAATACTAAAATAATACCTTTCAATAATGTAAAATCAAGTGAATTACCCTACATAATTTTACCTGAATACAATTTAAAGTTTTTAATAGACACCGGATCAAGTCGATCATTCATAAATCCTGATTTAGCATTTAAATACTATCGTAGTGAAATTAAAACTGATCCATTTGTAGTGACAACAGTTTTTCAAAAATCTGCCCACAAATATCGAGCGGATATCTTATCCTCAAAAATATTCAATCTTCCAAATCCAATAAAATTGAAATTTTATTTGTTCAAATTTCATAACGTTTTTGATGGTCTTATTGGACTAGATAACTTAAAAATATTACAAGCTGAGTTAAATTTCCAGGAAGGATCTCTTATCACTCCTCATAATAAAATAAATTTACATTACCACGAAGTTAACACGGATCTTAATCTTGTAACCGTATCCCCTAGATCGCAACAAGTTGTTAGAGTAAAAACAAGTGTTTCTCAGGGAGATATAATTATTCCTTATCAAAAATTGTATAATTGTGAAATCCCACAATGTCTTACTACAGCAAAAAATGGTTATGCACTAACTACAATACTAAACAATTCCGACAGTACCGTATCATTAGATTTCTCAGAACCATTCTTAGTAGAAAATTTTGACGAAAACGAGATACAAAATATTGACTTAAATAATATCGAATTATCAGATAATATACCGTTGGATCTTAATAAAATTAGAACCAATCATATGAATAACGAAGAAAAACAAAAAATACTAAAACTATGCCAGGAATATAGCGATATATTCTACAAAGAAGGTGAGCCATTAACCTTCACAAATAAAATTAAACATAAAATACATACAAAGGATGAAATACCTGTATATTCAAAAACCTATCGTTATCCGTTTGTACATAAGCAAGAAGTTGCTAATCAAATCCAAAAAATGCTAGAATCCAATATAATACGTCCCTCGAGTTCACCATGGTCTTCTCCCATATGGGTAGTAAGCAAGAAAATGGATGCTAGTAATCAACAAAAGTGGAGAGTGGTCATCGATTATAGAAAGCTTAACGAAAAAACTATAGAAGATCGATATCCTCTACCTAACACTACCGAATTATTAAACAAACTAGGCAATTGCCAATACTTCTCTACGATTGACTTAGCCAGTGGCTTTCATCAAATTGAGATGGAAGAAAAATATATTGAAAAAACGGCATTCAATACTGAAAATGGCCATTGGGAATTTCTGCGCATGCCTTTTGGTCTAAAAAATGCGCCAGCTACTTTCCAACGTGTCGCCGATAATATATTACGAGGTATACAAAACGAAATGTGTCTAGTATACCTAGACGACATCATTGTCTATTCAACCTCACTTCAAGAACATTTAGAACGCCTCAAAGCTGTTTTTCAGAGACTCAGAGAAGCAAACTTCAAAGTGCAGCTTGACAAATCAGAGTTCCTGAGAAAAGAAGTAGCCTACCTAGGTCACGTGGTTACACCACATGGGGTCAAACCTAATCCCGACAAAATCCAAGCTATACTTGATTATCCGATTCCCAAAACACCCAAACAAATCAAAGGTTTTTTAGGATTGCTCGGATATTATAGACGATTTATAAATGATTTTGCGCGAGTAACAAAGCCATTCACTAAATGTTTAAAAAAGGGCGCAAAAATCGAACTTAACGACGAATACATAACTTGTTTTAACACTTGTAAAAATTTACTAACCAATGAACCCATATTACAATACCCGGACTTTAATAAAACGTTTAACTTAACCACTGATGCTTCTAATGTAGCATTAGGTGCCATCTTATCACAAGGTCCTATAGGACACGACCTTCCCATAGCTTACGCCTCGAGAACACTTAACGATTCAGAACAAAATTATTCTACAATCGAGAAAGAGTTGCTTGCTATAGTTTGGGCAACTAAATATTTTCGCCCATATTTATATGGCCGTCAATTTAATATAATTACAGATCACAAACCTCTCGTGTGGTTAAATTCATTAAAAGAACCAAATTCTAAACTTTTACGTTGGCGAATTAAACTGGAAGAATTCGACTACCAAATTTTTTATAGAAAAAGTTAATGGAATAATGTAGATTCCTTATCTAGAATAGAACTCCATACTAAAGATACACATCCACTTTTGAACGACAGTTCATTTTGGAAGAATGTCGATGAAATTTTAGGTGAAACCAGTTACTATAATAACTCAAATACGTCCGAACAGGCATACCAAACTTTGAATACTCCTTCCCCTATTACCAATAGATTGACATGTGAAATCCCATCCACATCAGAAAATCTCTTACAGGACAAAGACAATTTTTCAATGATAGTAAACATTGACGAAATACTTACAGAAGACAACATTCAATCACAAAGTCAAAACGATCAGCAAAATCAAAATATGACAGATGACAATACTGTACACTCAAATTTCGACGAAAACCCAATTATAGGCATACCCATAATCGAATGTGCCGTAAATCACGGTAAAAGTCAAATATTTATACAATCAGTCTTACATTCTCCTGCAAAATTAAAAAGAATAATTCTTTTCGAAAACAAACAACGACTTTCCGTTCAAATTTCTAAAAATAATTTTGATAATGATGTAATCAATTTCATTAAAGAATATATAGTTCCAGATATTCAATACTATATATATTTTGAAGACCCCAGTCTATACGAACCGTTCTCAGTATGCCTACAGAAATATTTCAAATCGTCATCTATAAAATTTAAAAGATGCACGACCAAATTATTAGACGTAACAAACAAAGACGATATCCAAGAAACCATTAAAAATTATCATGAAAGCAAATCAAATCACCGTGGAATCAATGAAACCCTTCAAAAAATTAAAGAAAAATACTATTGGCCCGATATGAAAAAATCCATTCAAACATTTATTAATGAGTGTGAGATATGTCAACAATGTAAATATGATAGGCACCCATTAAAATTAAAAATGAATTTGACACCCACTGCAAGTAAACCTTTTGAAATAATTCATATAGATTCATTTACATTCGAAAAACTCAAATTTTTAACAATAGTTGACAGCTTTTCCAAATACGCACAAGCATATCACTTAAATGCACTTTCTGGTACAGAAGTAGCTAACAACCTAATAAATTACTTTTCCCATCACGGTATACCAAACCAAATTATTTGTGATAACGGCACAGAGTTCAAAAACACCGTAATTACTGAACTATTAGGACTACACAAAATTAAAATTCATTTCTGTTCCCCTGATCACCCCCAATCAAATGGTATTGTAGAACGATTCCATTCGACAATAATAGAACACTTAAGACTTTTAAACTCTCAAGGATTCTCCAACACACCTATAAAGACTAAGATGACAAATGCCATTTTGGCATACAACAACTCAATACATTCAATACTTGTAACTTATAACCCATGGCCTATATCTCAAATGCGCTCGCATAGTATATTATTAATTATATTGATGTATTGCATATTTATGCTTATATCTATACTTGTATTTGTACTTGTGTTTGTATTGCATATTTGTGTTTGTATTTTTATTTTTATTTATATGTGTATTTGTATCAGTTCATATATCTGTTTATACGTATATATTTGTAGATTGCCATACGATAAATAAATAAATAAATAAATACATTCAGCTACTAAACTGAAACCAATGGATATAATTAACGGACATATTACTGACAATGACCCATTTGATATCGCAATCGATAAACTATGAATTAACGATTACGTTAATAAACACAAAGAACGTTCTAAACTATTATATGCAAAAATCAATTCTGACTTAGCAAATCAAAAAGAAAACCGTTTAGAAACAATAAACGAAAACCGCGAGAGTCCTGAAGTATTTGTACCAAACCAAAAGGTGTTTATAAAAAAGAAAAAGAGACAGAAAAACGCAAATAAATTTCATACGGCAGTTAGTATTAAATCAGTAAACACTAAACGTAAAACAGTTACAACTGCAAAACATGGAAAAATTCATATGAATAATATAAAACGCCCACTTAAGAGAATATATTCATTTGACACATAATTATTATCATTTCAGATTCCCAGGAATCTTAGGATTCCAAGAAATAATTACTTTACGAAATCTTCAAAATAACTCTGGTCTACTACCTCTGAAACTTGGCACCGCAAAAGTAACTGAATACTATCACTCAATATTTTATTATTACGACATAAATCTCATAATGACTCAAGTTGAAAATTTAAAATCCAAAACAAATCAGATTTTCAACTCGGCATATAAAATTAACAAATACCGAGAAGAAATAACTAATCATAAACGTTTTTTAAAATTCGCTGAAAATAAAATAGAAATTAAATTGACAGAGTTGCTACCTCAAACAAATAGAACCAAGCGAGGCCTAATCAATGGTCTTGGCTCAGTTTTCAAAACTATTAGTGGAAATTTAGACGCAAGTGACGGAGAGCGTTACGATAACTTTATTGGGCAGCTTCAACAAAACGAAAATAAACTAGCTAATCAAATAAAAATTCAAAATTCCGTAGCAGTCTCTTTAATCGATAACTTTAATAAAACTGTTCAACAAATAAACCATAATAAAATCTTATTAGATCGCAAACTAGAAACTATTGACTCTTATCTAAGTAACCAAACTAATTTTGAAGCAAATACCTATATAAAAGACGTAATATTCCAAATTTTAAACATGTACGAAATGCTTAATTCAATTTTACAAGACATAGAAAATTCAGTATCATTTGCAAAAGTTGGAGTTATGCATCCTAGCATAATAAAACCTAGCGAATTATTTAAGCTTTTAGAAGATATATACAGAAATCTCAGAGAAAACCAATTGCCCATACAATTAAAAATGTGCAACATTCCGATATTTGAAAGTTTAATTAAAGTATCATATTACATAATAAAAAATAAAATAACATATATTTTACGTGTACCCATAGCACATCCTTTTGATTTAGACTTATATCATTTGTATCCTATCCCTATTCAGAGTGAGAGTCAGTTAAAGGTGATAATCCCGCAAAATAAATATGTAATAAAAGATAAATTGTACTACAAACTTTTGGACGAATCATGCACACAACTAGTTAGACAAGAATATATGTGTGGAGAAGTCAGCTTACAACATGTAAATTCCAATAGCCCGTGCGAAATTCAACTTCTAGACCTCAAGAGCACCTCCAACTGTCATCAAATACCTATTAGCAATTCTCAGCAACTATTCAAGAGACTCGAAAATTCCAATCAGTGGATTGTGGTCCTTCCCAAGAAAACACCCATCAGACTAAAATGTTACCAGCAAGAAGAAATCCTGAACTACATTGGCACCTTTCTCGCCACCATTCCGGCATCCTGTCAAATTATCACAGACTTCGAAGTAATAACTAACAATGGCCCAATAGAATTTGAAAGTCAGCCTATTTTTATTCCAGAAATATCCATCTCAAATCATGACTACGTCATACATAAAAATCTCAATCTCAGCCTTCCACAAATTAACCTAGACGACCTAACTACCCTTCGAGAAAGAATAATTAAAAACACTCCAATTCTAGAAAACTATATACCTTCCTTTGTTCCAAGCACTTGGAACAATATTAATCTATTGCCTCCTAAGCCTAATATGCTTATACGTAGCCTTCAAGAAGTTTCAACGTAGAAGCCCAACTCAAGAAAACCAATTTCAAGATGTTCATCTTCCTTAGCTACTGCCATCGGAAGCTGAAACTTCAAGGGGAGGAATGATGTCATCCCTTTTCCAGAATATCATATATAAAAAGCTGACACACTATATTGCTTATACTAAATAATTTACTTCCTAGGTAAAAGACAGAGAACAGTCAGTCAGTAATTAACCATTGAATAGAAAACACTTATCTTATTGTCGGGAATATTATAAATTGTAATAAATAAATTAATAAAGTTTTTAAAAAGGAACTTTTCACCTGTGGTGACTTATTTCGCGTCATCGTCTGAAACAACAGGGACGGACTCTGATTCAGATGACCCCTCAATAAATCTTGTTTCAACACAGAATTTGACACCTAGCTTAACCAAAGATGGAGGTGCACAAAATATTTTAGAATTACTTGGTAATCAATCAACCGGTATCAAAGGCCCGGAAGTTAATCCAGATGTAGCAGCCCTTTTATCTGGTTTCTTGCTTAACGGAATAGAGAAAGACTCCCGCAAGGCAACACTGGAATCTTATCCGTGTTTAGCTAATTGCTTGGCTCTCCAGCCCCCAACAATTAATCCGGAGATTCGGTCTTGTCTGAATACAGATTCTGTAAAACAGGACACATTCCTCAGCAAATTACAGACACAATTAGCAGCCGGCATACGTGCATTAGCAGTTGGCCTCGACAAACAATATGAACTAACAAAATCGGAGGCGACGGACGAATCTAGAAAGGAGCTGGAAAAATGTTGCGCACCAATTCAGATAATAGCAGATGTTTTTCACGCTCTTTCACTGCATCGGCGTTATTCAATCCTTCCCTTTCTGGATACCAAGGTTAAAAAGGTCACAGACACCTGTCCAATAGACGAATACTTATTTGGCAAAGTGTTTCCGGACCATCTTAAAACAGCAAACGAAGCTCAGCGACTGGGTGCTTCAATCAAAAAAAAGATAAGATGTCAGGAGCAGGAACTTCAAAACCATTGGTCAATAAGAAGCCAGGAGATCCAAAGCAAAGTCAGTCAAGGTACTCATCCTCTTTAAACTCCAGGCGCCTGCACCACAAGTCTCGCATGAAAAAGGAGGAGGGGAGGCCTCGCCCAGCAAGGTCATACCGGAATTAGTAGATGAGGTACACACTGTATATAATAATAATTATAATTATGCGGGTCGCCTATCCACATATGTGGATAGATGGTCACATATTACCCAAGATATTACTATTCTTTCATGGTTGTCTGGTTATAAAATACCCTTTATCAAGCGACCCAAGCAAATACGCTTACCTAAGTATTTTTATAGCTTGCAAGAATCGGATAAGCTAAATGATAGCATTAAGCATTTAATCTCTATAGGAGCAGTGTCAAAAACACACTCAAAACCTGGACAGTTTTTATCTTCTTTTTTCTTAGTGCCAAAGCATTGCGGATCTTTCAGGTTCATTTTAAATTTGAAGTCTCTAAATGAGTTTCTGGAGCCACCCCACTTTAAATTAGAAGATTTCAGAACTGTGTTCAAATTAGTCTATCCTAACTGTTTCTTTACAAAGATAGATTTGAAAGATGCTTATTTCATGGTCCCTGTGCATAGGAAATTTAGAAAATATCTCACGTTCAGGTTTCAAGGAGTTTGTTACAATTTTAATTGTTTACCCTTTGGGCTCTGTACAGCTCCATGGGTTTTCACAAAGATAATGAAGCCAGTTTTAAAATACTTAGAACTAGAGATATAATTTGTGTACTTTATTTAGATGATTTACTTATTATCAGTAATTCAATAAAAAGAGCTAATGAAGACTGTCAAGTTGCTAAGAATATTCTTGAATATTTAGGATTCTTAATAAATTTTGATAAAAGTTGTATGCTTCCATCCCAACAATGTACCTACCTTTCTAGGTTTTATATTCAATTCACTTAATCTAAACGTGGCTTTACCAACTGATAAAGTACATAACATTGTTGAGCTCATACTAGCCCTTTTATGTCGCAATCAGTGCTCCATTAGGACATTAGCACAGTTAATAGGAAAGCTAGTATCGGTTTGTCCTACGGTTGAATATGGTTGGATGCACCTTAAAATGCTAGAAAGAGCTAAATATTTGGCCCTAAGAAGAAGCGAGCAAAATTTCAATGCTTCTATAACAATTTCGGACGTAATGAAAACAGAAATGCGTTGGTCACTAAACCAAAAAACACTGTAAATATAATAAAAAACTACGTTGAATAGACGAAATCGTTAATTAAAATTGGTCCAACGAACAATTTCATTAAAACAATTAAAAGTACTTCGTTAACTAATAAATAAGTTCATTAAACAATAAACAGTTTGTTGAATGAATGAAATCAGATTTATTAAAAATAAAAAATATATTACATTTATTTAATGAAAACTCTATTTTTCAAAAACTTCATTTAATTCATTCGATGAACAATAGTTATTAATATTTTATATGTTATTCACAGCTTTAACGAACGGTTGTAGTTGTTACAATGAATACGAAGATTTATTCAATGAATTATTTTTATTAATTTGATGATCTTTAGATATCAGTATTTTGCATATTATTCATAGCCTTAACAAATATTCGTTATTGTTTTAAGGATCACGAATATTTATTAAATTAATTGTGTTTGTTGATATCATGATCCTTAATTATGGTTGTAATGATTTTTTTAATAGGAAAAATAAGAGACTAATAGGTATATTTAAAATATTTATTGAACACATAAATTGTTAAAAAACATTAAACAAACACATTTATACAAAGCCTTTAAAAATTATGAAAAGTTAAAAAAAATAGTAACAGAATGAAAACCATTGTAAATGAAAGAAAATATAACAAAAATTTAGATAAAAATAAATTACGGATCGTTCGTAAATTATTTTTCCTTTAATTTTCATCATATTGTTGTTGTTTTAGAACTGGTTTCATCATGTTACTGTTCAGAACTTAAATGTTCTGAAAGTATAAAAACTTTTGGATAGTTTTGCCGCGATTTTAAATTAAAAAAATAAGTTTCAATAAAAGAATAAAACATATTGGATTCTACTGGAAAGTCTAAATTGAAAACATAAAAAATTTTAAAGCAAATATCGACTGCTCTTAAAAAATTTATATCTTATATTATCAAAAAAAATATAAATTTCTTCTATTGAAAAAATGTCACAACCAAGACAATAAATAAATGGCTGGATATTTTTTTTTTCTCTCCATCAAATTGTTAATGTGTTCTTCAATTTCCTGCGCACATTTTCCCACATATAGGAAAGATTCCTGCGAATCTTTTATGGTGTATTTAGTGGTGAGGTTTTTACCACTCTTGGAATCTTTTGTGATGGATTTATTAGTGGGCACAAGGTACCCATGAAGAGCCCAAAATAAACATGCAGTTTTTGAATCTAAAAGAAATACAAAGGAATAATTTTTTACTAGAAATATAAACGTTTGCACTTACTTTCCGAAATTTTATCGTTTTTTTTTAAGTTATCTAACAGTCCCTTAAGAATTTTATCTTTTACATTATTTTCTGTGCATAAAAATTCCAGCAATTTGTCATAGGACCTTTCCCAATTATTTAGCAAGCCATCAGGGTTGTCGAAACCAAATTTATAGTCCATGTCGATCTGAAAACAGAAAAGTAATAGGTGAACGAGGAAATGAAATCAGACAAATTATTATACCAGTCGAAAACCAGTAGGGTTTTTATAAAACGGCCATTTCTGCATTATCTCGTCCGTGCTGGTAAAAGTTTGCAAGTCTTTTCGACGATATTGACTGCAAGCTTTCCATGTATTATCGAACTGTTCTGCAGTTAAATTATCAGTCTTTAGGGCTCTAAGACAAGCTTCTGCATCATCTTCGGGTTCTAGGACACAAAACAATTATTAAAATATTATTTATATGTTAATAATTATTATAAACACGATCAACAAAATGTAATATGATTGCTTACCAACAATTTTTTCAGGTCTGTACTTCTTTAAATCCTGTTTTTTAAGATGTTTTTCAACTACATATTTACCAACGGCAGATTTAAATGAGGTTTTCAAATTGCAAAATTTATTATAAATTCTTCCTCTTTTGCTAGAACGATAGAACTCCTGAAATAGAAAGCAAACATATAGTTTCAATTTTAAGACTATGTGTAATTATAATATTTACCAATTTTTCACACGTAAATCTCTCCAGAATTTCTTTCTCTAATCTATAACTTGTTGATAAGGTCATGGAAATACCTCTATCCTCAAAAAATTGAGCAATCAAGTTGATCAATGTTGTTCGTTGTTCATCTTGAAATTTAGAAAATTTTTGGTAATATTCAATTAGCATCATTCCTTTAGGTGTTTCGTTTAATATAGAATGTACACTTATATCTGGATCATTTGATGAACCTGCATGTTGATCAGTATATGGTGTGAAACGTTCCTGATGTGACGGAGTTGATGATCTAGAAGTTTGTGGTGTGCTAGATGAAGATAAGGGAGGTGAAGGTGACCTTAATGACATGTTGCCACTAAAAGAAACTAATGGCATTCCTATAGACTGTCGCCATTCCTCCAATTTGTGCTCGAATAAGATCTGCGTTCCCAAGTCATAATTTTTCATTAAACGTTCTATATGGTGATGTTTTATGACTTTTAAAACATTAACGAATACTTTTTGTTCTGAAACATAAATTTTATAAATTGATTTACTTTTGATGGGATTTTTTGGACTTACCAACGAAGTGGTCAATAAGAAACTGGTGGTCCCAACTGCATAGTAATTTTCGCAATTCATTTATTTCTTGATTTTCACTTTGCTGAACTTCATTCATAATAGACAATAAACTACCAGAATAAGATATATCTAATAAAACTTGATTCTGCCCATTGTCCTCATCCAAAATTTGTGGAAGTGCGACAGGAGTAATATTTTCCACTGAGTGATAAAGACCGCTTGTAAATTCCATTGATTGGTCATCAGAACAGCTACTGTTCTCTGCCATCTTGCAAGATAATGCAATCTAAATTATTAACAGTTTATAAGTGAAAATGTAAAAAAATAAAAACCTGAACATTTGAAAAATCAATAAAAAAATGTTATGCTTTCGTGTAATTGTATATAATTAAGATGTAACTCTATAATATTCTTTAAGTCGAATCATTGTTTTGCCTCTTGCGGTCTTTATTAATGTGATAGGTGGACCAACAATATCGTCTATTGAAAGTACTGAGAACGATCCCAAAGCTGTGTGATCAACATCGTAAGCTACAAAATGCGGCATGTATTGAACCGATTGCAATTTCTGAACAAAAAGTAATACGTTTTGATTTTTGAATATAATTATTTCTAATATGACATAAAAATGTAAATAATCTTTATAAACAGCTACAAAATAATCACGTTTATAATCTACTCCTTTGTAATTTAATTTCAAATAAAATTGTAAATTATTTTCATTTGTTTGTAATTTGTTTGCAATAATATTTTTGTAGTTACTTTGTACTTTGTGTTTTTCTCTGACTGTAAACTTTGTAAAGCTTGAATGTGTTATAATCTGGTAAGCAAATTTTAATGCATACTTTTTAGATAAAGTTAAGCAAATATTTTTTCTAGAAGTTATGCAGTGCGAATATATTTTAAATGGTCTGTGTTTTGCCTCAAATTTAAAGCACCATAGCTTTCTAAGCGGCCCAACTTGACGAATTATGTTTGGATAATGAGTCAAATTATGAAATTTTGGCTTTAATGTGTCATTAAATAATATTGGATAATCTTCATTAATTTTTTTTACTTTTTGATTTAACAAATTTATGCACGTTTCGTCAATTTCGAAACATAGAACTATATCAATGAGTTCAATTAAATTTAACACGAAATTCCACACAGGGTCATCCGAAGGAATTAGATCGCCTACCATTAGGGGAAGATACTGAACAAATGTCATCATTTCTCTTGCTGACATTTTGAGTTTTTTTTTAACCAAATGACGTTGTTCAATTTTTCCAGATATACTGTCTATGTCTATAGGGCCGTATTCAAAATTTTGTTTTCTAGAATTAAGAATTGCCAGGTCAAAACATTTTATTGTACTTATAAAGTACGTCAGAGCCTGACTTAAGCTGTAATGACACACGCCTTCGAAAATATCATGCATTATATCTGCATAATAGTTTTCCACAACATGAAATGATGGTATGTTATTTAAAAGAGACCTGCTCATAATTCCGGCGTTATTTTCAACATTTATTACATCATTTTCATAATTTTCTATTGTTCTTGTGAGTGCATTTTGTTCAGCAGTAAACTTTTGCGTTTCTGCTTTTGAAGCTTTACAAAGTCTACAAAAAAAATTGGCGGAAAAAGATTTACTGAATCCGAGAAATGAATTTAGACCCAAATTATCGCCTATAACTAATCCTAAAATAAAGTGAACCTGCTTACCAGATATATTTATTCCGTTAATTTCAATGTCTTTGATCTCTTCTATGAGAGTTTCGAAACACTTTTCATTTCCAAATGTTTTTAAGTCAACTGATTTAACAACTGCTGCATAAAATATGTTATCTAGTTTAGATTCTTCAAATGGTAGACACGGAAATGAACAATATATGTTACAAATTGAATGTTTCGAAGTGTTAGAACCAAGAGCATTATTAATCTCAAAGTCGTCAACATACAACAAATAAGGTATCAAAATTTTATTTGGATATAATCTACATTTTTTAAGCCACAATTCTCCTTGTACAAAGTTTGTTAATTTGTCAGTGTTTTTTAAATAATCAATATGTTCTAAAGTGGGACCAAGTAATTTTTTTTCTTCAAAGAATTTTTTATACTGAAACCTTAAGGGCATTAATACGCCTTTACAATTTTTTTCATCGTAAACTAATTTACCACTCCTATGTATTGGTTGTGTAACATTGTCTATTGTAAATTCTTTAATGTTCTCATCCACGTAACCCTCACTTTTCAGAAATTTGAATAACAAATGATCTGAACTAAAATTTTTAAAAGAATCTCGACAAGTTAATATCAGGTCACAAAATTCATTGTGTAAATTGGAATGGTCTTTGCAACTTGCAGTTTGCAAAAGATAAAAATGTATTTAAAAGTGGATCAATTAAATACTTATTAGCCAATTCTTGAATTTGAAAAACATCTTTTCTAGTGAAATTGTTATTGTTGTGAAAACTAAGAATAAATTCAGTAACGAACTTTAAACGAATTTGTAACATTCTGTTTAATTTATATTGATCTTGTGGTGGTTTTTCGGGAATTTCCGGATCCTGTAAATCAGAGCCTTCATTAAACTTGAAACTATTAGATTCGAACTGCATTTGAGGACAATAATCACGCTCTGGTTGATTACAAACAATTTTTGTATCTGAAATCCTGGTGTCATTATTGTGAACATTATTTTGATTCTTTATTTCCGTATCTGTATTTATATTTAACAATATATCATTATTCAAATGCTTTCTATTAACATGTTTCTTAAAACTGCTTAAATTTTGAAAAGTTTGGCCACAATTAAATTCAAAGCATCTAAATATTGAATTTGAGGCAAGGTCGTGAGATCGTTTAAAATGGGATACGAGCAATGTTAAAGAATTCATTGTCTTTTTGCACATAAAGCATAACATTATATTCAATAGAACCTACTTTGAAATTTAGAAATTTAGATTTACTTTTTTTGTATTGCACTTTCTTGTTTTAAAAGTTTATGTAGGTAACTAAAAGGTAAAGAAGATAAAATTGATTAATTATCAAAGTGCATAATATGATTAATATTTTTAAAACTAGTCCAAGACGCTGTGCACTAACTTACGCCTTTAACTGTTACAATTTAGTTACAATTTACAATCAAAACAACGTGTTCTTACCTTTCTTAACAGTAAAAAAACACCGAACAGCACACAAATTAGATGTCTTTGGCTCTTGGGTCTGACTAGTTAGAACTTGCGTCACTCAGTACACAGTGCAGCTATTATGTTTCCACACAGACTGGCAATGCTGACTATGCCATTAAGAGCGCGCGAACCGCAAACTAAGACGATTCGTAAGTTCTTTATCACAACGCACTAAAGTAGTAGTGCTGATATAGTTTTACATTAATACAATGAAAAATTTCGTTAATATATAAGAACGCTGATGTCCTCAGGTATCATTACATCAATGCAAAGATTGCGTTCGTTAATATGATGAAGGAGTTTATAAATTACACTATTCAACAAATTTTCATTATTTTAGCTAAAATCCATTGATACAATGAATGCGTTCTTTAATATAAGGTACACCTCTTCGTTCTGATAATAAAAACTCGGAATTTAACACAACGAATAGATCATCGTTTAATGATTTATTACATTGTTACAATTAAAGTATTTTATTAATTGTTTTTGTGAAACTTAATGAACGCGTTTGCACCTTGAATGAAATCGTTTATTGACCTAATGAAAAATTTATTCTCAGAATAAAACTTATGTATATTATAATGTTAAACTGTTAATTCACATAAAGAACACTAGTTCATGGTATTAAAAAATCGTGTCATTATTTAATCAAAAATTGTACGTAACATTTCTTTATATTAAAGAAAAGAATCGTTTTTGCAACGAAACATTAGTCAATAAATTGCATTTATTAATAATATGAACAATATTTTTTTCAGTGTCTATAGCGTTTGTTGCTGTTTGCAGTCTTCTCGTGATGTTTCTTGGTTTTCTGCATCTTGTCGCTATAGCAGTATCGTCCGCGTACATTGCCATGATGGTATTTTCTGTCTTCGGTATGTCTGCCGTGTATATGGTGTATAGCAGGGGTGACAGTATCGCTCCCTGTGGTACTCCAGCTTCCATTTGTCCGTTTCCAGATTTGGCTTGTCCTACTTTCACGTGGAATTTCCTTTCTTTGAGGTAGCTGTAAAGGAGTCTTAATAGGGGTTTGGTATACCCCTGTTCATTCATTTTATATATCAATCCTTCATGCCAAACTCTATCGAAGGCCTTACTGATATCTAAGAATATTGCTCCTGTGGATTCTTTCTGATTAAAACCTTGAGTGGTGTATTCTACCAATCTCAGGATTTGTTGTTCGGTACTATGTTCTTCTCTAAATCCGAACTGCTCCTCTGGTATTACGTTTAATTCTCTCGTTTGAGTCTTAAGAATCCTTAGAATGACTCTTTCGGCTATTTTGCTCATTGACGGTAATAAGCTTATTGGGCGGTAACTTTGTGGGAAAGTCGGACATTTTCCCATTTTTTTTTATCATGATTACTTCGGCTTTTTTCCATCTTGTTGGGAAGTATCTCATCCTTAACATCGCGTTAATTATATTGTTGAGGTGCATAACTCCTTTTACTGGCATGTTTTTCAGAGCCCTATTGGTGATCCCGTCTATTCCTGGAGCCTTCCTAGCTGACATAAATCGCATTATTTCTTTTATTTCTTGAGGTGTCGAAAATCCCAGTACGTCCTGGTTTTCCTCCTCTTCTTCTACGAGTTCTTCTACGGATTCTTCTACTCTGTCAGAGAAGTCCATATCTTCGTCTGGGTGTTCGTTTAGCATGAATTGTAGTTCCAAGTTGTTTTTGAGTGCTTCCGCTTTTTCCTCTTCTTCGTATGCCATACCGTTTGCTCCATGCAAAGGCGGCATTTGTTTGTTGGGCTCTCTTAGCAGTTTTGCGATTTTCCACAGGCCTGGTTTTTGTGGGTCTAAGTCGTTTATTCTCCTATTCCATTGGTCACTGTTGTGTTGTTTTAGTTTTTCTTCCACTTCCGTTTTGAGTATTCTGGCTCTTATTTGGTCTTCTCGGTCCTGTGTTCTGCGGGCAATCCTTAGGGCTCTGCTTCTTTCCCTCATCAAGTCTTTCAGATCATCGCTCAGGTTTTGAAATTTTCCGTATTTTTCTGATACGGTTGTCGTGGTACTTCTTTCTATCGCTTCTGATAGCGCTTCTTCGAAGGAACGGATTTTTTCCTCTATCTCTTCTTTTCTTCTTATTTCTTCTATCGGACCCAGTAGCTGTCCCGCTATTCTCCTGAACTTCGTCCAGTCAGTCCTCTTTTTTAGTCTTCTTTCTTGTCTTGAACCGTCCCCGACGGTGAGGACTACTGGCACGTGGGCATCCCCTCCGTCGGCGGTCCAAATGTCCCAGAGCACCTCGATGTCTCGCAACACCGCGATGTCTAGGACACTCGGTTGTCCGCCCCCTGGAGGGTAATGTGTTGGTCTGGGTGGTCCTATTACTTGGAGAGCGGCATGGCGTTCCGTTATCCTTTCCAAGTTTTTTCCTTGTCCGTTCCTTGTTGTGCAGTACCACGTGGGGGACTTGGCATTTAGATCTCCTATGATGATGCCTTGTTTATCGTCTGGGAGTACTACTAACACGTCTTCTTCGTGTATCACAGTGTTTGGCCTAACGTATACCGATGCTATTCTTACATCTCCAAAGGTTGTCTTCACTATAATCCTTGTCGCTTCCATAGTTATAAGTCCGTCCGGCGTGTTTTCTTGATGCTGGCGCAGCTCCTTTTTAACAAGGATCGCTGTGCCTCCCGAGTTTCCGTGGATGTCTGTTCTGTATACGTTATAACCTGGCCAGGTGAGTCTGAACTCGTCTCCTGGCAGTTTTGTTTCTTGGAGCGCGAAGATGTCAAAATCTTCCTCCTCCAATATTTCTCCCATGATATTTATGTTTGTTCTGAGTCCTCCCGTGTTCCATGAGCCGATCTTTATTTTACTTGGTAAGGTTTGTATATCCATTTACTGTTTCTGGAAATTTTTCATGAATTCCTGGATGACACGGAATCCCTCCATCAGCTCTTTGAATTGTGTCATTGACACGAATTCCGTTTGTTTTTCTTGTACTTTCGGTGCGTTGTTGGTTACTTGTGCGTAGCTTTTTGTTTGTGTGTTTGTTTCCGTCTTCTTTTGTTGCTTGTTGGCTGCTGTCTGGGCAGGGTTTTTGGGGCATCCTCTGTAGTTTGCGGGGTGGTCTCCTCCGCTGTTTTGGCAAGTCGCTGCTTCCTCTTTTCTTCTGGGGCAATCTGCGGCCCTGTGTGCTCCTGCACATCTCACGCAGTGGACTTCCATGTTACATGAATTCTGTCCGTGGTGGAATCCCTGGCATCTATAACATTGTACCGGTCCGTTGTTCCTTTTTTGTTCCACCACCGTTATTTTGGTGTGGCATAAGTATCTTAGGCTTTTATAAGCCTGCTCCTCCTTGGGGTCGATTGAAATCATATAAATTGGTAGTGGCTTCTTGTCTCCTGTCCTAGAGTATAATTGCCACACCCTGTGTACTGTTAATCCCTCTTCTTTTAATGCTTCCTTTATTTCGTCCGGGTCTGTGTTTGCTGCTAGTCCTTTAATGACTAGCTTCCTTTCTTTATCTTCGTTCAGTAGATAAGTGTACCACTCAATATCTGTAAATTCTTTCATGTACGCCGTCATTTTCCTGTAATCTTCGGGGGTAGCGGTTTGTAATTTTGCGCTATTTCTGGCAATCTTGCATTGTACATTAATGCCTCTTGAGTTCACTCCTTTTCTTAAATTGTTCCATGCGCTAATTGTTTTTTAAATTATTGGTGGAGGTCTTCTTGCGGTTTTTTGTGTGTTGCTGTTTTCCTTTTCGTTTTGTACCGTTTCCGTTATTTCTTTTTGTATTGTTTGTATGTCATTGGTTTCATTTGTTTGTGTGTCCATTTCCATTAACTTGTTCCTATTTATTTCTCCCTCGTTTCTGTCTTTCGCCTCTCTCCTGTTTTGGTTTTTCCTCGCTCTCCTACTTTTTTGTTGTTTGAAATTTCCCTCGTTGTCCATTGTTTTTCCCGTAATGTCTGCAGCGTATTCCTCGCAACTTTCGTCCGTATCGAAGTCGCTTTCCGTCTGTTTTTTATTGTTGTTTTCTATTGTTGCCTCCTTTTCCTGATTCTTCTCGGCGCGCATTTCCTCTATCGTTTTTCTTAGTCCTTGTATAGTTTCATTTAAAGTGTCTAGTGACCTTTGCAAGCCGTTTATTTGTTGCTTTAGATTCGCGTTTTCTTCCTCGAGCGCCGCCGTCTTTTTTCTCCGTTCTTCCTCGAGCGCTGCCGTTATTTTTCTTCGCTCTTTGGAAGTCCCTCTATCGTAGGGTTTTTCCCTACTCACTTTGGAGCCTTCCGGCTCCATCTTATCCCTAAATTTACCAAAAATATCAATACTGTCAAAAATTTCTTACCTTATAAATTCTGGTAGATCTTCCTTTGACTCCTGTACACACTTCACTTCACTGCACTTCACTATCGCGCACTCGAATCGGTATGCTTTGAAAAAAGCATGTACCTTTTCTCGTACCGGTCACCACTCACTTTTTCGTTACTCGAACACTTTCCGTCACTCCCGCTTTCGAACTTTCGTTCCGCACACACGTCGTATCGATTTACTTAAGAGCTCCGTAAACACGTCTACCTCGCTCCGCTGCTCGTCGATCTCTTGTTGATCTGGTGCCCCTTTGGTTACAATAACAAATTTATATACACTTGTATAAAATGCAGCGCCCTCATCGGCAAATGGTCGAACTAATCAATATGTTTCTTCAAAATTATTGTCAATGCGACACCCAGGCAAAACTTCGTCAAACGCTTCCAATGACCGTTTATAATCGAGTGATCTTTTTTCTAAAGAAAACGTATCGGCACCCGACTTCGGGTGTCGATACGTAAATTTGGGTGCTGCTTAGAGAATTTTTATCTTAAATGGTGCCGGAATATCCAGAATTATGTATATATATATATGTTATATACACAAATACCACACAATTATCAGGTGTCATATTATAACTCTTAGAATGTCAATGTTATATGCACACTCATCAGGTGTCATATTATAGCTCCTAGAATGTCAAGCTTAGTTGCTATTCCCATGTAATTATATTAAGCATAGTTGCATATTTCGTAGAATTATTTACTTTGTGTCACGTTCCCACGGAAGAATATCATAAATAGGGAAACTATGTTTAGTTTTAGTTAGTTAAGAACTCATAACCGTATCGTACATTTCTATCTGTACCTAAGTAAAAATAAAAATTTTTAAAAAGTCTTTTGTGTTAGTGCAAGTATAACATTTGGCGCAGTCAGTAGGATTCCTAAAACACACCTAGAACACGGACATCCTAACTAAGTGTGGTGGTTTCCTAGCCTTTAAGGAAAACGAAAAAACGCTCTAAATAAATAAGTGCATTTCTACTATCGCGGACGGTCTATCCGGCATCGGGAACACGCAATTGGCCCACCTGGTGTAACAACGTTCACGGAATTGGATTTCATCTGCCATAAGAAGGAATGAAAACAGCATATACGTAAGCAAATATCTCTTGTTTAATCTTTTGTGAAATATTGTGGTGTTTTATTATCATAAGTCGCAGATAATTTTTTTTTTATTATTATTCTCTCTTATATTTTCATAAATAATTAAAATGCCTGAAACACGTAGTTCAGCAAACCAACAAAACGGTCAAAACCCAGTCGCACCAGACCCTCAAAATCAAGCTAACCCCCAATTTCAGCCTATTCTAAATCCAGATGTACAACTAGAACCTTATAAACTTTCAGAAATATTTTCAATAGTGCCGGAATTCGATGGCAACCAAATATTTTTAAATAGTTTTTTAAACGCATGCAGAACAGCAATAAACATGGCAGTAGGCGATCAAAAAACACTTTTAACACTTCATATAAAAAATAAATTAAAAGGTAAAGCATCAGAGTTAGTTAACTCTCGCGACCCATCTCATTGGGAAGATATTAAGAATTTATTGGAATCACACTTTGGTGATTCACGAGATTTGAATTCGCTTATTCAAGATTTACAAAGAATACGTCAGCTTCCAAATGAATCTCCTTTAACGTTTATTGCGCGGTTACAAACGCATGAAGCAAAGATGCAATCTTCCATTGGTAAACAGCCTTTAACTGTTGATCAAAAAATCGCACAGGCCCGTCTAATCGAATCATTGGTTTTAAATACCTTATTAACTGGGCTGGACCCTAAAATAGGTCATATTGTTAGGGCAAGTAACCCTACTACCATGGTTTCAGCCACTATTCGAGTTAAACGTGAACTCCAACTAAGTTATTTCGAAAACCAAAAACTTCCAAGAAATACTGCAAGTACCTCTTCAAATCAGAGCAATACATCAATACGAAAACCAACCCACCAAAACAAACAATGCTCATTTTGTAAACGAATAGGGCATACATTCGATGAGTGCCTAACTAGACAACGGCAAAACCAAAATTCAAACCATACTCCAAATTTTAGAAATCACTTTCCAAATAATATTTCGAACAATCATCAGAGTACTTCGCGATCCAATCAACCCCAACCTTTTCGTAATAATTACAATAACTTTCAGCAAGGGCAGTCTTCTCAACCCAGCTTTCAAAATCAAATTCGCCAACCCGTTATCAAACCAAATCCTAACGTAAACTTTAATAGAGTACCTACCATCCAACCCAATCCCAATTTTGATAAAAACAGACAGAGAACCTTACATTTTAATAGCAATCAACCTCAAGAATACGTAAACGACTCCCATGACAGTTATACTGTTAACGGTCAGGAGATATGTAACGATTATTATTCTGCTAATAATCCAGTAATGCTAAATGACTATTATACCGCTAATAATCCGGAAATATTTCATGATAATAATCAAACATCTGAAAACTATAGTTTTGATTGTATTGAAGATTACGAAGAACCCCAAAATTTATCAAATTTCTACCATTATACAGCCGAAAATCAAGAGCTTTCAAACTACTATACAAACAATAGCTATGAGAATTTTGATGATTATAATTCATCCAATCCGTACGAAAATTCTAGTTTGGATTTTCAGTCAGGTCCAATTCAAACCGAACCCCCTATTTCGGAAATCGAAACACAAATCCAAACTTTGAACCTGGACGATTTCAACCCAGATCTGAATTGCCCAGAACAAATATTCCTATAAATCCCGCTCTGACAGTAAATTCAAAAAATATGTTCTACATTAAAGACGCGACAAATACCTTCAAAATTTTAATTGATACAGGCGCAGGTCTGTCCGTTTTTAAACCAAATACTTGCAAAAACTATAAAAAAAGATTTCGCGAGAATGTTGTAATACAAGGTATAACGGATCAAAAAATAATAATGAATGAATCTGTCCTCATACCATTTACTGAGAACGACCCTCATAAAGTATATATTTGTAATTTAGACATTGACTTCGATGGATTACTAGGGTCTGATTTCCTAGATCATTATAAGTGTATAGTAGATATAAAGAATAGACAACTTATCACTAATTTCAAAACAATACCCTTGTTTAAAGTCACTGATAACGAAAACGATACCCCAATAAGAGAAAATAGAGAAACGAAAAATTGTGATAACATTATCATGATAGAACCTCGCGTTGAACAAATTTTTAAATTAAAATGTAGCCTAAAGAATACAGACGCACTCTTGCTAGGACAAGAAATTGAAAAAGTTAAATTGCCAAACGCAATTGTAAGAGTAAATGAAAATGGCGAATTTTTTACGTCAGTTCTTAATGTAAACGCAATAACAAAAAAAATTAAAATTTCGGATCTAAAAATAGAACCGATAGAATTCAATTCATTAAATAATTGTAATGTATCAAACGATACCGGAAGTAACGATAGGAATTTTGAAATTAAAAATCAGTTAAGATTAGAACATCTTAACGAGGAAGAGAGTTCCCTAATTACCCAGCTTTGTTTAGATTTTTCAGATATTTTTTATCTAGACGGTGATCAGCTGTCTTTCACGAATGAAATTAAACATTCAATTAACACAAATGGTTCAAAGGCGATTTATACGAAATCTTATAGGTACCCCCAAATTCACAAACAAGAGGTTAAAACTCAGATAAATAAAATGTTGGAACAAAAGATAATCAGACCTTCAAATTCTCCCTGGTCGTCCCCTGTCTGGGTTGTGCCGAAGAAAGCTGACGCCTCAGGCAAACAGAAATGGCGGATTGTCGTCGATTATAGGAAACTCAACGAGGTCACTGTGGACGACAAGTACCCCTTACCAAATATTTCTGACCTCTGGGATCAATTAGGCAAGTGTCAATACTTCTCTACCCTAGACCTTGCTTCTGGGTTCCATCAAATTGAAATAGAACCCCAGGATATTCAAAAGACCGCTTTCACAGTTGAAAACGGACATTTTGAATTTAACAGAATGCCGTTCGGATTAAAGAATGCTCCATCTACATTCCAACGTGTAATGGACAACATTCTTGTCGGCATCCAAAATGAAAGATGTCTCGTCTACATGGACGACATTATTATTTACTCTCCCACCATTCATGACCATATTGACAGACTAACCGAAGTCTTCAAGCGTCTCAGAAACGCCAATCTCAAAATCCAGCCGGACAAATGTGAATTCCTTAGAAAGGAAGTCGCTTATCTGGGACATTTGATTACTCAAGATGGAGTAAAACCTAACCCGGCAAAAATAGAGTGTATCCAAAATTTTCCTCAACCTAGTAACCAAAAAGAGATAAAATCCTTTTTGGGTCTGGCGGGATATTATAGAAGATTTATCCCTAACTTCGCGAAAATATCAAAACCTTTAACAAAATTGTTGGAAAAAGACGTCGTATTTAACTTCGACAATGAGTGTGTGAACTCATTTGAAGAATTAAAAAAATCATTAATTACGTCTCCCATTTTAATTTATCCTAATTTTGATGAACCATTTATTCTCACAACTGACGCCAGTTCATTCGCTATTGGCGGTGTCCTTTCACAGGGGCCTATAGGGAAAGACTTACCTATAGCGTTTGCATCTCGCACCCTATGTAAAGCCGAAACAAAATATTCAACAATAGAACGGGAGTTACTAGCTATTGTTTGGGCCGTCAAACACTTTCGTCCGTATTTGTTCGGCCGGAAATTCATTTTATTAACAGACCATCGTCCACTTACATGGTTGTTTTCAATTAAAGATCCTGGTAGTCGACTTGCCCGGTGGCGCCTGAAACTCGAGGAATACGACTACAAGATAGAATTCAAACCAGGCAAATCAAATCGAAATGCCGACGCTCTCTCCCGAATTAAATCAAACTACACTCAAAATTGCGTCTTATTTCATTCACATTTAGGTCAAACAAATCCCTACTCAATATTACAAGCGAGAGAGAATCCCGGTCCCTCAAACGAGTGCGAAGGAGACGAAATTGTAGAAAATCAGGAATACGATAATGCTTCTGTAGAAGAAGCCCAAAGAGAATTCAACAGATTTATTGAATCATATAAAACAGTAGTATGGAGGGTCCTGGTTTCGAAGCAGATTTTGAAATGCAAGTTTTTGCATTTGTTTTTGCGTTTGAAATTTTTTCCGGCCAAAATTAAAAAATGTGAGAGAGAGGTGATTTTGAGGGAAAGGAATAAAATGAAAGATTTTTAAGGTGAAACAGCCCTTGAAATTTTCTACAAAAAAACTCGACCGTCCAGCCCCCGATGAAAATTTTCCAGAAAAAAATCCACGTATTGTTAAAGGGGTCACGTGATTTCCAAGAATTTTGTTCACGTGATTTTGAAAACTCCCGTACAGCGTAAGGAGGAGAGATTTTTAACAAATTTCGACATTTTGCTTCAAGGGTGCTTCATCAGGTCCTTGAAAAATTCCAAGAATTGCGTCACGTGATTTCCAAAATTTATTTCGAAGCAGATTTTTTCATCGCAAATTTAAGTGAGTTTTTTTCTCTGATGTTTTTCTGATATAAGTTAAAGTCATTGATTTTTTTTTAAAATATATGTTGTATAATAAATAAGATATGATGAATTTTAAAAATATTACTGATTTCGATTCTGAAATAGTGTCATACAGAACACCATCTGCAAAATCCATAAATAAAAATTTTTGTGGTGTTTTTGATCAAGCAGGAATATGGATATCTGATGAAAGTATGAGATCATCTGGATGGAAAAAATCATGTACTGATTCTTGCGAAGAAAATTGTAATCTTCATTATTTAAATACCAAACAACATAATGTAGAAACTCTAACAACAATAATAACTGGAAGAGGTATAATTAATCCCAGAATATGTGTTCTTAAATTTACAGAGTTGTTAAAATTGAATTCTAATGGTATGGTTGAAGGATTATGGACAAAAGGAGATAGAACAGTTGAAAACGGACAAAAGAAATACACATGTGCTAGAAGATATTCACTTGTATTTTTAGATGAAAATAACATTCCTTTACACGAAAGGCCAATTCAGCTAACCGCCAAAGGAACTTTTCAAGTCCATTTTCATAATAAATTAAGGAGATTTAGATCCGAGTTTCAAAAGGTGTTTGAAGAAATTCCAAGAGCTCATGATTTGGCGGATACAATTTGTGTATTTACCCCGGTATTTAAATCAGAATTAGTTGGTAAACCTCCTTACCAAAGTCATGCTTGCCTTACAGATTTTACAGCAACTATCACAAAACAAAATTGGCACCAATATTGTGTAGATCGTAGAAAATTTAATTTTTGATCTGTTTACCGCCTCAAAAACAAGAATGATGTAATGATTTTTTTAGTGATATGATCATTAAAAAATATACGTGTAAACATTCCCTTTTTCTGTCACTAAATCTCTCTCGCATACTAGAGTCCGCTTATGATAATTGCTACCGTTTATAGATAGATCTTTGCGGTCCATGTGTTGTTTCACTAGTATTTTGTGTGAGATAGAATAGTTGAAAACAAGGAATGGGCTTTGTGCACATTACTTCTCAATCAGTTTTCTCGTTATATATTTGCCTATGGCCAATCAACAAATATAAATTTACGAGGTCCACTTTTTAAGAAGAAAGCCGACTGTCGCCGCCGGGATTCGAACCCAGAAACTTCTCACCGAAGGCAAGAACACTAACCACTAAGATACGACGACAGTCTGATTAAATATAAAATTACTTCAATACATAATCATTGTTTATAAATGAATGAATATTTAGAAAAACAGTTATACGTTTATCGTAGAAGTTGTCATTATTATATAAAAATTAGTACGTCATTACTGATAATGAAATTAATCTTTAGCGCATCCGGAATTGGTGGTTATTTTTATCTACCAGTATGTTTTATATCGTTGTTTTCTGGTATAGTAGAAATATTTGAAAAATCAATCAAACAAAACGAACGATTAGCTGAATACAAGGTGTGTTATAAATTTTATAAACAAATGTTAAGCTTGCATAAAGCCGAAAAATTAAATGATCAGGAAATAAATTTGAGGGAAGAGGAGTTTATTAAAAATATTCAATTCTTTCCCAAAGAGAAATATATAAAACAGGCGGAACTTAATGGATACTGTTTCCTTTAGTGCGACCTCAACTTCTCAAAATATTCTGTTTTCTCCCCAATTCGTCTAGTTGCTTTTTTGTTACTAAATCATAATCGTCAATTCCATCTTTTGCTTTAACGACTCTTCCATCTACAGAAACATATGTAGGTGTTATATTAAACGAATTTAATTTAGTTTCCACTTTAGTTACTCGTTCATCAATATCCGGAATGTCATTATCTGTTATATCAACCATTAGATTTTTCAAATCTGTATTTAACAGTTCCAATTCTTTAATTTTTTTATCGATTAGGTTAGAAGGTGCTCCACGTTGTTTTAATTGTTCAATTTCCTTATTAATTTTATCAATATCTAATTGTCTTAATTTTTGAAGATTATTTTTATTAATTCTTTCAAGGTTTCTAATTTTATGAATGAAGGTTTTTTCATTATTCTCTAGATTTATTATTTTATGGTCTAGTTCCTTCATTTCAATTAAATTCTTTTTCAGTATCTTTTCCAGAGTCTTTTCCACTGTATTTTCGAGTTCTTTTGTTTTCTCTTGGTCAGAAGCACCACTCAGTTTCACAATCTCTTTTTTAAGGTCCTCGATTTCATTATTAGTAGACTTAACATTTTTGTGGTGTTTTTGAATCTCAGTTTTTAATTTATTCAATTCAATTAAGGGTAACCCATTCTTTTTTAGTTGGTCTATTTCTATTTTTATATTTGCGAGATCTATATTAGAACCCGTTGCAAATCCGTAAACATCCATTTATTATAAAAAAAATAATAAATATTTTAATAAAATGATAATAAAATTAAAAGACAATAAAGCTGTATTAAGTTACCATTTTGAGTCACACTTTCCTAGAAACGAATTAAAAGTTGGGTTATTGGGTTTTTATTCAACAAATTTAATCAATAACGTCACGGATAAAAATAATAAAATTTATTACAATGGAAAATATTTATCTATTCCCGAAGGACAATATAATTATGCAACTCTTAGAGAATATTTAAATATTCATGGATTTGACTTGATTAGAAGTGGAAATAAAATCGAGATTAATTCTCCGTATAAAATAACTGAGCACGTTGATAGTTTGTCACATTTTTTAAACACTTCAAGAAAATTTATACCAGTCGAAACAATCAACGTTCACTGCAATTTAGCTCAAGGAATGCTAGTGCAAGCAGAAAAGTTTGTACACAGAGAGACTGACATTATCTCTTGTTTTAAAATGAATTCCTATTTTAACAATGCTATAATATATGAACCTACCCCAGTATATTATCCAGTTCAATATAACAATATTTACAAGGTTGAACTCAGAATTTGTGACGAAAACGAACAACTAATCAATTTCAATGGAGCCGATATTACAATAATCTTAGAATTAAAATAATTTTTTTTATAATAAAATGGTATGCAAAGAAGTTAAAGAAGTTTGGGATGACATTTCTAGTTGTCGATGTTTAACTGAAGAATTTATGATTTATTATCAACATGAGATCAATTGGGATTTAATTTGTAAATATCAGAAACTCACAGAAGATTTTATGAGAACCTTTTTAACTAGGGTTAATTGGTTTGTTGTCTCTAAATATCAATATTTGAGTGAATACTTTGTTAATGAATTTAGAGATAAATTGGACTGGGAGTACATAGTAAAATATCAACCTCATCTATCTCATGATTTTCTGAAAAAACATAAAAGATATTTAAATGAAGTTGATGATGAAGAAATTGTAAAACGTTTTTTATCTAAGTAGGTTTTTTAAAGTTTATTAAACTTTAAAACGTCGTTATTTATAAATGAGTAAAAAATATAAGATTACCCCTTTTAAGGAAAATGTACTAGAAGAAACAAATTTATTTCCAATGCCTTTGCGATGTCTGATCATTGGTAAATCGGGATCAGGAAAAACAACGGTGTTATGGAATATTATCACAAAATATTGGATTCCTTTCGAAGCATTAGTAGTTTTTACTAAATCACCTGATCAACCGATATATCAAAAATTACAAGAAATATTTAACGGTATACCAGTCGAAACAAATTTCTTTGAGAATTGTGATGATTTAATTTCGATAGATGAATGTCCACCAAACAGTTTAGTTATTTTTGATGATTGTATATTGGAAAAACAACAAACAATTAAGGATTATTTCGTTAGATCTAGACCAAAGAATATATCTTGTATTTATTTAGCTCAGTGCTACAGTTTAGTCAATTTACAAGTAATTAGAACAAATTCCAATTTTCTTATTATATTTAAACAATCAAGTCATTATATTAAAAAGATTTGGGAAGATTTTATAACAGAAATGTCATTCCCGGATTTTTATGACTTTTGTAAACAAGGATGGAATGATAGTCACGGTTTTGTTTGTATTGATTTAAAAAAAAATAAATTCTACAACAAGTTTGAGGAAATAGACATCTAATTGTTACGTTCTTGCTTACGATCACGTTACGTTCTTGTTAAGTTCACGTTACGATCACGTTACGTTCAACTAATCATAGAGCCCTTGGAATTATATAGAAAATATTTTTTATATAATAAATGGAAACAGAAAAGATTCAAAAGCAATTATTGCAGAAGGTTGAGAAAGTCAAAAAGCTTAGAGAAAAATTTCAAAGAGAATTAAAACACCACGAGATTAAGAAACCCAATAATTTTCAAAAATTTCGAATCAAGGAAGATGATTCAATTAAAATTTCTACTCCAAAGATTATTACAGTTGATGATGCTAAACGTGCACAGGAACAACAGAAACAATTGAAACAAGCATTTAAGAAAGGAATTCAAGAAGAACGGAGCGGATTAGAAGAAAACAAAAAACATTTTCTACCGATTACTTCCGCTCTTGAAAGAGTTGAAAAAGCTGTCAAAGATACAGATGTTGACATTAAGAAAATAATTCTTCCAGCTTTACCACCAGCAATGGAAACAGTTCTTCCAGCCTTACCACCTCCACCAGAAATCAAAGGATCAAACGACAAGGAAACTCAAACAAACACTATGATAAGTTTAGGTCCAATTGCTTCACATTATTTGAAAAGAGTACCTACAAAAGGAAAAGCTATTTCTGATCGGTATGGGATTTATAATGATACAACTAAAAATTCATATATGATAGGGAATAAAGAAGTGTTTTTTGATGATAATAACATAATTATAGGTGAAAAAAAATATATCGGCACGACCGGTTTGTGGGAGTTACTAACATCAGTCGATGCTCCAGATCAAAAATTATATACTAGAAATGACTACAATAACTATAAAAGAATTTTATTTGAAACTGATTGCTTATATCAAAATTATGACCGGTCAACTGGAAAGGTTCGTTCAAATCAAGGAAATAAATATCAAAAATTAATCAAATTTTTATGGGCTGAATTAAAAGCTAATTTACCGATAACACCATATAGAGATAGATCTTTATCATGGGATTATACAGAAGATTTAGGTGAAACACCTAAGAGAGGTCACGGTCTAAAGAAATATACAGAAAACCAAATCGAATATAAATATATAGACAATTTAAGTGAATTATTGGAAAGATTATATTTTATCGCAAGTGAAGAAAAGGCAGGCAATAATAATTTTCATAACGAAAAATTAGGAGTGGCTCATTTAATTACTAAAGAACTGGAAAAAATTATTGATACTCCTAAAGGGATTGAATATTTGATTTCTTATGTATCTAGTTTACCGAAAAAGGGTTCTGGATTATTAAATGACTTTATAAACAATTTAGATGTTGAGCTCCACTGGCCAGGTAAAAATTTCCTAGGTCCTGGTACTAAATTAAATGAAAGATTAGCTAGAGGTGACAAACCAGTTGATAAATTAGATGAAAGTGCTATGAGGCATGACATATCTTACAGAGATCATAAAAGTTTGGAGGAAAGACATAAGGCTGATAAAATCCTAGAAAATGAAGCTTGGGAAAGAGTTTTAGATCCCAATGCTAAATTAAATGAAAAAATACCTGCTTATGTTACTACAAATGCAATGAAACTTAAAAGATATTTTGGGATGGGATTAAAATGATTTTTTTTGTATAATAAATGAATATAAATCTATCTGAAAACCAGTTGAAGAAAATCTCTTCTGCTAATAAAAAGAAAGTTGGGGTTACTATTCAATTAAAAAACGAACAAATTGGAGTAGGAAAAAAATTTCGACTAAGTGAAAGTCAAATCAGTACATTAAAAGAAGCCAAGACTAAAGGCACTGGAGTTAGGTTACAACTTAGTCACAATGAAATCAAATCTGGAGGATTTTTACCTTTAATTTTAGCAGGAATTGGTGCTTTAGGATCTTTAATTGGAGCAGGAAGTGCAATAGCTAACTCAGTTATTAATAAAAAAGCAAAAGATAAGGAATTGGAAGAACAACAAAGACATAATAAAGCTGTCGAAGGTAAAGGTTTTAAAAAAAAGACAAAAAAATCCAACCACTAACTAATTATGATATCTTAGCATATTCAAAACACATTAAACATTTTAGAGGTTGTTTTATGGAAGATGAATTACCATTAAAGCCGTGGAATGTGGAATGTGGAATATTAAACTTGAACAATCATACTCAAAATGGTTCTCATTGGGTCGCTTGGATAAAACATAATGATTTTAAATATTATTTTGATTCTTATGGAGATGCTAATCCACCAATTGAATTAGTAAATTATTTGGGAAAAGATAATCTGTATTACGATGAGGAAAGATACCAAAATTATGATGATCCCCCTATTTGCGGACACTTATGTTTAATTTTTTTAAAAAAATATATGTTGTATAATAAATAATGGATCAAATTTTTGAAAAGTATACAGATAGTATTATAAGAAATGAATATCAAAACTTTCAACTTGAATTCTGTTAATAAGAAAACAGTTTTTAAAATTGATACCGGGGATAACTTTATAAGTCCTCGATTTCAATATTACATATCCGGTAAGGTTGTTAGAGAAGATAATGGTGCCGATTTACCACTACATAACACAGTGCATCTTGTTGACAATTTCCCTGCTTTTCTATTTTCAGAAGTAGATGTGAAGAAGCATAATAGATTAATAGATCAAATGGAATTTGTAGGAGTTGCTAGTACAATTAAAGGAGTTGTATCTTTTTCAGTAAATGGTAATGGACCAACAAAAAGTTCTGGTTTCGAATCAAACTATAAAGCAGATGTTCATTCTTTTTCAGTTGTTGGTAACTTGAGTAATTTTGGGTTGGGATTCTTCAAAGATGTTAAAAATCCAATATACAAAGGAGGTTTTGAAATAAGTTTTACGAGAAATGATGATCACTTGGCTATTCACAAAGAAGTAAACGATCCAAGAGCTAAAATAATTATAGAGGAATTTATTATTCGAGTACCCACAGTAACATATGATGATTTATCAAAAATTGAGTTAATCAATGAATTGAAAGAATTATCACAAAAAAATCAATATTTATTCAACTTTAGATCTTGGCAGTGCATTCAGACTAAAAATGTTACAGGAAAAACACTCAAATTAGACATTACTAATACTTATAGAAATGTACGCAATCCGATATTCGGTATCGTTGCTTTTCAATCGGATAAAGATTCAAACTACAATCAAGATAAAAATTGTAGCGTATTTGACAATTGCAAAATAAAAAATATCTGGTTTGAAGTTAACGGTACAAGATATCCTGAGGAGTTGTTGGATTTAGATTGGAATCATGAAAAATATACCATTGCATATGATATGTTGACTGACTACAAGAAAATTTTCACAATAACTCATAATGAATTACCACTAATATATGTTAATCCTGATCAATTCAAAAACGCAAAGCCCTTTTTTGTCATTGATTTAACTAGACAACCTTTAAATATGAGTAAATCTAGAAACAATATTATTTTACATGTTGATTTTGATGTAGTTCCTCCACCTAATACCGTTTGTTATGTTTGTATGGTTTCGTATTCTGAATTTGTATACGATATTGTTAATAACACTATTAGAGAGAATATCTAGAGCTCTTTTTCCCCTGTAAATTAATTTATCTTGTTTTAAAAGTCAATTGATTTTTAAAATTCACTTAAAAATAAATGGATTACTGTAAAAAATGTAAAACTCAAACCAAAAGTAATGGTGTTCCAAAATTTATTAAAAAGGAACGTTGGAGAAGATTATCAGTATGTAGAATTTGTAGTTCTAATAAAAATAATATTTCCAAGTCACCAGAGAATATTGAGGTTGAAGAAATGTTTAAACCTGCCAGAAAAAATTTCGTTACTAGAAAATATATTCAAAAAGGGATTGATGATACTTGGCAAGCTGATTTATACTCTTTTTATAGACCTAAGGGAACTTCTGAAGATCATGCATATAATTTGAGAACAAAACACGAACCAGTGGATAATCTTTATAAAAAATTAACAAGAGCAAATGAAGGATATAAATATATTTTAAATGTTATTGATGTGTTTTCAAAATATGCTTGGTGTATTCCTCTAAAAACAAAATCTGGAGTGGAAGTTGCTAACGCCTTTGAGAAAATATTTACATTCAGAAAACCTAAATTGTTGCACGTCGACGAAGGTAAAGAATTTTATAATAAGAATCTTAAAGGTGTTTTGGATAAATATAATATTAAAATCTATAGTACCGGTACTACTAATAAAGCCTCTATTGTTGAAAGATTTAACAGAACCTTAGGAGATAAATTAAAACCAATTTTATATAAAAATATTAGTTGGGTTAGTGCGCTACCAAATATTGTTAAGACTTATAATAACACAAAACATAGAACAATTAAAATGAAGCCTAGTGAGGTTAGTAAGCAAAATCAAACTCAACTTTTAACAACTGTTTACAATTGTAACGCGTTTACTACCTTCTACACGTTACTATGGTCACCCTTGTTGCTAATTTACGGTTTAAAGCTCGGGCGCCAGATTTTTATCGTGGTTTGCTCCACGGCCCCTTGACCCTTGGCGTCAAGAGTTCCGGATAGCCTCAGATGGAGGTTACGGCGAATTCCAGGGGTCTGGTTGAATTCTATACAATTCGGACGAGCCCAATATCGGTACTGCAAGTATTGAGTTACGGAAAGTCTTTGGTTTATTAATACTCTGTGGTCTAATTGATTTATATATCTATAATGACAGTCAAAACTTCGGGAAAAATAAAGTAACGGACGTAACGGTCACAGCCGGTCAAGTTATCAAATACGGTACAAATCTGCTGGGTAACTGAACAAGTTATGGCTTAGCCTCTTCCAAGTTCGATAAACCCTTTGGATTTGAAAGAAATACAGAAACTAATCTTTGGGACAATAAAATCACTATTGGACCACGAAACGGCGAAAGAACGGTTTAAATCTGCCGGTAAATCAAACAAGTTATGGCTTAGCCTCTTCCAAGTTCGATAAACCCTTTGGATTTAAAATAAATACCGGTAACTAGTTTTTGGATAACAAAAAAACTATTGAACCACGAGGCGGCGAAAGAACGGTTTAAATCTGCCGGTAAATCAAACAAGTTATGGCTTAGCCTCTTCCAAGTTCGATAAACCCTTTGGATTTAAAATAAATACCGGTAACTAGTTTTTGGATAACAAAAAAAACTATTGAACCACGAGGCGGCGAAAGAACGGTTTAAATCTGCCGGTAAATCAAACAAGTTATGGCTTAGCCTCTTCCAAGTTCGATATAACCTTTGGATTTAAAAGCAATACGAAAGAAAGAAAAAAAATATTATAAACTACTATTCCCGGAATAAATTTCACGAGTTTAAAAGGTACCTAATTATCGACACACAGAGTAAAAATATCAAGGCCAGAATAAAGTTAAAATATATCACCAACCATACCAGTTTTAATTACCTATGTATAAAAACTGCAGCAACTAAAATCATAAAGCCACCAGAGAGCCGGATTATAATAATTCAATCAATTACTAATTAATGTTAAACGCTGTAATACAAAAAAAATTAAAGCCAACTATACTTCAACTACAAATCTTTATTTAAAATAAAGAAAGAAACAATAAAAAAAACTTGTCACTCAACATACCTCGGTATAAGAACTAGTAGTTAAAATTTTCCAAGAAAATATCTACAAAACTTAATATTAAAACGGCGTTACGGAAAGTTTTCGAATATACTCGTATCGGAAACTGTATATTTATTTCAACTAACAATCTAAATTTTGTAGCCAGAAATAATCACAAAATAATTTTATCTTTATGCATAAAAACTCTGGTCATAAAGAAAAATCAAAACAATAAAATATTTACGGAATATCAATCGGCGGTACGGAAAGTCTTCGTGTAGTATTATTATCAAAACTATATTACCTTCAAAACTATTTCTCGGAGTCACACAAATACGGATTACTGGATACGGGCACTCAACAAACGGTTAACTGAATACTTTTCCGGTTCTAAGAAGCACAGATCAGAGCGCGTTCTATCAATTGTTTTCAAATTTATATCCTCGTTCCTACTCCCATTTCGGCACTATCAGTTGTTAAATTAAATTTTTCAGCAAAAAGTTTCATATATACTAATTGTCTTTCTGAATTAATTAAAGTTCATATATACCGAATGTCCCTACGGTTTTAAAAAATTTGAACATCGGAAACGACTAAAGTTTTAAGGTAGAATTCGAATTTGCGTACCTCCGGACTAATAAAAAAAAATACATTATATAACTACTTATATATAAAGAGAAACAAATAAATACGGTAACAGAAAAGGCGGTAAAGTATGTAACGAGTTATATGAAACCCAATATAAAATATAAAAAAAAACGTTACGGCAAAATGAAAAAAAACTCTATTCCGTGCTCAAAAAAAAAAATAACTCGTTACACACCCCCCTTTCTTCGAGAAAAAAAAAATGAATGGACGAAACACAACTTTCGTTTCATTCCATTTTTTTTTTAACATAATTGTAAGCAAATAACTCTCCCAATATCTAATAATAATAAAGAAAATGAAATGGAAAAACTGAAATGGCAAAACTGAAATTTTTGGAGTTCCTTACGATCGGGAACGTTGGCATCGGTTGGGTTGGCCCGGAAGGCGAGGTCCTCTTCCCCGGGTTGACAGCCGGCGATATGACCTGGCGTGGCGTCTGGATACTTCTGAGGGGGTTGGCGCTCGTTCGGAACCAATGCTGCACTGGATGCCCGAGTCCTGCAGGCGTCGGGACGGATTGTTATGGGCGGCTATGTGTGCTTGTACTGCTACCGATCGGGTACGGGGTAATGTTTGGCCACAGGGGCATTCCCTGGACATCAGGCCAACTTGTCCGCAACGGGAACAAAATAAGACATACGGTCGGCTGCAGGTCTCACGGCGGTGACCAGTTGTTGCACATCTCCAGCAGAGATCACTTGTCAGGGTGGTGAACTTTCTAGGATCCATCTTCTTGCACGACATGCCGGTCTCTGGGGGTTTTTGATGTGACGGTTTGTACTGTTGACATTGCCGACATCTCCTCACGTATTTGGTGATGTCTCGAAACATACCAGGCCAATAGTACGACCTGTCAATACGGGTGATAGTATTAGAGATTCCCAAATGTCTGGCGTTTGGAGCATCATGGTTTTCTTGAAGGATTCGGGTTCGGTCGGGTTTTGCTATGCACAGTTTCCATGGATCGGACATTTCTGGTTCCCTGAAATCGTTGATTTCCCAGAAATGACGGTATAGATGGTCTTCCTTTATGCAGTAGTCCGGAAACTTCTCTGGATCCTTTAGGACCTCTTCTTTCCTGTTCCGGTACCACGAACATTCGGCGGTTACTTCGGTCAAACAGAGTGCAGACGGTGGATCGGTCTCGGAGGCCAATGGTAGCGGGTTTCTTGACAAAGCGTCGGCCACACGATTTAGAGCACCTTTACGGTACTGTATCTCGAAATCATACTGTTGTAGAAAAATACTCCACCTCGCTAGACGTCCGGACGGACTAGATATGGAATGCAGCCATCTAAGAGATTGATGATCGGTAACAACCGTGAAATGGTAGCCCTCTAAATAAGGACGCATCTTTTCAATCCCCCAGACAATGGCAAGACACTCTTTCTCGGTGACGGAGTAGTTTTTCTCGGTAGGACTCAGGGTGCGACTTGCATACGCTACCACGTGCTCGTGGCCATCTTTCTGTTGGGTAAGGGCTATTCCCAAACCATATTCGGAGGCATCGGTCTGCAGAGTGAACGGTACGGTAAAATCCGGACAGCTTAAAACAGGTGCTTCCGACAGACAGGTTTTGATTTTAGCGAAAGCGGCTTCTTGTTCTTCAGCCCACTTCCATGTCTGGGATTTGCGGAGTAATTTCGTTAGCGGAGCTACCTTTTCTGAAAAGGAAGGCACAAATCTCCTATACCAGGATGCAACTCCCAAGAATCTTCTCAGTTCTCGGATATTTCTTGGTGCTGTAAATTTTATTATACTCTCGACCTTTTCTGGATCGGTACGGATTCCATCTCCAGTAATTACATGGCCTAAGTATTTCATGGACGGTAGACAGAAATGACACTTCTCCGGATTGAGTTTTAGCTGTGCCCCTCGTAGACGGCGGAACACTTCGGACAGATTTTCCAGGTGTTGATCGAACGTTTCTCCCAGAACGATGATGTCATCCAGATACGCAAAAGCGTATGGATCTAGATCTGGACCTATTAATCTATCAACCAGTCTCTGGAAGGTAGCAGGTGCGGAATGTAGACCAAACGGAAGAACCGTGAATTGAAACAATCCACGTCCCGGTGCGGTGAATGCGGTAATGGGTTTACTTTCGGGCGTTAACGGAACCTGCCAATATCCACTCTTCAAATCCAAACTGGAAATATACTTGGCTTTACGCAATTTATCTAGAATAGCATTAATAAACGGAAGAGGATAAGCATCCTTCATTGTTACCTCGTTAACTTTTCGGAAATCGATACAAAAACGGTTTTTCCCATCTTTCTTCTTTACAATTACTATCGGAGAACTCCACGGACTCGTAGAAGGTTCGATCACTCCCTCTGCCAACATGGCGTCTATTTCAGTATTGCAGATTTCCTGCATTTTCGGATTCTGGGGTCGGTATCTTTGTTTAATCGGACGGGGTTGCAGCAATCGGATTTCATGCTCAACTAGTGTCGTCGGACCTCGTAAGGATTCAAATTTCGGTAACTCTTGGTCTAGGAAGGTGTTCAATCTATCTGTCTGTTCTTTTGATAAATTACTTTCTGTAATCGGAACTATAGTTTCCAACGGACAACCTATAAAAACATACTTTTCGTCATCCCCTAAATCTTCCAGAGAGAACGCAGATGTTACAAAAACGGTTTGCTCCTTGTCAACCCCTAACTCCAGGGAAGACGCAGAGACTTCGGAAACAGGTTGCTCCTTGTCGACCCCTAACTCCAGGGAAGACGCAGAGACTTCGGAAACAGGTTGCTCCTTGTCGACCCCTAACTCCAGGGAAGACGCAGAGACTTCAAGAACGGCTTGCTCTTTGTCAACCCCTAACACCAGGGAAGACTCAGAGACCTCAACACAAGATTTTTCTTCATAAACCCCTAACAACACCGGGGAAAATTCAGAAATTTCAACAACGGATTGCTCCTTGTCGACCCCTAACTCCAGGGAGGACGCAGAGACTTCGGAAACAGGTTGCTCCTTGTCGACCCCTAACTCCAGGGAGGACGCAGAGACTTCGGAAACAGGTTGCTCCTTGTCGACCCCTAACTCCAGGGAAGACGCAGAGACTTCAAGAACGGACTGCTCTTTGTCAGGAGACGCAGAGACTTCGGAAACAGATTCGTCTTTGTCAACCTCTAAGACCCGGGAAGACGCAGATACTTTGGGAACAGACAGATTTCCAGAACGGCGGTGTTCAGTAACAAGATGGTTGGTATCTTCATTGCATATTATCGGTACAGCGGCACCGATTTCTTTCCTAGGCGGGTTCACGGCCTCCAATATCCCAACAGGACTGGCCAGTTGTGAACGCTTCACTAATTTATCATTTACGTAAATTTCTCCGGTTCCTAACTCCAGCCGGAAATTATACTTCGGTAGGACATCATGTCCTAATACAATGTCGGTTATCAATCCGGGGAAATGCCTAACGAACCCTCCATATTGACGTCATTGATCTTCCAGTTCAATTCATATATGTCGGTGATGGAGACTAAATTTCCATTAGCTAAACGGGCCTTCGTAGCTTGACGGGCGGTAGTTTGCTTCTTTTGGGAAAATGTCTTAGCTATTTGATCACCAATATATGACTTCGCTGCTCCGGTATCTAACAATGCTTGAAATTTCTGATTTCCAATTTCAACGTCTATGTGCGGTCGGGGGTCGTTCATTTCTGCCGGCGGTTCGGTATGAGAGGCAAAGATTTGCGGAAGCTGTGTCGGCCTCTCTTCGGTACAACTTCGGATTAGTTTTCCTGCCTGCTGCAGGAACAGTCTCTGGAAAATACTCCTTCCTTATTGCAACGGGAACAGAATATCTTCGGCGGGTTTTGACAATTATTCCGGTAGTGGCCGGATTCACCACAACGGAAACAAGTGATCGGACGGGAAGATGATCCAGACGGTTGACGAGTAGTATCAGGCGGCGAACGGCGAGGAGTATCGGTCGGTGACGGTTGGCTGGAACTGGCGACGGGTTCTCTGGACGAACCAAGAGTAGAGTTGTGAGACGGTCCATATCTTGGTGCTATCGGCTGCGGTCTGACGGGTCCACGGTTCGGTCCACTGTGGCTGGGTACATTTTGGAGTTCCTTCCTGAGGAGCTCATATTCCCTTACCACCTGACAAAATGTGGAAAAATCATCAAAGTCCCCTTTTCGGACTTGCAGACGGTATTCCGGCAACAGATTGCGGTACAGCCAAGCCAACTGTTGTGCGGGAGTTAGCTTACCATGGCGTCGCATCAGAGTTTGTAGCTCGGTTATATATGTTGCGGCGGACTCATTCCTTCTTTGCAGACGACGGCTTATTTCTGCTTCTAATTCCTCTTCATAATTAACAGGGTAGAAGAAAATGCGAAAATCGGTTTCAAAGTCTTCCCAGTTAGAGTATCTGCTTCGGTTATTCCGGTACCAAAGGGCGGGTTCACCGGACAGTAATTCGGGCAACACCGGAAGCAAATTATCTTTCGGAACATTCTTTGCTGTGCATATTTCTTCTATTCTTTCTATAAATGCGGCTGGGTCTCCCCGGTTTCCAAAAGATACTTTCCAATCATTTACATTTATCGGTGGGATGGCCATGACGGTCGGAACGGTTACGGTATCGGATCGGTCAGAAACGGGTTGCGGAGAAATATTTTCTCGCCTTAAAAATCGTACCAGTCTCCTTCGTTTCTCCGGCACGGTTCCAGCAACTGATAAATTTCTCTTTGCTAGCTCGGTATTCAGTCCCTCGTTTCTCAGTAAATATACCCAACTTACTCGATGGTCTGAGCCTTCCTCCACTGAAATGACGGTCGGTACTGTCGGAACGGATTCGGATTTTTTAGTTTCGTCCTGATCGAACAAATCGGGCAAGCCAATATCGTCCGAGTTCCTTCTTGACATTAGTCTTTTACTCTCCTCAAGCTCCTCCTGCTTCCTTCTTCACAAATAAAAATCAACAATGGAGGGAAGAAAGAGAAAAAAATCTAGCACCGGTAAAACGGTCACTTTTCAAATAAGCAATACGAAAAACAATATATAAATCAAAATGAAATAACGGTCCCTGGTTCAAATCAACAATTCGACAGAAAACCAACCAGTACAGAAGTAACAGTATAAACGGTCCAGCAACGATACACTAAAAAAAATATCAACAGCGGTATAAAACAGTTCCTGCTATTATCCACAACCAGGTCCTGCAATAATATGGTAGAAACAAAACGGAATCAAACGGTTTCTTCGGTAATCAACAATTAAGTCCCTGCTCGGGCGCCATTTTTGTAACGCGTTTACTACCTTCTACACGTTACTATGGTCACCCTTGTTGCTAATTTACGGTTTAAAGCTCGGGCGCCAGATTTTTATCGTGGTTTGCTCCACGGCCCCTTGACCCTTGGCGTCAAGAGTTCCGGATAGCCTCAGATGGAGGTTACGGCGAATTCCAGGGGTCTGGTTGAATTCTATACAATTCGGACGAGCCCAATATCGGTACTGCAAGTATTGAGTTACGGAAAGTCTTTGGTTTATTAATACTCTGTGGTCTAATTGATTTATATATCTATAATGACAGTCAAAACTTCGGGAAAAATAAAGTAACGGACGTAACGGTCACAGCCGGTCAAGTTATCAAATACGGTACAAATCTGCTGGGTAACTGAACAAGTTATGGCTTAGCCTCTTCCAAGTTCGATAAACCCTTTGGATTTGAAAGAAATACAGAAACTAATCTTTGGGACAATAAAATCACTATTGGACCACGAAACGGCGAAATAACGTTCTAAATCTGCCGGTAAATCGAACAAGTTATGGCTTAGCCTCTTCCAAGTTCGATAAACCCTTTGGATTTAAAATAAATACCGGTAACTAGTTTTTGGATAACAAAAAAACTATTGAACCACGAGGCGGCGAAAGAACGGTTTAAATCTGCCGGTAAATCAAACAAGTTATGGCTTAGCCTCTTCCAAGTTCGATAAACCCTTTGGATTTAAAATAAATACCGGTAACTAGTTTTTGGATAACAAAAAAACTATTGAACCACGAGGCGGCGAAAGAACGGTTTAAATCTGCCGGTAAATCAAACAAGTTATGGCTTAGCCTCTTCCAAGTTCGATATAACCTTTGGATTTAAAAGCAATACGAAAGAAAGAAAAAAAATATTATAAACTACTATTCCCGGAATAAATTTCACGAGTTTAAAAGGTACCTAATTATCGACACACAGAGTAAAAATATCAAGGCCAGAATAAAGTTAAAATATATCACCAACCATACCAGTTTTAATTACCTATGTATAAAAACTGCAGCAACTAAAATCATAAAGCCACCAGAGAGCCGGATTATAATAATTCAATCAATTACTAATTAATGTTAAACGCTGTAATACAAAAAAAATTAAAGCCAACTATACTTCAACTACAAATCTTTATTTAAAATAAAGAAAGAAACAATAAAAAAAACTTGTCACTCAACATACCTCGGTATAAGAACTAGTAGTTAAAATTTTCCAAGAAAATATCTACAAAACTTAATATTAAAACGGCGTTACGGAAAGTTTTCGAATATACTCGTATCGGAAACTGTATATTTATTTCAACTAACAATCTAAATTTTGTAGCCAGAAATAATCACAAAATAATTTTATCTTTATGCATAAAAACTCTGGTCATAAAGAAAAATCAAAACAATAAAATATTTACGGAATATCAATCGGCGGTACGGAAAGTCTTCGTGTAGTATTATTATCAAAACTATATTACCTTCAAAACTATTTCTCGGAGTCACACAAATACGGATTACTGGATACGGGCACTCAACAAACGGTTAACTGAATACTTTTCCGGTTCTAAGAAGCACAGATCAGAGCGCGTTCTATCAATTGTTTTCAAATTTATATCCTCGTTCCTACTCCCATTTCGGCACTATCAGTTGTTAAATTAAATTTTTCAGCAAAAAGTTTCATATATACTAATTGTCTTTCTGAATTAATTAAAGTTCATATATACCGAATGTCCCTACGGTTTTAAAAAATTTGAACATCGGAAACGACTAAAGTTTTAAGGTAGAATTCGAATTTGCGTACCTCCGGACTAATAAAAAAAAATACATTATATAACTACTTATATATAAAGAGAAACAAATAAATACGGTAACAGAAAAGGCGGTAAAGTATGTAACGAGTTATATGAAACCCAATATAAAATATAAAAAAAAACGTTACGGCAAAATGAAAAAAAACTCTATTCCGTGCTCAAAAAAAAAAATAACTCGTTACACAATTATAAAATATCTAATTTACAACCCAAATTTGAAATAGGTGATCGAGTCAGATTGTCTTCTTATGTTGATCAATTTAAAAATAAACTAAAAACTAATTGGACTAAAGAAATATTTACAATTGTTAAAGTGTTCAAAGCAAACGTCAATTATTATAAAGTCGATGATGTTGACGAAGGTATTTATGAAGAAGAACTACAATTAACTAAATTATGATATCCATATGGTAATGTATTGATATTGTCAACTAAGTATCTTTTATCATCATAAGGTGACAATGCTGTTTTTTGTTGTTCAATTGTATATAATTGTAAATTTTTAGAAGCAATTCCATGGATAGTTTGTTTCGTTGTTATTGTGTTTAACAAACAGTCTTTATACATTTCGAATTTTATTTTCTCGACGTTACATTTCTTTATACCTTTACATACTTTCGTTTCTTTTATGTCATTCTTGAAGGCATACATTTTTGATCTGAGACCAACAAATTCACGTATAGGAATTCCTAAATATTCGTCTTTAAACAAACCCGGGATTTTCTTGTTTTCTTGTGGCATCCAATCTATTAAATAATCTGACGTATCAAAGTAGTTTATATTTTCTTTTAGGTCATTATATATATCATCGGTTTGTACGTAAATAATCAGAGAATCAGTATCAGTTCCCAATAGCCTAACTTTATCACCATATTTTGTTTTCAGATAGTTGTAGTAAAATCTATACATTAGTAGTTTGGATAACTCCAATACAGCAAACCCCCCATAAATTGGTTTATCGAGTTTAATTTCGGGTTTTTTCCTGTACAAAAGAGCGGTGTTTTCGTCGAGAATTGTTCGTGTTTCATATTCTGTATGTTCGTTAAATTTCTCTAATGTTCCTACTAATTTTACATTACAACGTGATCGTACGTTTTCCAGTTGTTTACCATATACGGCATTGTTCATTAACTTGTAAAAATCTTTCTCGAAATCATTTGTAGCCTGTTGTCTTAGTTTTGTATTTAGCTCTATGTACGGTTTTAACCAAGCTTTCTGTTCAAATCTAATGTAATTCTTAACCTGTTTCAAAATTATACCCTGTTTTAGGCATTCCTGTAACATTCTGTAATCTATAACGTAATCTTCTTTTAATTTTAGTGTATTAATTAACTTTGAATCTTTTGGTTTCGTTCCTATTTCTTTTTCAATCATATATTTTTGATATGCTGATAATTCGTCATAATCGGGTGTGTAATGTTCCGGTAGTAATGGGTAATCTTTAAATTTATCATGTAGTTCTTTAGGAACCTCTAAATCAACAATAAATGTGTATCCATATGTGTCGTCATCTTTCAACTTTAGAATTTCTTCTGGAGTAAAATCTCCTGGTTTAATGCCCAATTTTTCTAATTTTGGAGATTTTTTCAATTCTTCGAGTCTTTCGTTATATCCAATAAACTTTCCAATTGGTAGGGGTTGTGATAATGCATGACCATATAAATTGTTGGCATCTAAATATAATATGTAACTAATATGCTTTTTGCTGTTAAATACGCCTTTTTCCTCGGCTTTTTCTTTAGGCAATTTTACTGTCTTTCCTCGTTTTTCATCATAAAAATAGCAATTATTTGCTAGGGCGTGTCTGTGAGGGATCATTGAAATCCCACCTCTAATCCCACGTTCGTATGTTTCGTATAATTCTTTGGTTTTTAATAATTCCAATTTTTGATCTGTTACCTTTAAAGATGCAGAATCTGCTAAATTTGGAGCAGATATATAGTACACAGGGTCCAATTTGTAATTTTTATAACAAGTCTCTCTAAAATTGTCAAATACGTCTTTCAGTAGAATGGTGTCCAACTTCAAATAAAGATCATGATAATCTCCGAAATTTTTACATTCAAAATGTTCATAAACTTTTTTCGCAAATTTTAAATCAGCATCGTTTATATGTTTATCAGTCAATGTAGAGTACCAATCACTTTTATTCATTGGAAGTTTTTCACTGAATTTTGTATAATCATCAACCCATTCGTATGGATAAACACCTTTTCTAAGGACTAAGTGTAAATCTTTTGTACTAAATTCCTTCTGTATATTTTTGAATTTAGTGTAGTCTATTGGTTTACTTACCTTATTGTCACAATTTTTACAGTGTGCTGCTAATTTTAATATATTATTTTCCATCGGTAGAAATTCAACATTTATAATTTCTTGTTTTGATTTACATTTAGCACAATAACAGCTATTAATTTCTGCAAGATTATTAACAGCTTTTTCAAGACTTGTACTTATAAATCTGTATGTGTCAATGAATCTGAATTCCATCACAACATTTTGTAATGAACCTTTTCGTTTAAGTATCGTTTTATTTCCACATGGACATTTTTCGATAATTTTATAACATTTCCGACCACATTGTTTTGAAGAACACCGAGAGAAGTCATAACGTTGTTCATATTGATCAATTATAACCTTCTTGGAAAACGTAATGTAGTTTTCTTTGGAATTGGGAATGATATTTATATCTGAATAATTTTCACTCAGTTTTAGGATCCATCTCAAAAATATCATCGAATCGTATCTAAGGTTGTGAATTTCTACAGGAATGAAATTTGGTAGTTGTAAATTTAAATTACAGCCATTACAAGCCATTCCTCTAATCTTCCCAGTGGCATGATCATGGTCGACTACTTTCTTAACTGTTTCATCAAATTCCTTATTACAAATGTGACAATTTTTTGCGTTTTTATATTCAGCCACTGAATCATCATCTAAAATCATTTTCTTGTTTTGTCTTCTAATTTCTGCATATCTTTTTCCATAATCCACAAGTGTTTCATTGAATTCTTTCATAAGTGTTTCCGGATTACTATTTCTGATTAATTTTGGTCCATCATTTGTCTGGAAACAGAAACTATTCGGAATATGCTCCTGAATATATTTTGATGAATCTGTTATTTTATTATTAATTTTTTTCAGTGAACATTCGAAGTCAAGTGCTATTGTGTAAGGATGATACTGTTCTGCACCGTTCGATTTATATTCTCGAATAAGATTTTGGGGCATTGTAATGTTTTCTTTTTCATTAATACAAGTTTGAATATGTTTATCACAATTTTGTTTATTTTTAAAATTTTTATGACATTTCTGACAAAAATAATTTTTATTTGTTCCTTTGTTAATTTGCCCACTTAATAGTGCACTTCGATTACTCACTCCAACTACGTGTTCTTTGTATACTAGTAAATCTACATGCTTTTCCTTTCTTAGGTCGTCGCTCTGATATATCAATTCAATATTAACATCATTGAAACGATAAATATTTATCGATATGTTAAGAAAGACTTCGTATTTTTTTATGTTATTGGGGGTTAGCTCAACAGGATAATTCATATTCAAGCATTCGTATTTTTCAATGTTATAAAGATATGGGCGGTTAGAATCTTTAACGGGATTTAATAAACTTTCAAGTGCATATTCAAAACATCTTAAGTTTTCCTGCTTTTGACATTTAAATTTATTTGTTCTTACATTTTTAACGTTGATACAACAGCGTTTACTAATAATGAATCCGGGCATCGGAACGTAAGTTCCACCTCTTAAGGGGGTGTATTTATCAGATTGAATATCTAACCGAATAACTTTTTCAAATCTCTGTTTTGTATTTTTTGCTGTATAAGCATCAAATCTAGAGATGATGACATCCTTAGCCATTACTAAGTGATCATTTATAGTCTCGGAATTAATGATGGTATGCAGGTTGGAATGAAAATGTCTTTTATGAAGAGCTACTACATTACCTGTTATATCAATTTCATGATATTGTACTACTGCAACTAAACTGAATTTAATGGATTTTTTTCGACTAATTTCTTTTATAATGGTTTGACCTACTCTATCGTGAATTTTATCTAAAAACTTTATTAAATCATGTTCACCGGATTTACAGTAAACATTGTAATCAACAACCATATTGTTCCAAGTGCCCTTTGATCTTATTATTTGGATGTCCTCAGGTTCCGAAAAATCATAACTTCTAGTAGAATATAACAAGTTCCTCGGAATAATTATTTCACATAGTACCTTGTATAATTCTCGTTTTTTGAATTTATAATATTTTGGCGGTAATCTAATGTAATGGTTGTTCCTTAAATTTTTAGCTTCTTCCCTCAATTGCTTCAGAGTGATTTTATTGTCTGGTAATTCCAGTTCTCCGTTTTTTTCTTGTTTGTCATTATACAAATTTACTTCATCTTTCAATAAACTGTATAACTTTTCTTTTCTCAACTTATAATACTTGGGTAACTTTCAGTTATACTCTTTTTTATACTCTTTAGCAGTATCTTTCAACTGCTTCAAAGTAATATCTTCATTTGGTAATTCAATAATATGTATCATATCTTATTTAATATAGAATATTTATTTCTTTAACTTAACCACCAGTTTTTAAAAAATCATAAGATCAGAAAAACTCACTTAAATTTGCGATGAAAAAATCTGCTTCGAAATAAATTTTGGAAATCACGTGACGCAATTCTTGGAATTTTTCAAGGACCTGATGAAGCACCCTTGAAGCAAAATGTCGAAATTTGTTAAAAATCTCTCCTCCTTACGCTGTACGGGAGTTTTCAAAATCACGTGAACAAAATTCTTGGAAATCACGTGACCCCTTTAACAATACGTGGATTTTTTTCTGGAAAATTTTCATCGGGGGCTGGACGGTCGAGTTTTTTTGTAGAAAATTTCAAGGGCTGTTTCACCTTAAAAATCTTTCATTTTATTCCTTTCCCTCAAAATCACCTCTCTCTCACATTTTTTAATTTTGGCCGGAAAAAATTTCAAACGCAAAAACAAATGCAAAAACTTGCATTTCAAAATCTGCTTCGAAACCAGGACCCTCCATACTACTTAAAACTAAATCATTAACGGATTATTCAAAAATTGAATTCACAAATAAACAATTATTAGATAAAGACAATAAAAATATTTTAACCTTCTTTAGACACAAATGTATGGAAGACCTACACGACAAAATTATCGAAGATATTTTTGAGGAAAATGCTGATTTCTCTCCTTGTAAAATAAATGTCTTTAGTAGCAAAACTGTAAGGCACCGAAAATATTTAATAATACCTCTTCCTTTCGATCTGCATGATTTAAATGAATATTTATTCGCGGCATTATTTTTAAGCAAAGATACTTTTAAAGCTAATGAAGTATACGCCGTCGAAAATAATCCAGATTTACCCTCTTTAGAAATGCTGTCATTTATTTTGTCCGAAACCGAATTAAAATTTAAAGTCTGCCAGAATATTGCGAAAACACCGGACAACGATCAAATACCAATTATTTTGGATGAATATCATAATGGAAAAACACATTTACACCGCGGTATTAACGAAACCATAAGACGTATAAGGCAAAAATATAATTGGCCTGGCCTTACTAGAGACGTTGAAAAACACATTAAAGCTTGTGAGATTTGTCAACAGACAAAGGTGTATCGAAAAAATACTGATAGTCCTCTTGTCATCACTGAAACACCCAAAACACCATTCGAAAGAATAAATATAGATCTTTTAGAAGTTCCAACAAAAAATTACGCACTTACAATCCGCGATGAATTAACAAAATTTTCACAAGTATATCCTATTCCGGACAAAACTGCCAAGTCGATCGTAAATACCTTGTTAATTTATTTCCAACATTACGGAACTCCTTTACGCATACATTGCGATTTTGGGCGAGAATTTGACAATCATTTGTTCAAAGACCTTTGCAAATTATTTGATATAAAAATAACAAATTCTAGCGTAAGTCATCCCCAATCCAATGGATCAATAGAACGATTCCACTCGACCCTATTGGAAATGATCAGAATTCATGTCGCCGAAAACCCCACTGAACACCCTTTTAATATTTTACCATACGCCGTTATAAGCTATAACAATTCTAAAAATAAGACTCATGGTTTCACGCCATACGAATTAGTTTTTGGACATACATCAAGTAGACCTCCAGAAACACTATATAATGAACAGGAATTAATCACTAAATATATTAGAGACCTCAACAACCGAATATCTTATTACTATAAAATAGCTCGCGCGAAAACACTAGATAAAAAGAATAAAGCTAAAGTCCGTTTTGACCAACATGTTTCCGGTAATACGCCAGATTACAAAATCGGAGACAAAGTATATGTAAAAGAAACACAAATAAAAAACAAATTACAAAATAAATTCAACGGTCCGTTCGAAATTGTAGAAATTCATAAAAATAACTCAGCAACGGTGCTTAACCCAGTGACGAAACAAAAATCAAAATACAACTTCGACATGTTGAAACCTTACTTTGTAAATTAATCTTTTCTAGGATTCTACTGCTGATCGGAACAGTGGTTTCCCAATTCACAATCAACCCGATAAATAGTACGATAGGAGTCTACTACCACGATGAGACAAGAATAGTAGTTACCAACGAAGATTGGACGCTTTTAGTACATAAGAATATTACCTCCCTACAAATCGCATACACTTCAAATAATCAAATATTAGAAAAACTTCAAAAATCTATCTGTCCCGGCAACAACCCTATCAATAATTTTCATTCAGAAGTCAAAAATCAACTTACACTATTATTTCAGATTTCAAAATCTATTAAAAATAAACTTGACCAAATAACGCTTGACGTCAAACGACACAAACGCGGGATACTAAACGGAATCGGTACCATTTTTAAATCAATCACTGGAAATCTTGACGCGTCGGATGGCGAATATTACACGAATTGTATCAATCAACTAAAATCCGACCAAACCAAAATTGAGAATCTTTTGAAGAATCAAATTTCTGTTACCCAAACGGTCATTAAAGACTTTAACTCCAGTATAAGCCAAATAAAAATCAATGAAGGGCTTTTAAACCAAGATATTGAAAATATTAAGAAGGCCGTTTATCAATCAGCAAACGAAATTAATTATATAGAGTCAAAATTAATATTTCTTGGAATTTGCGAGAAACTTTTGGAAAGCTACACATTCCTTGAACAAGCGATAACTGATATATTAAACTCAATAACATTTGCCCGTTTAAAGATACTTCATACTACCATTATCGAACCCAATGAACTTCTGTCATCCTTGAAACTTATATCTCAAAATTTAGAACATAAAAATCTACCGTTATCTGTTAATGAAGCTAAATTGGCTCAATATTTGGAAATTATTAATATCGAAGCCTACCAAACCCACTCAGATCTGGTCTTTGTTCTTAAAATCCCTTTAATAGATCAACACATTTTCACTGTATTTCATTTATTTCCAATACCGATTTATGATAATAGAACAGGGCTACACCACATTTTGAGTATTTCTCAAAAGTACTTAGCAAGAGATGAAGATGCTTTGACGTATATCCCACTCAAGAATCCAAATAAGTGTAAACCTCTCGGACCCTACCAAAAAATTTGTAGTGGTCTGTACGCGTACCCGATAGACGATAATGCAATATGTGAAGCACGGCTTTTCAGAAACTATAAAGCTTTGCCCGAAAACTGCAAAAATACTTTGTTTATCGGTCAAGGCTACAACGTGCAAAAACTTAAAGACAGTGCGTGGCTGGTTTTAATAGCCGAACCAGTACGTGTAACCATAAAGTGCGACAAAAATCAAGAGACACTAATTATTTCCAAAAATTCTATTTTCAACCTTCGAATGGGTTGTTTAGCATTTATCGGTACGACAAAAGTGCAAGCCGGATTAAAGAAAAGTTCGAATATCACGTACGAAACTCATCCCGTACTAATTGACTTTGACTGTTGCGACGATATTCCGAAAAACATAGCCATTCCCAAACTAAAACCAATAAAATTAGACAGCCTTAATTTGGAAGACTTAGATGTCACCAAAACTACATTGGACCAATATTCCAGAGATCTCGATGACCTCATCAACAAACCCTTTGTTGAAAAAAATATCTCTTGGTTCACCTACCTTACTATTGCTTTTATAATGGCACTAGTCACCGCTTATTTGACTTGTAAGTGTCGAAGACATCGAAGACCAAAAACTCAATCGGAAGAGCCTCAAAAATCAAGCATGCTTTTGAACTTTCTTCCAAAGAAAAGACCACGTTTAAATTCGAGGGGATGTGAAGAAACCCAACCGAAGAACGACATTTCTATAGTTTAATTTTAGTGTTAAAAATAATTTTCATTCTTAGTTCAATTTTAATTGTTTCCTTCCTTTTTTTTTCTCTTAAAAAATTGCTGTATAACATCAATTTTTTTTTTTAAGAGGGAAGTTGTTATATATACACAAATACCACACAATTATCAGGTGTCATATTATAACTCTTAGAATGTCAATGTTATATGCACACTCATCAGGTGTCATATTATAGCTCCTAGAATGTCAAGCTTAGTTGCTATTCCCATGTAATTATATTAAGCATAGTTGCATATTTCGTAGAATTATTTACTTTGTGTCACGTTCCCACGGAAGAATATCATAAATAGGGAAACTATGTTTAGTTTTAGTTAGTTAAGAACTCATAACCGTATCGTACATTTCTATCTGTACCTAAGTAAAAATAAAAATTTTTAAAAAGTCTTTTGTGTTAGTGCAAGTATAACATATATATATATATATATTGCATTGTAGTCGTTCGTGGCTTCCGTATAGATATGACCCTTGTTGGCATCCTCCCAATATACACCATGTATATTGAGAAGAATTTCAAGATACTTATAGCGACTTTAGTGGCCTCTGTAAGTTTGACAACATTGTTCGGTTGGAATTGCGTGAAATATTACTAGTTTTGTAAAAAAACAGAAATACTGAGCTACTTCCATGTATACATAAAGGTTGACTTGGCATCCACAATATTTTATATTAGGAACAAATAAATAAAATCATTAACTTGAATCCGAGGGTCAAGAGTTAAGACTTTATTTTTTAATATTGAATCGATCTTCTACATAGGTAAAAATTAAATTTTCAATTATTTAATTTTCACTTTTAATTCATCAAGTGAATACGATAAAAGAACTTTACTGAACATAACATTAAATAATACTTTTTTCTTATTTTTTTGGTAATCAAACCACAATACTGTTTTTTTATGTTTTATTTCGATGATTCGGTATCGTTCCAGCTACCGTTGTCAAGACTAACTAGTATAGAAATAATTTTCTGGTCCCTGTCTGACACAACGAAAAAATTTGACAACTAGACAATCAATAATATTTTGAAGTTTAAGACTACAAAACTTCGTTGTCAAATTTTATTAAGGTCCATTCATAGTAGATCACGCCTCTGGTAAAATGTGAAATAAAATATTTTATTTTATGACATTCTAACGATATGTAGTCCACTAGAAATGGAATCCAGTGAAGGGCACGTTCCAGGAACGGTTTTTATTGGAATAGCGCTTTTTTTTCGTTTATTTTGGAAATCTTGTTAATAAAAACTCGTTTGTTGTTACTTTTTTTGTGTATGATTATTTTTGTTTTCAAAATATGTATAACTCAGTTTGGTGATTTTGTGTATTGAAGTGTGTATCGATTAACAACCATTCCAAAGATAAATCATAAGAAAACCTGGATAAAAACTTATGATGCTATCCTGATAACGCAGGTGATTGATTATTGGAGATTTCTCTTTCTAACATTGGTAACCAAATTTGACTACATTCGGCTGAAATACTAGCTACACATTTATCTGCATTTAGTTGTATTAAAGCAGTTTTTTTGATTTTTCGTCTTTTATTATTGGGCTCTTATTATTATTATTATTTTTGTCGAATCCCATTGAATTTTATTTTATGTTAATCGATACACACTTCAATACACAAAATCACCAAACTGAGTTATACATATTTCAAAAACAAAAATAATCATACACGGAAAAAGTAACAACAAACGCATTTTTGTTAACAAAATTTCCAAAATAAGCGAAAAAAAAGCGCTATCCCATAAAAACCGTTCCTGGAACGTGCACTTCACTGGATTCCATTTCTAGTGAACTACATATCGTTAGAATGTCATAAAATAAAATATTTTATTCCACATTTTACCAGAGGTGTGATCTACTATGAATGGACCTTAATAAAATTTGACAACAAAGTTTTGTAGTCTTAAACTTCAAAATATTATTGATTGTCTAGTTGTCAAATTTTTCCGTTGTGTCAGATAAGGACCAAAAAATTAGTTCTATACTAGTGAATCTTGACAACGGTAGCTGGAACGCTACCAAAACGTCGAAATAAAAAATAAAAAAACATGATTGTGGTTTGATTCCCAAAAAAAATAAGAAAAAAGAATAAGTAATGCCACAAGGAACTTACAGAAGATATGAAATAATACGATGTGAAAGATGCAGTCAAAAATATTCTTAAGTAACAAGAATTGTGTAAGGTATAATGAAACGTTTATTTAGACGAGCAAGTTTACTCGCGCAAGCTATTTTTGCAGAAGTAACTTTCAGCAATAAATGCTCGTCTGAACGGTACTTGCGGAAGTGAAATTTGCTGGTAAGTAGGTACTTTGAGAATCTGTTTACACGAGCAAATATTTCTGGAAGTAAAACTTGCGAGTCTAAAAAAATTGCTTGGCCACCTATATAAGTTTTTATTTGTCAGACTAGCATAGTAGCATAGTAAATATTTGAAAGTATGCCCTTTCTAACTCCTTATAGTCCATCGGAGTTAGAGTAAAAAAGTGGCTTGGGTCGAAATTCTTAGTACCGGTAGAGACCCGGCAAAATTTGAAAGTTTTCAAATCCAAAACACTTCATTTAGAACCTGCAGTGATAAGAGAGGGTGATTTTTAATATATAACCCTTTTTGCCGATGTTTGTAGCAAAGTCATTTAGCCGTTAATAGAGTGCGTGGAAGAATATAAACTGGGTGTAAACGGGTCATGGGTACCCCTATAAGTTTTAAACGACCCGACAGATTTATTTGAAATTTTGTTCGGTTATATTCGAGGTAGTTTTGAATCATCAAAATGGCTGACTTCCGGTTTTACCGCAAATGAATCTAAAGGTAAAAATTTAAATGGAACACCCTGGGATATTTTTCCATGTACGGGTTCAAATACAGTCATTGCCAAATGTCACACATCTTCCAAATTTTTTATTTTATTCCTACATGGCGGTTGTGACCTCATTCAAATCACCAAATAATGATAATAAAGAGTGAATAATATAATTTTTTATATTTATTTCCAATACCACATGCATGGTTATTTTTTATAACAATAAAAACGTACTCTTAATATTGCTGGTCTGACAGGTATACCAGAGAACATTCATGACATATTTTATCCTGAACGCTCGCTGGTAAAACGGTTTACCATCATTTTGCAAAAAATCAAACGGGCGAATTTTCATAAAAATCATTTTTATGCATTACTAAAGTCCCTTATAATAGATTCGTGAGAAGTTTTGAACCAAACCTGTGCTAGATAATTTTGCGCGTTAAAGGGATAAGTAAGAGAGCTTTATTCCAGATCATTACAGTGTACAATCAAGTTGTGTGCGAAGGTAGAAAAATCTAAAAAGTGAGTATACTTTAGAATTAAGTAGTTGTTTTATTTTATTTTTTATTTGCGTACAAATAATTATTTCTTTTGCTGCAAAATTTTTCATTCCATTATTAATTGAGCAGAAGATTTTTTTTTCATTTCTTAATACTTTTGTTTGTTTGTAGATGAATCTCTCAGAAATTAATAAATCTTCTTTATGTTAAGGAAATCTACGAAAGACGTTAGTCAAATTGCATGAACTGCAAATTAACAAGACCCATCCAATCCTGAACGCGAAAGTGACAAACGGGAAGTTTGGGCGAAGCATTTTGCTGGAGTTGGAGGACAAAGTAGTGTTTCTACCAAGCAGAGTAACCGAGAGCTTTGAAATTAGTTGAATTCGTTTCACAAGATAAGTACAAGCTGAGGTGCAAGGCTTACTGTTATGACTAGATGCAGGTGAAAATAGTGAATCTTAACTAGTGGTCAAATGATAAATACACAAAGAAAGCGTTATTAGGGTACTAGCGGGTCTAACTAAGCGTTTCTTGATATTTGTGTACAGATTTAATCAAAACGAAAGTAATTTATAAAAAAAAACCTTTAGTTGCCGATACTTGAAACGGAAATTTTATCAATTTGCCTGGAAACCTCCCGAATGTTGTACCTGCTTTGGCAGCGTACATGTACAAGATTATTCCAGGTTATCACGGTTGTCGGAACCTGTTTTTAGATTGACGTTACCCCAGCCGGTGGTGCTAAATTACTCACTTAAATGAAAGCTAGACAATAGAGTCCGAAAACCTCTCCCTTGTGATCCTGCTTATGCAGCGAACACTAGTGAGATTATTTCGCTCAACGTCTTGGAAAATCCTCGAAATGTTAGCACCTGCTGCACCTGCGTGCACGTACGAGACTGTTCCAAGTTGTCTTTGATCAAATATCTCAATCTACTACAATGAACTGTTTCCTTCGGTCGGGTTTGTTTTCAATATTTTCAGAGCCACTCAAGAATTCACCTGCTCAGGCAGCGATCAGCCTTTGAGATTCCTGAAAATATTTTCCTGTCAGATGAACGGCGGCAGTCGGGTTTCCACGAAATACTTTGAAAACCTTTCAAGAATCTACCTGCTCTGGCAGCGACAATCCTTGAAATTTCCCAAATATATCTCTTTTCCCCGAAGCCAACAATAAATTATAGTTCGGAATTGTACACAAATACACAGAAACTTTTACTACAATTAAGCAGGCAATAAGCAAAATTAAATTTTATCAATGATAATGTTAAAATAAAAGAAGTAAGGCGTAAATGAATTTATAACGGAAGAAATTATTTACAATTCGCTTACCTCGTGCACGAAAATCAGTCTCCGGAAACGGTCGGTCGGGTAACAGTCGCTGGTAATATCAGTGCAAAGCAAAGAGCAAGAAGAACAAGAGCAAGCTCTCCAATCTTTCTCTCGCTGCCAAGTTTTATTATTTTTCCGTCGACCCCACTCAGTAGGTCTCCTACTTAAAAATCTTAAGAAATGCGCGGACTGATTTGCGCGTACGGTATCTTAAATCATACAGGTACAATATACCAGATGTTTTAAAACTAATACACATATATCAAATAATTATTAATACCCCAATTTAAACAACTAGATACGAAAGAGGGTGATATTAATATTAAAAAAATAAAAAATACCGAAATATATACTACCGGATATCGGAAAAATAGTAACAACGTTACATCCCCCTCTTTCTTCGGTAAAAAAAAATCAATAAATGAAAGTTACGCTTGCATTTATTGCATTTTTTTTTATTATAACCTAAAACGAATCTTCTTCACATAATACATAATCTCTAGCTTAAAACCTAAAAAAAAAACTAATCTTCTTCACATAATACATAATCTCTAACTTAAAACCTGGAAAAATGAATCTTCTTAACATAACACAATATGTCTTTACCCAATAAAACTATTGAGTCCTGCGCAAACCTCACTGGTATCACTGGAGCCTGAAACTCCTCGTACTTAGGCGTGGATATGGCCTGGAAGAACGTTGCCTCACTCCTCTACAGGTGGAGCTGTTCCGAAGCGTTGAGTACCGCTGACGAAAGCCATTGATGCCTTCCGGAATTTTCTGGGAACAGTCACAGAGTTCGCATTGAATGCCAACATCTTGGAGGGAACGTGAAACTATGAGTGCCTGCGTTGCTACGGAGCTTTTTCTTGACTCTGGTACCGGCCGGGAAACGGTTCGGCTCGATCTTGTACTGGGTTCCGGGTCGGTAAGGGATCGTTCCCACGAGGCGGTGCATCACATCTCGGTTTCATTCTGAAAAGTACTAATTACTCGCATTTTTCTGTAATCGGTTTCAAGTCTTTAATATGTATTCGGTAATAACGCTTGCCTTGTGCATCTTGCAAATCATACACCACTGGAAATAGAACCTCTACCACTTTATACGGTCCAGAATATTTCGGGGCAAGTTTCGCGGCCACATTATCTGTCGCGGATGACAGGGTATGCTCTTTTTTCATAACCGAATCCCCTATGGTACATGTCCAGTCACGTCGGCGCAAATTGTAATATCGGCTTTGTGTCGTAAATGCCTTAGACAAATTCAGACGGACTAGGTCGAAACACTCTCGCAGTTTGTTTAGACGAAGTACGTATTGTTCTGAAACTTCATTCTCGGTATTTTCTGCATCCTTTGGTTGCTCGGGTTCGTCAGTCACCTGGTTGTGCTCGACCTCTCGGCGTAGTGTGTTCGGGACGTCAGGATCTCTTTCAAAATTGAGAAACGCAGGAGAGAAACCGGTAGAGTCGTGCTTAGAGTTATTGATTGCAAACTTTAGGTCTTAAGAAATGCGAGGACTGATTTGCGCGTACGGTATCGTAAATCATACAGGTACAATATACCAGATGTTTTAAAACTAATACACATATATCAAATAATTATTAATACCCCAATTTAAACAACTAGATACGAAAGAGGGTGATATTAATATTAAAAAAATAAAAAATACTGAAATATATACTACCGGATATCGGAAAAATAGTAACAACGTTACAATACCTCTAACGAAATGAATCAACAAAGGTATTTACAGGATTTCGTAAAACAATAGTAATAAGTTTTATTTCAGAAATAAAGACTTGAAAATGAAAGTTCTGCTCTATAGAATTTCAAATATATTGAGGAAATTCAACATTGGTATACTATGAATATAAACGAGTATGTAGTAGAATAGCTGAATGTACTTAATACCGATTTCTAGTAAAACTGGAACAGATAAATGATTTAAATTTATAATTTTTTTTACTTCCCAAGTTGATGTTTGATAAAACTCCAAAATAATTTATTATTAACTACGCCTATGATGTAGAAAAAATGTACAAAGAAATTTTTTGGTTAAATTTTGTGAAAAGTATTAGTTTTCTTTGTATAACGTAATTATAATTACACAGGTGAAGTATAATATCACCTAGTACAAGTAAAAATATTCCTTTTTTGCTCTATATACCAATAAAAATTATAACAATTGTGAGAAAAAAAAAACATCTGTTCCATTCGGCCAGGTGGTATTATACGTACGACATGAACAAAGATGGTAAACAATCGGCTAATAAATGAAGATATTTTATTTCAAGACTGTAATAAAAATAAATACCGGGGTAATTGGAATGATTTTCTAGTGAATCAATAGGAAAAATATTCAGAAATGAAAGGGAACTTGGTGGCATACAACAGGATGCCCGAGACTTGTCACCGCTGACATCTTTGGTGTCGTATTTGCACTATTTTCTAATGCGTAGGGTACCTATACATAGCCCGCTTTGTATGTTATTGGCACTCATATATATGTTGTAATTTTTAAATATTATTTAATAAATAACTAATTTGGAAGTGTTATGGGGTTATTTTAATTTTTCGAATCGATATAATATAAGCCCACATCTTTCTATTTATATTAATTCTTGCATTTGAAATTTCCCAAAAATGGCAAACAAACAGATAAAATTACAAAATTGTGAAAGTTTACCTGATGCTTTTAATAAATAAAATTATGACAAGTTACTTTGTATCCTGTCCAAAAAGGGAGGTAGACTTATGCAATTGTCTAAATTCGTGTGGTCTGCTCTTTTGTATTGATATACTTGTGGACAAATCATTTATTGCATCATTTATCTTTAAAATTAATTGTATCCTAAGCAATTTTTATCATCGATATAATGACAGAGGCCAAAGTAACATCTCTATGAATATACTATCAAAGGATTTGTGGGAATTAAAGAAAATTGTATTTGACAATTTTTCCATATTATCAACCATTTCTTTCAATAGTACTTTTCAAAAGACATAACTTCAATAAAACAATAAAAGTCATTTGTACTTTATTTGTGAAATTTTAACAACTAATTAATAAAAACAAAAAATTAATTCTGAAATAAAAAAACAAATATGTTTAACAAAAAAATTAATAAACCATCTTTTTAAATATTCAAAAAAACTTATAAACAAAAATTAAATTTGGCAACAGTTTTACTATAATACAAAGTTAGTCCAGAGTTCTTTCAGGCCAGGACTGTTTAAAAGCTTCTAGTGCACAATCAAGTCCTAAAGGTTTTTTTATTTGGAGTTGGAGTTTTACTAGTCATGTTAAATCATAATAATTATACATGGTGGAAAATGGGCTATACAAATAATAAAAAAAAACCTACATAAAAAGTATTTTAATTATTATAAATAGTAAAAAACCTTACATAAAAAATATTTTAATTATAAAATGATAAAACCACAAAAAATAAAACAAAAATTCTAACAATTGTAAAAATGAACAAGTTGTGTCATTTTCTGCCGGACAGTTGCGGCATTCTCTTGCATTTCTATATTCAATAATTTAGAATTCTACATTTTAAAAATATTTTTTTCGTGACACTCTTCACACTTCAACTCTTGTGTGACAGGATGTTTGGGTAGAAAAATATTTTTTATTTTCCAGGATTTTTCTCTTTTTAAGATTAATCGAAATTGCCTTTCAGTAAAGTTCACAATCTTGTAAACAACTTCAGAAGGATATATAAGTCCACCACGAGTAACAACATTTGTAAATTGCTTAAAATTTTGTGAAGGTGCACTGAACAGATGATGGTGATTTAAAGTATTACCCCTATTTAATAAAATGTTGATACAGTGATGGCATGTGGTATGATTAATTAGCTGCCGGACTATATAACCAGATATATAGAATATAACATTTTCCTGAAAATCACTTGAATGTCGTGTCTTCTAAACACTTAATGTAATTAAATATTTTATTTGGTTCATCATTTCGTTCCAAAACATCTTGGTGTTGCCTTTCTTCAGAACGAAATTCAAAAGCAGGAGTGCAATAACTTTCAAAATCAGAGCAATTTGCACTAACACTTGAAGTTACTGAATTTCTGTACAGTAATTGCCTTAATGCCCATTTGAGTTGCTGTGTGTTTGGATTATTATTCCATCCACCTCTAGATCTTATACAAGAAAAACATATTTCTAGGTGGTCCTGAGAACATTTGTAGGATAAGAAATAATCCAGTGGGTTACTTTCCAAATTGAAAAGATCCTGGACTAATCCCAAAGTACTTTCCATTGTCAACAAGAAACCAAGTGCCAAAGTTTTACGTACATGCATTAATAAAGGCACATCTTCAATACTCAAACTTTTTGAATATTGTTTTGTATTAGTAAACACATATTCAAAGTATTTGGCCTAATAGGTGCCTTAAAGCCTTTTCCATATGGATTCCTACAATTTAAAATGTCAAAGATTTTGTCTATTGTTCGTATGAACTCTACAGTTGCAGAACTTCCTTGAAAATCCTTAGTCCCACATTTTTCTAGATACTCAATAGCATCTGCTACGCCACTACTCAATGTTTGAGCAGCTAATCTCACGTTCATAATTTTGTTTTTATAGTTTACGTGATGTGAACTCAGTGAATTGGCTAATTTCGGTTTATCAGAGTTTTGAATTTTATCCAAAGCTTTTATGTATTCCCAACTGATTTTCCCTGAATTTGAATGGAAGTTTTTATCAGCAATAGCATTTCTTGCTAATTTCAACATGTGGCAGATATCTAGGATACAATACACTTTGATGGTGGAGTTACTAGGATGGAGAAAAAATGGAATTAATTTATCATGCACAATATCACAACCTAATTTATTATAAGTTGAAATATTGGCTTGTGCTCCATCTGCGGTTATTGATTTTATAGTGATCCCAACATCAAATAAACTTCTTTAGCAAGCAGTGACTAACTGTGTCTGTAAGTTAGCATCTGCCCTATTGGTAAAAAAATATGCAACAGGACATTTAAAACTATTGGTGCAGCTAACAATTGGAAGAAATAATGCTTCTGTTGCAGGCATTTCATGATCCACATCAATTATATCACCAAAATTTACATTTCCCAAAAACCTTCCCTCAGAATTATCCCATATAACTTGTTTTCTGATTGACATACCATCCATAATCAGTGCACAGTTTTTTAAGTATGGTTTATTTATCACTTCCATTTTCAAGAACTCCAAGACTTCACTTAAGATACCAGGCTCACAGTTAAAACTACTAAGCCATTTCCGAATAGTTCGGCCATTTGGCAAAACAAAATGTTGGCGTAAAAACTGGTATGCTTTTGGAGAATAAAAATATAAGGTATGTGCAAACTGTTTCATCAGTGGTGAATACCTACGCTGCCCAGAATGTATTCCCTTATCCTTTTGTCTTTGAAGGAGTACAAGTTCCAAAGGTAATCCTACAAACAAAAATACTGAATGTACTCTTAATGTCATATTTACCCTCAAAATAGTTTTTCATAACAGTATTCAAGTTATCATTGCTATGTCCACTTTTTGAAATTTCATTTACCAACTCTTTCATGTTTGAAATTTTCACATCTCTCCTTTTTATCTTCTGTTTCAGAGTTTTCACTTTTCTACGTAACACTGAAACTGTGTTATTTGGAACAGTTTGAGTTCCACGATCAACAAATATCGGGGTGTTACCTGAAGTAGAGCAACAAGGCAAATCAATGTCCATATGTTCAATTTCAACACCTATTGTATTGCAATACTAAAAATGAATACATCAACTTAGTGCTTACTTATTTATAAAATATAATATGCAGTGAAATATGAATAGGTAGGTGTATATTTCAAGTATCTTACTTGTTTTTGCATCCTATTTTTTCGAACAGCAACAGCAGTTTTAGGCAACAAATGCTTTGGGAATCAAAACACACTTGGCACAGCATCTGGTTTCAACAATTCAGCTGTCAAACCTGGCTTGACTATGTTATAACGAAAGATTTTCTCTAACGAAACTCTATCGTCAGAGACCAGCACTGAACCATATACCCAATAAAAACCCACAAACTTCCAATAGTCGTTATAGATGTTAAGACTGTCCGTCCCGCAGGCAGTCAGTGCTTGCCGTCGACTAGTTTCGAGTCGAAGAAGGGGTGGATCCTTCTAGACTTAAGTTGATAAATTGGGCGCCAGAGAAGTTAAAAACAAGTACTAAAGGTTCCTCAAATTAACCCACAACTCCTCAGTAAGTTAATGATAATGATTCCTCACTAGGAAGGTCATACAGGTATCACAAAATAAAACCAGAAAGTTCCCCTGATTAAAGAATAACTTTAATTATTGATTTGTTTGGACCTAAAGTCTCTTTTCAAATTTATGGCATATCTACTCTACATATGTCAAGTTTACAAACGTCAAAATTTACAAAACCTGGTACTCGGCTGAAGGCTGATAAACCAGGGCACACAAAAGGCTGAAGGCCGTAGAAGTTAATTCACCCAATTAAACAGAACAAAAAAAATGAGAGAATATTACATAAATAACATTAACCAGACAATACTTAGGTATACTCAACCCTACGTCAAGTACTGTTCTAGGTCTAACCCAATCTCTCGAGTACTAACACCGGTGTGTCATCCCAATGTATCGTAGAGATCGTTAGCTTACTTGAAGTATGGAGAATATCCAAGAACCATTAGTTAACAGATCAAGCTTAAAACCAAGTCTACCCCCCCCTTACTGTTAAAAAAAAATGTATGAAATACCTAATTAAATTACAAACAAAAGTTAAGTTTACTGAAATTACAGGTGATCAAGAATTATAAGCAATATCAGCTACAGCCTACTGGTTGTAGTTATTGTACCCAACAGACAAAATTGCGCAATCGATATTACAATTTTACAAATTCAATCAAAATAGAAAACCATATAGGTATGTTAATAAAATGAAAACCAATGGTACGTACCAGTGGCTGTCCAAATAGGAGCAACCCACAAAATGTATATAATATATATAGGTAAACCTTAGTAGGTACTAAAATTCTAAAATTACGAAAAGTTTATCAAATTTCTGAAAGACTGAAAATTACTACTTTTATTCAAAATTTTTGCATCATAAAAACCCAATTGTACTTCACCAGATGGTGAATAAATGGTAGGCTTCACGCCTTCACGGAGTCTTGAGATCTAGTAGGAGGCTCCCACGACACTGTCCAAGCGCCTATTCCTGTCCCGTAGGTAAACAGCAAACTGATACCAGAATCACTAAAATTGACATCCGACTTCCAATCCAATATTTTGAGCCAATTACAAAAACCCTAGAACGAAATCATCATTAATCCACTACTCAGCAACAGTGTTCCCTAACCCCAGCTGACTTATATGCCCCCACCCTGTTTACTTATTTGCAGTAACTCCTTCTAACAATTGAGAAACCTTATAACGATTTACATATTTTCTCTACCTAAAACCATATCTAAAAGTAAAATTGTTTCCCTATGTCATGAAACACCTAGGATTCTCTGATATAATATCTACTCATAAAATATGATTAAATGTGTATTTACCCAGGTAGGTTCTCCTGAGGTTCTTCAAAAGGGACGTCCGAATATCCTCCACGTGGTCAAACCAAATCCACAAATCAGGGGAGAGAAGGAAAAAAAAAATAATGTATGATCTTGCCCACACTACAAAGAAAACGGGGTTCACGTGTTAATCACAAAAATCCTTTTCAATAAGAGTCAAGAACCAAACAACGAATAAAACAAGTACTTACATCGGCAAGTGAGCTCCTAAAACCAAGTCTTCCTTGACAGTTTCAATTATTTTCAATCTAAATTTTAAAACCGACAGAATCGGGTGAAATCCTCGTCATCGGGCCAACTCAACAGCTTAACATCCACAATAACATTCCCAGAACCCAGTATTTCCAATATTTTCCACAACGGGCCGCTAAATCCAACACATGTTGCACAAATTCAAAATGGCCACGAGGGGTTTTATAAACTCACAGATAAAATAAGTACTGCCTAGGAAGACGAACAAGAAGGAACTGACTGTCACGTCACAGCTATCATTTCTGAAGCCCTGTCATTCAACACTCGAAAACTAAAATTCCCTGAGGGCGATTTTTCGCGTCGCATAGAGTAGGGTACGGTGCAGAGCGGAACTGCGAATACTATTCGTAATGAACTATTGATTTCTATGGCATCTAAGAAATAAATGATTTACGGAGAATTTTTACCGTTACAATGTAATCATTTGAAAGAAAATGCTCTCCACAAAGTCTGCTTGTTTTTGATGGTTTCCAATTTTCCCTACGAACTGCTTGTATCCATAGTTTTAGAATTTAAGGACGTTTAAATGGAAAACTATGAAAGAAATAAAGAAATCTTATACATCATTGCTACTCACAACTCAACATGTAACATAAATTTCATTTATTCGTTATAACTTACCTATGAAAAGGAATCTTCCTTTTATCTTGCTTATTTTTACATCCATAAGCAACACAATAAATAACCATTCTTTTTGTCTTCAATAATTATTACCACACCAAAAAAGTAAACAAATCAACAGCAAAATTCAAGCTTTATAAATTCACTCTGCTCTGAAAATTGCAGTAAACTGATGGCACACTCCAAAACAATAGCATTTATTTTCACTAGAAAGCTAAAGGATTTGATATGCCAATGAAATTACCTCAAATTAGGAAATTTGAAAAAATTAATGATATTTCTGTAAATGTTTACATGTTAGAGTATAATGTAGTGAATGAAAAATCATTTTATGTAGTAGTACCAGCACGATTAGCTGAAAAAAATTAAATCATTACTTATTCAAAACCAATATTTTGTAACTTAAAAGTCCCAGGCTAGAGCACTCCACCTCAGGGAGTGTACAATTAATATTGAATTGGACGCCACCAGCTTTCTAATCGAACGAATGCAATAAAAAAACAGAAACAAAAGGTGGAAAGCTGGAAACACCTCGTAAAAATTAACGTTAAGTTACTTAAAAAAAAATTAACAAAATGAACCTACTGAATACCGAACACGTGTATCCAATTTAATAAATATTGAATAATCAATACAAAAATTGAAGATATTAAATATTTATTGGTTTATCCAAAAATTTGTATAAATCGAATACCAAAGGAAAACCAAACGAGTAGGATACCAAGTTATAATCCAACACGCGTTATAATCCCACAGCGCGATGGCTTCAACAGGCGGCGTACCTCGTGCACGGGAACAGGAACAGGAACTGAAACTTGCCTAAAGGCTAAAGGTTGTTCACCCACAATAAATTGAAAATATATTTTAATGTTGCCTCAGTGGCAGTTAGAGGAAAAAGAATGAGTTCGAATCGAAACTTGAAATTTCGAATATCTAAAGACAAAAATAAAAGGGGAATTTAATAAAATTAATGTTTTATTTTTGAGTGACTAATGCGACAAGGAAACGGCATGTTTAGAAATTTAGTAGAGATTTGGGAGGAAGTGACTAATGTGCCACAAAAATTAACTAAATAAAATAGTTTTTAAAACGAAAAACGTAACAGGCTAAACAGCATGTTACATCCCCTCTCCTCGGGAGAAAAAAAATAATTCACAGAATTACTTTTTTTTTTGGAAACATAACAGTCTACGAAGAATGGGAAGCAAGAACAAAAAAAACTGTGGTGAACATCCAAAGAAAAAGTAGTGCTTACATATAACTCAAGAGAATGAATAAATTGATGAACATAAACCATTGAATAAAAAGAGAATAGAAGTGGCGAAATTTGGTTGAGGAGATTGTCTAAAATTTCCACCGGAAAGTGAAATGATATTTCTAAGTTCATACCAGGGATGTTGACAGTTGGTATCCACGGTAACCATTGCTCATCGCGCAAGCAGAACATTCCAAATAATCCTCTCACAGACACAGCAAAAATTGTGACAATGTATGAATATACTATCTCACTGTAAAGAAATTGTACTAAATTCTTGACTTACTCTCTTTTTTATTTCAAAAAAGAAATTCAAAATATATTGAAAAACAAACGTGAATATTTTGAATCCAAAAAATTAATAGGGAAATGTTCCTATTAACGGAAGAAAACATTATAATAAAATGAATGGTTCAAAAAAATTGTACAGAGATCACAATATTTTACTGCAACTATAAAACGGTATTTAGAGGGTTAGCCTCTATTATAACATGAAATGTTGAATATATCAATACAAAAATCAGTATAAGTGCAATAAAAAAAACTCAAGATGCTTAACATCTTAACGATAAATAGAGAAATCCTAATTTCTCAACGAAGCAGAAAAAAAATCACCTGTTGTGATAAGGGGAAAGTATGATCTAAAATCAAAAAATTACAAAATTCACGGTAAGCATTTTTTAACAGGAAAGCGAAAACCTCCAAAAATGCCGTCATGGGAATACTATTGCAAGATATTGTATGAAAATAAACACGGTAAAACTAGAATAAGATAATTATTTAACGTAACCAAAAAAAAATATGTGTGCATGTATAATACGATAGAGAACGTAATAATGAAGATAAAACTAAACAAGGCATGGCCTTTTCCCCCCTTTCCTCCAATCGGAAAGTTTGGAAGGAAGAAACCCACCAAGACGGAACCAAATGCTAACAAATTAGCGATAGCACACATAACAACAAAAACTAGAAGAAATTATTAAATTATATATTTTTAATCAATCTGAATCTAAACGTGCTGCGATAAGCAACTAAATTATCAGATGTGGAGTTGTAAACCACAAATAGATAGATGTCTCGAAAAAAGTTTGGTCATCAACTGAGGTAAACAAATATCCCAGAATAAAATACTATAGTATGTATCAGTCAGTACACAGGTAAAACTATATAATTCGTCAATTTTCGTACAAAAAGACAATGTGTGTCTTTCACAAGAAGTTTTTGCATAGCCGGAGACAAGGGATATTGACGCTGCACAATTGGCTTTGCATTACCAGTATTGATATTGTGCTCTATTAAATTAGTTCGACCAATTCGGTCTGAAGGAGCAAGTGTAGCAAACAAATTGATTACCTTGTCTAGTTCATCTTTTTCAAAAGAGGTGAGACTAGAAACGGACTGAATTGTGTTGATGACACAAGTAGAGGACAGAAGAGAATACGACAAATTATGACAATTAATGTCTATCTTACATATACTCAAAAAATCCATACCCAAAATAAGAGAATTATTAATAGAAGGTATAATTAAAATTTCAATTGTTTTAGTGACATTATTCACGGTAACGGGAAACGTGATAAAACCCATAAATTGCTGTGGAACGCCATCAGCAGTAGTGATACTTATTGAAGCATCATATTCGATAGGTACATGAAGAGAATTAATAAGTGAAAACCCTTGGTTTCTAATAACACTAGAATTGCTTTCAGTATCAACCATAGCTACAACTTCAGTATCTAAAATTTTGACAATCATATAAGGACGATTATCATTTGGTTTCTTTACAAACAAAGGACAAACATCGGTAGAAATAGAATTGACATTATTTTCACATAGAATATTTACCGTAGGCGTCGGTAAAACATGTAAGACAGATAAAACAGGTAAATTAACATTAGAATCATCTTGTACTTCCTTAGATATTTCAACATCTTGTACAGAATTGACAAGTGAAGCGGTACGAGAACATAATTGTTTGCAAAGATTTTCAGAACGGTAAGAAGTAACGGAAGATAAAAAATCCTTGACAAAACTAAGATAAGCTTGCCATGCAGTAGGTGAAAAACATGAAATTAATTTCGACTTGTTGATGGTTTGTGTTTTTGATTTTCTGACTTTTCTTCTGAAGTAATTTGCACATGACTGGAATCTGTTGTCAGATTTACAGGACCAGTCCGAACCTCGTTTTTTGGAATACAAGAACGACAATTAGGCTTTGTAGTGTTTTTAGCACCACAACCATAACAAAAGATTGACTTAGGAGAACGACACTTTGTAAAACTATGACCAGATTTGCCACAATTCCAACACACGGAAGAAGTTAAAGCAGAAACATTAAGAGAACATTTTCTGTTCGACGAAGATGTATGTGAAACATAAAGACAAGCTAGATCAGCTTCTAGTAATCGAGAATTATTGGAAGATGGTGGTCGATAACTGATTACAGTCCACAACACTATGTTCTGTAATTGCGGTCAGGGGTTATGCCCTGATATTCTCTCTTATTTCAAATAAAACACTATTTCTGATAACATATCTATATTGACTGGACATACAACATAAGGTATACCAGCCAACCAACTGAGAGAATTCACATGTTACTTTATTCGCGACAATCAAAACAAATCTCAAATTGTCCCTATAGATGTTACAACGTCCAAGGTTTTCAGCATTCTCTCGTGCCGCTTTTTATTGCATTCCCTCCTAGAGGTCTCAATCATACCAGCCAATTAAAACTAAGATTCGGAAATATGTCCTTATTTGGTATAAAGATCCGTTGCGGTTTTACATTACCCTTACAATGTGCGGGGTCGTTGTTTTGACTTCTTTTTTTGTACTAGCCAGAAATAAAAATAAAAAATAAACAAACCTTTCGGCGTCAAGTGCCGGCAAAGAAAAATTAACTAGGGCAGTTTAGGGAGCGGTAAGGCTCTTGTCGGCTTTTTTGTTCATGTCTCCGATGCACCCTTTCACGTGTAAATTTCTTTTATCATGGGCGGCGGAAAGAGGGTTTGCCTGATTTAATTAGCAGTAAATATTGCTAGCGAAATAGGAATTTTAGGTCGTTCGCTTTGAACGTCATCAGTTCAATTACATTAATTGAACATACTGGGCGCGCGCGAGGGCAGGAATATGTGATCGAGAGAATTATACTATTTATGATCGAGAGAACTATACTATTTATGATCGAGAGAACTATACTATTTATGATCGAGATATCGAGAGAACTATACTATGTATGATCGAGAGATCGAGAGAACTATACTATTTATGATCGAGAGAACTATACTATTTATGATCGAGATATCGAGAGAACTATACTATGTATGATCGAGAGATCGAGAGAACTATACTATTTATGATCGAGAGATCGAGAGAACTATACTATGTATGATCGAGAGAACTATACTATTTATGATCGAGAGATCGAGAGAACTATACTATGTATGATCGAGAGATCGAGAGAACTATACTATTTATGATCGAGAGATCGAGAGAACTATACTATGTATGATCGAGAGATCGAGAGAACTATACTATTTATGATCGAGAGATCGAGAGAACTATACTATTTATGATCGAGAGATCGAGAGTACTATACTATTTATGATCGAGAGATCGAGAGAACTATACTATTTATGATCGAGAGAACTATACTATTTATGATCGAGAGAACTATACTATTTATGATCGAGAGAACTATACTATTTATGATCGAGAGAACTATACTATTTATGATCGAGAGATCGAGAGAACTATACTATTTGTGATCGAGAGATCGATGCACTTCCACCCGTTAGAAGTTTCTTTAAAGGTTACCTACAAGTTGAGGCTTAACTTTGATGCATGATTCCAGCTTCAGCGGTAAAAACATTCTTATCTGCTCAGACAGTCAAGCGTCAATTAAATCACTTAATAGTAGTACCATAAAATCCAAACTTGTCTGGGAGTGCTTAGAAAACCTTAAAAAACTCAGTGCCACAAATAAGGTAACCCTGAAATGGGTGCCAGGTCACAAGGGTATTGAAGGGAACGAAAAAGCAGATGACCTAGCACGAGAAGGATCGGCAACCGGCTACACCGGTCCTGAACCGGCAACCGGTATAACAAAGGCTTCGGTAAGAACCACGTTAAACCAGTGGGTGCACAAACAACACCTCAAATACTGGCAAACAATTCCGAAGCTCAAACACAGTAAAATGATGGTCAAACAACCCATACCAAAACTTACTGAAGAAATCCTGAAGTTAAATAGGAGAGATATCAGGCTGGTAACCGGCCTTATAACCGGACACTGCGGCCTGAGAAAGCACCTTCACACAATGGGGATCTTCCAAGAAGAACCTACATGTAGATTATGTGGCGAGGAGGACGAAACAGCCACCCACATAATTTTCGAATGTGAGGCTCTACGTTGGTGGAGGTATAGACAGATAGGGCCGGATGACCCTATATACAACCTCACCAAAAGAGATACTGTGAAGAGACTTCTAGATCTCATTAAGGTCACAAATCTTCTCACAGACTAGCAGACAAACAGGGCAATACAATAAGCCAATGGCTGCAGTGTTGGGGCCCACTAACCCGGCCTGTTTTCGTCTGTCTACAAACCAACCAACCAACCAACCAGCTTCCCCCATGGAGGCGCCTTCCATGGAAGAACCGCAAAAGAAATATAATAATTTTTTTTTTTTTGAAAACCTTTAAATACTTGCTTCTAGTTGGGATCTAGAAATGCATGCGAAAAAGAGAGACTATTTTTCAACAACTACCACTATTTTGACCTTATCTAATCAGTATGTACAGGGTTTTGAGTGTTTATTTACAAGTTCCGACATGTACGCTATCGAAAACTCAAGGAATTTGTGACTCTGACGTGTCAGTGGAGGGCAACGGAATTAATTTTACGATGGGTCTCGTATATTCGCCTGTTGAAGTCTTTACTAAAACCGATCTTATTTTTCCGTCCTTACCGGGGTTAACATTAACAATACGACCTAGTGGCCAGTGCAACGGGGGTTTCTCCTCGTCCTTTATTAACACCATGTCATTGATTTTTAAATCTGACTGTGTTCTCGCCCATTTCGGACTTTGTTGTAAATGGTTGAGATAATCGACTGACCATCTCTTCCAAAATGTTTGATGTACATGAGTACATTGTTGCCAAAACTTTAGTCGGTTTGTGGGGTTATGTGAAATATCTTTTTCTGGCAATGCCATTAAGGGGGTGCCAACTAGGAAATGGCCTGGGGTGAGAGGGTTTAAATCGCTTGGGTCATTTGATATTGGAAACAATGGGCGAGAATTTAATATGGCCTCTATCTGGGATAGAATTGTGGCGAATTGTTCGAAGGTATATGTCGAGTCCTTAAGTAGTTTAAAGAGAAGAGATTTGGCACTTTTTATGCCAGCTTCCCATAGTCCTCCCCAATGGGGAGATCTTGGGGGAATAAATTTCCACTCAATGGAGGATGAAAGGAGATAATTATACACGGGGAAAAATTTATGTACAAGGAATTGGGTTAATTCTTTAAGCTGATTGTTCGCGCCTACGAAATTGGTGCCATTGTCACTATAAATTACTGATGGCATCCCTCTCCGGGAAATAAAACGTTTTAAGGAGGCTATAAATGCCTCAGTGGAGAGGTCCGACACCAGCTCCAGGTGAACGGCTTTAGTGGAGAAGCATATGAATAGGGCTAGATAACACTTGTTTCTGGGGGATTTTCTTAGATTAGATGCCTTGATTAGAAAGGGTCCACCATAATCTATACCTACTGTTTCGAACGGTTTAGATGGAGTAACACGGGTTTTGGGGAGTGAAGCCATCAGCTGTTGTGCAGTGATTGCTTTGAAGCGACGACACATATTACAATTATGGGTGATGCGTTTGATTTCTCTCAAGCCGTCAATAGGCCAAAACCGTAATCGGATATTCGACAAGACATTTTGAGGCCCACTGTGACCTAAGCGGCGGTGTTCATGATGTAACACAAGTGATGTGAAATGGCTATGGGATGGAAGCAACATGGGATGTTTTTGTTGGTATGTGAGGTTCGCATGATTAAGTCGACCACCGACTCTAAGGATTCCGTCTGGGTCGATGAACAAATTTAATGATGCTAGTTTTTTGTCAGTAACATTTTCTTTTTTGTTTATGGATTGTAAGGTAGATGAAAAATGTTGTTTTTGTACATGTTTGACTAAAAAGTTTGTAGCATGTGTTAATTCATTACAGCTTAGGGGCGTTCCCCTTTGTCCACGGGATTTTAAAATATTTACAAATTTATATACATATGCCATTGATCTAGTTAGTTTATTAAATGACGACGCTCTGCTTATTAAAGTAGTGTATCGGTCAAGAGGAGTGTTTGTTACCGTTAATGTCTTTTTCTTTTCTTCGGGGGGATTATTTACCGACGAGAATGTATCATAACATTTCGTATCACTATTTGACTCATACAGGAATGAGGGTCCTGAAAACCAAAACTTACTAGGGAACTCTAAAGAATGACCCCGTGACAAAATGTCACAAGGGTTCAAATGGCTTCGAATATGTCTCCATGAGACGGAGGGGGTTAATTCTTGTATTTGACTGACACGGTTACAAACAAAAACAGACCATCTGGTAGGGACACATTTAGTCCAAGAGAGGGCTATTTGAGAATCGGTCCATAAAATGGAGGATGTGATGTCTAACTGTTTTTCTAGTATTCCTTTTACACGAGAGTAGAGATGGGCTAGTAAGGTCATAGCACATAATTCCAGCTTGGGAATAGTCAAGGGCTTATTTAGGGGAGCAACTCGTGATTTTGCGATGATTAATTGTGAAGAAGCGGAACCGTCTGAGTAAAGTGCCCTAACATAAATGGAAGCGCCGTACGCCACTGAGCTACTGTCACAAAACCCATGTAGTTCTATTTTAATTATGGTTTTGTCGAGTAGTGTATATCGAGGGATACGTAAATTTGAAAGTTTGAATAGACTGTCTAAGAATTCTTTCCATGATTTGAGAAGGTTGGAGTTATCGATCGGAGTGTCCCATGGTAGCTTAGCCTGCCACAATCTTTGAAGGAGAAGTTTCCCCTGGACTATTACGGGGTTAATAAGTCCCAAAGGATCGTAACATTGAGAAACAATTGATAATATTTGTATTTTCGTGATGCACTGATCAATGTCATGTGTGGGAGTAGAAATTTGTAAGAGGTCATTTTTTGGAGTCCAATAGATTCCTAGAATTTTACTAGGGTTTTCATCGAGATTGAGGTCTTTCCCTGAAGGACAATCGGGAAAATGTGATTTGCGCATTTCAGTGGAATTCGTACAAAATTTGTGGAGATTGAAGCCGGAGTTTGAGAGTATCTTTTTCAAAGAAATATACAAGTTCTCTAATTCAGGGAGAGTGTCTGCACCACTTAGGACATCATCAACATACGTCTGAGACAAGAGAGTGTTCTGCACATCGGGAAATTGAGGGTTTCTTAGCGCGATTTCCTTTAGGACTCTACAAGCCAAATATGGAGCACTTGTTTGGCCAGAAGAGACAGTCGACATTTGGAGACATAAAAATTCATCGCGGGGAGAATCTCTCCAAAGGGCGTTTTGTAAAAAGTGAAACTTGGGATTTAATTGAACTTGGCGGTACATTTTCTCAATGTCTGCCGTGAGTGCGTACTTGTAATTGCGAAATCGGATTAATATATCTAAAAGTTCAGGCTGGACCCTGGGTCCTTTGAGGGAAATGTCATTAAGAGAGAGTTGAGATGAAGTTTTAGAAGAGTAGTCAAACACAATTCTTATTTTGGTGCTGGCGCTACTCTCTTTTAAAACACACAAATGCGGTACAAAGTAACAATTTTCTAATTGTGGGGTTTGCAGAGAGAGGGGAACAAATTTTCCATGTCCTAATTCCACGTATTCATACAATAGTCGCTTATACTCACTTTTCATTGCTGGATCTTTTGACAATCTTTTTTCGAGTGACAGAAACCTATGTTTCGCTGACATGAATGAATCTCCGAGTGATTTGTGAGCATTTTCGGAAGTGAGAGGGAGGTCGACTTGAAAGCGGCCTTCGGGAAGTATCTCTACTGAGGATAAAAATATATTTTCGGCTTGTAAGTCATCATTTGAGATTGGGGCTGTTCTCAAGATTTCTTCCTGCGTCCAGAATTTTTCTACGAGTGAATCTAGAGTAATGTCGTTCGCTGGAACACAGGACGAAACGGAGAGAGAGTGTGATTGTCACAATTGAAATGGCGCGAGACATTGAGGGGGGATAACACCACTGATCACCCACCCTAGCTGAGTAGCTATAAGGGATGGGTACTCCCTTCCTAATTTACATAATCCTGGCTTCAAGAGAGTATAGTATATGTCAGCTCCCAGGAGCATATCTATTTGTGATGGGGTGTGAAAATCATAGTCCGCTAATGAATCTCGTACAATGTGAGGCGGTATTGGCAATGTACTTGCCTTAATGTGTACCTGAGGGAGGTTTTGAGTTATGGTATCAACAATAGAGCATTTGACATCACAATTGAAAGTATTATTTATTAGAGAGTGAATAGTTATTTCTGCCATTGAACTTACTTTTTGATTATTATTAAAAATGCCTGATATAAATAGTGGTTGGGAATAAGAGGGAAAATTCAGTTTATCAAATAATGATTTACACATAAAGGAGTTTTGACTGCCCGAATCTAACAATGCACGGGTGTAATATATTTAAATATAAATAATGAATTGAATAACTACAAAATATATTTATTCAAGTCTTGTCAGAATTATAAAGAATGACAGACATGACATTCCCATATCTATCAAGTCCTCCTTATATATAGTGATCTTTTAGTATATATTACAATAGTTGTTTAATGAACTGAACAGCAGACATCACAGTTCTCATCCCCAAGCTTCAAACAACCTTTACAAATTTAATCGATTTGGGGGGTTGACATTACGACGAGGTCTGCTCTTCACGTTTGGACTACCAATATCTTTAGACTCAAATTCACTAATATTATCTTCACCCGCACTACAGTCATTATCAGGATGAGATAAAACGTTATCTGTTTTTCGTATTGCCGACACCTGTTCACTTGGAAAAACCCCCCTAGACCCATTCTCCGAATTCACACAATTTTCGGACGCAACACATGGTACCTGTTTATCATTTAATACTGCACAGTCCAAGGAAGTGACATGCTGCTCAACACTACTATCTTTAGGTATGAATGTTTTCGGATTGTAATGTTTTTCCCCGTTAACAGTTAAATCAGTTTCCGTAGTATCTAGCCCCTCGTAAAATCGACCCAATTTAATTATTTGATTTGAGTGTCTCAACCACCTTAATCTACCATCCTCTATAGGACTACATCCATAATTCTCCCGCCCCCGTATTTCATTAATGACCGCCTTCGTCCATCCGGGTTTATTTCTGTAGTCTCTGACATAAACTAGCTCTCCTAACAAAAACTCTACATTTCTATTCCCATGATGATAATCGATTTGTCTTTGAATATTTTTCTCTGAAACTGGTCGTGTTAAAAAGTCAAGTCGTGTTCTAATTTTACGCGAAAACATTAATTTGGAAGGAGCTTCTCCTATTAAACAATGTGGTGTATTCCTATATGAAAACAAATATTTATTAACAAGAGTTTCCAGAGTCTGTCCTTTATTTTTATTATCTGCTAACAATTTACTTAGAGCACTTTTAAAAGATTTTACTCCGTTCTCAGCAGCACCATTAGTTGCTGGATGATAGGGAGGTGATTTAACATGATTAATGCCGTTTTTCACACAAAATTCCTCAAATTCAACACTAACCAGTTGAGGACCATTATCTGAAACAAGAGTATTTGGAAGACCAAAACGAGCAAAACATTCCCTCAATTTTTCCAAAGTACTTGGAGTGTCCGTTTTATTCATTTTATAAACTTCTGGCCATTTAGAGTAAGAATCCACAATTAATAAATAAATTTCGTTTTTAAATGGCCCTACAAAATCTATATGTACTCTATCAAAGGCATATTTACCTTCAGGAAATTTTATGAGAGGTACCTTATTTGGTGTTTTTGAATACAGCATGCAAGCATCACAATTTTTAACAAAGTTCTCAATGTCATTATCTAAGTTAGCCCACCAAAAATACTGCCTTGCTAATGACTTCATTTTTACCATACCATTATGAGCCCCATGAATTTCCTCTAACAGTTGCTTTTTAAGCTTTTCGGGGATTAAGACCCTATAGCCCCACATGACCAACCCATTTTCAATGCTTAATTCCAAATGCCTACGGTGAAATGGCTTAAGCTCTTCTGCTACCACATCAGGCCATCCATCACGCACAAACGAATAAACCTTACTTAACACCAGATCTCTTCTGGTTTCTTTTCTAAGATCATCAGAATTAATTGGCAACTGATCTTCTACTAAGAAATGAAAGTAATCAACATCTACAATACTATTTGTCTCAATAATGTTAAGTGGAAATCGAGATAGTCCATCAGCCCCATTATGTTTTCCATTAATATATTGAAACTTATAATCAAACCCGCTTAAAAAAAATGCCCATCTCTGAAGCCTTCCTGCAGCCATCTGTGGAATTCCCTTTTGTTCCCCAAACAACGCCAGTAGTGGCTTGTGGTCTGAGCATAACACAAATTTATTTCCCATTAAATACTGATAATATTTGTTTATCCCCCAATAAATTGCGAGTGCTTCCTTATGTATGACTGAATAATTTTTCTCTGCTTTGTTCAAAACACGTGATGCAAAACTAATTGGCTTTTCAATACCATCAGGATATATATGAAGTAAAACAGCTCCTATACCCACACCGGAAGCATCACAAACAAGTTTTAACGGCATTTTAGGGTCGAAATAAGCTAAACTTTGCTCCGAAGAAATGGCCTGCTTAACCTTCACAAAAGCTCTCTCACACTCAGAAGACCATATAAATTCTACACCATCCCTCAACAACCTATAAAGTGGATTCAGTATCGTGGATAAATCGGGAACAAATTTACCATAATAATTTATCAAGCCTAAGAATCCTTTTAGCTCCGTTATACTACATGGTTTAGGGACCTCTGTTATAGCCCTAACTTTCTCTGGGTCTTTATGAAGACCTTCCTTGTCAATTATATGTCCTAAATATTTTATTTTGGATTGAAAAAAATTACACTTTTTTAAATTCAAACGGAATCCTGCCCTACTTAAACGATCGAAAACCTCAGCTAAATTTTTTAGATGTTCGTTTCGGCTTCTTCCCGTAACTACAATATCATCCAGAAAGTTGATAGTACCTGCTGCACCTTGCAACACTTTTTCCACTACTTTTTGAAATATCGAGCAGGCCGGCTTGGTTCCATATGGCAAACGATGGACCAAGTAAATACCACGGTGTGTGCTCCATGCTAATAACTTCTTGGTTTCCTCTGTAAGCACCAATTGGTTGTATGCTACTGAAAAATCAAGTTTAGTATAATGCTCTCCACCTTGGAGTGCGGCAAATAACTCATCTATTTTAGGAAGAGGGTGTTTATTATCCTCTAAAAATTTATTAACCGTTGTTTTATAATCTGCACACAGTCGAATTTTACCATTTTCCTTGACCACCGGCACCAATGGAGTACCCCAATCTGAGTTTTCTATCAAAGAAATGACACCCTTTTTTTCCAACTCGTCTAGTTCATAATTTATTGTTTTCTTAAAAGCAAATGGAATTGGACGGGGTTTACAGAATATTGGTTTTGTCCCCGGAACTAATTTAAGCCCAATGTTTTCAAATTTATAACACCCCAATTCATTTTTAAACAAATCTCTGTACTTGTCTAATAAAATATGCAAGTCTTCATCAACTTTGACTTCACCGGAAATCATGTTGAGCTGAATGTCACTGACCTCTTTCTGTAAATTAAATTTGAGCCCAAAAAGTTTAAATAAATCTCGACCAAACAATGGAGTTGAGCCATTCTTAACAATTATTAATTTACAGTTTTCTTTGACTTGGTTGTTAAAACCAATTTTTACAAATATTTCACCTTTAGGAATTATAATACTACCGTCATAACATTTGAATCTGACGGAGGTAGGCTTTAACATACAATTAAAAAAATGTTTTTCAAACAGTTCTTCAGGCAGCACAGATAAAGCTGCACCAGAATCCAATTCCATAGAAATGGGTTTATTATTGATAATAACATTCAATTTAACTGGATTAACATAATCTCTGTTATTAACATAAAACATGTCAATAAAATCTATATTTTCAGCCTCTGCGCTACCCTCCGAAACCTCAATAAAATTTGTTTTAACGGGGCAAACCTTAGCTAAATGGCCCACTTCTCTACATAATTTACAAGTATATTGTTTATACTGACATCTGGCAAAATTATGATTACCTTTTCCACAACTTCTACATAGCTTTACAGTCACTGCTCCTGAAAAATGCTTACTATCCTTTACCTTCCTATTTCCTTGACCACTTTCATCGGAATATCTTACTTTCTGGGTTTTAATTTCACTTGGACCAGCTTGTAATCTATTTACTGCGATTGGAATAGGAACGCAAGAAGGCCGTAGTGCAGCTTCCTTTTTTAACGCTACTTCAAGCAATTCTTGAAATGTTCGTGTATGCTCCTCTTCACACACACGGTCTAACACAGGACCTCTAAGTAGCCCCGACACAAAACGGTCTTTCAGGAACTCATTTAGCAAATTACCAAACTTGCAGTCACTAGCTTTATTTTTTATTCTCACATACCATTGACGGACTGACTCATGTTCCCCTTGTTTCAGGTCATAAAATTCAATTCTTTCTTTAAAAATTGATATTCTTCGTGAGAACTGGCTTCTAAGAATATCACAAATCTCTTGATAACCTTTATTCTTTGGTAAAATGGGGTCACATATATCTCTCAGTACTTTATATGCTTGTTCACCAATAAGAGTTAGAAGTACCGGCACCTTTTTCATATCTTCGACATAATTTGCGGAAAAATACTGATCTATCTTTTCTTCCCACATGTTCCAATCATCACCAATTTTGTATTCTGCAATAGACCCAATTGTACTCCGAAAAACTGCTGAAGCAACAGCTTCCGGTTGATCTTGCATTTTCAACTAATATTCAAAATACGTTTTTCCTCGTCGCCATTGTAATATATTTAAATATAAATAATGAATTGAATAACTACAAAATATATTTATTCAAGTCTTGTCAGAATTATAAAGAATGACAGACATGACATTCCCATATCTATCAAGTCCTCCTTATATATAGTGATCTTTTAGTATATATTACAATAGTTGTTTAATGAACTGAACAGCAGACATCACAACGGGCAATTATCGGAGGGCCTGATCTAGGATATATTTTTACCTTAGCGGTTGCTAATAACACATGACTGCTGTTCAAATTCAACATTGATACGTTTGGAAAAGAGTCATTCGTTTGTTGTGTGCGATGTTGACCTACATCTGTTGAAATGCTGCTGTTATTATTAGAAAGAGAATGATCACAAGATGCAAGATTCGAGGTGTTTTGTATTTCTCGATGAGAAGGAGACTGATTTGACTGCTGACTGTTAGGGTTTGAACTATTAAATGACTTCAATGCGACATTTCGTTTGGGTGTGAACGATGTTAAATGCAATAAGCTATGATGTTTTCTACTACACAAGGAGCAGCGATTAAGCGAACGGCATTCCGAAACCATGTGCCTATCTTCTAGACAACTATAACATAACCGGTTATCCTTTACGAATGTTTGTCTGTCAGTTACTGGCAGGGCGCTGAAACCCTGACAAACATAGATTTTATGCTTTTGGTGACAAAATGGACAACCGACCGCAGTTACCGTGGAGTTCCCCGCTCCCGACGTGCTAGGCGAATAAGCAACTTCTACAGTCGTATCTACATTTGAATCTTGCTTTGACAACAATGACACTTTACTGTTACGAGGAGTAGATGACGCTATAGGGTTATATCGAGAGTGCTTTTTTACGTTTTCTATTTTGGGTTCTTGCGCGAAAAGATTTTCGAGTACGTTCCCGCGTTTATCAAGTATTTCAAAAAATCTATCACAAGTAAAAATATTAAGTGATTCCTCACACTCTTCGACCGATTTTTTCGTTAAGAAATCTAATTTGCTGGACAATATGTGTACTATTAATGAGTCAAATAATTGCGATTTGTCAATATCCAAATTTAACAATGAATTTACGATTGCTTTCGCGTCGGACGTGAAATCCCTCAGCTGCTTGGCATTACAGTTTTTTGTCAAATTTTCAATATTAAACGATTTCAAAAAATGAGCTGACACAGTTTGTCTAGGATTAATATACCTAGTATCCAGTAACCGTAATGCAACATCCAAATTTTGATCATTGACATCCAATTGAGAGATCAGGGAGAGAGGTTCTCCTCTTAAGTATGATTTAAGGTAGAAAAACCGTTCAGTGTTGGATGACAATCCGCTATTATTGATGATAAGAGCATCGAAAAGTTCTCTAAACGTTCGATAATTCAAAAAGTTTCCGTCGAACACCGGAATTTCAATAGATGGCAATTTAATGTTACGACCTACGCTCATGTGTCCAGAGGGGACAATGTTGACTTCTTGTGATATGATGGTATTTAATTTATCAAATGAATGTTGAAGTTTGCTTTTAATCTCAAAGTATTTTTCTTCTGTAGTGGATCTATCTTGAAAGTCAACTTCGAAATTGTCTGAATCGAGTTCAATTGCAGATTGTACTTCACAATATTTTTTAAAATGTATCTCCAAACTATCTAATCGATTCTTAAAGTTATACTTGTCGCTATTTTCCCTATTAATTTCATACCAATTAGCAAGCTTGGTTATCAAAGCTTTATAAACACCTCGCTGCTTTCTTAAGCTTTCCATTGTTATCATTAACGGGAGAGATAGATAATGTAAAAAGAGCAATTAAGCAGGTAACTAAACTGAATATTTGTCAAGTGATTTGTGCAGAGATTAGAGAGAGAGTGATGATATTCCTTAGTAACTAGCAACCACTGATCAAGAAATACATAATATCATGTGCCTAACTAATTTTGTTTTCCCTTTGTATAAAGATTAGCGAGAGATAAAAAGAGAGAGAGAGTATGTATTCTACTATGTACCTAATTAGAACATTTTGTGGTCAATCTGTATGTTGCATTTCGGTTAAGTTCATAACATAAACATTTTACATGCATTAAATTTCATGATTTCCAAATCTTACATAGGTGAATATACCTTATCGGTACCTAACTAAATTAACAGAGGTTAATATTGTTTTCTCATATATACATATTTCATTTTTATTTATTTTTAATTTTTCACGAGTCTTATTACATAAAATAAACTAATCAAACACTTACTTCTATGTCATATTATTTTATATGACTTACTGTTGAGGTGTCGTGGCGTCCAGCTTCCTTCTTCCATTCCAACTTACCACCATTTATTCCTAGATGGTGCGTTGTTCTCCTTTTTTCTAATTACTCAATTCGTCAGAAATTAGGATAAACATTTCAGTCCACACCATACACGAACAGTTTGTATTCGAAATGTCACTGGCTTTAATAACTTTCACTTCTCGAAGGACCGTATTTTTTATTACACATATTTTCTCGCTGTTTCACTAATAATTGTTTGATTATATCCGGCTCGAAGGACCATGATTACAGTCCACAACACTATGTTCTGTAATTGCGGTCAGGGGTTATGCCCTGATATTCTCTCTTATTTCAAATAAAACACTATTTCTGATAACATATCTATATTGACTGGACATACAACATAAGGTATACCAGCCAACCAACTGAGAGAATTCACATGTTACTTTATTCGCGACAATCAAAACAAATCTCAAATTGTCCCTATAGATGTTACAACGTCCAAGGTTTTCAGCATTCTCTCGTGCCGCTTTTCATTGCATTCCCTCCTAGAGGTCTCAATCATACCAGCCAATTAAAACTAAGATTCGGAAATATGTCCTTATTTGGTATAAAGATCCGTTGCGGTTTTACATTACCCTTACAATGTGCGGGGTCGTTGTTTTGACTTCTTTTTTTGTACTAGCCAGAAATAAAAATAAAAAATAAACAAACCTTTCGGCGTCAAGTGCCGGCAAAGTAAAATTAACTAGGGCAGTTTGGGGAGCGGTAAGGCTCTTGTCGGCTTTTTTGTTCATGTCTCCGATGCACCCTTTCACGTGTAAATTTCTTTTATCATGGGCGGCGGAAAGAGGGTTTGCCTGATTTAATTAGCAGTAAATATTGCTAGCGAAATAGGAATTTTAGGTCGTTCGCTTTGAACGTCATCAGTTCAATTACATTAATTGAACAATAACGGTCAGACCAAACTCTAGATTCTTCAAGCTCAGTTAGTTCATCAACAGTATTAGGAGTATGCAATGCCAATGCAGAAACAAAAAAAGGTAAAAGATTCCTACGAATATTTGCAACGCGGGACTGCTCATCCACAACATTTGTTAGACGGTTAAAAAGACCTACCATAGAAGAAATATAAACTGTAACGGGCTCATTTGCACCCATGGTTCGATTTAAAATTTCTAACTCTAAATCTGTTTCATAGCTGTACGGAAGAAAATCTGCTTTCAGTTTTGCAACAATATCTGACCAAGAACTAAATTTGCCACGATTATTGAGATACCAGGTAAAAGCGCTGCCTCGGAATAACTCACAAGACTGTAGAAATAACTCCTTATCCGAAATACCTCCTGATACTCTAAGTAATTAGACTTTTTCTAAAAAAAGATGAAGTGATTCATTTTTTCCAGAGAAAGAAACATTCCATTTATACACTGGATCGTGTCGAGAATGCGGTACTGTGGGAGAAGATAAAGATGAAGAAGATGCTAGGGGTACGTGATTACTGGTTGACTCTATACTATCTACAGAAATAATTGGAGTTGTCTTTGTGTCTAAATCAGATTCAAGTATAAGTACTTCTCTATCTAGATGCATTTTTATTTGTTCCTCATCATCGGAATCATCATTCATTCTATTTATCCTATTGGTCAAATGAATTAGTCGTGAATTTATTCCTACGAATTTCAAAATGATCTTCCTGAAATGTGTAATTGTTTACCGGTAATGAAAAACTACGGTTTGCTTTCTCACGAGCTAATAAACCAGTAAGAACTTTGCGTTTTTCGTCAACTGTATCGGGTAAAGTAACACATCTAATTTTAATTTCATAAGAAAGTTCATGTACTTTCAAATGATTTGCCTTTATATTGATTTTATTTAAAAAAAAACAATTAAAATGAAAAACTTGATAGCCAACAATAAGGACATTTTAAAAAAATTAACAAATCAATTGAAGATATTAAGAAAATGCTTTAAAATTACTAAGTCGAGGTTAAGAGTATCAAAAATTATTCAAAAAAACGTTAAAAGGCAGAATTGCAAATATTTGTACACAATTGAGTAATATAGAATAAAATAAATTATTAACCTTGCTTCTATAGTATTATAAAATTTCAAAGTTTGTCAAGTCAGAAAATACTTCCAAAATGTATCAAAATGTAAAAATTATAAACCAAATAATTAATAAACCTGCTAAAATTTCCTCTACTGAAATAATTAAAGTGATGGTAAAAAAACAACAATCAATATTTCAACACGTCAACAAAGCAAAAGAGTAAAAATAGGTGAACCCAAAAAAAGTTAACTATAATTAACAAGAGGCAAAAGTACCTAAAAATGGAATAGAATAAAGAAAACCAAAAGATACGAGGAGTAGTCAAAAATAAGTTACCTAATTAAAAAAAAATCAACAAACTTTAATATTGATTAAACACACCAACTCAGCAAATAGCTAAAAGTTTACCATGAAACAAAGTAAAAGCCGAGGTAAAACCTATTTCACATTCTCGCACCATGCTATTTTACATTGTGTAAATATTCAAAACGCTTTCAATGTAGGTAATCAATAATAAATATCAATAAAATATAGGAGACGAAACAATATTCAGAATTAAGGTAAAAAACATACACATACCTCATTTTGTTCAAATACAAAATAGCGATAAAAAATATCAAACCACTTTTGCACAGATACCATCGTGTATGGCTGGTTGCATATTTTAATTCCGATCAAAATGCAGTAGATAATAATAATGGATATCCATGGATATACAATTAATATAATATCAGGAGATTTGAGAGCTTTATGCAATTAAGGTATTATGTATTAGAACCCATGATTAAAAATAATTGATTATAACATAAGATTTTGAATTTCGATTTATTAACATGAACTAACCTGAAACATATGGTATTAATAATAGTTGGTTATGAAAAAAAAATAGTTTATACATTTGGGGCTCACTACAGATGCGCACTAATCAACAGCTGTTGCATACTACACAATTTGTGTATTGATAATGCAGTTCCCTTTGTTCAGGATGAGGATAATGTTGATTTAGATCTTGGTTTGTATGACCGGCCTGTACCAATTGAAGATAACAATGTTCGGCATAGAGAAAATGAAGATTTAGTCAAAGGAAGGAGAATGCAACAACATATAATTAGGAACTATTTCACATAATAAAATAGATACAAATATATTTAGTTTTTTTTTGATATCCCAAATCTTTAAAATAATCAAATATTAAATAGTACTTCACATTAAATATTAAGTAAAACAAGAGGCTCCTTAATTATTCTTAAAACAAAAGCTCACAAACCAAATGAAAACGTTATTTAATAAAATTAAAATATCACAACTGAATCAAAATTTTTCTAATATCACAACCAAACTTACTAAAAATAAATTGTAAGCATAAAAACGTTCTGATTATTTTACAATTATTACATAACTGAGCATATTACATTTTTTGCAGTTTTTTCAAGTGCTGAAGCTATATGCTTTTTAACTTCAATATCTTGTTTGTACAATTGTAGTTTTTGATATTCATATTGACCTTTTTGGTCTATTCTTTTTTCATTTTGTTCTGCCATTTTTTCAGTTGCTGCTATTGGTTGGTTTAATCTCTGTACCTGAAATAACTTTTTTGTAGACCGTTTAAATTTCGGTGGAAATGTATTATTTTCTCGAGTATTTTCTTTATCATCTTCTGAAATGAAAATAATTATATTGCTTTTGTAAGAATGAATATAAAATTCAAATAATTTCCATGTTTCACTAAGTATACATTTAACCTACCAGTAGCACAATATGGGCGTGTTGTATCAAACACCTAAACTCGGTTTAAAGATAACTAATGTTTAGACTGATTTAATTTATTTATAATAAATACATCAGTATGTCACAGTCTAAACATCAGTTATTATTAAACTGAGATTAGGTGTTTGATACAACGCGCCCTATAAATGATCAGCAGTTTCCTCATTTTCTTCCACAGTTACTTCATTGTCTACATCTGTAGAAACATCAATAAACTCATTATCATTAAATGGCTCCAGACATTCAAAAGATGCTGATGATTCAGCTACCATGTGTCTTTCAATTGCTACTGGGGCCCTCATATTTACAACTTGAACTTCTCCATCATTTAGTATGTTCTCTTTTGGTAAACCTGATCCTCATCCACTGGTTCTTTGATATTTTTATTTTCTGCAGATTTTCTTTTCGTGTTTATTTTAATATCATGCCACGTCTGAAAATATAGATATTGGGTTAGGGTTATGTACAACATTCAGAAATGTATGAAAACTCACCTTTCTCCATTGCTGCCCAGTTTTATGAACGTCAGGAAGACTGTTTAATGAGTCTGTAATGTTCATCCACAGCATCTGTGAACTCTTAAAAGTAAATGTTTTTGTAAATTTTCCAGTCCGGAGTTGTGGATTTTTTTCCATATAATTTATTAATTCCGTCTTTTGACTGGATGCTATTTTTCCCGTTCTTTTTTTTTATTCATGGTTATTAAAATATTTTTGCAGAATAACTGACAGCAAATACTTTATACCTATACAACAACTCATTAAGAAAAAAAACAACAAAAAGATAAATTTGATATAAATAATCTAGCTAATCTAATCGCTTTCTTGTTGGAGTTGTGGTAGAAATGCATTTACACAGCGTTGCCGGCTCAAGTCATGCGAAGACAGCTGTGCGAGACGAATTGCTTTTCGCATAGCTTCCAAAATACCAAAAGCTCTTGCCATACGAAAAAAATCCGTATACGGGCATTCGTATACGAAAATTTACGCAGGAGTGGGAAAATAGCAGCCCACATTAAAAAAGGCCTTGTAAATAAAGCAGCTCAAGAAATGCTTCAAATTCCACCTTATTTGTTGATTGTACAAAACGAGGAACAAATTTATTCCGTGCTTTCTCTTTAGTTTTAAATGAGCTATAATTCATTCTCATCGAATCGATTTTCTTGTTGGTGTTTGTGACAGTTTCATTTAAAATGTCGTCAGTAATCAAAAGTCTCAAAGATTGTATTGGAGAATCAGTTGGAGGATTTTCTCGTGCGGGACCTTTTAAACCAGGTAAAATGGTGTGGATATTTTCCCATCGCTCACGTCTTCTCACTGGAGCCTGTTTTGCCTATTTCATAGAAGGCTTTCCCGTTTTTTTTTTATTAATTTTCCCATAAAAAAATGTGTACTTGAATTTTCTTCGAGTTCATCATTCTCCGTATCGAAATTACTATTATCTTTATTATTTTTGTTCTCAGTGTCATTCGAGTCAGAGGGTATCAGGGTATCCATTCATCTTCACTGTCAGTATCATGGTAACTGAATATTCCATGATCAAACTCCTCCTGCTCACTTTGATCGTCATCTTGCAAGAAACAACGAACAGCTTCAGATTCGTTATTAACTGTAGCACTAACCATTTCCAAAGTTTGCTCAGGGGGAATCTCTTCATATAACCAAAAATCGTCACTTGACAGTATATCAGAAAAACCAAAGAATCATATTAGATATAGTAAAAGAAAACAATAAAGTATTATACTTACAAGTCGTCATCCAAATAACACTATTACTACTACCGGGTCCGCGGGACCCGAAACGACACGTATCTCACGTATCTCAATCGTAACAGAACTAGAATTGATGAAAAGTCACGTAGCATCAATAATAGGTCCCCATTAAAAAATTAGGTCTCTTGGTCGCCGTAGTTATCAATCATTAAAGGTATTTAATTCGTGAAAGGATCTTATTTTTGTATTGTTCTATTACGTTCGTTAAATACGCATGCCGTTTTTTGTAATTAGCGTTTTTAATTATGTTAGGTATATGTGTACTGTTTATTTCACATAAGTATTTAACTGAATTTCGAGAATACATCCACAAATTCGAATATATCGGAATGCGCTGAATAAAAAGCAGAATTAAAATGTTTGTGGTTAGGTTAGGTTAGAGAATCACTTTTCAAATAAAAAAATTAATCTTTTCAGTAAGAATGCAGACAACTAACTGATAAAAAGTATTTTTATTTTGGTTGTAGACAGGTCACAAACCCATATTACTATTAGAGTAATTAAATAAGCCCATAATTTTCTTGGAACCCTTAATCCAGCTTTGGCGACCAAGTGGTCTGTACCTGAATAGTGAAAGGATTAAATTTGGGTAAAACTGACCGCGGCGACCAATAGGTATATTTACTTATGCGGTGGAACAGAGTCGGACTTCTGAATATAGTTGTATCCACGATGAATACCCGTTTCGTCGAAACAAAATAATAGGATTTTATTTTTCAGTTGTATGAAGATATGATAGATTGCAATCAAATTATGTAAAAAAGGTACATCTGTCAATTGACAATCTAACATTTTTACACAAGTTTGTCATTTTGTAATAGCAGTTTATTATAACGTTTTCTATACTACAATAGTAAAATTATTATACATTTAATAACTGACCGACACGTATTTCGTAAGCAATTCGTAGAAGTAATTTGCATTCTGTATAAAAGTCGTTAAAGAACAAATATTTATATGGATGGAATCCTCTATATATTTTTGGGTTTTTAAGGCATTGAACAATGTCCATCTCTTGTATTTGCGATATATCATCGACAACAGGAAAATAAAATGCCTCCCTTTCTTTACTAGTATTTTTTCGCATAAACTTCGTCACCGGTTCGTCCTTATTGTCTGCCTCCAAAACTTGTCCTATAAAATGCTTTGCTATTTTTGTTGTTAGAAATACCATCACTACAAAGTCTCCTATAGCAAAATTTCGATTTTTAACTTCTTCCAGATTTTGTACTCTTTCTTGTTCTGCGCCTATTTCTGTTTCGCTTTCCATTTCTTGAGTTTCGCTGACCTCCGCCTTTGTTTCTATATACAATTCATCAGTTGACTTTGAAGGTCCTGCTTCCAAAAAATCTTGATGTGAAACTGATTGTCCAGGCTCAACTCTAACTATTTTTTTTCTTTTTGGAACTCTTGCATCGGTGGAAGTTCTAGTCTCTTTTAGGAATTTCAGAAGCGTATCGCTTATTTCTGCTTCTATGTTTTCCTGAGCTCTATAATTTGGCAGTTTTTGTTAAACTTTAAGCCGGTTTATTGGTATAATGCCTGTTGTTCGAAATGCACCTTGTATGTTTTTAATATCATTTAGCGATAGCTGCATAACAAGTTGTTTAAATAAAACGGGAAACGTTGTCTTATTAACAGTTTTTTCTTTTGGATTTTTTAGCTTGTAAGTGGTTACCAACTTTCTCCAACATCTCTTTAAGGGACCATAATAACCCACGTCCAATGGTTGTGTCAGGTGGGTTGAATTTGGTGGTAAAAATACAAACTTAATCTGGGCTCTTCGGCACTCGATAACCAGATTTAAATTTAGGTGGGATGATAAATTATCACCGATAATTACTTTTGTTCCAGTTTTTTTTGTGCCCAGGGAAGAGCTATAGTCTGATAGTTCGATTGTACCTTGTATTGGTTGGTCCACCAATCGTCCATTGATCATAAATCCTTTCAGCTTTGTACACAACGTAGGGTGGCAAACTTTTACCATCCCCTGTAATAGCAAACATAATTGATGTTGCTGACTTGGAATGATTCATCAGCCTTTCGGGGTATTTGCTACATCTTTTGAAAATACATTTTGTTACCCCTACATCTAGCATATAAACAAATCTTTTCCGCATACCGTAAAAGGGGGTGAATAGGGTCAATTTTCAACTTTATGCAGCTGTAACTTTTTTCTGGTAAGGGGTAAAAAAATGGTTTGAATGTCAAAATATGAGTCTTAACTTCTAGGTTGGAGTTCACCTATCAATTCACACTTCTGTTGAAATTTGGAATCGGTATATTTTTTTATATGCTCTGACCCGATTCACCTCAAAGGTGGGGTCAAGTAGATCATAGGCTTGAAATGCGTCAAAAACCCTGTCAACCGCCTTGTAGGTGGAACGGGTCAAGAAAGTTTTAAAAAAATAAAAAAGGCAATTGTGAAATAATAAACTTTATTTATACATAACAAGTATTATATAATTGTATAAAAATAGCTAACTCAAATTCGTATATTCTGTGGATAATGAATAAATAAAAAAAACTATTGTTCTAAGTCTTTGGCATTCAGGGTAAATTTGAGAAGGCCTCTGAGGTAATTTTCTGGCGGAGAAAGTTTCCCAACCACTTTCTCGAAGTGGAAAGTGTCCACATCTGGAACATCAGGAAAGGTGTAAATATAGCCGCAGAAATGTTTGGTTTGTTTGGGTCTGACAAACTTTCCTTCGAAATAACCATTTCCCTTTATTTTTGTTATCTCACCAATAAAATAATGATGATCAGGACTTCGAGAAGTTTTCGAAATTATAGGCTACTACCAACCAATCACCTATAGCAACCTCAGATTCAGAGACTGGAGAAACATTGTAGAACGTTCTACCAAATTTTGTCTCCTTTGAATAAATAGTAGGCGCAGTATTTTCATCACTAATGTCTTGACCTTCCCGTTTTTCGTTAGGTTAGGTTAGGTTAGGTTAGATAACAGAGCAATGTGTGATGATAAATTATCACCTATCAAAATCTTCTGACCTTCCAGTTTCTTCAGATAAGGCACAGCTACAGTCTTAACCCAGTCAATGAAAGTTATCATATCAAACCAACCACATCAATCAAGGTTTCCCCCAAATTATCAAAATATTCATTAAAACTTGAGGAGAGACAGGCGATCTAGACCGCTTGATATTCTGGCAAATTCGAACTGCAAGTGTATCTTTGTGTCGAGACAAAAACCCCACTGCGAAGTCCCTACCTGGTAAGTTATCCTTGAACTTTTGTACAGTTCTACCCTTTCGGTCCAAATATGATTTTACAATTCTGCGTAAACGATACAGATCCAGTGGATAGCCCCATTCTGCACAAAGTCCTATTTTTTCAACCAGTGGATGATAACGTGGTCTGACCACCCTGTTTCTTAGGATTATTATTTTTGATACGCCTCTGTAGAACACTATACGAAATATTATAATGTCTCGATGCTTCTCGAATAGACATTCTTCTAGCGATGACAACATCCCTCGCCTGATTAATTACTTGTACATCATACTTTTTATGGCGTTTCCCATGTGGGTCTGGTTTGTACGTCCTCGGCTTGTCGACCCTATTCACCCCTACGATTCAAAACACCGGTAATTTTTTATTAATCGTTGTACCTATCCTATTTTTTTAAAGAGTTACCTATGCCAACCAATACACTACAAAATACTACGAAGAAAAAACAACATATAAAAACTAACTGATAATATTAGGTCAGTTCAGCCCTGTCTGATTTTATTTATTCATTTCTTTTCACCGCTGATATCCTTACTTCGTGGAATCTGTAATACATGTTTATTTACGTATTTTCTCTCTGTCTTACTCATACAATCTCCGTAAGCGATTTTAAAAATAATAGCATTAATTGTGAGTTAATTATAAAAGTTACAACATTGGCGCAATGTTATCAAATCAAAACGAATATGTTAGTATCAAAATATCCGCATTTGAGTGGTCTTTTATTTTGCGTAAGATGGAAGCATAGCCATTTGTGAATTTTAAAAACTAAGACGTACTTTTTGGAATAAATAATTTTAAAAATCTGAAAATTTCTATCTCTTTAAAATTAATAAAATACTGAAACTGGTTTTCAAAAATCTATTCAACGTAAAACGTAACGTAAATTTATTCATTAATAAAAATAATAATTGATCTAAAAAATAATAATGAAATACAAATAATTAATTTTAAATTCATGTTTAAAAACGTTATTTGTTTAAGTTTGTTTATTGTCAGCCGGGTTCTTAGTTCTGAGAGAATATTGCCAGTTTTTGAGAAAACTCATTCACATGGCACTGACGTTGCAACAAAGTTACATTTTTTTCTGACTTATTCTTCCAGATTCGGATACACATGTTCATGATTCTTCCACCACTCTAATGAATTTTCCTTGTTGCCCAAAGGAACGTCATCCATATATCTCTGGACTTCTAATGCGGCCATGGAGTATGTGTTTCCAGATGGTTATACTTTGTTAATTATTGTTGTTTTATAATTTTCCCAAATTGATATTTTTTGTTTCTTCTGGGGCAATTTTGTTGAACTCTCTACATCACTCTTGCTCAATTATTCATCCAAGTTTCGTGGTTGCTTTTGATTTAATAAACCATTTACCGAGTGTGTAGGAAATTTCTTCGTACTTTCAACACTTTCTTTGCTCTCAAACATATGGTGTTTGAATTTGGTGTCAAAAATGTACACAAAGAAAATGTTCGGCTTTTTTCTAAGTCTGAAAAGCTCTGTTCTATGCCATTCAATAAAGATTTTGCCACAGATTCAACCACATCTTCAGAAGAGTTTGAAATTGTCTTAATTGACGATTTTAATCCCCAGGTGATTTGGTATTACTTTGCTTGCTGTCATATAATTTTCACCACTCATCTCTGTCGTGACTTCAGCACATGGCTCCAGCAAGTCATATAGTTCTCTACACACTTTCCACTCATATGCGGTCAAAGGCTCGTGTTCGGTATTAGATACGGCCAGAAAATGTCTTACCGCCATTTCGAGCAATACCACTCGTTTCAACTTAAGGAAAGTCGAGTTCCACCTCGTAACGACATCTTGTAAAAGTTTCTTACGCTCTTTTACAGAATTTTGCTCCTGGTACTTTATCAGGTTTTGAACAGCTACATTACTTTTTTTTAAATAGGAAACAATTACTTTAACCTTTTTTATGATGCACTGAATGCCATCAATACTAAGGGCGATATGAACAATCAGGTTTATTTTATTTGCATAGCATCCAAAGTGATTCCACTTAAGATATTTGGTAATGGCCGAAGTGATATTGGCAGCGTTATCGGAGACAACGACTTTGCCAGAGATTCCCCACTCATTGACAACATCTTCTAACTGTTTTGCTAAATTTTCCGAAGTATGTGACTCGTTGAAGACAGAACAATCCAAAAGAACTGCTTTTAACTCAAAATATTTGTTGATGTAATTTCCTGTCATTAACAGACGAGGACCCCCCATCTGTGATAATACATATAGACGTCGCTTCCTCTTTTACTACCAATTTCTAATTTACCAACGTTCTTCATATTATATTGCTGGTAGTAATGTATTGGTAAAAAAACTTTCTAGATGGTATTTTATAACTAGGATAAACTGTGCCCATTAGATTTCTAAATCCCCTATCCTCGACAATAGAAAACGGTTGAAAATTCCAAACTATCATGTTTAATATGGCCTTGTCAATTTTGTTTTTGTCAGGAATGTCAATTTTTTCAGGTACATAAGAAGTTATTGATGACTGTACCGGTACTACTCTTTTGCGGCTATCACGTCGCGTAGTAGGGTCAAATTTACTAGACATTATATATATGTTATATTCACTAAACCACGTTTGGGTTTTTAAAAATGATTTTTATTTAATTAAGTACTTGAGATACAATAAAATGAAATTTAGGTAATTCAAAATAAAATTGTAACTAACTACATTGCATTAGATCAATTTAATTTATAAGTTTTTTAATAAAACGTCAGCATTAATTTTTATGTAAAATGCAATCTAGCGTCGTTCCCATGAAAATAGAGAAGTTGTTATCATCCTGTAATACGATACTGGTGTAACTCAAACCTAAGCGATTTTTCGTATATAACATATATAATCAGACGATCCCAAGCATCTGTGATAAACTAACTTCTCTTTATTTGTACTTTAATAATTTAAACTCATTTTTATACTAAACCCAATTTATTTACATCTCTACTAGTTGAATGCACAAATTATAATAATTCTACAATAATTCATTTTTCCTAAAACATTATATCAAATTCGATCTATTAGCGCAAAGTACTTCAGGTAGCAACAGTGTTATTGCTGATTAAACAGTATACACAAGTCAATAATACTACACCTGAAGTCGATGCACTTGATAGAGGAAATTGTGAAATATATCCTATTACTAAATATCTAAAATACTAAATATCATTACACCTCCAAAGGGCGAGAAAAAAAAATGTTTAGACGTCTATAAACATTTTTATTTTTTTATTTTTTTTTTAATTTATTTATTATTCATGATATAACTTAATCCTATTCTTATGTACTTCTATAAGCTTATCATTAACATTAATAACTACATTAGGGGAGTTTTCTTCAATAATTATATATGGACCCTTAAATAATGGTTCCAACTTAGTCCCAGCATCGTTTTTTAATAAAACTTTATCGCCTACTTTATAATTTAAAATTTTCGTTTTCTTATCATACCTTTCCGTCCTTTTGTCTTTTGATAACATTAAATTATTTCTCGCATCATCACGAGCTGTTTGAATTCTATATTTTAGTTCAATAGGGTAGTCATCAAAATTATAAATAGTATCAATTTGATCAGTTAAATTAGATGGCAAAGTAGCTGTTTTTCCAAATACAAGTTCGTGTGGTGTATATTTGGTTTCAGTATGAACAGTATTATTGTATGAGAAACTCCAATAAGGTACCCATGAACTACATGAATTTGGTTGTTTAGCTACCTGCATACGTAAATAAGCTCCCAAATTTTTATGTGAGTTTTCTAAAGACCCTAAAGTTTCGTGATGATAAGCGGTTGAGTTTAAATGTTTGATATTTAAAAGTTTACACGTTTCTTCTAAAATAGACGACAAAAATTCTGTGCCCTTGTCTGTTACGATTTCATTAGGAACCCCATATCGCAAAATATAATTTTCAACAAATGTTTTTGCTACTGTATAAGATTCCTTATTTTTAATAGCGTAGCATTCAACAAATTTACTCAATTCGCATTGTAACGTTAAAATGTATTTGTTATTATCGATATCCTGCTCTAAAGGACCCACCAAATCGAGATATATTTTTTGTAGAGCTGATTTAGCAGTGGTAGTGATTTTCAGTGGCTCAATGTTTCGCTGTGAATGCTTGTGTCGTTGACAATCATCACATTTTTTCACGAAACTTTCCACATCATTTCGCAGGCCTGGCCAGAAATATGTTTTCTTTATATTATTAAACATACGATTAATTCCTGCGTGACCTCCGGTAGGTAACAAATGATAGTCATTTAATATTATTTGTCTTTTTTCTAATTCTAAAACTTCTTCATTCGATTTTACAATTGATATTTTTAAATTGAACTTCTTTATTTTTTCAGGGAATTTAATAAGTTCATTCAATAAGTACATGCACTTTTCATCTTTTACAATAATTAATTCCGGAATATTAAATTTATTACATATTATTTTCAGATCTCTCAACGTAGTACCTAAGTCTAACGATGATAGAGTATTCTGATTAATGTAAATTATTCGCGAATTTTCAATTAAAATCAATTTCCCTATTTTATAATCATATTTTTTATTTTTTATTATTTCCTCAAAATCTTTTTGTAACATAGGACAAAGTTGAAAAGAATACTTTGGTCGCCTTAATAATTCTATGAGTCCAGGGTGATCAGTCCTTTTCTCTAGATTAGAATCAAGACTACCAACAATATTTTTATTTGCTAGCTTTGCCTGTGCTCTAGTTACCGTATAACTAGTTTCTTTCATATTTGGCTTCATATCCTTCAAATCATCCGAAGATAATTCGACACGGGACAAAGCGTCTGCTACTACATTATTTTTACCTTTAATGTATTTTATAGTAAAGTCGTATTCCTCTAGCAATAACCTAAATTTGGTAAGTCTGCTCGAAGGGTTTGTCATTCCAAAAAGATACAAAAGCGGACGATGGTCACTATATATAACGAAGCGTCTAGAATACAGGTACGGTCTGAAGTGATTTACTGCCCAACATATACTTAAAAGTTCCTTTTCAATTGTACTATAATTTTTCTCACTTTTGTTTAAGACTCTACTGGCATATGCAATAGGTTTCTCATTTCCATTAGACAAAACGGCACCAATGGCATAACCTGAGGCATCGGTATTTAAGATAAAACAATTATTTTCTGAAAAATTCGGAAACTGTAAAATAGGTGGATTTTGTAAGGCTTGTTTTAAAATTTCGAAGGATTTTTGGCATTCTGAGGTCCATTCAAACTGTACCCCTTTTCTAGTTAATTTATTTAAAGGACTAGCAATATCTCCTAAATTTTTGACAAATTTCCTATAATAATTAGCAAATGCTACAAATCTCTTAGTTTCATTGGAGTCTTTGGGAACGGGATAATTTTTTATGACTTCGGTTTTTCTAGGGTCTGGTGAGACACCTTCTGCCGAAATAGTGTGTCCCAAATATAAAATTTCTTTTTTCAGAAATTCACATTTATTTGGATTAAGTTTTAAATTTACGTCTCTTAATCGTTGGAAAACTTTAGATAAATTTTTGTTGTGATTTATTAAGTTATTACCGAATACTATAAGGTCATCTAAATATATGAAACAAGAATCGTAATTTAATCCCGACATTGCAATGGTCATAGCTCGTGAAAATGAAGAAGGGCTAATTTTTAATCCTTGAGGTAATCTGGTCATTTGGTACTGCCCTCGGTCTGTGCTAAAGGCTGTACAGGGTCGACTGAGTTGGTCTAATTCTATTTGATAATATCCTTGGGAAAGGTCAAGATGGGAAAAATAAATAGCACCGGACAAGGAGTCTAAAATATCCGTAATAGAAGGTAACGGAAATTTATCATCTTCTATTTGTTTGTTCAATAATCGGTAATCTAAAACTAATCTCCATCTTTTAGTCTCATTCAACGATGGCTTTGGAACAAGTAATATAGGCGACGAAAATTTTGATCTCGTCTCCTCTATAATACCGTCTTTTAACATTTTGTCTACTTGACGATGAATTTCATCTTTTTGGGCAAAGGGTAACCGATACGGTTTAACAAAAACCGATTGAGCTGGGTTTTTTAGAGGTATATCTGATTTATAAATATTTGTAACAGTTAAAGGATCATTTTCTAAATAAAAAATATCGGAATATTTGACACAAAGCTTTTCAATTGTATTTTTTTCATCGTTATGTAAATAATTTAATTTTAAACAGTTTAACAATGAATCAGCACGACTTACCGATAAATTATCTCCGTTTTTAATTTTCCCTAAATTGTAATTTTCTAATTTGTCTAATTTTGGTATAAAATTTTTAATATTTACCGGTTCATTTCTAACATTTAAAATCTTAACAGGAATTCTATTACAATTATCAGGCTTAACTAAAATTCCGGCTACAAAAACGCCTTCGCATAATTGTTCTGGTAATACGATACTCTCATTCTCATTGTCAGTATGAAAAAATTTAATTATTTCGCATCTTGGCGGAATTAGTATATTAGATAATTGTTTAGAGTGCATTGGAAGTGAAATTTTGTAACCGTCAATCCAGAAAGTAAATAAAAATGTTTCATAGTCTATACATGCAGCATATTTATTAAAGAAATCTGAACCTATAATACCATGCATAGAGTTGTCAAATTCATTCATCAACAAAAATGTATGAGATATTTTTTTTCCATTATTTACATGTAAAGTAATATTAGCTGAGCCATGTGACACCGTTGACCCAGTGACTCCCTGAATTTGGACCTTCTTTGTAGAATCTATAATCTCATGTTTATGTAAATATTTTGAAAATATTAAACTTACTGAGGAACCTGTGTCTAATAGAAAATTTAGTTTTAATCCGTTGTAATTAAATTCAACAAAATTTAGTCCATTAGCATTATAAACTAAAACATTTTTAGCATATTTAGGCACGAAAAAACGTTTGTGACGTAGAAGGTTCATTTACATCTCGTATGAAATAATTTCGATTACTATTATTTCCACGATAATTATTAAAATTAGGCCGAGTGTTAAAATTGCCTCTTTTATTACCATTGTAATTTGTGAAATTACCTCGTCCCCTGCGAAACTGATTGTAATTTGAATTTTTTCTTTGACCCCGACTTGAGGAATTATGACTTTTCATGAAAAACATGTTTTGTTTGGGTATTTCTTCGTCTTGTGCACCCTGAATGGCATCGCTAAGTTTAGTATAATTTCTAGATTTAACTATGGTTTTCAAATCGTTATTTTGTAGACCATTCGCAAATGCATGGATTGCAATTTTTTCATTAACTACTCTTAAAGTTTCCATTGAATCTACATTGCCATCGGCTTCACTAATCGTTAAATTAACTAGTAATTCTTCTACATATCTACCGAAACTATCAATTAATTTCCCATTTTGTTTAGCATTATGTAATTGATTTGATAAAGTTGAAACTGATTTTTTTAGTAATGAAATGCAATCTCAAATCGGAAGTTAAATCCTTATTTGTATCATAATTTTGTTTTAATCTAATTTTTGCATTTTCTGAAAGACGTGTCTTTAAAACAAAAATTGTTAAAAGTTTTTTACCGTTCGCATCTAGTAATGAGTCGTATAATTCAATGTTATCAATGAGACTTTTTGTTACATTTTCATTTCCGTTCATAACAGGAATTAAACCTGTGGAAGTTTTCAAATCAAATTTTTCTGACATGTTTTCTTCTTTAGCACTTAAATCTGAATTTGAATTATTACCTTCAGTTGCATTTGCTAATCTATCTTGTAAAATTTCAGCAATATTTTTCAAATACTTTTGAATTGAATCTGCCAAAGTTAAAATGCCTTGTTTATCTTTATCCTCAAAAGTTGCATTATTTACTAACCGTTTTAAATCATTGAAATTATCTCTAAGCTTATCTAGTTTAACAAACTTACGTTGTACATTTTCTAAATTTGTCCTTCTATCTACGGGGTCTTTATTTAAGTTCCTATAAAATACTCTTAATTCTTCAAGCACGTATTTAAGTTCGTTGCAAACCGGCATTACACTTTCACGCACATTTTGTTAATTTTCTTACTTTAACCGTCACTTTTACACTAATTCTTGACTAGCCGTAATCTCTCTTCGGATCTTCCTTTCAAGCCGCTTCTTACACTTTCCATATAAATAAAAGATGACAACTGCAACTGCTATAATAACAACTCCAATTTCCAATATCTCTTTGATGGAAACACCTCCATTTTGTTTTGGACTATTTGTCTGTCCTCCGCTATTTCCTGACTGGGCTATAACAATTTCTTCTTTCTCTTCCTTTGAATAAGTATTTCCACCCATTTTCTTACAACTTCAAATTCTCATTTTATTTATTTATTTTTTAAATTCCGGCTGGCAGGGTCGCCATGTGATAAACTAACTTCTCTTTATTTGTACTTTAATAATTTAAACTCATTTTTATACTAAACCCAATTTATTTACATCTCTACTCGTTGAATGTACAAATTATAATCATTCTACAATAATTCATTTAACCTAAAACGTTATATCAAATTCGATCTATCAGCGCAAAGTACTTCAGGTAGCAACAGTGTTATTGCTGATTAAACAGTATACACAAGTCAATAATACTACACCTGAAGTCGATGCACTTGATAGAGGAAATTGTGAAATATATCCTATTACTAAATATCTAAAATACTAAATATCATTACACACTTCTGAAAACTGTAGGGAGTGGAGATGTCGGAAATAAAATCAAAAACACGTTGTAGAACGAACACACGACTTTTTAATTTTATGTATATGTATATAGCGAACTCGCTGACCGACAGACAGTCAGTTCTGCCAACATAAATCTGGTAACACTTACTGTCAAATACAAGGTATAATATAGTTCCCCTCCTTACCGACATACAATAGCGCGAAAATTCGAAACTCAAATTTATTCACTACAAAGGTTGATTTTTTTTTATCAATTGTTACACAATTTTGATGACCATTTGTTATAATTTAAACATTTGCTAATGTAAAACTGAACAGGGAAAGTACAAGAACAAAGATTTTGCAGAACACCAGAAGCCTGAAGGGCACAGATATATGGATTGATGAAGATTACCCAAAGGAGGTCCAAGACGAAAGGACAGTATTGGCAAAATCAAAGAAAGAGCTCACTAAAATTACAAAAAATCTCGCAGAACAAGCAAACATTTTAGGACTGCAAATTAATCAAGAAAAAACAAAATATATGGTCCTTGGAGATACTGAAAGTATTGGCGAAAATCTGATAATAAAGACAACAAGGGAAATGGACTACAGTTTCCAAAGGGTACATGCATTTATTTATTTGGGAGTACTAATATCTAGCAATGCACACGAAGAACAAGAAATACAATCAAGAATCACGAAAGGCAACAGAAAATTTGGGATGCTCCAGTCACTGATGAAATCAAAATACTGTTCAAGAAAGATGACGATAAGAATATATAATACCATTATAAAATCCACTGTAACATACGAAAGTGAAACATGGATTCTAACAAGAAAACAGGAAGAAAAGCTGGAGCGCTGGGAGCGTAAAATTCTTAGAGCAATCTTCGGTGGAATAAAAACACCTGAAGGCTGGAGAACGGAGGAATATCATAAATAGGGAAACTATGTTTAGTTTTAGTTAGTTAAGAACTCATAACCGTATCATACATTTCTATCTGTTTCTAAGTAAAAATAAAAAATTTTAAAAAGTCTTTTGTGTTAGTGCAAGTATAACATTTGGCGCAGTCAGTAGGATTCCTAAAACACACCTAGAACAAGGACATCCTAACTAAGTGTGGTGGTTTCCTAGCCTTTTGCCAATTGGCCCACCTGGTGTAACAACGTTCACGGAATTGGATTTCATCTGCCATAAGAAGGAATGAAAACAGCATATACGTAAGCAAATATCTCTTGTTTAGTCTTTTGTGAAATATTGTGGTGTTTTATTATCATAAGTCGCAGATAATTTTTTTTATTATTATTCTCTCTTATATTTTCATAAATAATTAAAATGCCTGAAACACGTAGTTCAGCAAACCAACAAAACGGTCAAAATCCAGTCGCACCAGACCCTCAAAATCAAGCTAACCCCCAATTTCAGCCTATTCTAAATCCAGATGTACAACTAGAACCTTATAAACTTTCAGAAATATTTTCAATAGTGCCGGAATTCGATGGCAACCAAATATTTTTAAATAGTTTTTTAAACGCATGCAGAACAGCAATAAACATGGCAGTAGGCGATCAAAAAACACTTTTAACACTTCATATAAAAAACAAATTAAAAGGTAGAGCATCAGAGTTAGTTAACTCTCGCGACCCATCTCATTGGGAAGATATTAAGAATTTATTGGAATCACACTTTGGTGATTCACGAGATTTGAATTCGCTTATTCACGATTTACAAAGAATACGTCAGCTTCCAAATGAATCTCCTTTAAAGTTTATTGCGCGGTTACAAACGCATGAAGCAAAGATGCAATCTTCCATTAGTAAACAGCCTTTAACTGTTGATCAAAAAATCGCACAGGCCCGTCTAATCGAATCATTGGTTTTAAATACCTTATTAACTGGGCTGGACCCTAAAATAGGTCATATTGTCAGGGCAAGTAACCCTACTACCATGGTTTCAGCCACTATTCGAGTTAAACGTGAACTCCAACTAAGTTATTTCGAAAACCAAAAACTTCCAAGAAATACTGCAAGTACCTCTTCAAATCAGAGCACTGCATCAATACGAAAACCAACTCACCAAAACAAATAATGCTCATTTTGTAAACGAATAGGGCATACATTCGATGAGTGCCTAACTAGACAACGGCAAAACCAAAATTCAAACCATACTCCAAATTTTAGAAATCACTTTCCAAATAATATTTCGAACAATCATCAGAGTACTTCGGGATCCAATCAACCCCAACCTTTTCGTAATAATTACAATAACTTTCAGCAAGGGCAGTCTTCTCAACCCAGCTTTCAAAATCAAATTCGCCAACCCGTTATCAAACCAAATCCTAACGTAAACTTTAATAGAGTACCTACCATCCAACCCAATCCCAATTTTGATAAAAACAGACAGAGAACCTTACATTTTAATAGCAATCAACCTCAAGAATACGTAAACGACTCCCATGACAGTTATACTGTTAACGGTCAGGAGATATGTAACGATTATTATTCTGCTAATAATCCAGTAATGCTAAATGACTATTATACCGCTAATAATCCGGAAATATTTCATGATAATAATCAAACATCTGAAAACTATAGTTTTGATTGTATTGAAGATTACGAAGAACCCCAAAATTTATCAAATTTCTACCATTATACAGCCGAAAATCAAGAGCTTTCAAACTACTATACAAACAATAGCTATGCGAATTTTGATGATTATAATTCATCCAATCCGTACGAAAATTCTAGTTTGGATTTTCAGTCAGGTCCAATTCAAACCGAACCCCCTATTTCGGAAATCGAAACACAAATCCAAACTTTGAACCTGGACGATTTCAACCCAGATCTGAATTGCCCAGAACAAATATTCCTATAAATCCCGCTCTGACAGTAAATTCAAAAAATATGTTCTACATTAAAGACGCGACAAATACCTTCAAAATTTTAATTGATACAGGCGTAGGTCTGTCCGTTTTTAAACCAAATACTTGCAAAAACTATAAAAAAAGATTTCGCGAGAATGTTGTAATACAAGGTATAACGGATCAAAAAATAATAATGAATGAATCTGTCCTCATACCATTTACTGAGAACGACCCTCATAAAGTATATATTTGTAATTTAGACATTGACTTCGATGGATTACTAGGGTCTGATTTCCTAGATCATTATAAGTGTATAGTAGATATAAAGAATAAGACAACTTATCACTAATTTCAAAACAATACCCTTGTTTAAAGTCACTAATAACGAAAACGATACCCCAATAAGAGAAAATAGAGAAACGAAAAATTGTGATAACATTATCATGATAGAACCTCGCGTTGAACAAATTTTTAAATTAAAATGTAGCCTAAAGAATACAGACGCACTCTTGCTAGGACAAGAAATTGAAAAAGTTAAATTGCCAAACGCAATTGTAAGAGTAAATGAAAATGGCGAATTTTTTACGTCAGTTCTTAATGTAAACGCAATAACAAAAAAAATTTCAGATCTAAAAATAGAACCGATAGAATTCAATTCATTAAATAATTGTAATGTATCAAACGATGCCGGAAGTAACGATAGGAATTTTGAAATTAAAAATCAGTTAAGATTAGAACATCTTAACGAGGAAGAGAGTTCCCTAATTACCCAGCTTTGTTTAGATTTTTCAGATATTTTTTATCTAGACGGTGATCAGTTGTCTTTCACGAATGAAATTAAACATTCAATTAACACAAATGGTTCAAAGGCGATTTATACGAAATCTTATAGGTACCCCCAAATTCACAAACAAGAGGTTAAAACTCAGATAAATAAAATGTTGGAACAAAAGATAATCAGACCTTCAAATACTCCCTGGTCGTCCCCTGTCTGGGTTGTGCCGAAGGAAGCTGACGCCTCAGGCAAACAGAAATGGCGGATTGTCGTCGATTATAGGAAACTCAACGAGGTCACTGTGGACGACAAGTACCCCTTACCAAATATTTCTGACCTCTTGGATCAATTAGGCAAGTGTCAATACTTCTCTACCCTAGACCTTGTTTCTGGGTTTCATCAAATTGAAATAGAACCCCAGTATATTCAAAAGACCGCTTTCACAGTTGAAAACGGACATTTTGAATTTAACAGAATGCCGTTCGGATTAAAGAATGCTCCATCTACATTCCAACGTGTAATGGACAACATTCTTGTCGGCATTCAAAATGAAAGATGTCTCGTCTACATGGACGACATTATTATTTACTCTCCCACCATTCATGACCATATTGACAGATTAACCGAAGTCTTCAAGCGTCTCAGAAACGCCAATCTCAAAATCCAGCCGGACAAATGTGAATTCCTTAGAAAGGAAGTCGCTTATCTGGGACATTTGATTACTCAAGATGGAGTAAAACCTAACCCGGCAAAGATAGAGTGTATCCAAAATTTTCCTCAACCTAGTAACCAAAAAGAGATAAAATCCTTTTTGGGTCTGGCGGGATATTATAGAAGATTTATCCCTAACTTCGCGAAAATATCAAAACCTTTAACAAAATTGTTGGAAAAAGACGTCGTATTCAACTTCGACAATGAGTGTGTGAACTCATTTGAAGAATTAAAAAAATCATTAATTACGTCTCCCATTTTAATTTATCCTAATTTTGATGAACCATTTATTCTCACAACTGACGCCAGTTCATTCGCTATTGGCGGTGTCCTTTCACAGGGGCCTATAGGAAAAGACTTACCTATAGCGTTTGCATCTCGCACCCTATGTAAAGCCGAAACAAAATATTCAACAATAGAACGGGAGTTACTAGCTATTGTTAGGGCCGTCAAACACTTTCGTCCGTATTTGTTCGGCCGGAAATTCATTTTATTAACAGACCATCGTCCACTTACATGGTTGTGTAATGTGTGTATCCTAGTATGGATACTTCGGGTATTAGGATTGTAGAAGGGCCTCTGAATAGGTGGTGCTGCTGGTCACTCGGTGGGTCATCTCACAGGAATAAAACAACTACCTGTATCACTGGGACATGTTCTATTTATTACTTAATATACATTAACTACTAACACTAAATGAATACTCTTAGATTACTACTTAGAATGAATCGCATGATATGAACTGAATTATAATGACCTCTTAAAATACTATCGTTACATATTTATATAAAGAGTCAAGTTCATCGTAAGTAAACATAAACAATACAAGTTAATATTTATTTGCTTTGACATTGACTCGTACGTGCAACCTTTATATTTATTATTTATAAAACAATTCGTGGTTTATTGGAATTAGCTGAAGGGAATTTATTCGATAATAATTTAAATAATTAATAACTTAATATTTAGGCCAAAAGGCATCACAATTAAAGATCCTGGTAGTCGACTTGCCCGGTGGCGCCTGAAACTTGAGGAATACGACTACAAGATAGAATTCAAACCAGGCAAATCAAATCGAAATGCCGACGCTCTCTCCCGAATTAAATCAAACTACACTCAAAATTGCGTCTTATTTCATTCACATTTAGGTCAAACAAATCCCTACTCAATATTACAAGCGAGAGAGAATCCCGGTCCCTCAAACGAGTGCGAAGGAGACGAAATTGTAGAAAATCAGGAATACGATAATGCTTCTGTAGAAGAAGCCCAAAGAGAATTCAACAGATTTATTGAATCATATAAAACCAAATCATTAACGGATTATTCAAAAATTGAATTCACAAATAAACAATAATTATTAGATAAAGACAATAAAAATATTTTAACCTTCTTTAGACACAAATGTATGGAAGACCTACACGACAAAATTATCGAAGACATTTTTGAGGAAAATGCTGATTTCTCTCCTTGTAAAATAAATGTCTTTAGTAGCAAAACTGTAAGGTACCGAAAATATTTAATAATACCTCTTCCTTTCGATCTGTATGATTTAAATGAATATTTATTCGCGGCATTATTTTTAAGCAAAGATATTTTTAAAGCTTATGAAGTATACGCCGTCGAAAATAATCCAGATTTACCCTCTTTAGAAATGCTGTCATTTATTTTGTCCGAAACCGAATTAAAATTTAAAGTCTGCCAGAATATTGCAAAAACACCGGACAACGATCAAATACCAATTATTTTGGATGAATATCATAATGGAAAAACACATTTACACCGCGGTATTAACGAAACCATAAGACGCATAAGGCAAAAATATAATTGGCCTGGCCTTACTAGAGACGTTGAAAAACACATTAAAGCTTGTGAGATTTGTCAACAGACAAAGGTGTATCGAAAAAATACTGATAGTCCTCTTGTCATCACTGAAACACCCAAAACACCATTCGAAAGAATAAATATAGATCTTTTAGAAGTTCCAACAAAAAATTACGCACTTACAATCCGCGATGAATTAACAAAATTTTCACAAGTATATCCTATTCCGGACAAAACTGCTAAGTCGATCGTAAATACCTTGTTAATTTATTTCCAACATTACGGAACTCCTTTACGCATACATTGCGATTTTGGGCGATAATTTGACAATCATTTGTTCAAAGACCTTTGCAAATTATTTGATATAAAAATAACAAATTCTAGCGTAAGTCATCCCCAATCCAATGGATCAATAGAACGATTCCACTCGACCCTATTGGAAATGATCAGAATTCATGTCGCCGAAAACCCCACTGAACACCCTTTTAATATTTTACCATATGCCGTAATAAGCTATAACAATTCTAAAAATAAGACTCATGGTTTCACGCCATACGAATTAGTTTTTGGACATACATCAAGTAGACCTCCAGAAACACTATATAATGAACAAGAACTAATCACTAAATATATTAGAGACCTCAACAACCGAATATCTTATTACTATAAAATAGCTCGCGCGAAAACACTGGATAAAAAGAATAAAGCTTAAGTCCGTTTTGACCAACATGTTTCCGGTAATACGCCAGATTACAAAGTCGGAGACAAAGTATATGTAAAAGAAACACAAATAAAAAACAAATTACAAAATAAATTCAACGGTCCGTTCGAAATTGTAGAAATTCATAAAAATAACTCAGCAACGGTGCTTAACCCAGTGACGAAACAAAAATCAAAATACAACTTCGACATGTTGAAACCTTACTTTGTAAATTAATCTTTTCTAGGATTCTACTGCTGATCGGAACAGTGGTTTCCCAATTCACAATCAACCCGATAAATAGTACGATAGGAGTCTACTACCACGATGAGACAAGAATAGTAGTTACCAACGAAGATTGGACGCTTTTAGTACATAAGAATATTACCTCCCTACAAATCGCATACACTTCAAATAATCAAATATTAGAAAAACTTCAAAAATCTATCTGTCCCGGCAACAACCCTATCAATAATTTTCATTCAGAAGTCAAAAATCAACTTACACTATTATTTCAGATTTCAAAATCTATTAAAAATAAACTTGACCAAATAACGCTTGACGTTAAACGACACAAACGCGGGATACTAAACGGAATCGGTACCATTTTTAAATCAATCACTAAACGGTCATTAAAGACTTTAACTCCAGTATAAGCCAAATAAAAATCAATGAAGGGCTTTTAAACCAAGATATTGAAAATATTATCAGCAAACGAAATTAATTATATAGAGTCAAAATTAATATTTCTTGGAATTTGCGAGAAACTTTTGGAAAGCTACACATTCCTTGAACAAGCGATAACTGATATATTAAACTCAATAACATTTGCCCGTTTAAAGATACTTCATACTACCATTATTGAACCCAATGAACTTCTGTCATCCTTGAAACTTATATCTCAAAATTTAGAACATAAAAATCTACAGTTATCTGTTAATGGAGCTAAATTGGCTCAGTATTTGGAAATTATTAATATCGAAGCCTACCAAACCCACTCAGATCTGGTCTTTGTTCTTAAAATCCCTTTAATAGATCAACACATTTTCACTGTATTTCATTTATTTCCAATACCGATTTATGATAATAGAACAGGGCTACACCACATTTTGAGTATTTCTCAAAAGTACTTAGCAAGAGATGAAGATGCTTTGACGTATATCCCACTCAAGAATCCAAATAAGTGTAAACCTCTCGGACCCTACAAAAAAATTTGTAGTGGTCTGTACGCGTACCCGATAGACGATAATGCAATATGTGAAACACGGCTTTTCAGAAACTATAAAGCTTTGCCCGAAAACTGCAAAAATACTTTGTTTATCGGTCAAGGCTACAACGTGCAAAAACTTAAAGACAGTGCGTGGCTGGTTTTAATAGCCGAACCAGTACGTGTAACCATAAAGTGCGACAAAAATCAAGAGACACTAATTATTTCCAAAAATTCTATTTTCAACCTTCGAATGGGTTGTTTAGCATTTATCGGTACGACAAAAGTGCAAGCCGGATTAAAGAAAAGTTCGAATATCACGTACGGAACTCATCCCGTACTAATTGACTTTGACTGTTGCGACGATATTCCGAAAAACATAGCCATTCCCAAACTAAAACCAATAAAATTAGACAGCCTTAAATTGGAAGACTTAGATGTCACCAAAACTACATTGGACCAATATTCCAGAGATCTCGATGACCTCATCAACAAACCCTTTGTTGAAAAAAATATCTCTTGGTTCACCTACCTTACTATTGCTTTTATAATAGCACTAGTCACCGCTTATTTGACTTGTAAGTGTCGAAGACACCGAAGACCAAAAACTCAATCGGAAGAGCCTCAAAAATCAAGCATGCTTTTGAACTTTCTTCCAAAGAAAAGACCACGTTTAAATTCAAGGGGATGTGAAGAAACCCAACCGAAGAACGACATTTCTATAGTTTAATTTTAGTGTTAAAAATAATTTTCATTCTTAGTTCAATTTTAATTGTTTTCTTCCTTTTTTTTTCTCTTAAAAAATTGCTGTATAACATCAATTTTTTTTTAAGAGGGAAGTTGTTATATGCACAAAAACCACACACTCATCAGGTGTCATATTATAACTCTTAGAATGTCAATGTTATATGCACACTCATCAGGTGTCATATTATAGCTCCCAGAATGGCAAGCTTAGTTGCTATTCCCATGTAATTATATTAAGCATAGTTGCATATTTCGTAGAATTATTTACTTTGTGTCACGTTCCCACGGAGGAATATCATAAATAGGGAAACTATGTTTAGTTTTAGTTAGTTAAGAACTCATAACCGTATTATACAATTCTATCTGTTTCTAAGTAAAAATAAAAATTTTTAAAAAGTCTTTTGTGTTAGTGCAAGTATAACATGTATATATCCCACGGGATTGTATAGGTTTAAAAAATCGTCTGTACTTCGACAGAAAGTGTGCATTGTCAGTTCTTATTCTAGATCCTAATTTTTTTATAATATCAGTAATAAGATTTATTTCTTCGGCACGTTTGACAACATCATCCTCGGACATGTCTAACGACTCCTCTGGGTAGAAACTTGGCAAATTTATCATGCTCTCAGTGTACTCAGTAATTGTATCATATTTAGAATAATATCGCGCAGCAGCATTGAGGATTGATCTACCTTCGTCGCTAACAAATTCATCTGGATGAGGTGCTTTACAGAGATGAAAATTTTGGATAAAACGCTCTACGTCTACCGACCTGTCTCTCGGCAAGTCGTTGCGCAATTGTCGTTTGCCCTTCGTCACAATTCGTGCTGTAAAACAAGAATGATATACTGCGAATAGCAAATGTTTTTGTGCGATATTATTTTAAGGAAAACGAAAGGTTTTCTATTTGAAAAAATGTCCGAAGTTACTTTAAACATATATAAGTTATAATTAGTAAAAGCGTTATTAACACATTTCAAATAAATGGTACATAATAATGAAGAAAAATAACATGACGTTTTTACCTGATTATGTATAAAAAAGTTTTGCGCGATTCACTTGAATAGGGCCTTTTAATAGCTTGCATTTTCACAGACGTGGCATCAAGATATAACACCAATCGCCCTTCTTTCTTTTTCATCATTTTGGCCAACTGCACTTGTTCATTAAGATGAAAATCTACGAAAAAAGGGCTCTTTCTAATGTCATGAATTTCATTAACGTGTGTCGTATTTTTCATTATGTCTAAAGCTTTGATTGGATCTGAATGGAGGTAACGTGCTATTCTTTCCTTGTTTTGTGCTACATGTAAGACATTGGAACTTCTTATCATCTGTGGCGCTTTTTCTCCCATTTTGAGGCCTACGTCTTCACTGATTAAAGCACGATACTGGTCAACAGATCCCTTTTCGGCTATTTGGGACATAACCAGCTGTCTTATATAACCGAAGGTATTGTGGTCCACAATTTTTACCAGTGCCGGGAATGAGCCCAAACACAGTATTGAAATGATGATCGTCATTGCATCTGGCAAATACCATTTTTCCTTCGCTGCCACATCTACAGTAAACTAATTTTATTGATATTTAATTACAGGTTATTACTTGATGGAGAAATAATGCTTATGAAATATTTATAACAATTTTTTAATTTGTCAATTATCTTAGACAGCATTTCAAATGTTAATCAGAAACATTAACTAATTAAAATGTACTTTTAAATAGCAAAAAATTTAGTAAATGATTTATTTTTTTAAACATTGAATATACGTTCTATGACTCGTAAATGCGTATTCGATTTTCATGATCACAAGAGGTGGAGCTGAAGTCATTTAGCAAATTAATAAGAACTATTTTTATTTGATTTTTTGGAATTCTTCCTGAAATTTGAACAGGCCTACATTTAAGTAATTACAGAAAAAAAAATAATTGGTGATACTACTGAAATAAATTGCTTTTTCAAAAAAAACTTACATCATTTAATGATACTCGTAATACAAGTATTGCGATAAAGGAATCTCTTGAAAAAAAAACGTATGCGATTCAGAAAATTGATCATGTTTCATATACCTATTGATACGATACTAACGAATATTTTACAAAAACCTTTTTGGTATAGAATTGGAAATCAACTTTGCTGGATATCAATTTCTACTTCTTCACAAAATGTGATAAAAAATTAGAACGGTCTGATAATAAAATAAGAATCGCCGAGATAACAAATAAAGTGTTCGGTTACTGGTGAATTTGACTTTTCTATATTAATACTGTGAAGTGTGTGTGCGCGTGCATGTATGTATGTATGTATGTATTTTGGGGTAACATTCACTGAGACCTAAAAGATCTATTGTGCCCCCTTACTTCTACTTAGTTTCTGAGGAGAGTCTCAGATACTAGTAGCTCCTTTAGTCCTATTTCCCGGAGGAATTTTAGGATATCTGCAGGCCTCAACTTAGGTAACTGTCCCTCTTCTATCCAGTAGTCTCCCAGGTACTGTGCCCTAGGATTCTGAAATACTGTGCAGTTCGCAAGTATGTGGATGGAGGTTTCTTCTTCCATTCCACAAAATCTACAATCGCGTGCATGTGTATGGGCTTTTATATACTTGTGCGAGTTGTGCGAGCGGCGCGCGGATGGAGCACGGTGTAGACAAAAATCCATGAAAAACCTTAATAAGTATAAATAAGCACGAGGAGTTGAAGTTCAAATTTAGTAGCGTCATTGAAAATTACTGTAAAGAAATGTTTACCGATTGGATGTGTATTTATGAGTAAATGATCCTATCGAATGTAACGGGTAGTTAACAAATCGAAATACAAAGGTTTGCGGTGTATGTTGGTGCAGCGAGAGAACGTATAAAAAAAGCAGGAATCGACGCCGCTTTGCCTTCATTTGACTGATCGCGATAATATGTATAAAAGAAATTCGAAAAATAATTGAATAGATACTAACCTTCAATGCTTCCGTGAGTTCCATCCATATTCAAAATTTGATTGTTATAATTCCACCCACAGCGTAAACGTGTATTTGACCAAATGAGATTACTCAAAAAATGCTGATAAACACCAGAAATAAATACATTTTCTTTTGTACTTAGTAGCGTCTCTTGTACGTCTCTTATACTCGATGACATGAGTTAATTCTTGAAACTTCCCCATGTTGATCTTACATTCGAATTCAATAAGCTCCTGATTATAAACCCTTGCTCTTTCGCTGGTATTGAGCTCATAAGAAGAATCACTTTCAGCAGAACTCCTCGAGTCACTGCTGTCTCTCTTCTTTGTTGCCGATGACTCGCCATTTTTTGTTTTTATTTTATTCAAGATCATGTAGCGATTATTCACCACCATTGAATAAACGGAGTGCGGTAGAATTTTGCCTTTGAACCTTGCCGACAGCTCTTTCCAAATATTTTCATCTTTACTCACAACACTATTAACCACATATATAGCACTTACATTGTTCAAAACGTTGCAACAAAATGATGTTTTTTCTGAAACGGTGGGCGGCCTTCCGCGAGGCATGTGTGAAAAAACAGACAGTAAACCTACCGTTCGATACGAAAGATTGCTGCAGATTGACCTATATTGATTAACCCTCATTACGGCACTTTCACCCCGAATATTTAATAGCCATAACTTTTTTAGAAATTGACTTTTGGGTACAATTTTTTTTTTTAATTTTTGTTTTTGAATGAACTATTCGAAAAAATATACGAAAAAAATTTAACATGATCAATTATATAAAATAATCGGTTTTTTTAAATAAAATTGTCATTTTTTCGTAGTCCGACATTTTCTTTTTTTTTTTCTCAAAAAAAATTTCAATTTATTTGATAATTATCCCCGCTAATCCCGAGCAGGGCCGATTTTTTTTATATTTTTTTTATTCATTTAAAAAAAAATTGTCAAATTTTCAAAAATGGAAAAAAAAATTTTCCGTAAACTTTATTTCTATTATAAAATAAATATAATTTAACAATTTTGTGATACAATTCTCAACTTATAGATTTAATTTACGAATATAATCACCGAGATTTAAATTTTAACCTATCAGTAAGGTCGATAAACTAGGGTAGGACAATTGTAGACTTACCTACAGTCACTATACTAGAAACTATACGCTAGTGAGTATCGATTTATAAATACGGTTTTTTCATACTGTCTAAAATATAACCTGTAAATTGCTGTTAATCTTTTGTGCGATCAAGTGTCTAGTGAACGATTGTTGATATTACATTTGGTACATAAATAAATAATTATTATAGTTTATGAAGGCTATTTTGATTTGGTGTTATTTGAAAAGCTAATTGTTTTATTCTATGAATCTAAATTGATTGGAAGAATTTTATGAAGACATTATGGCATCAATAAAGCTATTCGATCGATGTAATCCATTTAAGTTGGAATCACATTTAAGAAAAATGGGTTTACGTCCAGCAACTGACATTATGAAAGAAACGTTAGGATTAGATGGAAATTATTTGTTATGCAGTTCGTGTCGAAAAGAAGCTTCAAAATTAGTAAAGGAACAAACAAATACTAGTGATGATCCTAATGTTGATGCAAGAGACCATGATGATGATTTTAGTGACAACAATGAGAACAATGATGGTGCTGACAGTGATAGAAACACAACTGCCACGGATCTCCCGTTATCCTTATCATTCCGTAAGTTTTTTAGAATTATTCATACAATACTTAAATACATTCCTAGCAACTACATGTTTCATTGTTTTTTTAAGGTTCCTTGTCGTTTAATAGCGAACCCAGAAATTCACAATCAAGCTCGGCATCCCAAGTTAGCGCTGCAACTCAATTACCCGTTATAAACGATGCATTGCGACTGTTGAATCAATCGCCGATTCCTACAAAAAAATTGAATGATTATCAATTTTTAAATAATAAAATAAATCAGATATCTGACAGCTTAAAAAAATTTTGCTCTCAGCTGCCGATGAAGGATCGATCGACGACGATGGTGAAAATTTTCGCTCCTTAATTAAAATGCTGCATGATAAATTCAATGATAAAAAAACGGATGTCTTTAAAAATACAAATTTTAACATTGTTACCTGAAAAATGGAATGAAAGACGTATTGGTGAAACTATGAATACATCACGGCATTTAACAAGGGTAGCAAAAAAGTTGGTTGAAGAAAAGGGTCTACTTTCAACACCTGATCGAAATTAGGTAGGTATAGCGTAGAATTGATGTTTCTGGTACATCTGAAGACTGAATTACTTAACAAATGTTATTAAAAATTGAGAATTTTTACAACGATGATGAGTATAGTGCTTTGATGCCCGGTATGGAAGACTTTGTTTCAGTTCGAAATAATAATGGTAATCGAGTACACGTCCAAAAACGGCTTGTTCTGTCTAACTTAAAAGAACTGTACCAATGTTTCCGTGAAATAAACCCAACAGAGAAAATTGGATTTTCGAAATTCGCTTCTTTACGACCGAAACATTGTGTGTTAGCAGGAGCAAGTGGAACACACACCATCTGTGTATGTACGATCCATCAAAACTTTAAGTTGATGATGCTTGGTAATTATCAAATTAATTAATAATTATAAGTGTGTGAATTTTCTGTTTATTTAATAACTTTTCTTTTAGGCGCAAATCTTCATTGCTTAACAATAAATACAGAAAAGCCCATGAAACACTATAGTTATTGTTTGGACATGATAATTTGTGAGACTCCATTGGTGCAATGTTATTTGGGTGGATGTAACAACTGTCCAGGGGTAGATGACTTGAGTAACATTCTACTAACATGTTTTGAGAATCAGGAGATCGAGAATATTACGTATAAGTATTGGATATCAAAACCGAGAAGTAGTTTGGAAACTTTTATCAAGCCTACAGGAGAATTTGTTGAAAACTTTTGTAGTGAATTAAAAGTTCTGTTACCTCACTCATTTATTGCTAAAGAACAAGCCAAATTTTTGAAATCATTGAAAGAAACACTGAAACCAAATGAATTTGTCATTATTTGTGATTTTGCAGAAAATTACGCGGTCGTGGTACAAAATGCAGCATCTGGTTTTCACTGGAATAATAACTAGGCAACAGTTTTTCCGGTGGTTATTTATTACAAAATAAATGATGAACTTGATCACAAAAGTTAAGTAATTATTTCAGATTGTAATAATCACGATGCCGTTGCTGTTCATGTTTTCATCAAACTAATAACTGATTATGTAAAAAGTCTTCCTGAACGCTGTAACAAGATTTATTATTTTTCTGATGGGGCTCCTCAACAGTTCAAAAACTTCAAAAATTTTGTAAATTTATATTATCATGAAGATAATATGGCTCCCGAGATACCGCAGTTGGCCACCGTAACTTAACACTGCGCGAGGGTGAGTTTGACATCTAGGGGTGGTTTTGGGAATTTTTCAGTAAAACCACCTTAAAGCAACAGATTAGCAACAAAAATGCCACCAGGCTCGTGTCGCTAGCTCGTCCGGCTCCCGAGATATCGTAGTTGGCCACCGTAACTTAATACTGCGCGAGGATGAGTTAAAAAAACTATATGTATCTAGAGACAAAAATGATAAGATTATTTTGATAAAGGGTAATAGTAAAAGTTTTGTAAGTACCAATCAAGACACAGGTAAATTAGAATGTTATTATTGTAAAGGCAATCACCTCATTTATACATGTAGCTCATTGTTAAGTTTTCCGGTAAAACAACGCGTTGCTGAGGCAAAAATAATTAAAATGTGTTTAAATCTAAAAGATGACAGTAGCCTTTGCTCGTCAAATAAAGAGACTTCCGAAGCACTCTCACAGACATTTTCAAAAGTTTTTACAAACGAACCTTCTATTGACAATATGCCTGACATTATATGCCCCCGTCTCTTCGCCACTCTTGACAGTATTTTTAAGAAGGGCAATAAGCTCGATAGCAACAATTATCGCCCAATAAGTTTATTACCCGTCGTCAGTAAAGTAATGGAATCCATTATTTCCGAGACTATGATGGATTTTCTCCTCGAACAACATATTATTCCAAAACAACAACATGGATTTATTCCAAGGCGATCAACACTAACCAATTCACTTCATTGTGTTAATGACTGGACATCATTGAATTGAATTGAATAATCGAGAACCTATCGATATAGTGTATTAAGATTTCTCCAAGGCTTTCGACCGTGTTCCCAAGCAGAGACTCCTGTACAAGTTAAAACATTTCGGTATTAGAGGAAACTTAAAACTATGGATTGAAAACTTTTTGACGGATCGTTTCTACAAGGTTCGAGTTGGTGACTACTTTTCTCATGAAAGACCAGTTAAAAGTGGAGTTCCGCAGGGTTCAGTTTTGGGCTCACTTTTGTTTACAGAGTACACTAGCGATTTACCGTTTCACGTTTTCAGCAAACTATCACAATATGCCGACGACTCAAAAATGTATGACAATCCCATCACAAGACATCAATCTATCTAAAATGACCTAATGTCAATAGATCAATGGCCTTCGGAATGGTTACTTCCATTAAACACTGAAAAATGTGTAGTGCTTCACGTCGGTAAAAATAACCTACATTTTGAATATTTTATTGATGGTCAAGTTTTAATCACAGTGACCGCTCATAATGATCTTGGTGTTATCGTGAATAGTGAACTATCGTGGTCCGATCATGTGCTCTCAGTGTCCAAACGTGCAAAAATAATTAAAATGTGTTCAAATTGTTTACAGAAAAATCATTTTACTTGGAATTGTAAAAAGAAAAAGTGCGCAACATGTCATAAGCCACACAATACTCTCTTACACATAGCGAATTTTTCGAATTTTGAAAATCATCTGTCAAACGTTGCGACACCTGCTTTCGGAAAAGCACAAGACTCAGATTCCGTGAATGAGGATTTAGGGGTCGAGGCGCCAACCCAGCTGACTTCAAATAGCTCGAGGGGCAGTGGGGATGCCAGGGGTAGCGGCGATTCAAAACAAACCACTTCGTATACGGGGGCGTCAACTGATCTTTCGCAGGTTTTATTAAGCACTGCAGTAATAGGCATCAAAATAGGTAATCGTGTTGAGTATTGTCGGGTGTAACACCCTGTATATCAAGTTATTCGTTAGTAATTAAACATTCAAAGATATGTTGGTCAAGGACCAGTAGCGTCAGCATTTAGATATACACCAATATTTAATATAAATATTTAATATTGTGTTAAAAGTGTGTTAAATAAACAAATTGTTTGGAAATGTGACAATTTATTGACAGGTCACTGGTTGATTTATTCTGGTAGAACTTTAAAACAATTGGTCACTTAGTCACATACCATTCATAGTTGAGTTGAGTTACATCAATGTCATGAAAGAGTGGTAGAATGAAACGCTGCATAGAATCAATCCATTTAATTCCTTAAGAGTTCGATTGAAATTTCCTAAAGGCTAACTTACTACATTTGGCAACGGTGGTAACGGCTCTTCCAAATTTTGGCAAATGCATAAGACGGTGATGTTTATAATTAAATATGCAGCCTTACTTACGGATTCCATTGGCACACACTATTGATACATATTTATTAAGCAAACCTAAACCGGCATTGCGCCGACATTATTAGATTACAAATCACTCATTACTTTTTGAGAACATATTATTAGGATGATATTACTTCAAAGGTTAACACTCCACTACTCCAACTCTTCAGGTATTCTCTGTAGAGGGGGCAATTAATAGGGGTAGGAAAGGCGGGATGATACCTAATTGGTTAAGGGAAGAGCGCGCTTCGCGTATGGTAGAAACAAGTTTGAAATATGAGCGGTAAATAGAACTTCGTATTAGCTGGACCGCTACCAGGGCCGTAGTAGTTAATTCTAAGTTGAGATTTCTTTGCGAAATCTCAACATACTGGGGAAGGGGGGAAGATGCAGCTACCTACGTAGGTGTATACCTAATTGATCTACACAAAACCCGAATACCCAGGGATTGACGAAGAAAAACAAACTAACTAAAAAAAAATAGAATAAAAATACATTTCAGAGCCTCGACATTCCTTATTAATGTTGCCAACTCGAACGTCCAACTAGTTCCCGGGTCATCGTATAAGGAAGGTTTCGAACTCAGCACTAGAAAAGCAGAACAATAAACTACTCAAGTAACAGAAGAAACAATTTTACTAAATACTAATGGTACGATATAGTTATTACGGCGCGAGCTGCCAAATTTTTAAATACGAACAAACAATTTCTTTCCGATGTAGAAATATACACCAATAGGGTACCACAAATAAAATTCAAATTAAAAGGTTTATTCAATAGGTAAAGGAGCTAGCTTGACTATCGGGCGTACATATTCCCCATCAGCAGTTTTAATTCGCGCGACCCGGATTTTTCCGTCTTTACCAGGGATCAATTCTATAATTCGTGCCAGAGGCCAGTATAAGGGTGGTCTATCCTCATTTCGGACTAGAACCATTTGATTAATTTTTAAATCTTTAGATACTTGACACCATTTGGGACGCTGTTGTAAACGGTGAAGGTAATCTACCGACCACTTTTTCCAGAACTCTTGCTGGAGTTTTGTACACTGCTTCCAGAAAGATAAACGATTGATGGTAGTATTGGTCAAATCATGATTTGGGTATGCGACGAGAGGAGCTCCTACCAGAAAATGGCCCGGGGTTAAAGGAAGCAGATCATTTGGGTCATTCGACAATGGATATAAGGGCCTGCTATTCAGAATAGCCTCGATTTGGGTAAGAACCGTATATAGTTCTTCGAATGTGAGACAAGAGGTGCCAAGGATTTTGGTTAAATGAGATTTGGCACTTTTAACTGCCGCCTCCCACAACCCGCCCCAGTGTGGCGATCTCGGTGGAATCAATTTCCAAACAATTTCCGTACTAGCTAAGAATGAATTTAGTTTATACTTATTTTCGTTAGATCTGAAAAATTCAGATAATTCTCGTAGTTGATTTCGTGCGCCAATAAAATTTGAGCCATTGTCACTATAGAGGATTTGAGGACTTCCTCTGCGGCTGATGAACCTTTGAAAACAAGCGATGAATGCTGCAGTGGACAACTCACTGACGAGCTCCACATGCACCGCCTTGGTAACCATACAGATGAAAATTGCAACGTATGCCTTTTGAACCGGAGCTTTTCTTAAACGGGAAGCACGAATGTTGATGGGGCCAGCGAAATCTACTCCTGATTTGGAGAATGGTCGAGCTTCCTGCACTCGATCCAATGGCAAAGGGGACATAATTTGTCTAGTAAATTCAGCATTAAATCTGAAGCAAGTGACACATCTTTTTATAATTCTTTTGACCTGACGGATGCCATTAAGCGGCCAATAACGTAACCGAAGATTACCCAAAACATTTTGGGCTCCACCGTGACAAAGACGTCTGTGCTCTCTTTCGATGAGCAAATCCACAACATAATTGTTTTGTGGCAGTAGAACCGGGAATTTTTGATTGTATTCCAAGTTCGAGAAATTCAAACGACCTCCAACTCGGATAAGACCATCGTTATCTAGAAAAATGTTTAATGGGGTGAGTGCTTTATCCACTATGGGTTTATTTAATTTTAGGGAGTTAATTTCTTTTGAAAAGTAAATCAATTGGATCTGTTTTAAAATGAACTTCTGAGCTTTTTTCAGCTCTTCCACTGAGATTTGATTTTCGACACAAGTAGGAAGTTTTTTCAGTTTATTGACAAACCTCAATACAAAAGCTACGACCTTTTGCAAGGTATTGAAGTTAGAATATTTATTCAAAATGGGTATCCAGAAGTTCTCAGATTCCTTTATAAGGGTGAGGGTAACTTTCTTGCATTCAGGTACGTTTTCTATAAGTTCGAACGTATCTAAGGAATCGAAATCTTTACCTTCTGTGAGAAACTCAGGGCCATGTAGCCAAAAGGATCGAACTTCTGAGGTAAAGTTTCCCCGGGAGAGAAGATCCGTGGGATTCAAATTGGACCTAACGTGGCGCCAGGTAACGCCTTGACTGTTATCTTGTATTTTTTGAACTCGATTCGCAGCAAAGGGGCTGAACTCGATTGCTTTGCGTTTGACCCAGCAAAGTGCGACCAATGAGTCAGACCATAGATTTATGGAGGCAATATTTACAACTGGGGCTAGAATATTTACAATGTTGATGGATAATTTTGTTAGTAATTCCATAGCACTTAATTCTAATTTTGGGATGATTAACTTACTTTTAACAGGATTTACTCTGGATCTAGCTACAACTAAGCGGGAAGAAAAGGAATTATCAGAATATTGAGCTACTAAATAGATGCAGCCACCATATGCTATCTGACTAGCATCACAAAACCCGTGCAGGTTAATGGAGATAACTTTTTTGGAGTCAAGTAAACATCTGGGTATCGATAGATTAGATATTTCTAGCAACAAAGTGTTAAATTTTTTCCAATTGAGGAGAATTCCAGGATCTGTAATGATTTCATCCCAGGATATCTTTAGTTTCCATAAGGACTGCATGATATTTTTACCGAAAACTATTAAGGGGTTAACTAGCCCCATGGGGTCATAGGTACTCGCTATACTACTTAAAATGGAGCGTTTAGTGATGGCTTTAGGAATGGTGTTGTTGACTTTAATATTTAATGAATCAGAGGTTGAATTCCATTGAATACCCAAAATTTTGCTTGTAACCTTATCTAGGTTGAGATCGCAATCAGGAGTTGGGGTTTCGGAAATGGATTTGAAAAAATCAATTGAATTAGATTTCCATTTATGCAACTGAAAACCATGTTTGTTTAGTATGGAATTCAACTCATTATATAGCTGATCCAATTCAGACTCGGAATTGGCGCCAGATAAAATGTCGTCCATGTAAGTTTGGGACAGGATAGCTCTTCGAGCCTTCGGGAAATCAGGGTTATTGTCGGCAATATCCTTCAGGACGCGTGTGGCCAAAAAGGGTGCACAGTTTTGCCCGAAACTGAGGCTAGTAAGTTGGATACAAGTGAAAGGCTGTGTAGGATTATCCCTCCATAAGAAATTTTGCAAATGGTGTTGCTTAGGATTTACAGAAATGAACCTATACATCATCTTGATGTCAGCACACAAAACAAATTTGAAACATCGAAATCGACATAGAATGTCTAAAAGATTATCCTGAACTTGATAACCTTTAGAAGTTATATCGTTAAGCGAGTAACCCGTATCAGTGGGGGCAGAAAAGTCAAAAACCACGCGTAGCTTGGTAGACTCGCTTTGTTCCCGCACCACTGCCCGGTGAGGGGTGAAATAGTTGAATTCTCCCTGCACGGAGTTGAAAAAAGTCAACGGGATGACTTTAGCATGACCCAGGTGTAAATAATCTTCAATAACGTCTTTATATTCATTAAAAAACTTTGAGTCCGTATTAAATTTTTTCTCAAGTGACATAAATCGTTGACGAGCCATGCAAAAGGACTGGCCTAATTTTCTATTTACATTTTCTAAAATTGGCATGGTTACCTGATATCTTCCAGATGGCTCTATTATTACGTTATTTTGGAAGTGTTCTTCAATTCGTTGGTTGTAAGAATCAATTTTTGGAGTTTCTGGGATTTGTTCCAGTTCCCAAAATTGTTCCATAAGATCATGGACTCTATCATCCAGTTCAGCTTGATTTTCAGAAATAGTTAAGAAGGATACACCAGAATTATTATTTTTTCGCGAATGATTGCCTGAATTGTTTTGCATTATCGGGCCCGCCACTACGTACCCTAATCTCGTATTTACAAATGTCGGTTGATTTGGGCCCAAATGTATTACCTCGGATTGCAATAAGCTGAAATATAGGTTCGCCCCAATCAAGACATCTATAGGGCCAGACTCGAAGAACCTTGGATCTCCGAGCTGTAATTGAATATTAGAAGGGAATTTGAAGCATTTTGGGGAAATCGAAAATTGTGGTCGTTATTGAGATTTCCTCCCTGTGAAGTAGAAGGACCCTGATTATTCCGATTAACCCTGACCTGATTATTTGGATTTACGGGTTTATTTTCAAAATGTAAGTGACTATGATGTGATTTGCCACAAGTTAGGCAGCTTTTTAACGATTTGCAATCTGAGGTGAAATGAGAACTTGATAGACAGTTTATACATAACCTTGAATTTTTTGCGAATTGATAACGTTCAGAAGAACTTAAAGAAAGGAATTTCGAACACCCATAAATTGCGTGTGAAGAATCATTGCAATAGACACAATTGGATTTTCGGTTCCACGAACGGGAACTATTAGGAGTTTTTTGGTTTATATTTTTAGAGGATGAATTATGGTTTGCGAGAAAACTTACCTTAGCGTTGCGTGAAGTGTTATTCTTTGAGTGATTTTCAAATAAATTTAAGTTGTCTAGAACTGACTGGCGTTTTTTTAAAAATTCAAAAAAGTATTCTACGGTAACCGTAGTATCAGACTCTCTATCAGCTTCAAACTGCCGCCTAGAATTTTGATCTAGTTTTTCTTCCAGAATATAAACTATAAGAGATTCAAAATTTTCTTTGTCTGAGAGACCAACATTTTTTATTAAGTCAAAAGTTTTGCGTGTAGTTACGTAAAATTCTTTTAAATCCGTAGAATTGCTTCTAGATACTGATTTTATTTCGATCAATGTTTGATAAAGAGTATGGACTAATTTATGTTTATCATCATATGCATTTTTCAAAATATCGAGAGCCACGTTAAGATTTTGATTTGTTACGCTCAAAGAATCGATTAATTGCAAGGGTTGTCCTCTTAGGAGGCTCTTTAGGTAATATAGCTTTTCACTGTCTGATTTTAACTTCGAGTTCTTAATAACAAGCGAAGTAAACAAGTCATAAAACGAGGCCCATTCTTCTGCACGACCGGTAAAGGGCTTGATTTGAATTTGAGGTAAGCTTACATTTGACATTTCATTAGTTTGCGGGAGATTAGCATTTGATTTCGATTGGTTGTTTTTTATGAGAAATTCAAGAGTGGCAATGCAAGTTTCAAATCTATCGGCTACGATATTTTCGGCATTATCGTCCGAGAGGATATCATCATCTTCCTCTCTATCCATGGAAGCGATTTCCAATTGTAATTGTTGATAAGTAGCATAATGCCCCGAGATATTATTTAATTTAACACTCAATAAATAAAGTTCCGCGGCATCGCCCGAATCGCGTAAAAAAGTTTCAATTCTCGTAAGTTGAGATTTGCAAGCCTTGCGCTTATTGATTAAATGTTTCAAACTGGCCATAATCGATTCTTAGAATAACAATCAAAAGAAACAATTAAAATTAGATAAATCGTGTGCTCAATAAAAAATCAAGAATGTTGCACAATAACATATAAGATAGCGGAAACCGTAACAATGTAGCTAAGAAATGTTTTCAAAAACAATAAACACATAAAAATATCAGTTCAAAAAAAATCAAAGAGTACCTAGTGAGGTAAATAATTAAAAAAAATGTGTAGGTGACTTACCACAAGCACCCTGTAATAGCAAATCTTAAATACCTACCAATGAGATGTCAGTTCAGTAAAATTTCCAATAAATTGAATTATACAATACTAAATCTTAGTTATTGCCCGTCAATCAGATAAATTTCATGCAAGTAGTAAACAAGTTAAAAGTTTTCAAAAACATCATCAAAAATATGCTTCACCAATACAAATATCAAATACGGAATAATTTATCAAATATAAGGACATAAAATTAAAAACCCTGAAATAAAAACCAAACCGTATCACTTAGAAAAAAAGATCAATAAGTAGGTACCGCTAAATAGTCAAACACAAAGGGGTGTTATTGTTTATCAGTTAAAATGTTAAGTTAAAAAATGTTCACAAATAATACTGCCGCCGACTCGGAGCCTCGGAGCCGGGTCAAACGATACCGGCTTACACCCTTGCAGGTGTTCCTTCGTTTTGAGTGCGTTGTTGCTAAATTTCCACGGCTTCTGATGTTCCAATGAAAATTCACTTCGTGCCAAATTTTCGTATACCAGATAACGGGAAATTTATAGATGTCAATGGACACTGGACCAGAAAAAATATGATGCGGATGAGACCAATACGCCAGCTTGGGCTTGAGAACAAGAAGTGCCAATATCGGCAAATTATCAATATATGAAAATGGATGAATTTGACAGTTGCTGTCGATATTATCCGGCTCGAAGGACCAAAAACTATGTTTGGAAATGTGACAATTTATTGACAGGTCACTGGTTGATTTATTCTGGTAGAACTTTAAAACAATTGGTCACTTAGTCACATACCATTCATAGTTGAGTTGAGTTACATCAATGTCATGAAAGAGTGGTAGAATGAAACGCTGCATAGAATCAATCCATTTAATTCCTTAAGAGTTCGATTGAAATTTCCTAAAGGCTAACTTACTACATTTGGCAACGGTGGTAACGGCTCTTCCAAATTTTGGCAAATGCATAAGACGGTGATGTTTATAATTAAATATGCAGCCTTACTTACGGATTCCATTGGCACACACTATTGATACATATTTATTAAGCAAACCTAAACCGGCATTGCGCCGACATTATTAGATTACAAATCACTCATTACTTTTTGAGAACATATTATTAGGATGATATTACTTCAAAGGTTAACACTCCACTACTCCAACTCTTCAGGTATTCTCTGTAGAGGGGGCAATTAATAGGGGTAGGAAAGGCGGGATGATACCTAATTGGTTAAGGGAAGAGCGCGCTTCGCGTATGGTAGAAACAAGTTTGAAATATGAGCGGTAAATAGAACTTCGTATTAGCTGGACCGCTACCAGGGCCGTAGTAGTTAATTCTAAGTTGAGATTTCTTTGCGAAATCTCAACACAAATAGATAGAAGTTTTGGTTAGGTCCAATAAGTGGGCTACGATTCATTATTAAACACATCTTGTACCTGACTAGTTTTTGATTGTGGCAACAATAAATGACCTATTTGTTGAAACGAGAGTGATTATTCCCAATACCTTACATGGCAATCCTGCCAGGATAGAGAGTTCATATAAAATACAGTACATGGCGAAACTTGGGGCTGGAACCAACTCAAAGAAGCACAAGAATTCAATAAATTATGATAATTAGTGTTTTATATTTATAATGGAAAATGGTTATTGGTAAATCATTATAATTTAAAATATGGTAGCTAATAAGATATATTTAGAAATATGTTTTTAAAGGAAGGATTATTAATGGAAATATTATTATGGAATTAGTTATATGGATTTTTCCATCGGTTTTGTTTCAATGGAAACAAAAATTTATATCTCGAGTAGGAACTATGAAATATAAATAGTATATTAATTGAATTATATTTACTGAATTTATATTATTATTATGGAATGATTTTATGGATATACTGGAAGAAGAATAAATGTTTTAAGGTTATTAAAAATGGAGATGGTCCAATTAAGAAGAAGATAGTTATAGTTAATTTCTGGTAAGTTCATTTTTTGTTGTAATTTGTTTTCATGATTTAATTTTATTTTTTTCATTATTGATACAATGTCTTAAATTGTAATGATCATGGTTGGTAAGTTTTTTTATCTTTTGTCAGCACAACCATTTTTTTCAATAACTTTAACCCAATTAACAAGTAATTTATTCTTTTACTTTCAATTCTTACGTTAATTTTGTTTATATATGTTATTTTTAGTAATTTTTTTTATATGTGCCAGATACTTAATTATTTATCAATCTTATTTATTTTTGATCAATAAAATTCAATTTTTTTGAACAGCATGTTCGACTAATTCCTGTTTTTTTATTTTTTTTGTTTTTGTTCAATATTTTCCAATTGAACTTATAAATGAGAATAAAGTCCTTGTAGCGGAATGTCAGTCAAATTTTTCAATATGAAATGAGGGAACGTAACTTTCACTGCTTTTCAGTAATAGTTCGGGGACGCGAAACATTTCTTTTGATTCGGCACAAAGCGTCGACATCTACTTGGGGTACATGTTGCAAAGTCTGGGTTATGGTGAAACGGTCGGTGGAAAACTACTACGGGTTGAATCACATAGTCCAAGTCATGCGGGGGGTTAGGCGGCACTAGAGACATGGGATAGCGACGGGCGTGTGTGGATCAATGATGGTGTTGACTCTTTTTATAGGATATATAACCCGTTGTATGACGATATTAATAATCTAGTCATTTTTGGAGGAAAGCGGGAGATGATAAACATGGACGAGATAGAAGAGGCGCAACATTTTTTATACCAATCTTCATTCCCTGACCACCAAATTTAATGAATTATTATGCACTGTGCAATTGTTAAAACCACAAATTACTATGATATCGGAAAGTTGGCTTAAACCAACCATACTCGACTCTGTAATTCATATAAGTGAATACACATTATTTCGTGAAGATAGAGAAGACCGTGTAGGTGGAGGTATGTGCTTATACTTGGCTGATGTTATTACTTATTCTTTCTCAGTCACGGTGGGTGACATTAATATTCCAGGTAGATGTCATCCATCTGTGCATTGCTAAAAACTTATTTTCAATCAATCTCGTTTGCTAATATCGACCACCAGATACCCACCGTGAAAATGACATTTTGTTGATCGATATACTGAGGGAAATGTCGGAGCTTGATAATCTTATACTAGTCGGTGACTTCAACTTTTCTGAAATTGTCTGGAAAACGACATCTCTATCTGATGATGTTAGTTCGCATAATCTTTTCCAAAATTTTATTTCAAACTCCAACCTATCCCAACTTATAGAAGAACTCACACGATTCAGAATCAACAACCAACCGTCTAGTTTGGACCTTATTCTTACCAATGATGACAACCTACTAACAACACCTGAAATTAGTTCTCCAATAGGTGAATCCGATCACGCAGTCATAACAACTCACATTTAGTTTAATGCCAACTCCTCTCAAAGTTTAAGTAACACACTCACAATTATACTGAATTTAACAAAGTAAATGACGACTTATCCCAGCTCGATTGGCGTTCTGTGTTGAATCTGTCTATTGATCCCTCGACAACGTGGAAAACCTTCCTTCAAATCACCAGTAAAACAATTAGTGAGAATACAACCCAACGTAAAGTTTTTAAAAATAACCTAAAACCTAGAATAAATAACCAGGCAATACATTTAATCAAACATAAACGACTCCTCTGGCGAAAATATAAACAAACAAGGCTTACTGTAGATTTCAGTAACCATCGCAATTTTTCCAATCAGGTTGAAGAGCTATAATGATAATCTTAGACACAACTTTGAAGAATCAATTATAGCCAGCGGAAACTCAAAAAAGTTTTTAAATACATTCGTTCTTCACTATCATCCAAAGTCGCTATACCTCTGCCTCTAAAAGATGACGGTAGCCTTTGCTCGTCAAATAAAGAGACTTCCGGAGCACTCTCACAGACATTTTCAAAAGTTTTTACAAACGAACCTTCTAATGACAATATGCCTGACATTATATGCCCCCGTCTCTTCGCCACTCTTGACAGTATTCTGTTCACAAATGATAAAATCACAGCATTTGCTAAACCTGCGCACTAACGCCTCACCTGGTTTAGATGGTCTGACACAATACTTTACAAAAAGATGTTCCGACGCTGTTGCTACTCCGCTATGCTTAATAATGCAATCGTCCTCCACATACAGCTCTCTGCCTTCTAGTTGGAAACTAGCTTCTGCCACCCCCATTTTTAAGAAGGGCAATAAGCTCGATAGCAACAATTATCGCCCAATAAGTTTATTACCCGTCGTCAGTAAAGTAATGGAATCCATTATTTCCGAGACTATGATGGATTTTCTCCTCGAACAACATATTATTCCAAAACAACAACATGGATTTATTCCAAGGCGATCAACACTAACCAATTCACTTCATTGTGTTAATGACTGGACATCATTGAATTGAATTGAATAATCGAGAACCTATCGATATAGTGTATTAAGATTTCTCCAAGGCTTTCGACCGTGTTCCCAAGCAGAGACTTCTGTACAAGTTAAAACATTTCGGTATTAGAGGAAACTTAAAAATATGGATTGAAAACTTTTTGACGGATCGTTTCTACAAGGTTCGAGTTGGCGACTCCTTTTCTCATGAAAGACCAGTTAAAAGTGGAGTTCCGCAGGGTTCAGTTTTGGGCTCACTTTTGTTTACAGTGTACACTAGCGATTTACCGTTTCACGTTTTCAGCAAACTATCACAATATGCCGACGACTCAAAAATTTATGACAATCCCATCACAAGACATCAATCTATCCAAAATGACCTAATGTCAATACATCAATGGCCTTCGGAATGGTTACTTCCATTAAACACTGAAAAATGTGTAGTGCTTCACGTCGGTAAAAATAACTTACATTTTGAATATTTTATTGATGGTCAAGTTTTAATCACAGTGACCTCTCATAATGATCTTGGTGTTATCGTGAATAATGAACTATCGTGGTCCGATCATGTAATCTCAGTGTCCAAACGTGCAAATACTAGACTATATCATTGTAACGAAGTTACTAATTTTCCGATTTGCAAAAGCAGCAATTATTCCGGTTTTATACTTAAAATTGTATTTCGGGTATTTTTCAACGTAAAAATATGATTCTTTTTCGTATGTTATCAGAAAAATATCCCGGTTTTAATATAATGTTTAATTCTTCCGCGATATCAGTTTTTACAAAGATTGTATCACCTTCGCGCGTCGATAAAACTCTGAAGGCCGGCCAACCGCACCAAATAATACACCGACGTATACTTTGCTGGTAGCACTAAAAGGCATGCTACCGAAACGAAAGGACAGTCAGTCCGCAGACCTCGCAGAGGCTAGAGGTTGAATTAGGAACCACCAGCAGGTGTAGATACCGAAATCTCGCAGAGTCAGTTCTGGTAGAGCCAGCCGTCCGATTGCCAAGCCGTCTACAGAGCAGCCGGGAACCGAACCAGAGTAAGTTTTGCGATATTTTTTAAGTCCGTGGTAGAGTCTCTGCGCAAGTCGGACTAAAATTGGGTGGGAGAAGCCCAGGTAGACCGATATAAGTAATTGATTTAGGAGTTGTAGTTGTGTCCGTGACCCGATACCGAGAAGACCGCAGCACATATTCCGAGGTGAGTTTTTGGATTAGAACTTCAGCCACCCGTTGAAATACCGAGGGAAAGGAAACTGCTACTGGGGGCGCTGAGTTATCACATCTCAGTAGTAGTCGCGAAGCTACCATTGAGGGCGCTGAGTTTTCACATCTCAGTGGTAGTCGTGTTTGGGCCTTCAGCCAACCGTTCGCATACTGAGGGAGAGGAAACTGCTACTGGGGGCGCTGAGTTTTCACATCTCAGTAGTAGTCGCGAAGCTACCATTGAGGGCGCTGAGTCTTCACATCTCAGTGGGAGTCGTGTTAGGGCCTTCAGCCAACCGAATCAGATTAGGATCTTGAAAAAGTGTTACTAGGAACACAGGGCGGGAATTCCATAACGCGTAACCTGAGAACCGTATCCCTCTATCGTAGAGACGCTTAATCCGTCGCTTAGCACGCGCCCGCTTTCGCTTGCACACCCTCCGTTCTATGTAGTAATAATCCGTAGATTTCGCACTTTTGATACCGTTGCTTTTGCTTATAGCGTAGTAATAGTTTTGTTTGATTTTTTTGTTGTTGTTGTTAGATGACTTAATAAATGTATTGACAGTAATCATTGTTTTCCTTCCACTTCTGACAACTCTGTGGAAAACATAGCAGCGAATACCCAGGTTGGCAATCCAGGAGGGCAGGTAAAATCTGTTCCACCGGCTACAGTGCATCCGTCAACACCATATTGACCCCTGGAGTATTTTTCTTCGTCACTGACGCTGCCCGGAGCAAGTGGAGCATACCACTTTTTAAAAAAAACTGGCGCCCGAGGCATCCGTTACCAGAGCTTAAGCGTCAAATCTACCAGTAGCGACAGAAAAGACGTTACAAATTTGGCGCCCGAGCAGGGACCGTTTTTAAGGTATACCGAGTCCGCTTATTACCGAAAGTGAAGGAAAAACCATTTTTTTTGAGTTGAAGAAAGTGATCCCTTCGTAGTAGATAACCGAAAACCACTGCAAAAGTGTCAGAAGACCTTTTTACACACAAAGCCGTCAAAATTCGCAGACCTGTCATTTTGACAGATTGTCAATGTGTGCCCAGAAGAAGGGGCACCCTACCGAGTGATAACTTGTTTTATAAGTTTTCGAGTGCGCAGAATCGATCCCCACCAACCGTTCGCCGTTCAGACATACCAGTTTCGAGATCCGAGCTCTAGAGGCGGAAAAAAAGCTTCTGACCGTTGAATAGGTAAGACGTACCAAATCCGATACCAAAAGATGCCTCTGAAGAAAACCGAAACTTCTAGCAATCCGAACGAAGCTACCGCCGCCGAGAACCCGCCACCAAAGGAGGAATCGCCCGACACCCGCATTGGATGGGTTTACCTCCTGAAAAAAGACGAACTAGAGGCAGAGCTAGCCAAGTTTAGATTAATGATACCGGGTACCGTAGATGACCAAAGACGCCGACTCATACAATTCATCCGAGAGGGCCGTGCTTCGCCCGTACCGACTACATCGATGCCGTTTGTGTTTCCGGATACATCCGGAAGAATTACAGCCCCCACGCCAACACCTACCGTCACCGTGACCAGTGCCGGAGAACCGACCATGACGAGTACGCTTCACGTACTACCTGTGGACGAACCAAGCTTTGGACCGATAATGGTGCCGCTGAGAACCCAAGATTGGCGAATCAGCTTTAATGGAAATGGAGACCCCGCTGTTTTTCTTGAGAGGCTTGAGGAGATTCGAGAATCACAGGCCATCCCACCGGACCGTCTTTTGCAAGCTATGCCGGAGCTTTTACAAGGGATGTCAGCACTTTGGTTCCGGAACAACCGAAAATACTGGTCCAGTTGGCAAGCTTTTAGCAACGCCTTCCGAGACTTTTTCTTTCCGGTAAACTACAAATTCGACCTGGAGGTAGCCATTAGCAGAAGGATACACCAGCTTGAGGAAAGCACCGCCGCATATATCACCGATATGCAAACGTTAATCCGCTGTCATGGAAACATCACCCCGGAGCTAGAACTAAATTGGCTCTACCGAAACCTTCATCCGGAGTTTCGACGCCAAATCCGCCGGGCCGACTTTTCGGATGTACAGGAATTTGCGAAGGCCGTTCGGGAATACGAAATTTTACGCTTCGAGATCGAGCAAGCTCAAGCACCACCACAAACTCCGCGACAGAATCCGCACCAAGATCGATTCCGCATTTCCACTCCGACACACCGTAATAGAGAACAACAGACCGCTCCTACCGCTCCGTCCACCCGTAATCCACCGACCCCAAACGCTGGCAACAGCGCCGTGACAGCAAGAACCGCCGACCGAGGATCCGCGCCAACTACCTGGAATTCAGATCGCCGACCTAACCCAACGAATACCGCTGCGACTCAACCCACGAATCGCCTGTCCGATAGGAACCGAGAATGCTGGCGATGCGGTCAGTCCGGACATTCCCGCAGTCAATGTCAAGCAGTTTCCCGGATTTTCTGTTCAAGATGCAAGCAGGATGGAGTTATGTCTCGGGATTGCCCGTGTCCACGGCCGGAAAACCACTAGGGCGCTGCGACAATACGAGGCCTGCGCAGCATAGGCCCCAAAACGCCTCATGTACCGCCACTTCGTCTCCTAATCCTCCAGTAAGGCCACCAAACAACCGTATCCATGACCCTTTCATCCCCGATCAACAGAAAAATGCACCTACCGTTACTCCGTCTAACAACCACCCCCATAGAGTCAATTCCCCTTCCGCCAACTCGGCAGACAACCGCACCGGTGAAATTCCCACCATAACACCACCTTTCGAACAACCCCAGGAAACCCCACCACCCGCTATACCATCCAGTTCCTACGATGTCTCACTCCTTATAGACCTCCGACCGTATCTTTCCGTCGTAATTCCGGGAGGAACTGTACAAGCGCTGATCGACACCGGAGCCGTGATGTCTTACGTAGGAGACAGGATAGCCCGACTGTGGGAAACGATAGGAGTACCAAAAGCTCCCAACTCTGCAAGTTCCGTCCGCCTAGCTAATGGAGAGACCGTCCTCGTCCCCGAAATATACCAAGTAGAACTACAGATAGGAGAAGACCGTTTTCACGAAATGTTTGGTCATCTTTGTGGACTCTCCTCCGATATGGTGATAGGAATGGATATACTCCGAAAGAGACAATTTAACCTGGATTTAGGAAGTGAACAAATCAGGATGAATCACAGTCCGAACACAAAGGAAACTCGGCCTCTACCGTGCTTGCCCATCGGACCCCCAGAAACGAGATCACCGCTAGCTCTCAACAAGGATGAAGAAATCCGATTACAAAGATTTCTGGACGAAGAACTACCGTCATTTGAGAATATTCGAGGAGTGACCCCGTTATCCGAACACCGGATCCGCCTTTCCAATCCGGAACCGATAAAGCAACGTTACCGTCCTCAGAACCCGCGAATGCAGGAGATAATAAACGAGGAAGTAGATAAGATGTTGGAAGAAGGTATTATAGAACCCTCAGAGAGCCCATGGAGCTCTCCAGTTGTCATCGTCCGCAAGAAAGATGGAAAGCCTAGGTTCTGTATAGACTTCCAAAAAGTAAACGCCGTCTCCGAGAAAGATGCCTATCCACTACCCTTCATCAACGCCGTTCTGGACAAACTCCGGAGAGCCAAGTACATATCCAGCATCGACCTCCGTCAAGGATACTGGCAAATAGCTCTCTCAGAAGACAGCAAACCAATCACTGGTTTTACCGTTCCAGGCAGAGGATTGTACCAGTTCCGAGTAATGCCTTTTGGGCTACATGCTGCCCCCGCTACGTTCCAACGTCTCATGGACCGAATAATTGGACCGGAGATGGACCCCTATTGCTTCGCCTATCTGGATGACATCATAGTGTTAGGAAGCACCTTCGAAGAACATCTCGCCAACCTTCGAGAGGTTTTCCGCCGTCTCCGTGCTGCAAACCTACGCGTCAACCCCGAGAAGTGCCAATTCGGAAGAAGGTCGTTAAGATATTTGGGCCACCTTGTAACATCCGAAGGAATCCGCACCGACCCAGAGAAAACTACCGCCATCGCTAAAATGACCGCTCCAACAAACGTCCGAGGTTTACGCCGCTTTTTGGGAACAGCTTCCTGGTACCAAAGATTTGTACCGTCGTTTTCTGAAGTTGCCGCACCACTGCACCGATTACTCAAGAAGAACAATCGATGGAAATGGGGACCCGAACAAGAAGAAGCTTTCGGACAACTCAAGGCTTGCCTAACAGAAGCACCAGTTCTCGCTTGCCCGGACTTCGATAAACCGTTCGTGCTGCAAACCGATGCCTCCGACCATGGACTCGGAGCCGTTCTCACCCAACCATCAGACGAAGGAGAACATGTTATCGCCTACGCCAGTCGCTCATTGACCTCGACCGAGAAGAAATACTCCGTGACCGAGAAAGAATGTTTAGCCATAGTCTGGGGAATTGAAAAACTGCGACCCTACCTGGAAGGTTACCACTTCACCGTTATCACAGATCATCAGTCGCTACGATGGCTCCACTCCATCAAAAGCCCTGCAGGCCGCCTAGCCCGATGGAGTATGTTCTTGCAGCAATAAGATTTTGACATCAAATACCGCCGTGGAGGAATGAATAAGGTAGCCGATACCTTATCCCGAGAACCCCAGGTCGAGACTGGAGAAGGTACCGAAGAAATAGCAATGGTAGAACCGTTGAGTGGATGTTCATGGTACGAGCGAAAGAAAGAAGAAGTTCAACAGAATCAAGAAGCATTTCCCGACTACTGTTTCCGAGAAGACCGATTATACCGACATTTCTGGGACTCAAATGATCTCACGGAGCCAGAATTAGCAGATCCCTGGAAACTGTGTGTCCCGAAACCGACACGCCGGAACATCCTACAGGAGATGCATGATGCACCCACCGCCGGACACATGGGAATAGCCAAAACCATCGCCAGGATTGCGGCCAGATACTACTGGCCAGGTATGTTCCGCGACGTCGCTAAATATGTCAGAAGCTGTGACTCCTGTCAGAAGTACAAGTCGTCCCAGATGAAACCCGCCGGGAAAATGCAGCCATCACCAAACCACCAGCCCTGGGAATGCGTTAGCGCCGACCTGGTAGGTCCGTTACCGAGATCTACACGAGGACATACTTTCCTCAGTGTATTCTAGGACCGATTCACGAAATGGGTACAGTGCCGTCCGATTCGTAAAGCATCCGCTAAAGCCGTCACACAGTCCTTATACGAGGAAATTATAACCCGCTTCGGTTGTCCAAAAGTAGTGCTCACCGACAACGGAACACAGTTTACCAGCCGTTTGTTCAAGAGTTCATTGGAAGAACTTGGCATTCGTCACCGTTTGACGCCACCGTACACTCCGCAGGCCAACCCCGTAAAGCGAGCCAACAAGACACTGAAAACGATGATAGCACAATTCTGTGAGAATGATCACCGCAAATGGGACCTACATCTGCCCGAACTGTTATTCGCTATCAACACCGCCCGTCAGGAATCCACCGGATATTCACCTGCCTAAATTTTGGAAGAGAATTGGAAGTTCCGAAAGCAATCTATCGTACCGTTCCTGCGACCGACGAGGAGACCGAAGACGCTACTCAAACAGAGGCCGCACAACATACCGATCGATTGCGGCGTTTGAAAGAAACATTCGAAATGGTAAAGCTAAACCTTGCCCGAGCTTTCACTACCCAAAGTCGCCATTATAATCTCCGCCGCCGAGAATGGCGTTGTCACATAGGAGATCAGGTTATGAAGCGCGAACACCCCCTGTCCGCCGCGGTCAAAGGAATCGCGGCAAAACTCGCTCCTAAATACTCCGGTCCGTATACCGTCACCCGTGTACTCTCACCGGTTGTGTACGACCTTAAAAACCGAGCCAGCAAAAAGCTCTCCCGTATCCACGTCAAGGATCTACGGCCAGCCTACACATCCGATCTACAATAGATCACAATGTTTTCCGTTATACTTTTTTCTTTTTCAGTAAAAAAAAAAAGGAAAAAAAAGAGAAAGGCATAATGTCCCAGAGATGCGCCGGAGAACCGAAGCGAGGAGCCGTCCCGCCGGTAGAACTACATAAACCCCGGCAAGAAGGCCAGGCTCTTAGAGCAAAAGCAACTAAGAGGATGAGGGCTTGTCAAATACTGGCAAGAGACCAGCGGCAACGCCGGCCAGCTACGGTTCCTCCCACCGACATACCGCAGAGGAAAGCAACCCGACCACCACCAGTATCCGCGCAGTCCAGGAAGATCCCCGCATCCACGGGAATTCCAGTGGAGACAGAAGCCAACCCCAGCATCGTCCCTACCGCTTCTGAACGTCCCGGCCTAAGCCAAGGCTTAACCGTGGACGAACTCATAAAAACAGTCCGCTCGGTAGTATATTGGACTCCCGAGATAAAGCGTGCTCTGTCCGCCCTGAGACCTGCAGAACACTCCACCGGCCGCTATAGGAAAAAACTATTAGGTAGCGATGGGTCCACTACCCACGTGTGGCTCCCGACGTTGGAGGAGAAGAATTAGTTTTGTTGTTGGTTGCTTGTTTTTTTTGTTTTCTCGCTCGTTGTTGTTATTGTTTATTCTGTTGATTTTTTTTTCTACCGTCCGAATGTTTTAAACTAAGTTGATTAAAAAAGAAGTATTTTCTTTCTTTTCTTTCTTTTCTCCGTACCCGGAAATATGTTTTTCTTTCCCTCAAGACTTACTCCTTGAAAAAAAATAGAAGAAACATGGAAGAAAGCAAGGAGAAGACGGACATCTTGGATCTGACTCTTGACAACAAGGGTGCTATCGATGACCTCACGGCTGAATTATTGGACGCCATGCGAGAAGGTGATGAAACCCTGACCCGTGACAGTTCTACAAATCCCGAAACAACGACCAGTACCAGCGCTCGTCCAGCCAGCCCTTCCGCCAACTCCGAGATTCCTCGCCACCCGTACTATTTAGAGCACTCCGACCAGGACCCCATGGATGACGAATTCTGGAGAAAGACTAGTCCTTGCCACTTCGAGTTATCAAAGCGCGAATCACCTTCACCACCTCGAGGTCCCGTATTCCTGCCCGTCAATCAAGACCTATGCTGGAGATGTGGCCAGCCCGGACACAGCCGTAAACAGTGTTGGCAAAGAAACCCGGTTTTGTTCTGCTCCCGATGCGGCCGAAAAGACGTCTTGTCCCGTGATTGCCCATGTGCACCGCCACCAGTAAAAAGAAGGCGCACAGGAACGTGTCATCTCTGCAGTTGCCCCTGTCCCAATCAGCATCCAGCGTGCCCCGCCTGTGGATGCCAGGCCCTCTTCCGGAAAGACAAGCATTAAGAAGACCTGCTACGGACCGGCGACGAAGAAGCATAGAAGCATCATTTTTTTTAGTTTGAATTTTTTTTAGATTTATCCGAATGTTGTAACAGGTGTACCTACCACCAATAAAAGAGTTATACCAGGTAAAAAGGTAGGCGCCTGAACGGTTTTTTTGTAGTTTTAAGTAGATTGTATAAAAAAAAATATATATATATATATATGGGATTATATTTTTTTTTCTCCGAAGTGGGAAGGGTGTGTAACGAAGTTACTAATTTTCCGATTTGCAAAAGCAGCAATTATTCCTGTTTTATACTTAAAATTGTATTTCGGGTATTTTTCAACGTAAAAATATGATTCTTTTTCGTATGTTATCAGAAAAATATCCCGGTTTTAATATAATGTTTAATTACAAAGATTGTATCACCTTCGCGCGTCGATAAAACTCTGAAGGCCGGCCAACCGCACCAAATAATACACCGACGTATACTTTGCTGGTAGCACTAAAAGGCATGCTACCGAAACGAAAGGACAGTCAGTCCGCAGACCTCGCAGAGGCTAGAGGTTGAATTAGGAACCACCAGCAGGTGTAGATACCGAAATCTCGCAGAGTCAGTTCTGGTAGAGCCAGCCGTCCGATTGCCAAGCCGTCTACAGAGCAGCCGGGAACCGAACCAGAGTAAGTTTTGCGATATTTTTTAAGTCCGTGGTAGAGTCTCTGCGCAAGTCGGACTAAAATTGGGTGGGAGAAGCCCAGGTAGACCGATATAAGTAATTGATTTAGGAGTTGTAGTTGTGTCCGTGACCCGATACCGAGAAGACCGCAGCACATATTCCGAGGTGAGTTTTTGGATTAGAACTTCAGCCACCCGTTGAAATACCGAGGGAAAGGAAACTGCTACTGGGGGCGCTGAGTTTTCACATCTCAGTAGTAGTCGCGAAGCTACCATTGAGGGCGCTGAGTCTTCACATCTCAGTGGGAGTCGTGTTAGAGCCTTCAGCCATATATCCAAATATTGTTTGGATAGGTATTCTGAACTTTTGTTAAAGGGTATATAATCTGCATATTATATGTACAGGGGGTTATCAACAAATACATGTTTTTTTTCTATTTAATAAAACTAGTAGAAACAACTAATTAGTGTTTATTCTTTCTGGTCTACACTTTTAACATTATCATATTTTTCATTTTAGAAAATTATTAATTAAGAGATATTTTGCAGTACTTCATTTTTCTTTATTTTGATGAAGTCTATAACTATACTGTTAAATAAAGTGGCGCTCACGGGTAGACTATCTTTTTATTCAATGTTTTGTCAATCATCTAAAAGTATATAGGTAAGCAACCGTTCCTACGACTTATGTTCACCGATGAAGAGCTGCCGTTCGCTTTTATGTAACAAACTATCCAGTTGCTAAATAACATCAATAATTAATTTCCAAAAAAAATGTTACAATAATAACAAAAGTTGCAAAAAGTTTCATAAACAATTCCGCGTTTTTTATTTGCATGCCGTTTTGTATTTCATAAAAACATATTATTTTAAGTAAGTATATACCAAAAATGGCATGCGTATTAAATAACACGATCGTATTTTAAATAATAATGAAAGTTTCATAAAATATATTAAACATTTCCGTGTTTTTAATTTGCATGCCGTTTTGCTTTTTAAAAAAACATATTATTTTAAGTATATATCGGGAGTCCAGTCCTGGTAATAAAATAGTACGCTACTATATTTTTCAACTCCAAAGAAAGTGAATGATATATTGGGTAATATAACTCGGACTTTTGTGATTCCTTGCCTAAGTGATTATTAAAGTGTGAAAAGTGAATTGTACAAACTGTAAGTACAAAAACATAATTTATTCCATTAAAAACGGAACCAAATAACCAGTAGTGTTAATAACTAATACACTATCAGCGAACTAAAAAGTTCGACACCAACCGGTATTTATGGCTCTCTCGGAGATAGACAGGACCGCACTTGGATAAATAAAATCTAATAAAATGTTACAAACAAACCAAGGGACTTCTGAGGACAGAAGTCCCCCCAATAAATCTACAATCATCAAAAGCTATTCTACTGTACTGAACCAACCAAAATACCCCTCCAAAAACCAAGCTATTATTTTTCCTTACGTTGAAGATACGAAACTAGAAGACTACTTATTTCCTTTGGGAGAAATTGTGCAACCAAAAAATATACTATTTGCATCAAAACTTTCAAATAATAGAATATGTATATACTTGTCATCAAGAGATATAGTTGAAACTTTTATGATAGACCACGGAGGGAACATAGAGGTAAAAAATGTAGTAACACAAGCTCGCCGCTACGTAACTCCATCAGAACGACTAATACTTTCTAATGTCTGTCCTACAATACCCAACGACATCTTAATCAAAGAGCTACAGAGTATCGGACTTACTCTGGTTTCTCCAGTAACACCCTTAAGAATTAATGCATCACTACCAGAATTTAAGCACATCTTAAGTTTCCGCAGACAAGTATTCATCTCTCTTACACCTACAGCAATTCCAGATTCAATTATTATCAACTATGACAACACGTCATATAGAGTTTTCTTAGCACGTGACACCCTATGTTACAATTGTAAACAAACAGGACATCAGGCAGCAAGCTGTCCACTTGAGTTAACAAACATACAAGAAAAAAACACACAATCAAATCAAACTACACTATCCACACCACTACCCCACTCCAGTAATAACAATCCATCCAATATCCAAACCACTGAGACAACGCTGGAAACAACATGTCATCAATCTCAATCATACGAACAGCCCCCTACAAACACGCCAATGGAATGCAATCAGTCAGAATCACGACCAAAGAGAAATATTGAAGAAATCTTAACAACTCCAACTCCTACGGAAGAAGCACAGATTCATTTTCCAGAACCAACTACAGCACCGCACGTTGCAAAAAAACAAAGGAACATCTCCACAAAGTCACCTGATCTAGAAGCCTCGTATACAACACTCAAGGATTTTATAAGTCACCAGGCCTCCCCAATGATATTAAACTTCAACCAAATAACAGACTTATTGGCTAATGTAAAGGGCTCAGCAGACCAACTGACCATTGTAAATAACTACACCGAAAATCACACAGCTCTAGTTGATATGTTAGCAAAAATCCATCCCTATTTACCAGATAAATCTCAAAAAAATAGAAGTACGAGACTTAAAAATACCCTATTGAAATACCTTCAAGTAACCACGGAAACTACGGACACCGAAACCTATAACTCAAAAACCGATAAACTTTATTAGTTAAAAATATCAAAAATGCTTTTCAAAAGAATACTTCACTGGAACATAAATGGTTTCTACAACAACCTGCCTATGCTACAAATTATTTCATCTGAACAGAAACCAGACATTATTTGCTTACAAGAAACCAACTTCAAAATCGATAAAAATGATATTTTAAGTAACTACTATAGCTATAACAAAATACGAGAAAACCAAAATATTGCAAGTGGTGGAGTGTCAATTTTAGTGAGTAATTCATATGAATCAACAAATATTCCAATCAACAGTAACCTAGAAGCTGTAGCTGTATTAATAAAAGGAAATATAAATATAAATGTATGTAATATATATTTACCACCTAACAACACAATAACCAAAAATGAATTACAGAACCTATTAAATCAAATACCACAACCAACGATTATCCTAGGAGACATGAATGCTTATAACCAATTATGGGGATCGTTACATACCGACAACAGGGGAAAGGATATAGAAGAATTGATAGACCATTTTAATTTATGTCTATTAAATGACGGAAGCCCGACAAGATTTAACATTAGAACGGGTCAAGCAACTCCGCTAGATTTAACACTATCCGATCTTAACCTATACACCACTCTCTCATGGCAAACTATGCAATACACGTACAACAGTGACCATTATCCGATAATAATAGAAAATAACCAGCATGCCGGATATACTCAACCCACACCTAAATGGAACCTAAATAATGCTAAATGGAATCAGTTTTCACAATATATCGACTCATGTATTGAAAAGTGCACAATGAAACAAAGCGTTAATGAAACCCTAGAAGAGTTTACAAAGATAATCACTCAAGCAGCAGAGACCTTTATTGGTAAAACCTCGATAATACGACACCACATGGCAGTACCCTGGTGGAACAAGGAATGTGGAGTGCTTTCAACAAATATAAAAGAATGAAATCCCCAGAGAATAAAGAAGAATACAAGAGACTCAGAGCCAAAGCTAGATTAACAATAAAAACTGCCAAAAAACAATCATGGATACAATATGTGCAGACTATAAGCTGCTCTACCCCCATGAGTGATGTTTGGAAAAGTATAAAAAGAATTGCAGGTAAGCAGCACCATTATAGAATAAACTGTCTTGATGTTGATAATAAAACTACCTCAAATAGTGGAGAAATTACTGAAACACTGGCGGAAATGTATCAACGCCGATCATGTACAGATAACTAAGAAGAAAGTTTCATTCGCACTAAAAAATCGGAAGAAAGCAACCAAATACTGATAGGAGCAAACAATGACCCAATAAATGATTGTATCACAAACCAAGAATACGAAGAAGCATTAAATTCCTCCAAAGAATCGAGTGCAGGTCCAGATGATATCCCAACAATATTTATAAAAAACTTACCCGTGAGTGCACATAAATATTTATTGAAGTTTTTTAACATAATATGGACAGAACATATATTTCCAAAGGCGTGGACCGAATCGCTCATAATACCAATCCTTAAACCAAACAGCATTAAGAGTGATCCAGAGTTATATCGACCAATATCATTTACATCAGCCATGTGCAAATTACTGGAAAAAATCATCAACAAGCGCTTATTATGGACCCTAGAAGCGAGAAACATAATAATTCCGAACCAAAGCGGTTTTCGCAGCAACAGATCAACTATGGACAATGTTCTAGCGCTAGAAAACGAAGTTCACGGGCACTGGCCATGAAACAAAAATGCTTAGCTGTGTTTTTTGACATCAGAAGGGCATATGATACTGCATGGAAATATAGAATCATTAAATATTTACAATCACTAGAAATTGACGGTCACTGTCTAGCTTTCATAAATAACTTTCTGACTAATCGAATATTTAAAGTGAAAGCAAACGGAGTGATATCATCACCAAAAAATCAAGAAAATGGAATTCCTCAAGGGTCGGTGCTAAGTCCCACATTATTTATTGTAGCCATAAATGATATCATTAAAGACCTTCAATCCCCATTAAAAGCTCGATTGTACGCGGACGATTTAATCATTTTTGGCAAGAGCAGAAATGTTGAAAACCTTCGCAAAATAACCCAGGAGTTTTTACACAAATTGGACAACTGGTCACAAGATACAGGCTTTCGTTTCTCCACAGAAAAAACCCAGTTTATCCTTTTTACCAAAGAAAATAACCCATACATACCACAACTCATACTTCATAACCAACCCTTAACGAATAGGAACAAAATAAAATTTCTGGGGATATTTTTCGACCAAAAATTAAACTGGATGGAACACATTAACAACTTGAAAAAAGAATGTAATAGAAAGCTCAATGCTCTGAAGGTATTAGCCAACAAACAATGGGGATCGGACAGAAAAACCATATTGACCATCTATAGGACACTTATAAGATCAAAACTAGACTACGGAGCCTCGGCGTATTCATCAGCAAGCCAATCTTTATTGAAAACATTAGATCCAATCCACAATACGGCGCTTCGATTAATTTTAGGAGCTTTCAGAACAACGCCGGTAGAAAGTTTATATTGCGAGGCAGCAGAACCATCCCTAGAAGACAGAAGAAGGTACCTAAGACTGACATACGCTCTAACATGTAATGCTGATTCTAAAAACAAAACGTATAAAATTACAAATAACGATAAACTACTGACACTGTATGACAAAAAAAGAAAATACCAAAACCATTTTATAACAAAGTACGATCAAATTTACTATTCCTCAACCTATCCCTACCCATTTGTATATCCCCAGCTTACGACCCCCCCCCCCCCCACCATGTACTGTGAAAACACCAAAAATCATCACGAGATTAAACGAGTTTAGCAAATATTCAACCAGTCATCAACTGATATTACAAAATCTCAAGATCATCTTAAGTCAATAAAACGAATTTACTCAAATTTACACAGATGCGTCAAAATCTGATGAAGGAGTAGGAGCAACAGTAATATTACCAAAAACAAGAAAAACCTACACATTGTCATCCGAATGCAGTGTCTACACAGCCAAACTATATGCATTATATGGTGCTATCACTGAAATTAATAGCTCCCAAATAGAGAAAGCTGTCATACTTACCAACTCCCTTAGCTCACTACAAACAATAAGCCACACCTACCCTACTAACATCATAGCAGCGAAAATTCAAAGGGCACTACTAGAAAGCCAAAATAAAGACAAAAAAAATCGTTTTTATCTGGGTTCCCTCTCATATCGGAATATCAGGCAATGAAGAGGCGGACAAATGTGCTCGTGAAGCACAAAACGCAAAGGATTGTATCATAGTAACGGACATTGTAAATAGTGATGCTAAAACTCTTATTAAATCAAAAGTGCAAAGTGCGTGGCAATCTCAATGGAACAACTCGACATCACATCTGAAAAAAATAAAGCCAACAGTAAAGCCGTGGCCAGATCCCAAGTGATAGTAACACGTCTCAGACTCGGGCACACAAATTTTACTCATTTATACCTTATTACGAAAGATCGCGAACCGATATGTGAAGAGTGTGGAATAAAACAAACGGTAAAACATTTTATGACTGACTGTCCGAAATTCAACTCAAAAAGAGCAAAATACAAGATTCCCACATCATTAGACCAAGCACTTGGACCAAGCTGTTCTTACAATAACATTTTAATGTTTCTAAATGAAATTAATATTGTTAGCAAAATTTAAAAGACTAAGTTTGATACACTGTCCCTCGCTAATGACCCTCTGGGTTGATGCGATATAAATAAAATGAAAAATAAAAATAAGTATATATCGAAAATGGCATGCGTATTTACATCTATAGTTCAACAGAAAAAAAATGTTATAAAAAATTGAAAATGAAAATTTTCCAATAATTGTAATAATTTGTTGTTGTTTCGAGTCTATAAATTAATAGTATCTGCTTTCAATAGTATCTGCATTCTTGAGTGGGCGAAAAAATTTTGGAAAAAATTACAAATTGAAATATGCTGAATTGTAATATTTAGAAATCAAAATTATTAAAAACGTATAAATTTTGAAAAAATATATTTTGAATAAAAAGTATACGAAATTGTAAAGTTAACAAAACTTATGATTTTAAAATATATATTATTTAGAAACAAAATTTCGAAATGTGAATAATATAAAATAATAAAAATTGCATACATAAAAATGTATCGTTTTCACGTATAAATTGCAATATTAATTTTTCAAAGAAAACATTTTCGTTTTAATTCATATTCAAGTGCCTTTATCTTTTTTAAATAATCTTATTCATAAAACTACAATTGAATATTAAAATTTTCGAAACATTATGATTTTGTGATCTTGATTTTCAAAACTTTGCTTTTCGTATCTTAACCATTGGAAATATTTATTTTTAAAAATTTTCCCCCCATTCCATATTTTTTATTCATCATTACATTTTTCAATGAATTGATTGTGTGTTTCATTCATTCAAAGTCCTTCACCGAATGTTGCTATTAATATTTCTGCTGAGGATGTTGATGCAGAAAACAATGATGAAGATAATTGGTCGGATGTGGATGACGTAGCGCATGAAAATAACGTAAAAAAATCTATTGGAGGAAATAAGGGCTCTTCGACAAATCTTGCTTGTATTTTTTGCAATAAATCAAATAATAAAAGAGTTAAAGGTCGTAGTGAAGGGATCAGTACAAGCGTCAAGTGGGATAAATGGGATTCAGTCGTTAAAGAAGCTGTCAATAGTAATAATTTTGAAATAGTAGTAACAATCACAAACTACATCGATAATGAAATTAAAATACCGTACCATAGATCGTGTCTTTTGGATTACCGACACCTCATTGCCAAAAAAGTACCTAAAGCACCTGGTATTTGGCACAAGACTAGAAATTGTTATAAAATAAAGCAGCGTATGCAGTGGTGCAGAATTTTATTGTCAAATTCATTATAAAAGAGAAAAATGCTTACACTCTTGATTTTATTACTCGACTATTTAAAGAAGCTCCCGTCGACGAATACAACAAATTAAAAAGCAGTTATGGAGGTGAAGGAGTTCAAGAAGTACTTTATACAAAACATTCAAGTGAAAAAATACGAACATTTAAAAAAAAATCAAGATGAACAGCTACAGTAAAATAGAAGTAATCGTACCCTATGGCGGCATTCAGATTCAAATGGAAGCACTAAAAGACAATGATATACTGCAAAAAGCGGCATTGCTCTTGAGACGTGCAATTCTAAATAATGAAACAAATAAATTTGGAAACAATATCACAGCTGAAGATTTAATGGCTGGAGAATGTAGTATTCCGAAGGAATTGACGTATTTTTTTACTACCATAATCGTCGACGAAAAAGTCCGAGAACTGCTAGACTGGTTAAATCATTTGCAAGCGATCTTATTCGTGCAGTATCAAACGGTCAAATGATACCTTCTAAACATATAGTCCTAGGAAGTACTATTAAAAGTTCCACTAATAGCAAGAAAATAGTTCGTATTCTACACAGATATGGCCACATATGTAGTTACAATGTTATTGAAGAATTAGAGACAGAAGTTACTTATGCTTCTGTAGACTCTGCACGAGTCTGTACATCAGGCGTCGTCCTTGAAGTAGATCTGCTCACAGGATCTGCTTTCGATAATTTTTATAGGTACATTGATAGCGTCACAGTCAACAGTACAACCCTCAATGACACTGTTGGAATCGTCATTCAAAACATTACTGAAAGAGTGGGGCATTTATCTATCGAAAGAACAAATAATTGTGAGGACAACGAATCCTCGACACCTCTTCCTAGACCAGCAAAAAGGAGACGAACATAGTGAGATACGGAGAATGCGGTTTTAGAATGACCGACCAGAAAATTATGGAAATGGATGATTTATATAACGTTGGAGGTTACGGTAGACAAACAAACGTGCCTGTGAGAATAGAGATCGACGCGGACTCAATCTACAAGTTCTTTTTGCGGGTTCCTACGGCATTTTAACCGAACGCCATGGTCATCAGACAGCCGATATGTGAGAGTGCCACTTTGGCGGAACTGGAGAGAATGGTGAGTATGTTTAATATTATTTTAAATTGGGTTAAACGTGACGGGAGGGAAGGAATATACATGGAAAGACGATGTTTGAAGTTGGCGTTGGAATCCAATGAATCAAATCAGATCGCCAAACGCATTTTTGACTACTGTTTCAAAAGCGGGGACATTCAGAGAGTAGACATCAAGTTATTGAGAAAATAACAGAATGAAGCGGATGAATTCGAATCCATTCTAATGCCGAAAATTGCCGAGTTACTATATTCAAATCTAGAAACGGTTGGCTTGACAATGAAGAATGAATCAAATCAGATCGCCAAACGCATTTTTAACTACAGTTTCAAAAGGGGGGGCATTCAGAGACTAGACATCAAGTTATAGAGGAAATTACAGAATAAAGCGGATGAATTCGAATCCATTCTCATGCCGAAAATTGCCGAGTTACTATATTCAAATCTAGAAACGGTTGGTATGAGACAAGGGATGTTGTTAACAGACCTTGTGAGGTGATTATTCCGACAGGTCCTGCTTTTGAGAGCGCTCGTACAAGAGGAATTATTCAATCAAATTGCTGGAATAGAGGAGGGGAAAGAAGAGTAAGATTGAGTTTGGTTGATATGGAGTCGCAACTGGGTAAATTGAGTTTCTTGAGTACCATGCATTCACGGTTTGCTAAGAATGTACTTGCCCTTTTACCAATCTACACCCTATACAAAGAGCGATACGGTGAAACTTGGGATCGTGAAAGTATTGCTTTGGATTTGACCGTTCCGAATATAAATATAGCGCTTGCAATGAAGGAGATAGTTGTTAATCCAAAGAGTTTCACTTGTCAGTTTTTGCTTCCGCCTTATGAAGGACCAGCTTTTCCTGATTTATATTTGTTGAATGGTAGTCACTTAAGACAAGCTTCTCCAGGAGAAATTCAGAATGGGAGGCTAACATCGGTAACTAGCTACAAAGAATTTGTCCTATTCCGATCACCGTTAGCCCTTCGTTAGTGTGCTGGGGTATGTCATACCCCAACACCCAGATTAGCACCGCTCAAATGAAATGTTCACACTTTAGCGACCTCTTACGCTCAGTAGCTTAAGATCGTACATATTTTGACAGAATAGACTCATTTGCGTAGGTCTACAAACTTTCAGTTCGAAGTAAGGTGTCGTGAAAGGTGGTTGGGGTACACTATACCCCAGAACACTACTAACGTAACTTTCTGTGTATCTTGATTTTGTAGGTAAGTTACTGATTTCCATTGTGTTTTTCGGAATTTAGTGATCATTTTGACAATGTTTTTAGCAAAATGTCATACGAAGAAAACCAACGAAATCTTCAGAGATTATGGGAAGAGTTTGGTGGTATTTCTGATGTGGAATCATTCATAGATGATGTGTCCGAAGACAATGAAGAAAGAGCCGTAGGAGAAGAAGAGGCAAGAATTATAAATGAAGAAATAGCACAGTCAGGTAAAGACACGGAAGACAGGGATGAGGGATCAGAAGAATCAAGAGAACAATCTGACTCGCAATCTGATGATGACTCACATTATGACAACGGTACCAGATATTTGTTAGATAAGGATAAATCGAAATGGTCAAAGTTTCCCAACAATAGAAACGTAAGAACAAGATCTGATAATATAATAACCCATTTGCCTGGTGTGAAGGTGACGAAAGAATACTGCGCTTGATTGTTGGCTATTATTTTTTACAGAAGATATGCTGGATGATATTGTTCGATATACGAATGTCAAATTGGCAACTAAGACCCCTGGATATGATTCAAATCATCAATATTTAGTCAAAGTGACTGATAAAACAGAAATCAAAGCTGTTATTGGTTTACTGTATTTGACAGGGTTATATAAGGCAAACCGACAAAATATTGCAGATCTTTGGAATACCGATGGTAGTGGCATAGATCTGTTTCGTACAACGATGTCACAACAAAGATATCATATTTTGTTACAATGTCTACGATTTGACAATATACACAATAGAGCGCAACGCAAAGAGATTGACAAGTTGGCAGCCATTAGAGGAATTTTTGATTGTTCCGTTGACAACTGTAAGGCACACTATACACCCAGTGAATACCTTACAATTGATGAGAAGCTAGAGTCATTCAGGGGACGGGTGTCATTTCTTCAGTACATACCCAATAAGCCCGCAAAATATGGTTAGAAGGTATTCGCACTTGTCGACGCGAGAACCTATTTTTGTCTGAACATGGAAGTATACGTCGGCACTCAGCCAGAAGGACCTTTCCGAAAAAGCAACAATCCGCAGGATATAGTTCAACGTTTGATTGAGCCAGTATCTGGAACAAGACGCAATATTACTTTCGATAACTGGTTTACGAGCTACCCTCTCATGATCAATCTACTCGAAACGCATCGTCTTACATCGGTTGGGACAGTCAGGAAAAATAAACGACAAATTCCATCAGCTTTCCTAGATATACGAACCAGAGAACCTCGCAGTTCAAGGTTTGCCTTCAAAAAAGATATCACGGCTGTATCATACGTGCCAAAAAAATCGAAGAATGTCATCCTTTTTTCTACCCTTCACCATGATGACACAATAGTTGAAGAATCTCGTGATAAAAAATTGCCTGAAATTATCGACTTTTATAATTCCACCAAGGGTGGCGTTGACACTCTGGATGAGTTATCTGCAAATTACAGCGTAGCCAGGAACAGCCGCCGCTGGCCTCTGACTTTATTTTTTTCATTTTTGTATACCGCCGGAGTACATGCACAAGTTATCTACAAATCAAATACGCAGAACTTCCATATGAAGAGACGTATGTTTCTGAAAGAACTTGGTCTACAACTGATATCTGAATTTCGGAACCAGCGAAGACAGAACCCTAGATTGCGCCGAGGACTACGAGAGAGCCAGCCAGTAGAACGTCATGAACCTTCATCTAAACGACGCAGGACAAGCAGCAGATGTTCTGTTTGTCCAAGAAACAAAGATAGAGAAACATTTTATGTCTGTATGCAATGTGATATGGAGCACGCATTTTTGAGCTGTAAAAATTGTGCCAAATTAGAATAGTTATAACTTTTTTAATTTTGGTGATAATATTTCAATTTTGTTTTTGTTTTATTCGTTGGGCTTTTTTCTAGAATCGTTTGTCAAAGTTATCAGTTTGAAAATATGTTACGTTCAATAATGCTTGCCTGTGTTTTTTTAGAAGCTGAATTGGTATTGTTTCCACTTTATATTCATATTTTTCCAATAAAGATTCTTTGAAATGATTTCAAATTTTTATTCGACCGAAAAATAGGTATAGAATCATATTTTATCAATTTAACAACCAACATTAAATTTTTTCTGCATTCTAAATAAATTTTGGTTTGGGGTATGACATACCCCAGAACACCAACAATGTAATTTTTTTCTGCCACACCAACGACCATTTGGTCCTTATCAAACCGGATTTGTATTATTAGTTGTAAAATATATTTCCATATTGTCGGAATCAATTCGACAAAAAGTTGAAGTTCGTAGTGTTGAATAGTTTGAAAGAGAAATCGATATTTGTATAAAATAGTTCGTGGGTTATCTTTTGGGCTTATTCAAACAATAATCTAGAAAGTTTCAATTATCAATAGATAACTTTATGGTCGATTTAATTTAAATATAGAACAGAATAGGTCCTTCCTACATAGTTCGTTTCATAGTATGGTCAAATAAAACATATTTTATAGTTTAGAAAATTCAATCAAACATAATATTCTTTAGTAATTCAGTTGTTTATGCAAATATTATTATTGGAGTTAATTTTCCAGTATATTTTATATACTGTTAAAATCATTTTAACATTTGCGTCGACCCCGCCAAATTTTAAATAGTTTATTTAGAACCTCCGTCTTCTCGGCCACCTTCGGCCCGAAGAACGTCGACACGTATAGCGAACAACCGAAAATCAGTACATTCCATGTCCGAGTACCTCTGCGGCACCATGTGAATCGTCACTCCTCAGCATGCTGTATGCTAAATTTTGTGGTGCAATGCCTTTTTTAGTAAAAATATAAATATCTAGTTATAGTGAATAGTAGTTATAGTGAAATATACATTTGGTAAGATAACTAATATATATTATTTAGTTGGAAATATTCATTTTCTTCATACTTCAATACACCGGCATCAATTTTTCGCGGTGTTGCCAACTTGGGGGGTCATTTGGATGCGAGGTGGATTACTCCTTATTCTACTTCAAACATATTTATGTATAGCTATTTGTTTGTGCGTGATTGTTACATTTTTAATCGTTTATATGTACTGTTTTTGAACTAACTTCTTGAACCATAAATCGTTAGACATTTTTTAATAGTTTTATTTTATTATTTCCGTGGTAACACGGTGGTCCTTCGAACTTTTATAGGTACTTGAAGGCCACATTCAATTAAAACTTGTATTACCTTCTTTAGCAGCAATATGCAGTCCATTCAACATTTGGTAATGCAAAAGGAGTTTTATACATAGTTTTTGTGGTCCTTCGAGCCGGATAACTCGACCTGTCAAATTGACATTTTTTCATTTGAAAGACTTGGTTAGTTTCCGCACACTTAACTTTTGAACATTTGATTGGACTCGCTTTCGGCAATTGCTAATAATTAATATACTCAATTCGCTAAAGCAAAAACAATATTTACATTTCGTTGATAAGAATAAAATTTGTGCGCGAAGTGCCGTCAGCAGTGCTCGGGAAATACGACCTGGTTTGGCAACACCGCGCTCCGTGGAATTGGAAATTTACTTGTATATTTCAACGGCCGTTTTTGAAAAAGAGATAGCGGCATTACCCTTTCTCTTTGAACGCACCTGCATGAAGCGTCGCCAGCAGCAGAAAAAAGAAAAAAAGGAGTTTGAAAACATTTGTCGGCGCCTTTAAGTTTTTTCTGTTGTGTATGAAACTTACACTTTGTTTTTATAATGTTTTTCTAATATGAATGTTGTTGGAACAGGAATTGACTTGCAATTTTTCAGAAGAAATGTTTTGGTTTTATTATTGAAAATAATTTTTATCTATAGAATAGAACTGCGTTAAATCTGATTTTTTAGAAAAGTAGATATTAATTCGCAATTACTAAATGCACTGATTTACTTATAGGTAAGGTTCTCTCTTTTAAATTTGATTTCTCGTTTGATATTTTTGGATAATTGATTTGATTATTATTGTTTATGCCATTGTTGTGATATTTTCGTATTTATTTTAAGGTAATTGCAATATTGCAGTATTCGCCGATTACCAACTGTTTTACTGTGTTTACAATTTCTTTAATTTGTTTCCGGTTACTTACTCTTGATAACGATGACTTCGCAATTAGTACATCTAAAAAATAAACGAACCGGTGCTAAGGCCCAACTTACACGGTTTGAAAGATTTTTAGTTAATATTACAGGTGAAGAAGAATCTTACCTTCTTAAGATCAAATTAGATAATTTATTAGTACATTATAGTAATGATCAAACAGTTCAATCTGAAATTTTAGGTATAGCTTCAACCTCTGATGAAACTTTGTCCGATAGCGGACCAGAGGATCTCATTTCTGATAGATTTGAGTTTTGTATTGCAAAATTAACTTCTTTCTTTGACAAAGCTAATAAAAATACATCTCGCCCTAGTGATAATTGTAACGTAGTTTTACCCAAAATAAATATCAAACCATTCACAGGTCTGGCGTCAGAATGGACGTCCTTTCTTGATTTGTTTTCAGCTTTAGTTTTGAAAAATCCTAAACTTCAATGTGATAGCGAAAAGTTTTATTATCTAAAAAGCTTGCTTCGTGGTCAGCCACTAGAATTAATAGATAGTTTAAGTGTAACTAATCGGAATCTAGAGGTAGCTTTGGATATTTTAAAAAACACGTATGAGGATAAATCGAAATTGTTAAATTCTTTATTTTCATCATTGTTGGATCAAAAACCTATAGTTAAGAGTAATGCGGCTAGTTTAAAAGTAAAAAATCTGAATTTAGAGCCAGAGCTTAAGTTCGACACTCTGGTGGTTTTCCTATTAGAACAAAAACTAGATTTCATTACTAGACGAGAATTTGAAAACGAAAGAAAACCAATGGAATTAGTCAATATTCCTGAATTTCTTGAGTTTATTAAAAGACGCTATAGTGTATTAGAAAACTTAAATTTATTTGACTCTGGACATAAAAGGGAACCCAAGTCTCCGGATAGTAAACCTCGTGGCATTTTGCATACTAGTGTTGGTGAAAAACCCCATATTCAATCTTCTTCTTCCTCTCAATCAAATAGGTCTGGTTGTGTACTCTGTTCAGATACCTCTCATTCATTATATCGCTGTAGTAAATTTTTAGCTCTTTCAAAGTTGCAAAAACAAACAAATTATGTTTAAACTGTTTAAGTGGTCAGCATTTAATTGCTAGCTGCAAATCTCTTCATCGTTGCTTGAGTTGTAGTAAGTCTAATCACTCTCTCCTTCACTTTGAAGTCAATTCTAATTCTCGCTCTGCAAATAGTAGTAGTTCTTCGAATAGAAGTGCTCCTCCCGCTCGTAACTCTGGAAGTTTTCCGGATCCTGGACCGAGCTCCAACAGTAATAGAGTTTCAAATGTTGTAAACAGAGATCCTTCCCAAAACAATTCCATTGTAAATAACAATTCGTAAGTAAATAATTTTGCCTCCTCTTCCAGTGCCCAGCAATCTTCACTAGCCGCAACTAGTTTGTTTGATAAAATTGTTTTGTTACCTACTGCTATGGTAAATGTACATTGCAAAAATGGTAAAACCATAATGGTTCGTCTGCTTCTCGACTCTGCAAGTCAAATGAGTATAATTAAAAGATCCCTTGCTGATTCTTTGGATACTCCTTATAGATCTCACGTAGTAAATATTTCTGGTCTTGGTAATAATAGATGTACCCATAGTAATAATGTCATAGATGTTGTTTTTAGCTCTTTGGTGGAACCCTCAAAGGTTTTCAATATAACTTGCTCTGTCATTGATCAAATCACCCATAAATTACCTCAATTTGTTATACCGCCCGATAAACTTTGCTTACCAGATCATGTCAAATTGGATATAGCTGACCCTTTGTTTTTGAACCAGGGGAAATTCAAATATTAGTAGGGGCGGATGTGTACTTCAATCTTCTAAAAGATGAAATCATCAGGATGGGGAATAACATGCCCACGTTTATGAACACTCATTTAGGTTATGTAGTAGCTGGTCCTGTTTCAGAAATGCGCGTAGATAAATGCAATAAAACGAATTTTGCTCTTTCTTTTTTAACAGTAGAAAATGCAAATTTAGTTGACGCTCCTAGAATTGACGAATTAATTGAGAAGTTTTGGAAAATCGAGGACATTCCTGATTCAGAGGGTCCTTCCTTTGAAATGAACTAGTAGAAAATATTTTTCTTCAAACTACCAAAATTTTACCTTCTGGAAGGTATCAAGTAGACATGCCTTTGAAAGTAGATCCCATTAAAAAATTAGGTCATTCACTTTCGATAGCCAAGCGTCGTTTCAATCACTTAGACAAAAAGTTTGAAAAAGATACCGATTTTTTTGAAACATACAAGCAAGTCTTGACTGATTATATTCATTTAGATCATGCTAGAGTGGTACCGCTTTTGTTGTTTTGTAATCTCACTAATGAGATTAAATACTTTGTTCCTCATAGAGCAGTTATACGCTCTTCTTCTGTTTCCTCTAAATGTAGAATAGTTTTCTACTACTCGTGTCGATCTGACACTGGGGTCTCTCTCAACGACCTTACTTATAAAGGGCATCAAGTTCAAGACAATTTATTCGACATACTTTGTCGCTTTAGATCCTTTCGCTATGTTTTATGTGCGGACATCCAAATGATGTACCGGATGATTGAGATAAACCCTGCTCATCGTCACTTGCAAAATGTGCTTTGGCGTGACAGTCCTGTAGACGCTTATCAATGCGTAGAACTTTCTCGGCTTAGTTTCGGCCAAAAGACGTCGCTGTAAGAAATACATCTTTTTCTCTAGCTCAGACAGCCCTGCTTTCGCAAACCTACATGGATGACATCCTTAGTGGAGTCAACAATTATGACGAATTAGAAACTCTTTATTTCCAATTAAACACAGTACTTAGTAAACATGGGTTTAAACTGCACAAGTGACATTCAAACTCGTTAAAATTTCTCGAGTCTTTCTCTCTTGATCCCAACTTCGAATTAGATTTAAATTTGGAAAATTCTCCATGTAAAATTCTTGGCATAAAATGGAATTCTTCCCTTGACTTACTTCAAATTAGTGGTTTAGCCCTGTCTGATCTGCCCTGTTTGACTAAACGAAGCGTTTTGTCCATTATCGCTAGTACCTTTGACCCTTTGGGTATAGTAAACCCTCTAATTGTGCTTGGAAAGCTTATTATGCAATCCCTCTGGCAACTTCAGCTAGACTGGGATTCTCATATAAAAGACGTCAATATTCTGAAGCAATGGAATATGTTACTCAAAAATCTTTCTGACTTATCTCAGCTCGCAATCCCTCGACCTTTAACGCAAAATAAAACGTTATTTCATGTCTCTTTGCATGGCTTTTGTGATGCGAGCCAAGTAGCTTATGGTTGTTGTATATATTTAGTAGCTTCTTATACTGATCACACTATATCTTCTTCTCTTGTTGCTTCTAAGTCTAGAGTAAGCCCTTTGAAAGCTAAATTAACTATTCCTAAATTAGAGCTCAATTCTATGGTTCTTTTGTCCAATTTAGTTGACCGAATAAAACATATTTTCTCTTCTTGTTATTCCTTTGAATCCATAAACCTATGGTCCGACTCCCTGGTTTCCCTATCTTGGGTGAAACATGAGGCGAGTAAATTTACTCCTTTTGTGGCTCGGCGTGTCCTCACTATTCAACAGAATAGTGCAGGTTCAACCTGGAGACATATTAGATCGCATCTGAATCCAGCTGACATTATTTCCCGAGGAATTTTTTCCAAGGATGTTCAGCACTTCTGGTTACATGGCCCTGAATTTGTATGTCAAACTGAAGACTATAATTCATTAGATACCTTTTCTATAGTTGATGTATTGTCCGAAGTTAAAAAAGTAAATCTAGCTGCTCTTAAAACTCCGGTTAATCCCTTAAAGGAATGGTTCCTAGAGTTTCCCCAATTTCAAAAACTACGTAGAGTCCTTGCTTATCTATTTCGGTTCGTTAACAATTGTCGCAGGGCCAGTGACAAATTTACTGGTCCCCTATCAGTAGAGGAACTTCAAGTTTCCTTGGAATTTATTATTCTTCAAATTCAAAAAGAGCATTTCCCTAGAGAAATAGAACTTCTATCTCTAAACAAGCCGCTTGTAAATAAATCACTCTTACCGCTCAATCTTTTCCTAGACAATAATAAAATTATACGTGTAGGTGGCAGACTTCAGAATGCCGAACTCAACTTTGATAAGAAATTCCCAATGTTACTTCCTTCTAATGACATCATAGTCACTAGACTTATAGAAAGTGAACACCGTAGACTTGGACATAGTGGTCCACAAAATGTTTTAGCTAACCTACGTCAAATTTACTGGCCTCTTGGTGGGGTACGTATCATCTAGAAAATTATCTCCAAATGCATAACTTGCTATAGATTTCATGCTCAATTCTCTTCACAAATTATGGCCCCATTACCAGCTGATCGTATTCAACCAACTCGTGCTTTTCTTAAAGTTGGTGTTGACTTTGCTGGACCTATCTCATTGTGCTCTTCAAGACTTCGAAAGGCCCCTTTGCTCAAAGCCTATATAGCTATTTTTGTGTGTATGGTGACTAAAGCCATACACATTGAATTGGTCACTAGCTTAACTACTGATGGTTTTATAGCTTGTTTAAAAAGATTTATTGGTCGTAAGAGGTAACCCTAAGGTTATTTATAGTGACAGGGGCACGAATTTTATTGGTGCACGAAACCAATTGAGAGATCTCGCAGATTTTCTCAGATCTAATGACACAATGGGAGGCCGCTGTTAAGAGCGCCAAATCCCACTTAGTTAGATTACTAGGCACGTCTACCTTCACCTTCGAAGAGACTGCCACCATTCTCATTCAAATTGAGGCCATTTTAAATAGCCGCCCGTTGTACGCTCTATCTAACGATCCTAATGATTTGTTACCACTGACCTCGGGTCATTTTTTAATAGGTTGTCCCTTGACGGCCTTTCCCGAAAAAGATATCAGTGAGACCCCTCCTAATAGTGTAACGCGTTTACTACCTTCTACACGTCACTATGGTCACCCTTGATGCTAATTTACGGTTTAAAGCTCGGGCGCCAGATTTTTAACGTGGTTTGCTCCACGGCCCCTTGACCTTTAGCGTCAAGAGTTCCGGATAGCCTCAGATGGAGGTTACGGCGAATTCCAGGGGTCTGGTTGAATTTACTTTAACTAATTCTATACAATTCGGACGAGCCCAATATCGGTACTCCAAGTATTGAATTACGGAAAGTCTTTGGTTTATTAATACTCTGTGGTCTATTTGATTTATATATCTATAATGGCAGTCAAAATATCGGGAAAAATAAAGTAACGGACGTAACGGTCACAGCCGATCAAGTTATCAAATACGGTACAAATCTGCTGGGTAACTGAACAAGTTATGGCTTAGCCTCTTCCAAGTTCGATAAACCCTTTGGATTTGAAAGAGATACAGAAACTAATCTTTGGGACAATAAAAAAAACCTATTGGACCACGGGACGGCGAAAGAACGGTTTAAATCTGCCGGTAAATCAAACAAGTTATGGCTTAGCCTCTTCCAAGTTCGATAAACCCTTTGGATTTAAAATAAATACCGGTAACTAGTTTTTAGATAACAAAAAAAAAACTATTGGACCACGAGGCGGCGAAAGAACGGTTTAAATCTGCCGGTAAATCAAACAAGTTATGGCTTAGCCTCTTCCAAGTTCGATATAACCTTTGGATTTAAAATAAATACAGATAACTAGTTTTTAGATAACAAAAAAAACTATTGGACCACGAGGCGGCGAAAGAACGTTTTAAATCTGCCGGTAAATCGAACAAGTTATGGCTTAGCCTCTTCCAAGTTCGATAAACCCTTTGGATTTAAAATAAATACAGATAACTAGTTTTTGGATCACAAAAAAAACTATTGAACCACGGGACGGCGAAAGAACGGTTTAAATCTGCCGGTAAATCAAACAAGTTATGGCTTAGCCTCTTCCAAGTTCGATAAACCCTTTGGATTTAAAATAAATACCGGTAACTAGTTTTTAGATAACAAAAAAAACTATTGAACCACGAGACGGCGAAAGAACAGTTTAAATCTGCCGGTAAATCAAACAAGTTATGGCTTAGCCTCTTCCAAGTTCGATATAACCTTTGGATTTAAATGAAATACGAAAGAAAGAAAAATATTATAAACTACTATCCCCGGAATAAATTTCACGAGTTTAAAAGGTACCTAATTATCGACGCACAGAGTAAAAATATCAAGGCCAGAATAAAATTAAAATATATCACCAACCCTACCAGTTTTAATTACCTATGTATAAAAACTGCAGCAACTAAAATCATAAAGCCACCAGAGAGCCGGATTATAATAATTCAATCAATTACTAATTAATGTTAAACGCTGTAATACAGAAAAAATTAAAACCAACTATACTTCAACTACAAATCTTTATTTAAAATAAAGAAAGAAACAATAAAAAAAAAAACTTGTCACTCAACATACCTCGGTATAAAAACTGGTAATTAAAATTTTCAAAGAAAATATCTACAAAACTTAATATTAAAACGGCGTTACGGAAAGTTTTCGAATATACTCGTATCGGAAACTGTATATTTATTTCAACTAACAATCTAAATTTTGTAGCCAGAAAAAAAAATCACAAAATAATTTTATCTCTATGCATAAAAACCCTGGTCATAAAGAAAAATCAAAACAATAAAATATTTACGGAATATCAATTCGGCGGTACGGAAAGTCTTCGTATAGTATTATTATCAAAACTATATTACCTTCAAAACTATTTCTCGGAGTCACACAAATACGGATTACTGGATACGGGCACTCAACAAACGGTTAACTGAATACTTTTCCGGTTCTAAGAAGCACAGATCAGAGAGCGTTCTATCAATTGTTTTCCAATTTATATCCTCGTTCCTACTCCCATTTCGGCACTATCAGTTGTTAAATTAAATTTTTCAGCAAAAAGTTTCATATATACTAATTGTCTTTCTGAATTAATTAAAGTTCATATATACCGAATGTCCCTACGGTTTTAAAAAAATTGAACATCGGAAACGACTAAAGTTTTAAGGTAGAATTCGAATTTGCGTACCTCCGGACTAATAAAAAAATACATTATATAACTACGTATATATAAAGAGAAACAAATAAATACGGTAACAGAAAAGGCGGTAAAGTATGTAACGAGTTATATGAAACCCAATATAAAATACAAAAAAAAACGTTACCTCAAAATGAAAAAAAAAAAACTCTATTCCGTGCTCAAAAAAATAACTCGTTACACACCCCCCTTTCTTCGAGAAAAAAAAATGAATGGACGAAACACAACTTTCGTTTCATTCCATTTTTTTTTTAACATAATTGTAAGCAAATAACTCTCCCAATATCTAATAATAATAAAGAAAATGAAATGGAAAAACTGAAATGGCAAAACTGAAATTTTTGCGCCTTACGATCGGGAACGTTGGCATCGGTTGGGTTGGCCCGGAAGGCGAGGTCCTCTTCCCCGGGTTGACAGCCGGCGATATGACCTGGCGTGGCGTCTGGATACTTCTGAGGGGGTTGGCGCTCGTTCGGAACCAATGCTGCACTGGATGGCGGCGTCCTGCGTTCGTCGGGGTTGGTTGTCCTTAGCGGCCAGGTGAACTTGGACCGCCATCGATCGGGTACGGGGTGGTGTTTGGCCACAGGGGCATTCCCTGGACATCAAGCCAACTTGTCCGCAACGGGAACAAAATAAGACATACTGTCGGCTGCAGGTCTCACGGCGGTGACCAGTTGTTGCACATCTCCAGCAGAGATCACTTGTCAGGGTGGTGAACTTTCTAGGATCCATCTTCTTGCACGACATGCCGGTCTCTGGGGGTTTTTGATGTGACGGTTTGTACTGTTGACATTGCAGACATCTCCTTACGTACTTGGTGATGTCTCTGAACATTCCTGGCCAATAGTATAGCTTTGCAATCCGGGTGATGGTTTTAGCAATCCCTAGATGTCCGGCGTTTGGAGCATCATGGTTTTCTTGAAGGATTCGGATTCGGTCGGGTTTTGCTATGCACAGTTTCCATGGATCGGACATTTCTGGTTCCCTGAAATCGTTGATGTCCCAGAAATGACGGTATAGACGGTCTTCCTTTATGCAGTAGTCCGGAAACTTCTCTGGATCCTTCAGGACCTCTTCTTTCCTGTTCCGGTACCACGAACATTCGGCGGTTACATCGGTCAGACAGAGTGCCGACGGTGGATCGGTCTCGGCGGTCATTGGTAGCGGATTTCTGGACAAAGCATCAGCCATACGATTCAGAGCACCTTTACGGTACTGTATCTCGAAATCATACTGTTGGAGAAAAATACTCCACCTTGCTAAACGTCCGGACGGACTAGATATGGAATGCAGCCATCTAAGGGATTGATGATCGGTAACAACCGTGAAATGGTAGCCCTCTAAATAAGGACGCATCTTATCAATTCCCCAGACAATGGCAAGACACTCTTTCTCGGTGACGGAGTAGTTTTTCTCGGTAGGACTCAGGGTGCGACTTGCATACGCTACCACGTGCTCGTGGCCATCTTTCTGTTGGGTAAGGGCTATTCCCAAACCATATTCGGAGGCATCGGTCTGCAGAGTGAACGGTACGGTAAAATCCGGACAGCTTAGAACGGGTGCTTCTGCCAGACAGGTTTTAATCAAAGCGAAAGCGGTTTCTTGTTCCTCAGTCCACTTCCATCGCTGAGACTTACGGAGCAATTTTGTCAACGGAGCCACCTTTTCTGAAAACGATGGCACAAATCTCCTATACCAGGAAGCAACTCTCAAGAATCTTCTCAGTTCTCGGATGTTTCTCGGGGCTGCATGAACGGTTTGCTCCTTGTCATCCCCTAACACCAAGGAGGACGCAGAGACTTCGGAATCAGATCTTCCTTTATTAACCCCTAACGACACCGGGGAAAATTCGGAAACTTCAACAACGGATTGCTCCTTGTCAACCCCTAACACCAGGGAAGACGTAGAGACTTCAGAAACAGTTTGCTCCTTGTCAACCCCTAACACCAGGGAAGACGCAGAGACTTCAGAAACGGACTGCTCCTTGTCAACCCCTAACTCCAGGGAGGACGCAGAGACTTCGGAAATAGGTTGTTCCATGGTAACCCCTAACAACACCGGGAAATACTCATGAACTTCAGAAACGGATTGCTCCTTGTCGACCCCTAACTCCAGGGAGGACGCAGAGACTTCGGAAATAGGTTGCTCCTTGTCAACCCCTAACTCCAGGGAAGACGCAGAGACCTCAAGAACGGCTTGCTCTTTGTCAACCCCTAACGCCAGGGAAGGCTCAGAGACTTCGGGAATAGACAGATTACCAGAACGGCGGTCTTCAGTAACAAGATGATGAATACCTTCAGTACATATTATCGGTACAGCGGCACCGATTTCTTTCCTAGGCGGGTTCACGGCCTCCAATATCCCAACAGGACTGGCTAGTTGCGAACGCTTCACTAATTTATCATTTACGTAAATTTCTCCGGTTCCTAACTCCAGCCGGAAATTATACTTCTGTAGGACATCATGTCCCAATACAATGTCGGTTATTAATCCGGGGAAATGCTCTAACGAACCCTCCATATTGACGTCATTGATCTTCCAGTTCAATTCATATATGTCGGTGATGGAGACTAAATTTCCATTAGCCAAACGGGCCTTCGTAGCTTGACGGCCGGTAGTTTGCTTCTTTTGGGAAAATGTCTTAGCTATTTGATCACCAATATATGACTTCGCTGCTCCGGTATCTAACAATGCTTGAAATTTCTGATTTCCAATTTCAACGTCTATGTGCGGTCGGGGGTCGTTCATTTCTGCCGGCGGTTCGGTATAAGAGGCAAAGATTTGCGGAAGCTGTGTCGGCCTCTCGTCGGTACAACTTCGGATTAGTTTTCCTGCCTCCTGCAGGAACAGTCTCTGGAAAATACTCCTTCCTTATTGCAACGGGAACAGAATATCTTCGGCGGGTTTTGACAATTATTCCGGTAGTGGCCGGATTCACCACAACGGAAACAAGTGATCGGACGGGAAGATGATCCAGACGCTTGAGGAGTGGCGTCGGACGGCGGACGACGAAGAGTGTCAGTCGGTGACGGTTGATTTCGACCGGCGATGGGCTCTCTGGATGGGCCAGGAGCTGAGTTATGGGAAGGTCCATATCGTGGTGTACTCAACGGCTGCGGTCTGATTGGTCCACGATTCGGTCCACTGTGGCTGGGTACATTTTGGAGTTCCTTCCTGAGGAGCTCATATTCCCTTACCACCTGACAAAATGTGGAAAAATCATCAAAGTCCCCTTTTCGGACTTGCAGACGGTATTCCGGCAACAGATTGCGGTACAGCCAAGCCAACTGTTGTGCGGGAGTTAGCTTACCATGGCGTCGCATAAGAGTTTGTAGCTCGGTTATATATGTTGCGGCGGACTCATTCCTTCTTTGCAGACGACGGCTTATTTCTGCTTCTAATTCCTCTTCATAATTAACAGGGTAGAAGAAAATGCGAAAATCGGTTTCAAAGTCTTCCCAGTTAGAGTATCTGCTTCGGTTATTCCGGTACCAAAGAGCGGGTTCACCGGACAGTAATTCGGGTAACACCGGAAGCAAATTATCTTTCGGAACATTCTTTGCTGTGCATATTTCTTCAATTCTTTCTATAAATGCGGCCGGGTCTCCCCGGTTTCCAAAAGATACTTTCCAATCATTCACATTTATCGGTGGGATGGCCATGACGGTCGGAACGGTTACGGTATCGGATCGGTCAGAAACGGGTTGAGGAGAAATATTTTCTCGCCTTAAAAATCGTACCAGTCTCCTTCGTTTCTCCGGCACGGTTCCAGCAACTGATAAATTTCTCTTTGCTAGCTCGGTATTCAGTCCCTCGTTTCTCAGTAAATATACCCAACTTACTCGATGGTCTGAGCCTTCCTCCACTGAAATGACGGTCGGTACTGTCGGAACGGATTCGGATTTTTTAGTTTCGTCCTGATCGAACAAATCGGGCAAGCCAATATCGTCCGAGTTCCTTCTTGACATTAGTCTTTTACTCTCCTCAAGCTCCTCCTGCTTCCTTCTTCACAAATAAAAATCAACAATGGAGGGAAGAAAGAGAAAAAAATCTAGCACCGGTAAAACGGTCACTTTTCAAATAAGCAATACGAAAAACAATATATAAATCAAAATGAAATAACGGTCCCTGGTTCAAATCAACAATTCGACAGAAAACCAACCAGTACAGAAGTAACAGTATAAACGGTCCAGCAACGATACACTAAAAAAAATATCAACAGCGGTATAAAACAGTTCCTGCTATTATCCACAACCAGGTCCTGCAATAATATGGTAGAAACAAAACGGAATCAAACGGTTTCTTCGGTAATCAACAATTAGGTCCCTGCTCGGGCGCCATTTTTGTAACGCGTTTACTACCTTCTACACGTCACTATGGTCACCCTTGATGCTAATTTACGGTTTAAAGCTCGGGCGCCAGATTTTTAACGTGGTTTGCTCCACGGCCCCTTGACCTTTAGCGTCAAGAGTTCCGGATAGCCTCAGATGGAGGTTACGGCGAATTCCAGGGGTCTGGTTGAATTTACTTTAACTAATTCTATACAATTCGGACGAGCCCAATATCGGTACTCCAAGTATTGAATTACGGAAAGTCTTTGGTTTATTAATACTCTGTGGTCTATTTGATTTATATATCTATAATGGCAGTCAAAATATCGGGAAAAATAAAGTAACGGACGTAACGGTCACAGCCGATCAAGTTATCAAATACGGTACAAATCTGCTGGGTAACTGAACAAGTTATGGCTTAGCCTCTTCCAAGTTCGATAAACCCTTTGGATTTGAAAGAGATACAGAAACTAATCTTTGGGACAATAAAAAAAACCTATTGGACCACGGGACGGCGAAAGAACGGTTTAAATCTGCCGGTAAATCAAACAAGTTATGGCTTAGCCTCTTCCAAGTTCGATAAACCCTTTGGATTTAAAATAAATACCGGTAACTAGTTTTTAGATAACAAAAAAAAACTATTGGACCACGAGGCGGCGAAAGAACGGTTTAAATCTGCCGGTAAATCAAACAAGTTATGGCTTAGCCTCTTCCAAGTTCGATATAACCTTTGGATTTAAAATAAATACAGATAACTAGTTTTTGGATAACAAAAAAAAACTATTGAACCACGAGACGGCGAAAGAACGGTTTAAATCTGCCGGTAAATCAAACAAGTTATGGCTTAGCCTCTTCCAAGTTCGATAAACCCTTTGGATTTAAAATAAATACCGGTAACTAGTTTTTAGATAACAAAAAAAACTATTGGACCACGAGGCGGCGAAAGAACGTTTTAAATCTGCCGGTAAATCGAACAAGTTATGGCTTAGCCTCTTCCAAGTTCGATAAACCCTTTGGATTTAAAATAAATACAGATAACTAGTTTTTGGATCACAAAAAAAAACTATTGAACCACGGGACGGCGAAAGAACGGTTTAAATCTGCCGGTAAATCAAACAAGTTATGGCTTAGCCTCTTCCAAGTTCGATAAACCCTTTGGATTTAAAATAAATACCGGTAACTAGTTTTTAGATAACAAAAAAAACTATTGAACCACGAGACGGCGAAAGAACAGTTTAAATCTGCCGGTAAATCAAACAAGTTATGGCTTAGCCTCTTCCAAGTTCGATATAACCTTTGGATTTAAATGAAATACGAAAGAAAGAAAAATATTATAAACTACTATCCCCGGAATAAATTTCACGAGTTTAAAAGGTACCTAATTATCGACGCACAGAGTAAAAATATCAAGGCCAGAATAAAATTAAAATATATCACCAACCCTACCAGTTTTAATTACCTATGTATAAAAACTGCAGCAACTAAAATCATAAAGCCACCAGAGAGCCGGATTATAATAATTCAATCAATTACTAATTAATGTTAAACGCTGTAATACAGAAAAAATTAAAACCAACTATACTTCAACTACAAATCTTTATTTAAAATAAAGAAAGAAACAATAAAAAAAAAAACTTGTCACTCAACATACCTCGGTATAAAAACTGGTAATTAAAATTTTCAAAGAAAATATCTACAAAACTTAATATTAAAACGGCGTTACGGAAAGTTTTCGAATATACTCGTATCGGAAACTGTATATTTATTTCAACTAACAATCTAAATTTTGTAGCCAGAAAAAAAAATCACAAAATAATTTTATCTCTATGCATAAAAACCCTGGTCATAAAGAAAAATCAAAACAATAAAATATTTACGGAATATCAATTCGGCGGTACGGAAAGTCTTCGTATAGTATTATTATCAAAACTATATTACCTTCAAAACTATTTCTCGGAGTCACACAAATACGGATTACTGGATACGGGCACTCAACAAACGGTTAACTGAATACTTTTCCGGTTCTAAGAAGCACAGATCAGAGAGCGTTCTATCAATTGTTTTCCAATTTATATCCTCGTTCCTACTCCCATTTCGGCACTATCAGTTGTTAAATTAAATTTTTCAGCAAAAAGTTTCATATATACTAATTGTCTTTCTGAATTAATTAAAGTTCATATATACCGAATGTCCCTACGGTTTTAAAAAAATTGAACATCGGAAACGACTAAAGTTTTAAGGTAGAATTCGAATTTGCGTACCTCCGGACTAATAAAAAAATACATTATATAACTACGTATATATAAAGAGAAACAAATAAATACGGTAACAGAAAAGGCGGTAAAGTATGTAACGAGTTATATGAAACCCAATATAAAATACAAAAAAAAACGTTACGGCAAAATGAAAAAAAAAAAACTCTATTCCGTGCTCAAAAAAATAACTCGTTACAATAGATTGTCCTTTTGGTCTCAATGCACCCAGATCCAACAGAGATTCTGGAAGCGCTGGTCCATTGATTACCTGCACCAATTGCAACACCGTCCCAAGTGGCAAAAGGTTGAAAAAGACCTATCTGTGGGAGATTTAGTGCTGGTCCTCTCCGAGGACAGATCTCCCCTTAATTGGCCTATTGCTAGAATTTTAGAACTTATCCCTGGTGGTGACGGTAAGTTCCGAGCCGCTAAAATAAAAACTAGTGATGGCGAGTACACTCGTCCAATTGTGAAATTAGCCCTGTTCCCCTTAGAAACTCAGTTTACCCCCCATCACAGTTACGCTGGGTCTGGAGAACTTCCTGGCAATAACCCATGGCTAGCCTGGACGCCAACGGGCAATATTCTGGAAGATAATCTAGGCCTGTGTTGTTTCTTTGGTGGACCTATTCTTTTGATTCTTCTTTTTGTTGTTGCTTTCTTCTTTCTTCCTCCCCCCCCCCGTATGTTAAAATCATTTTAACATTTGCGTCGACCCCGCCAAATTTGAAATAGTTTATTTAGAACCTCCGTCTTCTCGGCCCGAAGAACGTCGACACGTATAGCGACCAACCGAAAATCAGTACATTCCATGTCCGAGTACCTCTGCGGCACCATGTGAATCGTCACTCCTCAGCATGCTCTATGCTAAATTTTGTGGTGCAATGCCTTTTTTAGTAAAAATATAAATATCTAGTTATAGTGAATAGTAGTTATAGTGAAATATACATTTGGTAAGATAACTAATATATATTTAGTTGGAAATATTCATTTTCTTCATACTTCAATACACCGGCATCAATTTTTCGCGGTGTTGCCAACTTGGGGGGTCATTTGGATGCGAGGTGGATTACTCCTTATTCTACTTCAAACATATTTATGTATAGCTATTTGTTTGTGCGTGATTGTTACATTTTTAATCGTTTATATGTACTGTTTTTGAACTAACTTCTTGAACCATAAATCGTTAGACATTTTTTAATAGTTTTATTTTATTATTTCCGTGGTAACACGGTGGTCCTTCGAACTTTTATAAGTACTTGAAGGCCACATTCAATTAAAACTTGTATTACCTTCTTTAGCAGCAATATGCAGTCCATTCACCATTTGGTAATGCCAAAGGAGTTTTATACAGATACACTGATAGTAGTTATTCAAAATGGCACAAAGAAAAGAACAACAATTAAAAATTTTTAATTACAAAAAAAGAACAATATTTTGTCAGAATTCAATGCTTGTTCGATAATAGTAGAGATGTTTCAACGCCAGAAAAGGCAAATCAATTTCTCATTAGATATAAAACTTTGGAAACAACTAGAACAAAATTTTTAGATATTTTAGATGAAATTAACACACTACGAGATGAAAGACACATTTGTTCCAAATTATCAAATTTTGGAAACATTTGACGAATTGATTTGTCACATAGAGCGTGTAGCTAAAAAGGGAAATATTGACATTGTTAGGGAATCACAACCATTACGTCAAAATAGTAGGGGAAACTGTCCTAAAATGACATACTCGGGTAAAATGACATATTGGCTATATTGCCACTCTGAGAAGTGACAACGCCGCCCTAAATACCTAATTACAAACGTTCTTCATCCCTGATCTAAGTCTAGTTTATTCATCGCGACAGGCCGCACGCGCCTTCGTCGAATCTTAAAAAGTTGTTTTTCTCGACTCAAGAAAATATTTGTACGGTCACCTAATTCGGCTGTAGCAATTTATGTGGTACAATAAGCCTAAGTTGGCTAAGTACAGGTGAGCAATGTGACTTTTCTCCTTATTTTAGTGTAGTTAAACTTTTGTTTAGTGCTTTTAAAATAGTATATATATTTTAATAATTTCTAAGAAATCATTGTTTTGGGTAAAATGACATACATAGTGTTGGGGTAAAATGACATACCTAAGTGTGTGAAAATGAAGAGGTTCATGATCTAGCGCAAGCACTTGACGGCTTACCAGGTTAAGAGTGGGAACAATTTGTTGGTCACGCGGTTCCTCCAGCTGCACCACCCAATATGGTTAGAATAAACTCCAGCATCATATGACTTCTGGGTTCAAAATAAAAATGGACCAATTCAGAATATCGGATTTTCAGAAACGGACGATATCATACAAGCTGGTATTTTTGCAAGACTGAAAATATCTGATCCTACTACTGACATACCTATGTCATTTTAGGCTGAAGTGCATTTTTATTTTTATTTCAGATAATATGGTTGGTAATTACACGAGAAAATCGCTTCGTCAAAACTGGAGGGACGTGAGCATGCGGGAGGCTATTCAAACAGTGCAAAACGGTGATATGGGTTGGTTAGCAGCATCTAGAAGATATGATGTACCTCAAGCAACACTTAGATGCAGAGCACAAGATAAAAATAAAAACATTAAAGGGTTCAAAAAAGGCTTTGGTCGTTTTCAACCTACATTTTCTGAAGAACTTGAGCGTGAAATAGTGAAACATATAAAAAAATTTTAAACGTGCATGTTTGGGTTAAACACGAAAGAGGTCAGGCAGTTGGCGTTCCAATTAGCTGAAAAGAAGAAGCTTGCCCACCGATTTAATAAAATAAAAAAAGCGCTGGTTGGGATTGGCTTTTGAGCTTCAGGAAACGTAACCTAGATATTTCACTTAGAACTCCCGAAGCCACATCAGCGGCTCGTGCGCAGGGATTCAATAGGCCTCAAGTTAAGAAATTTTTTTATATACTGGAGCGTGCCGTGGCGGAAAATAACATCACATTTGACCGTATCTATAATGTAGACGAGTCCGCGCTTTCCACGGTTCAACGGCCGCAAAAAATAATGGCTACAAAAGGAAGAAAGCAGGTTGGTGCCATTACGAGTGCAGAAAGGGGGGCACACACTACCGTAGTTTGCGCCATGAATCCAATAGGTAATTTTGTATCACCAGCTTTGATTTTTGCAAGAAAGAAGTGGAAGCCAGAGTTGATTGATGATGCTCCAGCTGGAACATTAGGCTTGTGTCAAGAATCAGGCAGGATGACGGGTGACCTTTTTTGTGTGTGGCTCAAGCATTATATAAAGTTTACACACTCATCCAAAGACAATAAAATTCTCCTACTACTTGATGGTCACGTTAGCCACAAGCAATTGGAAGTTATTAAGATTGCCAAAGAAAATGGTGTCATAATGATTTGCTTTCCTCCACACTGCACGCACCGGTTACAACCCCTGGACGTTTCATTTTTCGGCCCATTATCCGCTTATTATAATCAAGCAATTACAAAGTGGCTCAAAAATAATCCTGGTCGAACTGTCACTTCGTTTCAAGTGGGAAAGCTATTTGCTGAAGCCTATGAACGGAGTGCATCAATGGAAAATTCCGTTAGTGGGTTCAGAAAAACTGGAATCCATCTGTTTACCACAGATATTTTTCCTGACTGGATGTTTAATGCCTCTTTAACAACTGACATTCCTGAACAAAATGATCCCGAACCAGGAACATCAGACCATCAGCCTACACTCCCACCACCATTGGACGTTATTGAGATAAATGACATCCCTGGACCATCAAATATCTCTAAGATAGGTCTAAATGAAGAAGCCGAATTTCCGTAGAGAGCATAATTCCAATACCAAAGGTTTCCACGTCTTTCAAACGATCAAAGCGCAAGAGACAAGGGGCGATCTCAACACCAAACCTGGAAGAAGTCAAGGCTAAAGAGTAACAGAAACGCTTAGTATTGGAGCGACGTGCAAAACGAAACCAAGCTAAAGTCAAGAACAAGAAGCCATTTGCTGGGATTGAAGATAATGAGGAAGTTGCTGTATGTATTTATTCCAACAGCCTGTATTCCAAGTCGAAACCAGGCGAGCTTTGGCTGCGGTGTCAAAAATGTGAGAAATGGTGTCACGCCGAGTGCGCTGGTGTTTCCCCCCGAACAAAGTTATTCACGTGCGAACTTTGCGATTGATTTTGGATTTGTTTTTTGTTAAATCTTGGATTTTTTTATCTTTAGCTGGGTATGGTTTCTCTTTTATTTTTGTTTTCGTTACCTTTATTTTTGTTTTATAAATTAAACTATTTTGTAATGCTTCTTCCTTTTTTATTTTCATATAAAAAAACTACCTATGTCATTTTACCCTAGTATTCGCCAGAAATGACATACTCTACAGTTTTTATTAATTTGGGTGTCATTTTTACAAAACGTAGAAGTTTGAAGTTTTGAGCCTTTAATAGCTACAGTCATAAACTATGGAAGCCATTGAACTCCAAATGGATGCTTGAATATTTATTTCTCAAGTAGTGTTGCAGTTTTTGCTTAGGGTATGTCATTTTAGGCCAGTTTCCGTAGATCTACTCGCAAATTACCGCATTTACCGCTTCCGGAATTTAACGGGGATGTTAAAGATTGGCCTTTGTTTATTGAATGTTATGATAACATGATCCATAACAATTGCGATTTGACCGATATAGATCGAGTTCACTATCTGATCGGTTGTTTAACTGGTAGCGCTCTGTCTGTTTGCTCAGGTATTGCCCCCACAAGAGATAATTATAGAATTATTTTCCAAGCACTTGAAGATAAATTTGAAGACAAACGTGTCATAGCTAATACGTTCTTAGATCAATTATTCAATTTTAAGCAAGCTCAACATGAAAGTGCTTTGAATTTATTTTTGGAAAAACTTCATCCTGCAGTTACGGCACTACGTCAATTGGAGGTTACTAACTTATCAGACTATATTTTAGCCTATTTAGCATTTCAAAAGATCAATCCTGAGACTCAACGATTATTTGAAAATACTAGAAGAAATTCTGAAATGCCTTCTTACGACGATAAAGTAACTTTTGTGTAAGAACAAGCTGAAATTTGTGCAAGAACAAGTAGTGGTAATAATAAAAATAATTCAAGTAATCATAGTAGCAGTCATTCAAACAATAGCAAGGATAACTCACTCCTTTGTTGTTCAAGGAAATAATAGTAAGTTTAGTTAAGTGATATGCAAAGAAAACCCGCATTCAATACTTAATTGTTCCAAATTTTTAGAATTGTCTCCTGAAACACGCTACCATATTGTTAAAGACAATAATTTATATTTAAATTGCTTATCTAGGCACAAAGTTATTAACTGCAAAAGCAATTATACTTGTAGAATTTGCCAACGTAAACATCACAGCTTGTTACATTTTAAATTATCGATGCAAAGTATAGACAACAGTGTAGGTAAATCTGACCAACCAATCAATAGTAGCTCGGAGACAAAGGGTTCTAATGTCTCTGAATTTTGTAAAAATTCCACGGCAGGGCCTTCTTCTTCCTCTGTCAATAAAAATTGTAAGACGTCCGTGGAGTATCTCCAGTAGTAAATTGTTGCTCGGTTACCCGTAGTCACAATAAGTCTTTGAAACGTTAACTTTGTACTTAACATTCAAGAAAATGAAAATATTCAATAATCACTTTAAAATTTTGATTTTTGGTGTAATAGAATGTATCGATTTTCTAAAAATATTGCAATCGAAAAATTAATAAATTATTTCACATTTGTGATTTGTGGTGGAATAAATTCATTAACCAAAAATCAATATTCTAGAGATATTTTACTGCGAAATTTAAAATTTTGAAAGGTCTTTAAATAAGAACGGAGAAGGCACCGGCTTCTTCTCGTATCGTCAGTAGACGAAGAATCAAGTAAACTGTGCAGTAATCTATACAAATATTTTTTTATCTTTTGTGAATTTAAATTGTCGAAGTAACTACCTTTATCTATTAAGAATCTGGATTGCTGGTGTGTTATTACATTTTATTGTTTGTTTTGAATTTAAAATTTTGATATTGGAAAATTTACCATTTTTTTTGTAAAAAAAGTAGTTAGTACAAAATGGATACCCATTTTGGATGCCACATGGTTTTACTTTCATATTCCTTGAAAATTTTCTCTATAAATATAATTTTTTTCATTTGTTAGATTTTTCATATATTTTTTTTATAAATCAGGAATCCTAAAGTTGAAAATATTATTCAATTGTATTTATTATTTATTAATCTTCTAGTTACTTTATATTTTTTCTTATATCTATGTGTATCCTTATAGCACAGTTTCTGGGAACACCGTTTCTTGGAGTAGTTTCCTGTAGTACAAGTTTCCTAGAATACAATTTCCCGGAGCATGATTCCCTAGTGTACCTATCGTTTCCTGTAGTACAGTTTACAGGAGGACTCTGTTCCTGTACATAGTAAAATTTCCTTGGATCACAGTCTCTTTCAGAAGAAGGTGTGCTTCTTTAAAGATAGTACCTATACACAGTTTTGTTTAAGTCAGAAGGTAGAAAAAGCAGTTCTATCCGTTCATCGCATTGAGACCAGGATAATAGGAGGTTGTATCACTCTAGAGATAATTTTGTTATTATTGTTTCATCGATGACCATTTTGTAGAATATTGTTCGTTACTAACCCTTCTACATATGGTAATTTTTTTTGGACACAATCTTTCAATTTAATATCAATATAGTTATCCATTTTAATTTTTTTTGTGAAAGTTTTATTTATTAAACCTACACCAACAGTTTTCATTTCCATTAACTTAATTATTTTCGAGTAGATTGCAACAGTTGAAAGTTAGCTGATTTTTGTATTTGATTTTTTTCTAATTTTGGTTTAGGAAACAAAATTAGTGGCGCCCTTAAATTTATTTTCTTAATTATTCTCGTTTTTTAATTTCCGTTAGATAACAAAGCCCTGAGAACTGATTTTGTTATCTCCAAATATAAAATCAATTTAGTAAGAACCTACATTATATTTTCCATCATTTTTTTCAAGTCTCATAGCAATCAGTTTTTATTTTAGTGTTTCATCTTCTTCTAACAATACTGTGTTATTGTCCACTGCGAAAGTAGGGGAAGGTCGGGCAAAGTGGAATAGGCGGGTAAAATAAAATTTTGGCGTAAATATGTTTAAAATTGGCGGGCGCAAATTTTACTGGTACGGTAACTTAGCTTCATCTAGTTGGCACCTCTGAATTCAGTATGGCTTTTATAACTTGTATAGGGGAGGTCGGGTACAATTGTAAGGCGGTACGAATGTAACAACAGATAGAAAAACGTCTAGTGTAATTTTTTAAATTTGACAACGTGGCCAACAAATAGGTTGTAGTGTGAAGTAGTTTGCATGTTGATTAGAGCGGTCCATGTAATACGAGTCAAAATTTAAGTTAAATAGGTTGTTTTGAAGACAGGTAAGTAAAATTTTGGTGTTTTGCCTTTTTATGTATAACCTATACCATGTTTACATTTATCGCAAAGAATTTATAGTTGACGTTTAGAGCAAACATGACTTTAAAAAGTCCTAATGCTAATTTGAGGTTATGACTTGTCTTGTTCTGGTAACTAAGCCAAACATTTCAAAATGTCGTTCGGGTACAAATGTAACAACACTAGTCGGTACAATTGTAACGTGTTACATTTGTACCCCTTATGTTGAGTTTATAAATACCATGTTTCAGGGAACAATGCCACGCCAAAGAATTAGAAAAACCAACAGAAGTCCTTCAAATGAACTAATGGAAAGGGCAGCTAATCTAATAATGGAGGGAAATCTTTCACAACGACAGGTAGCAGGAGATTTAGATATTTGCCACGTAACACTTAACCGTTATATGAAAAAACGAAATAATGGTGAAATGCCAAAAATGGGTTACATTACAATCCACACACGAGAATTTTATCAGAAGAACAAGAAGAAGCGTTTTTGAGATATATACGGATGTCTTCAGTTATATATTTTGGGCTAACGCCAAAAGAAATTCGTAAATTGGTTAGTAGTTCAAATAAAAGCCTAAAAAACCAATGTTTATTAAATTTTTGTTCCCAGGTGTATCAATTCGCGAAAGAAAACGAAATGGCGGTCCCTCCCAAATGGTCAGAAAATGGACAAGCTGGTAAGGACTGGTTTACAAATTTCATGTATAGACACCCTAATTTATCTATAAGAACTCCAGAGGCAACCAGCTATGCACGTGCGATTAACTTTAACAAAGTAAATGTCGGCAAATACTACGATAATCTCTCAAATCTTCTTGAAAAATATAAATTTGAGGCCGCTGACATTTACAACGTCGACGAAACTGGGGTCACCACCGTACAAAAGCCAAACAAAATCGTTGCCATAAAAGGCACAAAACAAGTAGGTGCAGTTACTTCTGGAGAACGGGGCACTTTGGTAACTGTTTGCATAGCTGTTAGTGCTGTCGGAAACACTGTCCCCCCTCTCTCCATCTTCCCTCGCAAAAAATTTCAAGCACATTTTATAAGCAATGGTCCCCCAGGATGTATCGGCGAGGCGAATGGCTCCGGCTGGATGAACGAAGATACGTTTTTAATTTTCATGAAACACTTCGTAAAGCATGTGAGACCCACACCTGAAAAAAAAGTTCTACTTTTGTTGGACAATCATGATTCCCACCTATATGTGCCAACTATAGAGTTCTGTAGAGCTAATGGAGTTGTTTTATTGTCGTTCCCCCCACATACATCGCACAAGTTACAGCCGTTGGACCGTGGTGTCTACGGTCCTTTCAAACATTACGTCAATGGTGCAATGGACAATTGGATGAAATCGCATCCCGGTCAGACAATGACTATATACGATATCCCCGGTGTAGTTGCTGAGGCATTTCCAAAAGCAACAACACCCACAAATATTATGGGAGGATTCAGGGTGTCAGGAATTTGGCCCTTTAACAGGGATATTTTTGGAGACGACGAATTTTCGCCTTCATCTGTAACTGACAGGGATTTACTAGAAAATAACTTAGTAGAAACTGCGGCTACAAGCAATGAAAATGACGGAAGTGTCGCAAATGTAGCTATACCAGGTCGCAGCAAAATACCAGATAACCCAGAAGATCTGAATCAATCCTTTCGGGTTCTTGAACAAATTCGCCCTCTTCCAAAGGCAGCAGGTGGCATAAAAAAGCAAATTACGAAGAGAAGAAAGAAGCATAGTGCTATTTTAACAGATACGCCAGAAAAGCTGATTCTCGAAGAACAGAGTAAGAGGAAACAGAAAGCAAACACCATAAAAAGAAATGTAGTGGAAAATGAAGATGAAGCAAAAACCAAAAAACTTAAAGGCACAAATAATAAAAGTTTATCTAGGAAGTCTAAAAAGATCGATGGTAGACTAGGTTCCTCTCGTGTGACAGATGAAGAAACGGAAGATTCTGAAATGGAAGATTCTGAAACAGAAGATTCATTTTGCCTATATTGCTTTAAACCCTACACCAGGAAACCCAAAGCGACATGGATTCAGTGTAATAAGTGCAAACAATGGGCACACGAATCATGTGTTCATAAGCTACGATCCGACTTTTTCTATTGTTTGAAAATAATATTATCTTGTTTTATATTTTTTTTTTAATTAAGAATATGGCTTTAATGTGAAATGATTCCAATTGGTTTAGTTTTAGAATCATAATGTTTCACTAAATATGTATTCTTAATTTTTTTCACTAATAAATATTATTTTCAATAGTTTCAGACTTTGTTACATTTGACCTCGGTGCATGTTACAATAATTGTCACACCTGCGGGTACGATTGTAACATTCTGTCCCACCACATTATATATATTTTTTCTTGTTAATGAAGTGACCAACATCATTAATATTAATTATTTCTATAGCTATATCTTTGGCACACATGGAGGCATTTATGTTTCTTTTTAATTTTATAGACAGTAACAGAAAAAAAATCATAAGTAAAAATTGTTACAACTGTACCCGACCTCCCCTACTCTAGACGCTAGATCTACTTATCGTGTTCATCAATAAATATTGTAATATTTTTTTAGTGTTCTGGAAGCAATTAAAGAAAAACAGTAAGTGTTTATTGCCATATTTATTTGTCAGCTAAAAAATACATGTTTAGAGGTATTTTAATTTGTTCACACACCATATTTTTTCATTTAAGGAAATGGTAGGTTGGTTTGTTACCGACGTCACCATGGTGGGCAAAGTAAAATAGAGGTGGTGCTGTCAAACTGAAATATTTCGCTTTGCCCGCTTGCATTTTGTTCCTGCATGCTACAGTATTATTTGATGTTCTGTTGATTGTTTTCAGGTGAAAGATGGTACATAACTATAAAAGAAAAACCACCCACCAATCATGGGATGTAAGTATAATGGAAGCGGCTATAGCGGCTCATAGAGATGGGATATCAATTAATGCAGCAGCGCGCCAATTTAATATTCCTGTTGCGACGCTTTTTCAAAGACTTAAGAAACCAACTGTTGGACGTGTTGAAAATAAACTTGGACGACATTGTGCTGTGTTTAATGAAGACCAAGAAAAGATGCTAGTTGATTATGTCCTACAGATGGAAGAACGACTTTTTGGTTCAACCATAGCAGACCTTAAGTCTGTTGCATATCAATTTGCTGTGAAAAACCAAATTCCTCATCCTTTTAATAGTGAAAAACAGGTCGCCGGAAAAGATTGGGTATACGGCTTTTTGAAAAGAAATCCAGAGTTGTCACTCAGGCTGCCAGAGAAAACCTCAGCTGCTAGAGCTTCGGCCTTCAATGAGATTAACCCTGTCAGTCATGTTGGGTACAATTGTACCCATTGAAATAAAGCTTGTATTATAACTACAGGAATCTTCAAATCAAATTAGTGTAACGAAATTTATATTCTCTAAGGACTATATTTATGCGTTTTATACATAGATGGCACCAAAAGTGTTTTACTCTTAACGAAATTTATTGTCATAAGCAATATGGTGGCACCCGCTTTGTTGGTACAAGGTAAGACTACTTTTTATCTTGAAATATCAATCAAATAAATGTCAATCGCAGTTTATATTTCTGCGCAATGTTGAAAATAGTGTTAGTTCTTACTAATTATAAATATATTTTATTAAAAATTTCACTTTCTCAAATTGATAACTGTCCCTCAAATTCGATGGGTACAATTGTACCCAAAGTGGCTAAGTATTATTTTTAATTTCAGATTAAAATGAGTTCAAAAAAAGCTTTAACCGAGAAGGAACTGCTGGAAGAGTTAAAAAAAGGGCTGTCTGACATAGAAGGACTTGATAGTGATGACAGTGACTACGAAGAAGAGATCCAAGTAAGACAGAGAGTTGGACAATTGATTGATGATGTCTCAGAACATATAAACGAGGAGGATAATGTGGAAGAAATAGAGGACAAGGAGGATAATGTGGAAGAAATAGAGAACGAAGAAGAGGTTGAAGAGGAATATAACTATGATTTATTTATTTATTTATTTATATTTTATATCCAAACAGGTTAATACCTAATTACATGGATAATGTAATAATTTGTGTATAGTTTATACAAATATAACAATAAATAAAGAAAATTACACAGTTAACTTACAGTTTACAACTCACTTCGTGGCAATTAACTATGGCTAATGAGATGTCCTAATACTAATTTTCTAAAAACTGTGGAGGTTAATGTAAAGTCTAAATCAATAAATATATTTATGTTGTTTGCAAGTTTAAGCATTGTTACAAGAGGTGCTTTTGTGGTAGTAAATACAAGAGGAACATTAAACATACTAGTATGGCGTGTTCTTTTCTTGGGTACATTAAATCTTATAAGTGACAAAAGATCAGGTGAATTTATTTTATATGTGATTATTTTATATAAAAACATTAATATAATTAATTTTCTCCTATTATCCAATGATAATATTTTAAATTCATTACGGAGATGTGTAGTTCTTACAGAATTGTAGTCAGGATATATACGGTGTTTTTTGAAGTAAAGATATCTTAAAAGTTTGTTTTGAATTTTCTCTATTTCATATAATGTGGTCTGATATTCCCCCATCCAAATTTCACATCCGAACTCCAATTTGGTTCTAACTAAGGTGTAGTACAGCATTTGTATCGTTTTTATGTCTTGAAAATTTTGTGTTTGTCTTATTATAAACCCTAACATTCGATTAGCAGCATTTTTTATATTTTTTACGTGTGACGCAAATGAAAATGTGTTACTGTACGTAATGCCCAAGTCTCTGAATTCTACACAACGTTCTAGAGCCTCGTTTTGCATCATATAGTTAAAAATTACTGGGTCTTTCTGCCTGGTTAAAGTCATAATTTTACATTTTTTAATATTAAAATACAGCTTATTATCTAGGCTCCACTGAAAAATACTATTTAAATCTTTTTGTAAGCTAACACAGTCTCGTACAGTCTGTATTCTTCTAAATATTTTAAGATCATCGGCAAATAAGAGACAAAATGCATAATTTAATACCAATGGTAAATCATTTATGAAAATTATAAAAAGTAGGGGTCCTAAATTTGAACCCTGTGGTACTCCAGAGTTAGCCTCAAATTTCCCAGAGGTATTTCCATTATGCCTAACGACCAAAGACCTATTTTGCAAGTAACTTTTAAGTAATTTAATTGCGTTTCCTTGTAACCCAAACCTGCTAAGCTTTGCAAGCAAAACATCATGATCCACTGTATCGAAAGCTTTCTTAAAATCTGTATAGATTATATCTAGTTGTGATTTTTGCTCAAGTGTTTCATATGCTTTGTCAGCAAAACCAAACAGGTTGGTACTAACAGACCTTTTTGACATAAAACCATGCTGTTCAAATATTAAACTATTTTCAACATATTGATATAATCTAGAGTATATAATTTGTTCAAATAATTTTGCAGGTGCTGACATTATAGATATTGGCCTATAATTCTCGACATTCATTCTATTCCCCGATTTAAAAATTGGCGTTACTATTGCCGTTTTCCACAGCATTGGAAATTCACTAGTTTTTATAATTAAATTAAAAATGTGTATTAACGGTACTTTGAGCCATTCACTACATGCTTTTAATACATATGGAGGAATTCCGTCATTACCTGCAGCTTTTTTAGGTTTCAATTTTCTCGTAGCATTATTGTATTCTAGATCTGATACTAATTCCAAAGTAAAATTATTATTTGTAATGTTATCACAGAAATTAAAATCCAACTCATATGTAGCTCTATTCGGAGAGTAAACAGAAGCGAAGAAAGATGCAAATACCTCTGCAGTTTCATTACTTTTTACAATTTCATCATTAAAAATATAATTACTTGAATTAAAGTTGTTACCCTTTTTGTTGTTCACATAATTCCAAAAGTTATTTAGGTTATTACCTATCCCTTCCTCCAAGTTTTGCATATATTTCTTCTCCTCCGCTTTTATTAATTGTTTTAATTTTTTGCGTGAATCATTGTACTTAAAAACATAATATTCAGATACTGTCCGCAATCTTCTATATTGATTTTTTTCTTTCAGCAAATCTTTAATTTCTTTAGTAAACCATACCGCATATTTCTTATTTTTCTCACAAGAAAAACTGAATTTGGGAATACATTCTTCTACAATCTCATTCCACTTTTTATAAAATTCATCTAGAGCCACATTTACATTAACTGACTCATTTATTACCCTAAACCAATTAGCATCCCTAACCTTTTGACTCAGCATGTAAAAATCAGCTTTTGAGTAATTATATGTATTGTTTGAGCTGTATTTGTTATCTTGGATTTGTTGGGTATTCTGTATAGTGATTTCAAGGGCTGGATGATATATATCTTCCTTAACAAAGGGAAGTATGTCTCTCTCAGTTCGACATTTATCTAAATTCATTTCTGAGCTTATAACCAAATCTAAGGTTTTACCTTGGAAATTTTTTACGTTATTGAATAAAACAAACCCATTAAAATCAATAAAGTCATGTAACAAATCCAAGACTGTACTGTTGGTATGTCTGTTATAGTTTATACCAGTAATTTCACTGATATTAAAATCACCCATTATATACGTGTTATCAACAGTAGCAGGATTTATATGGTTGCTCAAAAACTCAAAAGCTGATTCATACACACTATTTATACTACCTGGAGGAATATAGACAGCACACATTACATATTTTTGATTACCTACTTTTACCTGTACAACAACCGCTTCAAACGAAGAACTACACTTTGAGAATTGCAAGATTTTAATTTTTTTTCTAATAGCTATAAATACCCCTCCTCCCGTTGTTTTTTTTGTTAAATTTAGATTCCTGTCCGCTCTTACTAAAGTATACATATTATTTTCTACGATTTCGCCATCTTGAACACTCTCCTGCAACCATGTTTCTACTGCAACCACAAAATCAAAATCTTGTTGCAAGCAACTCCTAAAAAAATCATTATGTTTAGTGTTTAAACCTCTACAGTTTTGATAATAAACATTAAAATGTTTTGATATACTTAAGTTGTATCCACTGAGTGAGCTATATTCTGCATAACAATACTGATATCATTAATGGTAAAGACATTCACAAAAAGTGTAATTTATTTTATGACAATCTCGAGAAACGTGAAAGAACCTAACTATGTTATTTTGTCAAAATTGCATATTTAATAGCAGTCATATAATTAATACATAATTCAAAAAAAAAATAATACCAAGAAAAGAAAATTGATCCCATTTTTAATATTAAAAATTAAACTTAAAACCGAAAAGTAAATAATTGATTCTAATAATTGTTTCAAGATCGATTAAAGCAAATTTCATTCAATCGATTCCTACTTAAATCGATATATTAAAAATTAAATTAAATATTGGTCAAAAAGAGATAAATTAGATAGAATAAAGTCTAAACATGTTTTTATATGTTTTCCTATCTATATAAAATCTGCTTCATGTTCAGCTACTTTCACAGCGTTGCCATCTCTATAATAAATTCTTCCATTCTGGGTCCACACCGCCTTGCCACCAAATTTCTTCCTTGCGAGTAAAAGTAAATTGTATGATTTTTGATTGAATTCCTCATTCACATATATGTTAGTACCTTTGAGATTTTTTCTTTTCTGATAAACCTCGTTTCTTTTAAGCACTGTGGTAAGGGAAAGAATAACTGGTCGAGGTGTCCTCGCTGTATTAGATTTTCTCCCCATTCTATATACATTGTGAATTTCAAATGGAGAACACTTTATTTTCAATGAGTCATTAATAAGAGTTAATACTTTTGATACCAAATCTTCATTATCATCTTCTTTGACGCCAACTATTCTCAATTTATTTTCTAACAAATTCATTTCCATTCTATGTTGCTTAAACTCTAATCCTTCTAGCTTGGGTTTAGTAACATTTATAAAATTCTCAAAATCAGTACATTTGGACATAAGATTCGTAAAATTGGACTCACTTTTATCCAGTCTTGACACAATGTCTCCCATGTTGTTCTCCATTTTTTCAAGTCTTTTATCTACTTTGTTAATACATTCTTGAATTGTAACCACAAATTTTGGCATCACTTTGGTAATTATTTGTTCCACCATGCCCTCATCTATATTTGAGACACTTGAACTTCTGGTTACTTTACTCATTTCAATTCTTTTTTATATCGACAACACTGTTCTTCGATGGAGTAAATGTATGTGCATATGATTTTATTCGCTAAATACAACGAATTTTTCCCAAACTTTTTGCAGGTTGTTAACTTCTAACACTATACTAATACTTTCATCAAGAAAATCAATTATTTTTATAGAATTTACCATCAAAATTACACAAAAATGCAGAGCTCACTTCAACGACATTAGCATGCTAGCATTGTTGATAATGAGCTGGATGCATGAGCTGGATGATGACTCCATTACTTTGAAAAAAAACGTAAAATGGTTACAGAATGTGCAATATGTAACAAGACATTTACCCACTAAAATATCCCGGAATTCTAATGAAAACTGTTCTGAGGAATATCCAGTTACATATTTTCTGAGATATTTTCCAGAAAGTTTATTTGAAGATATAGTTAAATACACAAATATGTACGCTTTGCAAAATGGAACTGAAAAGTTTGTACCATGTAACCTGCAAGAAATAAAAGCTTTCTTTGGTCTTGGTATTCTAACAGGATGTCTAAAATTTCCAAGATTACGTATGTATTGGGATAAATCGTTAAAAGTTGATATTTTTACAGACACAATGACACTTAACCGTATGTTTAGACTTCGAACCCACATACATTGTGTTGACAATCTAGCACCCAGACAGAGCAACGACAAACTGTGGAAAGTATGACCAATTTTTGAATCGGTTCTAAAGAGATGTAGAGAACTTCAGGTAGAAACAAATGTCTGCATCGATGAACAAATCATGCCCTTCAAAGGGAGATTGTCTATAAAACAATATATCAAAAACAAGCCTCATCCATGGGGAGTAAAGCTGTATTTGTTAGGTGGTGAAAGTGGACTGACTTATGATTTTCTAATCTATCAAGGCAGTACCACCGAAATAGAGCCTTCATTTTTGAAATATGGGCAGGGTGCAGGTGTCATATTACAATTATCAAAAAAACTCGAACCTAATAAACATATATTGTACTGTGACAATTATTTTACGAGCTATCATCTTCCACAAATTCTCAATCAAAAATCAATATTTCTTACTTACTGCTAGGCTCAATAGGTTTTCTAAACCACCCCTAACTGACGTAAAGGGTTTTTTGAAAAAAACGAGAGGATCAACGGAACAAATTATCTCTACAGATGGAATTGTAGTAACCAGATGGTTAGATAACAAGCCAGTGATTATGGTATCCAACTTTGTTGGTGTTGGGAAATAAGACATTGTGAAACGCTGGGATAAAAAAACAAAATCGTTCAGTGACGTAAATCGACCCGAAGTTATACAAAAGTACAATAGGTCTATGGGTGGCATAGATTTAGCAGATGCTCTTATTGCTTTCTACAGAACAAAAAGTCGGTGTAAAAAGTGGACTATTCGACTAATGTTTTGTGATGCCTTTTGGCCTAAATATTAAGTTATTAATTATTTAAATTATTATCGAATAAATTCCCTTCAGCTAATTCCAATAAACCACGAATTGTTTTATAAATAATAAATATAAAGGTTGCACGTACGAGTCAATGTCAAACGTGAATATATTTGTGTATGTTTACTTATGGTGCACTTGACTCTTTGTATATATATGTAACAATAGTATTTTAAGAGGTCATTACAATTCAGTTCATATCATGCGATTCATTCTAAGTAGTAATCTAAGAGTATTCATTTAGTGTTAGTAGTTAATGTATATTAAGTAATAAATAGAACATGTCCCAGTGATACAGGTAGTTGTTTTATTCCTGTAAGATAACCCACCAAGTGACCAGCAGCACTACCTATTCAGAGGCCCCTCTACAATCCTAATACACCCAGTATCCACATTAGGATACACACATTACATGGCGATCCTGCAAACAATAGGAATTCTGCTAAATCAACGAAACAAGCGGTCCAAGAAAATGGTGTGGTTAACAGTAATTTTATAGTACAAGAAGAGGAATTCAAAGCAGATCTGGAGGTGAAGACTCTCATCTACATTATTGTGGTTGTTTTGGTACGACAATTTGGATGGTCTATATATAAGAATTATAGAAGACAAATGAAGAGGGAGATAAGAAGAAATCTACAGCAAAGCACGCTGAACCTTTAGGATGGTGAGAATATTTTTTGTAAACTTTAAGGGTATATTCTGTTTTGTGGTTAAAAAATTTTTTTTTTTTGATAATCGATATTTCATATTTTTATTTTTATTGACAATGAATTTTAAATGTCCTCGAGTGATGGAAATACAGTAACGTGGGATGAATTTGAGATTAGATTGAATTTAATTTTAGAAGATATACGTAGGAATAGTAAGCGTGTGTTAAAAAAGGAGGTTCCAAAAAGCTCAGATAGTCATATAGATATAATAAATAAGTTGTGTGATTCATTTAATAGTTTCTCTAGGTTAATAAATAAGAATTGGTATAAGTTAGATGAGAATCAGCAGAGTACATGTATTTTATATTTTAACAAAATTAGAGAAAAGGTAGAGAAAGTATTTCAAGTGTTAGATTGTCAGTATGAAGTTCCGTCTCAATTAATTACGCGTAATAATTTAATTAATAAAGAAATATTAGAAGCAATGAGCAAAGATAAAAAGGAGAAAATGGCATTAAGTATGAGTGATTTTTTCAATTTAGCCGGTAAGATATTACCAAATGAGTTTAATGGGGATATAAGCAAATTGCAATCTTTTGTAGATGCTATAAGTTTGCTACAGGTTTGTGCAGCTGAGCATGAGGAGAATGCTGTACTATTTGTGAAAACAAGGCTAACTGGAAAGGCCAGGAGTCTAATCACCACCGAAAAATCGTTGGTAGAAATTATAGGAACCCTAAAAAAGGGACTAAAGGGTGATAGTGCTAGTTTAGTAGGAGCTAAATTAAGCAAATTAAGAAAAAACAATAAGGATATAGTTGAGTATGCATCAGAGATGGAGAAATTAACAGATCAGTTACAAGCCGCGTATTTGGCAGAAGGAATGCCAGTACACTTAGCAACTAAGTATACAACAGAAGCAGCAGTAAAATCACTGATCGACAACTCAGCATCAGAACGGATAAAAACCGTTATAGCAGCTGGAAATTTTACGACACCGCAAGAGGTGATGACTAAACTGGTTTCCATTAATGTGGGAAACAATCAGTCAACAGGAAGTGTTCTGCATTATAAGGCAGATAGGAATAAGTTTGTGTCAGGAAATACCTATTTTCCTCAGCGAAGACACTCTTATGTTAATCATAATGGAGAAAATAATTTCCATAGGAAAAATAACTACGATAACAGTAGGAAATTTCACGCCAATCAAGGCAATAGGAGATTTACTGGTTACAGGGAGAAACCAGAAGAATATAGAAACAAGCCTAACAATAGGTTTAACAATGATAATAAATATAGAAATGTAAGAATGTGTGAGAGTGAAGAGACGAGAGTGGGGTTTTGAAAAAGAAAGGTGAAAAATCCAAAATTTTAAATAACTTGCATAATAATAATCGTTATATTTATAACTTTGATTTAACTCTTTCAAACTTTGTGCAAATTAAAACTGACATATCGGATAATATAGATACTTTTATATTAGATACAGGTGCAGATATATCGTTACTAAAAATTTCTGATAATTTTCCACATCACTTAATAAAAACAACACAAATCTTAAATATTAAAGGAATAACTCAGGAAGAAATTAAAACTTTGGTAAAATAGAAACTTTTCTTTTTATTAAGGGTGTAGCATTTAAACATTGTTTTCATGTAGTAGAGGAAGAATTTCCTATACCTACAAATGGAATTCTAGGTAGGGATTTCATAAGAAATTATAATTGTATTTTAGATTATTCAGAATTAAAATTATACATAGATTGTAAATCTAGGAATACAGTAACATTAGAAATTTTTGACAATCCTGAATATGATACTTTGGCAATACCGCCTAGATGTGAAGTCTATCGGTTGGTAGAAAGTTTCAAAAACTTAAGACAGGATAAAGTTGTCGAGCAACAAGAACTATTACCAGGAATATTTATAGCAAGATCTATTATATCAAAAACTAATCCTTATGTCAGAATTTTAAACACAAATTATGAAAGCAAGTCGATAAATACAAACAATATTAAAATATTGGATTTAAATTTATTTCATGTATATGCTGTGAAGAATGAAAGTAAGAATAGGATGAAAGAATTAAGAAAAACATTAAATTTAGAGGTACCAGAATACGTGAGGGATAAGCTAATAAATCTTTGTGAGAATTTTTCAGATATTTTTGCTTTAAAGAACGACATTTTAACGCATAATAATTTTTATGAGCAAAAGCTATTGGTAAAAGATGATACTCCAGTATATATTAAAAATTATCGCACGCCACACTCTCAATCTTCAGAACTTAATAATCAGGTCCAAAAGTTATTAGAACAAGGTATAATTGAATCTTCAATCTCAGATTATAACAGTCCAGTTTTACTTGTTCCCAAAAAGGCAATCAATGGAGAGAAGTCTTGGAGACTTTGTATAGATTTCAGGCAATTGAACAAGAAAATAGTCACAGACAAATTTCCATTACCCAGGATAGATTCGATCTTAGATCAGTTAGGGAGGTCGAAATGGTTTTCAGTCATAGATCTTATGTCAGGTTTTCATCAAATTCCCTTAGAACAGTCGTCAAGGAAATATACATCTTTTAGTACAGAAAAAGGTTCTTTTCAGTATACAAGATTACCATTTGGTTTAAATATAAGTCCAAATAGTTTTTCAAGAATGATGTCCATAGCATTCTCAGGATTAACTCCAGAAAAAGCATTTCTTTATATGGATGATATAGTCGTAATAGGGATGTCAGAAAAACATCATTTAAGTAATCTCGAAAGGGTGTTTAACACATGTCGGAAATTCAACCTTAAATTAAATCCACAAAAATGTCAATTCTTCAGGCGAGAAGTAACGTATTTAGGACACAATTTGTCCAGTGAACGGGTTCTACCCGATAAGGCAAAATATTCAGTCATTGAGAAGTATCCAGTGCCCAAAAATTCAGAAGAATCTAAAAGGTTCGTAGTATTCTGTAACTATTACAGACGTTTCATTCCAAATTTCGCTGAAATATGCATACCTCTCAATAAATTATCTAGGAAAAATGTAAAATTCGAGTGGTCGGAAGACTGCGAAAAATCATTCCAAATACTAAAATCGGCATTAATTCAGCCGCCTGTTCTGAAATATCCAGATTTCAATAAAAAATTTATATTGACAACAGATGCTTCAAATATTGCGTGCAATACTTAGCCAGGAATACGAAGGTATAGATCTACCTATAGCTTATGCTTCGCGAGGTTTTAAGAAAAGTGAATTAAATAAACCTATAATCATGAAAGAACTGTTAGCTATCCATTGGGGAATTAATCATTTTAAGTGTTATTTATATGGTTCTCCACATTTTATTGTGAAAACGGATCACAAGCCGTCAACACATCTTTTTTCAATGACAGAACCAACTTCGAAACTTACAAGAATTAGACTAGACCTAGAAGAATACAACTTCGAAATACAATATTTGAATGCGGATATTTATGCGGACAGTATTTCAAGGATATCCATAAATGAATTAAAAGACAATGCTCACATTTTAGCAATAACGAGGTCAAAAACTCGTCAGAATAAAGCTCAGCCTATAGGAGAAGATAAAATAGTTTCCACAGAAATAAAGGAAGATATTCGCAAGCCAGCAGTATATAAAGTACTGAATAATTTAGAGGCGCATAAATTACCAATTCTGCAATTTGAAAATAACCGTGTTTCGTTAAGGATGAACATACGGATCAAAAACAGGATGAGATTTAGCCAAGCCTTATTAAATACCGATATAGTTAACTTTGATTTAGGTCAAACGTTAGTTCAGCTTGATAAGCTAGCGGTAAATAATGGAATAAAAAGGATGAAAATTTATATGAATGATATTATTTTCACACAGTGCACTATAAAAGAGTTTATGGAAAAAGGAAACAATACGTTAAAAAACGTACAAATATGTATTTGCGATATACCTAAGATGGTGGAAAAAGAAAAAGAAAAGCAACAGATTTTAGAAACTTATCATAATGATCCTTTATTTGGAGGTCATGTAGGAAATAACAGGCTATTGAAAAAATTAAGAGCGAATTTTAGATGGAAAAACATGGAAAAGAAGTAAGAAAATATATTAAGCAATGTCACAAGTGTCAGGTCAATAAAGCAAAGAATAATCACAAAGAAGAATTTGTATTAACGGATACAGCAGAAAAACCATGGGATATAACATATATAGATACGGTCGGTCCTTTTCCACAAAGTGAAAATGGTAACCGTTATTGCATCACAATGTTATGTGAATTAACGAAATATGCAGTAATAATTCCAGTTAAAAACAAAGAAGCGAACACGATAGCTCGTGGAATTTTTGAAAATTTCATACCAAATTACGGTCTAATGAAACAAATTAGGACAGATTTAGGCACAGAATATAAAAATGAAATATTCAACGCTTTAACTAAAATGTTAAATATTAGTCATAATTATTCAACAGCATATCATCATCAATCTATAGGAGGTTGTGAGAAATTACATAGAACGCTTAATGAGTATGTGAGACACTTTATAAATGAAAGTAAGGATGATTGGGATGAATGGTGTAAACTATTTGCTTATTGTTATAATACGACTCCAAGCTCTTATCATGGTTATACGCCATTTGAATTATTGTTCGGTAGACGTGCTAACTTACCCGAGAATCTAACGAACGAGATTGAACCATGTTATAATATTGATGAATATCAGAATGAGTTAAAATATAAACTTCAGGTAGCTCATCAGAGAGCAGAGAAATATTTAACCAAATATAAACTGAGTAGACAAAGTCAAAATAGTAAGGTAGCTAATCCAGTTGATTTTAAAATAGGGGATTCAGTTTTAGTAAAGAGGGAAAATAGAACCAAATTCGAATCTCAATATATAGGTCCATTTACAGTCACAGAGGTGAGTGATGTTAACTGTAAAATTAAATTAGAATCAGGTGTGATAAAAGAAATACACAAAAACAGAATCCATCCTTACTGTAAAACGAATTTAAAATTATAAAAGTGTAAAAATCAAAAGTGTGAGTGAGTTTACAAACAATTATGAATAAGTAAACAAAGTGAAACATAAAACAATTAGTGACAGTAAATACAATCGGATAACAAACAATAAAAACATTAAGTGAAAATAAATAAACAACTAAGTTATCCTAAACAATTTTTAAAGGCAATGAACATTCATTTATTTATGAATATACTATGTAATCGTAGGTTAGTGACATTATTTAATAATCATCTATCATTTATTTTTGGGATATTTGTAAATTCATTTCATTAGGGGGAAAGGAAGCTCAACGGAATTCATTCTTTTTGTAAAAGGGGAAGGTGTGATGCCTTTTGGCCTAAATATTAAGTTATTAATTATTTAAATTATTATCGAATAAATTCCCTTCAGCTAATTCCAATAAACCACGAATTGTTTTATAAATAATAAATATAAAGGTTGCACGTACGAGTCAATGTCAAACGTGAATATATTTGTGTATGTTTACTTATGGTGCACTTGACTCTTTGTATATATATGTAACAATAGTATTTTAAGAGGTCATTACAATTCAGTTCATATCATGCGATTCATTCTAAGTAGTAATCTAGTAGTATTCATATTAGTGTTAGTAGTTAATGTATATTAAGTAATAAATAGAACATGTCCCAGTGATACAGGTAGTTGTTTTATTCCTGTAAGATGACCCACCAAGTGACCAGCAGCACCACCTATTCAGAGGCCCTTCTACAATCCTAATACACCCAGTATCCACATTAGGATACACACATTACAGTTTCATGCATTTGACGTGGCACTAACAAACTCCTGGTTGGAGTATAAACAAAACATGGAAAAAGTAGTGAGGATATACGAATTCAACCTGCTGTAAACATTTTTCAATGCACATACAGTGTTTTCACCAGAGTGGTCACTACAATGATAAGATCTAAACACCATTTTACAATTTTCATACGAGAACATTTCATTTTCTAAAACAATAATATGATTGGATATAACTGTCTCCAAATATTTTTTTATATTATCACTTGAATATATTTTGACAGGTCTTCATACTGAAGTTCACTTTCGTCATTCCAAGAATTACAGTACAATCCGTGTATATTATTTTTATTGATGGTGTCTTTGATGGTTTTTGAACACAGCATTTTAGTTATGACCGTTAACTTCACCATCTTATGAACATCGTTTTGAGTGGCGCAATTAAAAATTGCTATTTCGCGATACAAAAAGATTTCATCTTCTGGAAATGAGAATCCTTGCATATCTATTATGAACATGTCTGTTATAAACCGAAAAAAACGTTTGATGATTGTTTTTAGTACTTTTTCCACAAGGTTAACGTCGGTGTATTTTACTCTTTCTTATTGAAAAACCACCCTAAATGTTTTTGTTTTTGTAATCCTTCAATAAATATGTGATGGGATTGGTTAATTGAACTTCGCGTATTGTGAAAATTTCCGTAGACCAGTTTGGTGTGTATTTTTTGTCGAAGATTCCCCTGGCTTTTGAAATCCTTATATTATCACCTATTCTGAATCTCTGTTCTGTTAAATCTATTCTTTTTATTCGGTTATACACAGACTTCAATCACGTCTTCTTATCTCGTTTTTTCACTGCTGGGGGTTTCATTCCGATCGTAGAATGTTTATTATTGTTATATTCGTGAAAAACATGTTGTAAAATATTAATCCATCTGTACGTACTGTTAAAACTAGACTCTTTCCATAATTTCTTTTTTAAAGTACGAATAACTCTTTCTGTCAAAGAAGCTTTTTTATCACTATAAACATTATATTGGGTAATCTAATACTCATTTATAAGAGTTTTCATTGATGGATTGAAAAATGCTATTCCCATGTCTGTTTGTGAATTGTTTAGTACTTGTTACGTAGAAACTTGTTTCATTGCTCTTGCTACTCCATGTCCAGATTTATTTTTCAGCGTAAGGCCCACAAAAATTTTGAAAAACAATTTATTACTACCAGTGTATACTTTTAATCATCATATAACCATTATTTTAACCTGCATATTTTTGCATGTCAGCCAAACCCACGGTCCGTCAAATAATACGGTTGCCTCACTTTGCTTGCAACATGGCGGACCATACGTCAGAGGCTACGTCACAAGTATGCTGGAGACGGCTTGTTGATATCTCATTATCTGATTCTTTCTTGTGTTTTTATGTGTTTTATTGCGCTACATTGAAGTTTTTGTGCTTTTTTATATTTATAAACATTGTATACACTGACTATTGTGAATTAAGCTCCCATAAATATTATTTTTATCAAGGAGAATCTAGTCAAAAGGTAACCACAAAAAATTTATAATGCTTCAAGATACTTACCATTGTAGTATTCATTTTTAGTAAAATGGCTGGAACAATTTGCAGTGTGGCTACTTGTACAAGTAATAGTCAACGAGCAAAAAAGGAGGGAGAAATAATAAGATTTTTTACTTCCCCAAAAAAGAGGAAATTTCAAAACAATGGGTACATCTTTGTAGAAGGAAAGATACTTTTGATCCCGCAAACAAACGTATTTGTAGTAAACATTTTGAGCTAAATGATTACGAAGATATGATTCTAGCTCAGTTAACAAATACTCTTCCTAAAAGACTCAAAGAGACAGATAAGTTAGTCAATAAAATCATTAGGAAGAAAATGTGATTTTTTGTATATATTTTAGCCATTCCATCATTAAACCTTCCATTGGTACCTGAAAAGAAAATTACTGAGAGAAGTGAAAGATTTAACTTAAAAGAGGAGAAAAAGACTGTTGCCAGTCTCTTGTTAGATGATGTACCTAAAGAAAATAATTTACCTGCTTGTAATTTGAACATCATTTTACGAGACTTACCATTAGCAAGCAACCAAACTCCATATGAAATTTTATTTCAAAAATATAGTGCTCTCCAAGAACAATATGTAAACTTGAAAAATGAAGCACAACAAGACAAAGCAGAAATTGTGAGTCTGATTACCATGAACAAGAAATTGCAAGTCAGTTCTGATCAGAGTGAAAAACAAGTTGATGCAACACACATTAAAATTGAAAAGAAATTGGTTCTTGGACTATGGATTCAAGCTTGAAAATGGAACAGTAATCACCAAAGAGCCAATTGAAGCTTTGATTAATCATTCAAGAAGTGAGATTAGTTCGTGCCATAGATTAACTCCCTTACATATCACTTGTAAACGAGCACAAAGACAAAATGTAGCTTTAGCTGCTCAGCTGATGTCTCACACCACTGCAACAGCTTTAAAGAGATATTCCCCTGGGCCAGATAAACAATTGGTACAAAATGTTGGAGAATTTATAGACCTCATGAACAAATGGTTTGATATTTTGAACTCATATAGTCCTTCAGAAACAATAAATACTGAAGTACCATATGGCAAAAATTTGCAAATGCAAAATGAAGTTTTGGACAGAATGAACAAAACTATTTTAAATATGCGTGCAATCTCCAAGAAAAGTATGCAGATTTTCCAAAAGGCAGCTGTTATTTCCACATTATCTCTGCAGACATTATTTACTGATATGAAAGAAAGATAAAATTTCTTATATTTTGACCCATCGATTGAATCAAGATTGTCTTGAAAATTTATTTTGCCACGTAGGTATAAAAGCTTAGTAAGTATAGTAATATGAAAATAATTTCAAACTTTTCAGATTAGATCTAGAGGTAGTTTGCATGACCATCCTGCACCACTTAATGCAATATATCGCTTGAGGATGATTCTGTTAGGAAAAAACCCAGGGATGGTACAGAAAAATTCCAATATTCAGCAGCATAAGGGGGCAGATAAAGAAGAGTTTATACTTGCCAATGCCCTAAAACAATTAACTATAGATTCTTTAAAACAAATAATAGTCCCAAAAGAAAGTGATGAAAGTCTAGAAATATTAAGTGCAACTTCAAGTCAAGCTTCTTCTGATAGATCAACTGAAAATATGTATGAAAATGATGGTTTAATTTATATAGCAGGATACATCGCTAGAAAACACCAAAAGGAATTTCCAGAACTTGGTATCTACACATATAAGAATGAGGCAAAACAACTCCATTCCTATGCCATGCCATCATGGGTACAAAGCCTTTCTTTTGGAGGCTTAACTGAGCCCTCATCTTCTTGGCAACATGATGTTGAACATATGAATAAGTGGTTCATCAAAATTCATAAAGATAAGTTTAAATTTAATGAGAAGATTGTAAACAGAACGACTTTTATTAGTAAAAAAGAACCACTTATCTCAAAAAAATTAATTTATTCATTTGTTCAACAAAGGGTATTTGTCAGAATAAAATACATTAATATGAAAAAAAATGAAGAATCATATTCATTGAAAAAAAGAAAAAGAAACACTTATGAAGCTAGAAAGTTTTCTAAAAAAATTAAGAAAACAGTGACATAATTTATGTTTTAGCAAAGTATGTTTCATTGCTGAATTAATGGTCGTATGAAGTGTAATTTAAAAAATTATAGGGTAACCTGTCTTACATAAATATTTTTATTCAAACATTCATCATGTAATAAGGTTGCGTTTTAATATTTAATAAAGAACCATGTATTTTTTTAGAGTTATTACTGTCCCCTGTCCCAGTTAAAATGAAATTTAAACCTGAAATTAATTATTACAAGTATTTAAAACAGTTAATTCCTATTACGTTACATAGACGCTCGGAGTCTGCAGCATACTTGTGACGTCACGAGGTGTCGAACCATGATTGGCTAAAAGTTACGAGGCAACCGTATTATTTGACGGAACGTGAGCCAAACCAGCTTGGAATAGGTCTTTGGGAGATTTAACTATTGTTTTGCGACGATTAAAATTAATTCTAGCTGGTTTGTGGAGCTCATTGACAATTTGCCTCTTTACGTATGATATTCTTAATAAGGGACTTTTCTACATATCGATGGCCTAGTGGCAATACCACGTATCATCAAATTTTGTGGAATTGAGTTAGCACCACCATTGAGATCGTAACGACTTGCTGCATTTTCTGAGGGGATTAGCAAGTAATATCAATTACTAAGGTTATGTTGTATAGACACTTGTTGTACGCTATTATTTAAAGCAGTGTTTCCAGTGATTAAACAGGTAACTTTAATAAATACAATGTATATGTGAATAATAAATAATTTGTTTAATGGAAGACAATGTGGTCTATATAAAATAAATATTTTGAAGTAACAAACAACAATGATATTTTAATGATGTGTTGATACGTGTTATTGCTTATTTCAATGATGTGTTGATACGTACTATTGCAAACTAAATGTTTTGGAACATTTACGAAGATTTTTGTACTTATAATTATTTTTAATTATTTTTTCATAAAAAAAAAATGACAATATATTGCACAGTTAGCTGTATTAAATCAAAATCTGACTGACACTAGTTCAGACATAAAAAATACTGATGTTCACAATATCGAAAGTCAATACCTGCTGTAAATGAAACGATGAACGTTGGAACGTCAAGTAAAAATCTTCAAATTTCTTCCGAAAGCAGATTCCGCAGATACAATGATCTAACTGTTGAATCAGGCTCTAATTCTGTAAATTCTAATAACTATGATCTTATAATGTTAATTCCACTTGAAGTTTCTTCTGTCGTAGAAAATAGCTATTGAAGACTGTTTGAACAACCCAGCTGAAGAAATTGTTGGAGAAGGGCTAAGGCATTTTGAAATCGAGCTTAAAGATGACAAAAAAAGCCAGTAACTGAGAACGATGAAAACTTAAATACACCGAATAACTGTGCAGAAAGGAATATTAGAAAACTAGTGGATGATCCGGACTTCCATTTAAAATAATCTGATTTAAATTCAGATTCAGAGCAGACTGTTGATGATGAAGGAGATGAAAAAGAAAACGATGATAATGGAAATAATCAAATGAAAAAAGCTGATCATAAAGACGAAAAATTCGAATATAAACGAAATCGGAAAGCAAACGAAGAAGAGTGGTCAAGATAAAAAACTAAAGCTAAAAGAATGACAGGTCAAGATTATGTAGGATACACACGAAATAGAGAAGGTGAAATTGCCCATAACAAGAAACGAGATGCTAAAAAAATGGGTCGTACCTGTATTTCAGAAAAATGTTTGAAATATAAAAACCGCTTCTGTAGCAGCTTTTCTGAAGATAATCGCGAACTCATATTTCAAACGTTTTGGGAAGAAATAAGCTGAGATCAAAAGAAAATGTATGTGACGGATCTTATGGAAGTAAAGCTCACTGGAAGAAACTATGTGGCAAATTCTAGGAGAAGCATAACATAATTACTTTTTGAAGATTGGCTATGAGAGAAAACAAGTTTGTGAAGCAATGTTCTTGGCTACTCTGGGTCTAAAAGAATTGGTGTAAAAAAACTGTGAGTGGTATTCTTTCAAAATAGCATTAGAAAATCTTATCAGGCAGAATCTGATAGAAATATTGAAGTCCAATTGCAGAGCCAATATTTGAAACGATTTTTAGATGATCTTCGTAAAATGCCTTCTCATTCTCAAGAAAGGACTCGAACTAACAATATCTAGAATTTAACTTTGAACCAAAGGTCAATTTGTAAAAATTATACCAGGAAAAATATCTGAGGAGAAGACTCCTTTAAGCTCTTGGTATTTTTCAGAGGCTTTTGAAAATTCAAATCTAGTGATTTTTGTTCCGAAAAAAGACCAATGCAACACTTGCGTTGCATTTAAAGCTAGCAATGTTGCAGATGTGGCTTACAATCGTCATATTATTTTGAAGGATTTGGCAAGAAAACACAAAGATGCAGACACAATCAAATGTAAAGAAGACTCTTGCCACGTTTTTGTTATGGATGTTCAAGCCGTTAAAATGTGTCCTGTAAATAATGCGAACAAGTTTTATTTCGAAACAAGGCTTAAAGTACATAACTTCACAATCTACAATTTGAAGAATCACGAATGTTCGTGGAGTGAAGTTGAGGGTAGTTTATGTTCTTCAGTGTTTGCAACGATAATAATTAAACATTTGCGTGAATATTGTCGAGATGATTTGCCAATAATAATTTGGAGCGATGGATGTTCATACCAAAATAGAAACAGCATCCTGTCCAATGCTCTCCTACAGTACGCAGTACAACAGAAAAAAGCTGTAACGCAAAAATATTTAGAGCCAGGGCACACACAAATGCAGTGTGATGCTGTACTGCTGTACATAGTTTAGTCGATCAAAAGTTGAAAAATAAAGAAATCGTAATGCCTTATGACTATGTTAGGTTGACAAGAGAAGCAAGACAAAAACCTTCACCTCTTCTCGCTAAGTACATGACACATAACATGTTTATGAATTATGAAGAAAACAATTTAATGCGTTATAAAAGTATTAGACCAGGACGCTCCAAAAATGATCCAACAGTTACCGATTTGAGAGAGCTTCACTATTTTCCCAATGGAAAAATAGGTTACAAAATTCATTTTGAGGATGTAAAGACCTTCCTCAAATATTGAAGGAAATTGAACATTATAGAGAGCCATCACGATTGTTTCAATCTCAACTAAAAATAACGAAACAAAAGTTTAACCACTTGTAAGAAATTAAAACAACACTTCCACTCGAATTCTATCACTTGCAACATGAATAAGTCGTTGAAGTATTATCCGAAAAAATGTTCATGGTGTCCCTATAGTGAACTGATTTTTGTCCATACACTTCGTTGCTTTAAAAGAGTTCCTTGATTTATTTTATGTATTTGTTTGAATAAACATGTTTTCTAATCTGGTCTTTGATTCACAATAATCACGTTGTGCAATTACGCTCATTACTTGTAATAACACATAACAAACTCATCTGATCACTGCAATAATACGTAACAAACTTTATAAAGAAGTTTATTTATAAAGTGAAAATTATTTCATCTGTACTCATGTAAATGTATCTAAAAGTATGTTTTAAAAAAGTCTCTATCACAAAACTTTACGTAGAATGAAGGTAATAATACTTCACAATTAAATTAAATGTTCAAAATGACCACCATCCACTTCTTGACAATAACCGAGGCGATTTTGGAATTCTCGTTCAACATTTTGTATGACCTCCGGCGTTATTTTTTTAATTTCTTCCGTTATCCTAACTTTTAAATCAGCAATAGGATATCGCTGGCCCCGGGCAATATAGCGGTAAACACCGGTTACGCCCTTTTTAATGTTATTCGATTTTTGGCTTCTCTGAGTATCAGTCTATCACTCTTATTTTTTTCAGTTTTTTTAAATAATATTTCTGTAGAATAAATGACAATAACAGCTTTATTGCATGGAAAATTTTCTTACGACTAAGTTATGTACTATTGCATTACTCTAAATAACATTACACAAAACACCGGTGAACATCTTTACACAAAATTTCTAAACAAAGAGTAACAGTAATAAATTTAACCGCTTTTTTGGAAATAAACGTATTATATCAATAAACTGTAAACATTTAATACGAAGTAATCACAAGAAATTTTATTCTGTACAAGCTATTACGCCTTTCTTCCCGGAAATTTAATGTAACCCCGGCGCCGTACTGTCGTGTTACGCTGAACTCCATCCCTTTCACTCCTACGCATAAATGATTACCGCATGCTTTCTAGCATCATTTTTTAGGTGAACAATTGATACAAATAATAACTCAATTCGGCGGGCGGTGTCAGTGCAGCGTGTGACGTCGTCTTGCGCTAATAATGTCCTTTTAGTGCGATTTAGTGGTTTTGAATATATTACGAGTATACTAATCTTAATCCTTAGATCTTATAAATTGTGTTTTTTTAAAATGGCAAGACGATTACCAGCAAAATCTCGAGCAAGAAGAATGCTATCCATGGTTGACGGTAAGTGATTAATCAGTAAGATGATTAGGTATGATAATATTGATTATTATTATTCTTGTAATACCTACCTACCTACCTACATCCACTTATTGTCGTGTTTCTATTATAGTGCGCGCGGAACTAGTTGGCCGCGCCTGAGGTACGTGAGCGGTGAGACAGGGGAGGGCGCCATTGACAAAATTGTCAGACTGAGTTAGCCGTCTACTTATGTAGTTTTTCGACAAGTTCGATATTTTAATAGGTAAGTAAGTACCCTTTTGTTTTGTTTTAGATGCCATAAATCTTCCCTGTAATGGTGATTATGAAAACACAGAAGAAGTCACCATTTCGAAGAGTGTGGAAGACGTAAACGTCACTGGAACTCATAGCCCAACTTTACAATGTCTTTCTCCCAATTTCGATTTACAATCACATTTATTGCAATCCTCTTCTACTATTTCCTACGAGTCTGCTATATTCGATAATGTCGACTTTGTAGCTTCTCCAACTTTAGTATTTGGCACACCTCGTCACCGGAAGAGCAGATTTAAAGAGAATCTTGTCACTGGGTCTATAGAATATTATAATGTGTGTGAATCGACAGACTTTACAACACTAAGTGACACAACGATGCAACAAGCAACATCGGTACTACAAGTAGCAGAAACGTGCGTCCAAACTACACCCCAAGAAGAAAATATACAATACACAACACTGGAAACCGTACGCCAAGATTTCACAATAAACCAAAATATTTTATACACAACGCCGGTGGATAATGATAATTCAAATATTTTGACTTTACAATGTGAAAAAACTGCTATCGAATCTAATGGTTGCAATAATACTATAAACTTGGGTGCAGATTATTTCTTAGTTGAAAACCAATCTACAACGATAGAAAATGTTGACATCGAACCTAATGATTGCAACAATTCTATAATTTTACATCCAGATCTCTTAGTTGAAAACCAATCTACAACGACAGAAAATGTTCCATCCGAATCTTATGTACCATCAACTACCAAAGAATTAACTAGAAAAAGAATGCGACAAGAAGAAAATTGGGAAAAAGTTAAGAATAAAAAACAAAAAAATTCAGGCGAAGCTTATACTGGTAGCAATTCAAAAAAAAAGTTTGATTCCAAAACGATGAAGAACGCCTGTAAATGTAATAAAAAATGCGGTGAAAAGATTTCTCAAGTCTCTCGGCAGGCTATATTCGACGAATTTTGGAAACTTAGTGATCACGAGGATCAGTGGCATTATATCTTACATGTGAATACTAAAAATATTAAAAAAATGCAACTAGTTAGAACAAAAAACAGGACACAAACTATTAGCTATTTTTTCAAGATAAATCGATCAGAATCAGTTGACGTTTGCAAAAATTTTTTTTTGAATACACTTAGCATTAGCGAAAAAACAGTATACACAGCAATAGAGAAAGGAAAATCTGAAGAAGTCAAAGATAACAGGGGTCAGCATGAAAATAGACCACGGAAAATGAGTGTTTCAACCGAGCAAAGTGTTATTGCACATATAAAACAATTTCCAGTTAAAGAATCCCATTATGTCCGAAGAGATACTATAAGAAGTTGTACTTAGAAGAAACACTGAACATTTCCAAAATGTACAGGCTGTATTCTGATGAATGGTTTAAGGGTGAAAATTATCCAAATGATGTAAAGATGGCCACAAAACGACAATATGAAACTGTGTTTAATACAAAATTCAATTATTCTTTTCACAAACCTAAAAAAGATATGTGCGGCCAATGTACATTGTATCGTCAAGCTGATGGTGAAAGAAAAGACCAACTCCAAGAAGCTTACACAAAGCACATCAGAAACAAGGAATGTGTTCGTGAACTCAAAACTAAAGATAAAATAGAAGTCGATTCTACGACTACTGTCGTCGCTATTTATGATCTGGAAAAAGTCCTGACGATTCCTCAATCAGAGGTAGGAATCTTTCATTACAAGCGAAAATATCCTATATATAACTTTACGATTTACAACTCACTAAGCGGAAGAGGTTACTGCTATCTTTGGCACTATCAAGTGGCCAAAAGGGGTGCTAATGAAATCGGCAGTTGCGTCCTAAATTTCATTGAAACTGAGAGCCAACGTGGTATCAAGAATTTTATATTTTATTCTGATGGTTGTGCTGGGCAGAATAAAAATAGGATTATCTTTGCTCTTTATTTATATTTGTCCAAAAAGTATGGAGTTAACATAATACATAGGTACTTTGAAACTGGCCATAGCCAGTCTGAAGGAGATTCGATGCATTCTCTTATCGAACGCGCAAAAAAGAACCACACGATTTATACTCCTGATCAAATGTATGGCATAATCATGAATGCCAAGATCAATGGTGAAAAATTTCATCTTAAGGAAATGGAACAACATAATTTCTTCGATTTAAAGGAGTTAATGGACAAAAGACACTGGTTGCGGGCAGACCAAACTAATGAAAAAGTTATGTGGACAAAGATTCACGAAATCAAGATTACTCAAGCACATCCAGATGTTATTTATTTAAAGTATAACTTTAACGATGAGTATATTTCTTTAAATACTGCATCAAACACCAGATCTTCAAGAGGAAGACCCAAAAGGACGCCAGTGACTGATGTTTCAGGAGATGAACTGAGAAATCTGTACAGAGAGCCAATCGCCTTACCAAAACCACTTTACGATGATTTGATGAGCCTCTGCAGAACTGAAGCAATCCCGAAACATTATCATACATTTTATAACAATTTGCATTGTGTTGGGAACTCTGAAGAAGAAATCGATATTGAAAGCGAATATTCTAATTAAAGTAGCATAATATTTTTTTTCTTTTGAAGGTTTTGACCATTTTATTTTTATTTCCAAAGTATAACAGTTAATAAAAATTATGTGATTTTATTGAAATTAAGGTAGCATAGTTTTTTTTTTCTTTTTTAAGTGTTTTTTGTTTGTTTCCAAAGTTTATTAATTAATAAAAATTATTGTGATTTTATTCAAATTAAGGTAACATAGTGTTTTTTTCTTTTTTTAAGGGTTTTTGTGTGTTTGTTTCCAAAGTTTATTTAATAAAAATTATGTGATTGAAAGGTTTTTTATACAAAATATTAAACCTTCTACTGTTAGCGAAGTAGACACAATAGTTAAAGAATGGCGTCAGACCGATTCAGTCGGGGTTTACAGACGAAGGGATTCATTTAAAACTTAATTAAACAAAAATTAGGTAGTAGTAACATTTAAAAAAATATATAATTATAGGTATATTATAAAAAATACTGTCTAAAATGGTTAAAAATAAAAACAAATCACATTATAAGGCCGGTCTGTTACAATGGTTACATAAAAATATGTTTTTTGATAGGATTCTAAAATAGCGATTAGTGGATGATACAGCTAAGATTTAGCTATAAAATTTCACTGAAGAAGGTGGTAATCGGCTGGTACGCTCGAGATAGAAAGTGGAAATTACGTCGTATTGTTTTCTTACATTCTTGGATATCAGTGGTCGGTGTGTTTATAAAGTCATTAATGATGTTGCAATTGAAACAGTATCGTCTATAATTTGTATTATACATTTTTTCAATTATTTAATTTAATATTTATACCATTACAATTATTTTTAAAACGTTAAATTGGTAAAAAAATCAGCTTTCATTTGACATTTTGAACGCCTGTTTTGGATCATTGTGCGCTGCACTATAAACAAATTAGCTTCTTTTATTTCTCCTGTAAAATTCTATTTTTGATATTACTGCTTTATTGCCCGGGGCCAGCGATATTTTCTGGTCTATTAAAATATACTTTAGAAATAATCAGGTATTTTCGTATATGTTCTGCTGAACATCAGGAAAATAATCTTTGAAGATACTAAAATATTAGTCAAAAAGCCAAATAAACAATTGATATGAATCTAGTAGGCTGCTGTCATTTAGGTATTTAAAGTCACTAGAAGACGTTAGTATAATATTTGTGCGCGTATTAAATTTAATTATGGCTCATTTGTCCGAGACTCAAAGAATAGACATTTTAATTATGATTGGTTGTGGTAATAAAACAAGTACTCAAAAGGAGGTTTCTGATATTTTTATAATAAATACCCTGGTCAACACGTTTCGCAGTCTACAGTTAGCAAAATTGAAAAAAAGTTTCGTGAAACAGGACATGTGAAAAATATTGAAAAACCAGGTAGAAATGTTCAATTTACTGATGAAAAAAGTTGGATGTACTTCTAGAGATTGAGGAAAATCCGCATAAGACAACTCGAGAACTATGCCGCCGACAATGATGTGAGTAAATCATCTATATTGAGAGTTTTGCATAAAGAAAAATACCACCCTTACAAAGTTCAGTTGGTTCAGGAGTTGAATGAAGATGATCCTGTTAGAACACAAGAATTCTGTGAATTGATAATGGACAGAATAAACGCAGATTTAAACGTCTAACAATCCATGTCCCTACCCTTACTTTTCAGATTCTATGTAATGATGAAAAAAATTCAACATAGAGTGATCGAAAATCACATTTTTGACCACCTTAAATCAAATATTTTTTTATGCCTCGGAATAGAACCTGGAAAGTTAGGATATGGACGTGTAGGTAAACCATTTTCTTTGATTTTCAGCCGTTTTTGTGGTACGGCCCACTAATTTCAAAATTAAAGTATTTTCTTATCCTTGAAACTGTTATTAACGTTCCAAAGTAAAAAAATAAAACATGGATGTGAAGGCTCTCTTAAGGCGTAGCATACGTCTTAAGGTTGGCCCACTAAAGTATTTACTCTGGACTAAAACGCTTCAAGCATATTGAGCGATAGTCGTGGAGGGTATTTAAATTTTGTCGTGTAACTACTACACCTCATACGTCCGGTTGGGCACTGGCGGCCAGCCACGTGAGAGTCGGGTGGATCTTGCTTCGTTTTACGAAGTAAGTTCCAGCGAAAATGAGGGAACGTGACAGAAGCTGCCAGGCCATCAAGATGGTCTCTGTCATATTAAGCCTATAATATCTGAGGTTCTGGCACTCTCGTCTCACTTTCTCTTGGGTGAGTGGGCGAACGTGCAATATACATGCTAAACTAGCAGCAAGCAGAACAGGGACTTCGGTCCCTTATTTTATATGAAAATTTCAATTTTCTAACACATACATTTATTATAACAACAGGGACTTCGGTCCCTTATTTTATGCAGAATTTTATTCTATTTCGAACAAAGAAAAGCATGTTGCGTGTAAGCCAATAGATACGCACACATATCAAATCTTAATTGATGGGTCTGTGCGTGAGAGTAAGGGGAGATCTGTAATAGTTGCGATATATAAGATTCCCTGAAAAATTCTACAATGATCACGTCCTCCCTTCGGCTCACCCCAAGTCGAAGGACTTCTTTCCCAGGCGGTGGTCAGAGAAGATAATTTTTATCAAAGCTCTGGCCGCCATGCAGAGGAGAGAGGTATGTCACATGCGTCCGTGAGTAGACTATTAGTCTGCTCGCACGCGAGGGCTGGATACGCTTTTACTGGAACTAAAATGTGACTTGGGGAAATTACAGTGGTGTATGCTACAGCCCCCTAAATTGAAAAAAATTGATTTTCTTGATTTTGTAACTTTGTGATGTAAAATATTTTCAAAGTATTTTGAAATAAGGAGCCATACGACCTCATTTCTAATATAAAATTTTGAAGGGGTGAAGAGATAAGTGATATTTTGATACCATAAATTGTCGAATTAGCCATTCAGGTACTAGCGTTGCCATATGGCAGCCCAAAACATCTAGTTTTCTATAACCGCTTAAAATTGCATTTCGAAGTTTTGAAACGAGATGTCGCCAGAAGTTAGTCTTAAAAACATTGTGAAGTTAGAGCTAGTTTTTTTGCAGCCAATTATGGATACGTAAGTACTATTTTTTCATGGACTTTTTGTTTTGAAAATGGCATAAGGTGGTTCTAAGCTTTTTATAATATAATATATATAATATAATATATATAATATAATATATATAATATAATATATTATAATATAATATAATATAATATTAAATAAGGCAGTAATTGAATAAAATTTGGTTTTGGGTACAAGAGTTATCTGTACCTAAAGTTGGTCGTTGCCATATGGCAACGCTAGTACCTTCACTGCATGTAACAACTAAATATTTTATTTGGTTTCAGGGGTGGTTTAACGCTACAAGAGGATCTAGAAATAGATTTTTTTGAAGATAGTAACAATGTTACAGACATTTACATTACACCTCCCGATCCACATGTGTTAACACAGACCTCAGCGATTCCGCTTTGGATATCGCAGATAATATACAGGATTCAGGTGATGTCACCGAAACAACTGGACCGCAGCTAACATATAATGTTTTAAACGTTCAACAGATGCAGTGGATTCAAGGTAAAGATATGAAACATACATTAGGACAAAACCATGCAGTAAAATAGAAGAAAATCCACTTACAAGAAATTTACATCTATTTCATAATAAAAAATCATTCCATATATAAAATATTTTTAATTTTCTAGCCTTGACAAGACCTCTGATTAAAGTCGGAAGGACGGCGTTTTTTAATGGATCTGGGTGTTTTTATTCCCTCGTGCCCACTATATTTTGTACATTTTATTCAGATAAATAGAAGTTACTCGATTACTGTTTATTAAATGGCCTCATAACCACAATAAATATTTATGTAATTACACATTTTCGATTTTCATTAACCTCTGTCCCAAATGGAGAAACGTAAAGTTATGCTGGGAAGTAACGTAAAGTTACGTTGAGAAGTACATTTTCTTTTGATGTAACTAGTATTAAAGCATATATGTGGTTTTAAGGATACTTACATTAGCAGCAACACTAGACATTTTAACAGACCTTCACAATACTTATGGATATGAAGTTTTTCGGTTATACTGCCGCAATGAAATGATAAAAGCCTCCAAAAGGTTCAAATGTAACTGTAGTTGAGTTAGTTCAAACGTTAATGAAAACAAAAGACTCTTTGGAAATGTCTCGTTAACCGCGAATGGAGTGGTTAGAAAAACTTGACAAAATGCTTGAAAATGCAGTCCCTGAAGCAATTTGGAATTGATGCCCAGTACTTCCACCACCGAAGAATCATTGGAATATCACGAATATGGTGTGGTGTCCACAAGTAAAAAAGTTCAAGCATACATAGCTGGTTACATCTTGCGAAAACTGAAAGTCAAGTGCAAGTGCCTGTTATACTTGAAACATCTGGAATCATCAAATGATGAGCCGCATAGTCGAGATCGTTTCATTGATTTAATGGAGAAATATGGAGGATTGTAGCGAGCTAGTGAGGATTTATTTCAATCAACCACGCAATTAGAAGCTGCTTTATTGGAAGTTGTTGGCAGAGTGGGGCTGAGCCGTGGGGTAATTTATAAATACTGATTAAAATTGAGAAGATGCTACCCAATTCACCAATGGTTGGATGTGCGCTTCATCAACTTGTGATATCCAAAGATATCATTGATTTTCACATCACCATGAGACTGCACTTTTAGGCCAAAACTTTTAACAAAAAAATCTATTGAAAAGAGAAATAATGAAAAATCTCAAGAAAACCTCCAAGTTAGTATAATCAATATTTACTTAGTGGTTTTATCCAAGGTAATTTTTCTTTATATGGAAAAATATGAGGTACCTAATCATCTTCAATAATGTAGTCTTGTGGAAATCAAACAGAAAACAGTAGTTTTGTACCTTTAATTTTTTTAATATTCCCAGTATAATAATGTATTGATTGGCTAAAACGAATGCACACTTGTGACGCGTTTTCTTCCTCCTTTACTTATATCGAGACTAGTATTTATAAATTCCTTAAAAACGTCATTTATTGGTACAACTAAATGGTCAGCATGTAATACTTACACTCAATATTAATAAAAGTAACATAAAGGAATATATTGTGACGTCACATTTAGCCATTATAGAGAGAACATCTCTTTGGGCATTTTTAGCAAACAAAACAGTGGGAAGTGAAAGATAAGAAATTAGACAATTTTGATTTAGAACTGTTATAATAAAAGTATTATTGTTATACCCATACAGGCATTACACGTTATTTATGTGATAATAGGAAAATATAAAGAAATCTTTGTGTCGTTTAAAAAAAGGAAAACGTGCGTGGACACCTTTCCGTGTGTGGTCACTTTAGTGGTTCGAATTGAACAATTACCGTAAACTAAAATACTACAATACAAAATGGTGTTAAACAATTGTGTACACATTCTATAAACCAACAGTGATCAAACATGATCACATTTGTTAATAAAGTATCAGTATTAAACCTCAACTGGTATGGTGGGTCAATCTTGGCTCAACGAAATTTAGTATGATAATTTAAAAAATGTTGCAGTTGTCGGACGGCACTGGCCCGCTACGAATTCTCCTAGTTTGTAGCATACTATCAGTTGGCATCTGACCGTTGTGAGTGCAGGTGTTAGTTTTGGAGTAAAGCAAGCAACCGGGTCAAATCGGACCCAGCATGCCTTTGGTGATACTAATTTTGTGTACCAAAATGAACCGTAATAGACCCCTTACGCAGTTTGAACTTGAACAAGAGGCTTTAAATCTATATATTAGTGACTATTCATATAGAGAAAGTGAGTTAAGCGAACATGACAGTGAGTCAGAGTTAGAGGAATCAGAAAATGAGCGAGATGATAATGAAAATGTGCAAGAAGAACCAGATTCTGATGAAAGTGGTGGATATGAAGAATAACAGGTCAAAATCACCTCCAGCAAGTTGAAAAACTCGAGCAGATAACACAATCAGAACACGCATACCTGCTGTCGTAGGTGATGCATACAGGAATAAACCAACAAAATCAGTAGAATCATGGAATTTGATTTTCGACGATGATATGTTAGATATTATCAAAGAACATACAAATGAAATAATTACTTATTTGACGGTTCCTTATGGTGATGGAGCTTTAGACTGTCAATAGAAAAACCTGAAATGAAAGTATTAATTGGTTTGCTTTTGCTGTCTGGTGCTTTTAAATTAAATAATAAAGATGTCAATTCGTTATGGGCTACAGATCTAACGGGTCGTGACATTTTCGCGCCACTATGACACTGAAACGATTTTGTTTCTTATGCGCTGCATTGAGCTTTGATAATAGTGCTACAAGAAATGAACGAATTCAGAATGGAGATAAACTTGCCGCCATTTCCGAAATATTCAAACTTATGATTGCCAACTGTCAATAAAATTATACTTGTGGTCAATTGATGACTATTGATGAAATGCTGGTAGGCTTTAGGGGAAGATTTCGATATAAGATGTATATGCCCAATAAGTCTAACAAATATGGTATAAAAATAATGTTTTTGTGTGATGCGAAGACACATTATTTATTGAATGCGTTTATATACGCTGGCAAAGATGAATCCCCTAGTCCGAGAAACCTATCAGTTCCCACACTCAACGTTTTACAACTTGTTTAGCCTATTGTAAACAGCAATCGAAACATCACTGCTGACAATTGGTTTTCATCAATTGAACTGGCGAATGAATTAAAAAAATGTGGTCTAACGTATACAGAAACATTGCGGAAAAGTAAAAGAGATTCCCCATGAAATTTTGCCTAATAAAGACCGTCCTGCTTTGTCAACAATTTTTGGATTTACAAGGGATCTAACACTCCTATCATATGTGCCGAAAAAGCGTAAAGCTGTCATAATGCTGTCTTCACTACACCCTACAGCGACAATAGAAAATAATGAAAAAAAACTTCCCGAAATTATTTGTTTCTATAACTCAACTAAGGGAGGTGTTGACAGCTTAGACCAAAAGTGCGCCTGTTTTAATGTGTCGTGGAAGTAGACGTTGGCCATTGACACTATTTTATGCAATGGTAAATATTATGGGAGTCAATTCTCACGTTTTATATAACAGTGCTGTAGATACTAATAAGACAATGGACATACGACAATATATTATTTCTGTGGGAAGGGGGTTATCAAGGATCATCTCCAAATGAGAGCTGAAATAAGAAATATGCCCATTGAACTTCGAGGTATGACAAGGCGTTTTATTGGATTACCCCTAGAAGAACCCAGACCAGATAATCCCTGTGACAACAAAAGGCGGCTGTTACATGTGTTCTAACGACAACAAATATCCAAAAAAATGTTCAATGTGTTTCAGGGGCATTTGTAAGGCCCATAGCATTGCAGTGTGCGAGAGATTAAGCAATCATATAATTTGAAAATACACATACACCAGACTTTTTAACTAAAATTCTTTTTTTGATCTACATTTTTTCTTATAAGATGTAAAACAATGAGTTTGAATAAAGAATTACCAGTTTGAACGGAGATTTTTTCAATTGTTATCATTATTTTTTTAATTTTCATAAAAACCTTTAAAAAGGCACACTGTTTGTTTTTACATCATTATAATAGGATAATATTGTTTTCAGGGATTTTTTTATACAGGGAGTCCCAGGAATGGGATGCCAAAACTTGGGAATGAGTAGGTGGTGTTAAAATAATGTCAGTACTTCATATAACTTTTTTTTCTACGGACCTCCTTTGTTGAGTTATAGGGCTTTAAAGTTAGAAATTAAAAATACATTTTTATTCATAACTACAAAACGTAATTTCGAACTTGATGAAAATGTGGTGGATTGTCAAATACATCAATTTATTTATTTTGTTCATACCAGTAAGTATACTAATGTTGCAGAAAGTTAGGATCGGACTTGGTACACCGGATCAAAGGTCATCACTTTTAAAGAGACAAGGCAACAAACTTTGAAATACTGTCAGTTCATCCTCCAACTATTTTTCTGAAAAAAGGTACCCTTTGTCCAAATCGATAACATCAGTGGTTTCCAAGAAATATGGAATTTCGTAAGACACCGCAGAGCACATTCAGATTCTATCATTATGTAGTAAATGGGTTATAACCAAGTAGCCTGCCGTCAATTATTTGTCATATGCATTAACCATCCTTTAAAAAATCTTATTTTATCAGAGGCAAAAAGCAGGGTTAACCAATTTTTCAAGCTTGTCTCTGAAACTAATGCGGGGTTAGTGATAAACCAAATATCAAACTTTTACTCAAGAATATCCGGGGCATACAACACAACAATAGGGAATAGAACAATTCACTCAAGAGTAGCAACAATACCAATCATGATGAGCATGGCGGACTCGGAAAACAATAAATTGCGCTTGACAACAGGAGTGGCTTTCAGAAGGCCCCATCACAGGAAATCAGCAACAGACAAATGCAACCTGTTCATCATTGAAAGAATTAATCAAGGGAAAGATCTCCCAAAAGACTTTTACGCAAAGCCAACAATAATATCTACAAGGTCAGGTTAAAAATATGTCCTAAACAATAAGGAAAATCGACGGTGTCCACTAACTTTCGCAGAAAACACCCTCTTTATGGTAAATCACATGATTACTTTATACTTTATTCAACCACCCTTCTTTTTCCAATGAAAACTCTTTCAATGCCCTTTGCCAATCTTTTCTTGTAAATGAGGACTCAAAGTCCTTCTTTGATGACCTTGTCATTGATGCCCTCTTAGTAGCTTCGATTGGGTATTCTCGGGATGAATGTTTCTTCAATACATTCAGAAAACTTATGGTGATGGCTATCAATGAAAGAAGAGGGGCTTCCTCCTTCACATTCAATCTTAAGGGCATGTTGTTATGGTTTTAAGGCATAAGCAAATATCACTCTCTCTTCCTGACTGTAGTTTCTCCTTATTAAGGGAATTGTCCTTCTTCCATATAGCGACCATAACATCTTAGCTGAAATAAAATGTTAATTAGTAATGTAAGAAACCAATCTCTAATGAATAGTATTAAAAACCAGACTTTTATTTTCTTGGACTGATTCTTGGTTATATTTACTGTCTGTCAGTTATGGTTGACAGCTTGTCAATAATTGATTGTCACGGAACCATGAACTTGACCTAGAAGGTTCATCAACCTCTGTACTAGGGTCAAGGTTAAAATATTAAGTATGTTGCTAGAAATTGACTGATAATTAATAAAAATATCAAGTGTCTTACCTGATCTTCAAAGGAAATGCCTGTCTGTCAATTGTCTCCTTCTTTGTCATTCTTCAGACCTAATTAGCTTGACACTGGAAGCATGTGCTTTTAATAATCTCAAGTTGAGGATTTTGGCTAATAGGATTGTGAGATCCATAATTTCTATATTAACCAGTAGTTGGTAATTTCTTGTAAAATGATTCGATTGTGGATCTTGCCAATAGTGACTACTACGAGGCCGAATCATCATCAACAGGTAGGTGCTCAAATAACATCGAAACCATGTACATACTATTTTACCTAGCGGTTTATGGTTGTAGACATAGTTCACAACTAGATATTTCTATTTTAGGCCTCTAATCTACCGTACTTTACTGTACTCTACATTCTACTCTTCTCTTTTTGTGTTTTATTGGAAAACTGAGTTGGTGCTTTGAATTTGCTTGATATCTGCATGCTACTTAGATATTTGGTGGGCGATATTTATGAAGTACCATTTACTTGAATTTGCTGTTTGGACTACCCTATAGTGAGACACTCCACCTCAGAGCTGTTTTCCGGCTTTGGAGCCCCATTCGTTTTTCACAGTAACCCCATAAACAAGGTAGGATCAACCTTTTTTTTGTTTTATACATATATACCAAGGCTTACCGTACCGTACAGACTCTCTTGATGACTGGAGTTAAAGTTAACATATCCGAATTGAACCACAGTGTGTCTATACATAATGTTTGGAACCTTTATTATACAATTGATACCATTTATCTACAATAAATAACTTGTAAACCAAAAGTATATACTCTTGGGTGATAACTTACCGTAATCATAACTATTTTTAATAGGAGTAGGTAATATTAATTCCATTTTATTGATCAGTTTTACTCTATTTTTTTTATTCATTAATTTTACAATCATTAAGCATAATATATTATAAATGTCTTGTCTATTGTATGACACTTGACTTGACACTATCAATCCTGGATCATAGATCTATAGAAGCGTAAGAATATTTTTACTGTGCTTATCTACTCTATTTACTCTTTTCCTGTTTTGTGTACCAGCTCCGTCTGTGACGAACATAGATAATAGTTGTACAAAAATGAATAGTATTAGTTACCAACCAACCTGGTATTAATTTTTCTTATAATAAATACCACCCATGACCCCTCCCGACTGGAGCTTATGGTTGATTGCTTGACGCTCACAAGCTCAACGTTCGAGAAAACAACGTACCCCGTTCCTGAAGGAATAGGACGGAACAAAAAGTGGCGCACCAACGTGTCAGGGTGTTAGTTGGTAACTACGGTTTTTTTTAGGAATTCCGTTGTTATTTTTAATTTGCCCTTGTTTTGAATCAGATAGTTTTGGTTGAATGAGAAAATAAAATTTATTAGATATTTCAGTTTTACTATTAAATACACTGCTATAGTACAACACGACAGTGCTGGTAACACATTTTCGATCCAGTTAGGTAGGTATTCTAACTGATAAACAAAATAAAAATAAGTTTCTGTGGTTTTAGAGTTATTAAAATAGAAGTAATTGGTAATTTTATTTTATCAGGTGAAAATTTAAGGAAAGAAAAAAAAACTGCATTCATTTAAGTATTTCATTAACCAGATTAATTGAGTCAATTTGTTATTTATTTGTTAATTAGGTATAAATAATTATAGAGAGAGTTCTATTAGTCCTATGGTATATTTTAAAAAGGTGGGTACTTTTGTTGTATAGGAAAAAATTGTTTATTTTCTTGGTCTTTCTTTAGGTTGTAGTATTTGGAGCCAGTTGTTTGGTTAAGCCGTGGTGCCTTATTCTTAGTTTTTAGTTTGTCTCCTTTTTTTTTGGAAGGGGCGGGTTTGGATTTTTATTGTTAACGGTTTAGGTCGTGGTAAATTTTCATTGACAATGGAGGTAAATAGGTTATTAGGTGATGAAATTATTTACGAAATGATGGTCAGAAATCTTCCAGTTCAACGTAAAGTAGTAGATAATACAGCCATTTTAAGAGTTGCACTTAGGAGTGAACGAGATGGTTTACTGCCAACGTTTGTGGAAAACTTGCAGGTAGATCCTCAAGAAGAATTACAGATTTGTGCGAAGAAACTGGCGGATTTAAATAATGACATAGAGAAATTTTATAGGTTGAATAAGGAGAACGAATATAGACGGATTAGGTCCCGTCTCTATCACCTTAACATGAGGCTAAAGAGGATTCCTATTCAAGGAGAGGATGAAGAGAGATGGGGCTATCTACTTAATAAGTGTCTGCAGCTCATCGATTCTGTTAGTTCATTGTACGACAATGCAGATGCTGAAGAACTTGCTAATTACTCAGAGGAAGCTAGCTTATTACTGGATGCCGACAATGAGATTGAGGGATCCATCCTGGATGATCAAAATCCCTTAATACCAGAAGTTGTTATTGAGTCGCTTCAGGATACGCCTGCCCGTACTCTAGCAGAAGCCAACCGAAACGTAAGGCAAACACTCTCTTCCTTCTCAAACTTCACCCAAGGTGTTACAGCGACCGCTACACACGAAAATATCGGACTAGCATCGTTATCACGACCTATCGCGACTAGCAGCACATACAGACAGAACGAACCGCGACGTGAGTCTATTGTAAGGTTCCAGCAACCGACAGCTAGGAGGCAGATGGACACTGTAGTTCGAGATAGGGCAGCTGAGTCGAGAGATGAACAGTGGCATGGTACCACCAATCTTGGTGGAAGGGTCCCCTCTTCAATCGTAAACTCAACGTTATATCTTTCCAATCTGGAGAATCGCCTACATGACTTGGATTTGTCTACCACTCGGGGTGAGTTTTCACATAGGACTGATGGACGAAGAGTTTCTGAGGTGGCGGAATTTAAACCATACTTCCAAGATGTTTCTAGATGGAAAGTACAATTTGACGGAGAGGCGAGTGTTACCACCTTTCTGGAAAGGGTAGAAGAGTTGCGGTTGTCCCGAGGTGTCCCGAAGGAAAGGTTACTTTAGTCAGCTCCAGAACTCTTTACGAAAGATGCGCTGATGTGGTTTAGGACGCAACACTTTGAATCGTGGGATCATTTGGTTAGCCGTTTAAGAGAAGATTTTCTTCCGTACGAGTATGAATTGGATCTCTTAGAAGAAATTAAAAAGCGTACCCAGGGAGAAAGAGAGAAAGTTATCACTTTCGTTTCAAACATGGAAAGCCTTTTTCGCAAATTAGGAGCCAGTATGCCGTCCGAGGAAACTAGGGTTAGAACCATCCGACGTAACTTACTACCACACATCCAAGCCCAACTATCTCTGCAGTGCATCACGACTATTGCCGATTTAGTGAAGTTAAGCCGAGCTGTCGAAGAAACTGCGTTTCGAACTGAAAGGTTTTGTCCTCCGCCAATGAACCGACGTCAACTGTTGGAACCGGAACTGGCATATCGAAAACCTACAAGTACGCCGTCTTTCAGCCAAAACCGTGTCTCCTCTATTACGCCATCTTTAAGTAATCCTATCACTAGTGGTACGAGTCTAGAACTCATAACTTCTAGCTCGGTCCCTTCAGTGTCTCCTATTTGTTTTAATTGCAAGAAGCAGGGACATAGATTTAAAAATTGTGCCGAACCAAAACGCGGCACTTTCTGCTATAAGTGTGGTAGAGATAACGTCTCCTGTCACCAGTGTCCCAACTGTTCGCAAAAAAACGCGAAGAGAAGTCAGCACTAGGCCAAGCGCGGACTTCCCCAGTTGAACAAATGGCCAATGATGATCGTACTAAGTTCGTGATCGATTTTGTCCTCTCACATGCAAAAGATGACACCAGACCATATTTGAAAGTTCAAATTTATGGCAAAACGTTTCATGCTTTGTTAGATTCAGGATGTTCTAAAACTGTTTTAGGTCGTTTAGGTTGGCAAGTATTGCAAAAATATTGTCAATTAAAGAAAATGGAAAATTCAAGTTCGTGTACTATAGCTGATGGAAGTTCATGTAAGGTCTAAGGGGTTTTGACTATTCCTATCAGTCTTCGTGATCGCACAAACATTTTTGAAATCTTGGTGGTTCCAGACCTACCGCGTTTCCTTATTTTAGGTGTAGATTTTTGGAAAAAAATGGCTATCATATCTGATTTGTATTCAGGGGAATGGGTATTTAGGTCAGATCCAGAGAGTTCTTCTGAAATATGTTCTATTCAGGATGTCGATCATCTTTCATTAGATCAGAAAAAAAGTCTTGATAAGTTAATAGAGACTAGTTTTCAGAAAGTGGGTAATAGATTAGGGTGCACAAATCGAGTCGAGCACGTTATTCGAACGGACTCCCCTCCGATTAAACAGAGACACTACCCTCTCTCTCTCCAATCGTTCAAAAACAAGTCAATGTGGAATTCGATAAGATGCTAGCAGACGGAATCATCGAGCCATCGAATTCGGGTTGGGCCTCTCCTATTGTTTTGGTTCGTAAGTCTGATGGAACCTATAGGTTCTGCGTCAACTATAAACGGCTCAATGCAGTGAGGAGCGGTTAGATGTACAATCCCATCCCTCGGCGTTGCCAAGTGTGCTTCTTCTTCTTCTTCTTCTTTGGTGTGCTCTAAGAAAGAAGAACTTAAATTCAAAATGTGGTTATGTTTATAGTGTTTAGTTTTTGACGTTTTTGTTTTTGTAAAAAGCGAGTATTTTTAAAGTATTTTTAAAATGCCTGTCGCCTGCAAAATTTGTCAAAAAATTTTCTGTAGCCAAAGTAGTGTTAACCGCCACCTAAAAAGCGTTCATAGCAAACAGGACAAAAATATTGTTTCCTACGAATATTCTCGTTTTAATAGTAAATGCCTGGAAAAAGATTGTAATACATCTTACAGATTTGTAGCTGAATTAAGATGTCATCTAGAATCGGCACATAATAAAGTTATGGACAAAGAAGTAATTATTTTCAAAACTCTAGAAGGTATGTAATATGTAATCATTTGCACCCATTATATTATTATTATCATTATTATGCAAATATATCTTATTACTTATATTATTATATTTTCTCATTTTAGAATTCCAATGTTGGTTTAATGATATTTGTAAAACAAACAATCTGGAATATATTCGTCATGATCAAAAAATCAGCAAACTGTGTATCGGCGGGCGTAATTTCGGCCGGTAATCCCTTGGCCTACCTGCATAAATCAAGGGGTACCATTTATGACAGGGGTAATTTCGGCCGAGGGGTTGATGTTTACGATGAGATTAAAATATTGGTAATTACGCTTAATAGTTTCTGTAAAATATTAATTGTGTATTTATTTGGAAATACCTAATCCTGTGTACCTGTCGGAAATACCTTTAATTTACTATCTCTTTATTCTAATAACTATGTTGTACCTACTTAAGATTATTCCTTTAAATGTATAAAATTCCGGTGTGGATGGATTCGGTCCCGGCAGGTCATAGATTAAAATGTGTAAATTTTAATCCCTTTATCTATAGGCGTATTGGGTCCCAATGGTACTTAACTACCTGAAGATATTCTTCGGGGAAATGTACCTCTTTTCGGAAATCCAATCCTCCCTCTTTTCATTGTATCTGAATGTTTAAATTAAATACTATTTCATTCATTGTTTATATTTCATCGAGTGCATTTCATATTTCAGATCAATTTGTCTGTTGTTTTAAACATTTTAAAAATGAATATATTAGGGTAGGGGGTAAGGTAGGGTGGTTTTGGTTGGGTTATTATTGAATCTTTATTTCCTCCATCCCTTTGGGCAAAAAATTCAGCGGATCTTACTCGCACTACGAATGCCTGTGAATCCTTTCATAGCCATTTTAATAATTCTTTTTATAAAGCCCACCCGAATATATTTGTTTTTATTGAAAAACTAAAAGAATTTCAAATGGAGACCTATGTTAAAATGCAAAGTACACATATTATGTATAAAACGCGAAATAATAAAATAAAAAATCGCGAAAATTTCATAGCAAAAAAAATTGACGAATATGAAAAAGGAAAAATAAGTCGATTTTTTTTCATTAAATGTATCTCATTTTATTGTTCTATTAATAATTAATTGTATATGTATATATATAATATATCTTATGTATATGTGTTTCTATTTTATTTTTACCTTTTTTTTAAATCCTAAAATGTATACCTTTACAATAATATTTCAATGTAATAAATATATCAAATTTTTAAATTAGTTTTACTACCTGTTTTTCATTTGGTTTAACAACAGGTGGCTGGGACCGAATCCATACATTATTATTCAGGTAGGACTAAAGTTCGGGACCCAATAAGCACGCTATTTTTGAACTACCTGCTACTTGGGACCCAATAAGCATATGCCCACAGGTATAACATTATTATAGCTAGTCAGTATTATAACTTATCTTGAAGCTACTAGTCGATAGAAAGCATAAAATATATTATTTGTATACGATGGCATCAGTTTCAGTAATTATTAGTTCACGCGGTTGTGACTTACTAGTTGTAGAAAAGTTTCAGTTTTGTAAACAGGACGTATTAAAAAGTGGTGAAGTACGTTGGAGGTGTATAAAGAAAAATTTAAGATGTTTAGCCAAACTGTACACTGTTGGTGCGGAATACACAGTTACTAGAAGTGAATTAATCCACAACCACGAGTCCGATGAAACTACGTTGGAGAGAAAAATACTGACGACTTCATGCAAGCGCAAAGCTGAGGAAGCCATATCGGAGAAACCTTCAAAAATTATTAAAAGCGTTCTTTCAAATCATTTGCCAGAGAATTTGTCATCGATAGATGTCAGTCTAATAAGAAGAAATTTGTACAACAGTGCCGTAAGCTCTTACCAGCCCTGTCTAAGGATATTCACGATGTACATTCTGTACTCGATAGTTATGGACCGAAAACCACAACAGGTGAAAATTTTTTGTTTATTAACAGCACAGCTGATAATATCATTGTTTTGTCTTGCCATACAAATATAATAAGTTTATGTAAAATGAAAGATTTTTACATGGATGGCACATTTTCTTATTGTACAAAATATTTTTATCAGTTATTTACCATCCATGGACTGGAAAATGGGCATTATGTTCCTCTTTTGTATTGTCTGTTGCCCAATAAGACCAGTGACACATATATGAGACTTTTTCTGTTGGTAAAATCTGAAATTTTTGAACTTTATAATATTGTTTTTGAACCGAAGGAGGTATTTGTGGATTTTGAAATCGCAATTCATAACGCATTAAAAGTTGTCTTTCCCAAAACCAAACTAAATGGTTGTAGATTCCACTTGCACCAGGCGTGGTATAGGAAAATACAATCATTAGGGTTAACCCAAATGTATAAAGATAAAAACTGCGAGGAAAGCAAATGGCTTACTCATACTTTTGGGCTAACTTATTTAGACCCCTCTGAAGTTGAAGATTGTTTCATATTTGATCTCATGTCATACAAACCGGACCATAAACTTATAGATAAATACGCAGACTATTTATTAGAAAACTACATAGCGCCAGAATCTCATTTTCCACCAAATATATGGGCATATGAAAACCCATCAATTAAAAGAACCACAAATGGCTGCGAATCATTCCATTCGCACTTTAATTCTAGTTTTTATTCAAGTCACCCTTCTATATTTATTTTTACAGAAAAATTAAAAGATAGTCAGATCGATGCATATTTAAAAATAAAAAATTTAAATATTCCAGCAAAAATTAAAGACAAACAAGTAAAAAACAAACTAAAATTTATCGAAAACATGGTAAATATGCTTCGATCTGACAATATTTCTAGAATTAATTTCGTTAAATCTGTATCACATCAAAACGTTTTTTAAAAATTTATAGTTTACCTAAGTTATAGAAATAAAATGATGTAATAATTTTATTGAAATAAAGAAATATTTTAATATAAAGCATTCTGTTATTTTATTTGATTTGCGGCCGAAAATACCTATGAGATAAGGAAGCAACTTAAAACCTCCGGCCGAATTTACCTACCGGCTTTTAGTACCTGCCCTTTTTCCGGCCGAAATTACATCCGCCCCTGTGTATTATACATGTAATAGATCATATAAACCAAGGGGTATGTAAACAATAGAATATTCTTTATTGTCTCCTATTATTAATAAAAATTTGTTTGTCAGTCTGTTTCTTATATTTCTATATTGTTTTAATTGAAATGTTTTATTAGGTCATAAATTAATAAATGCAAATAGAGTAAGAGCTATTAAAAGTCAGGGTTCTTGCAAGATGGAAAGTAAATGTACCAGCCAAATTATTCTAACCATAGAAAATAATGGACAGTTTTGTTGTATTTATCATAAGACTCATTATGGTCATAATATAAATCTACAACATGTTCGTATTCCAAAAGGAGATCGGATGGATATTGCTGCTAAACTTACAAGTGGGGTCTCAGTTACAAGGCAAGTAAAGCAAATTTCACAATATCTACAAGTAAAATACCTACATATTGCAAAAATATTGACCAACATTTAAAAAAACTTAGAGATTTACAAATAAATGTTTTAGGGTCCTTGATTTATATAGAAGGAACTTTGATGAAAATAAGCTATCGAGATGTGACCTTATTAATAGAAAAGACATTAATAATATTAAGAGCTCATTTAACATCAACATTCAGGATGGTGTCCGTCATCAAAATGATTCCGTTAGTGTAGATCTTTTAATTAAGCAGTGTGAAGAAGGTGGTGGTGATGAAATATTATTGTATAAGAAGCAGGGTCAAGAATATCCTAAATTATTGCCAACTGATTTCTGTTTAATTTATATGAATAGAGTTCAAGAAAGTATATTACATAAATTTGCTGGTAATATTTTAGCTATTGATGGCACTCATGGGTTAAATACCTATGATTTTGAGTTGACAACGATTATGGTGATTGATGAGTTTGGTGAAGGATTTCCAGTGTGTTGCATGTTTTCAAATCGTAAAGATGCTATTATATATGAAATATTTTTTAATTGTATTAAAAGAAGGTGTGGAATATTACATCCCAATGTATTTATGTCGGACATTACTTTTGTGTACTATAAAGCGTGGCTTAATATTATGGGTACTGAAATTGTAAATAGACTATATTGTTCATGGCATATAGACCGAGCTTGGAGAAGAAATTTAAATAAAATAACCAAACCTGATAAGAGAAAGGAAGTCTATCAAACTTTAAAAGTTTTGCAAAATACATTAGATGTTGCTGAATTTCAAAGAAACATTACCACTTTTGTAAAAACTTTGTTAGAAGACCCGGACACACACATTTTTGGAAATTACATTGTTCAGAATTACACCAATAACTGTAATATGTGGGCATATTGCTTCAGGAAAAATTTAGGCATTAATACAAACATGGTGATGGTTTATGTTTATTAGCACATTTACATTCTCTCTAAAAACCCTTGTTATTAAAACCATATTTATAAAACCGCTTATGTAAACGCTTTTAAGGACCAGAGCAAGAACATATACAGCATAGGTTCTTGATAGAATGTAAACGCATCATGTCAGATTCATTAAAACGGTTTAATAACTACGGCTTTTAGCGAGAATGTAAACGTAATATATGGCATGAATAAATAATAGATTTGTTAATGCATGCAAACAGGAGAAAAAATAGTTGAGGTTTTTCTTGGGGCACTTAATTTTATAATTTTTACTGTAAAAACTGATTTAGGTATTAGATAGGAAATAGTAGTTGTGTTTATCTGATTTTAGGTGCTAGAAAGTATGCATAAGACCATAAAATATTTTTATCTCGAGGGAAAAGTAGTGAAGCGCTTGGATAAAGGAATCACAGCTGTTTTAAAGTACATAAGAGATAAAATAGTTACAAGGATTATTAAAATCACAAAAGGAGTTAACAATTCTCATATCCAAGATATACACAAACGCCATAGAACTGCTCTGATAAGTGATTTCAAAGTAATTTTGATTGAAACAAGTGTTTGGCTTCTGCAATCTAATGATGTGGATTATGTAGTAACAAAAAGGGGCAATAATTCATGTACAGTACTCAACTGTCAACTAAAATGCTCCTTTTGTTATGTTTGCATACATGAATATGAATGTACCTGTCCAGATTACTACATAAGAGCAAATATATGTAAGCACATACATTACCTTAAATTAAACACTGACAATGAGCAGAATCAAAAACATTCGTCATCTAAAGAGACTTCAGTAACTAAGACCCCTACTAATAGGCATGATGACACTCACTAAGAATCACTAAAATATTGATTTGATATAATTATATATGATGCAGAGATTCTAAAAAAATTACTTATTTTTATTTTACATGAGTGATGACAAATATTTTAGTAAAAATATAAGCACAAAATGTAACAATCCGCCATCTTAGCTCAAACGCCAATCAGAAGAGAGTGACGTCGTATTTTCGCAAATTTGACCTTGATATTGTGTCTTTCGTCCGAACCATAGATAAATCCGAACGATCTATGGTCCGAACATCTGTTCTGTTATGAATTTCCTTTGTTTGTATGGTTCTAGCCTGCAAGCTGTCAAATGTTTGAAGTTTGACGATTTTACCAATGACATAAAACAGTCTCTTTTATGTTCTAAGAATGACACAGATCACCTATAAATGGTATTTACGAATTAATGATGTCACAGACAGACGCCATTACTATTCTTGCGTTTTGGCGCAGAATTTAAAATGCATTTTTAAAAGGTAAATTTTTCCTTTAAAAACTTTTTTTCTCAGAGAAATAACTTTTATTGTAGATAAAGTATATATGTGAAAACATCGTGGAGCAGTTTTTCAAAATCAGTCATCATGCCTATTGTGAGGCTACTGAATATTTACCAATTTTGTCCCAAAAAAGTAGTAGCAAGCATCAATTCTAAAAGAAAAAATAAATGAAGAAATTGATAAAATTAAGAACAATATGGAGTTATACATTGAAAATGGCTCCCTACCAGCTCTGCCACATATTCTCAATACGATGAAAAATGCCAATAACTTGCTTTCTATCAAAGATAGAACTTCAAGAACATTTACATCTGAACACGTAACTTCAGGTATATAGACTTATTTTTATTGATTCATTTGAACCTGATTGGTTTTAATTTTTAAGAATACATATAATTGTGATCTGCTTATCTTTTTATTTTAAAAAATAAAATAAGAATATTCAGTAAAAATTATACACAATTAAGAGAAAAAGGACTAAAGAGAGCGCACCTACATACAATTTTCAGAATATTTTAAAACTTAAAACAATTTTAGGGAAACCATCCAATAAAAAAATTGTAAAACAGATGTCTATCTTTTCCACCAAAAAGAAGCCAAAAAAACGAACCATCAATAGTATAACGAAACCGTCAAAGTCCGAGTCAGATGCTATCAACAATTCTTTAAATATTATGAGTGACCATGATTACTGTTAGTTTTTTTTTGTGTAAGTACATATATTAAAAATAATTAATGTTACTACTTATTTTATTAGTTTTTGTTAAAAATAACAACGATTTAGGAATTTATTTGAAATTAAGTCAGTAAATTTTTAAAAATCAAACATATTATAGATATATAAATGTAATGTTTCTTGGGATTAATAAATTTGATTTGATTTGATTTGATATAGCCTAGTATAAAGATATTTTTGTTTTATATAGTAAATTATTATTCTCAACTTCTTTTTTTTAGGTTCCATATTAAAAACTTCACCAAGAAAAGGCCCTCGCTATATATATATAATAATTATAAACATTTATTTAAGTATAGTATACTATATATGCATTATTTTGTTTTTTTTTCCTTATACGCACGATCTATTTTTGAGGTATGGACTATAATCTCAAAAGGAAGAAGGATTTTTAAATATTCCCGCCAAAAGTGCCTACAACAACTGGCAACGTCGCGGGATCGAATTGTACATTTAACCGCTCGTAAACCAGACGCCATGACACTTTGGATATATTTCTTGGCCAACACAAACCATTTCACAATAATTATTATTTATCAACATTTCTTCGTTAGGAATCCTCAACGAGAACAAACTATCGTTCACACACAGCGTATTTTTTTATTAAGAACTACTTTCCCGATTTATCCGGCTTCGAATGACCATTATGTTAAGCACTATAATTTGTTTAAACAAAAGGAGCTGGTTTTAATTGACACTAGGATAGTAGTTGATGCACTTTATTTTTAACGTTTTATACAATAGCTGTGGGGCAGCTTCTGCAATATTGCCACAACTATTTGCACTATTTAATTTCAATTGATTTCAATTATCTTTTTCACGTCTATTGGTTGCTAACTTGTATCAACCATTTTTCTTTTTAATATATTCACAAGTGTCATATCTTTATGCACTGCTTCTTCTTTTTTATAGCTCTAAAGGAGCGTTCTGTTGGTGCTATAAACTAAACGTTTTATTGTCACCAACACTATGTTTTTGAGCTAATTGAAAATGTTTATAAATATATTGATAATAGTCATATTCTCCTCAAGATTTACTAGATTAAACGATGAAATAAAACAATTTAGTTTGTTTTATTTCATTGTTTAGTATGGATCTTCATCAAGTAAAAGCCTCATCTATTCAATTTACTAGATTGGCATTGTAAACTACCCTTTGTTAATAGTATGCAAGTTTTGGTTTTTAATTAGTTTCATTTGTAGCAACCTGTAAAAGTCAATGTTTCCGCCTAAAAATTCGTTTAGTTTAAATATAATTTCAAAAAAGGAATTTGACAAAATAAAACGTTGTAATAAGAAGGATAATTGTACGATAGTTGGAAACTTGATATGTAATAAAGATTCACGAATCATATATTTGTCAGGATCCTCGATCATCATCAGACTTAGGTACGATGTTGAGAGTCCTGAAATGTATTTATAATAAACACAAAATTGCGGAATTAATTATTTTAAAGAATAAGAATAGTGCACAATTAATTAAATTACTAATGAAGTTTTGTAATGAGATAAAAAATATAGGTATAAAAATATCTATTGTTAAAGATGTAGAACATATTTTGGACAGTGAAACTAAACAAATTATCCTAAACGATTTTCATATTCTTCCTACTGGGGGACATGCAGGTGTAAATAGGATGTACAATAATATAAAAAAAGAGGTACTTTTGGCAAAAGTTACATGGGGATGTAGAAAGTTTTGTGAAAAGATGCGACGATTGTCAACGGTTTAAGCATTCTATACCAAATAAAGAACCTTTATCTATAACCACCACAGCTTCGTCAGGATTTCAAAAAATTGTTATAGATTTAGTTGGGCCATTACAAGAAGATGTAGAAAATAATAAATATATTTTAACGATACAATGCGAATTAACCAAATTTGTAGAAGCATATCCATTGAAAAACAAGGAAGCTTATACAGCGACAACTGCACTTATTAATAATTTTATATTACGCTACGGCATTCCAGACGAAATTGTCTCAGATCAGAGTAGCAAATTTTTGGCATGCATTTTTAAAGAAATTTGTCAAATTTTACACATTAAAAAACTTAACTCGTCAGCGTATTATCATGAGACACTAGGCGCTCTTGAGAACTCTCATAAAAATCTGGGAGCATATTTACGAATTCAAGTTGCAAAATTTGAGAATGCTTGGAGTTCTTGGGTTCCCTACTGGTGTTTTGCTTATAACACGACGGTCCATACAAAAACTAAATACATCCCTTATGAACTTATCTTCGGGAAACTTGCGAAAATCCCTTCCAATTTAAATTTTTGGGTAGATCCAATATATAATTTTGACGATTACCCTCACGAATTAAAATATAGATTGCAACAAGCATGTGATGACGTAAAACATAATATAAATATATCGAAAAGTAAAAGAAAATCTATGTATGATCAGGAAATAAAATCTGTAAAATATAATACAGGAGATAAGGTATTGATAAAGAATGTAGTTAAAAATAAATTGGAACCTTGGAACCACTGTATATTAGGGTGTCCGTTATTTCCCAAATTGATTTTTGAGTCTGCAGCGCCCTCAAAATTTTTAGTAAATGCCCTAAAAAAATGATAAAACCCATATGAGCTCTTAATATTGATAATAACCCGTGCCGCAAACACGATTTATTTCCCATTTAAATAACATGGGGTTTTCGTACTTTTTGCAATTAATTTTTTCTTTGCGAAGCCAGTTGATACATTGCTGCGGCACCGAATTATTTTTGTAGGAAATTGAACGTTCTACAAAAAGTTTTGCTGAAATTTGTCAAAAAAATCACTTCCGTCAAAGTTATTCAAGGTCAAAGTTGAACTAAAAATATTTTTTTTTTTTTTAACAAAAAATTATCATTATTTACATCAATATTGATTGTTTATTGCCGAAAATATCTCATTTTAACGATTTTTTCGGGTCTGTGGAAATAATTGAAAAGAGGAGATTTAACTATTATTGGAAAAAAATTCCCATGAATTAAAAATTTCGAATTCACTATCACTTTTATGAAAAAATAAAATTCGTGGCTACGCATGCGCACGAAAGCAAGATGTAGAACCATTACAATCCGGCGTCGTGTTCGGCTATAGTCACTAGTCAGTAATTATCCAAATCGTTCTGTTGTCAAAAATATTTTAGGTGTTTCTAGTATTAATATTGATAGTTACGTGTGACTTATATTATTATTCAGAATCAGTGGTGTTTAACATTGTCATTACTGACAATATTTTTATTATAAAAACATAAATAAAATTTATAAAGTCTTAAAAATTATAATTATACTGCTATAATCATAAATAGTCCTAACCTAGAATTTTAATTCAATTGTTATTTACGATGACTGACAATCAACATATGGACTTAAGAAAAAATATATTTTTAATTGGTACAACGATAGATACTATAAGTGATAAAAAATTAGCTACAAACAAAGAAGCCTTGCAGTTATTATTCCATTACACAAGAGATTTAAAACAACCTATTGAAGACAGTTATTTAACCGTTATAGCAGAAATTGAAAAAATTTGGGATATAGCAGAAATCCCAACTCAAGATCAGGCACGATGTGTAGAAAAATTGAATAAGCTGTATACAGACTACCGACAGGTGCAGAAATCTGCTAACAGAAAAAATAAAACAAAAGAGCAAGAATTATGCAGTATTCTTGAAAAATTGTTCGATATTGCTCATAGTAAGGCTTCTGATATGATAAATAATGAGACACAACAGTTTTTGATTGATCAGCGAACTCGAAGGATTTTACATTTGCAGTGTGTTTCAAAACCTGTTGAATTGTCGCCGAAATCAGGTAATATTGAAACAATACATAATTACTGGTAGGTATCTGATTAAAATTTATTAATACTAAATTATATAATTACAGAAATACTCATTTCATCCTCTGAGGACCAGGTAAAAATCGACGAGTCCCTCAAAAATGTGCCTTTGACTCAATCGCTTGCACTAATAGATCCTGTTATAGCCAGTCCCGAAAAAATTTCTGGTAATATTACAATTTTCTATTTTATAAAATTTTCATAACATTATTATTTTTCAATTATTCCTTTTTTCAACAGATACCAATACTCCAAGTACCTCACAATTAGTTAGTGAAATAAAATCTAGTGGAGAAACTATTAGTAACTCCCAATCAACTTCTGTATCTGAATTTGAGACAACAGGGCGAAATTATGAGTCAAAACGCCTTAGAGGCACTATTAACATTCTCACAGAAGATGTAGTCGCGGTGCTTGACAGCTGTAATATTTCTTACAGACAATCAGTTCGTCTTACCTCAGCTATGGCACAAACTATGGGAGTTGACTAACGTGATCTTGTTTTAAATAAGTCTTCTTTCCATGAGATACGATGTAAGTTACGGAAAAAAATGGCTGAGAAAATTAAACTACTCTTCAATGAAATCGAGGTTGATGCAACAGTTATACATTGGGACGGTAAACTTATTCCTGATAGTATGACTGGTGAACGTATTGAAAGATTACCTATTTTAATAACCTGTAATGGACAAGAGAAAATCCTTGGAGTCCCTGCGTTGCCTGATGGATGTGGGTCTACTCAAGCAGAAGAAATTTTTAATATTATTTGTTAGTGGGGTTTAAACCATTCCGTCAAAGCACTTTGTTGTGATACTACTGCGTCTAACCTTGGTTGTAGAAATGGCGCTGCAGTGATTTTGGAACGCAAACTTGGAAGAGATTTGTTATATCTTCCCTGTAGACACCACATATATGAATTAGTATTATGCTGCGTACACTCTACAAAAATGCCAGGCCCAACAGGTCCGAATGTACCATTATTTAAAAAATTTCAAAGTGAATGGAGCTCTATCGATACGACAAAGTTTGAGTCTATACAGAAAAATAAATTGAAGAAGGTATTAAGAGATCGAATCCCGGAAGTAACAGCGAAAATTAATTAGTTTTTGAACACTCTTCTACCACGGGATGACTACCGAGAACTTTTGGAGTTGAGTAACATCTTCCTAGGCACGATGAACGCTGAAAATATAAAATTTTATAAACCTGGAGCATTTCACCACGATCGGTGGATGTCCAAAGCGATTTATTGTTTAAAAATTTATATTTTCCGAAACTGTTTTGATTTAAAAGGAAATGAAAAGAGCTTACGAGAAATTTGTTTATTTATTGTCTTTGTATACGTTCCATTTTGGTATACGACACCATTGGCTGCGTCTGCTCCGAAACAAGATCTTGACTTTCTTAAAGCAGTTTATAATTATCGATCAATTGATAAAAAGTTATCTGACGCAGTTTTAGCGAAATTCACAAACCATTTGTGGTATTTAAGTCCGGAAGCAGCAGCTTTGTCATTTTTCGACGAAAATATTTCGTCTGATATCAGGCGGAAAATGGTAGCGGCTTTGACATCAAGGAAGAGGATCAATTTGACTTTCCTAAACGTTTTATCTTCAATTCCGGAGATTTCGATTGGTTTCTTAACAAAGATGTTGATTATTTTACTAATTCCAATTCCGTAAAATTTTTCGAAAGATTAAATATCGATACAGACTTTCTTCAATTGGATTTTAGTCAGTGGTCAGAACATCCAGATTATTCAAAAGGTTTGGAAATCGTTAAGCATCTGAAAGTAGAGAATGATTCCGCAGAACGAGCTGTGAAACTAACTGAAGAATATATTAATACTTTAGCTAAGCACGAAGATCAAAAACAATATGTTATTCAGATTGTAAGTGAATATAAAAAAAATTTCCTAATGCCACCAAAGAATGTCTAACAAAATAAAATTTGTTTGTTAATGTGTTGAAAAATTTATTAAATTAGTTACATATCACCAATAGAACTGGTAATATCTTAAGGTTAACTTAGATCGCAACTTACACCTACTAAGTTGTCAGGATATTTAACACTTAATTTGCTGATATTATAAAATAGTGAAAATGAGATATTTTCGATAATAAACAATTAATATTGATGTAAATAATGATAATTTATTTTTAGTTCAACTTTGACCTTGAATAACTTTGACGGAAGTGATTTTTTTGAAAAATTTCAGAAAAACTTTTTGTAGAACGTTCAATTTCCTACAAAAATAATTCGGTGCCGCAGCAATGTATCAACTGGCTTCGCAAAGAAAAAATTAATTGCAAAAAGTACGAAAACCCCATGTTATTTAAATGGGAAATAAATCGTGTTTGCGGCACGGGTTATTATCAATATTAAGAGCTCATATGGGTTTCATAATTTTTTTTAGGGCACTTACTAAAAATTTTGAGGGCGCTGCAGACTCAAAAATCAATTTGGGAAATAACGGACACCCTACTGTATATAGGCCCATAAAGTGTCATTGAGAAGAAATCTCCGAATATTGTTGTAAAAATAGAAGATCGTATAATAGAGGTTCATAAAAATAGGGTAAAATTGTAACATAGTTAAAAAAATAATTTTTTTTTCTTCTTCAGGAGGGTGATGTAATATAGCGCTATATTAATTAATTTAGGTAACACACTGTAAATAAGTTATTTAGGTTCAGTTAAGCATATTTAGAAATATCGTTAATTAGTAATATCTATGCAATAATTTATGTCGTCACCCATTTCTGGTGACTCAGCGATACCTTTGAACTCGCCAGAGTGAGTGACCGGAATTCATGGCTTTTGAAATAAAACTACTAACGCAAGAAGATGGCAACGTGACATTGATAACTTGAAGTATAATTAAATTTTCGTCTGCGAATTATTCTAATTTTCGGAGTTTGTAACGGAAAATAATCATAGTGAGCTTAGTAGAAGGAAATATAAGTGTTAATTCAACGGATAATTAAAAAAAAACTCAAGTAATAATTTATGAACAACAATAGTAAATAACCTAAAGTGTGAAAATAAAAAAGTAGTTAAGTGATAAACCTGATATAAACTAGGAGTGATAACGATTTGCAGTCTAACTTAAATACAAAGTTGGCTGAAAATCAAGAAATAACACTGAGCATAATAAGTAACGAGATTTTAAAAAACAGAAGTGATTTTAAGTCTCAAATAGAAGCAGCAGAAGCGCGCATGTTGATGGAAGTTCAATGCTTAAAAAGTCCGAGACCTACAGGCTGAGAAACAATCACTCAAAGAAGAAGTTGAGTTATTGAAAAGACAAAACAAGAAAAACGCGGTGGTAGTATTCGGGCTTAAAATAGAACAACAACCATTAACTGCAGAAACAGTCTGTACTAGCCTAAATAACCTCCTGGAAACTAACATACAATCAACTGATCTAAACGATTTTTATCAATTAGGCAAAGCAACCAGCTGTCCAATTAAGATAGATTTCTTGCGAAACTGGACAAAAAAAGATATCCTAAATAACTGTTACAAACTAAAAGGAAATAATATAAATATTGTAAATGATCAAACGCCAATAGAGAGAGATGAAAGCAAAGTACTGAGGAAACATTTAAAACTAGCTAAAGAGGATAATAGAATCTGTCATATAAAAGGAAATGTACTTTATGTAGATAATACTTCCTATAGTGTGAAATAATTGGTACAGCGAGAAACCTCTACAAATAGAAGTAATAGTGCCCCTTTTACACCTGAAAATAAAGTAACTTCGGCGAAGCAACGGATTACACAACAAATCTGTCAACAAAAAATCAATTCAGCAGAACAAGCAAAACCAAAAGTTGTGACACGTCTTCAAGGTACCAAAACTAGAAATAACTCTGGGTCGAAATAAGTGTTGTTCAAATTTCAAATTTTATTCTTTTAAATACTTGCTTTGTTGTTCATAGCGCATAACGATAATTTTAAGTGAAACATTATTTTTTTACCAAATATACATTGATTTTTATATATTTTGTTGCAAAACTAAATTTTTGAGCACTTTTAATTTATGAAATAGTTGGTGAAGCAATGGATCCGTTTGTATTACAATAAGAAAATAAACCTATAGAGGCAGAAAACATATTTCTATTGAATAGTTTTAAAAATTATGTTACCTTGAATGAATTTAAAATCTTTCGTATGAATATTAGAAGCGACGCGAAAAATATCGATGAATTGTTTGTAGCATTGGACGATTTGGGTGTAAAGATCACAATGTGAATTGTTTTCAAGTGTAAAAAAGAACGGATCCACGTTTCTTGCCTTTGTTCATTTTTTATGTTCTGTATCATATGTCCTTTTTAAATATTTGTTTGTTTTACTTCTTTTATTAGTGTTTTGGAATTATTGTATTTTATATCGTTGTATTGTAGGTAAATAATTTTATTTGAAGTTAATTATATGTATTTTACCACGTACAAGCTGTTTATTACACAGGATTAACATGTATTGGCAGGAAAAATAAAAAGGAAATTCCGTCGTAATTTCTACCCATTAGCAAAAGGGTGGTGAGATCTGCATTATATGGTTTCAAAGGAGATATAATACTAGTTTCATATGTACCAAAAAAAATAAGGCTGTTATCTTAGTGCCATCGTCCCATCACCATAAGAGCGAAGATCCAGAGTCTGGAAAACCTTATATTATTCTAGATTACAATTGATGGAAAAGGTTTGAAATTCTGCAGTCGTAAGAGCCGTCGGTGGCCACTCACGATATTTTATACTCTTCGATATCAGCACTGTCAATTCGTTCATATTATATAACAGTTATCCAGAAAATTCCCAGACAGACAGATCTTACTTCTTGAAAAACCCCCTTTAAAACTAGTGACACCACATTTACAGAGGAGGTCGAGAAATCCTAAGCTGAATGGAAAACTGCGATTGAGTATTATGGAAATACTCGGCGAAAAAAGAGATGATTATTTTCCTGAAACAAGAGTGAAAACATTGGAAAAATTGCTCCCTTTGCTCTTATCGGAAAAAAAGAAAAATTGCATATGTTTCTTACGAATGCCAGAATCCAATTTGCCTAGAATGTGCGGAAAAAATGTGTCCGGATTGTGCATCAAGTTCTTGATTTTCATGCTATGCCAATTTTTTCAAAATAAAACTTTTTGATAATTTTTTTTGCTGGACTTTAGTTCGACTCTTTTTGTATCCTGATTGATACTAAATTCATAGATTGTATAAGAATTTCAATTTTATTTCAGTAGTACAAAAGTTCGATGTAAAAAAACTTAATTTTTGATACTCCTTTGAGAAATTCTGATTTCCACTGAATATTGAATTTTAATTGCATTTCTGCGCATGATTTTCATTTCTGCAATAATGCAAAGAACACATAAATGGTTCATAAAGTAAAAGCTATGGAAATTCAAAATTATTATGAGTCTATTTATATATAGCCGTCTGTGAGACTTATAGTTAATGATAACGTTTCATATTTGATACGTTAGTAGTTAAGGGTTGTGTAAAGCCCGGCTCAGACGACTCGTGTACTTGGCGTTACTTTTGTATACTTGGCATGTCGTGTCAGTGGGTTACTTGTACCTGCTTGTACAATTAATTGTCACTCGTCTGTTTTCCATTTCGGGTCGGTAAAAATGGTCCGAGTCAAAGGGTTCACTACACTTGCCAAGTAGATACTTGTCTATAGAGTAGACGCGCTCAAACGAAATGCACAAATAATTTGCTTTTACTAGTGGGACTATTCAGTTAGTTTTCAAAGACTACCAGAAGCGTAGAGACGTTTTTTTGGTTGTTCTTCTTTGATTGAAATTGAGTGGTCAAATGAGAATGTGTTGGAATTTCTTGTTTTTTATGAAAATGAGCCGGTAATTTGGATGGCTAAACATAAGGACCATAAAAATCGTAATGCAGTTAATGATGCGTGGAAAAGAATACAGGATAACATATGTATCCAGTGTACTATAAACGAACTGAAGAAAAAAGATATTCGCTAATGGCCACATTTCGATCTCTCATAAAAAAAGTTAAGGCTACATCTGGAACTGGAACCGGCGCCGCAGAAGTTTATAGGCCTACACGGTTTCCGTTCGAAAAAATGGCCGGATTTTTACACGGCATATGTGAACCCAGAAATACACAAAACACAGAGGTTATACATACATATATGTATGTATGTATATATATAAGTATTTATTAATATCATAAATTATTATCAACACTTCAACAATAACTGTCTTGTCCTGGGACCTTTCCTGTCTTTTTAAAATATTTGCAAAATTCTTATCGTATTTCTTGAGCCTCCCGCCCAGATTTCCTTGGTAACTTTTGAGTGGCAGGAAAGATGACATATTTTGGTTATTTTGACACCACGTGGAAGGTACAGTTTGACCATCCTTTTCCGTATCAAAAGACCCTGCTGGTGTATAAAGTGTGGCAGAATTTTTACTTTATCTTAAATAATTGTGCCATGACTATCTTCGATACTTTTACTGGTTCAAGTAACACAGGTGCTCTAAAAACTCTGAAAATCGATGCTACTATCCCAAATACATTTTCAACGACACGTTGAGTATAAACGATAATTAAAAATTCTTTCATCGCTGCCTTTTTCATGAAGTTCATGGTATAGTATTGGTAAATGAGTCCCTAAATCAAAGGCATCGTTGGCGACGAATACATATGGAAAAGGTGAGTTAGTAAAATTAGGTAGTGGTTCATCTGCAGGAATTATCAAAGCATTTTCTTCAAATTTTTTAAATAAAATGGTATTACGTATGGTCGCGGATACGACCTTGACATCCAACGTCCGCGAATGTGAAACAGTAATTATCATCAACTAGCGCCATTAAAACTACACTAAAGGTGTGCTTGTAGTTGTAAAATTCTGTTCCACTGTTCATTGGAGACTGGATATAAGTAAATGCACCTAGACAGTGGGGAAAATTCCATTTTGTATGAAAGGCGTTGGCTACTTGTTTCCATTATTGCGACGTTTTTGGCACCTCCAAAAAATATAGAATATGGGGAACTTTTTTACAATTAATTATTAACGGGGAAGTCTTCCGTTATACCACGCAGTCAAAGGAAGGTAACATTGACAATATAGAAATAGACAAAGTATGCTTAGTATAACGACAGACTTACCCTCAAAATTTATTCTCTCTTGTTAATAATTTTAAACCAATTTGCTTTCTTCTAGAAAATGAAAAATTTAGACACCACGGAAGAAACTGAACCGTTTGACACCTCTGACAAAACCTATGACGAAGCCAATGAAGCAGGCATGCCTACTGAAACTTAAATCCAAAGACACAAGCGAGGCAAAGTAATACAACTTCACAAATATAATTCAAGGCACCAACACTGTCCATTCTGAAAAAACCTATAACGTCCACCAGCGTTTACTATTATGTACCGTTGACCAGCTCTGTTGGATGTATACACTTCAGCTTCATCTTCCGATTGCCAGCATTTACTAACACGATATAATAGATGGATATAAGTTTCATCCAAATAAGTTATTGGCTTCTTGTTGTGACCTAAAGCATCATTTTCCTTCAACCTTCTTAAATAACGAGCCCGCCAAGCTACATTAACGTTACGTTCCATCAAACATTTTCTTTTATTGTGGCACTTTTTATACTGAAATCCAATATTTTTCAAGTGCTTTCTTAAGGTGTCTGGACCTCCAGAGTAATCGACTTAATTTTTCATTTTATTTACCAAAGTCTTTATTGTTGGAACTTGTTTATCAACCGTATAGCATTCATGTATGGTTCTTTTCATAATACCCAAGTCAGGATCATCCAATTGTATTTTGTTGGTACCACCACTTTTTTGTTTTTTTTTAAGGAGACCCCAATAAAGCACCTTCTTGCAACAGTGATTTCTCCTTTCTTATACGTTTTATACAGGTAACTGATTTTCCTGTCGCTGTTGCAGCTAATTGTATGGCTTTGTCCAAAGGGAATGACCACACACCAGCAGATTTATGTTTAACAAAAAATTCCACAACGTTTTTTAAAATATTGAGAGCTGCCGTGTGCACCATTTTCCTTGATTTTTTGTACGTATTGTTGAGAAAAATTCAACTGCAAGGAAAACAAACGTTATTAGGTCTCATGAATATTTAATAACTGGTTATTGTGTGTTGTTCTAGGTTATGTTTATTAATAATAATTATAGGACATACCTTACTATGTTAAGTTAATTATCAAATTAGTCTCAGCAAAAACTGATTGTTCTGTCATTTATGAAGCAAATAATAAAATAACGTATAAAAATATAGAAGCAGATTATAAATGCATTGGCAGCTGACATCAAATAGAACATAGAATGCAGTCCAGTGTTGCCGATGCAAAAATAAAAATTACCCGAACTTACGATTCAAATAATCAGAATTTGTCAAAATTACCAAAAGTAAACAGTGGTTATCTAAATAAAGTCTTCGACCCTAATCAATATGGATAATCCCCAAAAACAATAGCCATTTTATATATTCCTTCTGCAAAATATTCGAAAAACCGTTGGATCCAAATTAACACTGATACATACACTAAAATTGATGTATGTTGATGAAATCACTCGGTCATATTATTTCGATTATGTTAACAATTACTAATGTACAATCGTTAACATTGGCTCCTGATTGGCTCGTTGCGATGACCTTTCTTTCAGTTCGCATATTTTCCGGGGCTCATGTTTGCTTCTGTTAACTGTATAGAATGGATAAATTAGTCTCGCATACCCGGTATAGAACACCATATAATTTAGAGACAGTAAGGGGATTTTTAGGGATGATAAACTATTTTAGAAGATTAATACCTGATTTGAGTGAAAAACAATTGCCATTATTAGAATTATTGAAACAAAATATTAAATGGTGTTGGGAGCGAACCAAAATGAGGGAGGAAAAGGACATACGGATTTCAGAGGACCTGCAGAGAGTTCTGACTAGGGGCAGAAAGAAGAGATTAAGGACGAGAGCACAAAAGACCCTGGGTTCAGTCTCTTAAGTCCTCTACAGTGGATGATTTACCTAGCATGCAAAAAGGAAGGTCCACCAGACTTAGGTCAGATACCAGGAATTCAACTGCCCCGGCTCCTCATCTACATCTGAAGGATCCCCTTGATCCGTGTGCATGTGGGGAAATGTTATTAGGTATAGAAAGACGTTATATATAACCAATATTTCACATTTTATTAGCATTGATGTTTATTTAGAATAAAAAAGGTTCTCTTTTCGTATTAAACCACGTCCCAGTCGTTTGTAATTAACTACGTAGCAGCAGCAAGATTAATCTCAATCTCATAAAATAATCTCAAATGTTGAAAATCCCAACATTAAATTGGTCATCTTCGAACCGGATTTGAACCTATAGCTCAGGAGACTTCGCACAGCTTGGTCACTGGGTGAGAACATTCAAATTTTACTTCTTTACTTCAACTGTTGCACTGTGTCAATACGAGTGTACATTCATAAAGCAAGAACTCAAAGACAAAAGTTTATTTTACTTGTTTATTTCGCAACTATGAGCGTTTGTCGTTGAAACATTACCGCTACCTATCCACAGTTTCAATAGGTGCGTTACAGAGCAATAATTCACGAAATTTTTAAGCATGGATTCTTAGTTTTTAAAACGTGGTTAGTGCCGCATCCTTGGTTGTGTTTTGTCTCACTGTCAATTCAAACTTTATTTCATCTACCAATTATTGTCAAAATAACTAAATACTTGAAAAAATACATATTTGTACGACACTTTCCTTTGCTGTAACTAGTATTAAAGCATATATGTGGTTTTAAAGTTACCTACATTAGCAGCAACACTAGACATTTTAACAGACCTTCACAATACTTATGGATATTAAGTTTTTCGGTTATACTGCCGCAATGAAATGATAAAGCCTCCAAAAGGTTCAAATGTAACTGGAGTTGAGTTAGTTCAAACGTTAATGAAAACAAAAGACTCTTTGGAAATGTCTTGTTAACCGCGAATGGAGTGGTTAGAAAGACTTGACCAAATGCTTGAAAATGCAGTCCCTGAAGCAATTTGGAGTCAAAATGACGTTGCGAATATGGAATTGATGCCCAGTACTTCCACCAACGAAGAATCATTGAAATATCACGACTATGATGTGGTGTCCACAAGTAAAAAAGTTCAAGCATACATAGCTGGTTACATCTTGAGAAAACTGGAAGTCAAGTGCAAGTGCCTGTTATACTTGAAAAATCTGGAATCATCAAATGGTGAGTCGCGTAGCCGAGATCGTTTCATTGATTTAATGCAAAAATATGGAGGATTGTCGCGAGTTAGTGAGGATTTGTTTCAATCAACCACGCAGTTAGAAGCTGCTTTATTGGAAGTTGTTGGGCTGAGTAGGGCTGAGCCATGGGGTAATTTATGAATACTGATTAAAATTGAGAAGATGCTACCCAATTTGACAATGGAGAGTGGAGACTGCACTTTTAGGCCAAAACTTTCAACAAAAAAATCTATTGAAAAGAGAAAAAATGAAAAATCTCAAGAAATCCTCCAAGTTGGTATAATAAATATTTACCTACTTAGTGGTTTTATCCGAGGTAATTTTTCTTTATATGGAAAAATATGAGTTACCTAATCATCTTCAATAATGTCTTGTGGAAATCAAACAGAAAACAGTAGTTTTGTACCTTTAATTTTTTTAATATTCCCAGTATAATAATGTATTGATTGGCTAAAACGAATGCACACTATCGAAATTGTAAGCATCTAATAACCGCAAAAGTTTTTATTGCGAAAATAAAATATACTTAGTGTATTTCAATAATCAAGTTAAGTATTTATAAATTCCTTAAAAACGTCATTTATTGGTACAACTAAATGGTCAGCATGTAATACTCAATATTAATAAAAGTAACATAAATGAATATATTGTGACGTCACATTTAGCCATTATAGGGAGAACATCTCTTTGGGCATTTTTACTAAACAAAACAGTGGGAAGTGGAAGATAAGAAATTAGAAAATTTTGATTTAGAACTGTTATAATAAAAGTATTATTGTTATACCCATACGGGCATTACACGTTATTTATGTGATAATAGGAAAATATAAAAAAATCTTTGTGTCGTTTAAAAAAAGGAAAACGTGCGTGGTCACCTTTCCGTGTGTGGTCAGAATTACCGTACCTAAACTAAAATACTACAATACAAAATGGTGTTAAACAATTGTGTACACATTTTATAAACGAACAGTGATCAAACATTTGTTAATAAAGTATTAGTATTAAACCTCAACTGGTATGGTGGGTCAATCTTGACCCAACGAAATTTAGTATGATAATTTAAAAAATGTTGCAGTTGTCGGACGGCACTGGCCCGCTACGTTTTCTAGTTTGTAGCATACTATCAGTTGGCATCTGACCGTTGTGAGTGCAGGTGTTAGTTTTGGAGTAAAGCAAGCAACCGGGTCAAATCGAACCCAGCATGCCTTTGGTGATACTATTTTTGTGTACCAAAATGAACCGTAATAGACCCCTCACGCAGTTTGAACTTGAACAAGAGGCTTTAAATCTATATATTAGTGACTATTCGTCTAGAGAAAGTGAGTTAAGCGAACATGACGGTGAGTCAGAGTTAGAGGAATCAGAAAATGAGCGAGATGATAATGAAAATGTGCAAGAAGAGAACCAGATTCTGATGAAAGTGGTGGAGATGAAGAATTACAGGAAGAAAGAAACCAGTATTTTTTTAAAAAAATAAATTTAAGTGGTCAAAATCACCTCCAGCAAGTGGGAAAACTGGAGCAGATAACACAATCAGAACACGCATACCTACTGTCATAGGTGATGCATACAGGAATAAACCAACAAAACCAGTAGAATCATAGAATTTGATTTTCGACGATATGTTAAATATTATCAAAGAACATACAAATGAAAGAATTACTTATTTGACGGTTTCTTACGGTGATGGAGCTTTAGACTGTCAATATAAAAACCTGAAATGAAAGTATTTTTTGGTTTGCTTTTGCTGTCTGGTGCTATTAAATTAAATAATGAAGATGTCAATTCGTTATGGGCTATAGATCTAAAGCCGCGTACACATCTGGCGAACGCATGTGGCCGAAGCCATTCGACCGAACGCCTTCGGTAAATGTGTACGGCCCAACAAACGACAGCGAAGGCATGTGTTTGCCTTCGTGAGAGTTCGCTCACTGGGCGGTACATCAAAAGAAAATTGGAGAACGAATTCGTTTGGCTGTGTTTAGTGTGTACGCTTCCAGTTAAAGTGTCGAACGGCGTCGTCCCGATTTTGTTTTGATTTTCTATTTTGCGATAATGGAGTGGACTAATTCTTCTTGTTTAAAACTTATTGGTTTATATCGAGAACGGGAAGTTTTATGGAATCCAGTGTTTAAAGATTACAAAAATAAAATAAAGAAAATTGATGCCTGGGACGACATCAGCAAAATTATGAAAGGCGATACAGGGGAAGTCAAAAAGAAAATGGAATCTTTATTAACGTCATTCCGACGTGAGAGACAAAAACAAGATAACTCTTTTAAAACTGGAGCAGGAACCGACACAATTTTTAAATCTAGCTGGTTCGCTTTCAAAGATATGCTTTTCTTGATGGACAAGTTTATACCAAAAGAAACTAAAAACACTGACGTAAGAAAAAATATATTTTGTTATCAAATAAAATATACCTACATATGCAAATATTATGTATATATATATATATTATGAGATTATTTTCAAAGAAATAATTGTTGTTTATGTTTTATGCATTTGTATTTTGCCAACTGACGCTCCCTTCTCCCATGAAATATTCAGCAAATTCATTTCTAATTGCTTCACAATTTGCCGAACTTTTTCGTCCTATCTTAGATATTACAAGAAAGGACTCTGCATTTTTATTTTCGTTTCCCTGTCTCCAAAGTCCAGGGATGATTTTTCCTTCTTTCTCCTGATCAAATGTTCCTGGTGGAGCGTAAGTCTTGCGTGAATGTTTACTTTTTCTCAAGAAGTTGTGGAAATAGACGCATGCTAATACTACCAAAGTTGCTTTTTCAGGTGATAGTAGCATCACTTTTCTCAAAACTCTAAAAACAGCTGACATGATGCCGAAAACATTTTCAATAATACGCCTTGCTCTACAAAGTCTATAGTTAAAGATGCGTTTCTTAGAACCTTTTTTTTGTTCTACTGGATAGCCCTTCATTAAATGTTCACTAAGGCTAAAAGCATCATCTCCTACAAATACATAGGGAATTTTTCTACTACTAGGTAGAATGTCATCAGGTGGTAAATGGAGCTCATTGTTTTGCAGTTTTTTCCAGAATATGGAGTTCTTTAGCACACCTCCATCTGAAATCCTACCTTGACAGCCAACGTCAGCAAACAAAAAGCAATAATTTGGATCAGCAACTCCCAACAAAACTATACTAAAATTTGCTTTATAATTAAAATAGTCGCTGCCACTGTGTATTGGTGCCTGAAGTATGCAATGTCTACCATCTATGGCACCAAGGCAGTGAGGAAAATTCCATAGAGCTTCATAATTTTCCGCAACATATCGCCATTCTTCTTCAGTTGTAGGCATCTAAAAATTAAAAAAAAAACCATATTTTAAAAATTATAAAACCAAAAACTTTTCAGGAGAAGACTCGACCAAAGAATCAATATCAAGAAGAAGAGGAGGAGGAGGAGAAGGAAGAGGAAAAAGACATGGCCAACGATGACATGGCTGTTGACGAAATTGATAATGACACACAAGTAACAGAAGTACCAGAAGGAACAACTCTCAAAAGAAAATCAGATTTTAAATCTCCCAAGAAGGTCAAACGAGTAACACCTGTGGCTTCTGTGAATCGTGGGACAAGCAGTGCTATCTCTAGAGGGCAAGAAGCATATCAAATATTACAAGAAACTGTTGCAAGTAAAAAAACAAGAGACGATAGCACAATTTTTGGAGAGCATGTAGCAGCAAAGCATAGAAAATACAGCACCCATACACAAAGTGAGGTGGAACATCTAATTGGAGATATTCTGTATAAGGCTGATAAGGGACTTTTTGAACGACACGTCTCCTCAACCAGTTTCATAAACCAGAAACAATATTATTTAAATCAACCCAATCAACAAACTTATACGAGTATCTCGCCTAGCACAACATCCAATCCATATAAGCATTTATCTTCAGACACTCAAAGCACCAGTACTCCTTTAACATCACCTTCAGCATCAGATGGACCACTTTCTTATGAAAATGAGTCTTTTTTTTCGGAGGCTCAATCAAACCTGACGCTACAGCAAACTGATAATCCGACGACACCCATTATAAGTTTTATTAATGCATTTACAAATAGTATTTAAGGAATTTTTTGATATTTTTTTTTATGTGAACCCTAGATTTTTTTAATAAATATTTAAAGCATTATATTTAACTATTTTACTCACTTTTACGTATTCTTGAAGCGCATCAATTATAGCAGAGCAAACTTCTGGTATCATCCTTGAAATGAGTTGTTTTGAAATTTTAAAAGTATACATTAAACTTGTATATGAGTCACCAGTCGCTAAATATCGTAGGGTTAACATTAACCTTTCTGTTGGCGGTATCGCTTCTCTAAACTTTGTATCTTCTTTCGCGATTTTTGGACCAATTTTATTCAATAGCCATTCAAAATCAGTAGACTTCATTCGGCAAAAATTTTGAAAAAGTCCGTATTCCATTTCAGCTTTGAGATCATTAATTAAGTCTATCCCTCTATACTGACTTCTGCTTTTAAATAATGATGTTGTCCACCAGCGCCATTTTCGTCGTTTTTTGGGGGGCTCTTTCACTGCTTCGGCCTCCGCCTCGCTAATAATAATATACAATGCACTTGCAATAATTATATCCTCATCGGACGCCATATTTACTATTTTACAACAAAAGTTCGCGCGCGCCAAAAATACCCGCGAAACTGAACGAATGACTGCAAACGAATTCGTTCTCCGTTATGTGGACGGCAGAGGAAATTTTCCATCGAACGCCGAAAACATCGAATGAATTCGGTCGAATGGCTTCGGCCACATGCTTTCGCCAGATGTGTACGCGCCTTAACGGGTCGTGACATTTTTCGCGCCACTATGACACTGAAACGATTTTGTTTCTTATGCGCTGCATTGAGCTTTGATAATAGTGCTACAAGAAATGAACGAATTCAGAATGGAGATAGCAGGAATGGAGATAGGAGGAATGGAGAGAGAACTTGCCGCCATTTCCGAAATATTCAAACTTATGATTGCCAACTGTCAATCAAATTATGCTTGTGGTCAATTGATGACTATTGATGAAAAGCTGGTAAGCTTTAGGGGAAGATTTCGATATAAGATGTATATGCCCAATAAGTCTAACAAATATGGTATAAAAATAATGTTTTTGTGTGATGCGAATACACATTATTTATTGAATGCGTTTATATACGCTGGTAAAGATGAATCCCCTAGCCCGAAAAAACTATCAGTTCCCAAACTCAACGTTTTACAACTTGTTCAGCCTATTGTAAACAGCAATCGAAACATCACTGCTGACAATTGAACTGACGAATAGATTTAAAAAATGTGGTCTAACGTATACAGGAACATTGCGGAAAAGTAAAAGAGATTCCCCATGAAATTTTGCCTAATAAAGACCGTCCTGCTTTGTCAACAATTTTTGGATTTACAAGGGATCTAACACTCCTATCATATGTGCCGAAAAAGCGTAAAGCTGTCTTCACTACACCCTACAGCGACAATAGAAAATAATGAAAAAAAACTTCCCGAAATTATTTGTTTCTATAACTCAACTAAGGGAGGTGTTGACAGCTTAGACCAAAAGTGCGCCTGTTTTAATGTAGGTCGTGGAAGTTATGCAATGGTAAATATTGTGGAAGTCAATTCTCACGTTATATATAACAGTGCTGTAGATACTAATAAGACAATGGACATACGACAATATATTATTTCTGTGGGAAGGGGGTTATCAAGGATCATCTCCAAATGAGAGCTGAAATAAGAAATATGCCCATTGAACTTCGAGGTATGATAAGACGTTTTATTGGATTACCCCCAGAAGAACCCAGACCAGATAATCCCTGTGACAACAAAAGGCGGCTGTTACATGTGTTCTAACGACAACAAATATCCAAAAAAATGTTCAATGTGTTTCAGGGGCATTTGTAAGGCCCATAACATTGCAGTGTGCGAGATATTAAGCAATCATATAATTTGAAAATACACATACACCAGACTTTTTAACTAAATTTTTTTTTTTGATTTACATAAGATGTAAAACAATGAGTTTGAATAAATAATTACTAGTTTGAACGGAGATTTTTTCAATTGTTTTCATTATTTTCTTAGTACTTCATATAACTTTTTTTTCTACGGACCTCCTTTGTTAAGTTATAGGGCTTCAAAGTTAGAAACTAAAAATACATTTTTATTCATAACTACAAAACCGTAATTTCGAACTTGATGAAAATGTGGTGGATTGTCGAGTACATCAATTTATTTATTTTGTCCATACCAGTAAGTATACTAATGTTGCAGAAAGTTAGGATCGGACTTGGAACACCGGATCAAAGGTCAGAACTTTTAAAGAGACAAGGCAACAAACTTTGAAATACTGTCAGTTCATCCTCCAACTATTTTTCTGAAAAAAGGTGCCCTTTGTCCAAATCGATAACATCAGTGGTTTCCAAGAAATATGGAATTTCGTAAGACACCGCAGAGCACATTCAGATTCTATCATTATTTAGGAAATGGGTTATAACCAAGTAGGCTGCCGTCAATTATTTGTCATATGCATTAACCATCCTTTAAAAAATCTTATTTTATCAGAGGCAAAAAGCAGGGTTAACCAATTTGTCTCTGAAACTAATGCGGGGTTAGTGATAAACCAAATATCAAACTTTTACTCAAGAATATCCGGGGCATACTGTCGAACAGAAACGAAGAGTTTTAACAGGTCGTCTTGCTAGGGAAAATTCTAATAGAAGTTTTTCGTCCCAGTTAATGCGTACCCTTTTGAGGACGATATATTAGAAGTAACAGAAACAATTACTGACTTGACAGATATTATTGAGCAATTTAGTGGAAATAAAAACGAACCAGTCTTTTCCAGAAACAATTCAAGATTGACACATTTGACTAATAGAATTAATAGATTAAATGCCGAAAGTAACGAGCAGTTACTAACACAACAGACCTTGACAAATAAACTAATACTATTAGAAGCTGACCTTGCGACAAAAACAACTCCTACCTCCAACTATAGAACTGAAGACACTTTACCTTCAAACTCAACTCCCTTCACTACTCGTTTTGACATCCCTCATCAAAGACATGATCCAGTTTACAAATGGAATGTTTTCTTCACTGGTAAAAATGAATCACTTCATTTATTTTTAGAAAAAGTTGAAGTCCCTAGACTTTCTAGAGGAGTTAAAGAAAATGAGCTCTTTCTGCAGTCATGTGAACTTTTTAAAGACAATGCCTTCACATGGTATCTTAATAATCGTAGTAAATTTCATTCCTGGAAAGATATTGTTGCAAAGTTAAAAACTGACTTTTTGCCATACAGTTATGAAAGTGATTTGGAGTTGGAAATTTCTAATCGCACTATGGGTGCTAACGAACCAGTTGCTGTATACATCTCTTCAATAATAGGATTATTTAATCGCTTGTCTAGTGTCGTTGACGAACGTACTCGTGTTGCAAAGATTCGTATGAACTTTTTACCTCCTTTCATCTCGTCTTTAGCACTTCATAACCCCCAAACAGTTGACGAATTAACCGAATTGTGCAAATGAATGGAAGAATCCCGTGTTTGGTTAGACAGATAAAGATCACCTTCTTCTAATAATCCTAGATTGCTTGAACCAGATTTATCTTGCCTTTATGTTTCCTCCCCGTCAAATCAAAGACAGAGAACTTCTGCAAACGTTTCAGCATTAACCTCCTTGGTTTGTGGGAATTGTAACAAAACTGGTCATTCATATTCCGATTGTTTCTCGCCCAAATCAATATTTTGCTACGGTTGCGGTGCAAAAAACACCACAAAACCTAAATGGTTAGGTTAGGTTCCAGACTTCCAAACAGATCTCCAAACAATCATAACCCCACTACAAACCAAAACTAACTTTTTCAACTTCCGCTGATGAATGGCAAAACTATCTTATCTTTGTTAAAGGTTTCCTAGCGTCCAATCATTTTAGAAATACAGACATACCTTTACCTACCAGAAAACAGATAATGACAAAAACATTTCGATTACTACCAATATTACTTCTGTACCGATCTCCAACTCAGTCAAGCACTGTTCCAAACTCCAGTAATACTTGTCCCATATTTGCAAAAAAACCTAATGATAATAGACCCTACCCTACCGTGAAAATTTTAGACATACCCGTTTTAGCTATGGTTGACACAGGCAGTAACTCTACTGTTCTTGGAAATCAGGGTTTCTTTTTGGTGCATTCTCTACATTTACCTATACAGTATGACTCTTGTTTGAATATTACCACCGCTGACGGTGTACCTCAACAAAATATGGGCTATATTTCCGAACCAATGACAGTGAATGACGTTACAAAGACAATAAAAATATTGATAATACCGTCAATAACTCATAACCTTATTTTAGGAATGAACTTTTCGAGCTTGTTCAAAGTAGACATAAGTTTTCATGATTTGTCATACTCTTTATTATCTTCTACTTGTGTTATTAACACAATACAATCTGCTTCTGCTCTCTCTATTGAAGAAAAAAACAAACTTGAGCAAACTAAAAGCTCATTCTCTTCTCTTGCCCCTCCTGACCGCATTGGCAGAACGAATTTTGTCGAACACGATATCGATACTGGTGATGCAAAACCGATTGCACAACGCCAATATCCTCTATCCTCATTATGCAAGGACATTTAGTAAAAGAAGTCGACGAGATGTTACGATTAAATGTCATTCAACCTTCGAACTCTCCTTGCTATTCACCCCCTTTGGGTAGTCCCAAAAAAGTCTGGAGAATGCCGCGTCTGCTTCGATGGCCGAAAGCTAAATAAAATAACCACTCCGGATTCCTATCCCATGGCTCAAGTAGATGTCATTCTTAGCAAACTTCGAGACACTAAATTTCCTACCTCCATTGATTTAAAAAAAGCCTTTCTACAAATACCCCTTACCGAATCTTCTCGCCCCAAAACTGCTTTTGCTGTCTATGGCTTAGGTTTATTTGAATTTACGACCAATCCCTATGGTCTAATTAACGCACCCAAAACTATGGCACGTCTAATGGACATTGTTATAGACCCGTCTAAGGCCCTACTGTTTTTGTTATTTGGATGACATCATTATTGCTATCCCTACCTTCGAACTTCATTTAGAAATCCTTAATAAGTTATATCTTGTCTTAAAGAGGAAAACCTTACTGTAAATTTCCAAAAATGTGAATTCTGTCGAGATTCTCTTAAATTCCTTGGTTTTGTAGTCGACAAAGCTGGTCTTCGAACAGATGGAGATAAAGTTTCCGCAATCCTTAACTATCCTGCTCCCAAAAACACTACCGAAGTCAAAAGACTTATTGGCTTAATTGGCTGGTATCGCCGATTCATCAAAGATTTTTCTACTGTTTGTTCCCCGATAACTGACCTTCTTCATGGCAGAAAAAAAGGACAACCGATTTTCTGGACCCCTGAGGCTGAAAATGCTTTTATCGAAGTCAAAAAACGACTTACTTCCAGCCCCATTCTTGCAAGCCCTGACTTTTCGAAGGAATTCATTATACAGACTGACGCTAGTGACACCGGACTTGGTGCAATCTTATATCAACAATGTGATGGTATCGAACACCCTATCGCATATGCAAGTCGTACCTTGAACAAAACCGAAAGAAAGTACAGTACCACAGAAAAAGAACTCTTAGGTGTAATTTTTGGTGTAGAATAATTTAGAGGCCATGTGGAAGGAACCCACTTCACACTTGAAACAGACCATTCATCTTTACAGAATCTGTCAAAACTTTCTAACCCATGTGGACGTTTAGCTCGTCTTTCACTTAGATTATCGCAGTTCGATTTTGAAATCAAACATAGAAAAGGAACCACTATGGTTGTAAGTGATGCACTTTCCCGTTCATTTCCAGACATTTCAGTGATTGATGTCACTACCTACAAGCTAGATGCTTGGTATACCGCCATGATTGATAAAGTCAATAATAATCCCGAGTCATTCCCTACTTTTAAAGTAAAAAATAATGTCCTCTACAAACATGTCTTCTCTCCAAACCCCATATCTAGTAATTTATCTAATTGGAAAATTGTAGTCCCTACCCCGAACAGATTTCATGTCCTAAATACATTTCACGACAATCAAACTAGTGCACATCTCGGCATTTCTAAAACCATCGCCCGAATTTCTCAAATCTACTATTGGCCAAAACTTAGAAGCACTGTATCTCGTTATATCAATAAATGTTCCGTTTGCTCTTCCTGTAAAACCCAAAATTTACCTAAAGCTGGTATAATGGGCCAGTATAAAGACATTAATTTCCCTTAGCAATGGATCTCTGCTGATTTAATAGGTCCATACCCCAGATCTAAAAATGGCAATAGATTTGTTCTCGTTATAACAGACTGGTTTACTAAATTTTGTCTTGTCCACCCCATGCAGAATGCCACAGCTGCTGGTATTGTTAAATTTATCGAAAATAAAGTTTTTCTTATTTTTGGAGTTCCGCAAATATTTTCCGTCGATATTGGCACAGTCTTTACCTCTTCTCTCTTCAAACATTTGATGGATCAATATAAAGTACAAAAATGTTTCTACAATGCACGCTATCACCCGCAAGCTAACCATACAGAACGGACCAATGAAACTATAGTTACTGCCTTACTTTATATTGATGTACGCAAAAAACTTGAGCAAGCCCATGACAGAAACACAAAGTATTATAATTTACGAAAAAGAGATGTAGAATATCATGTCGGTGACCGCCTATGGAAAAAGAATTATGTGTTTTCATCCAAAAATGATAACTTTGCAGCAAAATTTGCCCCTAAATTTATTCCGTGTATCATCCATCAAGTAATTTCTAGACTTGTTTATAAACTCAAAGACCTTTCAGGTAATGATCTTGGAAATTGGCATGTTTCAGATCTGAAAAACCAATTTATTGACGTTGACGAAAACCTTCCGGATTACTTAGACCATGAACAAGACAATAACGTTGACGTTGCAAATTAATTTAGAATAACCTCATTGCTCACTAACTCCTTTTCCTACCTCTAAATGGATTTTACGTCATTCAAATTTTTTGGTTTCTTTTGCCATGTACCTTTTGCTGTTCCATTACCGTTCCTTTTGCTGTTTCATTGCCGTTCCTTTTGTTTTTATAACTTAACGTAGAGTCCCTTACTTTAGGCAACCGTGTCATACATTGGAGTTTCGCTATCGTTCTCCTAAAGAAACGGTACAATTGGGTTTTCGTTTATTATTATTTTGGTTTTCTTCGTTTTTCTTCCCTTCTTATATTTTGTTTAATTTAAGAAAGGATAGAGCTGGATTGACTTTCGGATCGATGACCAATGGCTACTGTGGACGCTAACTGGCAACCTCATCGACTGTCGATTAAGCGCTATTATTTCTGGCCTCTATTTGTGTTTTCTGTCTATTAATTAGTAACAGATGGCGAAAGGAATAATTATAAATATTCAACACTCTATGAATTTTTTGAAAAATAATATTTTTCAAAAACAGTGGCCGTTGAACTAAGGAGCAACAACTACTTCCCGTGCAATATGCACCGCCGGATATTGAATTACACCCCAAAAGTCAAACGGGGTTGGTATATCTACAAGATATTTTAAAACCAACCTTTCTGGTTTGCAATTAGAAGGGACAACACAACTTGTAGACCGGTTTCGGCGTATTTGCGCCTCATCAGTACAAGGTATGTGGTGTCCGTCCGAGAATCTCTAATCCCGGACTGAAGAGTACACTTCAATCACAATCAATACATGTCTTCCAGTAACGGAAATGTAGTGTTGAATATTTATAACTATTCCTTTCGCCATCTGTTGATACATTCCCTCTATTAAATACGACAATATTACAGGAAACTGTAATAAGATTTATTAATTAGTACCTATTTTTGTTCAATTATGTGATAAAAGTCTATCAATTTTATGTTTTCATTATGTCGCCACAAACGCCCTTATTTCAACCTTGATTTATCTTTCAGAATTACCACAAATATCGTCAATTCCCTTTTACCGTTACCCATTCGAAGTAAATATCTATGTATTTTTTTTCTCTCTCCCTCAACATACCTTTTGCGTTGCCGTATTGTGATATTTGTGAACTATCTACTGTTATCGGATATTTTAGAACCGTTCCTTGTGGAACACTAGTGTTGTCCTCCTGCCAAATAATTTTTGCTAGGTTAAGTAGTATTTCACCTTGGGTGACGTCATTATGACAAATCTTTACTCTTTGCTCGGTGAAAATTAGGCTGAAATATGAAATAATTAGAATTCCGACGGAATTATATTCTGAATCAAGTTTAGGCTGACATCACTCACCGTGTTTATTTTTGTGTCTCCCCCAGAGACATTTGTTTGGTATTTCCTGGAATTTTTCGCTCTGCGTATCTGAGATCCCAGCGTTTTATCAAAACACTCCCTACTGTAGCTTACCTTATCGTTTTATATACACTGAGAAATTATCGCACCCTATCGTTACCTTTCGTTCTCAGTGTATGCTTTGCCATATCAGATGACGTAACGACACGATAATCACAAGATGACAAAACTACCTTACCTTTACCTTTGACAATTACCTTCCTTACCTAATATAATAGATTTTGCATTGATACTTCACCCCTCCTTTGTCTTATTGACCCCATTTTCTTAAAAAAAATAATTCTTCGAATCATTTTTTTTCCCGGAGGAGAGGGGGTGTAACATGCCTATCGACCTGTTTCGATTTTACCAAATAAGTTCCCTAATTACCGCTCACCGTCATAGTAACCACTCCCAATATAGTTCTGTGATCTAAATTTCTCCTATTCTCGTTGACCGTTAAGACAATTGACGTATGATGTCAACGGACGATTCCATTTTGAAAACCATCGCACTATCTTTCCGTTACCGACAGTCTTACAGTAAAGACATACCTTATCGTCTCTCCAATTTTACCTTAAGTTTTACCAAATTGCTGTGGTAAGCACAGCAGCTAAGTTAGGATACCGTTACACAGCTAAGCTAGGATTTCTATGATACCGTTACACTGCTAGGATACCGTTACACCACTAGGATATACCTAGGCTATTAGCTAGCATCAATTACAACTAGACATCTATTTCAATCTCAACTAGACATCACCATCAATTTTGACAAGACCTCTCCATCAGTTTCAACTAAGCTAAGTACTTACTAAAAAGTGCAGGTCTCATTATTTTCCGTTCTTACTCATCCTTCAAGGCAGAATAAAGTTAATATTTTAAATTTCTTTTTTAATTTCTTATCTACCCGGCTGTAAGAGCTGTAGGGGATCGTGTCCGGGTTCACGTAAGTTTGTAACTTTTTTATTTTCAACTTTTAATAAAATTCTACAAGGTGTTTCTACCTTTCTCACCTTAGTTTCTTTTCTTAAATTTAAATTATTTTTTCGTCGATGTCTAAAAAGGTAGTGGCGCCCTAAGCTAAGCTGGTGTGCTGATCCAATCAATCAATCAAGCTTTTATAGTCTGTCAACCCTCTGGCATACCTAGTGTGTCATTAACATGGAGTCGATCCACCCTTGAGAGAGTCTCTAGCCGGGATCTGTTTCTTGAGGAGAGAACAGTGTTACAGTTGATCTATGGAAACATGTCAAAATTTAAAAGTTTCTAAAGGAACAACATAAAATAAAATTTTGATTTCACAATGTTCTAATTTTAAAACATCTTCAAAGAGCCATAATACATTTAATTTAGATTTATTCAGTCCAACAAAATTTTGAGACTCATCATAAGATTTTATATCAGTGTTCGATACATGTTTTTCACTTACCCAGCTAAAGGGACTTCCTGAATCCAAAACTGCTTCATACATCCTGTCGGGGTACTTACTGAACTGACAGTGTAAAATATAGGCTGGGACCAATTCATTTAATTCAACTTCTTTCTCTGCATACACTGGTGTTACAGTCGAATCCGCAGAAGCTGTTATCTTTTCTCTACTCTGTCTGGACATACTTCTTCTTTTAGGGCAATCCTTCACTTAATGTTCTTTGGAATGACATTAAAAACATGATCCTCGTTCCCTTCTTGGTTTAGGACATTGACTGGCTACATGGCCCTCTCCATAACAGTTGAAGCATTTTATATGAACTGTAGTTGGTGTAGATGAACTATTAGCAGGTTGGTGCTGGTAGGACTTTTTTTGTGGACCTGTCACTCCTGTAGTCACTCCTCTACGTTCGGATTGTGTGATACTGTTCATAATCTCTAGTAAGTGTGATAGTGACTTAAATTCCTCAATTTTAGCCTGATCTTGTAGGCCTGGATCATCGAAACCTTCGATGACATAATAAATAAAGTCAGATTCGGTTAATTGTAGCTGCTTTCCAATCAGTACCTTATCAAAATAGTATTCGCAAAATTTCTCACTTCTACGCCAACGACGACTCTCAAATTTTCTCATTAATGATATTTTGTCTTCTTCGCATTTAAACATTTTAATCATTTCTCTCTTAATCTCTTGATACGTTAACCCCACATGTGTTGAAGAAGAATGAAACCATTTTTTAGCCTGACCATTCAGCTTTGATATAATAACTAACTTAATCATTTCGTCAGTAACAGTATAAGTACATTTTACTGTATCCACAGTACTAAACCACATGGTAATGTCTTCGACTCCTGAATACTCGGGAATAAGGGCACTTACTTCTGATAGTTTAATGTGGCTATTTTCGCGTGATTGTAGCGCACTTACTGAAGCATTAACTGTTATTGCAATAACATCCTCCATACTCATAGCTTGTGTTTGGTTTGGTAAACTGCCTGGAGATTCGGGTAAATTTGGTAAATATATTTCGAAATTCAAAGCCAACCGGTATAAAACACGTGATTGGAGCGTTAAAACTGTCTCTACCCCACATCTGAAAACTGTTAGGGGGGTATCGATTGTCGAACGGTTTAAATAATGCACTGATTTGTTCACCACAAAATTATACTTTAATGGGATCCATAGATAAAATATTTAAACAAAACTACAGCTTACAACATAACCTAACCTAGCATAACGTGATCTTACTTCCTACTACTAACTGAAACTGAAAACGAACGAATGTTCTAGAAAGCGTCCGTCCGTCAACTGTCAAGCAGTCGACCACAGACAATACGACGAGAAGTAGCACTCACAAGAGGACAATGTAGCCAAACAGTTACTGCTTTTGAAATATATATTGTATTGATTGTTTTATACTTTGTTCTTTTTGTTAATGATTAATTAATTTTGATTGTTAATTTATTAAAAGATCTCTTATTTCAGGGTTGGGTTATAAACTAAATTAATTTTAAATCAAATTCTGTCTCATATATCCTTATTTATTAAACAATTTTTCCATACATTACAAATTTCAAATCTATTTTTTTTTTAAAGAATTGATTTTTTTTATTTAAATGTCCGTTTTAGATTTATTATATAAATATTGAACTTTTATTATTATTATTTTCCAAAAAAGGTAGGTGAAGAGAATATGACCATGTTGGTTCATGCTTAAAGTTAATATTAAACCAACCCGCGCTCAGTTGCATTCAAGCGGACTTGAGGTGCACGTGGTTTGTGTTGGGAAGGCATCAGTTACAGAAAATTGTGTATTTAAATCGCTTGTAATTGTACTAAGGATTAACATTTAAAATAAGGTGAATATATGAGAAGGAAGCTTGTTTTTTGCGCTTAATATGGCCATGTATTTTTTGATAAATATGTTGATATTATGAAAAAAAAATTAGAAATATTGTTTAAGTGACTTGTAGGTAATATGACCACATACAGGTGAAGTTAATATGCCCACTGGGCGTATTGCCTACAGCCCAGCAAATTACATAGCGACTAGGTAGGAAAACTATACTCACAGATGACCAAGAGAATGAACTGGTAAGACGTATTATCAGACTGGCTGAGGTAGGCTACCCTATGACAAAAGGAATTGTCAAAAGGTGCGTTTACAATTATTGCGAAAAAAATCATATTCCTCATTTATTCTCACGAGAAAAACGAGTAGATGGACGATATTGGTTAAAGGCATTTTTAAGAAGACACCCGGGCATTTCTCCTAGGCGAGTAAACTTATTGAAAATGCATCACAAAATTTAAATCCTCTTTATTGTTTGTTAAAAAAAGACTCAGATTGGAATTGGACGCCTGAGTGTACAAAAAGTTTCGAAGGAGCTAAGGCTATGTTGACATCTTCTTGACATTTTAATCCTGAAGAGAAAATAAAACTTACAGTGGATGCTTCTCAGTTTGCTCTGAGAGCCACTCTTTCTCATGTCTACAAGGATAAAACGGAAAGGCCAATTGCTTTTGCATCAACTTTGTTAAAATCCAGCGAAATAAAATATTCTCAAATTGAAAAAGAGGCTTTAGCTATAATTTTTGGCGTAAAAAACTTTTTTCAATATCTCTATGGTCAAAGATTTATTTTATGCACAGACCTTAAACCTTTATTAACCATTTTTGGTAATAAAAAAGGGTTACCAATTTTTGCAGCCAATCGGATACAAAGATGGGCTCATATTTTATCAGCTTTTTTGTATGACATAGTTTACGTTAAAAGTGAAGATAATGTTGCGGATTGTTTGTCCAGACTTCCTGTTAATTCGGAAAAAGAAGAATATACTTCATTTTTAAGCTTAGAATTTTATTATTCATATTTAAATTATATTGATGATTCCGATTTTCCTTTGAATGTTAACTCTATAAAAAAAGAGACTGCGAAGGATCCTATTCTTAGTAAAATTATACATTTTGTAAAAAGGGGATGGCCTTCTACTTGTCCTTCAATTGAAATCCAAACATATTTTATAAAAAAAATGAAATTTTTATGGAACAAGACTGTTTAATGTGAGGTTACAGGTTAATTATTCCAAAGAAATTTTATAGTTCAATTTTAAAAGAATTGCATAGTACTTATATGGGTATCGTGAAAATGAAGGCACTTGCACGATCATATGTTTGGTGGCCTTCAATTGACAAACAGATTGAAGAACAATCTCAAAATTGCAATGCTTGTGCACTTCACTCGAGCAGACCACCCAAATCATTATTGTCAACCTGGAAACAGCCGGAACAACCATGGACTAGGTTACATGCCGATTTTTTTGGTCCAGTTTTTAATAAAAATTTCTTGGTAATTGAGGACGCAACCTCAAAATGGATTGAATGTTTTCAAATGCATGATATAATGCCTGCTATCACGATCAAGATGTTTCGTGATTTATTTAGTAGATTTGGGTTACCTTTTCAAATTTGTACCGACAATGCGACCACTTTCATATCGAATGAATTCCAAAGATTTTTAAAATTGAGCAGAATACAACATCTACCACCCTTCTACTAATGGATTAGGTGAAAGTGCTGTTAAGATTCTTAAAAAAGCTATTTGTAAAGCCAAAAGTGAAGATAAACCATACCATATATAATATTGTTAGTAAGCACTGCACCTGTTATTGGTTCGATGAGACGCAAGCGGATCTTCAAGCCTCAACATTTGTATCCTTTGTCCTAGACTACATAAAAAGATTATGTAATGATGGTAAGCCCATCGTCATTTATTCCGATGGATGTACTTACCAACCGCAATAATATAATGGCCAACGCTCTTTTACGTCTTTCACAAGAGCTCAACATTACCATCGAACAGAAGTTCCTAGTTAAAGGGGTACACGTAAATATTGAGAGAAAAATAAAAAAAACAGAAAATTTTTTTTACCCAGTGACTATGCCCGGATTTGTGAAGAGAGCCGAACATGTGAAAAATATGAGTGTGTGTGTGTGTGTGTCGACAACAAAGCACGATTTTAAAACGATCTGTTAAAAAGTTATTGGAAAAGTGCTATAAAGTGACCAAAAAATTTTAAATATTGGACAGTGTATTTATTAGACAGTAAGTTATTAGATTTCCATATAAAAGCTACATAACTCTTGAAAAGACAACTTTGAAACAAAGTGAATGAAAAAAAAAAGACATTTTAGTCCGGGTGATGACCAAAAATTTACAGTCATTATGTCTTTATCAGAAGAAGCTATTCAACAATTAACCAGTGTAATTGAACAGCAGAATAAAAAACAAACTGAAATAATAACAAACAAATTGAACGAAGAAATAAACTGATAACCTCTGAACAAATTAGAACTACTAAAGTAGAAGAAGAAGTTAAAGAACTGAAAAACAAAATCAAATACCTGGAAGAGAAGCATTCTCTTATAAGGACTTAGAAACAAACTCTACTAAAGAGAAGAATTGTATAGGTGCAGCATCATCAAACAGCAGTTTTCCAAAAGCCCGAGAGGAAGACAAAACAGAAATTCTTTCAAAGGTGCAGAAAAGGAAAACACCAGATAACGAAGAAAAAGAAGAACAATTACCAGCAACCAAGAGAACACTGATAGAGCCAAAACTCACTCAAAGACAATCAGCAAGATTAAATAGTGCATAAAATTTTAAGAAAATAAAAGTCCACTGATACTTATTCATTACAATATTCATAACTGAATTTGATTAAATTTTATAAGATAACCACACGTACTAATTGCTTATAACTGGAGAACAATTTTATTATCGATTTTTAATTTTTATCGTTAATCAAATAAATATCTAGTTGGAGTCAACGTTTTTAATATTTGTTTTGGGTAAATTAACTAATTTAAACTTTTTTTTTTTTTTCATTCACATTCAGGTAGCCGACGAGTGCACACGCATATTGTTCTATCTGAATAATTATCGTTATCTTCGTGCTAATTTCATAGATCGTACTTATCCGGTTGTGAATTTGTTGAAAAACCAAATACCAACATGTGATCATTAACTTCCAATTTGCGAACGTTTATTTTATCACTGTGAAACTATTATCAGCAAGTAAATCAAGAAATCATCCAGTGCCGTAGAAATACAAAAGGTAACTGTTATTTTCCTACTATCCTAACACAGGGTCTTTCTCTGGACTCCTGTTCCTTTATTAACCAGAAGCTTGTGGCTTTGGCATCCAGGGCTACTCGCAAAAATGTCCACAATCAATAATCAAACTCAATCATCCCCATCTAATCAAAACTCACCTCATGGCACAAAATCATATGCTGATGCAACTTCAACAAGACCCCCTCCTCTCACTTTCCCTAAACGCGAGCAAGCAATTATCTTGCACTCTATCCCAAACATCGTTCTATTCGAGTACATAAAAGCTATAGGAGATATTGTTTCCCCCAAAAATATCACATTTGCATCCAGAATTTCCAATAATCGTATTTGCATATATCTAGCTTCAACTGCAATTCTAGATGATCTTCTTAAAACACACCAGAACATTACCATTAACTCCACAATAATACCTATACGAAGATTTATTTCGCCAGCTAAACGCATTCTAATTTCAAATGTATCCCCTACTATCCCTCACTCCGTTATCGAAAAAGCTCTCAAATACATCGGACTGCAAACAGCCTCCCCTGTTTCATTTGTTAAATGCGGCGCGCAAGGAGATGAATACTCTCATATAATGAGTTTCCGCAGAATCACTTTCGTTATCCCTGATAATGATAACTTTAGCATAGAAACCTCGATTCTAATTACTCACGAAGACATCCCATATCGTATATTTATCTCTACTGACAAATTGGTATGTTTCCTCTGTAAGCAGAGTGGACATACTGCTGACTCCTGTACCAATCCTACACTGACAGAAACACAAAATGAAGTAACCTCCCTCCCACCTCAACCATCACAATTCCTTGCATCTACTCCACTTAGTGGTACCTCGTCCTCTGACTGATGCTGAACCACCAACCAATCTTACTCCTCCCCCATTATTCCATTGCCAAAAAAGAGGTATTTCCTCTGATAGTAATACTGATACCCCCAGTCAACTATCTCCCACAGAATCCCCACTACCAACAGACAATCAAATGCCTCCTCCGTCATTTAAACCATCCCACAACACAACTAAGCCCTGTAAGAAAAAACCCAAAACTCTAGCCACTGAAAACCCTAAACTAACCCCCAATACTCAAATCTCAATACAGAATCTCTATATGAACAACCCATCCAAACTCACGCTCTCTGAAATCCAGTTAACGGCATTCTTAGAAAATACCCAAGGTAGTTCTGATCCGCTCAACGATGCCTTAGAATTCACTCCTGATATCCAGGGACTGTTAAATGATTTGTCACTTCTTCACACAGAAACAAAAGAACGATCTCTTAAAAACCGCATCACTCGGTTGCAGAAAAGACTCAGAAGACAACTGAATCTTGAGGACTTTTCGGATAACAAAAGCGTTTCTTCTGATAATCAAACCGATGATGAACATAATCCTCCTCACTCAGAATGCTCTTAACTACAAACACCTTAAATCTACATTCAAAGTAATTCAATGGAATTGTGATGGATTCTTCCCTCGTCTGGAAAGAATCCAACAATTAATATCAGACGAACGCCCTGATATCTTGTGCTTACAAGAAACCAATTCTAAAATTGACAAACTCCCTTATCTAAAAAATTATGAAGGATATCATTATATTCGACCAACTGCGCAAGGGCTAGCGGGGGCACCTCAATTTTCATTTCTAGTGAACTCTTTTCCTCCCCTCTCCAAATCACTACAGATCTTGAGGCTATTGCAGTTTCCACATGGTGCCCAAATAATATCAATATCTGCAGCTTATATATTCCTCCTAATTACCCTTTAAAAGAAATTGAACTTCTCAACCTAATATATCAACTTCCCACAACCTTACATTCTTGTGGGTGATTTTAATGCCCACAATACAATGTGGGGTTCCAATCTTACCATGGGCAAAGGTAAAACTATCGAAAACGTGATCAATTGTACCGGCTCCTGCTTACTAAATACTGGATCCAATACACATTTGAATTTTTCCTCCGGTACCTTTTCATGTATTGATCTTAGTTTTAGTGATCCCAAGCTTGCCACTTCACTAAATTGGCATACTACTAATGATCTTTATGATAGTAACCACTTCCCTATTATCATATCCTCCAGTATCCCTAATCATAATGAGACTTCTCCCAGATTATATTGGCGCCTCAACACTGCCGACTGGACTAGTTATACCTCAGACGATATGAACAATAACATACAGATGATAACAAATACCATACTTTCAGCTGCCAATCAGCACATTGGTAAAAATAATATCTCTCTCAAACAGAAAACTGTCCCTTGGTGGAACTCCAGCTGTTCAAATGCTGTAAACCAACAAAAAATAGCACTAAAATTGTATCGTAGTAATAAAACACAAGAAAACCTGATTAACCTTAAAAGAACCAGAGCCAAGGCTAGATATGTGATAAAGCAAAGTAAAAAATGTTCCTGGAGAAATTATGTGTCATCTATAAATGTGAATACAAGTCCCACCCAACTCTGGAATAAAATTAGACAAATCCAAGGAAACAATTCAAACTCAAAAATCCCCTCTCTCTTCTACAACAATACATTAGTAAGTGATAATGATGAAATCAGTAATATTCTGGCAAAAACTTTCGAATCAAAATTTAAATGTAAAGTTAATTTCACACCTCTACCTTTCGTTAAATCTCCCTCTCCATGCTCTATGACTAAATCGCAAGATATTACTTCTCTTAACTGCTCATTCTCCTTCTTAGAACTTACCGCAGCTCTAAATAATTGCAAAAATACCGCCTCCGGTCCTGATGACATCCCGTATATATTTCTTAAAAAACTCTCCAATATAGGTTTACACAAGCTTCTAGATGTTTACAATTTAATATGGACCACCAACCAATTCCCTGACCAATGGCGTACTTCTACGATAATTCCTATTAAAAAACCTGAACAAACTGCTACATCGCCGAACTCTTTCCGTCCCATATCACTCACCTGCACCATGTGCAAATTATAGAGAAGATGGTTAATAAGCGGCTGATATGGTTTCTCGATAAAAATAATTTAATCTCAAAAGAACAGTCAGGATTTCGAAAAAATAGATCGACCCAAGACAATCTGGTTCTTCTCCAATCCCATATCTCTAGTGCTTTTAATAAAAAACAAGAAGTCATTGCAGCTATATTAGATATCAACGGTGCATTTGATTCTGTTAGCAGACAATCAATTCTAAATAAACTAATTTCTCTAAATATCTCTGGACACATATTTCATTTTATTCAGAATTTCCTAACTTCAAGGACATACAAAGTCCTCACTAATGGAGTTTTTTCAACAACCTACAGTCAGATAGATGGAGTTCCCCAAGGGTCGGTTATAAGCCCTACTCTATTCAACCTTGCCATAAACGATATTTGCACTAATCTTCTTCCTCCCATCAAGTTTTCTTTATATGCTGATGATTTGGTTATTTACTGTCATGGCACGACTATTACCACCACAACTAATTTAATTCAGTCAGCAATAAACACCCTGAGTAAAAATATAAGCCACTTAGGATTAGCTTTCTCAGAAACAAAATCCAAGATTATTAAGTTTAGTAGACGACCACCTACAGTACCCCCTACTATCCTCATTAACAATTATCGCCTTCCCGTCGTTGATAAATGTAAAATTCTTGGACTAACATTCGATTCTCGGCTCACCTGGAAACAACATATTCGAGAAATCAAAGGCGACTGCTACAAAAGACTTAACATTATTAAAATCCTCTCGCATTACCACTGGGGAGCAGACGAAAACTCTCTCATTAAAATATACAGGTCCATTATTCGCTCAAAATTAGATTATGGAAGTCACATATATATTTCGGCCGCAAATCCTGACCTCAATCTCTTGAACCCGGTACATAATACAGCGCTACGCCTCTGTTTAGGTGCTTTCCGATCTAGCCCTGCAGAAAGCATATACTGCGAAGCAAATGAGCCCCCTCTCTGGATCAGACGGCAGCAACTTCTGCTTTCATATGCTGCCTTCGTATCGTCGAACCCCCTTAATCCTGTCTACCCACTTTTCACATCAACTTCCAACAAATCCCACAACTTCTCAACCACACCATTATTGAAACCGGTGCCCATGATTTTATCCCAGCTAATTGACGGTGTTAACCTCCAACAAACTAGTCCCCTTCCTATTTCCTCTTCCCCCCCATGGACTATCAACCTTCCTAAATTTAACACATCCCTTATGAGATATGACAAGCACAAAACTCCCAAACAATTAATTATAAATGTATTTAACGACATAATAAATCGTAATCAATATGACTTAGTATTATACACTGATGCATCCAAAAATGAAACAGGCGTAGGCTGCGCTGTAACAACGTCACAAATTGCCATAAAATCTTCCCATATCCCATCAACTTGTAACGTGCACACAGGTGAATTATTCAGCATTCTACAGGCCATTATTTCAATCTCTCCACCTCATAAACACGTAGCCATATGTACAGACTCACTTGCTTCAATTTTATCCATCCAAAAAATATTTACCGACCATCCCATTGTCCAATCTATACATGACTCTTACCAACCTATCTCATCCCAAGGAATAGCAGTTACTTTAATCTGGTTACCATCCCACATTGGCATCAAGGGCAACGAACTTGCTGACCAACACGCAAAAATCGCAACCATATCTACCGTCACCGACAATATAATTATTGGAAAGGATTTAAAATCGTATTTCAAAAGAAAATCCAAGGTAACCTGGCAGCAGCATTGGAACACTACTGACACAGCCCTTCGTCAAATACAGCGATCAATTGGTCACCCCCAAACTAGCTGCTTTGCAGGTTTCTCAAGACAAGAGTTAGCTGTGATAAGAAGAGTGAGAATTGGCCATTCAAGACTCACCCATGGATACCTGATGTCTACTACCCCCAGACCCATATGTTCCAGCTGTAACTGTAATCTAACCATGAGGCATATTTTGACTGAGTGTCACAAATACACCGTTCAAAGACAACAACTACAACTAAGCCAAAACTACAGAGAAATCCTCAACAACTCAGATCAAATAACCTCCCTACTCCAATTCTTAAAAAACGTACAGCTTTACCAAAAACTATAAACCATTTGTGTTACTTACTGTGTGTGTATTATTGTATTGTTTAAATGATATATTGTAACCGTATTGTAACCGCTCCCGTGCAAGTGGCCATAGTAGCCGAGCACGTTAATTTAAATAAAAAAAAAAAAAAACTTTTTTTAATGAATGTCTAGTTTTATATTATAGTCCTGGTAAATTGTATTAAATGAACCACTAACACGTAAAATATATTTATATTCATATTTTAACACTTATTTTATACTGTAATTACATATATAAATGGATTATTATATACGTGATTTTGAAATAGAGAAGATAGAAACATTCTCTTTACAATCATCAGAAGAAACCAAGGAGGTCCTAAAAATAAACGACAACAATACTAATTTTAAAATAATCCACAGTAATATTCGCAGCATCGCTTGCAATTTTGATGAATTTTGAATCTTTATAGAAGGCTTAGAAACAAAAATTGAATGTATTGTCCTAACAGAAACTCGTTTTATTCCAGACTTATCACTGTATAATGTTGATGGTTACCGAACTCTGTATAACTACGGAGAATTCAACCAGAGTGATGGAGTCATTGTATACATAAAATCTGAACTGTATGAGTCGCATAGCTTATTTGATCTAAGTGGTAGTTCACTAATTAAAATAAAAGCCCATTTCGAAAGTAAAACGTTTATTATAAATGCTTTCTATAGATCACCAGCTCCTGAAAACAAAATCGAAACGTTTATTGAGGAGTTAAATGACGTTTTAGAAATACAAACTGAAAATTGTGATTTCAAAGTTTTTGTTGGTGATATTAACATTGATCTATAAACCGAAAATGATAACAAGAGAAATTACTTAGACGTCTTAAACGAATGCGGTTATCAATCAGCCATTAATGTTCCAACAAGAGTTCAAAAGAATTCAAAAACATGTATAGATCATATTTTTATACATTCTAAGAGTGATAATTATTATGATAATTTAATTCCTCTAGTAATCAACACATCTGTAACTGATCATTATACAATAATGCTACAACTGATCCTCTCTGAAAAAGATCGTGTTATAAACTCTAAATCTAAATATTTGGCGCAGATAGATAAGTATAAACTGATACATAAATTTCAACATACTGACTGGAATGATATTATTTTCAATCCAAATCTGGACTCCGCAACTGATGAATTGATTAGCACCATCCAAGATAATATTAGACAGTCAACAACTTATACAAAGATTAAGAATAGCTCGAGAAAAAGAAAAAAATGGATCACACCATCTCTCATAAAATCCGTTAACAAAAAAAATGAAATGTATAAAAAATCAAAAATAAATCCTCTAAATAATACGCTAAAAAAAGAATATACAGATTACAAAAAGCTACTAAATAAATTAATCATCACTGCTAAAAATAATTATTATAATAAACTTATAGAAGAGGAAAAAAATTCGTCAAAAAGAATATGGAATGTAGTAAACTCAATATCTAAGAAATCGGAAAACACGGAAATTACAAATATTAAGGACCAAAATGGAAAAACAGTAGATAAAGCAGATATAGTTTCTGAAATGTTCAATACTTTTTTTGTAAATATAGGACAAAATCTGCCTTCTTTTGGAAACATTAGAAGACATTGGAGTTAGAGGTACAGCACATGCTTTTTTTAAAAGTTATCTTACAAAACGACCTCAAAAAGTAAGAGTTGGTAATAAATACAGTAAAGAACAGACAATTGCGTGTGGTGTACCACAAGGTACGGTTCTAGGCTCTGTTCTATTTAGTATTTATTTAAATAACTTATTTATGGTTGAAAGTAAAAGTAAAATAATCAGCTTTGCAGACGATACAGTTCTAATATACAGTGATAAAAATTGGTACGATCTAAAGTTAAAAATTGAAAATGATTTAATTTGTATAAAACAGTGGTTTGACTATAGGCTTCTTTCAATCAATTATAAAAAAACTGTTTACTTGCCATTTGCATCCTTAGAACCAAATCTTCCGAACTACACCATCAATGTCCATAAAAATACCAATATTCAACCTGCAAAACACATAAAATATTTAGGTATTATGATAGATCCACATCTTAGGTGGGATAATCATATTAACTATTTAGTTCAAAAATTGAGGTGTATACTGTACAAATTCAAACATATCACATATTATCTTCAATATAAACAAAAGCTAATTGTTTATCGAAGTTTAGTTGAATCTCACCTAATTTACGGTATGGTCAGCTGGGGTGGAGTGGCGAAGACTTACTGTAACATTCTCCTGGTTTCGCAAAAAAGATTCCTCAAAATCATCCTTGGAAAAACGAGAAGATATAGCAGTGAACTACTATATACTGAAACGAAAATAGACGTAAGATAATTATATTTAAAAAAAGCGGTATTAAAACAACATAAACATAAATCAAATCTGCAAATAAAAACTCACAATAATTATACGACAAGAAACAAACATACTTACCTGAATCCAGCAATGAAAAAAACAGCTGGACAAAGAAGCTTTTTGTTCCTTGGACCTAAGCTATACAATGCTATACCTCAACAAATTAAATGTGAATCTTCTATAAAGGTACTGAATTTAAAACTGAATGATTATATAACCGAAACAAGTAGACACGCTATTCACAAACTTATTGAAAATAATTACTGAATGTTTCTATCAATTTCTATTTTTATTAATCTTTAATTATAGTATACATTTTTAATTAACTATCTATTACTTGTTATTTTTTATTTTGTCACCTAGTATAAGTTTTATATTGTCATTATTTTATCCTTGCAAACAAGTCTTGTAGGCTTCGCAAGTGTATATATTTATTTCGCATAACGTCGTTTGTTTTGTCTTCTATGTATTTTAAATTAATTGTTGTTATGTGTAAATAAATAATCTTATCTTATGAGACAAAACGTGAAATACAATTTTTTTAAGAACTTTAATACAAACCAGATTTATTCTTCCATTAGACCATGAAAAAAACCTGGAGACCCGACGGTTACGAATTTGAGGGCTTTAAAATACTCGGAGCAAAAAATTTGTTTAAGATAAATTTTGATAATGAGTATCTACCTCAAAGGCATAAAAAAAATACGCATCTAAACGAATACAAACTTCTTCATTTTCAAAGGATTAAAATTGCCAAAACAAAATTTGATCACCTGCAGCAATTGAAACCTGTTATGCCTGAAGACGGTTGGTCATTTTATGACAATTTACCTTTCGTATACGTTTTTCGTGTTTTTAAAACCAATTTTTTATAGTATCTATAATTTAGCCATACTTTTCAAATTGTTTGTGTATACTTTGTTGTTTTGTTTTTTATTTGAACTACATACTTACCTGAAGACTGTTGACAAATTACCTTTTGACTAATAAATTAATAGTGTTTAATAACACGTAAGTCTATTTTTTTGTCTTTCGATAGCACGTAAGTCTAGTTTTACAAAGAAAATTATTTTTATTTTAAAATTTTATATCTAATATCGTTTAATATCGTTTCTTATGATATTGTCTTGCTTATTTATAAAATAAACATCAGTGGTATACCGTAAACCAGAAAAAAATAGTTTTATGTGATTTCCCAAAACCTATTATTTTAGACATACGTGGTATTGGTTTGAGACCATCGATATAGTAAAAGATTGGAGAGTATCGGGTGAACCATCTCTCTCCGATCATAGTATTATAACATTCAAGTTAGAGCTAGGCATACCTGAGGTAAATCTCAGGAGAAAACCAAGAAAAACAGATTGGGACAACTATAACACCTGTATGAAAGGAAATCTAGCACATATCCAGAGGAAAGGAAAGGCTAAGCACCATCTCGATCTGAAATGAGCTTGAGGATCTGAAGAGGGCAATAATCGATGCATTTGAATCGAGCTGCCCTCTTCAAGAACAACGAAGCAGCGAAGATACACCCTGGTGGAACAAACATCTGTCAGAATTAAGATCTCAAACCCGGGACCTTTTTAATAGAGCAAAATTCACCGGAGACTTACAGAGATACACCGAGGTGAGAAACATCTACTACAAGGAAATTAGAAAAGCTAAAAGAAATAGCTTCAGGAAATTCTGTGAAGATATAAACACAACACCTGCTGCGGCAAGACTTTATAAAGTCATGGAAAAAATAGGGTCAACACAGATATGGCTTTGAGGAAGCCAGACGGTAAATATACCGAAAATGAAGAGGAAAGAGTGCGACTCTCACTAGAAACTCATTTTCCTGGAAGTACCCCAAACAGAGGAGATCATTGTCAGAGTCCTCATCACTGTCATTGTCCGAAAGTTCTGAAAAACAGTTCATATTAATGATCCATATAACATAAGTAGTTTGGCATTATTATCAATTAATATACTTTCAGATGGAAGATCCTCATCTTCATAACCTACTTCTGTTTCATCTTCAGTTTCTGACTTATCTCCGCTATCTTCATCTCCTGAAAAAATATTGTTGTTAACGGACAAGAGTCTTTATGTTTCGAGATTTCCAAATGATGTTAACCTTGTAAGATGTCTGCCACTTCTTGAGGAAATTGCTCTCCTACAAACCATTGAAAGCTGTACTTTGAGTCAGTAATAACCCAGCCATAATTCGTGGGATCTAGAGTTGTTGGCATAGCTTCCGTAGCATTAGTCCAAATACTACTGATGTAAATAATTCGAAGATGACGGATAGACGGATCGAAATTTGTAAAGTCTTTCATAAAAGATTCTTGCCCATTCTTCGAGATGCAAAAGTTTTGTTGGAATAATCTTTTGCGCGCTTCATTAACAGTTTCACACTTGCTCAGGGTGGAATATAATTGGCAAATAAATGCTTCTAATATTTTCAGCATTGACTCATGTTCACTTGGTGCAAAATGTAATCTTGACAGAACATCTATACTTTCATCATCTTTTTCTAAAATTTTCAACGGACGATTTGTACCCACTTTATAAAAGGCAGGATTCTGATCACAGCCAGTCAGGGCATGGAACGCTTATTGACGATGATCACCCACTCCAAAAAGCAACCACACTTTGATGTCTTCATGAAAGCGGTCCATGTTGCCTAGCGTTATGATTAGAACGTCTGTATCGGAACATTGCATCACTACTTTGCATTGTTGTTGCAACTGGCTTAATATAAATACGACCTTCGTATCCGCTTCTTCATGTCCTGGGCAGTCGAATTGAAGTGCAATTTCACATTTTATTTCATCATTTTCAACTTTATATAAAAAACATTTCTGGTAAAAAAGGTACATTTCCTTATCACCCATGATATTTCTTGTACTTTCTGAAGCCCAACGATGAATCAAAAAGTTTACCAACGCATCCTTGCTCATTGTCTTTAATACTTGGACTTCTGTATTCATTAAATACAATGAAAATCTTCTTTGATTGAGACATTGTCATTAATCTTAAGATTTTCGTTGATATATCGCCAAACTTTAGTGGTAGATCAGTTAATAAATATAGTAAGAAAAAACCATCTATAATTAGAACATCTTTCCCTCTGGGTTCGTCGTGTTCAGTGACTTTATTAATTAAAATTTTTGCCAATACCGATTTGTCTGTTTTATGAATTGTACCTTCAGCATGACAAAAAGATGGTGGAAAATCAGCTATCGGGTAAGACAATACCTGAAAATACAACTTTCATTTAATATCAAGTACACAAAAATATTTATTTAATTCATAGTTTTGTATTTGCTTAACACAAACCTTGTCTAGATCAACTGTTTGCTTCGTTGATGAGACAATACCAAAAACTCTTGCAAAAGTATTTCTCTGAACTTTAACTTCTTGTAATTTTCCCTGTACGGGGGTCTTTTTCTTTTTAATGACCAAAACTGTTTACATCATTGGAAGTTCAATGAACTCCCCTTTGTTGAGTTATTATATGGCTTTAAACTTAGAAATTAAAAATACATTTTCATTCATAACTCAAAAACTATAATTTCGAACTTGATGAAAATTTAGAGGATTGTCAAGTACATCCATTCATTTATTTTGTATTTACCAGTAAGTATACTAATGTTGCAGAAAGTCAGGATCGGACTTGGCTCACCGGATAAAAGGTCAGAACTTTTAAAGTGAGTGATTTTATTTTGCCGGTAATTTCGAAAATCGGCAACGCGCGGTGCTGTGATATTAAGTATCTTTTTATCACGAGTACTCCTACAGTCAGTGCTCATTGGTGCGTTGGTGCATGCGTTTATTGCCTAATAATAGCCACTGCGGAGTGTAAGTCCGCGCGCGAGTGTTTAGTTTAAATATTTTTATACGGTTTTTTTTTTAATTTGTTGCATAAAGGTGATTCTTAGCTTTCATTATTAAACTTTAATATAGATTAATATTAACCAAATATAAACGATTTATAGATGGCTTGCCCCTGGAGTTAAGAACAGGCTCGTTTGCCAAAGCTTATGCAAGAATGTTTGGAAGAAGATGACGAGGAGCCAAAGAGTGATTTTGAGGACCAAAAAGATTATGGGGAAGAAGACAATTTGGAAAGGCAAGATTTGGATAGTGATACCGAACAAGAAATTTCGGACACGGAAGCCACTGATGAAATCGAGAGAGGAATTTACCCTGTGTTTATTGGAAAAGATGGAATAACTGAGTGGGCGAAACATATGACAAAAAGAAATGTAAAAACTAGGGCGGACAACTTGATAAAACATCTTCCAGGAGTAAAAAGAGCTGCGAAAAATATAAAAAGAGAAATTGATATTTGGAACCTTTTTTTTACAGATGATGTACTGAATTCGATAGTCGAAAATACAAACAAGCACATTGCCATGAGTAGAGGCAATTACCAACGCGACAGGGACGCAAAAGACACCGACATATTAGAAATTCAAGCTCTGATTGGATTACTTTACTTATCTGGGGTATTGAAATCTAATCGACTGAATACTGAAGAAATATGGACACAGAATGGTACTGGCGTGGAGCTGTTTCGACTGACAATGTCTCATTGTAGATTTCGATTTCTTCTAGATCACTTACGTTTTGATGATTTGACAACTAGAGACGAACGAAAACAAACTGACAAGCTAGCCGCCATCCGGACAGTATTTGATACAGTTAGTGATTTTAATTCGGTCTATACACCATTTGAATGGCTCACAATATACGAGAAGCTAGAAGCATTTCGTGGGCGTTGCAACTTCAGGCAATATATACCTAGTAAACCTAATAAATATGGGCTTAAAATATTTGCTATGGTAGACGCCAAGACTTTCTACACAGGCAATATGGAGGTTAATGTAGGAAAACAGCCTAAGGGACCATTCCAGGCAAGTAATTCTCCTAATGCAGTGGTACGGAGATTGTGCCAACCAATAAAAGAAACCTGTCGTAATGTGACAGTTGACAACTGGTTTACGAGTATGGAGCTACTCAATTCCCTTCATTCTGATTTTAAGCTGACTTTATTAGGTATAGTTAGAAAAAATAAAAGGGAATTGCCATCTGAATTTGCAAATCCTCTGGGTCGTCCACTTTTATCATCCATATTTGCCTTTCGTGATAACTGTACCTTAGTATCGTATACACCAAAAAAGAAAAAAACGTGCTGCTTTTATCAAGCATGCATTTTGACGATAAAATAGATGCTTCTACAGGAAAGCCAGATATGATAATGGACTACAACTCATCTAAAGGAGGTGTTGACTGTGTGGACAAGATATGTGCCTCTTACAACTGTGCGCGAAATACCAGAAGATGGCCGATGACGCAAACTACTCCTAAGGCTACGCAGTTGAGAATAAAAGAACTTTTTGGATTGGGAACACCTGCAACACCTGAGCCCTTACCAGCAGGACAACGTGGCCGCTGCTCGTACTGCGACAGAAAAAAAACCTTCTCGTTTTTTTTTGTGTTGAATGCCAAAAATGTGTCTGTTTAGAGCATACACTTGTTATGTCATGAATGCTGCCCAGAATAAGACAAATTTCTATTTTCAATTTTTAGAATAATCTTTTGTGTTGTAAAACGTTTATTTTTTATTTTTTTTTTAGCATAAGTTCTGTTAAAATACCGAAATCAATGTAGTAGATGAATAAAAACTTAAAATATACGACAATTAACTTTTATTGCCAATATTTTTTGAAAATGGCCAAATCGCAATAATGCAGCAAGTAAGTCCGCGCGCGAGCGTTCTTTCCAAAATAATTACCGCGAGCGCCGGAAGGTTAAAATACTGTCAGTTTATTCTTTAACGATTCTTTTTAAAAACGGTACCCTTTGTCCAAATCCATAACATCAGTGGTTTCCGAGAAATATGGAATTTCGTAAGACACCGGGTTATAACCAAGTAGGCTGCCGTTAATTATTTGTGATATGCATTAACCATTCTTTAAAAAATGTTATTTCATCAAGTAGGAAGCTGTCAATGTATGTATCATATGCCTCAACTATTCTTTAGGTAATGTCAATTTATTTGCCATACTCGGAGTTAAATAAGAATATTTTAATTATTTCGGTATTGTTTGAAATGGCAGAATATACGTTCAATGAATATGCAGATATGCATTTAATGTATGGAAAGGCATCTGGAAATTCTCGCGATGCAAGAAGACTTTATTCTGAACATTTTCCTAATAGAATTTTACCAGACAGAAAAACTTTTGATCGTGTTGATAGAAATTTACGAGAAATAGGTATGATTTTATGAAATATTGCAATTATGCATTTTAAAAGGTAATACATTTTATTGTTAGGTAAATTTATACGGAAAGCAGGTGGTGTGGGTCGCTTAAGAAATATCCGTACTATTGTTTTAGAGCAGGATATCTTAGGTGAAGTTGATAACAACCCTACATCAAGTGTTAGAAAACTTGGGATCCAACATAATGTTTCTAAAACCACTGCGCATAGAATACTTCAAAAAAATCTTTTACGTCCGTACCATTTTCAAAAAGTACAGGGTTTGGATCCAGGAGACTATCCAGCACGACTTCAATATGCGCGGTGGTTTTTAGAAAAACAAAGAAATAATCGAGATTTCATGAAATCGGTATTGTTTACTGAAGAAGCGGAATTTACGAGAAATGGCGTCGTCAATTCTCATAATTTACATTTGTGGGCCGTTGAGAATCCACACGGCATAATTCAGACACGGCATCAACAAAGGGTTATGGTAAATGTTTGGGCTGGGATGATTGGAAACCACTTAGTTGGTCCATTTATAATTGATGGTCGTATATGTACCTATACAAACAAGAATAATTAATATGTGGTACATGTACGATGGTGCTCCACCTCATTTTAGTATTGTGGTACGTGATCATTTGAACGTTGCATACCCCCAAAAATGGATTGGAAGGGAAGGTCCAATTGCATGGCCCCCGCGTAGTCCGGGTCTAAATCCAATTGATTCATTCCTCTGGGGCTACCTGAAAAGTTTGGCATATGCAACACCCATAGAAACAGGAATGAATTGTTGGATCGAATTCATTTCCATTGCGATGCTATCAGGATGTAACGAGTTATTTTTTTTTTGGTACCGAATTGAGGTTTACTTCTTTTATTTTCTTTTTAACTAACGTTTTATTTGTGTTTCACATAACTCGTTACATACATTCCGATTCCTTTTCTGTAACCGTAGTGGTTTCTTATTTTTTTTTGTATCTAGTTTTTTTTTATTAGTCCGGAAGTACGCAAATTCGAATTCTACCATAAAACTTTAGTCGTTTCCGATGTTCAAATTTTTTAAAACCGTAGGGACATTCGGTATATATGAACTTTAATTAATTCAGAAAGACAATTAGTATATATAAAACTTTTTGCTGAAAAATAAAATTTAACAACCGATAGTGCCGAAATGGGAGTAGGAACGAGGATATAAATTTGAAAACAATTTGATAGAACGCTCTCTGATCTGTGCTTCTTAAAAGATAAAAGTTAAGTTGTTGAGTGCTCGTAAGCAGTTATCCAGTAATCCGTATTTGTGAACTCCGAAAAATAGTTTTGAAAGTAATATAGTTTTGATAATAATACTATACGAAGACTTTCCGTACCGCCGATTGATATTCCGTAAATATTTTATTGTTTTGATTTTTCTTTATGACCAGGGTTTTTTATGCATAGAGATAAAATTATTTTGTGATTATTTCTGGTTACAAAATTAAGATTGTTAGTTGAAATAAATATACAGTTTCCGATACGAGTATATTCGCAAACTTTCCGTAACGCCGATTTAATATTAAGTTTTGTAGATATTTTCTTGGAAAATTTTAACTACTAGTTCTTATACCGAGGTATGTTGAGTGACAAGTTTTTTATTGTTTCTTTCTTTATTTCAAATAAAGATTTGTAGTTGAAGTATAGTTGGCTTTAATTTTTTTTACAGCGTTTAACATTAATTAGTAATTGATTGAATTATTATAATCCGGCTCTCTGGTTGCTTTATGATTTTAGTTGCTGCAGTTTTTATACATAGGTAATTAAAACTGGTATGGTTGGTGATATATTTTAATTTTATTCTGGCCTTGATATTTTTACTCTGTGTGTCGATAATTAGGTACCTTTTAAACTCGTGAAATTTATTCCGGGAATAGTAGTTTATAATATTTTTTTTTCTTTCGTATTTCTTTTAAATAAAAAGGTTATATCGAACTTGGAAGAGGCTAAGCCATAACTTGTTTGATTTACCGGCAGATTTAAACCGTTCTTTCGCCGCCTCGTGGTCCAAGAGTTTTTTTTTGTTATCTAAAAACTAGTTACCGGTATTTATTTTAAATCCAAAGGGTTTATCGAACTTGGAAGAGGCTAAGCCATAACTTGTTTGATTTACCGGCAGATTTAAACCGTTCTTGTTTCCGTTGTGGTGAATCCGGCCACTACCGTAATAATTGTCAAAACCCGCCGAAGATATTCTGTTCCCGTTGCAATAGGGAAGGAGTATTTTCCAGAGACTGTTCCTGCAGGAGGCAGGAAAACTAATCCGAAGTTGTACCGAAGAGAGGCCGACACAGCTTCCGCAAATCTTTGCCTCTCATACCGAACCGCCGGCAGAAACGAAATTGGAAATCAGAAATTTCAAGCATTGTTAGATACCGGAGCAGCGAAGTCATATATTGGTGATCAAATAGCTAAGACATTTTCCCAAAAGAAGCAAACTACCGCCCGTCAAGCTACGAAGGCCCGTTTAGCTAATGGAAATTTAGTCTCCATCACCGACATATATGAATTGAACTGGAAGATCAATGACGTCAAAATGGAGGGTTCGTTAGAGCATTTCCCCGGATTAATAACCGACATTGTATTGGGACATGATGTCCTACAGAAGTATAATTTCCGGCTGGAGTTAGGAACCGGAGAAATTTACGTAAATGATAAATTAGTGAAGCGTTCACAACTGGCCAGTCCTGTTGGGATATTGGAGGCCGTGAACCCGCCTAGGAAAGAAATCGGTGCCGCTGTACCGATAATATGCAATGAAGATACCAACCATCTTGTTACTGAACACCGCCGTTCTGGAAATCTGTCTGTTCCCAAAGTATCTGCGTCTTCCCGGATCTTAGAGGTTGACAAAGAAGAATTTGTTTCCGAAGTCTCTGCATCTTCTGACAAAGAGCAGTCCGTCCTTGAAGTCTCTGCGTCCTCCCTGGAGTTAGGGGTCGGCAAAGAGCAATCCGTTGTTGAAATTTCTGAATTTTCCCCGGTGTTGTTAGGGGTTGATGAAGAAAAATCTTGTGTTGAGGTCTCTGAGTCTTCCCTGGAGTTAGGGGTCGACAAGGAGCAACCTGTTTCCGAAGTCTCTGCGTCCTCCCTGGAGTTAGGGGTCGACAAGGAGCAATCCGTTGTTGAAATTTCTGAATTTTCCCCGTTGTTGTTAGGGGTTTATGAAGAAAAATCTTGTGTTGAGGTCTCTGAGTCTTCCCTGGTGTAAGGGGTTGACAAAGAGCAAGCCGTTCTTGAAGTCTCTACGTCTTCCCTGGAGTTAGGGGTCGACAAGGAGCAACCTGTTTCCGAAGTCTCTGCGTCTTCCCTGGGGTTGGGGGTTGACAAGGAGCAAAACGTTTTTGTAACATCTGCGTTCTCCCTGGAAGATTTAGGGGATGACGAAAAGTATGTTTGTATAGGCTGTCCGTTGGAAACCATAGTTCCGCTTACCGAAAGTAATTTATCAAAAGAACAGACAGACAGATTAAACACCTTCCTAGACCAAGAGTTACCGAAATTTGAATCCTTACGAGGTCCGACGACACTAGTTGAGCATGAAATCCGATTGCTGCAACCCCGTCCGATTAAACAAAGATACCGACCCCAGAATCCGAAAATGCAGGAAATCTGCAATACTGAAATAGACGCCATGTTGGCAGAGGGAGTGATCGAACCCTCTACAAGTCCGTGGAGTTCTCCGATAGTCATTGTAAAGAAGAAAGATGGGAAAAACCGTTTTTGTATCGATTTCCGAAAAGTTAACGAGGTAACAATAAAGGATGCTTACCCTCTCCCGTTTATTAACGCTATACTGGATAAACTGCGGAAAGCCAAGTATATTTCCAGTTTGGATTTGAAGAGTGGATATTGGCAGGTTCCGTTAACGCCCGAAAGTAAACCCATTACCGCATTCACCGCACCGGGACGTGGATTGTTTCAATTCACGGTTCTTCCGTTTGGTTTACATTCCGCACCTGCTACCTTCCAGAGACTGGTTGATAGATTAATAGGTCCAGATCTAGATCCATACGCTTTTGCGTATCTGGATGACATTATCGTTCTGGGGGAAACGTTCGATCAACACCTGGGAAATCTGTCCGAAGTGTTGCGCCGACTACGAGGGGCACAGCTAAAACTCAATCCGGAGAAGTGTCATTTCTGTCTACCGTCCATGAAATACTTAGGCCACGTAATTACTGGAGATGGAATCCGTACCGATCCAGAAAAGGTCGAGAGTATAATAAAATTTACAGCACCAAGAAATATCCGAGAACTGAGAAGATGCTTGGGAGTTGCATCCTGGTATAGGAGATTTGTGCCTTCCTTTTCAGAAAAGGTAGCTCCGCTAACGAAATTACTCCGCAAATCCCAGCGATGGAAGTGGGCTGAAGAACAAGAAGCCGCTTTCGCTAAAATCAAAACCTCTCTGTCGGAAGCACCCGTTTTAAGCTGTCCGGATTTTACCGTACCGTTCACTCTGCAGACCGATGCCTCCGAATGTGGTTTGGGAATAGCCCTTACCCAACAGAAAGATGGCCACGAGCACGTGGTAGCGTATGCAAGTCGCACCCTAAGTTCTACCGAGAAAAACTACTCCGTCACCGAGAAAGAGTGTCTTGCCATTGTCTGGGGGGTTGAAAAGATGCGTCCTTATTTAGAGGGCTACCATTTCACGGTTGTTACCGATCATCAATCCTTTAGATGGCTGCATTCCATATCTAGTCCGTCCGGACGTCTAGCGAGGTGGAGTATTTTTCTACAACAGTATGATTTCGAGATACAGTACCGTAAAGGTGCTCTGAACCGTGTGGCTGATGCTTTGTCCAGAAATCCGCTACCAATGACTGCCGAAAACGATCCACCGTCTGCACTCTGTCTGACCGATGTAACCACCGAATGTTCATGGTACCGGAACAGGAAAGAAGAGGTCCTGAAGGATCCAGAGAAGTTTCCGGACTACTGCATAAAGGAAGACCGTCTATACCGTCATTTCTGGGACATCAACGATTTCAGGGAACCAGAAATGTCCGATCCATGGAAACTGTGCATAGCAAAACCCGACCGAACCCGAATCCTTCAAGAAAACCATGATGCTCCAAACGCCGGAAATCTAGGGATTGCTAAAACCATCACCCGGATTGCAAAGTTGTACTATTGGCCAGGAATGTTCAGAGACATCACCAAGTACGTAAGGAGATGTCTGCAATGTCAAAAGTACAAACCATCTCAACAAAAGCTCCCAGGGAAGATGCAACCGTCAGCAAACCGGCAACCATGGCAAACAGTTAGTTCCGATATAATTGGACCGTTACCCCGAAGTAAGAAAGGTAACTGTTACATCATTATGTTTCAAGACCGATTCACTAAATGGGTACAGTGTAAACCGTTGAGGAATGCTACTGCCAGTAGCATAAGTACGGCCTTTTATGAAGAGATATTGACAATATTTGGATGTCCCCGTACCGTTCTGACCGACAATGGAACTCAGTATGACAGTAAACTGTTCAAGGATATGCTGAGGGGATTAGGAATCCGACACCGTTTCACTCCGCCGTATACACCGCAAGCGAATCCAGTAGAACGAGCCAACCGCACCCTGAAAACAATGATTGCGCAATATTGCGAAGCGGATCACCGAGACTGGGATATAAGGTTGCCTGACTTGAAGTTTGCAATGAATAACTCAAGACATGACTCGACTGGATTCACACCTGCCTTCCTAAATTTTGGGAGAGAACCCGAGACACCGAAATCCTTTCGAAGAGAGGTGGAAAATGATACCGAGAAAAGTCCGGAAGAAGACACCGGGCTGGACGACCCTACCGAAGAGCCGAAGCCGCATCTCTTGCGAGTCGAGAAACTGCAAGAGTGCTTCGACCTAGTCCGTCTGAACCTGTCCCGAGCGTTTACCAGTCAAAGTCGGAACTATAATCTGCGCCGTAGAGACTGGAAGTGCACTATCGGAGACAAGGTTATGAAAAAGGAACATACGTTATCCTCTGCCGTTGATCACGTCGCCGCGAAACTCGCTCCGAAATATTCCGGGCCGTATGAGGTCGTACGAGTCATTTCGCCGGTTATCTATGACTTGCGCGACGAGAAAGGAAAGCGGTGTAACCGGATACATATAAAAGATTTAAAACCCGCCAATCAGTAAAAGTTTTTGGTTTTCTCATAGAATGGACGACCATCACCAACCACCGCCGTTGATCCCGCTAAGCCCCGAACCGCACTGGAAGTAGCCGGACGCTGCTCCAGGACGTATCGCCGGCAGTCATCCCGTGGAAGAGGACCGTTGAATCCAGACCGCTCAACCCGAAGCCGACGCTCCAGGATGTGAGACCGCTAGTCAGGAACCCCGTTATTGGGTTTACTCACTTTTTGTATATATATATGGATATCAATATTGCTTAAAAAAAAAGTAATGGCGAAAGTTGCACTTTCGTCCATTAATTTTTTTTTTTTCCGAAGAAAGGGGGGTCTGTAACGAGTTATTTTTTTTTGGTACCGAATTGAGGTTTAGTTCTTTTATTTTCTTTTTAACTAACGTTTTATTTGTGTTTCACATAACTCGTTACATACATTCCGATTCCTTTTCTGTAACCGTAGTGGTTTCTTATTTTTTTTTGTATCTAGTTTTTTTTTATTAGTCCGGAGGTACGCAAATTCGAATTCTACCATAAAACTTTAGTCGTTTCCGATGTTCAAATTTTTTAAAACCGTAGGGACATTCGGTATATATGAACTTTAATTCAGAAAGACAATTAGTATATATAAAACTTTTTGCTGAAAAATAAATTTAACAACCGATAGTGCCGAAATGGGAGTAGGAACGAGGATATAAATTTGAAAACAATTTGATAGAACGCTCTCTGATCTGTGCTTCTTAAAAGATAAAAGTTAAGTTGTTGAGTGCCCGTAAGCAGTTATCCAGTAATCCGTATTTGTGAACTCCGAGAAATAGTTTTGAAGGTAATATAGTTTTGATAATAATACTATACGAAGACTTTCCGTACCGCCGATTGATATTCCGTAAATATTTTATTGTTTTGATTTTTCTTTATGACCAGGGTTTTTTATGCATAGAGATAAAATTATTTTGTGATTATTTCTGGTTACAAAATTAAGATTGTTAGTTGAAATAAATATACAGTTTCCGATACGAGTATATTCGCAAACTTTCCGTAACGCCGATTTAATATTAAGTTTTGTAGATATTTTCTTGGAAAATTTTAACTACTAGTTCTTATACCGAGGTATGTTGAGTGACAAGTTTTTTATTGTTTCTTTCTTTATTTCAAATAAAGATTTGTAGTTGAAGTATAGTTGGCTTTAATTTTTTTTACAGCGTTTAACATTAATTAGTAATTGATTGAATTATTATAATCCGGCTCTCTGGTGGCTTTATGATTTTAGTTGCTGCAGTTTTTATACATAGGTAATTAAAACTGGTATGGTTGGTGATATATTTTAATTTTATTCTGGCCTTGATATTTTTACTCTGTGTGTCGATAATTAGGTACCTTTTAAACTCGTGAAATTTATTCCGGGAATAGTAGTTTATAATATTTTTTTTTCTTTCGTATTTCTTTTAAATCCAAAGGTTATATCGAACTTGGAAGAGGCTAAGCCATAACTTGTTTGATTTACCGGCAGATTTAAACCGTTCTTTCGCCGCCTCGTGGTCCAAGAGTTTTTTTTTGTTATCTAAAAACTAGTTACCGGTATTTATTTTAAATCCAAAGGGTTTATCGAACTTGGAAGAGGCTAAGCCATAACTTGTTTGATTTACCGGCAGATTTAAACCGTTCTTTCGCCGTCTCGTGGTTCAATAGTTTTTTTTGTATTATCCAAAACTAGCTTTCTGTATTTTTCTTAAATCCAAAGGGTTTATCGAACTTGGAAGAGGCTAAGCCATAACTTGTTCGATTTACCGGCAGATTTAGAACGTTATTTCGCCGTTTCGTGGTCCAATAGTTTTTTTTATTGTCCCAAAGATTAGGTTCTGTATTTCTTTCAAATCCAAAGGGTTTATCGAACTTGGAAGAGGCTAAGCCATAACTTGTTCAGTTACCCAGCAGATTTGTACCGTATTTGATAACTTGACCGGCTGTGACCGTTACGTCCGTTACTTTATTTTTCCCGATATTTTGACTGTCATTATAGATATGTAAATCAAATAGACCACAGAGTATTAATGAACCAAAGACTTTCCGTAATTCAATACTTGGAGTACCGATACTGGGCTCGTCCGAATTGTAAAGAATTAGTTAAAGTAAATTCAACCAGACCCCTGGAATTCGCCGTAACCTCCATCTGAGGCTATCCGGAACTCTTGACGCTAAAGGTCAAGGGGCCGTGGAGCAAACCACGTTAAAAATCTGGCGCCCGAGCTTTAAACCGTAAATTAGCATCAAGGGTGACCATAGTGACGTGTAGAAGGTAGTAAACGCGTTACAAGGAACAATCCAGGAATGTTGTTCCAAGTACAACGAAACATTATTCGTAGATTCAATAAATGTGTAGTGGTAGGAGGTGCACATTTTGAACATTTATTAGATTACAATTCTTGTTTGTATTTTTTTATTATGTTACTCTGGATAATTCTTACTTTTAATGAAAATTATGAGTTTACTTGTTCTGCTGAACATTACCTAATGAATAGTTGAGGCATATGATACATACATTGATAGCTTCCCACTTGATAAAATAAAATTTTTTAAAGAATGGTTAAAGCATATGACTAATACCTAATTGACGGCAGCCTACTTGGTTATAACCCATTTCCTAAATAATTATAGAATCTGAATGTGCTCTGCGGTGTCTTACGAAATTCCATATTTCTTGGAAACAACTGATGTTATGGATTTGGACAAAGGGTACCTTTTTTTCAGAAGAATGGTTGGAGAATAAACTGACAGTACTTTGAAGTTTTTTGCCTTGTTACTTTAAAAGTTCTGACCTTTTATCCGGTGAGCCAAGTCCGATCCTGACTTTCTGCAACATTAGTATACTTACTGGTATAGACAAAATTAATGAACGGATGTACTTGACAATCCACCAAATTTTCATCAAGTTCGAAATTATAGTTTTGGAGTTATGGATTAAAATGTATTTTTGATTTCTAACTTTAAAGTCCCATAACTCAACAAAGGAGGTCCGTAGAGAAAAAAGTTATATGAAGTACTGACATTATTTTAATACCACCTACTCATTCCCAAGTTTTGGCCTCTCATTCCCGTATATAAAAAAAAATGATGGAGTGAAAAAAACCAACAAATTTCTAAGCATTCTTGAAGAAGACTATACAAAACCGTTGAAGAAAATCAATTGGAGAAAAAAAGACATAAAAATAGTAGTTTTCCTATAACCACTATGCAAAACACGCTTTTCTACAAAAATTTTTATACGCAAAGCAGGCCTTTTCTCAATTCTTTTGATATACGTTGGAAAAGTACACGCTAAGGCAATTCAACCTAATAGTTAATTTCTTATTGGTGTACAATTTTTAAATTTAAACCAAAAGTAATTAAACTATTTATTTCATTATTTATTTTAATTTATTAATTATAAAAACATTAACCTATTAAGCATTATTTTAGTAATTATGAACCAAGATCAAAATAATTTATCTTTTGAGTTGTCCAAAACTATATAAATTACTGTATTTCATACAGTAAACTTTGAACAGAAAAAACTTACAATATGAAAATAAATAGAAAAATCAGTTAAATGTATAATTGCTTACTTTTCGTTTAAATTTAAAAATTGTACACCAATAAGAAATTCACTATTAGGTTGAATTGTCAAAAAAAGTTGATAGGTCATAGGTAGCTTGGTTTGACATTTCGGTACGGAAAAGTGCCATATCGTGTATTTTTCGCATTACTTTTCCAACGGTTATCAAAAGAATTAAGAAAAGGCGTGCTTTGCGTATAAAAATTTCTGTAGAAAAGCGTGTTTACATAGTGGTTGTAGGAAAATTCATATTACCGTTACAAGAAGACATCCATAAGCTGAATGATTTCTTGAGTAATGAAAGATGTAAATATTTGCAAGTTCTTCAGAAAGGTTTTGATATGTATGCATGGAAAAATTTAGCAATGTGTACGTTAACATCCATACAAATCTTCAATAGGAGACGATCTGGAAAGATGGAACGCTTGACTATCGACGATTTTGAGGACTATGAATCTATTCATCCAAAAGACTTGCAAATGTATAAATCACTTTCTTCAACTGAGAGAGAATCTGCTCAGAAATATGTCAGATTTATAATAAGAGGTAAAAGGGGACGTCCAGTGCCTGTTCTATTACATGAGTTGCTGAATTGTGTAAAGACCATAATTAAATATCGAAGAGAAGCTGGAGTATCTAAAAATAATGTGTATGTTTTTGGGCTACCAGGTTCTGATGGAGAAAAGCATTTGGATTAATGTGCTCTGTTGAGAGCATTTTCTACACAATGTGGTGCTGAAGCACCATTGGCTTTGAGAGGAACTAAATTGCGGAAACAATTTGCTACTTCTGCACCCATTTTAAATAATTTCAAAGATAGTGAAGTAGATGACATTGCCAATTTTATGGGCCATGCCCGAAAAATTCATGAAGAGTATCACAAAATTCCTCTTGCAACAAGAAATATTTTTAGAATGTCCAGATTATTAGAAAAAGGATGTGGAGTTAACACAAATGAGCATTAATATTATTTATACATTTGGTTCCATTATATTGATTTTGAATATTTCATTAATTTCATCAATTTCAATAATACTTACTTAATATAATAAATATAGGATTAGTTGGAATTATTGAACATCAATGAAACTAGCTATTTCCACAGATATACACTAATAAAAATTATGCATTACATTTCATAACTGCTACAATTAAAAAAGTAAAGGATTGCAGTAAATATTTGTATGGTGCGTAAGAGTGTTTTTCATTTAGGGTTATAACCATCAACATTTTCATTTTTGGAAGTTATGGAATATTTCATAGGATGCATCGATTATGTTTCAGTGTTCATCTTTGGATTTGATTACGTTCACACCAATCATTAGATCAACAAAAATTACTTATATATTTTTATTTATACATTGTGTCCACATATGGAATATGTATTCCTTAACATCTTTTCTTGTTAAAATTTTTCTATAGTATGGTCAAAAATAAAGATACTTTAATCTTGATCAAAAATTATTCTTTTAACAAACCTCATATGTGGCTGATACAATGTAAAACCTGATAGTTTGAATTTCGGGTTTTAGAACATGCAGAACTTTTTATAAAGAATTCTTCTTTTTGATAAAACTAATAATAAAAAAGTTTTCCATATGTAGCCAACTTTTGTAGACACAGTGTATGTAAGGAAAGCTTATGACTGCACATATTGATATTAATGTTGGAACTGAAAATGGAGACAGTGTTCATTTTGGGATCTATGTAATTATCCTGTATTCTTTATTATTTAACTAGGTATTGATGGTCAACTGGAGTCGTCATCAGATGTTGATACTATTGAGAATGAAGTTCCTATGGAATATTCTTCAGGTACCTCATTATATTGGTTGAAATAGTTGTGGAACAAATTAATTTTTCGAATCTGGAATATTTTGAAACAAATCTTGGTTATTCACAACGTAGTAAATTGATATCATTTGCTTGATTTGAATATTTAATATTATAAAACAACTGATGTCAAGAAATGTTATGTTTTAGTGATTATCTCCTAATTTAATATAATAACATACCTTAGAATTTGTATGTATCGGTGAATTTATTTTTCAGGTTTCAATAGCACGAGTTACGAAAATTCGGATAAGGATATGTTGACTGAACATTGTTCAACTATTGACGATGAATCAAAGAACGTGACAAAAAGCAGGAAGAAAAAAAGATCAATAGAGACAAAATATATCATAACTGTTTAAGTAGGTATCTGTATTTGCATGAAATAGTAAAATAAAAAATGGGGAATATCCAATGTTTATAATTTAAACTTTGGTATTAACGATTATGTGTTACTTTGATTGGTTATTTTTTTCAGTTTCTCCTGTGGGATATGTCAAACGATGGTCTGACGAAGAAAGATCACATGTTTTAGAAACATTCAAGCAAAGCAACGAAAGCCAAACGTTACCATCAATAGAGTCTCTGGCAAAATATATTTCAGATTCTCCCATTTTAAAAAGCAGGAATGCCATACAACTGAAGTCTTGGATATCAAACCAGATTCAGAAATGAAGAAAAGTTGAACCAAATTGTCGCAGACGTAAGGGTATGCTGATTTTTTAAATAGATACTTATAAATTTTATTCACTCTCCATTTGAAATATTCACAATTGAAATATGATTAAAAAACACGACAAAGTACAATGAGTACAAATATAAAATTATCAAGAGCACTCTTCGTTTCAAGGGAACATGAATAGGAACATGAAATAATTACAAATTTAATGAGAAATTTGACTAGTAAGTAACAGCAGATTTGAATTTTATTCTGCTTAATTGTTACCCTATATTACAGATACATCTTGTCTTAATAATTGAGCATATTCAGGGTGCACTGAAATGTGATGTCTATAGAAAGATTCCACATTCTCTTGAAGGAGAAAATATTATTATTACTGAATATTTTTGATATAAATTTGAGAGGATATTGTAATTTAAGCTAATCATATTTTGGGCTCAGCAGTGTATGGTAATTTTATACAAACATTTCAATGCTACTCACCATCATAGCTTTTACAATACCGCCCAGTTTAATATCATTGGAGTTTATTTAGGCCAATTACCTTTGTCACAACCATGGATACATATATCATCTTTTCTAGGTCCTGTACAGGGGCGTCATTTGGGGAGGTACATTTGCACCAACATATTTTATAAACGCCTTCTTTGGCCTGCCAACAATAAATGTGGGTATAATATTATGCTGGTATAGATTTCTTATCACGCTCCGGTATCTCCCTCCCTTATAATAAGAAAACAACATGATATAAAATTCCCATCAAAAGGGAAAAAATTGTCTAAAAATAGCTACCACAGAATATTATTTGTTTACATTTTTAACCTTGTCACTTACTTTCTACGGTAGAAATGGTATTCTATGGTAGAAATTCTACCACCAATTTCAGTTAGTACGTCGAGAGTACGATTGTTCTAGTCGTGATCGAGAAAGAAGTGAAATACTTAATAATATATTATATAATAATAATATTTGCTTAATATTTAATATTATACAACCCGACAACCGCCAAGTGTCAGTATTTTTGTCCGTTTAGTGGTTTCAGTTTCTATATGTTTTTTTTTTTAATTTTACGAGTGTATTAAGTATTTTCTATTAAGAACGAACAAAAAAGAAAAGGAGGTGCAGCTCGATTAAGAGGAAAAAATAAAAAGCTTTTATTAACAGCTGGTTCAAACTGTCATAGTTTATTAAGTATGTTTTCTACAATATCTGAAAAGCAAAAACCAGATAATTTTGTAAGTATGACTAAAATGTATTCATAAATTTTTCTATTAAATTTTACTTAATTTTTCACTAAATTATCTAGGAATCTGATAGCTTAGCAGAATCTATGAAGAGTCCTGCCACATATATTAGTAGTTATTTGAACAATGAAGAAGGCATATTTTTTGAAAAGGAAGAAATAGATGAGACTGTTGTTAAATCAACAGAATGTATGTGACACCAAATTTATGGATATTAATCAAGAGGTCAGTCTTTATTTTTAATATACCTAATTGTTCATTAAGGCTCGACAGTAAATATCAACTAGGTATTTTATCTAAGATTTCAAGGACATTATTTGATTTCACTAATTTTAGACACTAAAATCTCAACCAAAATTGAATACCTACAAACTATGGACTTAATTGTCTTAACTAAGTATTTTGTTAGTTTGTTGTGTTAAGTTGTTACATAATTAATATTAATACAGTCTGAATGACAAGATAAAAAAAAACAATTAATTATAAAATATGTACTATAATGAAATAAAAATCATTAAAGCAAAACTTTAAAAATAAACATCATTTTCAACTAAATATATTACAAAATTTCAAAATCAACAAGAAAAATTCAACAGAAAAAGAATTCATAAATGAAAGGACATACATTCAAAACTGTGCAAGACATACATCTTATTAAATAACAATTATTATAGTCTTAATAATATCACGACCAGTTATAAAAGAATATAAATAATTTTCCAAATTAAAAGTAGACAACATTTAGTTTCAAATAATATGAACCAATATGTTATAGAAACATATAATTCAATATTACTAAAAAATGTCAAATTGTTTATAACCAAATGTTGTGAGTATGAAAACGAAATAAAATATTGTAATCATTGAAATTTAAAATAAAGAAAAAGTTTAGATCGGGTAACAACAATTATTTTCTTGGAGCAAAGACATAAAAAGTGCGCGAGTGAATAATTAGATAAGTGATCCGAAATGCCCCAAAAACGAACGGAAACCATAGTGTGACTAATTAGATTAGATAGGTTATTAATAGTTTCTAGCATTAAGTTAAAATAAGCAAAATATATCAAATTGGAAATATGATTATTCTGACAGTTCTAAAAATTATGACATTTACATACATAAACGCCAAATCTTTGGAATACGATTGATCAGAATCAAATAACTTGTCAGTGAGTACATCATAATCCTTCGAAGCGTAAACATCATAAAATTTTTCTTAATTATCTAATGAACAGAACCTCAAAACATCATAATAACCAGTGAAAAGTTCCAAACGTGGATAAACAAGATTTTTGACGTTCGATAAAATCTAAAACAAAGGTTAAAAGTTAAAATGTTGAAAAACAATTTGAAATTTTGAATACTTACTAAACAGTAATTGTATTCCATCACCGTTCCAATTTATCGAGGGTTGGCGAACAAAAAAATTATTTTTTTTTGAGAAATATCTACAATTTAGAAATGTGAAATGGTTTACTTTTTCACTTCTTCCATATTCACTTGGAAGAAGCCCAATTCCGTAGGAGGAATAACGTATTCAAAGTTTCCTATAACGTCAAGAAAACAAGGTAACACTCCATTATATTCTATAAATTGATTCAACAGACTCCATAAAATTGCACGTGAGTATAATAATCGATTTTATACTGTCAGAATTTAACACGACATAACGAGTCAATCACCCAATTGAACTGTTTTGAAATTAAACAAGGACATAATTTAGGTTAATTTACATTGTTTAGAATATGCACTTACCCTTGTAAAATAGAATAATTTCACCTTCATCCCTCTCTAGCACAGTTTTGTTCCTTTACTATAGGTAGGTAATACATAATTGTTACATTTTATTGTATATGTGTTGCACATGCTTTAAATTCACATTTTGACATTTTTACATTATTATTAAAATAATTCAATTGAAACAAACAATTTCTTTCTATTATAATATAACTACGTTTAACCTCAAACATACAGAAGCTGATATGTGAGAAGGCCGTTGAAAGTGGCCCGAACTCGCATGATCCCTGAGTGTAGACAACAAATTGTAATCATAACAGTACCTATACACATTTTTAATTGAGTACCTAACCTACATAAAAAATAGGTACATAAAGACAGTAATCAAATATATTGTGATGATTTGAAACCAGGTGAATCCAATTTAAGGTGAAGAGCCTGTAATTGCTGAAAATAACATGTAATAAATCAATTCGCCCTGAATAGGAATAATTTTGGAAGAAATCAAATTAATTTTAAAAATAGAGCAATTTAAAACAAATAAATAATAAACATAGAATATCTTTATAAACCTTAAATAAATAATCTTATAACTGATACATGTTATGTAAAATGTAATAGATATTGTAGTTAAATTAGATTTATGTAGTAACCCATTTCAACATTCAGTGAAGTGACAGTGATTAATCGCGAAATGAATCAACCGATTAAAAGAAAGTTCAGTGTAGTTAATAAGGAACATTGATATAATGAACATGCGAAAGGACCTTTATATCCATAGAAGTCAATTAAAAATGACACTAAGACAATTTGATGCCTGTGGGGGAGGAAACAAGAGAAAATTGAAGGTTGTTGATTTTGGAACGAGAAGGGAGAAGGTGCAAAAGTTAAGAAAGAAAAATCAAAAATTGAAAAATATAAAGTAAAAAGCCTCAAAATCATACCAAACTGATAGAAAAACTAAAAGTACTAACCGTGTAAGAGTATTCATCCTTTAATTGTCTTTTAGAAAGCGGTAAGCTTTGTTTGACCTATATTTAACCTTGACTGGAGATAGCATCCCAGGAATTTCAAAGGATATTGTATGCAGTTTATTCCTGAGAAAGTTCAGTTTACTTTCTATAATAGTGTGTATGAAAGCAGCAATCAATTCTGATTAATTTATATCCCACATAGCAGAGAAGAGGATTTATTAGACTCAAGTCCCTGAAAGTAGATAACCTATAAATTTATTCATCGTAAAAACATTCATTTCGCAATTGCTTATTTCTTATATAATAAGTTAGTTAAGATTCTCAATATTAGAAGTTATAAATAAAAAGGAAGCTCACCTTAATATTTCAAATAATCCAAGGCAATTAAACAATTCTTTTTCCCGTGAAGCCATTGTAAAATAACACATGATCGAGATAAAGAGCAGATGAAGTCTGTGCGCATGTTCAAAGTTTCAGTTTTCAAATTATTCTATTTGTATTACGAGGGGAACACGACGAGTGAATTTTAAAATTATAATGAAGGGAAGGTATTAATAAAATTATTAAATAATAAAAGGATAAGGAGACGGAATATTTAGTTGCTGAGGATAAGAGAAAAGAAAAAGAGAAGGTTTATAAAGTAGGGAAATAATTCGTTAAATTTTGTTCTTAAATTTATTAAACAAATACATAAAATTATATATTAAACGTTTTTGAAAAACTATTAAATTATTTCATCAGATTTCAATTGAGGGAACCGCAACTTGGGAGAAAGAGTCAAAATTGCTTTTCTTTTAATAGCTAGCCGAATTTTTTGATTTTCAGACAAAAATTTAAAGTAACTATACCAGCTTTTTGAAAAATAAGGGCGCCTAAATAATTAATAATAAAATATAACAGAATAATAAAAATCTAAAAGTAAGAGCTATATCACACAAATTAAAATAATACAAATAATGGCGCCCAACGTGGGGCTAGGAAATTTAATTTAAAAAAAAAGCTCTAAAACTTAAATTGGATTTACAAAAATAAATCAACACGAACATTGATTTAATTATAAAAATAAAACAAAATAACATTTAATTCAAAAATATAATTTAACAAAGACAAATATACAATAAAATAAATATAACTTCGTCGTTCTAAGATGCAAATTGCCTAACTCACAAAATGACAGTTTTGCAGGAGAGCTAAAAAACGTTGTAAATTTTAATTTTAATTAGAAGCAAACCAAATTTGAATATTTTTCAACATTTCTCGTTCTCGTTCTTATTACTTACATTATATGTAACTTTATTGTACTTTTAATTTTTTACTACTATTAAATGGATATAGGCAATTTGCATTATATATTTTTTGACTATTTTAGGACTTGGGCCATTTTCAATTTTCAGAAAACCAATAAAACACTTTTTAAACCATTAATTCGTAATATCATCTATTTTATTAATAAAAACCAATACTTAAACTATAATATTTACATTTTATAAATGAGACAAACTATCGTAGAACGCATGGTAATCTCTATTCAAAGACATCTTTAAATCCATTAAATGCTGAAATTTCTCCTTTTGAATTGGTATAGGTGCATTGTAAAGTTGGGGGAGAGCATCATACGATGAAACAGTTTTATTTTTATTCATACGACATGGTAAAAGTTTCCATTCTTTTGAGTGGCGAATTTTAAACATGATGGTTCTATCTGGGTTATATCTCAGGCCTCTGATATCAGCGACAACTGCATCCCCTGTTGTCCTTCCAGGTCTTATGGAATTGAGAGCTTGCATTTTCTCAAAATTTTTAAAAAATGTATAATCCAGGTACTTGACAATATATGGTCTTGGGTTGAGGCGAGCTGATTGGCATACTTCTACGTAATCAGCTGGGACATGAATAATTTTCTTTTTCAGTTTCCTTTCGATACTTGAATGCATAGAATCGCATTCCATCTGCGTGTGCCCCTTTTCAAGGTACTTCTGCTCAATTGTTATTTTACTTTCTTGGGATAAGTTTGAAAGGGCACTTGAGAGCAATGCATTCCTGTTCTGACAGGTACAATAGGGTGTTTCAAAAAAAGACGAATTTTTTTTTCTTTTGGTGTCTAAAAATTGATAGTATACCTAAAAACAAAAATTTTGGCGCCCATGTGAGCTCTTAATATCAATAGTAAGATTTGCCTGTATCCATTTCTTTATTTTCCATTTAAATAACACGGGAAATTTTTTTTTTAATTTTTTAATTTTTATTACTTTGGAACGGTTCATCGTAACAACAATCTGAAAAATGATATTTGTAGGAAATTTTACGCTCTACAAAAAACTTCTGAAGACCAAAGTTCCTCAGATTAACGGCTTCAAAGATATCCGCGGTCAAAGATAACACTAATAAAAAATTTCAAATATTTTTCAATAAAACTACAAAAAAAATATCATATGCTATATTTTTATTATTTTTTATGTAAAATTACTTTAATTCTGTTAACCTGAGAGTGTAAACTTTTTTTTTACTAATTAATTCAATACTTAACTCACGAAATGCACTAATATATAAATATAAACGTTAAAAATATCTTATAAATGATTTTTTGGTCTTTCTTATAACAAATTTATTTTATATTTTATAAAATTTATAAATTTTTGTAAGAGGAAAATGTAAAGTTCCTTATTACACAAACTCACCAAACACTCATCATTGCATATTATTCAAAATAATATGAAAATTCTGTAAATACGTTAAATCAATTAAATCTACTATAAAACTTGATCAAATGTTTTTTATTTGAAAAATATTAACAGAGCTTTATTTAGCTCTGTCGGTACAGAGTATTATACTCATTTAATTTGAGTGTTGTAGCTAATAAGCTCTGTGTTGGTAAGTCTGGTTGTTCGGTACTAACTTCATTTAGTTGCTTTGCTCTCAACGCTTTACTATATCTTCTCGTCATTGTCTTTGTTCATTGATACTGACTGTTTTTTCAATCCGTTATATTATTAATTTAATTAGTTGAAATTTATTAGTTATAAATTTTGTGACCATAATGGTGAAAACAGTGTACTTGATTGGTGATGTGTTAAGTGAATTAGTTGGAAAAAAATTACCCTCTATGAAAGAGGTTATGTCGCTTTTATTTTATTATCTTGATACGAAAAATTTTTCAGTTAAAGAAAGTATATCAATCACTATCGACAAAGTTTTTGAAATCTGGTGTGCGGCACAAATCCCGACAAGAGAGAAAAGATCTGCTTTTTTGAAACTAACCTCAAATCACAATCGATGGAAGAATTTACAAAAAAACCGTAAAATGAAAAAGTCAGTCTCAAAAAAAAAGGAATCCGTTTTTCAGGATGAATTAAATAAACTATTTGATGTAGCTCATTCGGATGTTTTAAATATACTGGACAAAGAAAAAAGTTTATTTTATTTGGGACAAAAATCTTCCAGTCGACGTGGTTTTATTTCATATAATTCTCAACCAATTTTAGAAGATGTCGAAGACATGGATGTTGATATCAGCAATTATGATAATAATAACAATAATAGTGATAATAATAATGAAGAGAACATTGATAGCAATGATAACAACTATAATAATAATGGTAATGATAGTAATAATAATGTCGGAGAGTTTGATAATGACAATGTTAACTATTATTGTGCAGTTGAGACTAATGATGTTGCTAATCATGAAATATCAAGTCATATATCTAAATTATCCCAGAAATCTTTGGAAAGTAATACTTCTCGTATAATCTCTGATTATGAAGATGAAATGCCAAAACAACAAGTTCCAAAAATTGATATAATGACACCAGAACTTGCTGCGGCTTTGGATAGAGCTAACGTGACTAGTAGGATGGCGACTTACATTATTGCTGCTTTATTATCTAGCTTGAACCAATGAACATTGATTGTTAAAGCGTAAACTTTAGTCATGTGACTATTCACCGAGCAAGGGAAAAATTCCGGAAAGAAGCGGCGTTAAATCTGAATACTAATCTGGAAACTGACAATTATGTACTACATTTTGATGGAAAACTGTTATCAGATATTATAGGTACAGAACAACTTGACCGGCTTCCGATTATTTCATCATCATCAGGTAAATTTCAACTGTTAGGAGTTCCTAAACTAGAATCTGGGACTGGACAAAACCAAGCTTCAGCTATTATTAAAACAGTAAAACAATGGGATATTAATACTGACAACATCAAAGCATTGTGTTCTGATACTACGGCGTCAAATACGGGTAAATAACTTATTAATAAAAAAATATAACATGGTTGATTACCGTAATGTTTAAATGCTAAATCGAATCAGATTTTTAGTATTAACCATTAATTTTCAAGTTATGAGTTATTTTTTTTCAAATTGAAAAGATTTCTCCGTACTACTCTAAAAAATCGATACTTCACTAGCAATTCTTATTTTATTTTTTCAGGAATCAGAAATGGTGCGTGTGTATTAGTAGAAAAGGCTCTTAGTAGAAAACTGTTGTACTTGCCATGCCGACACCATATTTTTGAAATTGTTCTTCGAAGTGCATTTGAAGTATACTGGCCTGCTTCGTCTGGCCCAAACGTTCCAATTTATCAGAGATTTAAAAAGAAGTGGGATGAAATTGACCAATCAAACTTTACGGCTGGTATTTGTGACAAAAAAGTTTTGGAAGTAATAACACCAACCAAAGATGAGATTTTGAAATTCGTTAATAATCAAATAGAAGTAAAATTTTTTAATCCAGCGCTGAAGAATTATTAACTGATGTTAAAGTGGAAAAGAAAAATGTATAAAGTTCAGTATAATTATCAATTTTACTCTGATTAATTAACTTGCCGTCGTGATTAAAAATATTGAAAGTCAGTTTCACATAACTGTTATACTTTCAATCATCTTTAACGATTAAAATTGCGTTTGTAAAATATTTTACAACTTTTACCTCACATCAGTTAATAATAATTAGTCTTCTCAACTTTGAAATTGCGATATAATGAATTTCATTTTGACTTTCAACTTTTTTTGTAGATGGATCATTGTCGAGACGATTACCGTGAACTTCTGGAATTATCATTAATATTTTTGGGTACTACTATTTACAGATAGTACCATTAATCACTTCATTAATAGTCTTGTTACTGAGGACTGGTCTCAAATATATGGCAATTTGAACACAAATTATGCATTTAATACTTTTATGAATATTTTTCTTTATCATTTCAATGTTCATTTTCCTTTGCGGCGAAAAAAGGTTGAACGGGGTAAAAAAAAGTGGATAAATATGGATGTTCAGGAATCCAGTGATAATTTGAAAAATATACATGCTTTATCAAGGGCTGACCCTCAACTGAGAGAATTTTATAAACAAAAAAAAAAGAACATATCAAACTCTTACAATCCACCAGAAGGAAATATTATCAAAATTTAATCTCAACTTCAGAAAACCCCACAAAAAGCGCATGGAAACTTGTTGCAGATTTTACAAAAAATATTGGTAGTGGTAAAGTACAGCGTATCGCACTACTGGATGATCAAAATAACTTGATTGAAAATCCTTTAGAGATTGCAAATATGTTTAATGTATTTTTTAAAAATGCTCCTTACGACATAGTTTCAAATATATCGTGTGATCCTAAAGGCGTAAATTTAGAGTATAGTGATAAGTTAAACCTTAAACAAGAGGCTTTTCTTTTGTGCCCATACAACAAAGATGAATTATATGAACTTCTAATATTTAAGTTAAAAAATAAAAGATCCTATGGTTTTGATGATATACCAGCATTTTTGTTAAAAAAAGTTCTGCCATTTATAATGTCTCCTCTAACATATTTAGTCAATCTGTCCTTTGCAAATGGCGATTTTCCGGATTACATTAAAACTGGGAAAATTACTCCAATATATAAAAAAGGTGAGAAGAGCAGTACTTCAAACTATCGACCAATTACTGTCCCTTCAATATTTTCAAAAATATTTGAGTATAGCTACCTGAAGAGACTTGATACCTACTTACAGTGTCATAATATTATTATAAGCAGCCAGCATGGTTTTCAAGAACGTAAGTCAACTAGCGCTATTCATTCATTCTATGAATGTTTAACTAATCTATTGGAAGCAGGGGAATGTCCTGTTGGTATATTCTGTGATCTCAGTAGAGCATTCGACTGTGTTGATCATAACATTTTATTGGAAAAGCTAGAAAATATTGGTATCAGAGGGATATCTTTGAAGTGGATTGAGTCTTATTTGTATAACCGCTTACAATATGTTAGTATACCTAATTTAACGGATAATTGTATTGGTAAGAGTGATTCGGGTTATGTGTGCAATGGTATTGGTGTTCCACAAGGGTCTGTTTTGGGACCTATCTTGTTTTTGCTTTACATAAATGACATTGTAGATATAAGCTCGACCACTCACTTTACTTTGTATGCAGATGATACGTCGGTCCTTATTTCGGATAAATCCAATGTCGCTTTAGAAAGGAAATGTAATAATCTTTTTTCCAGCTTATACAGTTGGTTTTGTAAAAATTCACTTCACCTCAATGCGGAAAAAACTCAAATGGTTCATTTTCACTATAGGCAAAAGCAAGTACAAAAAATGAATATAAAACTTAATAATGAACAAATAGAACATGCTTCTTCAGTGAAATTCTTAGGTTTATTTATTGATGAATTCCTAAATTGGAAAAAACACTGCGATACTGTGATCTCAAAACTAAACTCAGTTAATTATCAGTTTAGAAACCTTCGATCGGTTCTAACAATTAAACAGCTGGTAATGTTGTACTATGCTCAAGCGGAATCTCGCCTACGGTATGGTTTATGTTTTTGGGGAATTAGTACTAGCTTTAATGATGTCTTCATAGCTCAAAAGAGGATCATTCGTTGTATTGCTGGTATTTCTCGGAGCACTAGCTGCCATGGTTATTTTAAAAAGTTTGAAATTTTAACATTGTCGTGTTTGTATATTTTTGAGTTGTGTGTGTTTGTTTATACTAAAATAAAATATCTTAAGACCAATGAACAAGTCCATAGATTTAATACAAGACATTGTAATGATCTACATGTACCTTTATCTAAGGGAAATATTCATTTTAAATCTCCGGCTATACAAGGTCAACGGTTTTATAATAAATTACCCTTAACCATCAGAAACTGTACTACACTAATAGAATTTAAAAAAGTGTTAAAATCATTTTTAATTGAACGTTGTTTTTACTCCACAGAAGAATTTTTTAACTCGTAAATAATGTATGAATAATTATAATTTATTTGTTTGTTCGTATTATGATTGAAATTTTATCAGATATTGTTTAGTATAATTTGCATGTCAATTTTAGATTAGGATTAGGATTAAGTTTTCATTGTGACTAATTCTATACAAACTTTGTTGTTTGTCAAAAAGAAAATAAAGAATTATTATATTACATTTAAGCATCCTGGAGCGGTCCATCATGCAAGGTGGATGGCTAAAGCAATATATAGTTTAAAAATTTTTTTATTCAGAAATGAATTTCATCTTACTAAATCGGAAATAGATGGATTACGAGAACTTTGTTTATTTATCATAATATTCTATTTAAAAGCTTGGTTTACTGCGCCGTGTGCTATAACAGCACCTAATAATGATTTAACTTTGATTAAAGAATTAATTTCATATAAAAGATTTAATAATAGTCTTTCACAGACATGCTCACAAAAATTAGCCGATCACTTTTGGTATTTAAACAACGAGCTGTCTGTTTTATCTCTCTTTGATAAAAATGTTTCAGTTGGAACAAAAAAAAGAATAGTTCATGCTCTTAAAAACTGTAAAGCCAATGAAACTACAACAAATCGCTTTATAATAGATAAGAAAAATTTAGAGTCATTATTAAATAAAGATCTTAGTCAATTTGTGTCTATGAGATCGATTAATATATTTGAATCGTTTGATTTGTCGTATGAGTTCATTGATGAGGATGTTACTTTGTGGCCTCAGAATCCGAATTTCTTAGAAAACTTGGAGTATTTCGGGAAACTTCAAGTTGTGAATGATGTAGCAGAACGCGGCGTGGCATTGATAGAGCAGTATAATCGATGCTTAACGAAAGATGAAGAACAGCTTCAATATTTGTTGCAAGTAGTGACAGAACATAGAAAACAATATCCTAATTGCAATAAAAGTAATTTTATAAAACTGTAATATTTTCAAGTTGAAAAATTGTTGTAACAAGTTGTAAATATAGTTTTTTGTTATAAAGAATTAATTGTTCAATTAAATTTCTTAATATTTAGTAAAGAAAAAAATAAATTTGTTATAAAAGAGACCAAAAAATCATTTATAAGATATTTTTAACGTTTATATTTATATATTAGTGCATTTCGTGAGTTAAGTATTGAATTAATTAGTAAAAAAAAAGTTTACAGTCTCAGGTTAACGGAATTAAAGTAATTTTACATAAAAAATAATAAAAATATAGCATATGATATTTTTTTTGTAGTTTTATTGGAAAATATTTGAAATTTTTTATTAGTGTTATCTTTGACCGCGGATATCTTTGAAGCCGTTAATCTGAGGAACTTTGGTCTTCAGACGTTTTTTGTAGAGCGTAAAATTTCCTACAAATATCATTTTTCAGATTGTTGTTACGATGAACCGTTCCAAAGTAATAAAAATTAAAAAATTAAAAAAAATGTTTCCCGTGTTATTTAAATGGAAAATAAAGAAATGGATACAGGCAAATCTTACTATTGATATTAAGAGCTCACATGGGCGCCAAAATTTTTGTTTTTAGGTATACTATCAATTTTTAGACACCAAAAGAAAAAAAAAATTCGTCTTTTTTTGAAACACCCTAAGGTACAACCATCACTATAAAAAATAATCTTGCTTACGACTTCGTTTTCGTGTATTACGTGGTTTCTGACGAAGCTATACAATATTGATGTAAAAATGTTGGCTGTCAGTCCCCCTTGGCCTTCGTGCCAAATGTAGCAATAGACGTCCTTGGTTTTGAGATTGAAAACTGTAAAATTGTGGACAACTAATTTTGTCTTGTAGTATAGGGAGGAGACATTGGACTTCGGACATAATAATACCGACTGCAAATCCATCGTGTATACATTACAATTTTCTGCTTCTTTGTCTTTCTGTTTTTCATTTCGTGCTTCTTCTTTTTTCACTTGATGTTTTTCATATACTTCTATGTTGATAGTTCCTGTTTTATAAGCTACACACTTGTCGCATTCGTCTTTCTTTGGAGAAAATAATGCGATGTTTTGATCTTCAATCATGTTTGAAAAAGATGCAACAGATAATGGTGATAAGTTGTTCTCGGTACACCAATCGTTTTTATAAAGCCTGTAAAGTTCTAATTTAGAGGTCCAAACTGGCTCTAAATAAAGCTTACTAGTAGACTTTCTACAGTAATGTGACACTAGCTTGGGTAAGCTATTTAAAAATAATATTAAGCCTTCTTTTTGTTTGTTTATTTTCACCTGCCTAGGATTACTTTCTTTTTGTACTACAATAGACTGGGTACTATCAATGTTTTTTTTCAAGAAGCCAATAGCCCACTGTTCTTTTTGGTATGCTAAGAGTATTGCAAAACATTGTTTCAATCTGATACTTTTTTTGTTGAGAAAGTATGAGTATGAATACGCTAGTCTTGATTGGTCTTCAAGTTTTCGATTTCTAGCTCTTTTAGCTGGGTATTTGTTAGTCAGTGTAGTGACGTAAACTTGCTTCTCAGACCACGACAACTTCCAGAAATGATCAAAGAGTTTAGCTCTATCATCGTTTGTTAGTTCTTTGCACTTTAGGCCCGTTTTCTCCTCACATTCACACCTATCTCCCACATTCTTCGATTTTTTTACAATCTTGTAGTCCCAGTTTTCTTCATTTTTCCGTTTGCCTTTTAAGTTTTTCAGAGATCTTTTTCCATTCACTTTGATTTACGTGACGCCTCTTTCTTCTCCTTTTGCTTTCAATGATCACTTCATTTCCTTGATTTTCACCTTCATCAGCTCTAAACACGAAGGCTTCATTTTCTTCACTACCTACTTCAGAGTCGGAAGAATTTGGTTCTTCTTCATGTGGTATAATATAGGTTGGGTCAGCTGGGTCATCACCATTTGTTGTTCTCTCGTCAAAATCTCCATTACTTTCTAAATTCAATAACCCTGGCAAATTATTTATTTCATTATATTGTCTTTTTGGATTACAAGTTTTGTCTCCAAAGTTAGGAATTTCCTTAAGCCTATCGTCTGTTGAGTAGTGTAAATTTTCGAAACTTCTTAGTAAGTTTTTGACTGCCTCATCAGCCATTTTAAGCAATACATCATCATTATTTGACAAATGTCAGTGTCAATGGTATCAAAGGAGCTGTGTGAAACTGGTGGCAATCTGACCAATCACTACGCAGCAGAAATGCCAACTTAAATTCAAATCACTCCTCTTAGTTTAAAAACAAGGTATAAGTCCACACCGATATTAAAACTTCGTAAATCAGCAAAAAATCATCAAAACTTTGTTCCAATTATATACTATAACTATTAAAGCATTGATAAAATACTGATTGCAATATTTCTATAATGAGTTTTACTTACCTATTTAATTTAAAAAAGCACTAACAATAGAACCACGTTTCGTTTACATGCAACGGTTATAGTTTCATTACAAATGTGGGACTTGGGCAAAATGCGTATTTATTTTTAGATACTGCGGACTTCGGCAAAATTCTTTCAATGGAATTATGGCGCGTAAATGTTGAATTAGGGATTTGGGCCGCTGTCAGATCATTGGTTTGTGCGTTTGTCACCAGAAGGCACTAATACCTTTGTTTTCATCAAAAATGGACTTGGGCAATTTGCACCTTAGAACGACGACTTGACAAATACAAACTATACAATGCCAAACACAAGGAACAAAAAAGACAATACTAATACAAAAAGTGAAGAACAAATGGAGGACAAGATTCATTTAAAATTTGAACAAATGGGAGAAATAATGGGAGGTATAGAAGATGAGATGATAAAGAAGGTAGACAGATTAGAAATGAGGAGTGAACTAAAATTTCAAGCTTGTGGAGAGAGAATTAATAAAAATGAAGCAACAGAAATGAGAGAAAAGAATATAAACAGAAACTAAAAGAGATGGAAGATAATTTGAAGAAAATGGAAGAAGAACAAGAAGAGAAAGAAAGGAGAATAAGAAGAGAAATGAGAAGGATTTCGGGGGAAACAAGGATAATTAATTGTAGAAATAATAGTAATATTAAATTTGATGGGGATTTTAAGAAAATTTATCCTGTAACATTCATTAAAATGCTAAGGAACAAGATGAGAGGTGAATATGAAGTGGAAGAAATGAGAGAAATTATAAGAGAACATTTGGAGCAACATGCACTGGTTTGGTTTACAAGCAAGGAAGGAGAAATAAATAACTTGGACCAATTTGAAAGAAAGCTTATAGAATATTTTTGGGGAACAACGTGCAATCAAAGATAAGAGAAAGATTATACTTTGGAAAGTATGAAGAAAATAGGGGGAATTCATTGAATACCTACATACTACAAATGTATTCAATGGTGATACATTTGAATCCTAGACTACAAGAAGAGATTGTGTTATACATGTCAAGACACTTTAAAGAGCAAATAACTGAAACTATTGCCATACAGAATATAAGGACAATGGATAGTTTATGTCAATATTTACAAAGAATAGAGAGAAGAAGAGGAGAAAGAAACCAGAACGAAGCCCACCAAAATAGAGAAAGACAAAATAATTTAAATAATGGAAGTTTCAATAATAATTATAGGAGGAACAGAAATCAAAATGAAAACGCATGGAGAAGTAACAATTTTAACGATCAGAGACAAGATGTTAATAGAAATGGTTGGAGGAATTATAATGACAATAATAATTACAACAATGGAAGATTTGGAAATAACCAAGAAAGAAGAAATTATAATAATTATGAAAATAGAAACAGAAATAGTCAATATAATCGAAACAACAGTACAAACGATAGGCAAAATAACAATCAGAATAATAATAGAAGACAGGTATACGAGATACAGACATGGGAGAACTATGATTAGAAGTCTGGAAAGAGAAGATAGAAATTCAAGAAGGAATAATCAACATTATGAAAGAGGAGGTAGTGTTGATAGAGATAGAAGGAACGAAGACAGACAAGAAATAAGAGTCGAACAAATAAGACAAACAGACAAAGACAGAAATAGACAAGACGAACAGGATTTTTAAAATGTTGCTTTCTATATCAAATTTTTGCATTATGTCACCCTAAGGAATTCATAAATTTAAATGAGAAATTGGAATTACAACAATTACAGTCCGCAGAAGCAAACATGAGCCCTGGTGGGCGTGTTCATGTCGCTGTAGTTGTATTTTTGTAGTAACAATCGATATTTTGATTCGATAACCAAATATCGATACCATAAGTGTCAACTGTTAAGAGATATGTAAACAAAGTCGAACTTGCCACACTTAATAAAAAAAATTATATTGGACCAAAAATAAAACTACCATTTGCTCTAAATGTCTATATTTTCAAATTACATGACTCTCTAGTAATGTCATAGCATTAAAATATGAACTGGTTATGTAGCCTATTCCTACATCTATCTGCTTACACATCAGGATCTTTTGGAATAGAGCCTTCGAATGCCTTTTGTTAACTTCTTGTTTCATTCAAATCAATAGTGTGACCAATTTGGTATATTTAGAAATGTGATTTTTTCCAGTATTCATTTTTCTTAACAGCCAAAAGTTAAAGTGAATGAGAGTGTTGTATTGGAACATACACTTCACCACTACCAATCAGCTAAGTCTTATAATATATATTTAGTTGTTGTTTTAAACAGGAATGTAAGGCAATCATTTTGTGTGATTTGCTGTTCTACATCAACTTTATTTCATTTGCTTTATTCAAACACAACAGATATTAGAAACTAATATTATTTAATTAACAACATTGTTAAGTTTTACATTATATATGTAACACATTACATTCCAAGTTCAAAAAAATGAAATCGATCACAAAAGTGATGTGTGAGAACTAGTTATTTTTTTTGTAAATGTTATCACTACTTATTCAATTGGGTATCACAAATAAAACAATTTTTGATTTTTTAAAATTTAATACAAATTTATAATCAAATATTAATACATGGTGTTCCAATTTTTAAAAAATGTAGATGACTTCTTTAATTGAAAGTATTGTACATTATATTTGAAAAGACATTAGATTTCAAGCAAAAATCAACATGTATTGAATTGAAATTGTTTATTTAGCTAACGAACCATGGACGTCATATAAGTTCATGTAATAAATTTATGCGTTACTTTATATCACAAGATATTAAATATGAACAAAATAAGATACTGTAGTCTAAAAAAATGTTTACCAGTTTATTACTGATCACTTTCACATTCATTACTCTCACTTTCATATTCATCACTCCCACTTTCATCTGATGAACCAGTGTTGACAGTGAAACACATATTTTCTACCACATCATCTAATAGTCCATCATTCCTCCACATTTCTTCCGCTATATGGTCCACATGGTCACAGTGTTTGTTCCACTCCAAAGAACCAACTTCATTAAAGGCTCCTCGAACTAATTGTTCTATTTGAGCAGCACTTTGAGAAACATTTTTCATTGCCACTTTATGTTTAACGCTACTCCATATTAGCTCGATTGGATTGAGGTCGCAGTGATATGGAGGCAACCGTACCACAGTATGTCCATGTTTTTTCAACAACTCGTCCACATAGTACATTTTAGAATGGTTGGCACGTTTGACAAGATGCAAAAGTTCTGCTTTAAGCATATCATTTGTGGTTGAGATGCCATTAGCTTCAAGCCATTCTCTAATAATATGCTTCCGAGTTGATTGGGTTGGTTGTTTATTAATTTGAACACTGTGGTAAGGGGCATTGTCCATAATCACAATACCATTAGGAGGTAAGTTTGGTATTAGTTGAGTTTCTAACCAGTTCATAAAATTTGTATGGTTCATGTCATCGTGATAATCCCCTGATTTGCTTTTTGACTTGAAAATTAGTAGTCCATTCTTAACAAACCCATAACGTCCACCAGCGTGTACTATTATGTACCGTTGACCAGCTCTGTTGGATGTATACACTCCAGCTTCATCTTCCGATTGCCAGCATTTTTTAACACCATATGATGGATGGATATAAGTTTCATCCAAATAAGTTATTGGCCTCTTGTTGTGACCCAGAGCATCATTTTCCCTCAAACTTCTTAAATAACGAGCCCGCCAAGCTACAATATCATTACGTTCCATCAAAAGTTTTCTTTTATTGTGGCACTTTTTATACTGAAAACCAATATTTTTTAAGTGCTTTCTCAAGGTGTCTGGACCGCCAGAGTAATCGACTTTATTTTTCATTTTATTTACCAAAATCTTTATTGTTGGAATTTGTTTATCAACCGTATAGCACTCATGTACGGTTCTTTTCAAAATACCCAAGTCACAATCATCCAATTGTATTTTGTTGGTACCTCCACTTTTTTGTTTTTTTGAGGGTGACCCCAGTAAAGCACCTTCTTGTAACAGTGATTTCTCCTTTCTTATGCGTTTTATGCAGGTAACTGATTTTCCTGTCGCTGCTGCAGCTAATTCTGTAGCTTTGTCCAAAGGGAATGACCACACACCAGCAGCTTTCTGTTTATCAAAAAATTCCACAACGTTTTTAATAATATTGCGAGCTTCAGTGTGCACTATTTTCCTCGATTTTCTGTACATATTGTTGAGACAAATTTAACTGCAAGAAAAACAAACATTATTAGTTATTTTTTTCTTATTTTCTTGGGAAAAATAACAAGTAATGTCACAAGGAACTTATAGAAGATATTTAAACATTATTAGGTCTGATGAATATTTAATATTGTAATTGGTTATTGTGTGTTGTTCTAGGTTATGTTTATCAATAATAATTATAGTACATACCTTACTATGTTAAGTTAATTATCAAATTAGTCTTAACAAAGACTGATGGTTCTGTAATTTATGAAGCAAAACAGCAAATAAGAGAATAACGTGTAAAAATATAGATTATAAACGGCAGCTGACATCAAATATTAAATAGAATGTAGTCCAGTGTTGCCGATACAAAAATAAAAATTACACGAACTTACGATTCAAATGATCAGAATTTGTCAAAATTTCCAAAAGTAAACAGTGGTTACCTAAATAAAGTCTTCGACCCTAGTCAATATGGAAAATCCCCAAAAACAATAGCCATTTTATATATCCCTTCTGCAAAATATTCGAAAAACGATTGGATCTAAATCAGCGAAACTGTCTAAAAATCGGATAATTATCCTCGCATTGACAACACTGATATAGACACTAAAATTGATGTATGTTGATGAAATCACTCGGTCATATTATTTCGATTATGTTAACAAATTACTAATGTACGTTCGCTAACATTAGCTCCTGATTGGCTCGTTGCGATGACCTTATTTTAGTTCGCATATTTTCCGGGGCTCATGTTTGCTTCTGTTAACTGTATATGGGTTACTTTACATAAAGGGAAATATTAATGAAAAAACTTTACAAATTTTAATTGATACAGGAAGCGAAACATCTTTAATTGATTTAAAAATTATAAATGAAATTAGTGAATTGAAACAAAGGGAAATAAAAATTCCAAAGGTTACATTAACAGGTATTAATAATCGGAGATTGTGTTAAGTAAATAAATTGTATGATATAAATTTACAACTGGATGAAACAATAATCAATTGTCAATTACTAGCAGTCCCAAATCTAGAAATAGGAATGATAATAGGAAAGATAAGCGGTATTAAAAAAGAAAAGTTGAAAAATGAAAATGAAGAGTTCGATTATGAGAATATAGAAGAAATAGCAGATGGAAAGAAGAGTGGTAATATGATAGATTGTAATGGATAATATTATGAATTCACAAAAGAATTATTAATGAGGTATGAGAGATTAACGTCGAAGGAACCAAGAGTGGCTAAAAAGTATGAGCATAGGATCGAGGTGAAGAATATAGAGAATTTTAAAGTAAAATCATATCCAGTACCGTATAAATTGAAAGATAGAGTGAAGAAAGAATTAGAGATATTACAAAGAGATGGGATAATAGAAAGAAGTAATACACCTTACATAAATCCGATAGTAGTTGTACAAAAGAAGAGTGGCGATATAAGAATATGTTTAGATGCAAGGACAATAAATAAATTAACAATATCTGAATACGAAGCACCAATGGCAGTAGATGCAATTTTAGGAAGAATAACAAACGCTAAGATTTTTACAAAGTTAGATTTAGTACATAGTTTTTGGTTGATACCATTACACATAGATTCAAGGGACTATACAGGATTCTCAGTAGATGGAGTTGTGTATCGATTTTGCGTAGTACCATTTGGTATACAAGGAGCTTGTTCAGCATTAGTGAGAGCATTACATCAAGTTTTAAATAAGTACGAAGATTTTATTTTACATTATATTGACGATATTCTAATATTTTCCAATAGTGAAGAGGAACATCGAAGACATTTGAAGATCGCATTGGAAAGTCTTGACGAAGCTGGTCTGAAATTAAACAAAGACAAATGTCAGTTTTTCAAAACAAATATTATTTACTTAGGATATAAAATTGATGAGACTGGGATAGAAATGGATCCAGATACAATCAAATTAATAAGGGAATTCAAAACAACATACAATTTAAAAATGTTAAAAGGATTTTCGGAAACCATCAATTATTTTAAAAGACTAGTGCCTAACATAACAGAATTAGAATTACCATTGATGGAGTTGTTAAAGAAAGGAGTACCATGGAAATGGACAGAGGAGAGAGAAAATGCATTTATTAGAATAACTAAAGTTGCGTCTATCTGTGAAGTAAGTAAAAGTACGGTACAGACAGTGTTGGCTAAAAATAAATTTCATCCATACAAGTTAAAAATGGTGCACCACCTTTCGGATGACAACCCCGACAGAAGACTCGAATTCTGTGAATGTATGACAATTAAAACTAGTCAAAACCCACATTACACAAAAACAATTTGTTTTAGTGACGAAAGTACTTTTTGCCTCAATGGAAATATGAATACACAAAATGTAAGAAATTGGAGTGACACAAATCCTCACACTTTTCGTGAACAACATACCCAATTTCCAGAAAAAGTCAATGTTTGGGCAGGTATTTTGGGAAACCACATAGTTGGTCCTGTTTTCCTAAATTCAAATTTAAGTGGTGAAGTGTATCTGGAGATGTTACAAAATGCAATTGAGCCGTTAATTCTTGAAATTTTGGAAGATAATCCTGATGAATTCGGCCGGCTGGAAATAACATTTCAACATTGGCGTTTTGAAAGAAAGAATTATTGAAGAATGCAATGCAATTTCAGCTGATACATTCGAACGAGTACGGCAAGAGTTTACTAATAGGATGTATCACTGTCAGGAAGTAGACGGAGCAAATTTCGAACACTTGCTATAAGAATCCATTGTTGATATTTGATTAATTGAATTTAAAAAAAAAATTTCAATAATTTTGGTATTTATTTAATTTATCCGTCAAAATTAGTTTAAACCCAAATAAAATTAATATGGCTATGTAGCCAATGTCAATGCCTTTCAAACGAGATATCACTTGCCATAAGGACCTATTTAAAATTATTGGCCAGAGTGGCACTGTGACGTCATCTATTACTATTACGACACCTGTTATCATTCGTGCAGAAGTTTACAACACTTTATTTTCACGCTCCAAATTTTATTAATGTAAGTGTAGCCGTTCAAAAGATACGAGGGGGGGGGAGAGGACTTTATAATAGCACTGTATTTGCATGTGCATTCAGTATCGAAAATCCCAGGTGGAGTTTACGAAAAAGCGCAGCGAACGTCGCTTTTAGCAAGAGCCACTTTCAGGATAATCAAAGAGAACTAATTTTTTCACGATCTAAAAAACAATACTGTTGCAAAACAAATAGAAAATATTGCTTTGATAAAGACGTAAATGTCAACCATCAGATTATTGTTAATTTTTGCAGCTCAGTGTAGAAGTTAAACAATGTACTTTAAAATGAAGCAAAAAATAACAATGTTTCTCCTTTTGCGAACCCCATTCGTGAACACATTGTTTATTTAATAAATTATTTAAAAAATAACATTGCGGGTGAATAACACAAACAATATTTTCAGAAGATGTCTGGACATAAATGTGTTTATCACCAATGTGACAATTCAACGTACAGAGACCCAAGTATTAGGATGTTTCGATTTCCTATTAAGAATCCGGCAGAATGTCAAGAATGGATTTTAAAATCTGGTAAGACAATTTATGTAAAGAAATAAATATGTATATAAAGTTTGTCCAAAATCAATTGTAGAAGCTAAAATATTTGTGTGTCGCCCTTGCCGACTTTTTCCTTTGATCGGCATAATATGATCCCAACGAAAAAATTCTGATTTAAACCCTTTAAAAAGATTGTTTTTTGTTTTAAACATTTTAATTTGAAGATTTGATATATAAAAATGAATTTCTTCATATGTTCAGAAAAACCGATGCAGCAAAGCGTTGGCTTCAATATTTTTGCCGTAAAACTCCTCTTTCATAAATTGAGAAATGTTGCATTAGTTTTCTTCTTTCAATCTCAAAGCTTCCAAGTAAAAGATCAGTCGTAAAATCACTGGGTGTTTATAATCCATTTTTTGAGAAAAATATTTAAATGAGGTAATTTATTTTATACCTGTACTTTTAGTTTAATCCCTTATCAAACCTTGCCGGTAGGTGAATTCATAGAAGACATGAATAACATTAGCGATTTGAAGATTTGGTTTTAAACACCTGTGAGTTCTGAGTAGGAGAGGATAAGTAGGTAGGTACAAAAATAGTTTGTTTCGGGTCTTGTTCGGCCTTGTATTATTTTATCAGTGGTTGCATTTCGTATTCTATTTCTTGTAAAGTCTGTCGCATATCGATTGAATTAAAAAGCGCATTTTTGTTATATTTTTTGGTGCATATTTTCCGGTCTTTGGTAATAAAGAATAGTAGACGGAACATATACACCGTACTGAATATTACAGTGCACACTCATTCTGCCTTATTAAAAACTACCTATCTTTCTAGACGATGCCGGTGTTCCTAGACGAAAGGCGTAAAAAGTAATAAATGTTTGAGAATGTATACGGGGTATGCCCAAAACTGTAATAACAATTACAAATACAAGTTTATAGTAACTGATCTATTGGCAAACTTCTGAAGCAAAACGATCACTAAATTAGTGAAATCCTCGTTCGTCCTTTGCAGGAAACTAATTCGTCTAGCATCAAAGTTTTTGTGAAATATATGAAGTTCAGATTCATTTAATGAAAAATATGCCTTACAACTATCGAACTATCAAATTTTAGTAAGCTTATGTCTTCGTACAATGATCTTGTTTTGTCCACGTTGCGCACGGTCGATCTGTATAACCCAAATAGTAGTTACTGAAATATTTCGCATTGCTAATTGGGTACGATAATAGTAATTGTATTTGAATTATATTGATACTGATTATTTATATTGCAGGAAACGCTTCCTTGGCGAGCCTGAGCCCAAGCATACCCTCGAAAGACCATGTACGAGCAGGACTGCTTTTGGTATTGATTATGAAAGCGGCACTAGTGTAGATATAATTGATCCATTTATCCATGAGCTAATCAATATGCCGTCATCCTCTTCTATTCCAAAAAAAAAGTAGACAGTTAATGACTCTCAAGATGAGATTAAAGGAAGCACAGAAAAAAAATAATAATCTGCTGACAAGGATTAGGAATTTGAAAAAAACTCTATTCAATGCAACAAATAAAAGTTCATCGGTTTTGACTGAGACTCGTACACAATTTTGTACTTCTTTAATAAATAATAAATATGCAGTTTCATAATAAAAAGCAGAAGTGGTTGCCGTTGGAGAGAAAAGTAGCATTAGAAATTTTTTATAAAGGACCCAATACTTATAGGTTTTTACGTAGAAGAGGTGTAAGTCTTCCGGCCATTTCCACAATAAAAAGCTGGATTTCTAATTTCACGTGTAATCCTGGTTTTAGTGAAAAATATTCGAGAATATAACTATTAAAACTAGTCATGTCAAATCAGAAAAAAAAATGCATACTTCTTTTCGATGAAATGGCTATAAAGAAAACTATCGAGTACAATACAAAATTAGATATAATCGAAGGATTCCAAGACATAGGAGACAGCATAAGAAAACCAGTTTTGGCTGGACAAGCTTTAGTCTTAATGGTAAGGGGTGTCTTTTCCCAATGGAAAATTCATGTAGCATTATATTTAACAGAAAATGATATAAGCATTGAATGTTTGCAAGAAATAGTTAAAAATGCCTTGGAAAAAATATCTGACTCCGGTTTGAATCCCATAGGAGTTGTTTGTGATTTGTCCACAATAAATCAAAAACTATTTGAAAATTTGGGATGACCGCGGACAATCCCCACTTCGTGATTAAGTAAAAGGAGTATTTTGGCTTTTATGACGTACCACATTTGATAAAATGTATAAGAAATAACTTTTTATCGAGCGACTTGATTTTTAATAGCCAGTTCATACGATTCGTTGATATTCTAAAAACCTATGAGTTGGATCAAAAGAGTGAAACCGGAAGGGTCCTAATAAAATTAACAACGAGGCATCTATATCAAAATGCATTTGAAAAAATGAATGTGAAATTGGCCACGCAACTGCTCAGTCATTCAGTGGCTGCAGCCATTAAAACTGCTGTTAAAACAGGAGAGCTGGTGTCAGGAACTGCTGAAAATACATCAAATTTCATAGAAACGATGAATAATTTGTTTGATGCCTTGAATAGCAACAGCTTATATAGTGCAAAACCATGCAATAGAGCCTACTGTTAAGCTAATAAAGAGGTAATCGAGGCAATAAATAAAGGTGAGTTCTCTTAAAGGGTCTTTGGAAGCAAACTGCTAAGGGCAAATTAACAAGACCACCTTCCTTCAATTGTTTTTTGGTCACTATAAACGCTATTAAGCAGTTTTATGCCCAAATAACAGAACAAACATTTAAGTATATACTGACAATAATAATTATTTTTATTTATGTTCCTATAGTTTTTTCTTGTTATATATTCTGTTCCTCAACCAAAAACAATTTGGCACCGGAGGTATTTGATTCGATTATTTTCATTTTGTAATTTCATATGGATGAACTACTCGTACAATGAGAACGTCTTGGTTTAATTGAATAAAAGTATTTTATTGACATTTATTCTATTGTTTTTTTGTTGTCTAAATGATATGAGTGTGAAAGATCAAATTTCCCAATAACTTTGTTCCTGTTGAATACAGAACTTTTTAGGTACTTAGTACAGTTATAATTGTAATCACAAATAAATCCTAGAGAATTTGATGATTTTTTAATTTTTTACCTATCTATAGTAAGGGGGCGTCCATTAATTACGTGAGACATTTTTGAGGATTTTTCGACCCCCCTTCCCTCTTGGTGAGATGTAATGAAATTTTTCTCGACCCCCCCCCCTCAACTCTAATCTTACGTGAGATTCTTCAATATTTGTGTTTTGTGTGTAAATGCGTTGTATTTTTAAAAAAACCATTTGCTCAAGACACGTTTTTTATTTTAATTTAACTAGAATTTGAAGAAATTTTACATCGTTTTCTGATAGAAGTATTAACGTTATTTACTTATACAATTGATTGATTGTTTGTTTCAGCCCTTATTACTACCTGGAATCTTTCCATAATTATTAAATAAAATTCGGTTGGGATATATATGTTTTATTTTGGGTTGTGGGATTTGTTATTAATTGTATTTTATAATAATGCAATAATTGTGGAAGTTTTCATCTGAAATAAACTTCTTTTTATCAGTATATTGTAATAAAAAGAAACCAAGCAAAGTTAATTACAATTATATAGGGTGTTTCTTTAAGAATTGTCCATATAGTAACTGGATAAACTTTAGCAGAAAATATGGAGATTTAACTTAAAACAGTTGGATAGAATATTCCTCTTTAAAAGATACAGGGTATTTTATCACAAATATTATAAAATGTGTGGTAGGGATAAATACTTTTTATCTTCCCCTACAATCTACGCCACTGTCGTAATAATAATTTCAGCATGTTTTTTATCTTTCGTCACTTTCTATGTAAATATCATCCGACTGTCTATGCCATAGAGTATTTTTGAAATATATATAAGTATATATGTTTGAAATAAGTACCTTAATTTATTGCTGATCACTGATTTGATTATGAAATTTATAAGCTTCATATTGTTTAAGTATTTCAGTTAATTTTATTTCAAATGATCTTTTCATATGTTTATCTAAGTTTCACTTCCAAGTTACTACAAATACAAAACTATAATTTTTATTATATCCCCACCCCACCACACGCCTTTGGTAATAGCGGAAAACTATATTTTACAGCAGAAAGTATGTGTTTTCAATATTTGTTAAATATTGGAAGCTGCCAAAACAACGAGCGTAAATCATTTTATAATATTCACAATAAAATACCCTGTATCTTGGTAAGAAGGAATATTTTATCCAAGTGTTTTAGGTTAAATCTCCATATTTAATTATTATTTTACTGTATGGACAATTCTTAATGAAACATCCTGTATAATCCTCAAGCGTATAAAAATTCCACTCGACTAACTGCTGTTATTTTTCCAATAATCTACCGATTGATCCTCTTATCTATGAAAACTAAAAATGTGCATGTGAATTGGATATTTTGCTATAAGACAAAACTTACTTTTTGTAAGCCCCCCGTCTCGATCACATTTCAATATAGTGGCCGGCAAAATGGGAAAGTATAACAGAATTTGTTTATTTAGTCTACTCACCGCTAGGCACCACCTCTTTATGGACACACAATACTTCAAATGTATTGCCCATAAGAACTGACTAACTAGGTCTACTTAAACAATGCCTATACTTACTGAATATGCTGGAAGAATTTATCGTTTAAGGCGGAATCCCACGGCGCGTGGTTTGGCGAACCTGGCTCGTGACTCGCCGAGCCACGCGCCGTGGGTGCGGGCATGCTCGACATTTTTGGCGCGGCTTGGACTTTCCCGTTTCTTGTCGGTAAAATTGGCACGAGTCAAAGGAACGCGATCCTCCGCGCGCCTTTTTTCAGGCTCGGATCGTATACTTCAAATCGTTCCAACGACCACGGATATGTCTCGACAAGTTTCAGTAGTGTGCGGCACTTGCATTTAGGCCGTAGTAGCAGCGGAAAAATAAATAAATTATTTTTTAATAAAATGGAAAGGTCGAACGAACTAGTGTTGGAATTTTTATCGGCTTATGAAGGGGAGCCGGCCATATGGAACCCTAAGGATCCAGATCACAAAAACCGAAACCTGGTTCACGATGCCTGGAAACGAATTGAAACCAAAATGTTTGTGAAGTTTTCAATCGCTGAATTGAAGAAAAAAAAGGATGGCCTGATGGCTTCTTTCCGAAAGCTCCTACAAAAAATGAAAGCAACAACTAAAACTGGTACTGGATCTGAGGATGTATTCAAGCCTAATTGGTTTGCTTTCGACTTTATGTTCCAGTTTTTACATGGTGTTTATGTCACGAAGGAAACAACAGAGTCAGAGGTAAGTCAGTCAGTTTATTTAGGTAATTGCTGCCTAATGTCGATATCTCAGGTTAGTAATAAAAATATATGAAAACGTAAATAGAGGTTATGAAGTATTTAAAGACCAAGGCGAAATTAAATTTCTATCAATAAATTATTGAACAATAATAATAATAATTATATTTAATAGTTATTTTGCCACGGTACTGCTCCATTTGTTACAAAATATTGTGCATAAGAGTTTCTTACTACCACTGCCTCTTGTCCTGGTTTTCTAGCTACTTGTCGCACTGGTAAAAATGAAGTACAATTTTCGTTATTTTTTCTCCATGAACCAGATATAATGTTTCCGTCGGTTTCAGAATCCACTAATTCTGGTGGCATATAATTTGATCTTGAAGTTCGACTTTTGCGTAAAAAATTATGTAGTAATACGCATGCCATTGTTATTTCTGTTACTCTATCTGGCTGAAGTAACATGGGTTTTCTAAAAACCCGGAAAACTGAAGCAAATATGCCAAAAACATTTTCAACTACCCTACGTGCTCGGGAAAGACGATAGTTGAATATCCTTTTTTCGTTACCTTTGTCATACACTCCCGGATATGGCTTCATCAGATGAGAACTCAAAGGAAACGCATCATCCACTAGAAAAACGTAAGGAAGAGGATTTTCATTATTATGTAGCGGTTTATCTTCTGGAAGCAATAACTGATCCTTTTCCAGTTTTTTAAAAAAAGATGTGTTTCGAAATACACCTCCATCACTAATTCGACCTTGACATCCAATATTAACAAAAATAAATTCATAATTTGCATTCACCAATGCCATCAGCACTACGCTAAATGTTCCTTTGTAATTATAAAACTCGGTTCCACTGTTAATAGGTGATTCTATAACTATATGCTTTCCATCTATCGCACCAAGACAGTTCGGAAATTGCCATCTTTCGTTGAATTGTTCTGCTATATTACACCATTCAATTGAAGTTTCAGGCAACTACAAAAAATGTACCTAATTAGGTTTGTCGAGTTTTAAAACATTTAACGATAAAGTGTAAACTAATAATACCAGTATACGAAAAGTAACCAACCAAACGAGTGCAAGGGGTTGTAAAACTGACCTTAAGAGCCATTTAAAATCCATTGCTGTCAAGGTTATATTAAATTAGAAGTTTTACCCCAGTCTCGTTACTTTTAGCACATTCTAAAATAAATAAATATCTTCATTCTCAGGCTTCTCAACAAGAGGAAACTGAGGAGTGTGACAATTTTACGGAAAAAAATCGAACAAACCAAGGGTAGTGGTCAAACTGTATATTCTTCAAATGAACTACAGAATGTTCAAGAACCATGTGCTGGGGCGTCTGATATCCAACATAACACTAAACAGAGTGCGTTTAAGTGTCCAGAAGGACCAGGAGGTTCAGTTAAAGGCAAGAAAAGGCAACATGCAAATATTTCATCTGAGACCGCAAAGCGCATGGATGAAGCTTACAATATTTTAACAAAAGTTTCAACAGAATCAGATCCTGACGAGTGTTCTTTATATTGCGAACTCCTGGCAAAGAAATTAAGAGCCCTTGATGAAACTAAAAGAGAAACTGAGGTGCTAAAAATTGATCAGTTGATGTTTTCTATTAAACATCCGATATCAGCTCATGTTTACCCCATGCAGAATTACCCTTTTTACCATTTATCAACCAATGAAAACCAATATTACTATTCTCATCATCAACAACCACCCAATTCCTTTTCTCAACAACCACCAAATTCTTTTTCTCAGCAACCACCCAATTCCTTTTCTCAAAATTCATTTTCTCAACCACATGCCTCGTTAATGCCATCACCGTTGTCATCACCACTATCACCGCATCATCAGCCATCAATTATCTCAAGTAATTCGGAATTATCCCTCCAATCAACTCCAATTCAAAATGATGACAGTTCAACAGACCTAAGTGCTGACAGTGAAGATAAAAACAAAAACAGCGACGTTCTGGTCATTGATAGACTACTTAATTTCTAAAGTTTTTGAAGTAATCTATCTTGTAAAACTGTATTTTTTTTTTCATTAAAATATTTTTCATGCAAAACTGTATACCCACCTTAATTTCATCCTTAAGTTCGCCAATGAGTGCTTTGCAAACATCATTTACACACCAGGATACAGTTTGAGGGGAAAATCTAAAAAGATACGAGACGCTTTTAAAACTGTCTCCAGTGGCTGAAAATCTTAGTGTAACTACCAATCTTTCCTGAATAGGTATGCTTTCTCTCATATTTGTATTACTCTTAGTTATAATTGGGCCCAGTTTATTAAGAAAATATTCAAAATCAGTGGACGACATCCTACAAAAATTTTCAAAATATCCAGATGGTTCTTGACATAGATCCACTAACATATTTGAAGCATTATACCTGAAAATAAAAAAATAGCTCTAAGTTATCGACAAAAATTGATTCTAGTGTACATTTAGAAAATTAATATGCTTATGGAGGCAACTAAATATTTACTTACGTACCTATTGCGGCTTTGATACAAAGATACTTTCCACCATCTTCTTTTTTGTGGCTTTCGTTTAATGTTTATAGAGCTACCTAATATAATGTACGTAGCCGCAGCAATAGCTGCAACTTTTCTTTTTGAACTGAAAGGACAACTGAACACATTGAAGTGTGCGACACCACTGACGAAATGAAATAACAAATAAAAACAAAATATTCCAATCCGACACGAGCCTACAGTGCGAACACACACACGTCGTGGGATCGCTTCTACTTGCAAATCCTCGATCAACAAGCCGATCCCGGACGAGCTACTATCACAAGCCAGGTTCGCCAAACCACGCGCGACCAAACCCGTGGACTGGGCTATCTATCGGGCGCGTCCCCAGGTGGCGGATAGGGGAACGGCCAAGGGACTGTCGCCGGTCCCTTGGTCAGTGGCAGAATAAGTAGGGTGAGGGGAGCTAAACCTCCCCAAAAGCCTTTGCTGAACATGCCACCGCGGACCAGCCTACCCAAGCTAAGGTGGAAGGAATCGTGCCGACAGCTGAATGGCCGCAGGGTATTATGCGGTCACGAACGATCCCCTTGGGGAACCGGGCGGAACCCCATTGTAATTAGCCTTCCTCTGGTAATGCGGGGCTCTGCCAGAGGTGACCAACCCTTCCCTTGCTACTCGTGGGAACACAAATTGAAACACCAAACCAAAACAAAACAAAAACAAATCCCGAGGCTGGACAGAAGTGCTCACCTCGATCAAAAGCAGTAACTGGGGATGAACAGAAATGGCCACCCCAAAATACTGCACAGAACGAGGCTGGACGCGGAAGATCACCTCGGGATAAAACACAAAGGCGGAAGCGCATTTGCGGCGCCGAAGCCAAAAGGAGGAAGAGAGCGAGGGAATCAGGGGTGGCAGCAACTATAAGTGCTCCCCCCTCCTCCGTCACTCCACCTCCAAAAGCAAAGGCACTCCCTGCGGCGGGCGCCAAGAGCTCCGCCTTGAATAAAGGCAAGGAACAGGCTGCCCCTGCAGGAAAGCGCCTTTACCAGAGCACCTCCACGGAGGGGACTCCGCGAAGGCTGAAGAAGCCGCGTACCGACAGAAATGTCGCTGCCCCTTCTAAGACCTTTGCGGATGCCGCCTTGAGACACCTCAAGGTTGCTATAATAGATGAAACTAACCCGTACGGTAAGATTACTTCAGAACGGGAAAGAATCATAAAAAACCAACTGCTAGAGGAACTGGACAAGATCATCTTCTCCGCCTCCAGCAGCAACAGCAAAACGCCCACGTTTAAATCGTGGACATACTCTGGTGAAATCATCAGAGTGGTCTGCGATGATGACGGGACGTTAGAGTGGCTGAAAAAAGCCACAAAAAACCTCAAGCCGTGGGAGGAAGCATCACTGGCGGTCGTCAGCGTGGATGGGCTCCCTAAGCTGACCAAGGCCTCGCTCTGGATCCCGGAGGACGTCCACAAGACGACATCCGGGGAAAAGGAGAGGGTGCTTGGTCGGCTTAGGGCGCAGAACCCTGATCTGACGGTGGCGAGATGGTGCACTTTCCACCATGAGGTTAAGGTGAACCCAGGAGGACACCTCTTCGTCTTCGGGATCGGAGACAAAGATATGGCGGTCCTCAAGAAGAAGTCGATGAGGATGAGCTATGCGTTCACCTCATTGACCATCAGGGTTTCAAGGAAGGAAACAGGGGGTACCTCTGAAGACCCGAGGTCCTTGGTAGACGAGCCACCTAAAGTGGATACTGACTCCAAGGCCACCACGGGTTCCGGAAAGGACGTCGAATCAGTCGATGACCTGACGGAGGAGGTACCCGAAAACAGCGAGGTCACCTCTCCCCTAGCGGAGGAGCGGATGGACCTCTAAAGAAAACCAACCAACCTAACCAACCTACTCATGGGCAAGGACGTTGGAAAAAAGGTAAATATCATACAATGCAACCTCCAACACAAAAAGGCAGCAACGGCAACACTATGTCGGCACCTTGATGTATTGGAGGATGCAATAGCTTTGATCCAGGAGCCCTGGATAATAAAGACCAAAATTACTGGTTTTAGTAGTCTAAAGGGTCAAATTTTCAGCCTACCAAGCAATCAGCAACCTAGGACAGCAGTTTACGTCCCAAGGAAATACAGAGCTTCTCCAATGGCACAATTCTGCACCTCAGACCTCACTGCGGTTAAAGTGGAATGTCCAGATGGAAGAGGCAAATATACGGCGTTGGTACTTGCATCGGTGTACCTACCTTCAGATGCAGCCACCCTACCACCGACTAAAGAGACGGAGGTACTAGTGGATCACTGCCTCAACCAAAGAGTGGAGCTGATATTGGGTTGTGACTCAAACTCCCACCACTTGAGCTGGGGCAGCAAGGATATCAACGCCCGAGGTAAGTCTCTTTATGAATATATAATTAAGAAAGATCTAACAATCTTAAACAGAGGCACGGAGCCGACATTCATTAACGCCCGTAGCCAAACATTAATAGATATTACGCTGGCGACAACCAAAATATCAAACCAAATTAAGGACTGGCAAGTGTCAGATCATATCTCTATGTCAGACCACCGCTGGCTGACCTACACGGTAAGCCAGGATCTCAGGACCACTGTAAAATCTCGCGACCCGAAGAGGACGGATGTAGCTCTCTACAATCGACTCTTAAAAGGTGCTCTGCGGGAAACAGAGGTCCTGACTCCTAGCAATAATGAGGAACTGGAAAGGTACACAGTATCTATCCAAAACAAAATGGACATTGCCTATAAGGAATCCTGTCCGATGAGGATGGTTCAGACAGGTGGCACGACCAATAGCTGGTGGTGCCCTGAACTGGAACACCTCAGAAAGACAGCGAGAACGACCTTTAACAAGGCAAAACGAACAACACTCGAAGAGGACTGGGGAATATACAAAGCCAACCTCAAGGAGTTCAAAAAAGTCTGCAGACAAAAGCAAAGAGAGGCCTGGAGAGCCTATTGTGAGGCAGTCGAAGACTTCCCACAGGTTTCTAGGCTACAGAAGGCGCTCTCAAACGACCAACATAAGAGTATCGGCATCCTTACAAGGGAAAATGGCGACAAGGCAGCCAACCTTCAAGAGAGCGCTGAGATTCTTATGGAAACTCACTTCCCAGGTTCTGTCTTTCCTGGAACGTCAAACTGGATGGAAGTACCAACAACACCCTCACAATACGACTGGCAATTTGCTAGTTCAGTAATTGACGAGGACAAGATAAGGTGGGCCATATCGGGCTTTTCCCCCTTCAAGTCACCAGGACCTGACGGAATAAGACCAGCCCTACTTCAATGGGGGATGGATATTCTTATGCCGCACCTGGTTGGAATTTTCAGAGCCTCTTTGGCTCTGAGATATATTCCCCGTAAGTGGAGAGAAGTACGAGTGGTATTCATACCAAAACCAGGTAGGATGGATTACACCTTACCAAAAGCATTCCGACCAATTAGTCTCACATCGTTCTTTTTAAAAACAATGGAGAGGTTATGCGAGCGGTACATAAGAGATGAAGTGCTAGTTCACCACCCACTTCATCCAAATCAGCATGCATATACTCCGGGAAGGTCCACTGATTCGGCCCTTCACCAAGTGGTTGGCAGAATCGAAAGATCATTGGACAACAAAGAATCCACCCTGGGTATATTCATAGACATAGAGGGAGCGTTTGATAAAACAACCTTTCCAACAATTACCCAGCAACTCAACTCCAGGAATGTACCTCTGGTAGTAGGAGAATGGATACTCAAGATGCTCTCTAGTAGAGCAATAAGTATCAATGTAGAAGACATCACAGTAAGAGGACTGGTCATGAGGGGATGTCCGCAAGGAGGGGTCTTATCACCCCTTCTGTGGAACATAGTCCTGGACACCCTGATTAATCACCTCAACAACAATGGAATCTACACAATTGCATACGCAGATGACATAGTTATTTTGCAGACAGGCAAATTTGTGAACACACTGTGCGATAGAGCGCAGGATGGGCTCAAATTAATTGAAACATGGTGTAAGGAACACTCACTTTCGATCAATCCCAGGAAGACTGAGATGGTCCTTTTTACCAGGAAAAGGAGTTTATCGGGTTTAAAATCCCCCGAAATCTTCAAAAGCAAACTAAACTTTTCGGAAGAGGTGAAATACCTTGGTATTACCCTCGACAGGAAACTAACATGGAACTCTCATCTACACAGCAGAGCAAAAAGAGCATATGTGGCTTATGAACAGTGTCGGAGAACAGTGGGACGCACATGGGGGCTGTCACCCCGAGTGGTCTCCTGGATCTACACTGCAATAATAAGACCTATGTTAACGTATGGAGCAATTGCATGGGGACCGAAGGTTCTACAAGCAACGGCCATTCAAAAACTATATCAAATACAGCGAATGGCCTGTTTAAACATAACAGGAGCCATGAGAACAACACCAACCGCAGCAATGGAGCTTATTACTGGTCTGACCCCTCTGGACCTGTATGTCAAGGAGGTTGCGTTGATGGCCATGGTACGATTGCGCAAGGCTGGTGTAAACCCCGAAGTAGGAGTGGGCAATTTGCGGTTAAGCCTATGGCAGGAAGCGCTTACTGCGCTACCTCTGCTGCAGGCAGCCAATGATGCAATTAAACCCAGATTTTTGTTTAATAAACCCTACAAAATACAAATAAAACACAACACAGAGCCAGATGCTGCAGATGCAATACGCATTTATACAGATGGTTCAAAAATGAATGAAGGCTCAGGATGTGGAGTTTACTCGAGAGCACTAAGCCTAAGGATCAAGTGGGGAATGGGAAACAATACCAGCGTAGTTCAAACAGAACTGGCTGGTATCTCAATTGCCACAAAAGAACTAATCAGAAAAGGAATTTCTGACAAAAACATAATAATCTGCACTGATAGTAGACAAGCCCTATTAGCCTTGAACAGACAACGTGTTATATCAAGACTAGTACTAGAGTGCCACCAATATTTAGCTAACGCCTCGGCAGATAACAATATTATCCTGAGGTGGGTTAAAGGGCACGACAGGAGTAAAGGAAATCGCATTGCTGATTCTCTAGCCAGGGAAGCCGCTGGACTGAAAATTCTTGGACCCAGTGACACCTACGGCCTGACGAATTCGACAATTGCGGAACTAGCCAAACGTTACACCCATGCTCAATCCCTTGAGAGATGGGAGGCAATCAAAGGATGCAGTTTTGCCAGGATCACCCTGGGCGACCCTGGGAAGATGGCGCCGAAAAAATACTTGGCGATGACCAGAAGAAACCTACGTATAACAGTGGGATTCCTGACTGGCCACTGTCAACTAAGGAAACACCTCCATACTATGGGGCTAGTGGACACATCTCTATGCAGGATGTGTGAACAGGAAGATGAGACTGTCAGGCATGTCCTATGCGAGTGTCCGGAGTTATCGTCGATAAGAGAGTGTGTGTTCGGTGAGTCTTGGCCTACACCTGCCGATATAAAGGAGATGTCTCCTGGTGACCTGTTCACCTTCCTGAGAAGGACAGGATGGACGATGACCTAGGAGGACAACTCCTCGGGAGGATGTACAATGGGTCATATGTGGCCTAAGTGCTGTGAGCCTACACTCACCCTCCCTACTCTACAGATAGACATCCTACAAAAATTTTCAAAATATCCAGATGGTTCTTGACATAGATCCACTAACATATTTGAAGCATTATACCTGAAAATAAAAAAATAGCTCTAAGTTATCGACAAAAATTGATTCTAGTGTACATTTAGAAAATTAATATGCTTATGGAGGCAACTAAATATTTACTTACGTACCTATTGCGGCTTTGATACAAAGATACTTTCCACCATCTTCTTTTTTGTGGCTTTCGTTTAATGTTTATAGAGCTACCTAATATAATGTACGTAGCCGCAGCAATAGCTGCAACTTTTCTTTTTGAACTGAAAGGACAACTGAACACATTGAAGTGTGCGACACCACTGACGAAATGAAATAACAAATAAAAACAAAATATTCCAATCCGACACGAGCCTACAGTGCGAACACACACACACGTCGTGGGATCGCTTCTACTTGCAAATCCTCGATCAACAAGCCGATCCCGGACGAGCTACTATCACAAGCCAGGTTCGCCAAACCACGCGCCGTGGGATTCCGCCTTTAAAATGTCGTTAGTTATTATGTCGTTAGCTTGACGATGTCGTATTCTAACGACTATTTACTGAATAGACCCCTTAGACAAAAGCAAATATCTATTTTCTTGAAGGATTTAGAGTACGTTCCTGGTATTTGCTGTTTATTCATTTATGGTTTTATGATTAAGGGCGCGTTGTATCAAACACCTAAACTCGGTTTAATGATAACTGATGTTTAGACTGATGTAATTGTTAATAATAAATACATCAATCTGTTACAGTCTAAACATCAATTATGATTAAACAGAGTTTAGGAGGTTTGATACAACGCGCCTTTACCCAAATATACTGGTTTACTAAGATAACGGATAGATAGGTACCTACCCAAATGAGGATCAAGTAGGTAAGTTTTGTTTAAGATATACTTTATTAATAGGAATATTTATTTTTGACCATGAATTTGAACTCAACTAATATTGTTTAATGGCTTTCATTATACTTATAATATTAGGTATGTATTAGTTTGGCAATCTTGTATTTTTACTTTGTAGTCGCTGGAGCCATGTGTTTTGTTATTGTCTGTTTTTTTCAAGGTCTTGACTTGAAAAAACGAGCCGAAAGGCAACGTTATCGTTCCTATAGCAAAGTTTACGGAATAAACAAAACGAAATACCCAGTGGTTTATCGTTTTTTCGGTTCCCAAAGAATTTAGCTGTATGAAGAAACATATATGGACGATTCCTTCTTAACTGCGATTTTTTTTATTTATTTATCATAAATAGGTATATATTTTGAGTAAAAAGTAACATATTTTGATCAAGCTGATGGCGCAAACTGTATGGAAGATATTAATAAGGTGTTATTGCAGCTTAATCCGAAACTCTTGGAAGAATGTGGTGAAATATTATGTGTACCCAAACCAACTTATAACCCACTTAAAGTATTTTCAATTGACTACAGAAATCTGAAAACGGTGTTATCGAAATGCCTCCCGTTTTTTCAGGTACCTATTTTCATAGATGAAATGCCTCCCGGGTACAATCGAAATGCCTCCGGGTCCTTAATCATTTATGGTAATATTTTGTGTGCTTAATCTTTGTATAATGACACAATGTTGCCAAATTATAATTTGAATAGGTAAATATATATCTATTTTTATTTTTCTAATTCTTATGCACTGTACATAAAATCTGTTAACAAAATATTTCAGAGTACGACATTTTTGTTTAGAAAATAAAATTGTTTACAATTAAAAACAAAGCCGAAGTACACTTAGTATTCCAATTGTTTATAGTTGTTTATAATAAATATCCTTTCTATAATGATGTGATTACTTAATCAGTGTACATTTTTGTTTAGAAAATAAAATTGTTTACCATTAAAAATAAAGCCGATGTACCTACACTAAGTATTCTAATTGTTTTGATCTAACACGATTCTAATCTCTAATCTATTCCATGAATAGGGTAGTTTGCACCTACTAAATCTGGTAATTAGTTGTTTATAATAAATATTCTTTCTATAATTATGTGATCACTTAATTTTTGTATAAATACTTCAAGTTTATTAGTTCTTGTCTCAGTTTTGTCGATTTAAAGCTTGTATCAGTTTGTCAATTTTAAGTTCAAATTGTGTTTAAGTGGATTAAGTTATAATATTCGAAATAATGGAATCAACGATGTGTTCGAGTCAAAAGGGCAAACCTTTAATATCAATTGATGGTTTCACATTCGGTTTTCAAAAAATGTTGGCCAAAGATACGGTAAAGCGATGGACATGTACTAAGAAAACCTGCAAAGCATTTGTGAAAACGCAGGGATGTGACAATTCGATAATTGAGTCGATATTAGATCACAATCACGAGAAGTTGTCTGCCGAAGTGTCCAATAGGAAAGCCGTAAGCAATTCGATAAAAAGAGCAGCCGTGGAAGATATCAACGAAAAACCAATGAAGCTCATATGTAAAGAACTTAAGAAGACGAATATAGAGACATTTACTACCAACGATATCTATAGGGTGAGACAGAATTTATATTACGCTAGAACAACTAATTCTTTAATTAAACTTCCTAAAAGTATATCTGAATTTCATATTGCTATCGATTCAACTTCGATTATTACAAATAGGAACGAAAATTTTATAATTAAAAATGACAAAGATAATCACATTGTTATATTATCCTGTTCTTCAAATCTTTCTTTTCTTTCGACTGTTTCCAATTGGTATGTCGACGGAACTTTTGAGTACTGTCCTCGCTTTTTCACCCAATTGTTCACTATACATGGCTTAAAAAATGGACATTATATTCCTCTCGTCTTCTGTTTACTTGAAGATAAAAAGTCATCTTCTTATTATCTCGTGTTTAAATATATCATAGAAGAATGTATTAAACTCAATTGCCCTGTATCCCCTAAAGTAATAACTTCAGACTTTGAAATTTCTATACATAATGGTATCCGTAAGGCATTCCCTGAAGCAGATCTTCGTGGATGTCGTTTTCATTTGGGTCAGGCTTGGTATAGAAAGCTTCAAGCACTGGGCTTAGCTCCAGAATACCAGAAAAAAGGTGCTGACTCAAGTGAAATTACCCATTTTCTGTCATATATTTTTGGCCTATCATTCTTAGATCCTGAAGAAGTTGGCGATTTTTTTGCAATAGATTTGTCCGAAATTAAACCAGTCGATGAAAGGGTCACTCAGTTTTGTGATTATCTTGTGGATAATTATATATCGGAAAATTCGAAATTTCCGCCACATCTCTGGGCTGAGCACTCTTCATCTTTAGAAAGAACCACAAACCCATGTGAAAGTTTCCATTCCAAGTATAACTCGTCTTTCTACTGCCCTCATCCAAATATAAATAATTTTATTGAGATTATTTTACAATTTCAAATAAATACCTATATTAAAATAAATTCTGTCTCGGTACCAAAAAGAATTGTTGAGGAAAGTACAGCAAAAATCAATTTTGTAAATGAAAAAATATTACAATTAAGAGAAGGTACAATAAATAAATTAGAATTTGTGAAACTAGTGTCATACAAATTTAGGAAAAATAATTTGTAAGTTTGTAAATTTCTTCTGATGATTTGTATATAAAATTGAATAGTTCAGTCTGCAGACTGAATTTTATTGTTTGAGTCGTAATTTTCTTAAAAATTGGTGTTTTTAAATTTTCTGCGATGATAATATTATGTAATTTTGTAAGTTTCTGCTGATGATTTGTTTTAATAAATGTATAAAATACTTATCATGTCTTTATGTTTTTGATCAAAATAATCAAAATATTAAAACCAAAAAATAATGGTTAATATTGAGTTATTAACGAAATTCTATAAAAGGACGAAAGTTTGGCAACGTCTCACCTTCGTACAAAGATTAGAAGCTGGTAATTTATTTAGAGCTTAGGAGGCAATTCGTATGTGACCCTTTTAGCGACAGGTAAGAAACCCTTTTTCGGGAGGCATTTCGTATCCGGCCTCTGAAAAGCGTAGAGGGCAATACTCTTGTTTATGTAACGGCATACTTCAAAAAAAATGTTTGGAACAGCATAGTTGTGATATATGCACTGATTTTAGTAAATTTAATATGTTGGGAAAGCAAGAAACAACATTCTGACAGCTTAAATCGTATACTCAATCTACATCCATCCATATGAAAGTTTTCCTTTAGATTATTTTTCATCCTTATATACAAGGGTTAGAATTGATAACTTGCAGAATAAACAAAAAAATTTCTAAACAACAATTATAATAATGTGAATTCTACCTTGTGAACACTTCTGGTATTGTGAAAGCACACTGTCGATCATCACTAAAGCTGGGGTTATATGCAAAATGCCTTTTTTGCCTATTTTACCTATTCTAGATGATTTTTGTATATTTTGCCTTTTTTCGTAAATTCCGCCGTTTTGTGCCTTTTTCATTTAAAAAATACCCCGTGTATTCGTTCAAGTGCCGGCTTCGCTCTGTGTTATCTGCAGGTGTTCGCGGCACGCTTGGTTGACTTGGTTCTTGAAATAAGAAAGTGCCAACGTGAAGTGAGGCAACCGTTATTTTTATTCCGTAAACTTTGTCTATAGTGTGTAGTAGGTAACTAGTAATAAATATCTAGTTCATTAAAAAAGTTATACCACAGCAAACTGCAGTTTATATTGTTACTTTTAATCATAACAACATAGGTATTCATTTCACACCTTATTATCTAATAGACAAAATATAACCATCAACACCAAAGAAAAACCAACTATATCTAAAAATAATTCCTTTTTTTTCTCGAAGGTCAGGGTGGCAGGTATATGAGGGGTAAACCATCCTACAGTGTCGTACCTACTTTCCTTAAAATATCTACAAGCAACCACAATACCTATAACATTTAAAATTAAAATAGAGAGTCATTAATAAAATACCCACTACCTACCTAATTAAATATTACTTATGGGTATAGGTACTTTACCTAGAAGTATATCACAATAATGGATAATTTGGTTCATATCACAGCTGCAAATGGGCTCAAAGACATGTTTTTGGATATTTTATGAAATACCTAGAAGTTGTCTCATCGTCATTTCTCTCATGCAGTTTATTTCATAGGTAAAAAATAGGTAAATACCTTACGTTTCGGTTAAAAGGATAAGATTCCAGTCTACAATTAAATAAGTACAAGTAGGTAGAGGTACATCATCAGTCTGCAGATAGGTAGTAAAGTTACTGAACTCTTTTATACCAAAGTTTACGGAAGTATTCCGTAAACTTTGTTCATACCCTCTATTTGCATTCATTTCTTTCTCTCATTATAAAACATGGTACCTATTCCAAAGTAGGTATTGTTACAATACTTTAATTATGTAAAACGTTTCAATACACTCTGTAACTAGATATTTTAACCCAAAAGAACAACTAACTACCTACATCCAGAGATATAGGTATATCAAAATATGGGAGTTGCCTTTATTACTTTTTAAATATTACCTAGGTATGCAGATAGTTTTGATCAAAAATTTCATTTTGAGACAAAATTATTTGAAGAAATAATGCTGTTGTAGTTTTCCACTGTTTTCGAACTGGCAACGTTGAATGTTGAATCTTTATGTTTCTTGTAACTTTTCTTTTGACTCAAGGTCACTGTCACCGTTGTTACTACCTACTTGCTATACAAGGGAACAATTGAACATTCGATATTATTGTATGGAGTTAAGTAAAATATTTTACTGGTCCGCTAGATCCTAACCGAATTTTGGACACTGGTATGGGCAGAAATGAGTTGCGCGCAGCGGTCATTTCTACCTGAATACGAGTAAGAATACCAAAATTAGGAGCCGAATTGCGCACAACAAGATAAACACAAAATTAAGGAGATTAACGAAATATAAAATAAATTAAATGGTAAAGGTATGTGTACATTTATTTCAGGAATAATAAGACACGGATTTTACAAAAGTTTTAAGTCTATTACATTGGTTTTATATAGATGTATTTGTTGATCTAAAAATATCTGTTTTTTCTTCGCTTTCCCATAAAGCGGTTTATTAATATTATTATTATTAGCGCCTCCTATTTTAATATATGTATTTGTTTGATTTTGCCCTTCTCACTTAACATAACTTCACACTTGATTGTCTTGAAATTATTTCACAACAAATATCCTAATCACGGTATTTCGGTCTTTTCCTCATTTTATTAGCATAAGCACCCCTTTGCATTATTTACGTATTCCGGGAATGCCGATAATCCCTTGACGGTTACTACCTGTGACACCCCTTATTAAATAAGGTAAAATTTTAACCATTGCGCCCAACTCACCTATGCCGACTGGTATAAATAGGGAAATATTTTTAAATTTACTTCTTTTACTTTCAGTATTTCGAAGTGAATATTTGAGTGTGCGGCGTTGAAATTTTTGCGTACTTCGGTTTTATTAATATTTTTTGTTTCTGCGTGGTTTACTGATTTATTTGCGTTGTTATAATTACCTACCTAGTTTCTTTGCATCAATATAATATTAGGTATCAAAATAAAAAACAAGTTGGTGCCTCTGCCTCATCTTCTAGAGAGGTTGCATCAACTTCTAGAGAAGCTGCCTCAAGTCCAGGAAAGTTATTACCAATGGTAAGTAAATTAAAACATTTTATTTTAATTGCTGGGAAAGGCATAAAGTGTCACATCACATTTTAAAAAAAATCTTATTAGATAGAGACCACAGAAAGCCTTACATATGCGTTTCTTAACACCCTGTATTTCGAAAAGTGTCTTGGAAATTTTTTTTGTGTTAGATACTACTTACCTATGCCATCTTTGAATAAAACTAATCAATCCTCAAAAATTGTATGCAATTAAGCATAGAGTAAACTTGAATTTATGCTCTCATCTCATTGTTTTTGAATTCGAAATTGAAAATTAACCAATTTTTCATTGTTTTTCTCGGTGATTTAGGAATCGTTGATTACACCATAATGTGCAAAAAATATAAAACCATCATTGATAATTTATTTGGGTATTACAATTTAACATCGCTAAAATAAGATAACTTTTTCTCGGATTTTTTATTCTTTATCAGATCATAGCTTTTTATTTAGTCCTAGGTATATAACTATTTCATATTTTGATTCTATTACTGCAAACTACACATTATTTAAACAAATAAAATTTATTAGGGATTTTAACATTGCTTTGTCTGAACTGTAATGGGTCAAAGCCAACTGAGCTGAGGTTTGAGATGATGTTTAGGAATTATCCAAATACTGTAATGTTTAATAAACAGCTAAGATAGGGTACTCATTGTATGACTATCAGTACAGCCCTATTGCATTTTCTACAAAAAACAAATTAGCTTAACATTATAATTTATTTATAATTGATCGTTTCAACCCTTACTCCATGGAATCTTTCCATAATAATTATCAAATAAAATCAATTGATAACAAATTCCACAACAGGAATACAGCATATATAGGTACCTATATACTCCACTGGTTTCACAAAATTACATTTGCATCGTCAGTAAATTACAATTATTATAAATTGAATTGAAAATATTGGGGAAACATTCTACTTCTGGTACATAACTTGGTGGTTCATTTCTAGGGCAAACGGTACTATATGTCATCAGAAACACTCTGCAGCAGCTTGCTGGAAAAACCATGATGTAGAGTTCTGCCATAACTTTCAAAATGGTGTATGTCAGTACAGTGTATGTATAAAGCTGCATTGCAGTAAAATAAATGCACATGTTTATAAGAGTTTTGGCAAAAAACAGAGAATTCATTCGAAGAAATAAAAAATAAAGAATTTAGAAAAGGCTACTATTTTACATATTGGAAAACTGATCGACGTGAAGCTAGCTCCTACTCTCCTAGCTCCAAACGCAGATCTGCGACAATTGACTGAGCCGGCAACAGCGCACAGATGTGCTGGTTTATGATAGTAAAGTGATGATGACCGGTGAATTATACGGGGGGAACCGAGGCGATGTCGTAGGGATAAAGACGATTTTATTTATTTAAGATTAATAAAAAAAGAGCACCCTGAGTATATATTGAGATTGATGGATGACTTTGCAGATTACGTTTCTAGTAGAGAGCAAGCAAACAGCAGCTACTGTAACGACGGGAAGTTTAGTCAGGAATACTGACAGAGATGAAAAGAAACGGGTTTACTATTATGCGGCAGTTATTCACATTCCGGAAAAACAATTTGTCCCCGTCTTTGAAATGGTTATCGACCAACACGATGCACGGAGTACCGGTTATTGGTTGGAATATGTTAAGGACTATGCAATTATTAATAATTGTAAATGGCCGTTATTTTCCACAGTTGTTACGGATTTTAGTTTCGCGCTTATTTGTCAATTCATTGGTATGGAATCATTGACTGACTATATCAATCTTTGTTACGCCTCTAGCACTTCCTCTCCGAAACCAACCGTTTTTTGGGAAGATTAAATCTCACGCGTTATACCGGAAAATAAAATCCGAGGCGATATCGCAATTAGATAGGGATAAGGACGATTTTATTGATTTAAGATTAATGAAAAAAGAGCACCCTGAGTATATATTGAGATTGATAGATGACTTTGCAGTTTACGTTTTTAGCAGAGAGCAACTAGATATAATGCCAACAGCTAGAAGTGTACCGACACCCTCCGTAACGTTACATTTGGACGCGACGGGAAGTTTAGACAGGAATACTAACAAAGATTAAAAGAACGGTTTACCATTATGCGGCAGTTATTTACAAGTATCGGTTATTGGTTGGGATATAGTAATTATAGTAATTATTATAAATATTTTAAAAGTATTTTTAATGAATTTGTTGAGCCTTGCAGTGCTTCTGTTACTCAAAACGAGTATTTTAATCCGGAAAAATCTAATATAGTATTAAAAAAATATTTGCCTTTCCTTCCTTTATGGTCTAACATGATAAGCGATGAAAGTAGGGAAAAATTAAGCAACGCACCCGTAGGTTCGGGCAGCTTGAAAAAAAAATTATAAATTACCGCGTAATCAAAAATGCAGTAAATTTATACGGACCTCTAGCGAAATTGTATTAGCCAAGTAGAGAGAAATTAAGTTAAATATTCCGAAATCGGGGTGTGCTGGGGGCAATAAACGAAAATTGGACCCGAAAGCAAATTCAATGCTCGCGACCGACCGAAAAATGGGCCAAGAAGTGGAAATTAAATCAAACTTATACCAATAGTGCCGTTAGTTTACCGAAACGTTCGCAGTCGTATAACAATAATACACTGAGCATCCAATCACCAACGAATTTTACTTTTAATATTCGCGCTAATAATACGGTGAAAAATGAAAAATATTATTTCGATTTCGGTGTGCGTTACGCTGTCAGTATTTTTGGAGGGCTACACCTTTCAATTATCTAGAAATAGAAGATTACGTTACTCTCGCGGATCATCAAGATAGTACTAAAATGTGGCTATCTGATTTTTTATTTAATATATCTCTTTTTTTGTTTGCGAAAGGTCGTAAGAACCGGATACGCGTGATAACGAGTATAGATTCTTCCATCATTTTCAACAATCATCATTGGGACATTAAAAAACCCCAATTATAATGCTACGGCATAATTTTGATTCCAGTTTTAATAAATTCTAACCATTGGTGTTTAGCTGTAGCGGATATCGAAAATAAATCGTTTTCTTTTTCAAATCCCTCCGGAAGTACTACTGTAGAATCAATTAAATTCATGAATATTTTCTTAGATTTCTTTAATTTCTATAAGCAATCGTGGAATTTGCTCCAGATCAGCGATCCAGTACAAACGGACGATTTTAATTTGCGGAGATTTCGTTTTAATGTATTCTGAAAAAGTTATCGATAATCTTAGTTTCAATTTGGAAAATTTATAGCCCCCAAAACAGTTCCGGGAATATCTTCAATCTTATATATTAGAAAAGTCAGATAATTTAGAAGGCTATTGTGTGTGCGGAAATCTGCATCGGGGTAGTGTAGGGAGAGGAAATTCGTTTGATGATTGGGTGCATTGTTCGTTTTGCAATCGATGGATTTATTATTTATGCATAAAAAATGTAAATGTTGATAAAACGCGAAGATTGAACGAGCAATTTCCGGATGATATAATTTTCGCGGTTTCTGAAAAATATGAGAATCGACTACTATAATCAAAGTTGACCGGGATTTCATTTTAGGAATTTGCATAACATTTTCATCCATTTTTATACTCGTAGTCGCGTATTCGCCAGACACTTAGAGAAAAAACTCCAGAAGTCTTGAATAACCTATTGTTCAAGATAAATGCTCCAGTGTCTTCGTGCATAATTTTAGTACTCGTCATGCATGAACATGACAGAAGGCTCTTATTACCCGTAGTTTCTGCAAAAACTAGGAAGACTGACACGTTGATATTGAATTTTTTATTGGTACAAACCTTAAATTTATTTAAAGATACCCTTCCAGAACTTGGATAAACAAGCTTTATCAAACCCGAGATTTAGTTTGTTAGGTTATGATGCTATTTTTCATACTTATTGTTTTTTTTTACTTTATAGTATTGCTAGAATAAGAGTTATCATTCTACTTAGATATTGAATAAATATGTTGATATCTAATATGTTTTTTTTTATTATTAAAATAATCCAGATTGAGTCAACATTTTCTTATTTATATGGTATACAATATCGATTGGATTTGTGGTGGAATGGTATTACTTGTTGACTGGTCTTTTGATGGATTGGTGACTAGTCCATTGTGCATTGGGTATTCGCTGCAATTTATCTGGCGCCCTCAACATTCCTTAGTTCACCGGACCATCCCTATATTTTAAAAAATCTTCACTTCATAATATTTATAAAATTCGTCGACTTTTGATTAGGAACACGGGTAATATAGAACAATACTTGGTTAGAAACGGCAACAGAGAATGCGGATCGGATGAGGAAATTGAGAAAATTCGGCATTTTATTTATAAATCAAAATAGATTGGGATTAATGATTTGCTCGGTCGTTATGTTCCATCGGACGGAGTCTATGGGTCCTTATGTGTTTATTTCGGCATTCGCAATTCGTTAAAAAATCGTTACCGCTTAAATAAAAAATGGCTCCGTGATTTTCATAAAAGTAGTGAAAAAAACGCCCCAAGTCTTAGTAAAAGCACTTTCAATCGGGACAATTTAAACAATTCTTTTACGGAGTCAATTTCAGTTTCGGGTAACACAAATTCGGTAGAAGAATCCGATAGTTACGTCGACGATCGGTTGGAACAACATGCTTTAGTTGCGTCCGTTAATTCCAACAATTTTGATATTTTGAATGTAACTCCGCGCAATTCACAAAACGTTCCAGTCACAATGAGAAAGGACCCTGCACAAACCTTACGGAAAAGGACTTTCTGTCGAAATGGTTCAAAATTTGGGATTAGGTAGCCAAAATCATGTAGATCAAAAGTCTCCATGGGCGCATCGACCGGCTATGACTAGGTTTCGAGATATGATGCATCAAATGTAAACCAAAAGATGGATTTCTGAATTACCGTCACGGCGTATCTGACGAAGAGTTTCGCACACTTTATTCTATAACTAAAGTTGATTTTAATGATCTATTTTGTTATTGTGATCCAGTACCTATACCAGGAGGATACAGGTATATTAGCAAAAAAGGATCTTCTCTGTTTTTTATGCAAGTTAACTCAAGGTCTTAGTGACGAATTTTTATGTGTAATGTTTCGTTATACTTCGAGGCAGGCTACAAGCATGGCAATAAGTACAGTCAGACAATCATTATCAAATAGATTTTGTCTCGAAAATATTGGATTTGAAGCCATTACCAGGAACGAATACATAGAAAGACATGTCACACCTTTTGCAAACCAATTGTACAATCCTACGCCAGAAGATCCAAAAGCCATTGTTTACATTGATTGCACTTACATAGATATTGAGAAGAGTTCCTGTTTTCAAGTTCTACGTCAATCGTATTGTGTTCATAAGCATAAGCATCTTGTTAAACCATCAATTATTGTTGCTCCCGATGGCTATTTTTTGGGTATCCAAGGACCATATTTTTCCAACGCAGCTAACAATGATGCTCGCATACTTTTGAATGAGCTTAATCGAGACGTAAATGGAATGCGGGATTCGTTTCAAGAGGGCGATATTGCTATAGTCGATTCTGGGTACCTACACTCAATTCAAACTTTACAAGAAATAGGCCTCATTACGAAGATGCTACCATTGCTAGATCGCAACGAAAATCAGTTTCGAACTGGAGAAGCAAATGCTTCACGTTTAATTACTAAAACCAGGTGGATTGTTGAAGCACGGAATGGTCATTTGAAAAGTATTTTTAAAATATTTTCAAATACTGTACCAACGTCTCATGCTGCAAACTTGTCTGACTTTCTTTGCATTGCTGGTGCAATTATAAATAAGTACTATGGGCCTATAACCATGCCAAACGCAGACGTAGATTTGGCCAACCAAATGCTTCATCGAGCAGAAGAAGAAAATGTAGTACAGGCAAGAGTAGAGGCTGAAAATCTAAGACAAAGAAGAGCAACATATGCATACTAAAAGTTGATCACGCAGACGTTACCGGTAATTCATCATATCTCGAAACCTAGTCATAGCCGGTCGATGCGCCCATGGAGACTTTTGATCTATATGATGTTGGCTACCTAATCCCAAATTTTGAACCATTTAGGCAGAAAGTCCTTTTCCGTAAGGTTTGTGCGGGGTCCTTTATATTGTGAAAAAGTCAGCGAGTCGCCAAGACAGTTGGAAAAAATGTATTCGACGTGCATTCCAAAAATATGAGTGAAAATTTGAATTTCGGTTATTGCGAGTATTTTGAGGGATCTTTTGAATTGTCATCACAAGAATTTTTAGAAATAAATGTAAATGCAAATTAGACAAGTATTATAGTACTAAACGTCATAAATTTAAAACTGTGAACGGCTTCTGCGTTTTAAATTTCAAAAAATAATTTGTCAATATAGATAGAAAACAATATACACTTATATATGCTTAGTGTAGCCATAAACAGTGTAAAACATTCGTAATTCGTCTCCAAAGACAATATTCAAATGTTATCGTCGATAGGGTTCATAGCTCTTTTCACGGTATTCGACACAATCCCGATGAAAAATATACAACGTACGCACGTGTTTATGAGCGGCAATTGTTGTCAAACAAAATGGTTTCGTCAACTAGTTCTTTCGTCCGTATGACAGATGTTAATTCTACTCATATTAACGACATAGTGAGTGGCAATTTGGGGAAGATTAAATCTCACGCGGTATACCGGAAAATGAAATCCGAGGCGATGCCTCAATTAGATAGGAATAAAGACGATTTTATTGATTTAAGATAAATGAAGAGCACCATGAGTATACATTGAGATTGATAGATGACCTTGCAGTTTATGTTTCTAGTAGAGAGCAACTAGATATACTGCAAACAGCAGCTAGTGTAACGACACCCTCCGTAACGTTACATTTGGACGCGACGGGAAGCTTGGTTAGGAATACTGATAAAGATAAAAATAAACGTGTTTACTATTATGCGGTAGTTATTCACATTCCGGAAAAACAATTTGTATGCCCCATCTTTGAAATGGTTAGAGACCAACACGATGCACAGGGTATCGGTTATTGGTTGGAATATGTTAAGGACTATGCAATTATTAATAATTGTAAATGGCCGATAATTTCCACAGTTGTTATGGATCTCAGTTTCGCGCTTATGAACGCGGTTATTAGTCAATTCATTGCTATGGAATCAAAGACTGACTATATCAATCTTTGTTACGCCTTTAGCACTTCCTCTCCGAAACCAACCGTTTTTTGAAATTTGCTGTTGCCATTTTATAAAAATAATAGTAATTGACATAAATAAAATCGTAAAGGATGAAAAACATACATTTTTTTTAAAAGTACTTTGGCATCATTATTCTTTGTCGATTCTCTAGAAGAAGCGGGGATTGGGTTCAAGAACTTTCTAATTATTTGTTTATTAAAAATTAGATCGACAGAAGTAGAAAATAGTTCAAATCTTTCAAGTAATGAACAGTTTGATGGAACAATAGAAGTAGATATTAATAGCGAAGAGAGAGGCAAAACTAATTTCGAAAATAGTAATTATTATAAATATTTTAAGAGTATTTTTAATGAATTTGTTGAGCCTTGCAGTGCTTCTGTTACTCAAAACGAGTATTTTAATCCGGAAAAATCTGCATCGGGGTAGTGTAGGGAGAGGAAATTCGTTTGATGATTGGGTGCATTGTTCGTTTTGCAATCGATGGATTTATTATTTATGCATAAAAAATGTCAATGTTGATAAAACGCGAAGATTGGACGAGCAATTTCCGGATGATATAATTTTCGCGGTTTCTGAAAAATATAAGAATCGACTACTATAATCAAAGTTGGCCGGGATTTCATTTTAGGAATTTGCATAACATTTTCATCCATTTTTGTACTCGTAGTCGCGTATTCGCAAGACACTTGGAGAAAAAACTCCAGAAGTCTTGAACAACCTATTGTTCAAGATAAATGCTCCAGTGTCTTCGTGCATAATTTTAGTACTCGTCATGCATGAACATGACAGAAGGCTCTTATTACCCGTAGTTTCTTCAAAAACTAGGAAGACTGACACGTTGATATTGAATTTTTTATTAGTACAGACCTTAAATTTATTTAAAGATACCCTTCCAGAACTTGGATAAACAAGCTTTATCAAACCCGAGAAACAGAAACAGAAAAATCATGTTTTTAAAATCGTGGATTAGGCCTTGAAGGGGACACCACGTAAAAAAAAACGCGTCGAAACCTCTACCTCCTGGGTGACGTGGAAACGAGGATACTTTGATCTGTCATGCTAAGGACCAGTAGTATTGGACATCGATATACTCGTATAATATGTAGACACAGGAGAGAAAATGAAGTGAAATATCTTTTCCGAGAAAACTGATTTTAATTTTTTTTCTCACATTTGGAACGTTTGTTACTCATTTTTGAATATGACATGAGTAGATATACTATAGGGATTCTGGACCACTACTTCAAAAATCTCCGCTGGTGGCGCTGAGAGCGGCGTTGGCGGCGTTCCGCGGCGTTGGCCGCCATTTTTAGTCCTCTTTTTAAAACTCTCAAATAATTTAATTAAAAAACTTTAACTCGGGTGTGGATCGAACCCCGAACCTACGCGCTTATAGCAATGCATCTAACATAGTCCGCCACGATCTCTCATACATAACATTGTCGAAGAAAAGTATATTACGTGAGCGCGCACCGTACGCTGGCGGGTAGGAGTCTCGGTGGCGACATCTACATGCGGGTAGTCTATGGGCCGGTGGCCTGCGGGTAGGAGTCTGCCGCGGGAGTCTGTCCGCCATTTTTTATCCATGCGCGCGGGGCGATCAAAATCAAATTGTGTCATCCAATCATAGCAAACTCGAAAGGTATTAACGGCTATTCGTGAATCATATACAGGGCGGAGTATCTTTGAATGGTAGGACTTAAGCAAACGATAAGGTATTAACGGCTATTCGTGAATCATATACAGGGCGGAGTATGGTAGGTCGACTTTAGCAAACGATAAGGTAACTTTTTTGTGTCAACCCCAAGTGTTACGTCGTCACGTGATACATCGCCACGTGGTACGTCGTCACGTGGTACGTCGTCACGTCACGTCACGTCGTCACGTGGTACGTCGTCACGTCACGTCGGAGGGAAGCTTCGAAACATTACATTGGCGAGACATTTCTTGTGAGGTTATGAAGTCGGATTGTGGCGTCAGACGTGGAGCAGACTTCGTATAAACTGGATGTCCCGCAAATTACTTATCCATTAAGACGTATCCAACCATGTTCAACAAAACCGAAGAGAATATGGAAAATGAGATTTATAATGTCTTCACCATGACATGTCTAATATTAATATCTGTCTTGGTTTTAATTTTAAAAATTATTTTAAAAATTGTAAAACGAAAATTTGTATCTTCATGCAATATAAAAGTTGATGAATATACAGAGTGTTTCAATAAAAACCCAACGTTTCTGTAAAAAACTTTATTTATAATGGTAATACAGTATTTGAAAACCAGTGGCGGAGGCGTTGTACATTTCTTTCGGTACATGAATATAGTCCAGAGGCGTGGCAGGGGTTCGGATCTTGAGCAAAGTTTCCAGTTTCACAGGGTGTACCATCAAATTTACAAACATCAATAATGCGTGGAAAAACACCAAATATGTTACATTTCTTTAGCAGAAATTCCGCTTTTTGTTGTCCCCGAACGTAAATGTAGTCTGCAGCATACAATAGCTTTTTTTCCAATATTTCATTCACTCTAGAATATTCTACATCTCCTGAAGAATATCGAATGCCATGCACATTCCTTTCCAAGTAGGATGTAGTCTTTCTATCATCGTTACTTAATGTAGAAAACGGCTGCGGCGGTAAAAATATGTAATGCGAACTTTTGAAGCCAATTTCTATGGTGAGTTCTTTGACGACGAAAAGTCCATCTACGACAAAGCCTTGAATATCCACAAAAGCTACTCTCATGTTGACGTCTGTTTGAATACTAACGCAGATCAACATTTAGTTCAAGCTTTTAACAATTTCCGTGAGGGGGAAGTATTCCATCACGCAATCGTGAATTATGATGCAATAGACTTTGGTATTTTCGGGAAAGCCTTTGTTTGCTTCAATATCAAGTTTTACATCGACTGTGGACGCCTTCATGCTTTCTTCCTGTTTTGAACAATCGATAACAAACAATGCACGTTTCTTGAAAGAAGAATAATCCAACAGGGGACGTTTCTGTGCGGAGTTTGCGTAGTTGGGATAGAATTCAGTATAGTTAAAATATGCCTCATTGTAGTCAGTTTTAGCGAAATCCAATTGCATTCTTTCATTAGGCCAATAGTCACCGTTAAGTGACAGTCTTATACTTTGCACGTCAGCATTGTCAAATAAAGTAGGATCGGCTGTAGTCACGTTACGTTTGCCGGTTTGGAAGAAAACAATAACAAAACGGGGTCTTTCAACTGAAGTGGATGTTTTAACAGCCCAAACTTCTCGTCTTGCACCTTTAGTAATTGAGGGCAATTCGTGTAACTCCCACTTTCTAAATGGAATAACTATAGGCTGATCTTTTTGAATGGATTTCATGAGATTTATCTTTATATCATCATTGGGAAAGATATGTTTAACTTTTAGTTCAATACTTATAATATTAATTTTAGCGGTTGTATGGGAGAGCGTGCCAGAGACATTCTTTTCAGTAATATATATGCAATCATTATCATTTCGTGCTCGAACTAATCGTATCGTTTGTCGACCGCATGTAATCATGGGATAATCGTTGAAAATGTTGAAAATATGTTTGAGGGGTATTTGAAGGTTGAAGGTCTTGTCGCTATCATTCAGAATAGGGTCTTTCGGGTAATTCCAACCAGCTATAGCCATATGATTGGAATCTTCTTGGTTATAACATGTCATAGCACGTACGGCACTTACTATTCCGGGATCCCGAACGGTTTCCATTTCCCTGGCACTTTCACTGTACGTACATGAATCGAATAGGAAGGCTCCAACATTATTTGCTAATTTTACATCACCACCTCCATGTGTTTCAAGCGAACCTTTAATGCACAACAAAGTTTCGCTCATTGCAAAGAACGAATCAACTTGATTGATGCTGAATTCCACAATGTCACTGCAATTGAATGATTTTATAAATGGAGCATAGGTTCTGTATTCAGCCTTTCGAATTGAATCGTCAAACATTGGCTTACGGTAGATATCAAACATCGAAGGCATGTTGTCGTTTTGACGAAGACGTTTTCCATACATGGTTGTCATTTTTTAATTTAAAACCCAGCGATTGCAGGACCAATTTGTTTGCGAACGTGAGATGTTTTAGCTTTGGTGATTGCTTAGCTAATGAAGTTGAAAGCTCTGCAGACTGTCTTTTATGATTGATTATTAGTCCCATCTGCTTCGTGCTCTAAGCTCTAATATCAACGTACTCAATTCACCTCTAAAGTTTATAGGTCGACCGTCTTGGTCTAAGGCAATAACGGTAATGTTGGTTATTTCACGTTGTGGTATAACAGGTAAGTAAAGCAAATTATGAGGAATTTCGTCGATGGAATATCCAGGATCTACTTGTATGACGAATTCGTAAATAGTATGAGCAGGTCTGTTTGCATCGAAGGCTCCAGTGGTAATGTTACAATCGAAACGGATACTGGATACTTTAATGATTTCGACGGGGAGATCTGAAGAGTGCATTTTGTTGGCGTCGAGTATTTTCGATGAAAATCCCAATATTTTCCCAAGACTATCAGTTTGTATAAAGGAAATTTTGTATCTACTGGAAATTTCACATTTCAACGTATTGTGATTGGGTTTTAGTGAAAATACCGTTGAATTTTTCGCACCCAATTTATCGTTGATGAACGATTCAAGATCAGCAATTTCATAACACCCTGTGGGAAAATTAAAACTTTGCAGGTTGTCTTCAGCATCATAGTAGTAAAACGTACAATTTTCAATGTTTGGTATACTGTGATACGAATGAAAAGATCTTAGAGCTATTTCATAAGCATTCTTGGGATCAAGTACAATAGGAGTAGGAGGCTGAAAGGTAAACACGTGATTGGTGCTGTTAACTCGCAGCAACTGTGACATGATGACTAATAAAATTCGAGACATGTTTGAATTTAAATATCATTTTTTATTGTTTGTTTACAAAGAAAACAAGTGGCTTGTGAACTCGGAGGCCCGTCACAATGCGTCGTCCAATCAGGTCGATTGTAATGGATGAAACAAGGCAATCGTATTTGTAGTTCAAAATTTGCTCGATATTCAATGGGAAGCTTATGCCAAATATCAAGCAATTCCGAAGGTCTTACACACTCTATTAGATATTCAATGGGAAAGTGCTTTAGTTCTTCGGCAGTGAAACTACTCAATGTTTTTCCATGATAGATATGTTGTAGTAATAGTTCCGTCATTGTTGTAGAAATTTCAAACACAAATGACCGCAATTGATTTGATCGTAGTTTTGATATTGTGTATTGTTGTAGAAAATTCGCGCGCTCTTTCCCAAATATTTAACAACTTCTTTCGGGGGCTTCAAGTTACCAAATGAATCGAAATACTCTACATTGTTGTTTATCTTTCTGTAAGCTACCCAATGACTTCCACTATTTTTAGAGGTATCCAAATTAACCACTGCGCATTCCTGTTTTCGGGGGCCGTTTTTGGGGAGAGTGTCTCGCATGAAAACTCCTCGAAAATGTGGTATTTTAAGTAATTTTGCGTAATGTGTTATGTCAAAGTCGGTTAATGCGTGATTGGGTAGCTTTATAAGTTTTTTTTTAAATACAATCCAAAACCGCCTTTTGGGTACTTTTTCAGATACAGACCAGATCCTACACGTTCCATCGCCTTATTATGACGTACATCTTCTTCCAATTTCTTTTGCGCATGCTTTGCGTCAATAACAGTTTTAGCAATCCCAGCAGCACCACCTGACAAAGCTCCAAGTGCCGAAAGGCCAGCAAACAAAGGGATAAGTGGCAGGAAACCTCCGGATTTCGCTACAGGTATTACTCGAGGAACCTCGACTTCTTTTTTCCCACCAAATTCTTTAATAAGTGCTTTGGCTGCTCGTAAGGCAAACGTTGCAGTGTCTTTCAAAGATGTCCCTTGCTTCAAGGACTTTCCCACTTTTAGAATGACATCTCGATGCAAGGAACGACGTTTGCGACGACATCCCATTCCCAGCTTTCTTTTCAACTTCATTCCGCCTGTCACAAGTAATGCAGCAGTTTTCTCTCCCAGTGAAGCGTCTTTTGATTTGACGCGAGCCCAAGCTTTATCTTCAAGTATCTGATCGGCTTTGTGCCGTTCTTCGAGAGACTTATTCTTCCAGTAAGAAATATCGTGTTGTTTACAAGCTGTGTCCAAGGGATTGATGCCTGGATCTCCACGATCAAGACGTTTTTCCAATTTTGTACCGGCTACCAAAAAACAAATTAATTTTTTACAAAAGGGGTGGGGGAGAGTACTTACGCCCACAGTACTGATAGCTAGGTAAGTGAAGTTCAATAGGTAGTTTATTGATGAGAGAATTCAAGAGACCTTCTCCTTCAAACACCAACATTAAGACTGATACGCGTAAGTGGTGACATCTATATTTAAAGAATAGTACTACGAAAAATGACACACACAATGAAAATAATTCAACAAGAACAGACGATACCCATTGAAAATCTGGATTTCACCTCAACACCATCGATCGGCAAACATGGTAAATTGTTGCCAAATTCTTTCCGTGCCATTATATGCGGTCCCAGCGGGTGTGGAAAAACGAATGCCGTGATGGCGCTCCTATTCAATCCAAATGGCGTGAAATTCAAAAACGTTTATGTTTATTCAAAATCATTATTCCAGCCGAAGTATCAATTGTTGCAAGAAGTGATAGCACAAGTCAAGGGTGTTGGGTATTTTCCATTTAAAGACAATGAGGAAATAATTAGTCCAGATAACGCTCGACCGAATTCTGTCTTTTTATTCGATGACGTGGCATGTGACGGCCAGCAGAAAATTCGTGAATACTACTCCATGTGCAGACATAAAGATATTGATGCCGCATATCTTTGTCAAACATACTCAAAAATACCGAAACAGCTTATACGTGACAATTGTAATCTAGTTGTGTTATTCAAGCAAGATGAGGTGAACTTGAAACATATATTTGACGAACACGTATCTCCAGACATGACATTTGACACATTTAAAAATGTGTGTTCAATGTGTTGGTCTGACCACTATGGTACTTTGGTAATTATGAAGGATTTCCCACTTAATGATGGAAGGTATCGCAAAGGATTCGATAAATATATAAAATTGTAAGCTGTACTTCAGTCTGCACCAATATGTCTGATGATAAGGTTGCTACTGCATTGCGCAAGAAAAAAGTATCTGAACTTGCTAGATCAATTCGTAAAAAATACTTGGCGCTGAAATTGGGTAAATCAGAGCAAGATGAGTCTATTAATAAACTATTCAAGCCAATATCCAAGCCACTTGAAGAAATTGTGCAGTCCTCAAAGACACTACAAAAAACGATTACAAATTTACACCCAAAAGAAGAAATGAACAAAGAAGAACCCCTCGAATCCGATGAAGCGGAGAGTATTCCAATGTCCGAATCTCCTGAAATAATGCATTCTGAAATTTCACAAGAATCCATTGAAGAGTATTTAGATCAATATCCCAAAATTACTCAATCGTATATTGAAGATTATTTCCAAGGTAACGGAAGAATCGATAGAAATTATGGTCCAATCTACAATGATGAACTCGGTTGGAGTTTAGGTATGCGTAGAATTGCATTTGACAAAAAAAGCAACAATATCAACATTCTACCAGAAAAAAACAAACAAGGTGGGTACGTGATTGGAACACCGGGCATGTATCAGCTTTTATTCTACAACGACCCAGAAGGCTATACCTCGCAGGATTTAGAAGCATATAAAATTCTTCTAGATTATACTGGGGTTCATCGAGATACACTAAACCGTCTCAAGGGTTCGAGCACTTACAAATATCACAATATCATCAAACCTCTGTTTAGAACTGATACGGAATCAAGACGTCCCTCTACTCGAACGCATCAGCACCTGATAGATGGCCCCGCAAAAATAACATCACCAAAAAGTGGAGGAAACGTTCTCGATTCTCGTTTGATATACAACGAAGATCCCATGGAATATATTTATTGGGACGATCCCAATGAATTAGTGGATCGTTTGAAGTTGTTGATTGCTTCAAAAGAGGCAGGTAATACGTCACACGACAACGAAATAGTAGCAATTATCAATGAGCTCAAAGAGGCTAATATAATAGAATGACAGGCTGAAACTTGTTCATTTCAATTATGCCTGTCGATAAATTCGGACATAGACATCAAACACCCTATGCGCGTTTACCAACAAAAATCACGTTTCCTCATACACCGGACGGTAATATTGACATTGAAAATGTGAAAATTTGTAATGTAAAGGAACCGACCACAAATAGTGACGCTGCAACAAAAAAATATGTTGACGAGCAATTGCATACTATCAACTCGTCATTAATTCAAACACATGGTGTAGTGCTACAGCTACATGATCATGATATAAAGGATTTAACAGCAGGATTTAACGGAATAAATGAGCTTTATAGCACTGAAATTCCCCTATTACAGGGGAGTATTACCAATCTACAAAATAAAACTAACGAAATTGATACATTTATTTCGCGAAGTCCCCCTGTAGCAGGTAGGGATATGGCTACAAAGAAATACGTTGATGAATCAATTGCCGCAACAAAAGTCTTTATTCGAAAAGAATTGACCGCTTCTACGAATGCAAGTATACGTGAATTGAAAAAAGAATTTGCAGAAAATAACATAGCCATCTCTGATTTGAAAAGTAATATTTCAGGTATAGTGAACAATATTAAGGCTATGGCTACGAATAACCATAACCACATTCACAGTCTGGAGCTGAAACTGGCCGGTAGTAAACCATAATATGCACTCCAAGGAAAAGATTCAACTCGTAAATGAGCTGCATAAACCGATTCGGAGAAAATTCCCTCGAAGACGTACTATAATCAAGGGGTTGTTTGATCTTTGGCAATTAGACTTATTGGACATACGTGCTCATGCCTCTCAAAATAAAAATTATAAAATGATACTGGTCGTTATTGATTGCTTCTCAAAATTTCTTTGGACACGTTCACTAAAGACGAAGAATGGTGAGGAAATCACTAGAGCATTCTCGGATATTCTCGCTCACACACGACGAACACCGAAAAATCTGCAATCCGATCAGGGGAAGGAATTTTACAATAGCAAATTTCAAAATTTAATGAAAAAACACAGTATAAATCATTATAGCGTATTTAGTACGATGAAAGCTTCTATGGCAGAACGTGTTATAAGAACTTTGAAATCGAAACTCTACAAGTATTTCAGTTTAAATGGTACCCACAAATGGATAGACATTCTGCCTGAAATTACTCAAAACTATAACAATACAAAACATTCCACAACAAAATATAAGCCTTCTCAAGTCAACAAATCCAACGAAAAATCTATTTTGGATAACACCTATAGTCATTTAAAGATAGCCGGTCCACGAAAATTTAAAGTTGGCGACATTGTGCGCATATCCAAGGCAAAACATGTCTTTGAAAAAGGATATACACCCAATTGGACTACAGAACTATTCAAAATCACCAAAGTTAAAATTACCAATCCTGCTACGTATTTACTCGAAGACATGCAAGGTACACCAATCAGCGGCTGCTTCTACGATGAAGAACTACAGAAAACATCGAATTCAGACATTTACTTGGTGGAAAAAGTTCTCAGAAGAAAGGGCAACAAAATGTATGTGAAATGGCTCGGACTAGACAAAAAACACAACAGTTGGATTGAAAACAAGGCCGTTTTGTAGCACTACTTTTCGCTTCGTTGCGTATGAATACCGAAGAAGATGGCTGACCGCAAAGAACGAAAACTATAAATTGAAGAGCGCTCCAGTACTTGAGCTTAGTTAGCAACATGACTTTTCAAGATAGTGACTATTCTTCTTCTTCTTCCAGTTACTTCGAATCCAGTTCATCTGACTGCAGTACAGAATTGGATAGAATTTTGGAAAATTATGAAACTTCTGCAAAGTCCGAAAATGTATACCTACTTTTAACACAATATACAATTTCCGGTTATGAAGTAAAATGTGGAATTAGTCCGGCAAGATCATTTACGCCTGCTGTTATTCTATCCCAACAGCTAAAGTGTAGCAAAATATCTTTCAGCACTTACGAATGGCAGAACTTTATTTCAATAATGACGCAACAGATGAATTTATTTCGTACCGGAGACGAGTTCAAACCTGATTCGATTCCATGTGGAGAGTACTGTACCATTACCCCATTAATTTACGATGATTGTAAGATAATTTTTGTTAGAAAACATGACGTTGAGTATTACATGGATGAAGAAGAAGTATCCCAAATTTTAGAAGTAAATAATTTGATTATACAACGTATATCGGTGTTGGAAAATTTGGATTTTTGTCAATATTATTATAATGTTTTGGATTTCTGTAAAAATATCACCCCCGAAAGCTCTCTACAAATTTTATATGCATTTTGTTCCATAACACCAAACGATATGTTAAACAATGCTCTTAGAGAATTTGTATACTTTTATAAACTCAAAGTCATCAATGATTTGAATAAATAGTTATATGTGTTTGTGTGTTTTCTTCTCTCCCCAACCGACGACAAAAAAAAAAAAAAACAAGAACACGACAATTATGACACATCTGTCGTAATCGAGACCGTTATGATGTTAACGCCCTCCAAATTGGTGTGGGAATGAAATCAATGTATTTTACCATGACATGTGCAATATTAGCATCTGTTAGTTGTTGATATGAAATTCTACAAAGTTAATTAGTCTACCATAACTTCGTGAAGTTGATAAAAAATATTTCAAAACGATATAAATAAGCTCTGAGAACACGATAATTATGTCACATTTGTTGTAATCGAGACAGTTATGATGTTAACGCCCCCAAATTAATGTGGAACGAAATCAATGTGTTTTACCATGACATGTGTAATATTAGCATCTGTTAGTTGTTGAGATGAAATTCTACAAAGTTAATTAGTCTACCATAACTTCGTGAAGTCGATAAAAAATATTTCAAAACAATATAAATATGCTCTGACAACACGATAGCGGCAGTTCCATATCAATAATCGACGAGTGTACATCTTGAAAGCTACGCGAGTGTGCATCTTGAAAGCTACAATAGTTTCTTCTAGTGAAGTTTTTTGAACAATAGTAAGTTTCATTTTTTAAATTCCAGCTCTTTTACATTTAATATTTGCAAAGATAAAACTATTTCGAATATTTTGGAAAAGTTTTATTTGCTATAAATTTATTTGGGGGGGAAACTCTTTGCAGACTGGTACAACAACATTTATCATTTCAGATGAGTTTTATCAATGAACTAAACACCTTCTCTACTTCCACAGGGGTAGAGAACAAACCCATTAGGAAGCTGAAAGAAATTCCGGAAAACGTCCCCCAGAAAATTGTAAAAGTTAAAGTAGTTCAATCAAAATTTGGAGAAGCTATATTAGTCGAATTAGAAGATAATGTAACTTTTCTCCCCCAAAGGGTAGTGGAAAAATACAAGAAATATATCGCAGATATAAACAAGGGGAGCTATAGTTTGGTGTTTTTGGGGCTACAGAATATTTCTAGTGGATACCGCCCCAGGACACTATTTAAAATAGAAGAAAACAATTAAACGGTAAGATTTTTTAAAATTTTGCTGATTATTTATCATGTGTGATTCTGTTTTAAAAACATTTTATTATTTTTTGTTTCAGCAACACATTCGCAAAATTTGATTGAACCGACTGAGGACAACTTAAAAGGAAATTCAGAAGTACACATCCGCAGTCACGATATAGCTCATATTACACAAAATTTGGAAGCGACCTGCTGAGGACAACTTAACAAAATTTGGAGAAGTACACGCAGTCGAAGACAACTTTAGAAAGCTGGTGAGTACATTTTTTGTGCATATACTCAATAATGTCGAACTTCAGTGTTACTCTACAGCAAGTTGATGAAATTTTAAATTCTCTAAGCAAAATTCAAACCTTTTCAAATGGAAACAAATGGATTTTACTGATTAATAAACATCTCAGAAAATGTAATCAAGCTTTGAAATGTTTCAAGTTTTCGATCGGAGTAAAAAATAAAATTCATACAAAAATAGCCCATTTGAAGCGCATGCGATGTTTAATAAAAGGGAATCATGTGGGTGAAGGACTTGAGAAATCTAGTAATGGGGTCAAGTGGGAAAACATTAATGCTGCATTTGAAAGTCGATTAAAAACAGGAGTTATTATAAACTTGTTACATAAAGATATGAATGCATTCTTTACAGATGCTTTCAAAATTTTTAAAAACAAGATTTCATTAGTTCTCAAGAAAACGCAAATTTTAAAAGTGAACACCACCTTTTGTGGGGATTTTATTAAGCATCCAAAAGACGAGGAGTTAGTAGACCGCAAATATTTTAGTACTCCCAATGTTGTATTGGCCATTGGAGATGATTTATATGATTGGTTTAGTATAAATATTATTGATCCTATTTTAAACAGTTTATCAGAATTTGCTGAAAAAGAAAGCGGGTGGGCATTATCTCGAATAATTTTTTTGGAAGTTGCAATAAACAAATATGAAATGGGGGCTGGCTCGTCCTTCGTTCCACTACCAGAACCAATTTCTCGAAAGAAGGCAATTGTAAACGTTTGCAATATGGACCAAGCTTGTTTTTACTGGGCAGTAAACAGTTTTTTAAATCCTGCTACTAAACATAGTAATCGTACTTCATCGTATCCACATTACTCTGAAGTTCTAAATACAAAGGGTTTAGATGTTAAAATGCCACTAACCCAAATTACAAAATTTGAAAAATTAAATAATATATCAGTAAACGTATACTCTTTAGAACTAAATCAATCGAATAAATCTACATTTTATACAGTAGTTACCACAAGATTAACTAAAAATAAACTTGAAAGACATGTTAATCTATTGCTGTTACAATCCAAGTATTATCCTAAGTTAAATGATTATGATGCACCTCCTGTAGACGATACGAATGAAAACATTAAGTACCACTATTGTTGGATAAAAGATTTATCTAGATTAATTTCATCTCAACTTAATAGATCTAGGAATAAAAAATTTATTTGCGATAGGTGTTTGAACTATTTTCATAGTAAGCAAATTTTGGATAAGCATGAAAGTGTTTGTAAAAATATGAATGAGTCAAAAATTTCTTTTCCCAATTATACTCACATTGAATTTAAAAATTTTATTTATAAGCAGAAATGTCCCTTTGTTATTTATAGTGATTTAGAATCTATACTAAAGGCTTATACAGATCAACAAAAAACAGATAAAACTAAAAAATATCAACAACACGTAGCTTTTTCTGCAGGCTATTATTTAAAATGTGCTTACGATGATCAGCTTTCATATTATAAATATCATCAGGGTGAAGACTGCATAGATTGGTTTACCAATCAGTTAACTGATGTAGCAAAATTTGTTCAGTCCAAAATTTTAGATATAATACCCCTTGGTGGTACACCTAACTTGGTAAATGCACTAAATTGTCACATTTGTGAACATGAATTTACAGATAAAGATATAGTCGTTAGAGATCATAATCATTTCACTGGGGAATTTCGTGGATACGCCCATCAAGCATGCAATTTGAATTTTAAAAAAGTCTTTGTTGTTCCAATCATCATGCATAACTTGAGCGGCTACGACTTACATTTTGTTATTAAGGAAATTGCAAAACGTGGTAAGGTTTCCATACTACCAATAAATAAGGAAAAATATATAAGTTTTACCCTACATAGACTCCTTTAGATTTATGGGAGCAAGTCTAGACGAACTGGTATCTACACTGAAGGAGGATGATTTTAAAAATTTAAAACACGAGTTTCATGATTTAAATAACCAAAAACTGAAACTTTTGATGAAAAAAGGGGTTTTTCCATACGATTACATCGATTGTATAGAAAAGCTCAACGACGTGGAATTACCGTCTATTGAAAATTTTTACAATAGACTTTATGATTCGAATATTTCCATGGAACAATATAGTCATGCAAAAAATGTTTGGGAGTATTTTGATACCGCTAGCCTGGGAGAGTATAGTCAACTATATATGAAAACAGACATACTGTTATTAGCAGACGTTTTTGAGCAGTTACGAAGTAATTGTTTGCAAACGTATCAGCTAGATCCTGCATGGTACTATACTCTTCCTGGGTATACGTGGGATGCTATGTTGAAGTATACTAAAATAAAATTAGAATTACTTAAAGATATTGATATGATTATGTTTATTGAGAGGGGTATTCGGGGAGGCATATCTGTTTGCTCAAATCGATATTCCGAAGCCAACAATAAATACATGGAGGAGGAGTATGATCCTCAAAAACCCTCCAAGTACCTCCTACACCTGGACATAAACAACCTGTACGGGTGGGCGATGTCAGAATTCCTCCCTTATGCAGACTTCAAATGGGAAGATAACACGAACATTGATATCAATCAAATTGCAGACGACTCTCCAGAGGGGTACATTCTTGAGGTAGACCTGGAGTACCCTAAGGAGCTACACGATCTACATCAAGATTTTCCTTTTTGTCCTGAACACAAAACGCCTCCCAATTCAAAATTAAAAAAACTCATGGCTACCCTACACAATAAACATAATTATATCTTACACTATCGAAATTTAAAACAAGCTTTAGCAAATGGTTTAATTTTAACAAAAATACATAGAATTTTAAAATTTAAACAAGCTGCATGGCTAAAACCCTACATCGCTTTAAATACTAAACTAAGAACGGAAGCTACTACAGCTTTTGCAAAAAATTTGTATAAATTGATGAATAACGCGGTGTTTGGTAAAACCATGGAAAATATACGGAATCATAGAGTGGTGAAATTATCAAGATCATATTTGGGACGTTATGGAGCTAAAAACTTGATTGCTAGTCCTTGGTTTCATTCTAGAACAATTTTTGAGGAAAATTTAGTTGCAATAGAATTAAAAAAGAGTAATCTCGTTTTCAATAAGCCCCTGTACATTGGGATGGTCATTTTAGACATTTCAAAAACTTGTATGTATGACTTCCATTATTCATACATCATCCCTAAATTGGGAAAAAAAAATTGTAAATTAATGTATACAGATACAGATAGTTTCACGTATGAACTTCATTGTAATGACGTATACGAAGAAGTGATAAAGGATGATATACACATGTTTGATACGAGTGATTATGCGGAGGGTAATCACTTTAACATTCCGTTAGCAAACAAAAAGGTGTTAGGTTTGATGAAAGATGAATGTAATGGTTCTATTATGACGCATTTCATAGGGCTACGTTCAAAAATGTATGCTTTTAAAGTTAAGGGTGGGAAAATAGTGAAAAAATCTAAGGGGGTAAAGAAAAATGTTGTAAAAAATAAAATTACTTTCGAAGATTACTTGAACTGTTTAAAAAACTGGGAGTCGAAGTACATTTTCCAAAACACAATTCGGTCCTATGCACATAACGTTTTCAGCATTGAACAAAAGAAAGTGGGTCTTTCTCCTGAAGATGATAAGCGGTCGCTAATTCCCGAGTCGTTTGATACGCTTCCTTGGGGTCATTACAAATTAAGTAACACTGAGTAATATTGCAATTTTTGATGAGTATATGTATATAAAAAATGTACTCTTATTGTTTTAGATATGAATACATTGAGTGAAAACTGTATAAAAATAATTTGTGAGAATATAGAATGTCTAGCAGATTTTTTCGAATCATCAAAATTACCATGGACTCTTACCAAACAAATCGCAAAAAAATTTGCGGAATACAAGTGGAGGTTTTTGAATAAAACTGCTAAAAATGATCAGTCACGCTTTTGCAGAAATCTCAATTTTGTTCATTGTTCACGAGATATTCTGTACAAAGACCGAAATGCTGTACTTGCTAGATCTGACTGGGGCTACATATTTGAAGACGAGTCTGAATATTGTGTATGGGTTAACTATTATAGGATTGATAGATATAACATATATGTTTGTAAAGAATGTTTTGATAGCATAAAAGGATGTCATAAAAGATTGAGGAAACATTTGATTGTAATCAACGATCATTATCATGATGTTTGCGAGTCAGAAGATATAATTCGCGACTTGTACCACAATAAAGATTGGTGGTGTCAAAGTTGTTATAGAACAGTACTTTTTGAAACAAATGATAAAGATTCTTGTATTGCGAAACTTCATAATTCTCCTAGAACTCTCAGATTTAGGGGAACATATGATAGTGATAGCGATATTGACCATTTTGATGGATTCTAGTATTTTTTAATTCATTCTTTTGTTTTCATTTTTATAATTCAATCTTTTGTCGGTTCGATCAAATTTTGTGACTTAGACTTTTAAGATGTGTAAGTTTTATAGTTATTGTTTATCATAAATATATTAATCTTTTGTCGGTTCAATCAAATTTTGTAATTTAGACTTTTAAGATGTGTAAGTTTTATAGTTATTGTTCATCATAAATATATATATAATATAATTCATTTTTTATTTTATTTTTCCTACATTCATGTCATAAGATTGGGAGAAATAGGAATTTAATTAAATCAGTTACCTAGGAAAACATATTGATTTATTCATAAAAAGATATAATTTTGCTAAGTAAATTCTTTAGTTGTTCTTTTAATCCTTCATTGGGATACGGTATTCCAAACCAGTTCCAATTAAATTTTCCAGCTTCCATAACCTTCTTTGTATATTCGCTGAATTTATAATATGTGTCTCCTTTGTACGGCCACTGGTTTTCAAATACTGTATTACCATTATAAATAAAGTTTTTTACAGAAACGTTGGGTTTTTATTGAAACACTCTGTATATTCATCAACTTTTATATTGCATGAAGATACAAATTTTCGTTTTACAATTTTTAAAATAATTTTTAAAATTAAAACCAAGACAGATATTAATATTAGACATGTCATGGTGAAGACATTATAAATCTCATTTTCCATATTCTCTTCGGTTTTGTTGAACATGGTTGGATACGTCTTAATGGATAAGTAATTTGCGGGACATCCAGTTTATACGAAGTCTGCTCCACGTCTGACGACTTCGCCACAATCCGACTTCATAACCTCACAAGAAATGTCTCGCCAATGTAATGTTTCGAAGCTTCCCTCCAACGTGACGTGACGTGACGACGTACCACGTGACGACGTGACGTGACGTGACGACGTGACGTACCACGTGACGACGTACCACGTGACGACGTACCACGTGGCGATGTACCACGTGACGACGTAACACTTGGGGTTGACACAAAAAAGTTACCTTATCGTTTGCTAAAGTCGACCTACCATACTCCGCCCTGTATATGATTCACGAATAGCCGTTAATACCTTATCGTTTGCTTAAGTCCTACCATTCAAAGATACTCCGCCCTGTATATGATTCACGAATAGCCGTTAATACCTTTCGAGTTTGCTATGATTGGATGACACGAGGGTGCTGACCTGCCTTTCACGGTCCTTTTGTGATATACGCCCGTACAAAAATACGATTAATCATGATAATGATAATGTGATTTTTGTACAATTTGATTTTGATCGCCCCGCGCGCATGGATAAAAAATGGCGGACAGACTCCCGCGGCAGACTCCTACCCGCAGGCCACCGGCCCATAGACTACCCGCATGTAGATGTCGCCACCGAGACTCCTACCCGCCAGCGTACGGTGCGCGCTCACGTAATATACTTTTCTTCGACAATGTTATGTATGAGAGATCGTGGCGGACTATGTTAGATGCATTGCTATAAGCGCGTAGGTTCGGGGTTCGATCCACACCCGAGTTAAAGTTTTTTAATTAAATTATTTGAGAGTTTTAAAAAGAGGACTAAAAATGGCGGCCAACGCCGCGGAACGCCGCCAACGCCGCTCTCAGCGCCACCAGCGGAGATTTTTGAAGTAGTGGTCCAGAATCCCTATAGTATATCTACTGACATGCTAAAGACTATCTGTTTATTAACCTATTCCTGAGAGAAAATAAAGTAAACATCAATATAGGTATGTAATAATCCATACCATTTTTTTGGAGACACTCTAGTATGGCACAAGAAATAATTTTTTCCTACAACCACTATGCAAAACACGCATTTCTACACAAATTTTTATACGCAAAGCAGGCCTTTTCTTAATTCTTTTGATAACCGTTGGAAAAGTAAGTAAACTATTTATTTCATTATTTATTTCAATTTATTAATTATAAAAACATCAACCTATTAAGATTAAATAAAATAACTATATAAATTACTGTATTTCTTTCATTAATAAACGTGGTTGTAGAGAAAATATTGTGTACAACTTGTACGCAAATCACTTTTCCCACTCGCTAGATTTACAAACATCTGCGCTCGTGGGAAAAATGACGCTTTGCGCACTAGTTGTACAAACTACTATTTTCTCTATTTCCCTGCCCAAGTTACGGTTTTTCGTTATTTTTCCTCAAAATAAAGCACAGACAAGTTATTATTTTCTATGCAAAATATCAAACCTATACGTACGATAACATATGACCCTCGTAAATACGGTCGACACTCAGTGGCTGAGCGGTCGAGCGGTGTTGCCAGATCAATTTCACCCGTTTGGAGCTAGGAGCTAGTTTCTCACTCGTTTTTATATTCAATATTCAAAAGTAGCTGACAAACGACACGGGTAGAAAAAATTTGAGTACTAAGCATTTTCAAAAAAAATTACAACTTTATTTTTATTACTGCTAAGCCATATATCGATGTCCCTCGTTTAAATTTTACACAAAGGTTGATAAAACAACAGTTTATAATATTCCATATCCAAAATTTGCTGACAAACGCTACGAGGGTTGAAAAAATTGAGAACTAAGCATTTTAAAAAAAACTTTCTTTTTATTACTGCAAAGCCATATATCAATGTCCCTCCTTTAAATTTTAAACAAAGGTTTATAATGTAATAAATAGCCTTTTGTATTTCATGATGTTGATAAAGGAATGCAACAAGAAGCTTCATTTTTACCCGTTGATAATTCTAATAGTAATCAGTATTTCGAAGACAACACTAGTGTCACTGATATTTTAAATGTTACTCCACGAAATTCCCAAGATATCCCTATTTCAATGAAGAATGTATACTTTGAAAACAGCGATAAGTCTCCTAAAGAATTTGAAAATGTTATGGATGCTGGTTCCAGAAATGTGAGGAAAAATTTCAATTTCAGTAATTGCGCGTTTTACGAGGGTTCTTTTAAAATGTCATCACAAGAATTTTCGGATATAAATGTTAGTGGTAAATAACACAAATATTTTACCACCATACGACATTTGGGCGTCGGCCTAGCACTGTAGTGGAAAGCATCTGATGCGATAATTACAGTGAAGCAGTGTCAAGTGCGATTAGTACTTGGATGGGTGACCGGCCCACTGGGGAAGACCGTCGTGTAAATAGCCCGTACAGCCTGCAGCGGAGTAGCATATCACAGCTCACAGGCATTATACCAATGAGCACGAGGTATAATGTAGGTATGCCGTCTTTCGGAGGAGACGTAAAACCGAGGTCCCGAGTCCATGGATGTTGGGCTCGATAAAGAACTCTACCACTGGTTGGAACACCAGTGGGCTCGGCAAAATTTCCGGTTAGGGGTAGGGTGCTCCCGGCGTCGGTGATTAGCCTCAGTCGCAGAAATAGGCCGACGTAAAATAACAAATTTAAAAAAAATCGACATAAATTTAAAAATATCAACAGTGCCTGCGTGTCACATTTTAAGAAATCATCTTCTGATAAATACAAAACAGTATTCACTACCTATATAATATGCTTACTGTAGTCATCATAAACAGTGCAAAACGTTTGTTGTTCGTCTTCGAAGACAACATTCGTATGTTGTTGGTAGTGTTCATAGCTCTTTTCGCGGTATTTGCCATACGTCCGTGCTAACGAGCGGCAATTGTTATCAACTAAATTAGTTTAATCAACCTCTTCTTCTGTTCGTATGACAGATATTAATTTTACACCAAGTAGCGAAATAGTCAATGGAAATCTGGAAAATATCAAGTCTCTAGTGGTCTACAGGAAAATATAGTCAGAAGCGATTTCGCAATTAGATAGAGATGAATATGACTAAGGATCTACGATTAAAGAAGAAGAAACACCCTGAATATATTTTAAGAACAATCTACGATTTCGCTTTGTATGTATGTAGCAGAGATCAGCTTAACACTTAGACGCGACGGGAAGTTTAGTCAGGTATCTCGACAAAGACAAGAAGAAACGCATTTTTTTATTATGCGACGGTTATCCACATACCTGAAAACCAATTTTTATGCATCTCGGTAAATTGTATTAGCTAAATATAGAGAAATTAAATTGAACATTCTAAAATCGGGTTGTGCTAGGGGCATCAAACGGAAATTGGACCTAAAAGCACAGATTAATAGAAAGTCAATGCTCGCGACCGAAAAATGTGCAAAAAAACGGAAAATGAAACAAAATTACTCAACTCTTTCGGTCCTGGCGTACACTGTAGTGTACGGCAATTCAAATCTATCCTAATACAACATTTATTTCGATTATGACCATTGCGTCCCAGCATGCACTTGAGTGTACCTACATCGTAACAACGTTATAATACGTGTGGTGCCCTCTATGGGCACAGAAATGAAAAATTCGAGCGGAATCGACAAGAAGTGATGTGTTTAGTATTTTTTTTGAGTTTGTGTGTGGATTATCAGAGTTATACATTTTTTAGTTATAAACAACACTTCAAACTAACTGTCTAAAATACTAGTAAGTGCTTTGGTTTTTCGTCAAATATAGACACGTACACTATCGTGTACATTGGGTCTTGGTGAAGTAAGTAAATGTACACAACTTATTTTTTGAGAGTTTGTAAAAAGGGTACTCTTTCATCATTTTTGAGTGAAAGACTGTTTACTATTTGGAAAATAATGACTCAGACCTTGATATTTTGAGCGAAGATGATGACGGATGGGATATTGATTCTCATATACCAGAAGGTTTGTTTGAAATTGATGATTTCCAAATTGCATGTTAGCTAATCAGATGTATTTAAATTGTTAGGTGCGCAGTTTGGAATGGATGAGCCCGAAACTCCTGATTTGGAACCTGAGCAGGAAGAAGTATATGCAGATGTTCCTCATGTTCCTGTGCAGGATGTGGACGTTGAAATGGCCGAACCTTTCATTGAACTTGTAAACCACCAACAAGTTTCCGATGAAATTTCGCAAAAAGAGCCCAAAGCAAGTAAAACTGCACGTATAAATTTGTACTATATAGAAAATGAACTAACACAAAAAAAGTGAATTTCTTGGGGCAGAAATGTACAATACTTTACCCCACACATAATATGGTTTCATACAATGACTATTCAGTCGGTAGAATTGGAAAGTCCCCTACATTTTTCACGAAAATATTCAACTAATGATTTATTCAACCTTATGGTTGAGAATACAAATCTTTACGCCGTACAGCCTCATGTTAGGCTCTCTCCAACCTGTCAGGGTGAGTTGGAAACTTTTGTAGCTCTGCATCTCCTAATCGGAAACCTGAATTATCCCAGAGTACGCTGTTATTGGGAAAATAAATTGGGAATTCCTATGATAGCTGATGTTATGGCTAGAGATCGATTTTTCCAACTGCGAAAACATTTGCATTTCGTAAATGTTCAAGAAAAACCACCTGAATGTAGGGATAGATTGTGGAAAGTGCGGCCACTTTAAGATATACTTCTCAGTCGTATGTTAGAACTGCCTTTGGAAACAGCTTTGTGTATCGACGAACAGATGATCCCATTCAAAGGCCAAATAAACATGAAGCAATATGTCAAAGGGAAGCTTAGTCCATGGGGTATAAAGTTATTTGCTGCGGCATTATGTGCGACTTCATAATATATCAAGGTTCTACTACAGAACTTACTCCTGATCAACAGGAAGTTTTTGGTTTAGGAGCCTCTGTTGTTTTGAAGCTTACTAATCGGATCAATGAGAAAAATGTACAATTACCTATATTTTGATAACTATTTCTCAAATTATAATATTCTCCAGTATTTGAGAAACAGAAACATATATGTTGCTGGTACTGCGCGAATAGAACGTTTTAAAAATCCTCCCTTTTCCAAGGATTCTGAGATGAAAAAGAAGGGTCGCGGTACTTATTCTAACCAAATGGTTTGACAAGAAGCCAGTAACTATGGCTTCTAATTACATGGGTATCGGATCAACAGACCAGTGCAAAAGATGGGATAAACAATCAAAGGAGTACATAAATGTTCCTCGTCCAGAAGTTATCAGAAACTGTAACGTCAATATGGGTGGCGTCGATAAAATGGACTTTCTGATAACTATTTATAAAACTACTATTCGGTCACGTAAATGGCCCCTTCGAATGTTTACTTATGCCCTAGATTTAGCTTGTACAAATGGATGGCTTGAATATAAAGCTAAAGCTATAGCCCTTGGACTGGGAAAAAAGAAAAAAGGATGTTATGGACCTTTTGCATTTTCGTGCATACATTGCTGAGGCTCCTATTAGTACCAATAAAGATATACAAAAAAAGAAACGAGGAAGGCCCTCAACTTCATCGTTATCGCCTTCGCCTTCTGTAACTGTGAAACATGGACCACAGGAAGTACAGCCTGTGGATGAAGTCAGATTAAATGGCTACAATTATTTACCTACAATTGATGATAAAAGCTTTGCATCCCGTTGCAAGTTCCCCGAATGTAAGAGCAGAACTCATAATATGTGTCAAAAATGTAATGTACATTTATGTATTGCAAAAAAACAAAATTGTTTTTTCTTGTATCATACTAGAAAATAAAAACTCAATAAGTAGATACAATTTTTTTAATGCCAGTATTTTAAGAAATCATAAATATTATTTTTTCAATTTTTTTTGCTTTGGGGGTTATGATTCCGTCAAGTTCCAGTGTATACTACGGTTTACGTATTAAATGTCAAAATTGGGTAAAGATAGGATTTATTAACAAAAACTGAAAAACAAAAAAAAATTAAGATATGATGTACCAAATTTCATAATTTTATTCCAAATTAAAAAAAATCAAGATCGAAAGGGTTAAATAATGCGATTAATTTGAATAAACGCCTTCAGCCGTCTTATGCTCAGAGTATTCAATCAGCAATAGAGACTCGCACAAATTATACTGTGAAGAACAAAGATTATTATTCAGATTTCCCTGTGCGCTTCGTTATTGGAATTTATGAGGAAGCTAAACCTTTCGATTATCTTAAAATTGGTGATTATATGTTACTCGCGGATAACAATAACATTTACAAAATGTGACTAAAATTTTCTGATAGATACCATTTTTTTTGTTTTTGTGAAAGGGCGTACAAACCGAATATGTGTTTTATCGAGCGTTGATTGCTCCGATATTTTCAACAATCTTAATCATTTCTAACCGTCACAAATATCATGCTGTGGCATAAATTTAATTCCTGTTTTGATAAATAGTAACCATTGGTGTTTGGCTGACGCGGATATTGAAAATAAAGCTTTTTTTTAAATCCATTTGAAACTAGTATATCGGAGACAATTAGATTTATGAATGACTTTTCAGATTATTTTTAGTTTGACAAGTCATCCTGGAATCCGTTTGAGATAAACCACTCACTGCAGACTGATGGCCACAATTGTGGTGTTTTCATTTCAATGTTCCCGAAAAGTATCATTGATAATCTTAATAACAATTTGAAAAACTTCTAAAATTGTTTAGCGAATATCTTCAAACGTTTATTCTAGATAATTCGGATAGTTTGGAACAATATTGTTTGTGCGGAGTTTGTGTAGGGAGAGAAAAGTCGTTTGATGATTGGATAAAATGTTCATTTTGTAATCGATGGATCCATTATTTTTGTATTGAAAATAGGAATGCAGATGAAACACGGATATTAGACCAGCAATTTCTGTGTAAAATTTCTTGCGCGATTTGCAAAAATTATTAACATCGTATACGATCATAGTCGATCGAAGTCATTACTGTCATATTTCATATTTTGATGAACGGGTATTCGCCAGACACTTCCGGAGAAAAACTAATTGATTGATAATTTTTCGTAGTGTGAACAAGACTACCTATTGGTTATTTGAGCCATTACTTCACTACAAAACCAATTCATTCCTTTGTATAGTTCATCATTATTTTTTGGTTATTTGCGAAGCAAAATTCATGATTTCATTTATCGTGGATTAGTCCTAAAGGTGCTATTACAATATGCATTAGTCGTTGCCTATTTTCGAGTTCATAAACATGCGTGTTTCTTGGCTTGATTTTCCCGAAGTTTTTATACTATTATACCATGCCTTTTTCAATGATTTATGTTGGTACCAGTTGGTACACTCCGGGGTGCAGCCAACATTACAAAATTGACATTCACTGGAAGTGAATTGTAAGGATAGATTCATTGTTTGTATATTTTTGCGTCCTTTAATGTTATTACGATTCAACATTCAATAATCTGTGTAGTGTATTTTCATTTTGCACATTAATATCGCTTTATAAAACAATGTCGACAGCAAGCAACAACGAATTTTAAAAAAATATTACTTATTACCTACTACCGTAGCTACTGTTGCACTTATTTTGAATAGAAGAAAACTAAATTCGCTTACCAGCATCCCATGTACTTTTTCTTGGTTTGCCAAAAAATCTACTCAAGTAAGCAACACTGGAGGAAATGTCTGGTCTGCTTACTAAAGAAAGGTACATTAAACTGCATATTAATCTTCGGTAAGGAACATTATTGATAATAGGTTCTTCTTCGTTGACTTGAAAGTTAACTTCCATTGGTGTTGCTACTTTTCTTGTTTCGGCCATTGATAATTCCTCAAGTAACCTGTTTGTCATTCTAGTTTGTGAGATTTTTAAACCTTTTTCGTTTTTACTGAATTCCATACCCAGACAAGTTTTTACTTATGTCATCTCTTTAATATTAAATTCATTTCGCAAGTCTCTTAGTAGTTCTTGAACTTGGTTTTCTGGTCCTGTAATCAGCCCATCATCCACAAATAATACCAGATAAACTTTTGTGTACAAACAATAGTCATAATCAGAACGCTTGAAATTCAGTTGTTTCATGACTTGGTTGAATTTTATATTCCAACACTTCGGAGCATTTCGCAATCCATATAGTGCTCGATTAAGTTTCAGATATTTTGAATCTGTTTTTAAACCTTCCGGTGTCTTTATAAAAACTTCAGTGTCCATAACCCCATTCAAAAATGCTGTTGGTACATCGATTTGATGTAGATTCCACCCTTTTTGCACTGAAACTGATAAAAGGGCTCGAATTGTTGGTAATCTACAGACTGAAGCATAGCAATATTCATCTCCAGTGTTATAAGGCACTTGAAAACCTTTTGCAACTAATCGGGCTTTCTTTGTTCCATCTCCTTTAGTTTTGAATATCCATCTGGTGTCAATAGCACTCTGACCAACTGGCAGTTTTGCAGGTTTCCATGTTTCTAATTTTTCGTGAGAGATTAACTCTTTATCTATTGCTTGCTGCCAATCTGACATTGTACTTGCTTCCTTATATGTTTTTGGGTCTCGGTCTACTTTGGTCAGCAAACAGTAAGCTGTGTATATTTCATAATCATCCAGATTTTGAGGTAGTCTCGCAGTTCTACCAGATCTTGTCACAGTAGGTTCTCGTTTCTTGTAAGATACATTTTCTCCATTTTCATCACTCATTCGTGAAGAGCCTTCAGAATTCGATAAGTTTTCATTTTCATTTTCTACCTCGTTCTCATGTATACTTTCTTTGTCTTCCTCGGGTAATTCTATAATCATTTGTTCTGGCTGATTTTCTGTGGTTTTGTTCAAAGTTTTATCATTGTTCATCATTTTATATTCCATGATGCTTTCATCTACTCGTACATCCCTAGATCTTATTACAATTCGTTTTTCTGGAAGCCATAGTCGATAACCTCCACCGCAATATCCTACTAGTACTCCTTTTTCTGCTCTTTTGTTTAGTTTGTTAGATAAAAATAGGTTTCGATTCTTCCCTTCAGTCATTACAAAAAGACGAGATGCGCAGTATTACAATAGACAATTCAGAGATAGTCGCATATGAGAACCATCATGATCATATTAGTCATAATATTGCTTTAAATCCTGTATTCCACGAGATACATGTAAAAGCACAAGAAATCATATATAACGATGAGGCGTCTAAAGAGCTGCGTAGATGGATGCAGAGGTTTTCTGAACGGAAGAGATTTACCACTGAGTTACATGGTTCTACAATATACGGGTCAAATAACGTAAGATGGGCATTTCACAGTTGTCGCAGACGATGCAGACGAATGTTAATCGAGCTGATCCACTAACGGAAGTAGTAGCTAGTCCTACCACCTCAAAAAACAGAGAAGACTTCAGGAGAATTTTATTAGCCATGACATTATGTGGTCAGGTTATGGTTGACATAAATTTTAATCGAGATGATAACGCTATTTTGCAAGGATTTACTGCGTTGTGTGCTAAATTATTATTCTGTAATACGCCGGGAGCGAGAAATATTTCTTTCGACTCGGCAGAGTGCGGATATTTATGTAGGGCAAATGTTACAGAGTTTGGGGTTGGGTAGGTCTCTGGGTGGAAAACCTTTGAGACTTGAATCACATACTTCAGATGGTGGTGCTGGATGGGCGGCGCTTGAGACGCAGGATGGTCATGGACGGGGTTGGATTAATGACGGAGTCAATTCATATTATAGAATACCAGAGCCACTTTATGAGGGCATAAATAATTAAAAACAACACAATGAAAATGGCTGAAAAATCGAATAATATCACATAAGTTTTGCCGATTTAATTTGTTTAAATAATCAATGACACGTAAAATTATTCATATGTGAACGTGGGACGCGTATTCAACCGGTTGAAATCGAAAGGAACCGGTCGATCGCTGACAAAACTAAATTGAAACGCCGAATACAGCCGCGCGGTGGGCGACCTTCAATCGCTGCAGCAATCACTTTCTCCACTGTTTGGAAAATGCAGCGGTGGTTTTTCTTACACAGAAATTGATGACCTTTCGGATGAGCTTGGGTTTTTTGAGAAGATCGATCATACCAGATACTAGGCGTCGCTTATCATGCTGCTGCCACTGATTAGGCCAATTAGAGTGGCTTGCAGCACTGCATTATCGTATAGTTCTATCACTCCCCTATTTCGAGGAACAAATAAAAATTGGGAGTCTTATCATACTAGAAACCGGATTTTAAAAAAAAAATTTTTTTCTTATGACGCTGCCAGGTTTTTTGCATTGCAGCATCGCCATTTCATGTTCCCTGTTAATGACGTGACTAATTACATATATATCATCTGGTAGATAGTCTTATCGAACTAGGTTTAGTGTCGTGGGCTCTTAGACTAATAGTACTTTACAAAGACCTGGTAAATGTTTTAGTTTTTTGGTGTACCAGATGATGACATACTTGTACTATTCATTGCCCAGAGTTTGTCATTACGAAAATGTAGGAGGTATTTTGTATGCAATATTAAAAACACATGTAAACTTCAATATTTTCAATTGTGTGAATCACAAAACATTTGGAGAAAAAGCCTGCAGGCTGATAATTAGATGCACCATCTATTTTTGGTACAAACAAGTTAATAAAATAGCGGCAGGCAGACTCCAAATATGAAAAGTATATAAATATGTGCAAGAATGCCTCCTACATTGACCCCATAAAAGTACAAGCCAATAAATCCTATCTAGATAGAATTAAGAGGAAAAAGTAAATTTAATTTTTTACATTTCTTGTTTATTTATATATTTTTGTCACATTTGTGAGAAGCCATTTGATGTGTTTGATAAAAAGGTTAGGGATCATTGTCATGTTACCGGAAAATTTACTAATGCGGCCCATAACTCTTGCAATTTAAATTATAAACTTTTAAAATGCATTACCGTGTTGATGCATAATTTAAAAAACTATGATTGTCATTTATTTGTGAAAGAATTAACCACCAAAGGAGAACACATCAACGTTTTACCCCAAAACAAAGGAGAAGTATATATGCTTCTCAAAATCTATTTTAGTGGTCCCAAAAGTTTAGTGATCCCAAGATACGAGATGTGTAAATGACTTTGAAATTTGTTGACTTCTTTAGTTTCCTAGCTAGTTCCTTAGAAAAACTGGCTTCTACATTAAATCCTGAACAGTGTAATGAGTTACAAAAGTTTTTCCCACAACATTTTAATTTAATGATTCCAGCATTCGTACTTATGTGTCATCATTTGATAAACTACGTGAGCAGCAACTACCTTCTAAGGAACAGTTTTTTGATACCTTGAAAGGCGTTGATATTTCGGATGAGGAATATACACGAGCTCAGCTAGTATGGGGGGAAGTACTAAGATTGAACTTGAACTTTTAACCGATGTGGAGATGCTACATTTTTTCCAAAAGAGGAATTCGAGGCGGAGTAGCTCAATGTTGCAAAAGGAAAGCTGTAGCAAACAATGGATACATGGAAACCTTTGATATAAACAAACCAGAAAGCTACATAATGTTTTTAGATGCCACAAACTTCTATGATGCTGCAATGAAGGAATATCTACCATATGGCAACTTTAGGTGGTTAACTGAAATTGAATTATTCGAAGTCGATGCGCATAACGATCTTCCTTTCTGCCCGGAAAGTATCATCCCTCCAAAATCCAAATATTCGAAGCTAATACCGAACTTGAACGATAAAACCAAATATATCATACACTATTGTAACCTTAAATAGTGTTTACGGAATGGTTTAAAATTGAAAAAGATTCACAAAGTTATCGTGTTTTCACAGTTTGCCTGGTTAAAGACATATATTGAACTTAACACCAATCTACGCAACAACGCCAAAAATGCCTTTGAAAAAGATTTGTACACTGTTAATCAATGCCATCTTTGGAAAAACAATGGAGAACGTGGAAAAAAGAAAAGGTATAATTCTGTCAAGTCATTGGGAAATACCAGAGGATCCATAGGAGCAAAAACTTTAATTGCGAAACCGGAATTCAAATCTTGTTCTGTGTTAATGATAATTTGGTGGCTATTCAGCTAAATTAAATTAAAGTAGTGTACCTATGATAAACCCTTGTATGTAGGATTTTCCGTTTTGGATATTTCAAAGACAATAATATACGATTTTTATTATGATTATGTTAAACAAAAGTATGGTGATTTGTTCAGTTGTGTTATACGGATACTGATTCTTTAGTTTGGTAAGTTAAATTTGAACATGTCAGATTTACTTTTTTAGCACTGTTGAATAAGGCTTTATTCATGCTCCGAGGGAACTATGTTAAGATCCAGTCATTTTACTACTATGTTTAATCCTCCAATAAGCTATAAGTAGGTATGTAGGTGCTATCAACAGCTAATACTAATCCTAAATAGTTTCCTTAGGTATTGGTAACCTAATGTTCACTATAAAATCCTTGGTTAAGATTACAAATCATTTTCACATCACTTCTCACTCTGTCTATTGGTTTCTTTCCATTCCAATTTAAATAAAAGCTTCAACGTAAAATCCGCATCCCGATATTTTCAATATACCGATGTAATGAAAGAATTTCAAACCAAGATTTATATAAAAATAAACAGTGTCTATACCTACAAATATAAGTAATAAGTAATCAAAAATATAAACAAAGATTACAATTTTTATCGGAAAGAGTGGAATTATATAATCAGGACATATCCAAAGATTTGAATTTGTGAAATATGTATTGTATCAAACCACTATAATAAAATTATGTAAATTTTGCTAATAATTATTGTAAATTTAGTTAATTGTTGCTATATATGATATATAGTCACTACATATTTTGAAAATATACTACCTAATAGATTTTTTACATTATGATATTTTATGTATGTATTTTATGTATGTCAGTACAGTGGATGTATAAAGCTGCATTGCAGTAAAATAAATGCACAGGTTTATAAGAGTTTTGGCAAAAAACAGAGATTTCATTCGAAGAAATAAAAAATAAATAATTTAGAAAAGGCTACTATTTTACATATTGGAAAACTGATCGACGAGAAGCTAGCTCCTACTCTCCTAGCTCCAAACGCAGATCTGCGACAATTGACTGAGCCGGCAACAGCGCACAGATGTGCTGGTTTATGATAGTTGAATTATACGGGGGGAACCGAATTCTCACGATGAAATTATGTGAACAGAACTTATATTCAAGCACTTGGCATTTTATTTATCATTCAAAATTGTTTGTAATTAATGATTTGCTCGGTCGTTATGTTCCATCGGACGGAGTCTATGGGTCCTTATGTGTTCATTTATTTAAAAATATACAACGTACGCACGTGCTTATGTGCGGCAATTGTTGTCAAACAAATTGGTTTCCTCAACTAGTTCTTCTGTTAGGATGACAGATGTTAATTCAACTCCTGTTAACGGCATAGTGAGTGGTAATTTAGGGAAGATTAAATCTCACGCAGTATAACGGAAAATAAAATTCGAGGCGATGTCGTAGGGATAAAAACGATTTTATTGATTTAAGATTAATGAAAAAAGAGCACCCTGAGTATATATTGAGATTGATGGATGACTTTGCAGATTACGTTTCTAGCAAACAGCAGTTACTGTAACGACGGGAAGTTTAGTCAGGAATAGTGACAGAGATGAAAAGAAACGGGTTTACTATTATGCGGCAGTTATTCACATTCCGGAAAAACAATTTGTTTGAAATGGTTACCGGCCAACACGATGCACGGAGTACCGGTTATTGGTTGGAATATGTTAAGGACTATGCAATTATTAATAATTGTAAATGGCCGTTATTTTCCACAGTTGTTACGGATTTTAGTTTCGCGCTTATGAACACGGTTATTCGTCAATTCATTGGTATGGAATCATTGACTGACTATATCAATCTTTGTTACGCCTCTAGCACTTCCTCTCCGAAACTAACCGTTTTTTGGAAAGATTAAATCTCACGCGGTATACCGGAAAATAAAATCCGAGGCGATATCGCAATTAGATAGGGATAAGGACGATTTTATTGATTTAAGATTAATGAAAAAAAAACACCCTGAGTATATATTGAGATTGATAGATGACTTTGCAGTTTACGTTTCTAGCAGAGAGCAACTAGATATAATGCCAACAGCTAGGAGTGTACCGACACCCTCCGTAACGTTACATTTGGACGCGACGGGAAGTTTAGACAGGAAAACTAACAAAGATAAAAAGAACGGTTTACCATTATGCGGCAGTTATTTACACGTATCGGTTATTGGTTGGGATATGTTAAGGACTATGCAATTATTAATAATTGTAAATGGCCGTTATATTCCACAGTTGTTACGGATTTTAGTTTCGCGTTTATGGACGCCGTTATTCGTCAATTCATTGGTATGGAATCATTGACTGACTATATCAATCTTTGTTACGCCTCTAGCACTTCCTCTCCGAAGCCAACCGTTTTTTTTCAAATTTGCTGTTGCCATTTTATAAAAATATTAGAAAATGACATAAATCAAATCGTAAAGGATAAAAAACATAATTTTTTTTTAAAAGTACTTTGGCATCATTATTCTTTGTCGATTCTCTAGAAGAAGCGGGGATTGGGTTCAAGAACTTTCTAATTATTTGTTTATCAAAAATTAGATCGACAGAAGTAGAAAATAGTTCAAATCTTTCAAGTAATGAACAGTTTGATGGAACAATAGAAGTAGATATTAATAGCGAAGAGAGAGGCAAAACTAATTTCGAAAATAGTAATTATTATAAATATTTTAAAAGTATTTTTAATGAATTTGTTGAGCCTTGCAGTGTTTCTGTTACTCAAAACGAGTATTTTAATCCGGAAAAATCTAATAAAGTATTAAAAAAATATTTGCCTCTCCTTCCTTTATGGTCTAACATCATAAGCGATGAAAGTAGAGAAAGATTTAGCAACGCACCCGTAGGTTCGGGCAGCTTGAAAAAAAAAATTATAAATTACCGCGTAATCGAGAATGCAGTAAATTTATACGGACCTCTAGCGAAATTGTATTAGCCAAGTAGAGAGAAATTAAGTTAAATATTCCGAAATCGGGGTGTGCTGGGGGCAATAAACGAAAATTGGACCCGAAAGCAAATTCAATGCTCGCGACCGACCGAAAAATGAGCCAAGAAGCGGAAATTAAATCAAACTTATACCAATAATGCCGTTAGTTTACCGAAACGTTCGCAGTCGTATAACAATAATACACTGAGCATCCAATCACCAACGAATTTTACTTTTAATATTCGCGCTAATAATACGGTAAAAAATGAAAAATATTATTTCGATTTCGGTGTGCGTTACGCTGTCAGTATTTTTGGAGGGCTACACCTTTCAATTATCTAGAAATAGGAGATTACGTTACTCTCGCGGATCATCAAGATAGTACTAAAATGTGGCTATCTGATTTTTTATTTAATATATCTCTTTTTTTGTTTGCGAAAGGTCGTAAGAACCGGATACGCGTGATAACGAGTATAGATTCTTCCATCATTTTCAACAATCATCATTGGGACATTAAAAAACGCCAATTATAATGCAACGGCATAATTTTGATTCCAGTTTTAATAAATTCTAACCATTGGTGTTTAGCTGTAGCGGATATCGAAAATAAATCGTTTTCTTTTTTAAATCCCTCCGGAAGTACTACTGTAAAATCAATTAAATTCATGAATATTTTCTAAGATTTCTTTAATTTCGATAAGCAATCGTGGAATTTGTTCCAGATCAGCCATTCAGTACAAACGGACGATTTTAATTTGCGGAGATTTCGTTTTAATGTTTTCTAAAAAAATTATCGATAATCTCAGTTTCAATTTGGAAAATTTACAGCCCCCAAAACAGTTCCGGGAATATCTTCAATCTTATATATTAGAAAAGTCAGATAATTTAGAAGACTATTGTTTGTGCGGAAATCTGCATCGGGGTAGTGTAGGGAGAGGAAATTCGTTTGATGATTGGGTGCATTGTTCGTTTTGCAATCGATGGATTTATTATTTATGCATAAAAAATGTAAATGTTGATAAAACGCGAAGATTGGACGAGCAATTTCCGGATGATATAATTTTCGCGGTTTCTGAAAAATATAAGAATCGACTACTATAATCAAAGTTGGCCGGGATTTCATTTTAGGAATTTGCATAACATTTTCATCCATTTTTATACTCGTAGTCGCGTATTCGCCAGACACTTGGAGAAAAAACTCCAGAAGTCTTGAACAACCTATTGTTCAAGATAAATGCTCCAGTGTCTTCGTGCATAATTTTAGTACTCGTCATGCATGAACATGACAGAAGGCTCTTATTACCCGTAGTTTCTTCAAAAACTGGGAAGACTGACACGTTGATATTGAATTTTTTATTAGTACAAACCTTAAATTTATTTAAAGATACCCTTCCAGAACTTGGATAAACAAGCTTTATCAAATGGCTTTTAACAATAAATTGTTCATGTTTTCATAGAATTTCTTTGTACCGATTTGATAATTTTTAAAAAATTCAACAAGATTCTTCGAATTGTTCTTCCTAGTTAGTTCTATACTTATTGCACTATCAATTTACTATAACAGTTTTTCACTGATTTGCTTTTTTATAACTAACGAATACATGTTTCTAAATATCTTCTGTATGTTCCTTATGATTTATTCATAATTTTTTTGTTGATATCATGTTTAATTATATTTTACAATAATATTGTGGTTCAATTTCTCATAAAATCAACAGAAAAATCATGTTTTTAAAATCGTGGATTAGGCCTTGAAGGGGACACCACGTAAAAAAAAAACGCGTCGAAACCTCTACCTCCTGGGTGACGTGGAAGCGAGGATACTTTGATCTGTCATGCTAAGGACCAGTAGTATTGGACATCGATATACTCGTATAATATGTAGATACAGGAGAGAAAATGAAGTGAAATATCTTTTTCGAGAAAGCTGATTGTAATTTTTTTTTCTCACCTTTGGAACGTTAGTTACTCATTTTTGAATATGACATGCTAAAGACTATCGGTTTATTAACCTATTCCTGAGAGAACATAAATATATGTAATAATCCATACCATTTTTTTGGAGACACTCTAGTATGGCACAAGAAATAATTTTTTGCAAAACACGCATTTCTACACAAATTTTTATACGCAAAGCAGGCCTTTTCTCAATTCTTTGGATAACCGTTGGAAAAGTAATGCGAAAAGTACACGCTATGGCACTTTTCCGCACCAAAATGTCAAACAGACCGGACGCCGAAACCGGTCTACAAGTTGTGTTGTCCCTTCTAATTGCAAACCAGAAAGGTTGGTTTTAAAATATCTTGTAGATATACCAACCCCGTTTGACTTAGGGGTGTAATTCAATATCCGGCGGTGCATATTGCACGGGAAGTAGTTGTTGCTCCTTAGCTGAACGGCCACTGTTTTTGAAAAATATTATTTTTCAAAAAATTCATAGAGTGTTGAATATTTATAATTATTCCTTTCGACACCTGTTAATTGAATTATATTTACAATGTTATCTGTTTTACTTCTAAAAAAGGTATTATTAGAAATTAATTCTAATGCACATGTACTGCGAACTTAACTTATTATATTCTATGAATAATTGACTTAGGTCATAAAAATGGACAAAAGTGTGACTTGACTTCTGTAACCTGGCAGGTCCTAGATTAATAGGAAGAATGCCCAAGTTATGGGTGATGTCCTTTATTTCGACTGTTGCGTCTCCGACGGTGACGAACCTGAAATAAATTTATACGGAGTCTTTTTAGGCCGTTTTACATTCGACAAGTGAATATTTTCAGTAGTATTCTTATGTTTTGTAACAATTTTTGCAGTTTTAAGTTTAGTATTTTTACTTTTAATTTCTTCACTTTTATATTTATTTTTTGTTTTACCTTGCGCTTGTTTATTACGCACAAAATTTTTTGTAGGTATTACCTCTGGTAATTCTTCGCGGTTTTTATTGACTTTAGAAATTACTTTTGACTTATTTTCCTGTAGTCTTTGATTTATTTTTGAATATAATAGTTTCATCTTATCTCTATGATTTTGAACATAATTATTAACTATTTGCTGATCTATTTCTATATCAAAAGGTGTATTACTATTTAGATGACCCGTAATGATTTCATTAGGTTTTAAATTTGTCGCCGAATGAATACTATTATTATAAGCTAATAATGCATAAATAATTTTATTCTCGATGGGTTCATTTTTAAAGTCAATTTGGTTGTTCAATAGTCTAATGTGTTCAATAATAGTAGAGTGGAATCTTTCGGCAATTCCATTCGATTCTGGATGTTGTGAACTGATAAAATGTATTTTTACTTTATGAGTTTCTAATAGTTCTTTTACAACAGAGTTTTTTAATTCAGTACCATTATCTGAAATTACTTGTTCTGGTACGCTGTGATGTGTGAAATATTTAATTAAATTATGGGCTTCGATTCCTTGATTGGATTTCAATTGATAAAGTTGTCCGTATTTAGAGAATGAATCTACAAATGTCAAAAATTTAGTGTTTTCTAATGTTATGGTATCTAAATGCAAAATTTGAAAAGGTTTCGTAGCTGTAGGAGTAACATTTAGATATGGTTTTATAGGGTTTCTGTCATATTTGGTTAATTGACATATTTCGCATTCGTTTATAAAGGTCTGTATTGATGCTCTTTGATTGGGCCAATAATACAGAGCTTTTAATCGATTTTCGGTTTCATCCAATCCTCTATGATTAGTTTTACCTTCGTGGTAGTTTTGAATTACTTCTTTAACTTCGTTTAAAGGAACATCTATAAGCTTTTTGTTACATTTAACTAAGTTAATTTGAGAATTTTTGAAATAATTTTGAAGTACTACACTAAATTTTTCGTAAATAGGGTCCTCAAAATAAATAAAATATTTAGATTTTGGTACCACAAATTCTTTCACAAAGTTAACGACATCTTTTTCAAAATTATTTTTGGAAAATTGTACTATAATTCTTTGCTTAGTATCATACAGTTTTATAATAGTAGGTGCGGCTGGCTCGAAATTTACTTCTGAAAAAATTAACTGATTTTTTCCAATATTTACAGGTGAATCTGAAATTGGTATACCTATTACAGGATTTTCTACATTTGTATGAACGGTAATATCATCGTCATCTTCGTTATTATTAATATTATCATTACCTGTTTCAACTATTAGTGATTCATTGTCATTAATATCTTCTGATAATGACTTATTAAATTTGTCCATATAATCTAAGAAATTTTTAGAACACTTGTACATCAGTTTCATTAATGTTCAATTGTATTCGTGATAAACAATCACTATTGGTGTTTAAAGCACCTTTTTTATAAACAATGTCATAATCATACTCTTCTAGTTTCAAACGCCACCGAACAAGTTTGGAACTAGGATCTTTTAGTGAAAATAACCATTGAAGTGGCTTATGATCTGTAACTATGGTAAACTTTCTACCAAAAAGATATGGGCGGAAATATTTGACTGCCCAAACAATGGCTAGGAGTTCTTTTTCTATTACAGAATAATTACATTCTGAATCGTTTAGAGTTCTACTAGCGTAAGCCACCGGTAAATCAGAACCTATTTTACCTTGACTCAAAACAGCACCTAAAGCGTAATTGCTTGCATCTGTCGTGAGATTAAAAGGTTTCGTGAAATCAGGATATTGAAGTATTGGCTCGTTTATTAATAAATTTTTACACGTTTCAAAACATATTTTATAATCTGAATCATTTATATTAATAACCGCGTTTTTCTTTAATCTACTAGTTAACGGCTTTGTCAATTTTGAAAAGTCTTTAATGAATTTTCGGTAATAGCCTTAAAGTCCGAGGAATCCTTTTAATTCCTTTGGATTTTTTGGTATGGGAAATTTTTTTATCGCTATTATTTTATCTGGGTTGGGTTTTACACCTTCTGGGGTGACAATGTGCCCCAAATATGCTACTTCTTTTCGCAAGAATTCGCATTTATCAATTTGTAATTTAAAATTTGAATCTCTTAATCTGGCAAATACTTCTTTCAGATTACTCAGGTGTTCTTGCAGACTTGTGCTGAACACAATTATGTCATCGAGGTATACCAAACATTTTTCATTTTGTATGCCTCTCAAAATATTATCCATGACTCTTTGGAAGGTAGCAGGAGCTCCCTTAAGACCCATGGGCATGCGCACATACTCGTAATGCCCATTTTCTGAGTTGAACGCTGTTTTAGGAATGTCTTCCTCAGCCATCTCGATCTGGTGGAAGCCAGAGGCGAGAACTAAAGTTGTGAAATATTGACAACGTCCTAGCTTGTCTAGTAGCGTTGTAATATCTGGTACAGTTAACAGAAGCAAACATGAGCCCCGGAAAATATGCGAACTAAAATAAGGTCATCGCAACGAGCCAATCAGGAGCTAATGTTAGCGAACGTACATTAGTAATTTGTTAACATAATCGAAATAATATGACCGAGTGATTTCATCAACATACATCAATTTTAGTGTCTATATCAGTGTTGTCAATGCGAGGATAATTATCCGATTTTTAGACAGTTTCGCTGATTTAGATCCAATCGTTTTTCGAATATTTTGCAGAAGGGATATATAAAATGGCTATTGTTTTTGGGGATTTTCCATATTGACTAGGGTCGAAGACTTTATTTAGGTAACCACTGTTTACTTTTGGAAATTTTGACAAATTCTGATCATTTGAATCGTAAGTTCGTGTAATTTTTATTTTTGTATCGGCAACACTGGACTACATTCTATTTAATATTTGATGTCAGCTGCCGTTTATAATCTATATTTTTACACGTTATTCTCTTATTTGCTGTTTTGCTTCATAAATTACAGAACCATCAGTCTTTGTTAAGACTAATTTGATAATTAACTTAACATAGTAAGGTATGTACTATAATTATTATTGATAAACATAACCTAGAACAACACACAATAACCAATTACAATATTAAATATTCATCAGACCTAATAATGTTTAAATATCTTCTATAAGTTCCTTGTGACATTACTTGTTATTTTTCCCAAGAAAATAAGAAAAAAATAACTAATAATGTTTGTTTTTCTTGCAGTTAAATTTGTCTCAACAATATGTACAGAAAATCGAGGAAAATAGTGCACACTGAAGCTCGCAATATTATTAAAAACGTTGTGGAATTTTTTGATAAACAGAAAGCTGCTGGTGTGTGGTCATTCCCTTTGGACAAAGCTACAGAATTAGCTGCAGCAGCGACAGGAAAATCAGTTACCTGCATAAAACGCATAAGAAAGGAGAAATCACTGTTACAAGAAGGTGCTTTACTGGGGTCACCCTCAAAAAAACAAAAAAGTGGAGGTACCAACAAAATACAATTGGATGATTGTGACTTGGGTATTTTGAAAAGAACCGTACATGAGTGCTATACGGTTGATAAACAAATTCCAACAATAAAGATTTTGGTAAATAAAATGAAAAATAAAGTCGATTACTCTGGCGGTCCAGACACCTTGAGAAAGCACTTAAAAAATATTGGTTTTCAGTATAAAAAGTGCCACAATAAAAGAAAACTTTTGATGGAACGTAATGATATTGTAGCTTGGCGGGCTCGTTATTTAAGAAGTTTGAGGGAAAATGATGCTCTGGGTCACAACAAGAGGCCAATAACTTATTTGGATGAAACTTATATCCATCCATCATATGGTGTTAAAAAATGCTGGCAATCGGAAGATGAAGCTGGAGTGTATACATCCAACAGAGCTGGTCAACGGTACATAATAGTACACGCTGGTGGACGTTATGGGTTTGTTAAGAATGGACTACTAATTTTCAAGTCAAAAAGCAAATCAGGGGATTATCACGATGACATGAACCATACAAATTTTATGAACTGGTTAGAAACTCAACTAATACCAAACTTACCTCCTAATGGTATTGTGATTATGGACAATGCCCCTTACCACAGTGTTCAAATTAATAAACAACCAACCCAATCAACTCGGAAGCATATTATTAGAGAATGGCTTGAAGCTAATGGCATCTCAACCACAAATGATATGCTTAAAGCAGAACTTTTGCATCTTGTCAAACGTGCCAACCATTCTAAAATGTACTATGTGGACGAGTTGTTGAAAAAACATGGACATACTGTGGTACGGTTGCCTCCATATCACTGCGACCTCAATCCAATCGAGCTAATATGGAGTAGCGTTAAACATAAAGTGGCAATGAAAAATGTTTCTCAAAGTGCTGCTCAAATAGAACAATTAGTTCGAGGAGCCTTTAATGAAGTTGGTTCTTTGGAGTGGAACAAACACTGTGACCATGTGGACCATATAGCGGAAGAAATGTGGAGGAATGATGGACTATTAGATGATGTGGTAGAAAATATGTGTTTCACTGTCAACACTGGTTCATCAGATGAAAGTGGGAGTGATGAATATGAAAGTGAGAGTAATGAATGTGAAAGTGATCAGTAATAAACTGGTAAACATTTTTGTAGACTACAGTATCTTATTTTGTTCATATTTAATATCTTGTGATATAAAGTAACGCATAAATTTATTACATGAACTTATATGACGTCCATGGTTCGTTAGCTAAATAAACAATTTCAATTCAATACATGTTGATTTTTGCTTGAAATCTAATGTCTTTTCAAATATAATGTACAATACTTTCAATTAAAGAAGTCATCTACATTTTTTAAAAATTGGAACACCATGTATTAATATTTGATTATAAATTTGTATTAAATTTTAAAAAATCAAAAATTGTTTTATTTGTGATACCCAATTGAATAAGTAGTGATAACATTTACAAAAAAAATAACTAGTTCTCACACATCACTTTTGTGATCGATTTCATTTTTTTGAACTTGGAATGTAATGTGTTACATATATAATGTAAAACTTAACAATGTTGTTAATTAAATAATATTAGTTTCTAATATCTGTTGTGTTTGAATAAAGCAAATGAAATAAAGTTGATGTAGAACAGCAAATCACACAAAATGATTGCCTTACATTCCTGTTTAAAACAACAACTAAATATATATTATAAGACTTAGCTGATTGGTAGTGGTGAAGTGTATGTTCCAATACAACACTCTCATTCACTTTAACTTTTGGCTGTTAAGAAAAATGAATACTGGAAAAAATCACATTTCTAAATATACCAAATTGGTCACACTATTGATTTGAATGAAACAAGAAGTTAACAAAAGGCATTCGAAGGCTCTATTCCAAAAGATCCTGATGTGTAAGCAGATAGATGTAGGAATAGGCTACATAACCAGTTCATATTTTAATGCTATGACATTACTAGAGAGTCATGTAATTTGAAAATATAGACATTTAGAGCAAATGGTAGTTTTATTTTTGGTCCAATATAATTTTTTTTATTAAGTGTGGCAAGTTCGACTTTGTTTACATATCTCTTAACAGTTGACACTTATGGTATCGATATTTGGTTATCGATTCAAAATATCGATTGTTACTACAAAAATACAACTACAGCGACATGAACACGCCCACCAGGGCTCATGTTTGCTTCTGCGGACTGTAATGGGTATCGATCACCAATCGTAATAGCATTAAGTTTTCGATAATCGATAACGATTCGAAATTTAGGTTTTTGGGAAGCATCTAGCTTTTTTGGGACCACCCAAATATTGCTAGACCAAGGTGAACTAGAGGGCCTGATGATATTTTCATTCAACATTTTATTAATTTGATTTTGGACTTCAGTTCGATAAATTTCTGGATATCTATAAGATTTTGAATAAATAGGAATTTCATTTGAAGTTTTTATGTGATGTTTTATTTTACTAGTAAATGTAAGTTGATTTCCTTCAACATGAAAAATATCACTATACTCTTGTAATAACCTTAAAATTGCTTGACTTTCTTCGGAATTCATATGTTCCGTCCTAACTTTCGAAATATCAAATTTGACATTTTCTGTATAAATATTATTCAAATTTGGGTTGAGTGGTTGTTCGTATTCATCGAACTTCTCGACATTAATGAAAGGGCTAAGATCTACTCTGAAAGCGGATTCTGAAGCATTTAAAATTGTACATAAGGCTAAATTATTTTCAACATTTGCCAAACACTCTGGGATTTCTAGTTTTCCAATTCGAGTGTAAGGTATAATTACATCACCATTTTTAATATTTAATTTAATTACTTGCTCACAACGTGGAGGCACTACTATGCAATTCGTGGATCCAGTTTTTATATTGAAGTAATTTATTTTAATTTGACTATAAGGAGTGATCAAAATATTATTATTTAAATCAATATTTGCCTTAATCTTTTTCAAGTTATCTAAACCTAATAGACAATCAAAATGGTCATGAAATTTGAAAACGCAATACTCTAAATTTATTGGTTCACTGTAATTAAATATTCTAGAAGTAGGAATAAAAGTGCAGTAATTTTGTTGACAGCTTCCAAGAGCTGAAGTTACATTGAACGGTTTTCGAACAAAAGATTTCTTAAAATATTTTTCAGCTACCACTGGTGTCACAAAAGATCTTGTGCTACCGGTATCAATTAATACTTTTAAATTCTGTTCTGGAAAAAATATATAGGGTAGTATGCTTTCTGGGTTATTTAAATTTAAAAGTTCTATTGTGTTTCGTTGAGTACCGAGGCTGGTATCTCTAAAAAATTAGCGGAATCTTTATTTGTACCTTCAAAATCATCTAGATTATGAAGTTCTTCCGAGATAAAATTTTTTTGTTGATTGGAGGAATTATTTTGGAATCTATTTTGAAAATTTTGAGTGGGTCTAGATGTATTTCTAGTAGAAATGCTCATTGGAGTGGGATTTTGAAATCTTTGATTCTGGTTAGGTTTAAAAACATTTGAACCATTACCAGAAAAATTGGTTGTATTCCTATTAGGATAATTAAAAGAAGTTGATGGATAATTTTGTGGATTGGAAGCAAGATTTTCATTTGTATTTTGATAATTCTGCATTGGTTTTGGCCTAGGTGGTGGCTGCGTATGTACCACATTATTTTGGAAGTTACTTTTATTTTTATTTGAAAAACTTTGCGAGTTTGTATTCGAAAAAAAAATTTTTTGGTGGTTATTTTGACTCATATAAACCTGAAAATCGTTTGTTAGAATATTTAAAGCAATATTCAAATTTTCGGGATTTTTCGTGCGCATCAATGTACCTAAGGGTTCTTTTAAACCGCGTAGCAATACTCTGAGCGCCAAATTCTTAAAATAATTACCTAAAATATTATGTTCATGAACATTTGAATGGGTCATAAGATAAGAAATTTGTAAGTTCAAAATATGTTGAACTCTATTATAAAATTCGAAAGGCGTTTCATTACCTTGTTTTATTTCGGACAATTCAATATTTAACGTGTAAATGTCTCGTTTGTCTGCATATGTATTGATCAAAGCATCCTTGAGGTTCTCCCAAGTCTTTATGCTACAAGAAGAAATATTTATAGCTGCTTCACCTTTTATTTTTGCTAAGATGCTGGACATCAAATATTCATTTTGAAAATCCCCTACATCTGGAGTATTATAAAATTTTGTTACTAATTTTTCACAAATTTCTATGAACCTAGGAAGTAAAGCATTGTTGCCATTGAAGTCTGGAACCATGTCCAGGTATTCTTTTTTCAAAACGGGTAATTGTGGAGTAGCCATTTTATTTGTAATATTTGAAGGTAAAAGTTTTGGAGAATTTAAAATTATTTTTTTCTTATTATTAAAATGTGAGCTAGAACTGGGGATACTTGAATCAGAATTTGAGTCAGAATCGTCAGATGTTTCAGATAAGTTAAAATGTATATTTTCTCTATACGACATATAAAAACACTTACAGTAAAAATAATGAAGATCCTTTCCATTGGCTCGAAGCTAACAGGAACACACAATTTTCTCTTGAGTTTTCTGTCTTCTTGCACCACTAAGATCTTCTAGTTGAGCTACTCAATTCACCCAACTAAGAGTTCCAAAATTGAAATTTAAACTTCACTTGGTTCAGATAGTCAATAAATCATAGAAATGAACCGACTGTTATCTACTTCAACGACCGTTTGACTATCCTACTGACTGCGCCACTTAACTTTTAATCAACTGAGAAAGTGTTTTTAAAAACTAACTATATTACTAAACAACTTAACAATTTGGATTCCAGTTCTAAACTGAATTATACAATACAAAAATGAGTTAACTAATAAAATACAACTAAGCATAAATGAAAAGGAAGTGGTAACGACAAATAATGAAAATGATTAATAAACCAAATATATATCCAACCTAGGGTTAACAAATACGGTAACATATATATATATATATATATATATATGACGTCATTCCTACACTTTGGGTACAAAAAATATTAACATCACTACACTTTGGACCCAAGGTGGTCATTTTGGGGACGTCCCCAAAGTGCCTGCCAATTTTTGTCAACGCTCATTTCATTTTGGGTACTTCAGTCCTCAAAGTGTAGGTACAACGTGTATACTACAAATTAGGTACATTTTGCATTTCATACACGCTACATTTTGAGTACTATAAGGTAACCACTATCCAGGAAAGCAGCCTCTCAAAAATTCTTGGGACATTCATTGGTCTGTCGGTATCAGCTATGATTGACCTAATAAAGGAACACTGCTTTGAAATTTTTAAGGGTAGATGGAACGATGCAGGCTTGCCAAGGAAGTGTTGCACTATCCGGACAGCAAAGTAGCCAAAAAATACGTGACTATGAACAGACAAAACCTTCGGAAAAGCCACGGGTATTCTGACCTGTCACTGTCACCTACGAAGACACTTCTATAGACTGGGTCTGTCTGACACTTCACTATGTAGAGGATGTGAACAGGAAGATAAGACTGTCGAAAAGATTCTTTTTCTACTACCATGCGTTTTAACCCACTTTTGCGCACGCATTTTAGTTTTGAAAGTGTCACTATCCCGCACTAGTGCGGGAAAGTAAAATGCGTGCGGGAAAGTGAAATAATGCAAATTTTTACCTTATTAGATAGTTTTTTTACTTCGGAAGTTATAACTAAGGTGACTACAGGTGAATAAATATTCACAAAATAATCCATAAAAAAATTATTTTCAAGTTTTTTGTTGCATTTTTCATTTTTTGAAAATATAAAATAATGAAGATATTTTCATATAACCCTAACAGCAAATTACTCCTCTGGACCGGCAATTTTAAGTAATTTACAGAATGCAAAAAATTGTGTTCTAATATCAATATTTATAATAATTAGTAGTTTTTAGTAAAATTTTTGTATATGTATGTTGAAATGAGATAATTTTTGAAAAATGGGCTGGTATACTTTTTTGCAGTTACCTATATAGAGTCGTAGAAAAAATAATGTTCCTAACTCATGCGTAAAGTGTATTTCCGCACTTGTTAGGAAAATAACTATTTTGAAGTCTGAACCTCAGTAGGATGCACAATGGGCCAATTGTGGCCTGAGTGCTGTGGGGTCATCAACCCTTCAAATTCTTATAGATACAGAAAAATCAATTATGAATCGATTCATAATCGGTTTAAATTTGCTTAATAATAATCGATTATAAATCAACTAATAATCGATATATAATCGATTAATAATATTAGGTTGGGTTGGGTTAGGCTATAAATCTTCAATGAATCGATTTATATCTATTCTTATTCAATATTATGGACTAACGGATTATTTCCGAATTTTCGATTTTTTGATTATTTGATCATTTTCGATTAATCGATTTTAAATTATTCGATTAATTGATTATTTTCTATTAATTGATAATCGATTATTTTTAAAATATATATGGATTAATTGAACGATTTATATTCAACTTAGTCTTAGACTTCAAAATATTTTCGTAATTACCCAGTCATTTTTTTAGATGCGTGAGTAAAGGAAAAAATTAGTTAGATATAATAGTTTTTGATCACGATGTTTGTTCAATTTTCAACGTTTTTGGTAACGGTCCTGCTGCCATTATCAACAATAATGAAAAATAATCAGAGTTCTACAATAATCGAAAATGGATTGTTCTCGATTAATCGATTATTTTCGATTGATCGATTATTTTATCCAATCGATTATATCTTTTGATAATCGCAGTCCTATTGGGGGTTGGCGAAATAATCGATTAATCGATATATTTTTTTTAAATAATCGATAATAATCAATTAACCAAGATTAATTCTTTTTTATAATTCTTCATAACGGCAGCTGGATGTGGAGTATCAAGTAACATTGTGGGCTTGAATCAATTATCTGATGTTTGGTCCTCGGACCTGGAATATCATTTTCCAAATAAACTAATCTGCTTTGTTAAGAAGCTGAATTTTTTGATGGAATCTGGATAGGTGCGAGCCACAATAGACTCTTGATAGTAGCAGCGACCCACTCACCCCTAACCTAACCTAACATTGTTAATCGATTATCAATCGATCTATATTCAATTAATAGTAGATTGCAAATCGATTAATAATCTATTATTATCAATCGATTAATACTCGATTATTATCAATCGATTAATACTGGATTATTATTAATCGATCAATAATCGATTATTAGCAATCGATCAATACTCGATTATTATTAATTGATCAACAATCGATTAATATTATTATTCTATTATTATTGTATGTGTGTATGTATTTTTGGGATAATATTCACTGAGACCTGAAAGATCTATTGTGCCCCCATAGTTCCTGAGGAAAGTCTCTGAAATTAGTAGCTCCTATTCGATTATTATTAATCGAATATAAGCCGATTATAAATCGGAGAATTTGAAGGGTGGGTGACCCCACAGCACTCAGGTCAAAATTGGCCCATTGTGTATCCTTCTGAGGTTCAGACTTCCTTCTGGCTTGTCATCCAACATAGTGATCAAGAACTATTATATTTAATTAATTTTTCCCCTAACTCACGCCGCCAAAAATAAATGACAACTTGGAACTTACGAAAATAATTTCTATTCTTAGTGTGCTCAGAGAAAGGATCTAATTTCTTGATAATGGCAGCAGGAACCCTATAGAAAATCACCTTCCAGCTGCCGTTATCAAGGATTATGAAAAAAAAATCAATCGAGTATTTCGATTAATCGATTATTTTGAATCAACTGATTATTTTCGATTAATTGATTACCGATTATTTTCAAAGTATATATCGATTGATCGATCACCCGATTAATCGATTATTATGCCCACCCCTAGCAACCACTTATCAATCGTCAATAAACGTCGGAATTTCAACCAAAATTTATTTGGAGCACCAACTTGTATAGAGAAAATATCGAAAAAGTATCCAGCGATAAGCATTGAATAGTAAATGGCGCGAGAGTAGCAAATTTGTCGGAAGATGGTGTGAAGTATACCGACTGAGTTGTGTTTACATTTGTTATAATAGAGCATGTCCGTGTAGCGTCATAAGCTATTATTTGACAAGCGGGTGGTGAAACAATAAACAAAGCGTTTAGAGCACGTGGTACTTAATTGGGAAAAGTAGAATTCGATAGGTGGCACTCCGAAATGTCAATGTCATCCTAGAAACGAGTAAAACAAATCAGCTGTCGTATAAGCCTTTTGATATTTAAGTGGTTTTATTTTGCTGTTTTAGTTATTTTCATTGTGTGTTTAGTGAAACTTTTGCTTTTTCTTTGATTGTGCTTTAGTATTTTGTGTTGTTAAACTAAATTTTTACTCCTAATATTTTTATATTTGGAGTAATAGGTATGGTTGATATTTATCAAAAATAAACAAGTTTAGTTCTGATTTCGTGTTTTTATTTTATTTTTGATGTAGTAATATCCACAAAAGTTACAAGGAAGGTACGTTTGTATTGAGTAATATTTTAAATCTTTAATACCGATTTATTTTCTCTTTGTTTTTGTAACTATGGATTAGGTATACACTGAGTACTGTCTATTCAAAGTTTATTTGATTTTGTAAATGCTGAGTCTTCTTCTAGGTGTATAAATGAGGGACAGGCAGTTTTAAATGTTGGTCATATATTTTTGCATATTACCTATAGAGAAAATAAGTGATACTTTCATAAAAGTGCAATGAAAACAAAAAATAGAATAACATAACCTCTTCCATAATATCTCTGATTATAATAAGAATACAAATTCAGAAACGATGAGATGGGGATAAATAGAAAAACACAGTTTTAAGCTTGTCACTGACACAAAATTTAACAAATAAAGTACGAATTTACGGTAATTACGTTACGTGGACTTGAATATAATACAAAACCAATGCAAAACGAATTGTTTTACTTGTTTCGACAGTTACAATTTTTTCCGCCAGAGGTCTCATCGAATTCTACTCCGCCCAAGGTTATGCTGATTAATAATGATAAATCGTGTTTGAGTTTTTTGCTAAAGTATTTTTTTGAAGTTTTTCATTCTTGAGCTTGCATATTTTAATATACATACAGTATAGATTAATAGTGGTTTGTAGTTTGATAATTATTGATCTTGTTTATGTTTATTGTTTTACCACCAGATTATTGTCAAGTGTCATCTGTCGTGGATACATACCCTATAAAAATTAAAACTGTATATCAATAAAGGTAAAATCGTATGTTATGAAAAGTTGTCAAGCTATACTAAAATGATGAAAAATATATACTTACACTGCTATCTCTGTATTTTTTCTGGCCAACAGTACGTGAAATACTTTCACGTGAACCTTAGCATTTAAAGCAAACGATATTGTTTCACACTCATTATAAAGAGTAGAAGGATCGTAATAGTATATATTGTATTATTAGTGGGAAAAGCATCATATTCCCAAACGACTGTGATGATTACCAGCCGAGGAGCGTAGCGACGAGCCTGATAACACAGGAGTTTGGGAATATGCTTTTCCCACGAATTATACATACTATTTTTTCTTTGATCGTTGATTTAAGTACATTTCAAAAATTAATTAAAAAAATATTTCATTCAAGATGTATTCAAGTAAGTATATTTCTCGATGTTTATATTGAAATATAGAAGTGGTGGTGAAGAGATGAACCAAACAATTAGCCATGCAACTTCCACGTATATAAATTCTTGTTGCCGTCCAGTACAATTTACAAATTGTACAAACTGTACAGTAAATGTAAATATTAACAACAATTAATTTGTGTTCAAGAATATCGTTATAAATTAGATGTTTTTTTTATTTCTTTCATAACAACTTAATCAATATAAAAATTAAAGCCATATACTTTGTTACATTTTATTGTAATAATCCATTGGTAACAGAATATTACCGTTATTTTCTAATTGCTTAGCAACTACCTAATATTCTGGGAATGTTGAGCTTTGCGCATTAAAAACTGGTCAAAATAGTGTAACTTTTCCCAGGATCGGAGAAAACATAATATAAGAACAGGTTCACATTGAGGTAAGCTCAAAATATTTTCCTAAAGAAAGAAAATTACTAATAAAGAAGCCAACTACCAACTATCTATGTACTTACATAACAGCAAGTATCACTAATGAACAGCAAATGCTAAACTCAAGCTAGAGTCTCTCTAAAAACGAACAGCAATATCAAGTAGGTACAAAACTACATAGATCGGAAATTCTTTTGTATAGGTAAAGGTAATTTATCAACTACAGTAAGTATTTATTGATGTTGGAGTGAATATATTCAATTGTCTTCTTTGTAATGTTGATATTTTTGACAGTCCAGTAGGTAGAAAACATGTTTTTTAGAAGAGATATTCCATCTATATTCAATACAATCCATATACTTTGTATTTGGTTTACCATACAATAATAATTGATGTGCTAAGAACCCAACTGATTTTAAGTTCCAATTTTGAATTATCTTTTAAGCAATATATAGATGCTGTGTGACTTATTTTCTAGAATGTACCACTTGTTTTTTTAATGTTTCATATTTTATTTGTTGAACATGATATATTTTACTAAAAACAAATATGTTTATAAACATGAAAAGATCCCTGTAATATTTTATTCAACCAATAAATGTTTTCAAGAATATGTAAAAGTTTTTTATTACCTGAATTTTCCTCCTATTTTTGATGTACTTCAAGAAAAAGAAGCTGTGTATTTAAATTTTTATTTGAAGTGAGTGGTATTATGTCATATCATGGTTGCAATATGATGTAGGTACCTACTTACCTACCTATATAAAGTTTGAGGTTCATCTTCAAAATAGCATAATCTACTTATAGCATTGACACTGACACAATTATAAATTATAATCAGCCACCACAAAGCCTGGCGGGTACAGAAAAAACAACAAATTGTGCTTGTGTTAGACTTTTTAACAACTTACCGTACACTATCCACATCAAAGAATATAAAAAGATGTTCAAGAATACTGTTTTAGATTTGGCCCTTAATTGAAAATCTTTCACAGTTGAAGAATGTCTTTAAGAGTTCCTTATAAATAAATAATGACCTGTAGGATAGAACTTTTGCTCTTTAATTTTTTATATACCTATTTATATTTTTTAAATGCTTCCATTCCACTTGCATGAGTACTCTTACTGTGGTGAGTATATTATTTTTATTAATAATCAATTTAATGTATACTGTTATTAAATTTTTATTTTTATATGTAGGTACCATTAGTCATACACTTATTTTACAGAACACATAAATTTTCAATTATATTGTATAGCAGAACAATTCATATATGATAGGATATCACACTCTCTGCAAATTTTTTTGGTTTACTTTTCTGCATTCTACTTATAGCACAACGACCACATCTTTGAGTTTGAAATAGTCCTATTTACAGTTTGTTTTATAAGTGATGATAGCCAATTATTATGAGACATGATAAAAACTGAACAAATCACAATTTGTATATTTCACCTACGCTATCTTGAAATTGTCTTTTTTGGGACAAAAATTGGTGTTTGCTGTGACCATATAATTATAGTTGGAATTATTCAAGAGAAGTACCTTCTTCATTTGATTCACTCAAATCAATACTTGTAACTCTTTGACGTGCTGAGAATAGTCCCAATTGCTACTGCACAGTGACACAATTTTAATTCTCTGTGGATTTTATTTATACTTATCATCATTTTTGAGGCATTATCTGTAACAACAGAAAAAAATCAGTATTTTATGAGTACAAATTTGTGCAATTATAAGCATATTGTGTAGAAATGTGTGGAATATTTTTATTGTTTATTTCACCATTTCGCAACACAATTATATGATAATATTGAAGAAACTTACCTTAAACCAAACATAGCAACAGCTACGCGAGATTCTTATTTTTTCCTTGAAATGTAACTCTTCTTCTTCTTCTTCTTTGTTACAATGAGATCGCGTTTCTCCTGAAACGTCCACCCAAGTTTTTCTTAGTGGAAGGTGTACCTCACAGTACATCTGGATTCATGTCCATGCCTTCCATGAGTAGCTTTAGCTAAGGATGAGGAATAAGGTATTAGACACACTTCTCGCTCTGTGGCAATCAGAGCATTTACACACAAGAAAAAGCCAAGGGAAATAAGGATTTGGCTAGCAGTCTAATAATAGCAGTAATAAAGGTTCAGCAAACAAAAAAAACAAAAAAAAACATGCAAGCATACTATAAGCTTAAGTTTCTACAGAAAGCATTCAATAATTATTAGTCGTGTATGTAATTCAGATTTTTATATCATTTATCTTCATATGATGCATAATTTTTTCTAAAAGTTTAGAATTTGGTTCCATTAATATATGTTGTATGCATATTGGTCCATTATATTTTTTTAGGGCTATATCATATATTTGACTATTTTGCTGGGTTGTTTGACAGCTAAAAATTGTATGATTTAGATCACCAATCTCACCACAGATACAGTTAGGGTTATCTTTTACTCCTATTTTATGTAGATACTGTGGGGTACAGCAGTGACTTGTTCTCATCCTGCAAATTGATGTTATTGTTTCTCTTCTGGAATATCTTGTACTGCCATTAATGACTTAATTTCTCTCTGTCTTATATATTCTGGACATTGTCGATTATATGTACTGTGATTTCCATCACAATACGCACATGTTGTAGTTGTTGCATCACACATTATTTCTTCATGCTCTTTTTGACATTTGGGACATCTTATTTTACTTCGACATGTGGTTTCAAAGTGCCCATATCGTAAACATTTTCTACATTGTAAAACTGGAGGGATATACACATCTATTCTGGCTTTAAAGTGAGCAATGTCTACCTCCTTTGGTGGAATCTTTCCTTCAAATGTTATCACCATTGATGTTGTGGGAACATACTCAACATTTCCATCTGTATCTGTGGTTTTTCTGTTCAATCTTCTTGCTGAAATGGCTTTCCTTGTATTCATTCCTTCGTCATTAAGTATTTCTACAAGTTCAATGGGCGTTATTTCTTTTGGTATTCCTCTGACCACTCCTCTCGAAGTTACAAGACTTACAGGGATTGACAAGTGTAAGTTGTACTTGTTTTTAAATTCAGAAGTCATAAAGTTATTAGCTGAGGTAATAGACTTGAATTCTACACCTAGTCTGTTTTTTCCTTTTCTGTTAATTTTAGCGATTCCCGTTATTTTTTCTTTATTCATTATTCTTCCCAGTTTTATAGGATGCATGTTAGTGATGTCCTCTGATCTGCTTTCAGCTAGGATTATAAATGGTCCTGTATCTCCATATTTGTATTTCTCAATTAAAAATTTATTATACGTTAGTCCTGTTCTTGGGGGAGCCTCTTGGGCCCCCCCGCTATGTGTGCTCATGCAATCTAAGAGGTTAGTTTTTGCTAGTTATTACAAAGGAAAATTTAAGGATAAGGAGGAAGCAAAAAGCTACTTGCACAGACTTACCACGTTTTTAGTACAGGTTTAAATTGTTCAGTTTTTTTCTTTCTTCTAAACAATAAAATTGCTAGTTTTTATCACACTTTTTGACACACGTGTTGTTTCCACTACAGTCAAAAGTCGAATCCCCGAAATGTAACTCATTAAAATAAACAAACGATCCCCATTCACATAACCTTAAATAATTTACCTTTACCAGGACATTAGCTATGCTTCCGAACCAGTCTGGAATTAACTCTAAATTGTCTAGAGCGCATGCTTAGTTCCGAACCAGCAAATAGTTTTAAGTATACCGCGAACGGTCTTTAGAACCACATGTCACCTTTCAGGACTTGAACGAAAACAAAACACAACACTTCTGACAGCTAACAAATGAAAAATATATACTAAAATTAAACAAAATATGAAAACCAAAATAGACTAAATAGATAATTTAAATTTTCCTTACACTACACTTGGACAGTGTACAGCTAAATTAGAGTTTGATATTTATTTACAAAAAAACACAACAAAGCTAACAATAAATAAGTGAAACAACAAGTGACTAAAATAAAACAACGGACATTATCATTTGCGCATGAGCAGCGGAACCGAACTATCAGTCCTTGCCAAAATCAGAGAACTGCTAGGACTGATTCCGAATCAATAACGAACCAATCCGATATGATCCGCGAACACCGAACTATTATTACAAATTCAGAATTATATTAACCGCGAACGCCACTTTTCCGAATACGCATGCGAATAGTCCATGAACTGGTTCGGATTGTGACCCGCGAACATAGCTATTATTGACTATTGACATTCCTTCTTCAGACCAGCGACCTGCTTGATTCTCGTCTGTGGCTCGTGTAGGTGGTGTCGACCTCGGGCGCCATCGAGTATCTCCGGTGGCGCTCGGCTTTCATGCGAAGCGCGCACGTTTCTAAAGCTTTTAACTTTCTATACGATATCATTAATGTGTGCAGAGATTAGCCCAGCGTAAGCGTGCTGGGCTCTTAACACAGAGGTACCAGGTACCAGGTTCGAGTCGTGTCCGAGTCAAGATATTTTTATTTTTATTTTCTTATTGTTTTTTTTCAAAAATTGACTAAAAATACGAAGAATTTTTCGATTCGGATTAGGGTAGGGGGTAAGGTAGGGTGGTTTTGGTTGGGTTATTATTGAAAATTATTATAATAATCTGTCAATTACACAATTCAATTTTTCGATTCGGATTAGGGTAGGGGGTAAGGTAGGGTGGTTTTGGTTGGGTTATTATTGAAAATTATTATAATAATCTGTCAATTACACAATTCAATTTTTCGATTCGGTTTAGGGTAGGGGGTAAGGTAGGGTGGTTTAGTTAAAAAAGTGTATGGAAAGCGAGGAGATGTTCTTTTCGGGGTGTTTGAACCGTGCGCGCCCCGCATGAAAGCCGAGCGCCACCGGAGATACTCGATGCCGCCCGAGGTCGACACCACCTACACGAGCCACTCCGGTGGCGCTCGGCTTTCATGCGAAGCGCGCACGGTTCAAACACCCCGTGTTGCTCTCTATGAAAAGAACATCTCCTCGCTTTCCATACACTTTTTTAACTAAACCACCCTACCTTACCCCCTACCCTAATCCGAATCGAAAAATTGAATTGTGTAATTGACAGATTATTATAATAATTTTCAATAATAACCCAACCAAAACCACCCTACCTTACCCCCTACCCTAATCCGAATCGAAAAATTCTTCGTATTTTTAGTCAATTTTTTAAAAAAACAATAAGAAAATAAAAATAAAAATATCTTGACTCGGACACGACTCGAACCTGGTACCTCTGTGTTAAGAGCCCAGCACGCTTACGCTGGGCTAATCTCTGCACACATTAATGATATCGTATAGAAGGTTAAAAGCTTTAGAACCGTGCGCGCTTCGCATGAAAGCCGAGCGCCACTGGAGATACTCGATGGCGCCCGAAGTCCAAACCACCTACACGGTCAGCAGACAAGAGTACATATTTCGACGTATTGATTTTCGACACGTATTTCGACGTATTGATTTTCGACGGACACTTTTCGTATACAGAGTTTGTGCTCCTCTCCATGGATATAGTATTGCATACTGTGGTATTGCCATTGTTTTCTTGCTTTCAATATTAACTGGAATTATATAATTATTTGTTCCACTTCCTTTTAGCTGTAATGGATGTATCATGTTTATAAGAAAACGGAAAGCTGAACTCCATCTCACTGTTATTTCATTTATGGAAAAGTGTGAATGTTGTATTTTCAATATTAGTCATTAATTATTCTGGTTTAATATTGTTAAATATCTTATATCTGTTTTGTGGTTAGATGATATGGTTAATCAGGAATGGTAAGTAGATCGTCTCTTTGAAATATATCTGCATGCGAGCAATTGCTGAAACACGTGGCTTCCTCCATTACCAATTATGTGGTGGATTCATGGATAAAATAATCGAGTTATTTTCAATAGCAAATATTGCATACTATAATATCTACTTGATTTGAACTTTTTTTATTTGATTGTTCTATTTGCTCATGCTTATACAAATCATTTTTATTCAATAAATTTAAAAAAATTTCCAATGAGGCATTTCTATTTCTGTTCATTAGTAGGTATTATACCTACCTAATCAATAACAAAAAATTTGTTATGATAATTGGATAAATTATGAAAATTTATATTCAAACTATAGGTAATTGCTATCCTTTTTTTCTGTAGATGTATTCATTAGTACAATTTACCGGTGATAAAATTTTTCACGTATGTCCAACAAATGAAGTAAAATTTAAAAATGGTATCAACACTGCAAAATGGAAAAGACTGTATTATGAAGCAACAGTTATAAGCTCTTCAGATGATAAAGAATCATTATATGATTTGCTTCAAAACATCACATTAAGAGGTATGTACATTGTGTTTGATAGATTTTATATTATGATAAAGATAAAGCTGATCCATCATGAAAATGAAGTGATCATATTTTAAAAATGAAGCTAGCAGGGATACACACTAATCTTCCAGAGATGAAACCTGCACAGAAGACTTTCGTAGCTAAACTAAAACATAAAATAACATAACATAAAAAAGGTTTGCATTTATTTCTACATTTTTCATCATGATCCACTGATAAATAAGCTCATTGTTACATGCCAGTGTATTCGGCCGAGTAAAATTCGCACGCATCACCAACTGAACATTTTGTATTCATATTTGCTGGTTTGCTAGTTTACTGGCATGCGAGTTCGGTGATATTATTTGATTTTAACAGCCTCCTACATCTAGATCCATCGAAACGTCCACAAGAAACGGGCTAGCAGGTGCTAGTGGAAGTTTGTTTACACTTGACTAGCACAAAAGCGAGTGCACCAGCACCAGGGATTGTTCAATTTGCTAGTATCCGCGCATTTTACTCGACCGATTAAACTGCCATGTGACAATGAGCCGATACTGGTTGAGGTTTTTGATTCCTTTTTTGATTTTTCTCAAAGATACAGCATTATAAAATTTAAAAAATGGAATGCTGCTATGAGATAATGTTTAATGGAATATTTCTTTTAAAAACTAAATTTCTTATATATTTTTGGCCACACCCATTCCTAAATTAGGTATCGTAGTCATATTTATGGTGTACTTAATAATTACATTTATTCAATCAAATGTTAACTCGACCTATTTTTTTTTAGACACAAATGTATCAGAGACTGAGAATTTTTCTCAATTAAAAAATGATGTCTCATCCTCGAATGACAACAAATACAACAATAATTGTAATAAAGGTAAGCCGCATGAATATTTGTATGACAAAAATTATTAGGTACCTATAAATTTAAATTACCCAAATAAGTTATTTAAAAATATTTAGAATTTGTTTCTGTTTCATGCTTAGACACAAATACAAGTGAAATTTGCCAAGATGATTCTTCACAATTAAAAAACAAAGTATTATCATCTAATGATGATACTAATGGTAGCAGTAATGGTTAGTAATAATATTTATGAATAAAAATAATCAAATTACCTATATTGTGCTATTTTCCATATTCAGATAAGTACCTACTATAAGTTGCAAAATATTTTCTTCTAGATATTGATCCATTTGAAACTGATGAGGATTCCTCCTATAATCCAAGTTCCAGTTCATCAGGAAGTGAAGGTAAATATCTAGTGTTTATAAATATTACATAAATAAAATTAGATCGTTTTTATATAACACGGAGTTTGCCAAAGAAAAAATATAACATTTTTTAAGCATTGTACCTAGTCTTGGAATGAAATAAAAAATGTTTTGTTTATAAATTAGCATACCGAGTTCTTCACAGTAAGTAGCCTATAAAAATATTACAGGAGACGTAAAGACAATGTAGGTAGTGATGTCTTTTGTGTTCTGAGAAGTAACAATTCCCAGAATGAAGAGATATAAGAATTTTTAGAAATGCTTGAAACTGTCACATGTCCTTTATTGTGAAAACTCTTGTTTGTCAATGTTACTTCAAATGTTTAATAGGCCACTTACCGTGAAGAATTCGATGTATATCTATATAAAAAACTACTTTATTATGTTTCTCTTTACAGATAACAATTCTTCTATGGAGAAGAATATTTTCTTAACTAATGGAAAGAAAAGCGAGTATGAAATAGATACACCCGAAATATTTGGAAAGGCCGCTAAAAAAATGATAAAAAAAAAGAAATTTTCAAATTTAGATTGTGGTAAGTGAAATCAGTTGCGTTATTCTTGTTTTCTATGATATCATGAAAAAACACTATCTGAGATTCTCTGTATGCGAAATTTTAGAATAATATCTTTTGTATGTCACTTTACAGACAATCAATCCATTCCAATGGAAAAAAATTTCCCAACTAATGCAATACATATAGAAGATAGGTCTGTAATGGATAAACCTAACACAAATGAAACTGCTCAAGACACAAGCAAAAATAAGAAAACATCTAATTCAGATTATGGTAAGTAATATTAGTATCCTTATTTTTTTTTCTATAGGAATAGAAGAAATCATGATACACTTTTTATTTATAGTATACACTGAAGAACTAAACCATGAAGCAAACGAAACGAGTTTAGTCATTATAAATCAGATTCCGAATTCAAAGTCTTCACGGAGCAAACAATATTTTTGCATATATTGTAAGAAATTAGTTTGTAAATTTGGAAGACATTTAGAACATGCGCATAAAGATGAAGCGGCAGTAAGAAATTTTATTCTGTTGCCAAAAGGTAAAAATTTATTTGAGATATAAATTCAAAGAGTAAATTTTTAAATAAACTTCTTATGTTGTATTATACAGAGTGTCTCTATAAGTCTGGATAATGTTCTATCACATGTTCCTGGGTCAAAATATTATAATCTAGTCTATGCTTCCTTATTCCAAAATTTAATACTTCCCTTGATACAGGGTGCTGCAGTTTAATTTTAGCTTTTCATCAATATTTTCTTATCAATTGTAGTAATTGCATTCAACTTGGCATGGAAGTGTTGGTAATGGCGACTTGGATTAGATCATAATTTTTTGACACCGGAAATATGGAGTAAGACGTTGTTCAGGTTTTAGAGCTACACTGTATATAAACTGACACATTAGAAAGGAGACCATATAATAAAATGAAAAGTTATTTTTAGGCTCCAAAGAACGAAAGAATGCCATAGATAAAATAAGAAAAGATGGAAATTTTTTGTTTAATACAAAGAATGCCTATAATAATGGTCAACTTATAGTCAGCAGAAGGCCTAATAATGAATTGAAGACGAGCACCGATTATAAAGTTTGTCCCCATTGCAAAGGATTTTTTTCAAAATTGGCAATCAGACGACATTATCGCAAATGTGATCTTAATTCAAAGAAAGGTGACAGAAATTTATTTTCTTTATCACGGTTGACACATGGGCAAATTCATAAGAAAGCTGAAGATGTCTTGAGAATCAAAATTTTTCCCAAATTAAGAGATGATGAAGTTACCCGTATTGTGAGATATGATAAACTTGCTATTATATATGGAAATAAGTTGTGCAGTAAATATAGAAAACCTCATCTAGAATATTTTATTCGGTCAAAATTGAGACTAATAGGAAGATTATTGATTGCGATCAAAAAAATTAATCCATCAATAACCGATTTTACATCTGTGTTTAAGCCAAGTAATTATGACGATGTTATAAAAGCAGTTAATCAGGTTGCACTTTTGAATGAAGAATGTGATAGGTATAAATCACCAGCTACAGCATTTGCAGTTGGTACTTTACTTAAAAAATGTGGAAAAACATTAATAAATGAGTTTATCAAAGAAGGAAATGAATTAGGCCAAACAACAACCAAAAATTTTCTCAGTATAGTAGAAGAAGATTTTGCAGCTTCAGTAAACAAAACTGTGGAGGAAAATCAAAGAGAAAATAGAAGGAACAAAAAAATTCAATTACCTACTATGAATGATATTAAGCTATTGAATAATTACTTGAATATTAATCGTAAAAGGAATATGAATTTACTTTCGAATGAGTTTGATTATGATGCGTGGTTAAATCTTGCAAAATATACCTTAATATCTGTACAAATATTCAATAGGCGTCGTGCTGGAGAAATTGAACGTATTACAATTTCAGATTTTGAAACCTATCAAACTGTCGACGAAAATACTGATCAAGATATTTATAACTCACTTTCATCACAATCCAAAATGGCTGCAAAACAATACATAAGATTTGAAATAAGAGGAAAGTTGGCAAGAGGGGTGGCGGTTTTATTATCTAAAGATTTATTTGAATCAATTTCTACGATTTTAAAGTATCGAAATCAAGCTAGAGTTTCAGAGAAAAATGAGTATGTATTTGGAATACCAGGCGGAGACAATAAATATCTTCGTGCTTGTTTTTTATTGAGGAAGTTTTCTGAAGAATGTGGTGCAAGTAATCCTACTTCTTTAAGAGGAACGGAACTCCGAAAGCACATAGCTACACGCTCTATTTTATTGAATTTACAAGAGGACGAAGTGTCAGATTTGGCAAATTTTATGGGGCATGCCGAGAAAATTCATAAAGACCACTACAGAATCCCCATTGTTGCCAGAGATATCACAAGAATGTCTCGATTGCTTGAAATGGCACAAGGTAATGAGGAACCGAGTGAGGAACCAATTAACACTTTAGGTGAGAAATTTGATGTCTACTTTTTATTGTGTTAAAATATGTTGAGCTTTTATAATTTACCACTATTACAAAACATATAAAAAATGAGGATGTCCATATTCATGAGAATAACCTTATTCTATTTCATTTTTCCCACAGATACTGAATCCGTTGTGGAAGAAGATGTTGGCGTTCCTTTTCAAAATATGAATGAGGAAAAACAGGAAAAACCGAATGAGAATGAAACAGAAAAAGAGATGGGAAGAAAAAAACGTTCAGGTAAATAATTCGCAATGCGCTTTGAAGGGAGCCCAGAATATGTTTTACAATGTAATAATGAATTGAATTTTAATCGGAAAACACCAAACTCGATAAAGCGATACGTACGTTAGATACGTGTGACGGATTGATACGTCTCACGTAACGTAACGAAGCCCACGTATCGCTTCTGCACATGCGCTTTGCGATACGTATACGGATAAGTGGTGATTTTTAGAACTGCTTTAAGTCCCTATTACTTAAGTACTTACTTAACAATTATTAACAATGAAAATATATGTTGAATAGATGAGGCTTTTATTACTTTATGTAGATCCATAGTAAATTATGAAATAAAACAATTTTAATTTGTTGAAATCTATATTATATTAAACTAAAAGTTGTGACGCGTTTGGCTAACACAGTGGTTTTGTCAAACGAATTGAGGTATAATTCGTTTGAGTTTAATATAATGTAGATTTTAACAAATTAAAATTGTTTTATTTCATAATTTACTATGGATCTACATCAAGTAGTAAAAGCCTCATCTATTCAACATTTTTATTGTTAAAAATTGTTAGTGGAAACATAAGAATTTAGACATATCTATCTAAATAAATATTGAATTTGATTTGACTGTAATTTTTCAGTATCTCCAGTAGGAAATACTAAGAGATTGTCTTGGTCAACACCTGAAAAACATGTAGCCCATCAGTTTTTCAATGATTTTATAAAAAATCAGTCGCTGCCTTCAGTAGAGTATTGTCAGACAATAATAAACAAAAATAAAGAGCTACAGAGTAGAAGTCCCCTACAACTGAAAAGCTGGGTTAGCAATCAGCTGAAGAAAAGCAAATCGGCTCCCCAACGTACTAGAGGTAAACATCTATGATAATTATATTACTGCCGTTTGAAACAGGATGATTATAAGGATAAAATGACCATTCATAATATCACACATGATAGTATTAGTAATTTTTTCATGTGAATGTGTTATCTAAGATTATTTATTTTTGAGATGTAGGGTGTGAAAAGCAAAACTTTTAGGATGAGTTAATTTTATATTATCAAAACACACTACCAATGACAGTTTGCACATCCCCATATCTTTTTATGCCTTCTTAAAACTAGTTACTTGAAATTATTATTACTAACTGGCTATCATAGGCCTCTTTGTATTGTGTATTTTGAATCATTTCAAATTTGAAGTTATTGGAAAGGCTCTGGTAACCCTTTCAGAAAGAAGACAAATTTTTGTTAACACAGATAATACGGGCGCTAATCTATGAAATCGGAGAGGTCATAATGGCTGAAATAATTGAGGTTCTACTGTTAATATAGTGAATAGTAATGATAAAACTATTGTTCTTCGAAAATATAAATTGAAAATAACATTTTTTATTGCAGAAAACACGAGATACTGGACGGAATCGGAAAAAGAAATCATGTACAAAGTATTTTCTAGAAATTTACGTACTGGAAAATTGCCGAGCTACGAGGAATGTGTCCGTGCAATAAACGAAAATAAAGAATTGGGCAATAGAACGAAGCAAACTGTTAAAGCTTGGGTTAATAATGAAATAAAAAAAAGAAAATTCTAATTTTGGTTTCATTTTTATTTATTCCAGGCAATGTGGAAAAACAGATGTATATGGTGATCAGAAAAAATTGATAAATATTGAAAGTGTTCACGAATAAACTGTCATTATTTTTAAGAATTGAGAAAAATGTTGAAAAAAGTTGTTAGAATTGAAAATTATTTTATTAATCCGATTAGTGCATAAATGCCTACTTTAATACATTTTTGATTTTACTACAAACAGGTATTGATGAAAGTTTTTAAACATTATTAAACTATGAATTGCATGCAGAATAAAGAAGTTTCACAAAAGCTGCCATAATGACAAGTATAGTGTTTTAAGTGATAGATATATTGTTAATATGCTAACGTTACAGCAAAATAGTATATTATTCAATGAGCACAAAATGGTCATTTTGTTGCGAGTTGCATACTATACTTTTTCTATGACATATTCAAGTTCAATACACTATTTTGTATTTGTATTTGATCTGCCATTCCATTCCATACAAAGGTTATAAGTGCGTTGATACACACTTTTTAACGTTTCCGGTAATAAATTCGTGTTGTTACCTTCGCTATCCTATTATGTTCGGAGGTGTCAAATCTAAGTCAATATCACTATCCATTTCCATTTTAATTAATAGTCATAGATAAGGATAGTTTTCATGGGAAACAACTATAAAATCACTCGTTACCTACTAAAATTTTAACAGAAACGATCTGATGTCATTTCGTTAGTTTGTCGCTAGACGTCAAAATCTGACAAGTAGATGTCCTGGAGCGAACCTAGAACTAACACAAGTCATTTTTCTTTGAACTTAAGAACGCAAACCGGGTTAACAATTCCATGATGTCACGGTTAAATTTCATGACGTAACGGTTTGTGGAAACTCAGAAATAAACAAGCACCTAGCCTCCAATTAGATAACTACTCCATCAAACTATCTCAGGGCGAGTTGTATCAAACACCTAAACTCGGTTTAATGATGTTTAGACTGTGTCTGATTGATGTATTTGTTATCAACAATTACATCAATCAACATTCAACCAAGTTTATGCGTTTGATACAACTCGCCCTCGAGCGTGCTCGAGCTGGTTTCTGTGTTACGTCATGATTTGCAATACAAGTCGAGGAATATTGACTGGTTAACTTATAGTTGACAATAACCCGGTTTGTGTGGTTAAGTTCAAAGAAAAATGGCTATAATATTCATTCTCGCATTAGTTGCTTAGCAGCTTGCCTAGCAGCCGGTGCAAAAATGAAATTCTGTTATTCTGTACAAAATGTGCTGGTTTATGATTGAGGTTACGGTTGTAGAAAAAACATTGATTATAATGTTTTCATATTTGAGATACTTGTTAATGTCAAATTGTTGAAGATTTTCTAATAGGGCATGTCCACGTGACGTCACAAACTATTTTGAAAACAAGCTGGTGGCAAAACAATAAACAAAGCGTTCAGAACACGTGGTACTTAATAGTGGGGTTATGCTGATTAATAATGATGGATGTCTTGGAGTTTGGTTGGTTTTGCTTCAGTGTACGTAATTTTAAAGTTATTTTAATAGGGCATGTCCACGACAGTTGACATTGACAATACGACGATGGTAAAACAATAGACACGATGAAAAATAATCAAACAACAAACAACTTTTAACCTATTTGTATATTATATAGTATTAAATATGTAAGCTCAACAAAATAACTTTAAAAGTAGGTACACTGAAGCAAAACCAACCAAACTCAAACTCACAAACACATCTATCATTATAAATCAGCATAAACTCAATATTAAGCACCACGTGTACTGAACGCTTTGTTTATTGTTTTGCCACCAGCGAGTTGTCAAAATAGTTTGTGACGTCACGT